>CM022527.1:24124534-26627029 GCA_012273795.1 Dendrolimus punctatus
TTTGTGACAGTACGTGAAAAAATGGCTATATTATTTTCTTTGTATATGTATTAGATATTCTTCATTCCTGTGCATATGTGATAATGTGATTATGAAACCATAACAGATAAGTCATTTCGAGTAAAATAACTGTGTTACAAGCAGGTGCATATATATTGTTACATACCCACAAAGAACGCAAACCTGGCTGTCGTAAAACGCAGTTTATTTCCTTTTGCGGAGTTCTTTTGTTTACTTCTTGTTTAAAATTTACAAAACAACCCATTGTTATCGTATTTATTTTATGGCCGTCTTTAGTGTCGAACTAATCCTTGTTTTTATTGAAATGAGTCGAAGATTGCCGGATGTGCGGATTAACTCAGTGAACACGGCCACTTTGTTGGTATTATACAGTTTAGTTTGAAACAATGCTCGGACGGAAGGTTGCGGCGGTCAAGCGACGATTAGGATACTAGCAAGATGTGTGTACTTTCGATTAAAGATATAGTGACGGACTTTGCGAGTGTTATTGAATTGTGCATTACATTGGGACTTATTGCGCCTAGTTATATTTGTACCTTGTTATTCGTGTTGGTATAGTTTTAATAAATTCTATTGTAATTCCAATGGCATTTTAATTCGAGTCCTGTAGCTCGTAACAATTTCATGTAATAATTAAAATTTTTTTTAATATATGGATACATAACTTTAAAAGTATTAACGAAATTTATTGAGTGATCTGTTATGAAAGAGAATAATTGGAATATATTATGCGTGTAACGAATTATATTTTTATGTTGTACGCTCCAATTTAATTATCTATTTATCGTAGAATATTACTGTAGCATGAGGGCACCGAATGATTTCACCTTGTCGTATTTTGCCCGTTTTTGGGTGTCTAGCCATTTATTCAGCAATGAAGCCGTCAAATAAGTAAAATATGAGAAATATTTTGTGTCGTATTCTATATGCGTAATGATGCCACTATACAATTAATCTGTAAAATAGCAAAACTAAAACATTATTTCTAGCTAGCTAGTAGTATCTCATATACGTAACTGAGAGATTGTTAAAATAAGGTCGTATAACTTGACACCATGTTTTTGATATATTCTTCTGTCCTCTTATGTCTCAATTTTTCATTCGTGTATTACTAATACATTATAGTATATATGTGCTTATTTCAATAATAAAAACAGCCCACTGCCAATCCTAATTTATCTACAGCGATAAACACTTTCGGCCTTACCTATAATAATCCCCTTAAGAAACAATTAGGCATCTCTTAAGTAAGAGAATCAGAATCAGACCCTAATCCATTAAAATCTTTTTTTCGCTTATAAACGTGTTTATACCTGTTGTTTACCTAAGAGGAGTACAGATAACCGAAATTTGAATATTTAACGTAGGTTGTACCCAAAATATTTGGCTAGAGGGAGTTTATGGGTAAGATTTTCACTAATGAGCTGCTGAGCAGTTTCTTTAAGTTTGAGAAACGATTATAAGTAAGGCCCTTTTCCTTGTGGATTGATTAAGATGCATTTCGACTGTATTTTACTTGAAAAATCCTACGCAGGAAACTTATTTCGAAGAGCGCAAGAGAAACGTGTGAAATTCCCTTATTAGCCTATATGTGCATATTTTTGATATACTAAAGACTGATTTCAGTCTGTTATTCAAACAAGCTTAGAGATTTGTGCTAAAAAAAACCAAAGAAATCACTGTTGTTCGAAATGTTAGTCATGAAAACCAGTTTTGCTTTCCTCAGTAATGTTGTAACCACAAATGTGTAATCGAATTCACCAATAAATTCGTTATCCCAGCCCTATTTATTTGAGTCAAATAAGCGTTTTCGATGTAAGTAGGGTTGCCTAAATGGTAATTGAATGTAACTGGATAAAAAAGCTGATCACCTTTGTGTCAAAAAGACGAATTCTGCCCTCTATTTTTTTGTAGTGTTGGCATTTCCGTTTATATATCTCTGATATATTTTTTATCTTGATTTGAATTGGGATTATTGTTTTTATTTATTTATCTTAATACAGAAATGGGCAATTGGGTTTATTATAAATTTTGGTATACAGATATTTTACAGTTGAATGTTATTGAATAAAAATTGCCTTGCTGTCTAAAAACATATGATTCAATAAAAATATTTTTTGTAGAGTTCCTATTTCTTTTTACAAATTTTAATGAACTAATTTTATTTATTTCATTTTTTTCATGTGTTTTATTTATATTCAGGTTTTAATTTATTTCATATATATTATTTATATTAACAAATAATTATGGAAGTGAGTTTTTATTATATTTACCTGTTTGTGACCACACAGTTCATTTGCGTGGGACTCAGCCTTTTTATAATTATCTTTTAAGCACGGCAAGATATTTAAATAAAAGATACCCAAAAAACTAAGATAAAAATGAATTAAGAACGCACTTTTAATTTTCGGTGAACAATGAATTTTTTATTAATGCTGTATTAATTATTCAGTACGGTCTTTTAGACCCTATTCAAGGAAAAAATTGGGAGAAGCTAATTAATATTCTAGGAAAATAGGATGGATCCATAATAAATATTCCGTATAGACGACAAACGTTATTTTTTCTTAAACTGCCATGTGACAACCCTAACAGTCGACAACTTACATTAATGACCAGATAAAAACGTCAGGCATCTAGTGAAGAGGTGATTATCGACACTTATCAGGTGACCCGTTTTCTACTGACAAAGCGGCTTTATAACCTTCACCGAGAGTTTAGGAATTCGCAGAACACTTTGTCTTACAAAAGTACCTAGTAAATTCACGGCTTATTTAAAAGTATTTCAGTTTTCATATTCTATTTAATTAAGAAATACGGAAGTCAATATAGGTTATTACATTTTAAAGTTAATGCAATCTATAATTTGTAAAAGGTTCGAGTTTGTACAGTGCATTTAAAAAAGAATAAAAATCAGGGAGCTAATTCTGACTAGCAAAATGTGAAAATGCAACTATTGGTTTTTTTTTGTTCATCTATCCGTTAGAGCAATACGTAAAAACTACCAAGCGGATTTAAAAGAAACTCTACACGGAGCTAGCTTATATCTACATTAAAACCAAAGAACAAAAAGTGAAAAGGATATGCAAACATTTTTGACAATTTACATCGTTAAATGCTCTAAAGAAATGTTCCATCGCAAATCCACGACATCAGAGTCTCGGGAACCGAATATACTTTCGACGTCTCTGACAACATCAGCTCTTTGAGCTTTTTTGCTGGCAGACATGGCGTTGCGCCTTCTCTGCGTACTCACTGGACGCGCGTGTGGTAACACATCGCATTACCGTTTCAGGGCTTTTATTAGAGCAGTGAGATTCCCGTCTCATCGCGGGGCGAGTCAGTACTGAAAAAGCTGCGTGTTCCTTTTCCCTTTCCGCCGCCTCCAATGACATCACCGCGTAACGGAATGTTTCAACCGCTTTCCACGTCTGGTTACTATGAATCATTGCGTTAATTGTAATTGACATTGATAAGTTGTTCCACACTAGCCTAATATTAGAGGCATCCAAATAAATACAAAGGTATGTTTTCATATAACCAGCGCTTTTGATTCTCACTCTTTTTATTAATATTCAAAATGATCATGTTACATGATAGAATTGTCATAGTTTCTCACTACAATACAAACCTTTTCCGTTCATTAATAATTTACTCAAAGTTCAATTAAATATCTACGATTAAGCCCGCGGTTAGCAGACATATTTCATTTATTCATGCTGAAGGTCTTGCGTAATACATATTATATCGTCCTATGAAACCACGCTTAATCGCTTCTTCTTGGTTATAGGGCTCCATAGCTATTTTGGTAAAATACACTTTTAAAATACTGTTTGAGTTTACGTTAGTAAATTGGCGAAGATTATAGCAAACAAAGTTCGATCGTGCATGGAGTTCTGTTCTCATATTTAGGATGGCTCAGATAAGTACCAGTTGGAGGCTGGTCGGAAGCAAATTTTGCCCGTAAAGAGGCTGGCCTTCGTCCGTCCGGGTTGGAGGTGAATGCGCCGACCCCATAGATCTGACAAGGGAGGTTAGACGATTGGACAAGGGTTTTAGTGGTTATCCCTAACTTCGACGTAACAATAACACTTCATACGTGAGGTGTTGTTAGTGCCACCCTGACCTGGCGAATCCCACCCATGGGCCGCGACTTTTCCTCCTCGCGCGGTCTATGGTTCTCAATCGGATTCCTCCTATATAAAATTAGGAGGCTGGTCGGCGACGACTATCTTTTTAATGCCCGACTTCTCCGAATCTTAAATACAGACGCAAGATTGTTAAACTGTCAGTCTTCTATTGGATACACTCCTGGCAGTATTCCTTTGAATGACTCCCCTTCCCCTTTTTTTTTTTTTTTTTTACATGGGGAAATGCGTTGCCGCACCGTCAGCCGCGCGGGGGATCATGCGCGGCCGGTGTGTGGGGCTCCCCGACGCCGGTTCAATACGACCGGCTGCCGGTATACCCACTAAAACCCCATGGGAGCCTTCCTTCCGCCTAGCGCCGGGTCGCGGTACATGCGTGAGCTTAACCCGCAACCCCGGCAGCAGCCGGCCGCCTTGTAAACAGAGGCGGCCTCTCCTGTGTGCGGGCCGGGGAATGACGTTTCCCCGGCCCTGAGAGGGACGCGCGGCTGCCTCTCGTGCCCTCTCGCGGCATTAGTGCGGGCGGAGGTCTATGTGGATCCCCCAGACCTCGACGCCCGCTGCCGCCGGGAGGGGGAGGCTGCGAGGATTACTCCTGCGCCATCACCCCTCCCTCTCCTTCCTCCTCCCCCCGCCGCCTCGCGCACACAGCAGCGTCAGCGGCGGGGGGGGCATCGCGATAGGGGGGGTGGGGGAGGCTGCGAAGGATTGCTCCTGCGCCATCACCCCTCCCTCTCCTTTCTCCCCCTCCGCCGCCTCGCGCTCTCAGCAGCGTCAGCGGCGGGGGGGGGGCTTCGCGATGGGGGGAGGGGGAGGCTGCGAAGGATAGCTCCTGCGCCAACACCCCTCCCCCCTCTCCTTCCACCCCACCCCCCCGCCGCCTCGCGCACTCAGCAGCGTCAACGGCGGGGGGGCCTCGCGATAGGGGGGAGGGGGAGGCTGCGAAGGATTGCTCCTGCGCCAACACCCCTCCCCCCTCTCCTTCCTCCCCTTTTCCCCGCCGCCTCGCGCACACAGCAGCGTCGGCGGACGGAGCGGGGGAGGGTAGGTCGCCGGTCAGGCCGGCGGTGGTGGGGTGGACATCACCACCGCCGTCCTCGACGGCCAGCGGAGAAAATCTCGACGCTGGCGGTCGCAACGGAAGGGATGGGTGTTTGGGGAGGAGGTTTGGGAAGGAAGGGAAGACATTGGGATTTGGAGGCGGAGAGGTGGGACACCACTGTCACGGAGTGAAAGGGGGATGTGACAGTGGCGGCTCGGGGCCCCGGGGACGCGTCCCCTCGTACCGCTTCCTGGACGGAGTAGAGTCCAGGGCGGCACCCCCTGGGGGAGACTCCCCTTCCCCGTTTTATCCTCGAGCAACCAGACGCAACTGTTTGCGAAACGTTATATAGTAGAAACACCGCCCATCAGGACGAAGCGCTTTGCCTCATTTTTCTTCTGTTGCACACTACAGAAGAATGAAATAATTTACCAGAGTCTGTTTTTCTGACAAATACAGCCAGTCTTCAAATCACGGGTGAATATGTATCTTATAGGTAATCGTGCTTTATCCTAGACCGTGTCATCACTCAACACCAGGTTCAAACGCAAACCAAAACACACATAAAATAATTCCGTCCGCCTATCTATATCATTACATAACAACATTGTTTTTACGAAAATTACTAACTCTATGTCCACAAAATTTGGCATGAAGGTAAACTTTTAAGTGTGCTTTGTGACGGGCTAGCAAGCTGATGTAGTTGAAAATGAAAATTTATTTTAAAATGGAATCTTACAGATTACTTATTGAAAGTCATGACTCTACCACCGCTTCGAAAGTAATTTTAGTTACTGTTAAAGGAGAAGAAGCGGCGCAACAAACTCCCCAGTAACACATCTTTACTTTGTAATTAACATGTTTAATCACTCGTCTTTTTATTTTTTATTATGTAGTTTATAATAATACAATGTTTTACAAGGTAATTTTTATGAATGATTATTGAAAAAGCTTGGTAGCGATCGCATTATTCCCTTTCGGTGCAGTCGTTTATTATAATGTGCCTTGGCTAGCCTGGTCTAGCAGTTGTCACAGTTGCCATGTCCTTTAATGACAGTTTGGCTTACAATTACATTGGTATTGCGTTCATAAATACTATCTTTATTCTCCCTCGTAATTTAACATTCATAATACATACAGGGCGTTATAACATTTCTTAGACGTCGGCAACGGGTTAGTGAAACCCCTTGTGTCGCAAATATCCATAAGCGACGGAAAGCGCTTTCCACCAGGTGGATCATGTCTGTTTACCTGCTTCAACAGTAAAAATATCAGTTTCAAATAATATCCTTTACCCTTCAATTTGCCACCAAATCTCTGTGGTTTTATTTTAACAACCCTAAACGAACATTAATAGTGATGTGCGCATTCGATTAGCATTATCGATATTTCATAACCGCTGACCCGTTATTAGGGGAGCTGGGCAACCGGGTGACTTGCTATAACCGGTTCGTGTCGGCTAGATCCGGATATAATGTGACATGACGTCATAACTATTATTTTAGAAAAGGGGAGTTATTATTAGTGT
Source organism: Dendrolimus punctatus (assembly GCA_012273795.1). Classification (NCBI taxonomy): domain Eukaryota; kingdom Metazoa; phylum Arthropoda; class Insecta; order Lepidoptera; family Lasiocampidae; genus Dendrolimus; species Dendrolimus punctatus. The sequence continues at coordinate 24,131,274 of CM022527.1, forward strand.
TACTTTGGAAATGCCAGAAAAGATAATCGCCTAAAAAGCGTAACTAAAAAAATATGAAATCTTAAATAACTAGTTAGTATTTGATCCCTTCCATTCTTTTCTTAGTTTTTGACATTTTATAATCAAAAATATATTTCTAAAGTAAATCAAACAAAAATTAAGTTTAAATCTACCTTAAATGAAAATTGGTTTGAATAAGATTAGCTAAGTAATTTGCTGGGTATTTTCGAATAAATGTTTTAGGGTTTCGCAGCCGTAAGAGTGTACGTTTGTTGTCTTTACAGAATCACTTAATGTCTATGGTCCGACACGCACTAAGCCAAATTCTTTCCTCAGCTTTTAGTCTTGTGAAGTGAACGATGAACTAAGTATTAGCAAACCGAGATTCGAGATGAGTTTTAAGGTGAAGTAGTTCAGTGGCCGAATTAAACAAGAAAAGAGTGGTCACCTGGATGACATGGTAAACACAAGACTATATGCCACTTCTATTTGATATTTACTCTATGAATTGAACACGGAACAAGTAATCATTTAATTAATTGTACCAATTCATTTTCACGGAAATATCTCAACAACAGCCGTTTAATAGAATTGAACTAATTTGTGGCTGACCTCGATTTTGGTAAATGCTTTCGTTATTATGTCATTGAAATTGCAATTCAGGGAAAGGTTCGAACGAATGTATTTAACAATTTCGGATACAGTGTCTATTATATAATATGATCATTGCGAAACTGCGAAGTTCTAATTTTATATTTCTTCTGTTGCCAATTTTTCAATCACCAAATAAAAGTTATTCACAAAATAAAGCAGGGCTTGAAATACAGTTAAAAATTGTTATTCATGCTAATTCCAGATCACGGTAAAAACAATATCGTTATATAAATTGCGGTTATTTCTAGCCATTTCACCGGTAAAAATATATATCTTTAATACTACTTTCATCGTTTTAACTATGTTTTGTTACCATCGTCGCTCTCTTTCACACGCAAAGATTGTCAAAAAGTACTGTTCTAAGAGCGCGCGTAATATATTATATCGGCAGACAAAGACACACATTGTACGAGTATATCCCCAAATTTAGCAAGTTACGCTTGTGTTATGGGTAATATACAACGGACCACTCTGGGGCCGATCCCAGACACCCAGACCATGGTAAATAACGGAGAAAATACGTTTCCGAAATTTACTATACCAGGAATCGAACCCGGAGCCTCCACGTTGCAGTGAGGTAGGCCGGCAAAGGCTTAGCCCGCTCAACCACAGAGGCCGTCGAGTTGTGGTTGTCGATTGTTTCTTTAATATGCAGTCGTAATAAATTCAATTTTTAAAAATAGTAACGTCGCTTGTAATAACGTACCGATACGTATAACACTATACGATTTTTAACGTTTTATTATAACGTTAAAATCATAAAAGTTATTGGTTACTTTTATGACTTTAACGTTGCAAGAGTGTCTTAGCTCTTAACCATTTAAGAGTGCAAGCCTCCAAGTATTGTATCGTTGCTGTTCTTTTACGGCGTACTGAGGGGCCCATATAGTGAACGGCATGTCACAATCCACAAATTTAATGTATGTTTTACCGGACATTACTAGCTAGCACGTCCTTTCCATAGTACCAGATTCGCAGCTCTATTAGCAATTCATCCCAATAGCCTAGTATTTTTTGTTCCCATTTCCCATAATATGCTCCGATAAGCCAGATTTGTCCTTAGGTGCATCTCCATATGATTTATACGAGGATTATCAGTGGCTAATGTCACGCCAGTACTAAGTCATTTAGATTAAATTGTTGAAAAGGTCTTTACGTATTGGCTACGATATGATTTACACAACCCTTCTAAAAGTCCGGGGTATTCTTATAGCCCGTGGTCCTAAGCGACATACATTAAAGAAATAAAAAACCCAGAGAGGGTATAATTGTGCCGGTGCTGGTGACTGCAATATGAAGTCGAACATAAATAATAACAACAGAAGTCGTTTTTACGCCGTAAGTGACCGGAGTTAATAGCACTACATAATGTAAACCACTGAATTCTTGAACTCCACGCACAAATCATTCTAGGCTCGTAAATCATGTAAAACTTCGACCTACATTACAGTATAAAGGAGTGATACAGTAATTCCTTACTTCTAATTTTGTTCATACTCAACATTGTTTAACTTAAATACTACAGGTACTTGATATTTTACGATCATATATTTTATTTCCAGAAATTGGTGATCATTTATTGTCTAATGACGTTTGCAAAACAAGGATGACTGAATGAATGAATATGTTTTATTGCGTTTTAAAATCTTATAATCGTTGTCGTCAGCCATTCACAGTCCACTGCTGGACGTAGGCCTCCCCAAGACGGCGCCACTCATACCTATCCGCTGCCTTTCTCATCCCGCGCCTACCGGCGACCTTGCGTAGGTCGTCGGTCCATCGGGCTGAAGGGCGTCCGACACTACGTTTACCGAGACGCGGTCTCCACTCCAGGACTCGTCTGCTCCAACGGCCATCGGTCCTGCGACAGACGTGACCGGCCCACTGCCATTTCAACTTGCTAATTTTGCGAGCTATGTCGGTTACTTTGGTTCTCTTACGGATATCCTCATTTCTAATTTTATCCATAAGAGAAACACCCAACATAGCTCGCTCCATAGCCCGTTGAGTGACTTGGAACTTGTGGACCAATCCTGCCGTCAGTGTCCACGTCTCGGCCCCGTATGTCAAATCTTATAATAACAGACCATAAATGTCCCACTGCTGAGCTCGGGCCTCTCACTATAGGGGAATGGACTGTATACCCGCCACTCTTATCCAAGGCGGTTTGGCAAGTTTGACACATCGGGTATCTCGGTGTGCAGGTTGTGTCACGATGTTTTAATTCACGGTTATTAGCAAGTGGTAATGATTGTAACAATATGCACATTAGGTCAGAAAGTTGCCTGAGTGGTGCATGCGCACCGGGCAGGTTCGAACCCGCGCTCCTTAAGTTTAGAACGCCTGCGCTAGCAATTACGCTACAATGTTTCAATGTTATTAGCTCAAAAACCGACGGGTAATATAAGTGCTTTGTTTACAGATATGCAGGTGACCCAAATTGTAACAATAGTAATAACGTGGTAAAAAAATACTTATTTCATGATAACAGCAGCGATTTTCATTAGTTCCAATACCACTCAATTATTCAGATGACTTCAGTTTAGAAGCGACTCTGCTGCTCCTCACTTCCGCTGTCCATCTCAGGATTTGCACTCCGTGGAACTACTGGATACATTTATATACTGTGTCAGAAGCAAACTTTGGCTCAATGTGTGTCATTCAGTTACTACAGTAACGTTGTTTGTGCCCCGAAAGTGTGTCAGCAAAACAAGACATTTCACACAAAAACGGAGTGTCAAATACACTTGTGTACTTCGATTTGATTGGATGAGCACGATAAGTTTTAATAACGTTGATGGTATATTTATTGAGGTCTCGTAGCCGCTTTGGCAAAAACAACATCTTTATGATATCGCCGTATTCGTACGTCCGTCTTTTTATATCATCGTCCTTTTTTCATAAACACTGATTCTGTGTGGATGATATTTGAGAGGAATATATATTGTAACACGCCGACAAAGTGAATGCACACCTGTAGTTCATTACCTTTCCCGCATTTGGACTTCTTATGTTTACTTTGTGTTTAAAATTTGTAATTATGAAATGTTTTCTTAGAAACTTCAGTCCACGCGGTAGATTATTGTCTTGTACAGTTTAGTATAAAAAAAATCCCGAATTCGCTTGAATACCTCACCCCCCACCCCCGGTGGGAGGTGAGATAGTCAAGCGACGATTACGATAAGACCAAGACGTGTTCATTCGATAAGCTACACAGTGACGGACTTTGCGCGTGTAATTGAATCGTGCAGGTTGTACTGGTTGTGTCAGTTACATTTGTATCTGTATTATACGTGTTTGTATAGTTATAATAAATAGTGTATATATATAGTGAATTCTACAGTAAATTCTATAGTAAGAGTCGGTAGACAAAGCTGAAAGCAAATCATGAAAAAATGTAAATTGGGAATGACCACTAAACGTGTTGAGAAGTGTTAAAATTGTTTCTCAATCGTCATTTATCTATATAACTAGTTACTTCTACGGAATTCTTCATTGTGAATGAATTTCCAATCATTTTCCAGAAGTGTCGAAAGAAACACATGAGTAATGTAATTATATTTTACTATTTATCACCCTATTCTTTACTTTTTTTGAGTCACACTAAATTGACAATTGCAAATGTCAAACTCTTACATTTGCAATTAGTCTATTGTCAGTGTTTCAAAAACAAGATATAACTATAACTTTTATACATTCGTAAAGATTTTATACAGTGGTACCTAAGAATAAATCAGGAGGATGCTGAGCACCCCGCTGGCTTGTCCTTTGAAATAATAATATAACAAACCTACCTAATAAATGTCGACTAGCATTTATTTGGCAGGTGACATATCGCCACATGAGATAAAACGTTGCAATATATTATAAGATTATGTTAGGTAATTTCTTACAATAACACAATAAAGTCTGTGGACTTCAATCATCAAATACAAAAATGAATGTTGCTTTTTGACATCCAAATTCACAAAATAAACACACAAGCGCTATATTACTGAAATATTCCTTTTAGGCTTTAGGATTCTCGCACCTGATGGTAATATAATTGGTCACATGCATCAGCTCCACGCATAGGAGTCCGTAGATAGCGTCCAGTATTTTTTGTTATGTATATAGAGGAAAAAGCAACAAATTTAAAAACTTAGAAAAATATCATAATGATTTATAAAGATCCATACGATATTATGTAAACAAAATTACCTTCTGTTAGAGGACAGCGGGGTTAAAAGATTCGTTTTTAATCTGCCTTAAAATTGTGAATAAATTTGGTTTTGAGTCTTATTATTTTGCAAAATTTATGTGACATTGGTATACATATAGTTTTTGGGATTTTCTCTAATAGAGTTTATGACATGATAATACCTATATTCTGAAAAGAACAACTTACTCCGGCTCGGGGCTATTTGTTAATAGGATGGGACATGTTATACCGAGATCTACTGAAGGTATAATTAGTATTGTCCATATATTTCATTATTACAAAATAAATATTGCAGGAATTCAGCAGATAGGCAGACGGCCCACTTGATGGAAAGCGGTTACCGTCACCTATGGACATTTGCGACATCGAAGGTACTACAAATGCACTGCTGCTCTCTTAAGGGAGACTGGAACCTGGTCACTAATGCCGGAACACAACTCAACAATACATTCACATAAAAGAAAAACTTAAAATTAATATGTAAAAACCATATAGGTGTTCTAGAGCTTAACTTGAAAAAGTATTAACAAATAATAAATAGGTAACAAATCACCATCAGTTGAAAATAATTTATTTAAAGAAGTATGTATTCAAAAAACATCTTATAAATAATTAATTTCTATTTTAATTTTTTTAGTTTTACTACATCATTTTGTAATTGTATATATAATAAATAACTTTTGTTTCTCATTTCACCCATATATTTAGATCCAATAATGACAGAAAAAATATATATGTGACATACAAAAATAGACGGACGCAACGATTTCTATAAGGGCCACCCTTATAGAAATCGTATTAACTATTAACAAAATAGGCAGAGAAAGTAAATAATTCTATCACTATTCATTCTTTACTAAATAATAAAAATATTGTATAGTACATACCTTTGAGCATAATACTCGAAGAATGCTACCAAAATCTCGATAGATCTAGTCATAGCAGCCCACATCTCGTGGGTTTTGCATTTTGGATTCACCAAAGACGGCAGCCGAGATGGGCCCTCCGACATTTAAAAACTCCTGTTCTTCACATTATATTACATAACACTTGTTTTCTTGACTTTTCGTAGCTATAGCGATTGGTTCAAACACTTGGGGTTCCTTTAGCGATTGGTTTACCGCACTTATGGTGACTTTAGTACTCGATACGTGCACTTGTGGTTGTTATAGTTATTAGTCCGCGCCTTTGTTGTTATAAAGTATTTGGTTAATGAACCTATAGTTGCTATAGCAGTTAGTTCGTGTACTTATTTTTGGTTTTTATTTTGGTTAGCGAGATTGAAGTTGCTGTAGAGTTTTACTAGATTGAGTTTAGTTATCTGCTATTTGGATTTAACACGAATTTGTGCTTAGGAGTCTTTTGAGTAGAACAAAAATAGAATTATCATGATGAATGATGAATGAATTCTCTCCGTGCAGGAACGAAGAAAGAATACAATTTCCTGCGGCCGGGCGGCCTGTCGTAAGAGGCGACAAAACAACCCACAGCCAGGTGGTAGGGCATTTGCCCAACTGGATGGCTACCACCCCTAGTCTAAAGTGTGTCGCCATAACAACCTTGAGTTGTGTTCCGGCATTAGCGGACCAGGTTCCAGTCTCCTTTAAGAGGGCAGCAGCGCATTTGTAGCATCTTTGGTGTTGCAAATGTCCATAGGCGATGGTAACCGCTCTCCATCAAGTGGGCCGTCTGCCTGTCTGCAGACCTACTGCAATAAAAAAAAAAAAAAAAATCATCAACCAATTAATAAAAAAAAAAGATGCTGAAGAGGAGTCAATATATAATTTTACAAAAAAAGAATTATCCCGTAAAATAACTAACACTATCCGCGCAGGAACGGAGAAAGAATACAATATCCTAGGGCCGGACGCCTGTCACAAGCGACGACAAAACAACCCACAACTAAGTGGGTATTTACTCGACTGCATGGCGACTACCCCAGGTGTAGATATGCTACCGTATCAACCTTGTGTTGTATTCCAACATTAGAGGCCAAGGTCCAGTCTCCCTTAAGAGTGCAGCTTCACATTTGTAGCGCCTTTGGTGTTACAAATGTCCATAGGCGATGGTAACCGCTTATCATCAAGTGGGCCGTCTACCTGTCTGCTGAATTCCTCTTAAAAATAAAATAACTATACGTTTCCTAAAAATAGCGGTTGTAACCGGAGAAAACCAACTCTCCCCCTTCTCCCTCTCTATATACGAGTACATGTCGAATAATAACGGTTTGAGACTTGGGTATTCAGGAGTGGTTTCGTTGTACGCAGCAGACGAAAATACTGGACGCTTTATCGTTTAAGGACAATCAGACACTTGCTTGCTTTTTGAGATTATACCCATATGCAAAAAAAAAATCTTTAAATGGAACCGCATGAAAAACCATCACTTTAACCTAAATTACGTTTTATATGAAAGACATAAGAGACTGCTGGTACAAATTGAATCTTCAGGCAAAGAAACAGGTGTCCTTTCAATCTGAAATTGTTTTATTAAATTCTTTTTTATTGTTACAGGAAAAATGTAATATTATTTTTCCTTTTATCTTTTCTAATACCTTACTTGTACTGCGAATTGAAATTATTGGAAAAATCAGGCCGAGGGATTTGATAGATAGATATTTTAATGGACTTTGAATTAAAAAAAGAAATTACTTCCACCTGATAAATATCAGGTTGATTGACTTTGAATAACACTTTAAATATAAAGAATAGATTGTTTGTCGGAAATGTATGTACATGTAAATCAAAAATATACAATTATAGTTAAGAAAACACACAAAAAACGTAAGTACATAACATTCATGCCTATTTTTTGAGGCGGGATGAATGCATTTCGCACACTACCGGGTACTTTACTTTACAGATCGCCAGACACCACGAATGGGTACCAGAGTCAAATCGGCATGTAGGGAGACTCGAATACTCAATACTCATCCGTGCAGGAACGGAGAAAGAATACAATTTCCTGCGGCCCGGCGGCCTGTCGTAAGAGGCGACAAAACAACCCACAGCCAGGTGGTAGGGCATTTGCCCGACTGGATGGCTACCACCCCTGGTCTAGAGTATGTCGCCATAACAACCTTGAGTTGTGTTCCGGCATTAGTGACCAGGTTCCAGGCTCCCTAAAGAGAGCAGCAGCGCATTCATAGCACCTTTGGTGTTGCAAATGTCCATAGGCGATGGTAACCGCTGTCCATCAAGTGGGCCGTCTGCCTGTCCGCTGATCTCCTGCAATAAAAAAAAAAATACTACACTAAAACCACCCTTCTCCCATGTGCCCCGCGCCTATGGCAGGAAAAGCGTGAGACTAAGAACGCAGTTACCCCCACGCTGATCCTAGCCTATCAGTGCTTGAGAATGCCCTGGGAAAGGCAAACTCATTTAGACACCAGGGGTGAAAACTCTTCTGCTCCCTAGATGCTAGAGGGCCCCTAATGAGGCTACTGCATTACGCTCCGACAAGGTCTGACGCAGCGCTGATTTTCAGTTCCAGCCTTTATCCAAAGAAAACAATATGGACAGTATAATTGACTTTGAATAAAAGGAAGGCGAGTTTATCTTGCAATTAGATGTCGTAAGTGGGGATCAAACAACCCACAGCCAGGTGGTAAGCAAGTATGTATACTTTAGCCGCTCCCTGTCCGCTGCTGAACGTAGGCTTCCCCAAGTCCATCGGACTGGAGGGCCACGTTTCTTACGCCACGTTTGCCGAGACGCGGTCTCCACTTCAGGACATACACTCCATTGGCCGTCGGTTCTGTGACAGACGTGGATGGCACACTACCACTTCAATTTGATAATTTTGCGGCTACCTTGGTTCTCTTATGGATATCCTTCTCCGTAAGATGAACACCTAATATAATTCACTTCATATCCCATTGAGCGACTTTGAATTTGAGGACCAGTCCCACCGTCAGTGTCAATGTCTCAGTAAAGTATGTCATCAAATATGTACATTTTAATAACAGACCATAAATGTGCCACTGCTGGGCTCGGCCCTCCCATTATAGAGGAACGGACAATATACCCGCCCCCCTAGTTATCACAATGTTTTTCTTCACCATTGTTAGCATGTGGTAATTCTAACTATATGCACATTAGTTCAGAAAACTGCCTAAGCGGTGCATGCATTCCGGCCAGTATTCGAATACACGCCCTTTGATACTAGGTTTCACTTACAAGATATCTGTAGTTAATTTGGAATAAATAGCGGTACAATTTTTACCAAAACGACTTCAGAATTCTAATAAAGGAGTCACATTAATAAACAAACGTCAACATAAAAACAAAGAAATATTCAAACTAGAATAGACAACTTTAATTATATTTCATCAAGTACCCTCAATACTCTCTTAAATACGAAATATCCAGTTACTACATTTTACGAGTCGTTTTTTGATGTATTACATGCCAAATAGATGGATATATCCAAATTGGTAAACATTTCTAATATTTTAGAAGTTCTTGTAAATGTAAAATTATTCATATTGTGTGAACTTTTGTTTAGGGTTTCGTAGTTCTTTGATGAAAAAGGAAACTTATGTAAAATATTTCTGTCCGTCCGACTGTCAGTTTGTCTATCTGCCAGCTTTGTAGTTGTAGTGTTAATCTATATCAAAAGAGCAAGAATAAAGCGGTTATCACACTACACTTATTTAGGGACCGTCTTCAAGATTAGGTTGGTGTGATTAGAATAATGTGGCACACCTATGCCTTATCCACTTAGGCTAGGGCGACAAGCCGGTCACAATTTATATTGACTCCAATGGCTACGTGGCTAAAGTTGTAGCATGGAGTGCGAGGGTTGTCATAGATTGAAATGATAATCGGCAGGTACATACTAAATGTGAATCCAGAAATGATCTGGTTTTTTTATTGCAGGAGTTGAGCAGACAGACAGACGACCCACTTGATGGAAAGCGGTTGCCATCGCCTATGAACATTTTCAACACCAAAGGTGCTACAAATGTGCTACTGCTCTCTTAACGGAGACTGGAACCTGGTCACTTATGCCGGAACACAACTCAAGGTTTTTATGGCAGCATACTCTAGACAAGGGATGCTCTCTTTTGAGTGTCGCTTTTTCGTTTCATCGAGTTTCAAATCACAACGATTCTAAAGTTTAACGTTCCTATATATATCTAGTGTAATTAGGGTATAATCAGTGGCCTCCTCTATAGGATTTGGGGTCTAACTCCCAGTTATGTTTAAGGCCCTGAACCCGTTTTGACAAAAACGAAACATTTAACATTTAGGCAATGCCTTTAAAAATGTACCTTACATCTACGAAATAATTTACGTCAAAACTTTTAGACCTTTATAAACTGTGCTATATTTTCATTTCAAACACGCTATACAATGAATAGATTTAATCCAAATTTACATATTATTAAAAACATAATATCTTTGCGGCTCATGGTTTTGGTGAGAAAAGTTTGTATAGACATTGTAAATGTGTTACAGTTTAGAAACTTTGGAATACCAGCAGACTCATTAACGATTAATGTGTCCTAATATTGTTACGAGTTGCAGGACTCGAATTAAAATGCCATTAGAATTGTTATAGAATTTATTAGAACTATGCAAATACGTATAACACAGGTTCAAATATAACTGAACATAACCAGTACAGACTTAATGTACGATTTAATAACACGCGCAAAAACCGTCACTATATATTATTGATTATTACACTCGTCTTGCCACGCTTGTGGTTATCGCTTGATTGCCTCACCTCTCCGTTGGGGCATTACTTTATACTGTACAAATACAATATGTTTTGACAATACTCAACCACGTGGACTGAATTTCCAAGAATCACACCTGGCTAATGAATAGTCATAAAGATTACAATGCACCATGAGCTCGTTTTCGAATTACAAATTTTAGACACAAAGTAAACAAAAGAATTCCAATGCGGGAAGGTAATAAACTGCAGGTGTGAATTGGTCTTTGTCGATCGTAACAATATCTATATTTAAGGACTTGTAAAAGTGTAGTCTTTTATTTTGCTTAGTGTTAGTCTTCTTGTGTCTTTTTGTTCGGGATTCACGTAAAAACTACTGGTTCGATTTCGATGCGGTTTTGCTGATCGATAACAAATTTCAAGTTTTAAAATTTATATTAATTTGTATCCCGGGAATTCCGCGGAAATTTTCCCGGAAGTGGTTTAAAGTGGCTCGATCGAATAAAAATCGGATTCCGATGTAATATGTTCACTGAACGGTAGCAAATTCACTATCATAAAATCTGTGATACTTCATATCCCGGGAATACCAAGAGATTTTTCCCGCGAATGTTTTTAAGTTATTAGGTATGACACATATAAATTAGCTTATTCAATCCAATGTGGACGAAGTCACAAGTGAGTCTTAGTGTCATATAATAATATGTATAATGAACTCAAGCATTGTATTGTGGAAGAAGAAGCCTAAGGGCTTACCTGAAAGAGATCGCTTTAAGCGATAAAGCTGCCTTTGATCACATTATAATAATTATCTCCAATATAGCAAAATATTTTGTTTATTTAAGTACATAATATCATTCATTATTGAAATAATTTATAAATTAGATTTAAAAAAACTTCGCATAGTGTTGGTATAAAGCCAAAAGGAAGGTTTGCACTCGAAATCAGTGTTGTGTCGGATATAGTGACAAGAGCTATGAATGTCAAAGAAGCAAGTGAGGTGTGTAAGAAGCCTAAATGTCGCTCTGTTGTTCGTGCCTACTCCGCAAGGGACCTGGCGTGAAGTTATGTATATATGTGTCGGATATAATTCCGGCGCAGTAATATGCTGAGTGCATACCCTGTTCGTTGAAAATGCAGCGTACAAATTCTCAAAAGGTGCTGTTTTCTAGAATACATAATAATAAGCAACTAGCTGCGCCCGCGGTTTCACCCGCGTGGTGACGGGAAACCGTTATATTTTGGATAGTTCACACTGTATCTTTATAAATTGTAGCCTATGTGTTATTCCGATGTGTAAGCTATATTATTTTAAATGTTTCATCAAAATACAATCAGTAGTTTTTACGTGAAAGAGTACCAACACACCAAACACCAACACCGTAGTAACACCAAAGGTGCTACAAATGGGCTGCTGCTTTCTTAATGGAGACTGAAAGGTTGTTATAGCGACATACTCTAGACCAGGGTAGGTAGCCATCCAGTCGGCAAACACCCTACCACTTGACCGTGGGTTGTTTTGTCCCCTCTTACGACACGTCGCCCGGCCGCAGGACATTGTATTCTTTCTCCATTCCTGCACGGATAGACAAACGTTGTTATCCAGATGGTGCTTAATTTTATGGCTCTTGAGATGTGGTTCTGAAGAAAAAGGTCATGTGAGTTATTATAAAGTAATTAAAAATAACATCAACACTATCATCCACCAGCCCCTGCAACGTTCTCGAGTACTTCGGACACAACCAAAAATTAGGTAGACAATTTAGAAAAACTTATGGTATGGCAAAGAAGAGAAGGATCTCAAGGCGGTAACCCTATGAGTTGGTCCGGCTGCGACTTAACAATCCGGTACACAAATGTTAAGTTGTTGGTGGGCGAAGTGAATAGGGGGAGGTATACTCACCCCTACGAGAAACCCTAAGGTCCGGAGGGTTTAAATTTTTTTTCGTTTATAATCATAAACTCACTTATTTATGTTGTAAAATTGTGCCACTTTTCATAATAAAAAACCGTGATTTAAGTTTATAAATGTACTCACGAATTGTTTATGAATGTACTCATGAATAACATATAACCGCCAGAACTTTTTATAACACTAAAACTGTTTTTAATGTAGAAATAAACTTTCAAATTTAATTGACGCATAAATACAAATAAATGCTAGAGTAGGTAATAGACATGTATAATAATCGACTGATTAAAAAGTGACAGTTTTTACTGTCACTTTTGTTTTTAATGGCTTGGCTAACAAGGTGTGACGATAAAAATAAATTAATCGATATGTCATTAATACTTATCGATTTGTAATTAAGAAATTCGAAATCATGTAGCTCACGATTTAGAATTATTTAATAATTTTCGGAAATCGATAAATATTTCTATGAAAAAAAATATTGTTTTTTTACCACCTTTATTGCCCCTTCTATTGCCGCCATTTTATTCCTTTTCTCTAGTAGTTGAGTGAATGTGTTTTCTTCTGTTAACTTTTTATTTTTCGACGACTTGTGCTGTGTTTTATAATAATTTTGATTCTTTTTACGTTGACTACTGGCTTTCTTTTAGACTTGTTTAGTTTTCCATAAAATATATTTATAAAGTTACTTAATTTATATTGACACCATGTTCTATTTAAAGAGCCGAGGAAGCGTAGTCAGTGTGCCGCCGCAGCGGCCGACGAGTGCCAGAACCGACTGTAACCATTTACTATTTATTTTATACACAAACAGTCGGTTATGTTAGGTGATATTTAGACCAAAGCGCACGAGCCGAGCGAGCGTAGCGAGCGTGCCGCGGCAGCGGCCGGCGAGCGCCAGAACCGACTGGTAACCATTTACTATTTATTTTATACACAAACAGTCGGTTATGTTAGGTGATATTTAGACCAAAGCGCCAGAACCGAGTTTAACCATTTACCTTTTTTTTGTACATACAGACAGTTACGATACCTTGAAAGTCTCATATGAAACATTTGTTTTATTTATCAATTTAGTGGACGACTAGCAAGTTGGCTTTTAATATGACAATGAATCAATATGTTAATGATATCAATTTTATTTCAATTTCAATACACTGCTGATTTTTTTTAAATATTGGTTAAATATAAATTAATGCGATTACGTAAAAAAAAATATTGTCTTTATTGGTCGCCATTTTGAATGGTTACTCTTGTATTGTATACAAATGTGCTCTATTGTGTTTTTTCTTCATTTTTCTCCAATTAAGCTGGTTTTTGGGTTATTTTGGCTGTTTTTATGTTGATTACTGGCTTTTTTGGAACTTTGAAAGGATTTTTCGATTTCGGACCTATGATAGAAGTGCAACATTAGCGAAAAAATCAGTGAAAATAAGTGAGGTTATGTTTATTAAAAAAAGTTTATTTCAAGATCGCCGGACCTTAAAGGTTGAAGTAAAGGTTAGTATGCCTCTCCCCCTCCCCATTTCACCACCCCGCTACTTAAAATTCGAATACCGGAAAGCTATACATTTACCGTTGGTCCAACCAGCTCATCATCAACCAGAACACACTAAACGACTTCATACGATGCACGGCAAATTGCCGCTGATCGTCACACGATGACGAAAAATAGTGCGAAGTGGGTCAAGGTAAGATCCTTAGGAATGGGGTATACGACTCAGTGAGGAGGAGCGTTGCAATCCAACAAGAAAATGCGGCCAGCCTTTTAGAAACGTTCCTTCCTGATAATACAACACTCCTTGCACTAACTGTCTTACTGCACACATAATTGGACCTGCATTTGCCACCCTGACAAAAACACTATCTAATCTACTTTCATGATTTGTTCTTATATATAATTTTATTTCAGATGCTTTTTAACTGACTTTAAAATAGGTGAAGGTTACCAATTCGTCATGTAAGTATATTTTTTTTTAGTTTTTATATTTTAATACTAGTTTTATACAAGTAATTAGATTTCAGCCTTTACTTTATTCTTAAGATTCTTTATAGACTTAATTGTCAAATATATATCTTTTAGTTTTAGACCTAATATTATTAGAAATTACTATTTTGATCTATTATGTAATACGCTATATTTTGTTAAAATAACATTCAAAAATTGACTCACTATATAAACATTTTTTTTAAATATGCCCGCATACGTATGCAGTGCAAAACCGGTGTATACAGACTGGACCTTACCGGCTTCTTGCGCATGTGCTGCAAAATTGTAGGGTAGTATCCACTTTAACCTGAGCTCCCCCGTCTCTCCCAATCATCGCAAATTGCAGGAGAAAGGGGGATTATGTTTAGCTTAACGCGTGTCTGCGATAATTGGATGACTGGACGAAATATATAAAACATTCATTTTGTTATGCATGACAATCCACAGTTGGTTTGGGATTCTCCTAAGTGATATGTGGACGGCTGAAACCTTTTCTTTTGTATACGATCTACATACAAAAGTTAAAAATGATATTATGTACATCATAACTATTATACATAAAAAAAAACTTTTAGCGGGGCTGTAAGTGCAAATACCTTAATGTTGCAAACACACGAAAATGATCTTAGGATTCTTTATAATTTTTCATGAAATTTTGATTCCAATTTGGCAGATTTTGAAAAACATGTACACAGAAAGGAAATTGTCATTTTACACATAAAAATTATGCCAATCGCTCCTGTTACTAATACTGAACAAAAGCTCCTATAGGACCAACCCAGATTGGAGTACTAAAAAAACGCAGAAATTGCAAAAAACTTTTCTCCTAGTACGAAAATAAATATTTTTATATGTCCATCGATTGTTTCTTATATAAGTCAACAATTTCTATCGGACCAACCGTCGTTGGAATAGTAAAAGAAATAAACCTGTGCATCCACATGTGCATCTAAATTTCACGAAAAATTATGGATAGTCTCCAAAGACCGTTTTCGTGTAGCTTACATTGCTTGAGGCAATTCTCCTTATTGCCCCGCTGACAGATCCCGCTCGGTAGAATATTTAAAATTTTATAAACTATATATATTAATATTATAAATGCAAAAGTATCTCGGTCTTTCTGTTACGCTCTAACGAAAAATATAGATAACACTTTAGTGCTCACCAAATATACAATTTCGAAAACACACAATTACAATATTGTCATGGTTGAAACAAAAGGCGGAGCAATCTCTGCCAGGCAACCTAACTTCAGGAATAGTTTAACGTAATCTGGCGATGTAGGTGGTGCAGTTTATTAGGTATGTCTAAACAAACCTACATAGATTACATAACTTATTAATTAAATACACATACTTAAATTACGTTATAAATTAAATAGCTACAAACACATTAAATCTTAATACTGAAAATGGACGTAGGATAGTTTTTATCCCGGAAAATGGGATAGTCTTTTTACTGGCATAGTCGGAATATTCTGGATGCGATTGGCGTCTAGATAAAATTCAGTGCACTGCAACTTGTATGAATTCTTGTTCTAAAAATAAATTAAGGATTTAAGGGAACTTGATTAGTTTTAGGGAAAGGCCAGTAGTAGTTAATTATTTATGTGTGACGAAAAAAATTATCCATGCAGGAACGGAGTAAGAATATTTTTTTATTGCCTGAAGTAGACAAACAGGCAGACGGCCTACCTGATGGAAAGTGGTTACCATTGACTATGTTTGCAATACCAGGGGTGACGCCAACGCGTTGCCGACCTCCAAGAAATTTTATAACGCCCTACTTAAACCCCAAGTCATAACGGGAAAACTGTGTCGGGAAGTTCCCTCCAGATCATCTTTGAACGAGGAATAAATGTTCTAGAAAACCGTTGCCTAGTTGATCGTGGGGGCTCTAGGAAATGGGAGTGACATCCCGTCGTTGGCGAGCTGTGCAGTTGTGGAAGTGAGACGTTTAGTCTGGAATCGTGAACGAACGGCGTGACGCTGGATGGAGTCAAGGGGGGTCAGTCTGGGGAGCGGGTGCCCCGGTCCATAGATGTGAGCAGTACTCCACATGCGATCTAACTTGCGCTTTGTATAGTGCTAGTCGTTGCTGCGGGGTGAAGTACTGCTTGGACCAGTTTCGCACACCAAGCTTTTTAGAAGCAAGCTTGGCCTTACCTGGGACCGAGCGGCCTGCGGTAAAAGGTGACAAAACAAACCACAGTCAGGTGGTAGGGCATTTGCCCGTCTGGATGGCTACTACCCCTGGTCTAGAGTATGCAGCCCTGAGTAGTGTTCCGGTTTTGTCCATGCAGTTTGGGTCATAAAATAAAGCGAGTATTTCGCTCTCTCTTCCACTCACGGACCTTATGGGCGGGGGCATAGTGATGCGTATTATTGTTGTCGATAAGCGTTGTCGATAATGTATTTAGTTTTGTCATTTTGTGGGTTAGTTATAAATTGAAAAAAAATAATAGATACAACAACGTATTTATTAAAATAAGAATAATAATGACTTATAATAAATTATTAATTAGGTATCTATGTAAAAAAAAACTATAAGTACAAAAGTTTAGAATGTAACAAGTTATGTTAATAATAAATATAAATACTTATATCTAAGTGTAAAATTAACAATCAAAAAGGTAATAATGATTTTTATAAGATCGATAAACTTTCTTTGATAAGAATGAGTTTTTATCGATAATGGCGTTGCGCCCGCGCAACACGCTCACCGCCTTAGCCGGGCTGAGGCCGAGCTTGATTTATGACCCAAACTGTACGGACAAAATAATTCTACTATAGTGTGGATAGGCATGTTTGGCAAGTGTATTATCTATGCTATATATTCAACAGTTGCGGCCGTAGCCCTTTTGCCGTCGTAGGCAAACTCGAAAAATGCCGCTCTCATCGAAGCTAAAGAAAACTAAAAACAAGTCTTCTATCTATTTTTCTTTTCCCAGAACCCTGTCTATTCCTGTATTATATACTTGTTGGTTTCACTATGCATATATATTCTAGATTCAAGTGAAGGAATTGAAATATATTTTTGGGTAAAGTGTTTTGATTTGGGTTTTAGTATTTCAAGCATTTTTGCGGACTTTTTACCGCGCCGAAATTTTGCCTACCGTGCCTACCATTTCGAGCCGCCACTGTTACTCAAACATACAAAATAGGTAGAGCGAGCCGCGAGCTTTCGGAGTGAAGCTGACTAAAGGCAGTCGAACGCGTCGCAGTACGTTACGAGACGTACTAACCATTTTGAATCGTTTCTAGAAAAAATCCCCTTGGATTCCTGCGATGAAATGTAGGACGAAGTTGAAATCTAAGAATTAGCTGTCGATCAGAAAAAACCGCATCGAAATCGGCTCATTCGATTTTAAGTGAATCTCTAACAAACGACAACTCATCCGTGCAGGAACGGAGAAAGAATACAATTTCCTGCGGCCCGGCGGCCTGTCGTAAGAGGCGACAAAACAACCCACAGCCAGGTGGTAGGGCATTTGCCCGACTGGATGGCTACCACTCCTGGTCTAGAGTATGTCGCCATAACAACCTTGTGTTGTGTTCCGGCCATTAGTGACCAGGTTCCAGGCTCCCTAAAGAGAGCAGCAGCGCATTCGTAGCACCTTTGGTGTTGCAAATGTCCATAGGCGATGGTAACCGCTGCCCATCAAGTGGGCCGTCTGCCTGTCTGCTGATCTCCTGCAATAAAAAGAAAAAAAAAAAACTAGACAAACAGATAATAAATCTACAAAAATTGCATCGTTTTCTCAATGGTTTATATTGCACTTTTTTTAATAGCATTTTGTATGCCTTTTGCCAATTGCCTGTACGTTCCTTCTGTGCACGGCAGAACTGTGCATGTACTACCAGATTCCGCCTTTTCTGAAAGGTATACTCTGGGTGTCTGCAACTCTCGTGTGAAAAGGTATTAATTATTTAGGTAAACGTGTTTCACTGTCGTGATCTAAGACGAACCTATTTCTTCAGTCCGCACTACTAGTCAATGTGTGAAATCCACTGTTCTCTTAACAATCCATGGCCTTTACCCAGCTGTGGCGCTTTTACAGACTTGTCTGTTGACTTACGGATTAAGTTAATGAATATAATGTATACTCAGCGTTATACAAACTTTTAATGAACTTAGCAGGAAATGATTAATTGTAAGAAGTAAACTTCTTAAATGAACCTTTTCGTTGAGCGGAAAATCTTTGTAGAGTTCTTTAATCAAAATCAAATAGCTAGGTGTGAGTCGGATTTTAAAATTGAAGGTAATTCTATTTACAAAATTACACATATATATATCCGAGGGAGCTAATCGTATTGATTGTTATTTGAATGTATAATCGCACAATATTTATTATTTTCCATTTTAATTATTTCTAAAATGCTCAATTTAATTTTATTTGATTTGTTAAATCTTTCTATGATTTAGAGATCGTCCTAACCTAATAAAAGTTATAAATATTGTAATTTAATAAACGAACAATCAGAGCAGAACGGGGTCAAGACGTCATCTGTACTTAAGTAGTACTTAGTAGACGGAGGAGTTTTTGCGACACATTTGAGTGATAGTAACGGATCGAGTTGGATAGTTGAGAATTTGAAAGTAAGGGTTGAAGTAAAATGGGTGCCTGAATCCGCTGCTCGGTCTAAATTATGTCAAAATATTGTTCAAATCTAAATTAAAAGAGTTTAAACCGTGGCCATTGCGTTTTATGCTCGCATTATACCCTGATGACGCCCACTAAACCTGCAACCATTAAAGAAAATCTCACGAGAACGATGCCTTCGACGAGATATATATGTTATAGTCATAGTGATTAAATAGCTATTATACATAATGACTGGTCCTTATATATAACAGCAAAATTGACTAAACAATGTGATAAATTAATTCACTTTATCCGGATATTATTTATAATAGCCGGTCAAAGTTATTCAAAGTATTAAATTAAATATTTTGTTATTGTAGTCTTTAAAGAGTGATACCAAATACTTGTATTGATCTCTGTGTTTTTTAAAATTTTGTTTTATGGTTAGTGAGCTTTAATTTACTTTATAAATTAAAGTTAAATAACTTTATAACAATGCTTATTAACGTAGAATTATTATCTACGACAATGTTACTTTAATTCTTAGGCAAATTGAAATATAATTTTGGGTGCGGTATTTATAACTTGAGATATAAAATTAATATTGGATGCTTATAAAAAAATAACCACGAAGGCTAAGGCTAAGCCTTCTAACCTATTAAAAAAGTTCATATTTGTGCATAATAAATAAATGTGCCGTGTATACCCATAATTTTATAATCTTCACCTATAACTACTTGTTTTATTTATATATAATATATAAAATTTCTGGTTAATGTGATTAATTCTATGTCAATTATCACTTTAACTAAATTACTTTGGCTGTAACATATATAAATTAAATTAGCAAACTGAAGTGACAGCATGCTAATTCTAGCAACTGCGATCGAGCAGCAGTGGCGAGTTGTGTTCTCAACTCTAGTTGTTATGGCGGCATACTCTAGACCAGAGGAGGTAGGTATCCAGACGGGCAAATTACCAACCTGGCTGTAGGTTGTTTTTCCACCACTTACGACAGGCGGCCCCAACACAGGAAACTGTAATCTTTCTCCTTTCCCGCATGGATAATTTATTTCTTATTTTCACATAACGTTCGCAGTAGTGCAAAACCTTGTAACTTTATTTTTTGATGAGATTATATTTTTCGTTAAAGTTGTTACACGTTGCTAGTATTTATAAAGCGTTACTGTTACGCTTTGTTACTGAATTAAAGCCGTAAGTTACGTAATTTAATTATTACTACAAAAAAAGGACAAAACAAAACCAACTTCAAAATAAAAATGAAATATAAATATTTTTACAACCTATATTTGAAGTCGGTGCATTTTGCTATTTTATTATTGTTTTTTTATAATTTTACTTGGCGTCGACGGCAAAATCTACAAAATATTTATAAAAAATATATTTTCAATTTTTAGATTTAATTTCAAATTAAATTTCAAAAGTTAAAGTACGTTCCACTGGAGAACACTTTTTGTAGGTCATATTATATGTGCGGTTCGACGTACAGTGTTTGGCTGACGCTGCGGCCTACTTTAGGCTACTTTAATATTATAATAGCATTAGTATGATTAATGCTCACAATAACTTTGTGGTCGAGTAGCTATCAAGTCGCTACGAGCTGCTATTAGTCGTAACATATGACTTCATCTACCACTAAGTTGAACACAAGGATCAGCATCCAAACTCTACTACGAGAAGAACTCCATGACAGCAACAAGGTGCATTCACCCTACTCAAGAAAGCACCAGCACTCCACCAACTACTGCCAGCATCAACTACTACAAGCAAGAGCAAGTGTACTAACTGTACAATATAAGTTAAATTTAATTTTACTTCCTATTCTATGTACTGTAACGACTAACCTCTTTAGTCGTCATATATATTAATTAAGCAATATAATTATTTGAATTTAACTCTTAGAATGCCTTGCAAAACAATTAATTGAGATCAGAATTGTATTGGGCCGCGAGCTGAACACACGATTGTAAGTCTCTTAAGGCTTTACTTATAATAATCTCGTTACGAAAGGATTAGCCATCTCTTAAATAAGAGACTCTTAAGCCCTTAATCGATGGCTGTTTCAAATAAAACTTGCCATCTTGCCTCTTAGCAGTCACTTAGACTACCTCTCGATGTTGGTTATTTTTGACAGTTATTTATGAGTTACTTTACCACCACCTCTTATCCTTGAGAGGAGTTTATGGGTAAGATTTTCGGTAATCAGTTGCTGAGCAGTTTCTTAATATTAAACAAATTATTATAAGTAAGGCCATTAGTTGATAATATTATAAGCTATATATTTACTGAACCCAGTCTCTTATTCAAGATCCCGTTCAGCTCGTTAACCGCTGGTCGCTACAGTACATCGCCTCGCAACGTTTATTGCTGTTAAGGAGTGAGAGTGAGAGTGAGCAACATGTCTAGCTAAAAATGGTTTATTTTTATATTTCTTACTCTTTTTATAGCTCAAGTTATTTTTTATAAGTTTTATACAGACGTATGTTACAGAATTATTTTTAGAAGAGTTAATGTAGTTGCAGCAAATAGTGCATACTTATTATATTTTATTATTATTGGTATAGTAATGACGAGACGTAGTAAAAGTTTTGTATTGCAACATCACTAAAAAATCCTTATGTCTTTGGCAAAATTAAAGCGTTTTAATGCTATATACATATAAGAAATTGCTTGAGAATAGCTTAATGCATCTAGAAATTTTACTGCTGGCTCCCGTATACAAGTTTTGCCTTTCCAAGAGTTAGGTGATCAGTGCTCTTCGACAAGCTTCTTAGTGATAAGGCGGCCTTGTACTTCTTCTTATCTTTTTCTACTTCTGTTTGTCTATGCTTTGGTGTACTTATTTATTTTATTTATCTATCTAAAAAGGGTTTCCATTTCTCTGGGATCAGGGTCCTGACTTGGTGATAATGAGACCACCTCAAGAGTATTCTCCTTCGAATAAAGAAAATAAATTGTAAATCGGTCCGCAATTGAAGGAGAAATCGCATAACAAACAAAGTCGAATTGAGACTACCTTTTGGAAGTTAATATAAAATTACTTAACAGTTTCCGAAGATATTTATGTGGTTTACTGAATGAGAAAAAATATTTGGAAAATCATTGAATAAATTTCCGTTCAAAACATTCTGTTTCCGTCATTACCAAATTGTTTACGGAACCCTGAAACTTTACCCAGTATTTGGTAAGGTCGACACGGTAATGAGACTTGAAATTCTTAACATAAATAAGTTGATAGCAGTAAATCAAAGATAATAAAAATGTTCCAGCAATTATTGCCAAAATTAAAATATTTCCAATTTCCGAATTTGAAATGAAAACAAAGTAGAAAAGCAACAGTTTTCAACGCTGGTACTAAACAATAAACGTTGAAAAAAGATGGATACATACGTAATTATGCAAGTGCAAAAGAGACAAATGTAGGTATCATCAATCGATCAGGTTACCATGGCAACGCTTATAGTGATGTGCTTACATTGTACAGTCGAACCGCAGCTTAAAAGAACAAACAGTAGTAGCAAAACCCTTTTTTGATGCGGACAGTGAGTAGACGTTATAGTGCTCCCAACTAATTTGTGAAATGACACTGGTGGTATATAATTGTGTATACACACACAGTGTGAGTAGAAATTAAGTATTAAAATGTAAATATCCCGACCTTTATAAAAAGAAATGTAAAAATAGCAGTAATACAAGTAGATACAATAAATTATTTATTTATTATGTAATAGTATATCGATAAGAAATAAACAAGCTTATAACAAATAGAATTAATTAAATAGGTAGATAAATAATTGAATTAGTAAATAAGAAATATGCATTAGGAAATATCGGTATACTAGAATATGACTATTAAAACAAGACAAGAAAAAGAAAAGGATCTGTCTTGGCATATGACGGAGGAGTAGGCAATAAAGAAAAAAATCTTTAAAGTGAAGAGCGTCGCTATGTTCGCTCCGGTGTTGCCAATCTATGAATAATCATCAAGGGCATTTGAATACGTCACATTAATCTAGGATAATCATATTAATCGATTAGG
Source organism: Dendrolimus punctatus (assembly GCA_012273795.1). Classification (NCBI taxonomy): domain Eukaryota; kingdom Metazoa; phylum Arthropoda; class Insecta; order Lepidoptera; family Lasiocampidae; genus Dendrolimus; species Dendrolimus punctatus. The sequence goes on from CM022527.1 coordinate 24,154,361, forward strand.
CTTGATCTGAAATAATGTTATAGTTATTGACTGTGGCCAAACGACTCTTATTTATATCGTTAAAAATAACGCTCTTAACAAATTAACATTGTTTTTCCAAGTGGCAGCGCTAATTCGTATAAAATTTCAACATGGCGATTCCGCGCCACAACAGATCTACAGGCGCGGCGCTGCAATTGCCATACTTACTTAATCCTGCCAGAGTATTTTTTACAAGTCCGTAAATAAGTGTATCGATATAGGGGATCAAAATAAATAATAAGTACTAAAAATATTCCACTGTTAAAGCTGTAAAAATATTTTCTTAATACTTCATTAACAAAATCCTATCAAATAGCGGAGCTGCATTTTTGACCTTTTGGTTCCTTTCTTCCTGTCATTTTATGCGATTTCATAGACAAGGTGGGCGGGCGGGCGAGCGTGTTGATTTGTCATCAATTGAGTAAATTACCCTCTGTTTATTCCTCCTGCGACTGAAATCGGCATTCTACTTTTTAACAAGGCTTTAAACATTTTCATGACTAGCCAGTGATAAGTGTTTATAAATATAATAAATATTTTTTGTTCGCAGGTTCGTTGTGCAGGTGGTGTACTCCATGAAATACACCTTAAATATGGACTGTGTATATTATAGGCGCTTACAACAGCAATAGGTATTATTACAATTACTGTACTAAACGGTACATTCAAGTTAATCATCACAAGTCGACACTAGAACCCAGATGTTCCTAATAATAAACGACCCCATGTTGTAGCGCTAACTGAAAACCTCGGCGGGAATTCCCGTACAGATTGTTTTTGTACGCTAAATATACGTTCTACAGAACCGTAGCGTAGTTGAGCGTGGGAGCTCTAGGAAATGGGGGTGAATATCCCTGTCGATGATCCAGCTAAAGGAAAATGACTGCCGTCGCCTTTATAGTTTGCAACACCATTTGCGAAGACATCGTGTTGTCAGTGTTTAGGGTGCGGTAAAGAAGATGGGATAGAAGGTTCAGGCAGAAGGATTAGGATAGGGGTAAACTGGAACAAGGGGAGAGGAAAGTGACGCAACGGGCTTCTCACTCATCGCACGGAACACGATATTCTGACGACGGGAGCGTGTATCACTGATCGAGCCAGCCCAATCAAGATCAAGATTGATTCCAGCATGGTTCTGCCACTTATAAACATCTACTCAAAAAACTGTCTTTAAGTACTAGCAAAAAATTCTTCAAATGCCTTGTTGACGGACGGAGTGTTGTGTGACTACTGTTATCATATATACTGTAAGCACACACCTTTTTTACTTTTTATTGTGGTTTCTGGATTCAATGCACGTACGTTTTGGCGGCAATGAGAGTAAAGCTTTTTTGTCTGACATTGCAAAATTTGCCAATTTATTTATTGTCAACACGTTGCAATCTGTTTTTAAAACAAGACGATGTGTCTGGGTAAAAATCAATATTATAGCATTTTAGGGAACAAGAAAAAAACAATAAATCGAAATAAATAATAAAATAAAAACAAAGTCCTCACATCGTCAAGTACGTGTCTTCATTTGCCCGTCAGGATGGGTTTTTATTTTATCGGTGGAATACAGTAGACAGGCAGGCGGCCCAACTAATGGAAAGCGGCTACCGTGACCTATGGACATTTGCAACGCCAGAGATGTCACTAACCCGCTGCTGGCCTCGAAGAAATTTTATGATACCCTTTTTAAAAAACACCATATTTTAGTGCGTATAAAACCGCGGCTGGTAGCTCGTTCCAAATCACCATGGTGCGCAAGAAAAACATTCTAGAGAACCGTTGCGTACAAGAGCAAAGCGGCTGTAAGAAATGTATTTTTATAATTATTTATATTAATTCATTAACAAAAAACATTTGTGTTTAAAATATAAATTCGTAGTCAGAATTACAATTATAAAAAATAATAATTTACAATAAACATGATTAATTTTACAAAAATATGTCACAAGGAAGGCATTTTAAATAATCATTTTATTATTTAAGCACAAAAATAATCGTCAACTGAATAATATGCTTGTTTAAGAAGAAATGCCTTCACATTACGCCTAAAATATTTCATTTTGTTTATATTTAGCTTTAGGTAAGTAGGTAGTTTGTTGAAAATTTCAACAGCCTGATATGTGAAACTGTGCTTTAGAAAATTTAAAGATGGCATGATTTTATTTTTTTAATATTTTCTTCTTGTTGCTTAAGTGTAGGTGTGCCAAAATCTGTCAATACAGGGGTACGGGGTAACATCATCGAGGCACACACATACAAATAAATTCGCAGACCAATGTTAGTAGATTATATTAATAGAACCTTGGTAGAGATATGCTATAATCAACGCCAGTACGCTCGGCCGGGTTGGGCTATCGGTCGTGACAAATTGCCTGAGAGCTCGGTATAAGTCAAGCTTCAGGAAACCGAGCTTATATCTTACAGGCAATTAACTTGATGCATTTTAGCATTCACTTCTATAATATCGGCCAGTAAACGTCTCACTACTGGACTTGGGCTTCCCTGTTTTATGGGATATACGACAGCATACCCGCCACGCTTGTTCAAAGCGGATTGGGCGTAATTGTTACATAAGTTATCTCGACGAGCAGGTTTCATTACGATGTTTATCTTCTTGTTCACTGTGTTGTAATTGTGAGAATAAAAGTCATATAACTGTTTAAGTATACTTTCCGGATTGGATTTCAACTCATGATATTTGAAATGCAACTTTAAGATACGAGTGGGTTAGAGTCTATTTTATATTTGCATTACATAATAGAATACTGAAATAACATAGATGTTCTAACATTAGAAACAAGGAAGTAAGATACAGACTAAGCGTAACTGATTTTTATGTAATTATATACAGTAGATATACATAATTATGACCTACAAAAAATGTTCTCCGGTTGAACAAAAAAAATAAAATAAAGACGATCAAACAAACAGACAGACATAGCGCTTTATACTACGGGGAAAAATAAGAAAATCGACCAAGTACGTATGTGAAACCTTACTCGAATTACAAACAAGGATTAGGTACTAGAGTTTGACCCGCAGTGAAGCCTACTACCATACTCGTGTTTAAGGAGTAAGCTCCAGTCGTGTGTCGCAACTGACTCACATTTTTTCTTCCTAGTGTTTGTTTTATTATTTATTTATTTAATTAAAGGAACAACAAACAGCTACAATGTAACATACAAAATAAAAGTTACAATAAAATCAGGCAGTAATATTGAATCCAACGACATGATTCACCGAAAAACATTTATAATATGTGGTTAACAATAAAAATACAAGAGATACGACAATATTAACAATAAGTAAAAAGAAAGATATATAAATTAATAGAACATATCTATAAGAGAATGAAGATAATTAATGCAAGATCAATTTAATGACATGATAAATCTAAATTTAAGAAAAGTTATTCAAGCTCGAGTGTACTATCAAAGTCAGTTATAATATCAGCCCATAAATGTCCCGCTGGTGGGCTCGAGCCTCCCATTACAGGGCGAACGGACAGTATACCCGCCACGGTTGTCCAAAGCTGCTTGGTACATTTGACATATCGGTTATCTCGATGTGCAGGTTGCATCACGGTTTTCCTTCACCGTTAATAGCTCGTGGTAATTGTAACAATATACACATTAGATCAGAAAACTGACTAAGTGGTGCATGTGTTCCGGCCAGGATCGAACTCGCACCCTTTGAGCTTAGGACGCGTGCGCTAGCCGTTACGCTACCACGACTTTCAAAGTCAGTTAATAGATGCAAAATACCTATAGAATTACAGTCACACTCAGCCATTTTCATGGTAATTTCTTAATTAACTAATTACTAAACCAAGGCCCAATGTAAATCAGGCTTTAGCTACCATGAGGTCTTCCTCAAAAACTTTTGTATAATTTCTAATCGTGTTGGTACGTCGCTTTTTACATTATCTGCAGTTCCCAATCTTGAAAATGTGACGTTAAACAACGCGAAGCGGTCCTTTGTAGATCGGATTTCTCAGAAAGGTTTCATCCCCTTTCAAAGGTATTGCAGTTTGCCAGATTAAAGGTGATTTTGGGGTATCTTGGTCAAATAATAAAATGGACCGCCTTGTCTATTTATTGTATTTATCTCGGTCATTTTACTTTGAAATAATCCATATTCCTATTGTTTAATCAATATTTTATTAATAATTCCCTTTTTATAGCTTTTATTTAACTTGCAATGGATGTAGGTACCTATGTTTGTATGTATGTAAGTTAGTTCGGGTGGAATTTCGCAAGTTAAATTTGACAAACTTTTCGGTTTCCGATTGAGCTGAAATTTTGCACGAATATGTATATCGCGTGACAATGCAATAATATGGTACCATGGAGCTGATCTGATGATGGAGTCGGAAGGTGGCCATAGGAACTCCTATATTAAACAAGATAGAGCCGTCGTGTTTGGGCTCTTTTTACATGTCTTGGCTAGCACTCTGCTGCTACATGATAACCAGGGTCTCAAAAGCTTGCATTTAAAAAGCTTTTTTTATTTACTCCTAATTTTAATATATTGTAGTTTGTAATTTATTTTTAAGTTTATACTGTGTTTTATAATATTTCTATTAAGTTAATATCTTAAATAAAGATATATGTCTACGTGTATATGAGTAAATGTGAAATGGTGTTCACTGATAAGGCTGGGCAGAGTTAGAAACGCCGTAGGCTGCTTAAGGCATGACGCTGTTCGCGTCAGACGGTATGCCTGTTATAAATAGCTGACACGTGTCCACTTCGTTGGGCGCCATTAAAAAATACATATGCACCCACGCACATACGCACGCACGTACGCATGTCAAGGTTTAATTATCGTTTGTAACCTTTAATTAATTCATAAACGCAGAAAGCACTCGCAGAGCCTCGTAGGAGAATGTGCGCAATTCTTGCGTGAAACGTTATTACTGTAACATATTTGAAAGGCCTTCTCGTGCCTACTTCGCTGTGCATAAAACATTTCTACTTTTTTGATTTATTAATCATTAATCACAATCAAATATAGCCTATGCCACTAAAGAATAATGGAGGTTTCTATTTGTCAAAGAATTTTTCAGATCAGATCAGTAGTACCAGAGATTACCCAGAACATCCAAACAGACAAACTTTAATTCTTTGTAATATTAGTATAGAAAATACACTATAGTGCATAATTATATAGGTAAGTCAATCCGATACTAAAAGCGGTGTTCAACGTCCATTGCTACTTTCAGCACTTGTGACCAATCACGGCCTTTTTATTACAAGGGGAAATCTTTTTAAAGACATCCCGGAGACTAAAACGGGGTAATGTGAGACTCGCCGGCCAGATAGACTCGCGTAATAGCCACCAAAACCCCTTAGTGTCCACCTGTTGCCATAACCCGGGGCCGCGGAAGGTGCGTGAAATAAGAGGTGCTTTCTATCAAATGTTTTTTAAAGTATCGTTTCTAATTGTCAAATAAAGTAGGTACCCCACGTCAGAGAGATCACTGTCTACCCTTTTTGTTACAAAAGCGTAATAATTATGTTAAAAGGTATATACAGTTTTGATGTGGTTACAACACACATGAATACACATCGTGTAATACGTATATATGTTTATGTATATGTTTGTCTAACTACTAGCAAACAAGTATCTTTTTACGGCCGGCTTGTACAGATTGCAAAAAAATAATTAAACAGAACAAGACACGACTTATACCACGCTCTACACCGTCTCTACAACGAGAACTGTTCTGGTGAACTATTTTATTTTTAGCATAGGCCAACATTTTACCACCGCAATACTCACCGAAAATTGGGGTTTACACTTCGACAATTGGAAGTCGTTCATTGTACGTGACTTTCGGCACTTAATGTGATTATAATTATAATGATAAGTATGACTATATTCTACTTATAGTCTTGAGGGACTATGGGTAGAATACAATACAAATAAGTTAAGTTTTCTTACATTGTATTCAATAGTATGTAATTTATATTATAGTTATGCGTATTATATTATATAGTATGACTTCATTCTATAGTTTGCACATATGCGCATGTAATTTGTCATAACGTTAATTCTTTTAAACTTTTATTCCTTATGACTTCAATTCTTCAAAATTCCTATTAACTATAATTCTTCAAAAATATCGTAAACCGATACTTAAAGTATCAACGACGTAGGCAATGCGTCGAGTCCTTCGATGTTGTAATTGTCTACAGGTGACTGTACCACTTAATAACCACTAGGTGGACTGTCTCTCTCTGTGTACTTATTTTCAATTTTATACACTTCGTGAATTTCATAAAGTTTAATAGAAGTTTATAACTAATGAAGTTCAAAAATAAATTTTAAGTAATAAGACGTTGAACGTAATTTTTAATTCAGATTCTCATTAAAAACAAGAAAAGACTGGAGGCGCCAACTAATATTGAGGAGTATGTTAATGGTTACTTTTCTAGCTGGGCGATTGTCGATATTTAAGATTTTGCTTCCATGCTAAAAACGTACACATACTATACTAGCTGCGCCCGCGGTTTCGCCAGCGTGTTGATGGAAAATCGTTGTATTTTGGATAATTCACACTATATCTTTATTAATTATAGCTTATGTGTTATTCTGATATTCAAGCTAAATTATTATAAAGTATCATCAAAATCTATTCAGTACTTTTTGCGTGAAAGAGTAACAAACATACATCTATACATATATTACTAAAAACTTTCGCGTTTATAATATTTATAGATACATAGTATATCGTCGGCGGCAGTAAGAGACATTCTAAGTACATTTTTGATGATATTTTTTTACAAATTATGCTGGTGCCGTTAACACTGCGAAAGAAAAAATAAAATATTCTCTTTTCCCTATCCGCAATACCACACGCGTGAACGAGACGGACAATGTGAGGAAACAATCTATGGCGCTGCGCTTTCACATTTGGTCAAGATCTCAATAAGTTCAGTATTGCTGTGCAACCGCTAAGTGTATACATTAACGTGAGAAAAAATATAAGTTTAAAGAAGAAAACCAGCAAGCAAAGTGAGTGTTCCTTTCTCCTTTATCTCTCCTGTAACGCATCATCAAATTATCAACAAGTATTCTCCTTTTTGTCGAAAAAAAAAGAAAAAAATTAGCTACAAAGTCTTGCACTGAGGACGACCAAAATATATTTTTATCTAGAAATTGTTCTGCTGTCGGTACTTTCATAACAAGGCATTTGTGCAACAAGTATTTTCTCTAACTACGCTCGGGAGTCCCGATGAATTTCGCCCTTTGTGACGTCATTAGGACAGAAGTATTATAATTCTGAAAGATAATATAGACAGACTAGCGGCCGCCGGCGACTTCGTCTGCCTTTGTCCTGAGAATTCGCAACAAGAACACAACTGTCATCGACTTCTGCCCGCCTTTGTCTTATGTTTCATGACAGGAAAATACAACGACACACCTGTGGACATCTGCGCGGAAAGATCGGAGTCTGTAGGACGGCGTAACGCAGCGGAAATTCCGCTGATATGTCACAGATTATTTAAAAAATATTGCAAGCGTATTTAGCCGAACTTTTCACCGCCGACCGTTCCGCAGGTGTTGTTATCATTAGGCTAAGTATTCTTATGAAAATAGGGCGTGTGTAGCAGTCCACGAACTACCTATAAAGAGTTTCGTAGAAGTGATAAACATACACAAACTGTTTTCGTTATTAGACTACATTTAAGCATAAAATTTTAGACTAAATTGTCGTACCTAGTATTATATAACAACGCTAGTCTTAATTGGTCAGTATAATTATGCTGAGACTGGGTCCAATTTTAAGACTTGTATTGTTTTTTTGTACATAGACTGCTAAAAACATAGCCCTTGCTTATAAATTTTGACGCAATCGGTTCAAAAGTAATATAATATAGTACCTTTAATATTATATTTAATTACATTAAATATTCACCCTTTCTAACTCTCACAACTAAATTCTTATTTATTACGATTAATATAAAAAAATATGCTACGGGAAATGTTAAATTGTAAGTAATTAAAGTCATTAGGAATAATTATCATGCGGCCATGTTCATTTACAACACAGCGTTGTGACATGACCTCCAAAGAATAATACAGCAGACGGCTCAATCAATATCTAATCACTTTATATGCCTACACGAGATACATATACCATGTTCATAAATTACAAGTTGCGTAGCGGGCTATGGACCGGACTGAACTATGATGGGTTGCTCTTATAGATAGAATTGGAAATGAGAAAGTCAAGAAGAGAATCAAGGTAACCGACATAGTATGCGAAATTAGTAAGTTGAAGTGGTGATGAGCCGGTCATAGCTGCTTTCCGCATTTACGCATACCCTTGAGCCCCAGGGGAGGCCACCGATCAATATGTGAGACATCCGACGGCCAATGCTACACATAAACTTCTGATGATTGAACAAGTTAGGATACTCTTCATCCCGTTGGAACCGGTATGTGGCTCTGAGATCGGGTTCTAAAATCCTCCTAAGCACCTGGAGCGATTTTAGTGATTTTGTTTTGTGTGTTTGAGTGGGTTTCCGGATGGTTTAGATTCGGAATAAGAACCGATGGTGGCGCGGGGATCGGGTTCTACATTTTTATTTTTTTAGAGCAGGACAACGTCTGCCGGGGCCGCTGGTTAATGTAGACGTAAAGCTAATGAGTTTGTTTGCTTGAACGCGTTAATCTCACGAACTACTAGGTTTGATTACAAAATTTTTTTTAGTGTTAGTTAGCCCATTTATCGAGAAAGCCTATAGGCTATATATCATCATGCTAAGACCAATAAGAGCGGAGCGCCGATAAAGAATGTTTCAAAATCGGGGGGTTTTTATAACTTTTTTTTCTATCTATTACACGCGGGCTAGTATTTTTATATGAGAAAATCTTTACTTAAAATAAATAAATAAATATCAACGCCATCTAACGGATCTTTTGAAAGTATTTTGACGTAAAAGAGGTTCTTGCAAAAACGCACGGTAAAATTATAGAACCACAAACTGGTGCAGTGGTTTATAATGGAACTAAAAGCTGCTGAAAGATGGCGCAAGGTTTTAGAAGCGCCATCTACAATGTACAGTAAAAGATTAACTTTTTACGAGACTGAAATAGCACTGACGTTTATTCATTCCATTTTACTTTTGTTCCAGCGCCATCTATAAGTTTTTTAACATACCACAAATAGAAGTTGTAAGAATAGTAGATTCAAAGATGGCGCTTTGATTTAATGCCATCTATCTGAAATACGCCAAAACATAGAGTATTATGAATTTCAGAGATGGCGCTGCAATATGTTATATCATGCAAAAACATATAAAATATGTTAATAAGTATACGTCAGTGTTATGAAGTAGCTGCGCCCGGTATGCGTTGTAATACCACGTAAACAATTGATCGGATGTGTATTTTGTATTTTGGGTCAGAAACCCACCCTCGCGGGCATCTTTAGGGGTAAAATTAATTTGAACTCTTTTGTTTTTTTTTTTAAATTGACAATTAATACTAAACAGGTAATGTGTTTTGTTTCGAATTAAACAAGGTTGAATTTTATGTTTTTACCTCTTTTTAATGTCACTTTTTCGTTTCATCGATTTTCAAATCACAACGATTCTAAAGAAGTTTCAATAATCGACAACGAATAGGGCCAATAACGATCATACACCACCGCATCCTTACTGAAACCTGTCAAAATGATCATACTAAATTTGTCAGTTCATAGTAGGTATTCATTTTTCATATCCATTTACATTTTTTTTATTGCATGAGTTCAGCAGTTTATAGGTGGAATATCCACCATGTATCGGTGCGTCTGATGAAGAGCTGAAGAGCTCAGATGCACACTCTCCAATGTAGATCCGATAGAAAACCGATAAGCTGGCAGCCCTGCGTCGATGTTCGAGACTTTGCGTTTTATCACCGAAAAGCTGGTCGTTACCAACCAGCTTCCTGGCTCTCCGCTCAATCGCTCTAGCAGTGAGAGCATGCATGCATACTGCTTACTACACGAGCAGCTGTTCAGAACTAAAGTAGCGTCTCACCTTCGAGAGTATTCCCTGCATTTTTGCCGCAGTTTGTGCTATACACTCGGGGCCTTACATATAATCGTTTCTTAAATTTAAAGAAATTGCTTAGCAACTGGTTAGTGAAAATCATACCCATAAACTTCTCTTTAGTCGAATATTTTGGGTACAACCTACGTTAATCATTCTAATTTCGTTTATATGTGCTCTTGTAAGTGAAAAAAAGACATATTCATTGATTAGGGTCTGATTATGATTATCTTACTTAAGAGATGTCTAATCGTTTCTTAACGAGATTATCATAAGTAAGGTCGTCGCTGTAGAGGTCAAAATTAAAAGTTCATGTCAAGGAAACGCCAAGAAGTTGTTCATCGGTTATCGGAACGGGTACTTCTCTGTAAATGGGAGTTATTCAAAAGAACTCCTTTTCGCAGAAAAAGACAGAGTTCATTACTCTATATCTGTATACTATATGAAAATATAATAAAATGACAGGAACCATTTCAAAAGTGTATCGAAAACGCTTTTATTTAACGACATACAAAGCAACACAATAGGCTCTCGTCATTGATAAAGTGTTTATTGTTAACAATGATCGACTGTGCTTCAGAGGGGTCAAACTTTATTAAACGAAACTCTTTTATTGAATGGCGGGTAGAACCATCTGAAGCGGTGGAACGGAAACTGTTATGCATGAATTGCTCTTACAATTTAATAAGTATAGACATACATCATGACAAATTTAAAAAATGCATTCACTCAGTATCTCTTATATATAAAAACGAATGTTTGTTTGTTATTGTCATTTATATGTATATGTCCTGTATGTCCTATACATTTGATCATCTGATGGTCTTTGGCAAAGTTGTTGTGCATGAGCCAAAGAAGGTTTCTGAGTTGGTACACAATTGGACCCGGTAGGTGGCGCTGCTGCCGGCATACCGATTGAAGCTTTTCCTTGCAGGACGACGTCTGTCGGGACAGCTAGTTAATTCATAAACTTAAGTCTAGCGTGATTTTTCTAGCCTGATTTTTGTTGTATATTTTCATAATATTAAGTAAGCTATGTTTGCCTGTATGAGACTGTACATTTAGCATAAGACCATTAATATGTCTATTTAAATAAGCATATCAACGTACCCGTTTTTGGGAAACTTAATAAAAACAGTTTATTTATTTATTTAGGTTAGGTTAGGTAAAAATTCGTTAGTTAAAAGTGGAAAAAGTCATTTATATTTTGGACTTTGACTAAGACTTTGTCAGACTGATGTTTGACTTATCAAAGATAGGAGCGCCAGAGCTTCGATTTTTGACTATAACATATATACAATTAGAAAAATTAACATGTAATACTCTAATGTGTAGCACCACATAGATTATATCTTTCTGTCAAATTTCATTTCGCACCCTGGCGTCAAATGTCGTTCGTCAATATGCTTGAGACGGCCCTCCATTTAACAGCTAATGATGTTATACAGAGCACAAGTACGAGCATGTTTGTAGTATGCTTACAATGGTTCAGCGAACTAACAAATCCAAACACCAGAGTCGATTGGGCAGAGAGCCAGGAAGTAAAAGGAACAGCTATTCATTTGCAAACAGACTGAAGAGTGTGCAACTGAACTCTTCGACCTGATCGCCATCTCATCCATCATCGGACAACCAGACGCACTGACATGCTGCACCGGTATACGATGGATAAACCGCCTATATGAACGAAGTATTTTGGATCTACTTTCAATATGCGCACCGCAAAAGAATTCATTACCGGAGTCTTTTATGCCCAATACTTACAATTTGAATGTCTTCAAGTTCCGCGTGGATATGTAATACCTCCTAGATAAGCCTGCTCTATTGTAGACCATATCTCCGCCTAGCATCAGGCGAGATCATGATAAAACGCGAACCTATAATTTAAAAAAAATTCTCATCTCATTGTCTCATCGTAGCTGACGTATAACTAAAAAATCCTCGGACAAACGTGAGTTGAAAAGCCAAGCACAGTAGTAAATGGGTCTATGAGATATAATAATACTTCATATATAATAATACAGTTAAATATAACATAAGAGAATCATAATGAGCTGACATTATGGTTAGACCTACCTTACGTAATATTAAAAATCTTCACTCATAACAACGTTGTGAAGAGAAATATCCGCAAAATGATTCCAGACATTTCGATAAGCATTTTTAGGTTTATTGGCGTAGAAAAATGGTCTTTATCACATCGTATGAAGGTTCACAATGATTGCGGAATCATTTACTGATTCAGCACAATCCTCCGGAGGAAATGATGTAGTTTTGAGAGTGATTCTCATAATACTTAAAGGAATAATTGACTTGGACCGAATAGTTTATTTGGTCCACCATGGATGAAACCATCAAGAAAAAAATGTATATCTAAAGACGCATGTAATTACGACATGTACATAATTTCATAAGCCTTACGGGGGAGCTTTTATTATTTTGATTTATTTCTTAAGTCTGATCGGTGAAACACTTAAATTACACATTAAATATTTACAAAATAAATTGAGGAATGTATCTGTATATGAAAAAATAAATTACTGTTGTTTCTAGTATGTTTGTCTGAAAGCTTGTGTAAAAGTTTGTTTTAAATACCCTCCAAAATGAACGCTCAATGGACTTAAATAAAAATATGAGGAATTAAAACATGCAATTTATCTTCATTTTCTCCGTGATGTTTTATTTCGTTACATTGTATTGTTCAAAAGGTATGAATCGAATATAAAGACAATCTACCGTGTAAGGCTAGTTTATAATATTGTTATAAATTAGGCCCCGACAAAGACGAATTCCCCGTACAGATCTGTAAAAACACATTTTATCCTTTTATGATCGTCTTCTTTTCTTCACCTATTTGTTGGCATGCGTTTCTAGTTATTGTGGGGAACAGCCTATTGTCCTTTTGTACTCGCTCAGGAGCATCATTAGCAATGTGTTATGGATTAGAAGTACAAGCTAATTCTAGCAAATTGCGTCGACGTTGCCGGGTGGGCACATTAGCATTTGTAAAGTATAAAACGACGGCCCGATAGAGAGAGTTGAGCTACAACTGTGATACAGGCGTGGCGGACTTTGCGCGTTTTATTGAATTATGACCTTCTCCATTACGTTTGGATTTGTTGTGTTCGGTTATATTTTTACCTGTGTTATACGTTTTTGTATAAGTCTAATAAACTTTATAATAATTCTAACGGCATTTTAATTTGAGTCGCGCAAACTCGTAACAATATTAAAATATACTACAGATCTGGTATATGGCAATCCTTTCAAAACTCTCTAGATGCGATAAAATAGACCACATACGTGATTCACGACAAAAATATTGCGAACGAAATTGATTTCCTCAGACGAACATTCGTCACAAATCAATTGTGTTCGGAGATTTCTGTTACATTACAGAGGTTTCCCGGCTCTCAGTGCCACGTGGAAATTGGGTCATACGCGTTTAGGATTGGGTCTGACATAATCCGGGGACATTGCACCATCAGTTTGGAATTTTAGTATTGCTATTTCATACTTATATATTAGTATTGGTCGAGACCCTGGGACCATGGGGACCTGAGGCGTAAAAGCTATCGCTATCGAAACATAGCCAAATGTGTAATAAACGTCTCATGCGCCAATAGGCTGGTCTAGATATACTTCAGGCAACGCATCAACGTTGCCATTCGTAGAAGAAATTTGGCTACTCTTTTGGGAACCTTCCCAACTGATAATGGTCTGGAACTTGATTTTGTAATTTAATGTTATATTTTAATATAATTTATTTTTAGTCAATATGTTAGGGTTTAATTTTTAGATAAATTAATAAATAAATTATTTGGTCAAAAGCATATCAATCTATGCCCAGTACAAAGTTCTACGGTTATGACCAGTGCTAGGTTTTGTCATTTGGCTTCAGAGGCTTTATACTCAAACGCGTTGCTTCGTTCGTGTAGGGGAACTCTTACAAGCCAATATAGATGGTGTTATACAATAACTGAGGTCACAAACGATTCCCGGAACGTAAAAAAAATATATAGATATACACATTTCATACAATAATGAGTGGCCACCGTTTCTTTTCTCCCAGTCCTAACACGTTGTGAAACGGCAGTAAGATAGTGAAGGCCGCCTCGGACCGCCTATCCCGGTCCGCCAAAACTCTTCCCATCGGGCTTCGTATAACCCGTCGCCCGTTCTCAATTAGCACATTGTGTCGCCATCTAGAAGGCGTCGTTAGATTCATCCCCCTCTCATGGCAACAGTCCAGCCGAGGTAAAGCCCTCTAGGGAGCTCCCTCGAGAAATTTTTTGCTGCAATTGCCTCCCGGGCTCGAGTTGAATGTTGTTTGTAGCATACTTGGCATTGACTGAATCTCATCTACTCAGGTATAAGTCGCCTCTAACGACAAACCGTCCCGTTGCAATAATTAATATTCTTTCTCCATTCCCAGGTTACTCTTAAGTATAATAGCGAAGATAAGAAAAACATCTAAACACCCACTGTACGAGCCAATGTTGCCCGTATAGCGTATCTTGCATATTAAAGCAATAACTTATCAAAACAGACTTATTAACATCGCCGTCACGTGCGGCACTTGTGCACTACAAGTTTTGCGTCTCAGATCAAACAACCTTAATAAACAGCATCTCTACATGATCGTTGAACATATCACGTGGTGTCGATGTTATGGTCATGCTAAGACTGATACTCGTAGAAGGCACCCCTCTTGGAGATGTACAAGAATTTGTCTATCTTGGACAGATTACAAGTAGATAAACATAACTCCCAGTCAATAAAAGGATTCAGTTAGGTTGAGCGGCATTCGAAAATCTCCGTTGGGTTTTCACGCGTTGCAATGCGTCCTACCTGTCATGACTTATGGTGCCGAGACGTGGACATTGACAGTAGGGTTCACAAACTGAAGGTCGCTTAGCGACGAGTGGACTTATGGACTTATGGAGTGAGTTATATAGGGAATATCTCTTATGGGTAAAATCAGAAATAAGGATATCCTTAAGAGAACCAAGGTTAAGGACATAGCTGGCAAAATTAGCACGCTGAAGTGGCAGTGGGCCGGCCACATCTGTCGGAAGACCGATGGCCGATGAAGCAGACGAGTCCTGAAGTGGAGAGTGCGTCTCGACAAACGTAAAGAACGCCCTCCAACCAACCGGATGGATCGACCATCTGCGCAAGATCATCGGTGAGGGCTGGATGAGAATTTCGGAGGAACTGGATAGGTGCCCAAACTTGTGAAGGACTATGTCTAGCAGTAGGCAACAGTTGGCTGACGATTATTTGGCTTGAATAAACACCCTAAATATATATCTACATACATATAAGCACTAAATACCCTAACTGGTATAACTGTACGCTACAGAAGCCCACACTGTGAACTAACTTTCAAAAGCTCAATAAGCCGAAATATGTCGGCCGTAAAACTTTACCTCCGCGCTCCAGTTTGTCACAGCCCGTTGGTCAAACAGTCCGAAAGTTTGCCAACGACCAGCAAATAACGCCTGACACTGTATTTTGAAATTGCAATGGACTACTAGAAACAATATTAACAGTTTCAAGTTTTCCTCTTGAAAGCCCATTTTGTTCCATTGTGTTGATGTTTAACAATCTCCTCTCTCTCTTATCCGTGCAGGAACAGTGAAAGAATACAAGCTACCATAACAACCTTGAGTTGTGTTCGGGCATTAGTGGCCAGATTCCAGCCTCCCTTCAGAGAACGGCAGCACACTGCTAGCACCTTTAGTATAACAAATGTCCGCTTCGCTGGTTTGAGTATTTTTTTTGTGTACTGTGAGTAATATTTAAGGGAATATATGGGAGTGACAGGTATGCAAAATCCTGCATAAAATCTAATGGGGTAATAAGCACCACTCACCTCGGTATCTACCTCCCAATGGGGCAGCTCCGTGGAGTGCACAACACTAAAAAGTCCTCAGGTGGCACTTAGGTCTTTGAATTATGGCACACTCAAACCAAAGAGCAAGCACGGCTTGTATATAAAGTTCAATTTGATATTGAAAAAAAAAATCGCGATGGTACGAAATAGGTACAGTTCAGCATATGCAGAGCAGCAGGTTGTTAACCCTGGTATTATATTTATATTATGTATGTATTTCTCTCTTTTTTCTTTCACCTTATCCCAACTATTTGGGGTCGGCAAAATATGTTTTTCCTTCCACACACACTCCTCTATTCTGACATACATTTATTGTCACACCACAAATTATCATATCATCCGTCACACAATCCATCAATCTCTTTTATGGTTTACCTTTTGCGTATTATTACGAGTTACGCAGGACTCGAATTAAAATGCCGTTGGAATTACTATAGAATTTATTAGAACTATACAAACACGTATAACATAACTACAGATATAACTAGACATTATTAGTATAAACTGCACGATTTAATAACACGCGCAAAATCCGTCACTATATCGCTTATCAATGTACACGTCTTGCTTGTATCGTAATCGCCGCTTGACTGCCTTACCCCTCCGTTCGAGCATTGTTTTATACTAACTATACAATACAACAAAGGACCCGTAATATGCACACTTGGTTAATTATTCCTCCGAACGGCCATAAACAATAACAATAGGCTATTGTGTAATTGCGAAAATTAAACACAAAGTAAACAAAAGAAGTTCAAATGCGGGGGGGAAGTAATAAATCAGGTGCGTATTTCTTTGTCGGTATGTAACAGTATTGTATATTTGATAAATAAAATCAATCTAACAAAAATCTGAGTGCAAATCTTGTTTGCTGAAAATGCGGCGTACATATTTATTCAAAACACACTATGTATATAGGTATAATAATAATATGTAAACATTTAATTACGTCGCCTTTTTCTTCAAATAAAGTCCTTTTCTTTCTTTCTACGTTTCTTCCTACATAACACTGCAACTACTGCCCCTTAAATTTATACTGTGGTGTAGCTATTGATGAAATGCTCGGTATGCTTTTCATCCATCCGAGGTTTGATCGGAATTTCCATTTCAGTGCATTTTGGTCAGTAGGCGAGTAATAACTTAGAATACCTCCGACAACGTCTTGAATTATGATTGATAGGAATTAGAAGCACCTAATGGCTGAATATCAGCGTTGTGTCGGCACAGCAATAAGCTGAGTGCAAATCTTGTTTGCTGAAAATGTGACGTACAAATTATGAAAATATGTTTTAGATACATGTCAGCAATCCTCGTAATAATTAAATACGTCGTTATTTCTTCAAATATATTTTTCTTACTTTCAATGAAAAAGCTCTTAAATCCTATATCTAATCATTATAGGGGGGGGAACGGACTGTATACCCCCGCCACGCTTGTCCAAGGCGGCTTGGCAGGTTTGACACATCGGTTATCATGACGTGCAGGTTGCATCTCGACGTTTTCCTTCACCGTTGTTAGCTCGTGATATGAATTTTAATAATATGCACATGAGATCAGAAAACTGACTAAATGGTGCATGTGTTGCGGCCAGGATCGACCTTTGAGTTTGTTGTTTGTGTTGTTTTTGATACCTATAATGACCTACTACCTATATATACCTATTACAATATGTAAAATATTCGTCACTACCAACTTCATAATATATTGTTTTTGTTAATAATAATTAAACCAAATCAGGTAAGAAACGTAAAAATTAGCTTTTCAATATTTTTATATTAAAGTAAAACTGACTTTTAGTGCCGTATAATGCCGGATTTATTATTTTAAGTTTATTTGGGAAAAACCTTTGTATGTATATTATATGTTTGTAACGAACATACGGTGAGTATATTAGGACCGGACCGATCGATGTGATACCACGCTCTTACAAATATTTTCCTGAAACAGTATAATATTGTAGAAAAATTAGAGCTGGGCATGTTGCTGAAGAATTTCCTACATCGCTTCCTCTGTTCAAGCCTCAATATGTTGCGAAGCGATGGTAAATTAAATAAGGCTCCCATAGAGTAAATAATAACCAAAAAAATTAAAACTAAATAATCAAAATGAACAAGTTGGCGGTAGGTTAAATAAAACTTTAACAATATTCATTAACACTTGACATCATTGTCTTCCTTGATCACGAGTTCTGAAATGTGGCCAAAACGTCGGAATAAAGAAAAATCAAATAAATCACCGCGCCCAAA
Source organism: Dendrolimus punctatus (assembly GCA_012273795.1). Classification (NCBI taxonomy): domain Eukaryota; kingdom Metazoa; phylum Arthropoda; class Insecta; order Lepidoptera; family Lasiocampidae; genus Dendrolimus; species Dendrolimus punctatus. The sequence goes on from CM022527.1 coordinate 24,172,564, forward strand.
CACGTTAAAACGTAGTTTTATTATCTTTTGTAACAAAATTTATATCTACGCACAAACGAGGTTTGCGAAACAATGGCGATAAAGGCCGATAACATTGTTTAGGCCGTCTGGCTATTTGCTAGCTTCGCAATCAGAAATTCTATATTTTATAGATATTGGTGGCCGTTGCTTCTCCCTAATAAAAGTCGATGTTGACTCTATGACTTATTATTGTGATTTCTGCAATTCATTTAAAACTTAACATAGACGAGTAACAGAGATATAATGCAGAATTGTAGAAAGAGGGTAGTCCGATTTGTGCATGTGCATCGTTCCGGCCTCCAAGGCCTCTTCTTATATCGCATGTTCCGTTCGACGCCTAGCTGCTAACTGTGTGAGCTATGGGCTTCGGCGGTATGCGAAGCGTGGAGAAAAGGTGTGCTTCGGCGGGTTGGTCAGAAGGATGCTCTCTGTCCGCAACAATAGACATTAACCATAAGGAAAGTTTATTATCTTACTATTCTTACTTTTATCTCAACATATGTTTTCAATTGGCATTACTTGTATGGAGTTTATAATATTTTCTACCAGTAGCAAATAAATGAATAGAAAAAACCTGACATAAGCTACCAAGGCTTCACAAGTATGAATGAATTTCAATAAATATTTATTAGCAGAACTCTGAAACTCTTTTGAATTTGAATAACACAGATAGCAGATGATATCATAATTATAAATCGGTATGCACGGTATGAAAAAGGTCTTAGATAGCCATTCGGGTGTCCCTTAAGGACCAGCCGTCCCTAAGATAGGCTTACGTAATTCTATAGATATGAGTCTTTTGATCCGAGGCATTTGAGATCGTTTACTATGAATTTGGGTTAATCGAGGAGCAATGTTTACCGCTTTATAACAATAGATGATGTGAATTCGTCTGTTTATGAATAAACGCTAAGGCAAAAGCGCTATTTATACTTTGCCTAATTGAATGTACTTAAGCTAGTACGATTGAATTCACATTTAATTGCTTTCGAAACATTTGGGTTTAAAGTGTTTAACCGATTTCAAAAAAAGGAGGAGGTTCTCAATGAGTTTGACCCAGTAGTTTTCATTTTATGAACATTTTTTTTATGAAAAAAATTCCATTCCGTTCCATATGTACACCGATTACTCTGAGATTTATGATTCGATTTACGTGATTCTTTTTGTTCTACGCGGAATAGCTGTCATTTGGTCACCGTAAAATTTGACATAGTTTGGCCCAGTAGTTTCCATTTGATGAACATTTTTTATGAAAAAGTTTCCATTTCGCGCGGCAGCTTTCGTAGGCGTACCCATAGGTAGACACTAAAAAGTAACAAATAAATAAAATAAAACTCCGTTTAAAAAAACCGACTTCAAAACCTAAAAAGTATAAAATAACTTATTTCTAAAACTATTATTAATATATAACTATTATCTAAAACATCCTGATGTCGGTGCAAAGTAAAACATATAAAAAAATATTATATTTTGAAAATTACTAAGCACCGACTTTAAGATGTTTAAGATAATATATATTAATAATAATAGCTTTAGAAATAAGTTATCTTTTTAGTTTTAGAAGTCGGTTTTTTTAAACGAGGTTTTTTTAATTAATTTAATATCGTACTAATTTATCGATGTGCTGTGAATATACTGTAATAATTAGATGGACCAGGAAAGTTTTATATTATTTACCTTCATATTCTATATAGTAAATAGAGGTGAATTTTAATAATAATAATACTGGTATCATCCACCAGCAATTTGTACTTCGATACGGTCTGATATTGACTGAGGTACCTTATTATAAATATACCCAGGGGTACATTTCTCCAAATTTATTTTCACATTAAGAAAATTAAATTAGAGAAAAAATATTTTGTTATCAACAAAAAGTTAATAATAGCTATTTTTCTATTATATTCTGGCTTAACACGGTACCTAGGTGAAGAAGCTATTTAAAAAGTACATGTCACGTCTTTCCCGCTATAGAAAGTGCTTCGTTCGGAATTTGATTCACGTTCCGAATTCAAATATCTGTTTGCATACGACGCGTCTTCACCCGGCACGCCGTTTGCCAACAACAAAATTAAATTATATCAAGCCTTCTCTTTTCGAAAGGGTGTTTCCGAACGAGTGGTCTGTGAATTGAAATATTTTGACAGGACTTTTTGGTGGGAAATGAAAGGGATGTTGTGCTGTGCAGTTTTATTTTCTAAAAATGTGTAAAATTCCTCCAAAATGAACAATAGTTGTAGGATATTGATAGTTTTTGAGTAGTAATTATATGTTTTGTAAGAAATGTGAACTGTATGGTTAAATGTGGCCTTTTGAGTTGTCACAAGAACTCCGTTGGATTGCACTAGCTGATTACCTACAGTTCAGCTGTGCTACACATAAGCCTAAGAAAATGAAGAAACTATATTGTAAACTAAGATCTGGCTCAAAGGACTAGCTGCCAAGGCATAACCCTTGACTAGACTTGACTTTTTAATTGGATGACAATTGGGTCGTTCTTTATCGAACCACCATTACTGCTAGTGTCAGGTGTGAAAAAAGACAATGTCTTTATAAATAGCGATTATGTCTGATAAAAAAAAGAAATTGAGATAAATGATTATATAAAAAACAAGTCTGTCGAACGAAATAGATAGCATACAGAAAGCAGATTCTATTAATTAATATATACGTCACATTAACACAGAATAAAAAGCACATAAAAGAACAAGGATAAATTTAAGTATATTAGATAAATTATATGTCGTCAAAATCGCTAGCACGTGTTTTCTCCACGGTCCCAACTTTGACAGTGCCATAGTCCTAAATAAATAAAAATAATAAATATTTTGACAGCGTTACATGGCTGTCAAAATATTTGAATAGTACTCACTTTTAGCGGCAAACTGCAACGGGATATTATTTTTACTCAACGAAAGTGTTTTGAGGGTAAGACTCTATCTGTATATATAAAAATATATCCTTTAACAATGGACTGGTGGCGCTAATTGTGATGGTGGAGTGTGTTAAGAGTAATATGTTTTACTGGGCCATTGTAATTCCTTCTTGTTCTGCTTCCACGGTATAATGAAAGTCTTTAAAAAATCCGGGTCATTTTTATAACTTACTAGCGGGTCCAGAAGTCGTTATCATGGCCTGAAAAAATTGAGAATTTAAATCATCTCAAAAACAAAAATGCATAGAAATCTTTTAAAGAAAGACCGAATATTGCGCAACTGCACGGGAAGATTGGCCATTCTGTCGTCTGTTAAACAACTACACGAGATAAATATTAATACAAAGAGGCGACTCCGCACAAAATTTTTCTATGGGTTCTATTTCTTTCTTTAACACAATTCGTCTATTAAAGCAAACAAAACGAAACAAAAATATTCAGATCGATCTAGTCGCTGTTGAGTTTTAGAGAAACTTAGGAACATCATTTAATTTTTACATTAATTATAGAGACTAACGGTCTTATTCATAGAGAGTAAGAGTAAGTTTGTAGCCTTCTTTAAGGTCGTTAACGAAGCCCACAAACTTACTGTAACACGATATGAATAAGGACGTAAAAATAAAACAAGTCGAGTTAGTATTTGACACTAGAAAAGATATTACATAGAAAAAAAAATTACCTATGCCTCTAAAACTTCTTAATAGATTGTGAATAATTTAGAATCTAGAATATGAAAAATAAATCTAAGTATATAACATACAAACGTTTTATATATGAAAGAAAATATAACTAAATTATTGTGTAATATTGTTTTTGTACAAATAATAAATTAAATAATTCGTTATTTCATCTGTTACATAGTCAAATCTTGACCCACTTACCAAACTCGTCATTCTAATTCGAAACCAACGTTTATTTCAGTCAAGATTCAATTTTAGTCGCTATTGATTTTCAAAATTTAACTTTGGCTTAACAAACTTTATCTTTAGAAAACTCTGTACACTTCGATTGCTTTCTAAATTTGAATTTTAATCCTCGGATATTGGATCGTGTTGCTTTTTAAGCCCTCGCTTCATCTTTGTTTAATATTATAAAATTCTAATGTGTCTGTACATTGAATTTATTTAAAAAACAACTGGAATAGACTATAATAATATAGTTACAGCCTAGATGCCGACAAAGACAAATTCACACATGCACTCCTGTAGAAACACATTTTATTACCTTTCGGTATTTGGACTTCTTTTGTTTACTTTGTGTTTACAATTTGTGATTTAAAAACAGCCCATTTGTATTGTAATCTTTTACGTCCTATTGTTGTATTGTGATCAGTAGCTAGGTGTCACGGATTGAAAAGTAAAAACTGATTCATCCGAGACATATTGCATCTGTGCAGTATAAAGTATAAGTAAATGCCCCAATTGAGAGATTAGGCAGTCGAGCGATAACCACGAGCGAAGCAAGACTTATGTACATTCGGATTCTATTTAGTAACGGACTTTGAGCGTGTTATTGAATTACGAGATTCGGCACGACGGTACGATTAGTCCAAACGTAGACTAGTTGTGTTTGGTTATATTTGTACTTGTGTTATACGTGTTTGTATAGTTCTAATAAACTCTATAGTAATTCTAGCGGCATTTTAATTCGAGTCGCGCAACTCGTAACAATATGAACAACGGAAAATACGTTGCATTTTTTTTAGATTTCTTGTCCGTTTGTTCGGGATTCACTAAATGAATTATATTAAAATAGCCAGATCAAAAAACAAATTCAATTCAAATCGGACAAGGAATACTTTTTATCCCGAATAATGAGATAGATTTATGTTAAGCTTACCATACATATGTAGTTTTATAACCTAAAATTGGCATAGATACTTTTCGTTCGGGAGATGGGTTAGTTTGCGATATAACATGAAGTGAATCTTCCGGGGCAAATAACACTTACATAAAAATTTAATACAATGTGACTTATGATGTAACCTCTTAAAACAAGAAGTACGCACTTGAGGTTATTGACCTGCGGCGCGGACGCGGGGTAAACTCTAGTAATTTGATAATATACTAAAAAAACGTGTGCGTCTCGGGACGCCCGACAGAAGTCATAACTTAAACTTATCTAATGTGAGAGAAAGGGAAGCCAGACAGACTGGGGCCGTAACGCGTTACGTAACCAAGCCTTTTACTCTCCCACAAGAAGTTGTCTTCATAAATATGTCTCATCTGGCTATCAGATGGGTGAAGTTGATCTACACCGTCTCCTGTCTCTTTTCTTTTACCTTATCCCAATTAATTGGGGTCGGCACAATATGTCTTTTCCTTCCACACTCCTCTACTCTGACATACATCTTCTGTCACACCACAAACCATCATATCATCCTTCACGCAATCCATCCATATTTTTGGTACCTTTACATCTGTACTCGTCTATCTTGTAGTTTAACATTCTTTTTGTCACGTGACGTGTCATCCCTCCTCATTATGCCCATACCAACTTAGTCTTCTTCCCTCAACTTTTCAGTCACGGATGCGACTTTCAAAGATCACAATCTACACCGTCTCCTCTACTATACATAATACGAACCATGTTCAAGCAATTTTTATATTTACGAAATGCTAATATTTCACGAGACGTTGTGAATAGCAATCCAATTTGTGAATTCCGAAAGCATCTGATATTTTTCCCTTTAAATAAAGTAAACCTTGTTGAGTCGTCATGCTAATTATCTTGAAGCGAAATCTTAGTCACGTACTAAATCCAATTTTGAGAAGATATTTTTATTTACCTCATTGAATTTTTCATTTCCTAAAGTCCTTATTTTAATGAAAGGAGAGTAGGTATCAAGAAACTTGGAGGATTGCAGGCAAGCTAAGCTGGCAATGCCTAGAGTAAACCTGCGTTTCTCCAGGAACATCTTAGAGCTCAGTCGGTCCAGGCTGAGACTAGTTATTAGCAGCCACTGGACATGGCAATTTTAACAGACACCTTTTCAATATATAGGTGTCACCGACAGCCCCCTGTGCAGAGCATGCCTGAAGGCAAAAGAAACAGCCGCCCATGTCCTTCTTGAATGCGGAGGGGTGGCCCAATACAGGGCGAAGTATCTGGACGCCCCAGGTAGCCTCCGAGTAGTTTTCAGCAACGTCAAGAAGCTGATCGACTTCCTGGAGGAGCTGGGCTGGATGGAGTAAACCCTCAAACACCCTCGCACGCAAAATAGGCGCTTTGTCGTCGAGTTGCAGAAACCGCCCGCTCGCAGAAGAAGAAGAAGAAGAAGTAGGTATCAAGAAGTACTACTATACAATAAATTCAAATAGCTGCTAAACTCTAGTTTTATTATAGTAATAGGTCATGTAAGTCAGTAAGCCGTGGTAGCGTAATGCCTAGCGTACGCGTCCCAAACTTAAAGGACGTGGGTTTTTTGACCTAATGTGCATATTGTTACAATTACCACGTGCTAACAGCGGTAAAGGGAAACATCGTGATGTAACCTGCATATTGAGATAACCGATATGACAAAACCTGCCAAGGCATTTAGGACAAACGTGGCGGTTACTCTCCGTTCCCCTATAGTGGAAAACCCAGTTCGAGCAGTGGGAAGAATTTGAGCTGTTATTATATTATAAAACTAGCCTCTGCCCGCGACTACGTCCGCGTGGTGCGATTTTTTAACTATCCCATGGGAACTCTTCAATTTTTCGGGAACAAAAGTTTCCTATATGTTGACCAGGGTTATAAGCTACCATCATACAAAATTTCATTTAAATCGGTCCAGTCGTTTCGGAGATTAGCCGGTACAAACAGACAAAACAAAAAAAATTGAAAAAGTCTAAATTAGTTCTATTTCACTTCTTACATCCCCCTAACTCGGTTTTTGGCATTTTTTTTTCGTTGTACAGAAATTCGACCTCTACGGTTTTATTATGTGTATAGATAATAGAGTTATATAATATTTTGCGAATTTTTAGGTCAAACGTATACGAAGTCGCATACGGCAATTTGAATATAAAGTACAAGTGTCACGGAAACAAAATGGCTACCATGGGTAGTTAACTAACAACAAGCTCTGAACTATGTTCTTTGTTCTCCTTGTATACTAAAGTAGAAGAAGTTCATTTCACAATTCTCCGGTACCCGCTCAAAATTTCCAACTGTACTGAAACTTTTGTGTGCTTTTTGCAAATTTCACAAAGTTCCCCGGTACAAGTATTCTTGGTAGTGAAATTCAATTTGAACACGGGTAGAGTTCAGTTAAATGATGAATGTTGTTACAGTTTCTTTCGTGTAGCTTTGACTTAGGTTTTTTTTAATATTTTCGCGTGTAAAGTTTTTTCCTGCAGCTTTTATTTAATTTGCAATGCTTGTACCTAAGTGGTGTATGTAACATTACATTTATACATTATGTTGGGGTCAAGCCTTGCGGCTGAATTTATTCAGCAGTTATCATCAACCAATTGAGATGAAATTCTACTGTTACAACCTAGGCGACTACAAAGACAAATTTCACGTACAGATTTGTAGAAGCACATTTATTACCCGTCGGCATTTGAACTAATTGTTATTCTTTTATGATCGTCTTCTTTTGTTTACTTATTTATTGACATACGTTTCTAGAGAACAGCCCATTTTTTATTGTAGTCATTTATGGCCACTTGCGGCCGACTCATTAGCCAGATGTTTCGGATTACGTCGACTAAGATATGGCCACATTGCATTTGTGCAGTATAAAACGATGGCCTGATTGCGGGAAGGGGGCAGTTCATCGAGAACCACGATCAAAGCGAGACATGTGTACTACAATCGGGAATGTAATAGTGACGTATTTTGCGCGTTTTATTGAATTATGACCTTCTTTTGCATTATGTTTGGATTTGTTGTGTTCGGTTACATTTGTACCTGTGTTATACTTGTTTGTATAGTTCTAATATACTCTATAATAACTCCAACGGCATTTTAATTCGAGTCTCGCAACTCGTAACAGTACGAACAAATTTAGTTTGGATAACAATGTATGCTTAGCTAAATAACGTCATTCTAAATTCAATATGGTGAACGGTCCAAGATGGCGGACTAGTTATTTTTGGTGTAGGTTCTCTTATGGTATTAAACTAAAAGGTCTGCTAAGAAGAATATGAATAAAATAAAATGACTCCACTCTAAATCCAATATGGCGGACTGCCCAAAATGGCAGACTAGTAATTTTTGTCCACTCCCGGTATCTCTCTCTTTTTCCTTCACCATATCTCAATTAATTGGGGTCAGCGCAATATGTCTTTTCCTTCCACACTCTATTCTGACATACATCTTCTGTCACACCACATATCACCATATCATCCTTCACACAATCCATCCATCTGTTTTTGCTCTAGGTACCATTACATTTATACCCATCCATCTTATAGTTTAACATTCTTTTTGCCACGTGACTTTCATCCCTCCTCATTATATGCCCATACCAACTTAATTTTCTTCCTCTCAATTTTTCCGTTATATGGATATTAAATTAAACAGGTTGCTGAGAAAAATACGAATGAAATAAAATAGCTTCACTCTAAATCCAATATGGCGGAATAGTTATTTTTTACGCACTCTATTATAAATATTATATCTAAAAGACACAAATTTGAGGCTATAATCTAAAAATTTCTCATGAGGAATCTAATTCTGACTGATTTTAGTTATTGCCATTACCACTGCCAGGTGGTAGGGCATTTGATAGACTAGATGGCTACCCCTGGTCTAAAGAATGTCGCCATAACAACCTTGAGTTTTTCCCAGCATTAGTGACCAGGTTCCAGTCTCCCTTAAGAGAACAACAGCGCATTTGTAGCAGCACCTTTGGTGTTGCAAATGTCCATAGGCGATGGTAACCGCTTTCCATCAAGTGGGCCGTCTGCGCCTGTCTGCTGAACTCCTGCAAAAAAAACTACTGATATTTTTCTGCTTAAATATTTAATCAAACTTCTTTTTAGAGTTTCGTAGCCATTTAAAAAAGATAATCATGTCCGGCCATCCATCCGTCCGTCCATTTAAACCTGATTCAGTTGTATTCTAGAATCGCCCATTCATTCTAAGTGCCTACTAAAATGCTCTATCTTTTAGTGCCCTACAAAGGGTCAGCTATACTGAAATTTTTGCAAACCCTTTTATTTAAGAGGCCTGAAATATTTTATGGCACTTTATATAAAACGACTTAAGTGCTAACTGAATTTATGTTTTTTTTTTTAAACTAGCTGACCCGGCAAACGTTGTTTTGCCATATAAGGGACAACTTCTGCCCGCGCCTTTGCCCTTTGCGGTTTTTTAATTATCCCACGGGAACTCTTTAACTTTTCGGGATCAAAAGTATCCTATATGTTGACCAGGGATATAAGCTACCACCATTCAAAATTTCATGTAAATCGCTCCAGTCGTTTCGGAGATTAGCCGGTACAAACAGACAGACAAACAGAGAAACAAGAAATTCGAAAAAAATCTAAATTAGTTCTATGTCACTTCTTACATCCCCCTGACTCGGTTTTTGGCATTTTTTTTTAATTGTACAGAAATTCGACCTCTACTACAATTTTATTATAAGTATATAGAAAACGGAAAAGCGCGAATTGTTATATTGTTGGCAACCTAAAATTCATTGGCAGCTAATATATATTCATAGAATATATTATTACGAGTTTGGGACTCGAATTAAAATGCCGTTGGAATTACTATAAAATGAATTAAAACTATACAAACACCAATAACACAAGTACAAGTAAATATAACTGAACGCAACAGTACAGTACAGTACAGTGCAGCAGTACAAACTGCACAATAGCACGCGCAAAGTCCATCCCTATATACATACATACATAACTTCACACCAGGTCCCTTGCGGGGTAGGCACGAACAACAGCGCGCCATTTAGGCTTATTCTTACACACCTCACTTGCTTCTTTGACATTCATAGTTCTTGTCATGCACGCTCGTCTGTTCTTAAGGCTCCTAACATCACCTTCTGCTAGTACATCCCTATATAGGTTATCGAATGTACGTCTGGACTTCCTCACACCACATATCCTGTCATACAACATATCATCATATCAACCTTCACACAATCCATCCATCTTTTTTTGGTCTACCTCAACATTTGTACCCATCTATCTTGTAGTACATTCTTTTTGTCACGATTTCTTTAATATTGTATTCCAACTATATCATTTAGTATATATTGCAGTGACAACAGTGACACGGTGCTGAATGTTTTTCTTGTTTTGAGCATTCTTCATTTGAAAGTTTATTTTTTTCTTGATGGCAAAGATGGGGAGAAAGAATTTAGAAGGAGGCAACCACCTACAATCGAGACCATAGTGTCAGGCGACTATCAAGAGATAGTAATAGCAGAATTGGAAAATATTTTAGTTAAGCAATCAGAACGCCGATAGTACTAGCTTTTAGGGTGTTACTTTTATTACGTTGGTGAACAATAAAGAATATTTTATTGCAGGATTTAGAAGCATTTCAGACCAGCTTTTTTACTATGCGGTTCTGATCAGCTAGATTTCTTTCTAATTCCATGATTTAAGTTACGTTTCTATTCAACTCGCGCCGAGTCAATAAAATAAGAAAATTACTAAAGGAACCCATTATACCCGCATCGATACTCTTGGGCCAATAAAATTTCATGCTGAAACGATCTCGTAAAGCGTATAATAAAATGACATACAGATAGGCGGCGAAGTTTTATCTTTTATATGGGCTTTGCGGTTTGTTTGATTATTATTCATGATTTTAAATAAGGTGGAGACATCGACATGATTTATATCAGAAATTTTAAAGATATAATTTCGGATCTAGATAGATGTGGAGGTGGATATATAACTTACATACTTATACCAATTTTAGTTATGATACATACATACATACATAACTTCACGCTAGGTCTCTTGCGAGGTAGGCACGAACAACAAGCTCCATACAAGCTTATTCTTACACACCTCACTTGCTTCTTTGACATTCATAGCTCTTGTCATGCACGCTCGTCTGTTTTTAAGGCTCCTGACATCACCTTCTGCTAATACACGATCAATTTGATCATGGAAGGTGCGTCGTGGCCTTCCGCGACTTCTGCATCTATCCACTTTTGCATTGTATATCTGTTTAGTCATTCTTTCATCATACATTCTTTCCACATGCCCGAAACACCAGAGCATTCCTTACCTTACCTTCACTCCGACACTCTCTTTCAGACCAACTCTCTTTCTTACTTCGGTATTACGAACGCGGTCCGCGAGCGTCACTCCGCAGATTTCGGGCAGTGCTCGCATCTCGACCGCGTTTACTCTACTTTCATGCTCTCTATTCCATACCCAACTTTCGCTTCCATAGTTATGATCATGGGTATAAATTTACTTCAGGGTCTGATAGTTATATAAATAACCAGAGCTTTCCTCAGAAGTAGATTTATCATATGTACAGAAAGAAAGATAGAAAATAATGTTTATTTCAATTTATTTCAAATATAAATTATACTTAAGCAATTTCTAACTACAGGCCCTAACTCAGCAAATGCTGGTTGATAACAACCAACGCTGGTCTTCCGTAAGTGCCAGGCAGTAACGTCACCTTCACACAAGAAAAAAACTGAAAAAGAAAATTGCGTGGACGGAGGAGTATGTTTCGCGCACTTATAGTTTATATAGAGAAGGAGTGCAGAGTGCTAAAAAATTTTTAATTATGCATAAAAAATAAAATTATTCAATAAAAAGATACTACACACTCTACCATGTATTTAACGCATACACTCATATATAGGTATACTCTTTTGTTAAAGTCAACTTAACAGTGTAGTTTTGGCGAAAATTGTGATTATAGAAATAGTCTTTGACAACAGAACCTTAATACTGTTCAAACTTATTTAAATTGATTATAGTGGAATTTAGACCATAGGCGATGCTGATCACTAGAATTAGTGGGCGGGTAGCTCATCACTTAGATAATTTTTACAAGTGATGCTGATAACCATTCCTATGTTTAAGGAGTTATCAGATATACAGACAAAAAGTGTGCGGCAAGTGATCTTGTTTTAAGTTATGTAAAGAAAAAGATGCTAAGAACATATTTTTTATTGAAGTGTTATAAAAAAGGTTGTCTTGTCACTTATCAAAATCGATTCTTACTTCACAGCTATAAATATTAACCCATCTTTTACGACTCGATGTAGACGTTAACCATAACAACACATCGATACTCAAGTAGAAAGTTGTTTGCGCAAAATGTTCCTGAGTATCGTCTCAAGTACCACTTAACACCGTGTGGAAAGGTCTCGTCCGGGCTCTCCAAACCAGTTTTCATATATGCCAAAGCTTAAAATTGATAGACTAACTTTTGTTGGTTATATGTCAATTAATATTAAAGGAGAATGTGAGCTAATCTCCCCAAGGTTTTTGATCCAATTGGTAATTGAACTTACAGCAGTATCATAATGGTGACTTACCTGAAACACAGAGAATAAAGTGTTCATTAAATTATACATATGATGTACCTAGTAGTACTAGTTGATCCGGCAAACATTGTTCCGCCATAAAAAAAACACCATAGAGGGTGAAAGAGACTTTACAAATAATTACACTCATACATATCAAATATACAAAAAATATTAAAATGGGTGACACGAGATTTTTGTATATGAGAAGATAATAACAGTCCGTATACGTCCCACTGCTGGGCTCAGGCCTCCTACTATTGGGGAACGGACAATATATCCGCGATGCTTGTCCAATGCGGCTTGGCGAGTTTGACACGTCGGTTATCTCGATGTGCAAGTTCCAACACGATGTTTCCTACACCATTGTTAAAGTTACTTATACTAGGGTGCAATTAAACACCGATTAAAAGATTTCTAACTCTTTTCAAAAAACTTTCAAATAGCGAAATGTTTAAGAAGTACAAATCAGCATAGACTAAACGCGGTATTTTTTTTAAATGATATATAGGTTCGCGTTTGACGTTGATGCGGTCGAAGATAAAGTACGCTGACCTAGACAATATTAGTACCTATGCATACGATACTTGAAGATTCTAGATTCTTATATTATAATAACTATTCCTTTACTCTATTGATATTAAATTGACAAAGTCACTCCCCATTAAAAAAAATGGTACGAGAATATTATCTCACTTTATAAAAAATATGTAATACCTAGTTATATGTACGTTTACTTATTAGTGTATTTGTATATTAATATTATCTATATTAGTATATAAAATATGGCTTCTTTAATTTAATTCTTGTATGGCCACAATGGAAAGTCAGTTATATCTAGGGCAACAAAATGTCCTTACGGTTAAAAAGCATGCGTTCAACTGAATGACGCGAGTGTACAGGGATGCAATTGCGCCGCCACGCGAGGGCGAGCGAGGCCCTTTGACTCACGCTCAAAATACCGACTCGGAATGCAGAGCCTGCGAGTGACTGCGAAGCTTCGCGAGACTAGAAGCACTCGCGCTCGCCCGGCCTCGCCGTCGCTCGACGAGATTGTACAGCCGGCATTACATTCATATACGCGTAGCGGATTACAGTTTACTTGGAAACCCAATAACAGTAGACGCAAAGACGCACTATATTCTAATATTATTTAAGTATAGAAGACGACCTACAAAAAGGTTCTTGTTGAAATTAAGAGATTTATTTCAACAAACTCGAATACTTAATATTGTTACAATACATAAGAGCCACCTTTATTGTATACAAGTTGCTACGTTGTAACATCATCGTTGTATTGAATCAAATTGCTTGTTCATAATTTTTTAAATACAAATTAAAATTATTTAAATGACAACTTTTTAAGGGTAATTTGATAGTAAGATAATTTAACCACATTTTTTACGTACAATGTTTTAGAATGTGTTGTTAAATATTTCAAATACCCAATTATATTTGACTACATAATTTTCATTCTATTCATACAATCCTGATCCATTCATTCGTTCTATAGCTCCATCATTCATTCACACTCAATATACGTAACCCAGTTTTATTGCCTCCGGGATTTAAAGGTACATGTTAACAAGTGAGATTTACTTGATGTTACTAACTGGATTTTTACATTACTCTCCATGCCGACTTCATAATACGCTTAAAAGAACAATACTGAATTAAAATTAACGAGTAAAAATATATCTTTGAAAATCTCGTAAATCTTATATATAACTAGATAGCGCCACAGGTCATGATTCCCTTCATTTTTAAATGTCTATTATTTAAAAACATATTTATAAATCAGTCAAAAGTTAGATAAGCCTTTAAGAATTTTTATTGCAATTATTGACTGAGTTCGTCTAAATTTTTTTTTAATACTATAAGATCAATGAAGACCTTCTTTTACAGAATTTTAATCCGTGCAGGAACAGATAAAGAATACAATTTCCTACGGCCGGGCGACCTGTTGTAAGAGGCGACAAAACATCCCACACAGATGGTAGGGCTACCACCTCTGGTCTAGAGTATGCCGCCATTAACAACCTTGACATGTGTTCCGGCATTAGTGACCAGGTTCCAGTGTCCCTTAAAAAAGCAGCAGCGCAAATGTCCACAAGCGACGGTTACCGCTTTCCATCAAATAGACCGTCTGCCTGTCTGCTGAATACAATAAAAAAAAACAGAAGTTTTTCCTACAACAAGACGTTGTTCAAGAAGGATGTAATACTTTTCAAAGCTTGACAACTGCTTGATGTCAGGCGTCTATTGGGAAAGGGAATCACTTTCATCAGGTGCACCGTCTGAATGGTCAATTATTTAGCCAGCATTATTTATCATTTGGTATACTAGGTGACGACAGATACAGATGCATAATGATGACTAGATAGTCATGTACGTGTTTGGAAGGTTTTTATACCTACACTACAATAAAGTAATTGACAGCGAGAGACAAAAGCGGTGGTAAATTAGATTAGGCTTCCTATCTATAGAGTAAATAACAACCATAAATAATATTAAAACTAGACATAAAATAACATCGTTGTCTTCCGTGATCATGGTTAGTGAAAAGCCGAAACGTCGGAATAATAAAAACAAATAATAACCGCGCGTAAAACCGTTAAAACGTAGTTTTATTACAGATACCAGTTAATAAACTATATTAAACCGCCAAAAATATACGCAATGTAACTTAATCTGCGGGTACTCGACAGGATATGAGGCCGGACCGGAAGTAAGATGGCGGCCCACACCGGACATGACGTAACAGGATTATCGGCACACCGGCGAACCGGAAACGCCTCTCGACGCTTTTAGTACTGTTTTTGTTCAAACCAAAATTGCTTTATATTTTGGGAAATTTAGTGATTTATATTTTCACATCCCATTACGAGGAATCGTTTGATTTATTTGACAATGGATTACATTCTTTTATCCTGTCTTAATATCTTAATACACTCAAACTTATGTATGGATGTAGGAAAAACGAGGAACCTTATAAAATCACCATGTCTCTTAGTTTAACTATCCGTCTGTCTGTGGATGTCAAACTATTTTTTCTAAAACACTATTCGGAAAAAATTAATGAGCACGTAATATTTTAATGTCGTTTTACATCCTTGTAAGTCGTTTCCCTCGCTGATGTGGGTCGTGACTTTGATCGCAGTGCATTTCCCACCAAGATCGCTTTCAGCACTGTGGACGGCCGAACTTATTGATATATCCCGCTAGTCAGCAACCTGGTCAATCCTCCTACTTGGATCCATCACAAGGTCTCCTGCTTTCAACTTGATCAGAGACGACAAGTCTCTCCATATTGTCTGGGTTTTTTCGGCCTTGTGATCTAAGTACTTCAATATCCACTGTCGACATACTCCTCTCCTGGTGATAGCTTCTGGTGATTTCTAATCTCAAGCCAGCCCCGGATCTTGATACATTTTCGAAGGGGGGAGGGATTGAAATATCCCCCAGCCCCGGTCGCCTATTACGTTAATTATCATAATTTCAAACGACAGACAGATATTCCATCGATGGAAACGCATCTGTCTGTGGTAATTCATGCTGTACCTAAGCACCCACGAAATTTAATTTCTGTATTTAAAGTAGTGGACGTCGCGGAATGATCCAGCTACTGAGTCCAATGATCCAGCGCCTACCTACAAACTGTGCAAGGTCGCCCATAGGCGCTAAATGAGAAAATCAGAGGACAGGGATGAGTGACGCTGTCTTGGGGAGGCCTACGTCCAGCAGTGAACTGCGAATGGCTGACGATGCGGAATGTGACTTGTGTATTTGACTGGGAAGTTTGAATTTGGCGCCCTCTGTATTGACCGCCCTGGGCAAAGGCACTGGGTTGCTCAACCCCCATGTCTGTCTACTGCTTTCACAGTCCTCGAATCGTACAAAAGTATGGACAAAACTAACCACTAAGCCCTTTTTTTGTCCCGTTTAAAATCTGTCGTTCTTTACATTTATCTTCTGTAGACGGGTCATTGCAGCCTTGGCCATTCCAATGCGTCTACGTATTTGTGCGTGCTACCCAAATACGCGCATACAAATGCGCTGCTGCTCTCATAAGGGAGACTGGACTGATCACTAATGCCGGAATACAACTCAAGCTTTTTATGGCGGCATACTCTAGACTAGGGGAGGTAGCCATCCAGACCGGCAAACAAACTATCACCTGACCTATTAATGGAAAACTTCAAAATATTCTCAACTCTATGTTTATGAGTATAGTGTATAAATTATTAAAAAAGTAATTTAAATAGATATAAAACTAATCACCTTTAGTTTGCTGATAAATTTTATTTCTATGTAATCATTTCTTGATATAAAATTACAAAATATGTCATGCCTAAACTTTTTTTTGGCGGGAACTGAAAGGAGATGTCGTGCTGTGCAGTTTTCCTCTCTAAAAATGTGTAAAATTTCTCTAAAATGAACAATAGTTGTAGGATATTGATAATTTTTGAGTAGTAATTATGTGTTTTGTGAGAAATGTGAACTGTATAGTCAAATGTGGCCATTTGAGTTGTCACAAGAACTCCGTTGAATGGCACTAGCTGATTACCTAGAGTTCAGCTGAGCTACACATAGGCTTAAGAAAATGAAGAAACTAAATTGTAAACTAAGATCTGTCTCAAATAAAATAAAATAACATTGCTATTAAAATAATCATATTTACGCACGTGCAGTTTTCCTTAATAATTAAAATATCTACAGTCCACAATGAATTAATATTTTAAGAAGTGTATATCAAAAATTTTTTTTATTTTTTTATTCTAGTATAGGTTCGCGTTTGACCACAATCTTGCCCTATGTGGAGCAAAGATGTGGTCTACGATGTAGCACGCTTACCTAGAAGGTACCTATTCACACGGGACTTGAAGACAGACAAAATTCTTGTGACGTAATTTGTAGGTGGCGCCTAAAAGTAGTATTTTATTCTAAGTGCCACTGCCAGTGACAGGTTCTCAAAAATTATAAAGATGTCTCCTAATGAATTGTTTATGAACTTAATAGCTGAGACGAACAAAAAAGAGCCTGAGCTCCAAGCTCTGTTGCGTTACGAGAACTTAGTATTAAATCTAATATATAAAATTCTCGTGCCACAGTTTTCGTTGCCATACTCCTCCGAAACGGCTTGACCGATTTTGATGAAATTTTTTGTGCTTATCCGGTATCTATGAGAATCGACCAACATCTATTTTTCATCCCCCTAAATGTTAGGGGTAGTCCACCCCTAAATTTTTTTATTATTTTTTAGACAACATTTTTAATTTCTATTTTTTTATGATACAGCATTAAAAGATACATACAACCCTAAATTTTCAACCCTCTACTATCAACCCCTATTTTTTACCGGGCAGGACGACGTCTGCCGGGACAGCTAGTAAACTATATGTGTACTGTTCCCGGCACGAATCTTGAGCGGTCGGTGGTATAGTAGTAATCGCTTTACGAATTGAGCGTAGACAATGTGATGCTTTTTATCGGCATATTAAAAATATTACGTATTTGTCCCTTTACTCGAATGGTATAAATACATCATACTGCTTAAAAGAACACCAATATAATAATGTGTGTGGGCTAAAGTGAACGTAGTAAGTACGTTTGTAAGTGTAGTACACACGACTTGTTTCTCTAGTGGTTATCGCTCGACTGGACTCGTCCCTCCATCGGATCGTTGCTTTTTACTGCACACAAGCATTGTCACACGATTTATATATGTGTGCAAAATTTCAGCTCATTCGGAAACCGGGAAGTTGGTCAAATTTAACTTGCAAGGTCCCACCCTTACTAACAATACATACATACTTACATAGGTCTAACCATTGCAAGTTAAATAAAAGCTTGTAATAATAAAAACATTACATTTCTTTGGTTACCGTTTCCGGACCCGCCCCCAAATCTTCGAAAACAAAAGCCAAGACGTATTTCTTGTAAATGTCCCTAGGCGGCGGTAACCCACTTTCATCAGCTGGGCCATCTGCCCAACAAAAAAAAAACGACTTAAAGATATTTGTAAAAGCTTATATTTTGCCAAAACGGCTACCGAACCTTATAAAGTAGCATGACATTAATACTCCAATATTCTAAATCCAATGATTTCTTATGTTCAAACTTCCTAATCCTCTATAATGTCTTACAGATATTAACGTGACAATATCTCTGAATTCGATGTTACGATAAAGAAAGTACATACTTCGCGTTAGGGTTTTCGAAAAGGCGGAATAAAAAAAATTCGTCAATGTACTTATCTATACCAAAAAAAAATTGGGGAATGCAATCCACGAAATGTGAAGTTTCGTAGAGGTGACTATGTTTTATTATTATATAGATAGATAGGTAACACTTTATTGTACACCATTATAGAAAACTTACGAATTTAGTATTATTTTATTCAAGACTTCGTCGCCTTGGAATAATAAAGAAAAGTAAATTCGATAATCCTCCCGGTTTTGAAAAATTGGCCTTAGCGTGATGATATAATAGCCTATAGCCTTCCTCAATAAATGGACTATCTAACACTGAATTTTTCTTCAAATCAGACCAGTAAGAAGTTCCTGAGATTAGCGAGTTCAAGCAAACAAACAAACAAACTCTTCAGCAGCATTATTAGTAGAATTATTTTGACAGCAACAGGCAAAGTATTACAAAGTTGGACAGCTTTATCCGTGAAAAAATGAATGAAAAGCGTTGTATTATGAATAGGAGTAATAAGTCTATGTTGAATGGAAGGGCGTAAATTGTGAGAGCAAGAAATAAATTCAAAACGGTCTTGAAGATATTGTGAAGTAGTAGGGATGAATAAAATACTATAAAGCAGTGAAAGAGACTTTTTTCGTCGTATAACGTTGTCATACTTGCGTAACCTATATATGAACCGTATAGAAAGGTCTGGAAAGTTTTTATATAACCATAGTGAAAGGGTTAAATTGAAAATACCCTATGTAAGCCGCAATATTACGTTAGGATTATTAAAGTCTGATGGGGGGCAAACTTGTTACAACTTTGAAAGCAAATATCCCGACACCCATCGATTCGAATAAAAAGGTTACAATCAACATCGTCATGGACTTAAAATTCAACAAATTTGATTTGAAAAAAAATCAACATTCGATTATCAGCGCGTTCCATTAGTAGCTCACAGCGCTGAAAATGGTCCGTTAGCCTTTCCACAAGGCGACCGTGGTCGTTTTGGTAGTGGCGAAAACGTCACAAATTATGTCATCGTTTTCGATCACACAGCGCTCACGACGACCCATGTCAAGAAGTGGCTCGAATAACCGTTCCACTTGGGTTTACGATTGTAATGCCGGAAAGTAAGTGGAACGAGCAAAATCAGTAAGTGGAACGAGTAAAATCACGGTCATGAACGTGGTAGTTCTGAGACTATAAGTGTAGCGACTACTCTATTTTTTACATGTTTCGCGGTACTATAGTATTACACGATTGTGTAGCGTCCTATGTGCTACATTTGTTTTTTTAGCCAAGGGAAATCCCGTTGAGGACCATAGACTGCGCATCCGCCAGGTATACATCTATTTCAACTGTATAGAACCAGTAGTTTAAAATAAATGACATACGGCTGGACATATCAAGAACAATCAGACAAACGGGCATGAAAATTGTTGTTTTTTATTGCGCGAGTTCAGCAGAGAGACTGACGGCCAACCTGATGAAAAGCGGCTATGTACTTTTGCTACACCAAGCGCCAATGTGCTCTCTAAATGGAGACTGGAATCTGGTCACTAATGCTGGAACACCAGAAAATGTTGTTATAGCAGCATACTCGAGATCAGGCGTTGTAGGCACCCAGACGGGGGAAATACCTTACCACACGGCTGTGCGTTGTTTTGTCATCTCTTAGGCTGGGCCGCCCGGACGATGGAAGTTGTATTTTTACTCCGTTCCTGCAATGATGAAAAATGCGTTCTGTTTTTGCTAAAACAGCCATAGAATTATAATAAATATCCACACGAAAAGCAAGTATCTTACTCATTGAGGCAGACGGAAAAGTGATTTATTAATGTTCTTATTTGACAGCCCTAACTATACCATGTGTGTGAGGAAACACGAACCGCGTAAGATTCAAGGGATTCGGTGTATAATATAGAGATTAAGGAAGGTATGAAGATGGAGTTTCTTGCTTATTACATCAATCGTTTATATCCCGGTTTAAGAACAGAAAATCGCTTAGTGAAATTCATAAGCGTCCAGATATGATGGTAGTTGTAGGACATAGCAGAAAGCTTCACATTGTTTCGCTATTTGTCACGTTCGTAATACGGACGGCCTAGAACTTATCGCCTCTTTGCTTCAATAACGTGTTAATTTGAAAATTTACAAGGAAAGAATTTTGAACCTTCAAAAAATAAATTTTTTTGAAATAACTTTTTTACTGTCAATCCAAACCAGGTTCTTTTTTTAATTAAAATAGGTAACGATGGTTTCAATCTACCATATTATAAAATTCTAAACATGCCTTGTCTACACATTAAAGCTATTTGAAAAACAACTAGAGAAGACTATATAAACGATGGAGAATACGATGCAATGCACGCATTTAGATATCTTGTGTGTTTGCTCAGGAGTCACGTAAAAGACGTTGTCGTAAGACAATTATGACATTCCTTGTGTAGAATTTATGTCAAATTTTAACAGGTAGGAAAGAAAATGAGCGGTCGGTAAGATATAGGAACCGGGCTTTACTCGTCTGGATGGATAACACCCCCAGTCTAACGTATACCCTCATAGCAACTGTGATTTGTGTTTAAGCATTAGGCATAAAGAGGAAGGTTCGCAGAAAAATCTTGGGCCCAACAAATAAGAGATGTGGAGGATCCGAACCAACTCCGAAATAGAAGACCTCATTGGTCGAGCCCAACATAATTGGGGAAATAAAATTTCACCGTCTCCGCTGGCTCGGTCATGTAGAACGGATGGAGGAGGATAGGGGAGTGAAGAAAGCATACTTGGGAAACCATCTGGTCGGGGAACGGTTGCTTGTCCTAAGTATCGCTAGAAGGATAGAGTGCAAGTTGACCTGACCGCACTACAAGCCCACAGCTGGCAAGGCACTGCACAGGGCTGAGAAAAGTGGCTTGCTCTCATTTCGGAGGCCAGGACTCACTTTCGGTCCCTGCGTTAACAGAATTAGATAGTTAGTTCATTAGGTAGGTTCATCCTTTTTTATTGCACGCGTTTAGCAGACAGGCGTGCGATCATTTATTATAAAGCGGTTACCATCGCCTATAGAAATTTGTAACACAAAAGTTGCTACTAATCTGCTGCCACTCTCTAGAATGGGAGTGGAACCTGACCACAACTCAACGGACCAGGGGCGGTAGCCATGCAGACGGTCATCCCACCATCGGGCTGTGGATTGTTTTGGACAGATCGCCTGGGCGCTTTAAATTGTAGTATTTGCCCGTTCCTGCACAGGTAAAATTAGCGTCATAAGAATTAAGATTTAGTTTCAGTCATTAGGCAGGTTCTATTCTACGTATGTAAATCAAACCCACACTCATTTATTTCATCCACCTCATTAAGGAACCTCGAAATTGCTGAACTATAAGAAAACTGTCTAAATTACTTTAATAAACAATTATTTAAATTTGTACACAACATTGAACGCTCTGAGAAGTTCACACAAAGCGCTGTGTTACCTTTGTGCCAGCAAACATTTGCTTAGTTAAGTTTATTCAGTCTCCAGGAAACTTTATAGGTAGGTACTAACTTGATATTAACTTAATTTTACGTACTATGGCTTTAAGCTTGTATTCTGGGAATCAAGCGTAATTTTATTAATTAAATTTTTCCTTCCACCCATTTTGATATCATACAATTTTTTTGAGAACTAGGCATGTTTGCTGAAGAGTTTCTTGCGCTGCTTCTTCTGTTCAAGCCACAACATGTTGTGAAGCGGTGGTAAATTAGATTAGGCTCCCATAGAGTAAATAATAACCATAAACAAAATAATTAATATGAATAAGTTGGCGGTAGGCTAAATAAAACTTTAACAATACTCGTTGGACAAATGTCATCTTTGTCGTCCGTGACCACAGCCACTGAAAAGTGGCCGAAACGTCCGATTAACCAAAATCAAATAAATTACCGAGCTTAAAACCGTTAAAACGTAGTTTTATTATATATACAAGTCGCGAAATCTTAAGAAAATATTACACACACTACCAAAGCGCACTACCATGTATTTGACACACGCATATATACTCTTTTGTTTACTGTTAAGGTCTAATTAACAGTGTAGCCTTCATGAAATCTGTGATTATAGAAGTATAGTCTGTGACATTAATTATTATGACGACTACAAATTTAATATAAATATGTAAACACAATAAAAGTCATGAAGTTAGTTGCAGAGTTAAATATACTACTTTGAAATTTAAATTTTCTTCCTCATTTGTAAAATTTCCTAACAGCAAAATTCTATGACAGAACATGTCAGATGCAGCCGCCATGTTTTAACAGAATAATATTAAACTTGTGCTTCCAACTCGCCGTAATTTAATTAAAATCTCGCTAACTCATGTCGTTCATAATAATTTCTTAGGCGTAGGATCGCTACATTTAAGTTTCAAAGGAATAAACAACAATTGCTCATTAAACTCGAATAATTAGATACGAGAATATTAGGCGTAACATTATGTTTAATAACATTATTATTGTGAAAAGCAGCAGACATAGCAGACATCTGATAACGCTGTATGGCGTTTAACTGACAACTGAAATATTAATATTTATTATGTAATTCAACTTTTTTAACTTACCTTACAAAAATATTTTGGTAATTATGCATTAACCCAGAATGGAAAAATAAGCATTATTATATATTACAAAGACTATTAATATGGTTTGCTATGGTATAAAAACGATTTTAAAATCATCGGAAAGCCGTCATTAAGATTAAAATCAAAGAAATAATCAAATTAATACGATTTTACACAGACTGCCTAATAAACTAATATTATTAATAAAAAATAATAGCACAATTTACCAAAACGTTGTGATTTTGAGCACAAACACATAACTTAACTTAAAAGCAATCAATATTTTACAACGTTAGTCAATAAAGCAGTTCATATTTCTTAGAAAACTACAAAACATTTTCTTCCCAGTTCCCGTTAGAAACGCCATATTATTAGTATAGTTATTAGTTCACCACAATGGAATCTAGTCCATACAGACAGGTCTGTTGTATAAGTATTCTTGTAGCTCGATTGCAGGTTCAATTAATGCCATTCTTCAGCGGAGTTCTTAACGTAATTAATTCTATTGTTTATTACTCAAAATATAGAAAGGTTGTGGCGTGACATAAAAGCAAATGTTCCACAATATGGTCGTCGAGAACAACATTTTACTGGTTATTTAGCTGAAGCTAGATTTCGCCAAACTTTTACTTCCGCTGGTAACAGATTTCACGAGTTCTGGAAGGCAGCTGGCATATTATATCCTCCCAGCAATTAGGTAAGTTTGAATATTAAGATATAATATCACATCAAATACAGTGAGTTAGGTTCGGTTAGCTTTAGACCGAAGCCGACTGGTAACCATTTATTCATTGGTAACTATTTAAACAATGGTTACAGTCGGTTCTGCCAATGGCTTTGGTCTAAAGCTAACCGAACCTAACTCACTGTTATGGTTATTGGTTGCGACCTTTGACTGCCCCTCATAACCTATACTTACTTGATTTTGCTAACATCGACATTCATTACATGTTGTTGGAAATGACATAAGTACAAACTACAAAAGTATAATAATTATCTTATTTACAATAATGTGAAAAATCTAATATTCCATATTTTCATATCATCCAGAAATCTTCCATTTTTTTAAATAATTAAATTCTATAATTAAATATAGAATTTTTGCTGTATATATTTAATTCCTTAGCCTGGTGTTTAGCAAAATCTAAAAAAAAAGTTTACTTAATTTGCTAAATTATTTATTTAAATCAAACTTTAAAAAATATATTTGTGAGGCTGTATGGTCTAGGATCTTTGCCTGTTCTTCAAATAGTGAAGAACACAAAACTACTACTACATATGTTTTAATCAAATGTGGCTTTTTCAGTTGTCACAAGAACTCCGTTGAATGGCGTCAATTTCACCTGCAATGAACTGAAGCTATACGAACACTTCATATATCAGAATTGGCTGTATGGACTAGATTCCTTTGCCTGATTCAGGGTTATTAGCAAATAAATAGTAGTTTGTGATTGTGGCAAATAACAATGGCGTAATGTGATAAAATACTTATAATTTTAAATTGGTTTTATCAGTTAATTATTACATATAGTTATATATTAAATTTGCAATATAATCTTGAAATTAAATATGTTGTGCTTTTTTCATAATTAGGTAAGTTTTCACGCTAAAATTGAACATTATTTCTATCGAAAATATGACGCACATATTTAACGTAATTAATTCTATTGTTTATTAATTTTTTGCCTATATGATAACTTGCCGACGATTTTAATATCGTTTTTGTATCATAGCAAACCATATTAATAGTCTTTGTAATATAAAATAATGCTTATTTTTCCATTCCGGGTTAATGCATAATTACCAATATTTTATAGTGATATAATTTCACGCCACGTCCCTTGCGGGGTAGGCACGAACAACAGAGTGCCATACAGGCTTATTCATACACACCTCACTTGCTTCTTTGACATTCATAGCTCTTGTAATGCACGCTCGTCTATTCTTAAGGCTCCTGACATCACCTTCTGCTAATACACGATCAATTTGATCATGGAAGGTGTGTCGTGGCCTTCCGCGACTTCTGCATCCATCCACTTTTGCATTGTATATCTTTTTAGTCATTCTTTCATCATAAATTCTTTCTACATGCCCGAACCACGAAGCATTCCTTTCCTTACCTTTACCCCGACAGTCTCTTTCAGACCAACTCTCTTTCTTACTTCGGTATTACGAACGCGGTTCGCGAGCGTCACTCCGCAGATTTTGCGCAGTGCTCGCATCTCGACTGCGTTAACTCTACTTTCATGCTCTCTGTTCCATACCCAACTCTCGCTTCCATACGTGAGCGTAGGTACCAGCACCGCGTTCTGTATGGCAAGCTGGGCCTTCTGGCTGAGGTTCTTAGCGCCTAGAAGTTTACCTAATGCTCCATTCACACTATTCCCCAAATTTACTCTTATCTCTCTATTATGACCATTATTCTTGCATTCGTTCTGGTTGTTTCTCTTTCAAAACACCATAACCTTTGTTTTCTTCGCATTCAAATGTAAGCCTCTCGCCTGACAGTCATCTTTCATGATTGTGACTAGTGTTTGCAGTTCCGATGGCGATTCGGCTAAAAGCACGGCATCATCTGCATAAAGCAAAGTGCTAACAACTAGATCACCCATCCGCACCCCGACATCCATCAATCTTAATCTCTGGAGACAATTGTGTATGTATATATATACATACATACATACATATATATATATTTATATATATATATATATATATATATATATATATATATACATATATATATATGTATGTATATATATATAGTTACGTGAGAGCGGGAGTACGCACTTGGGATTGGACGGAGACACCAGTTCTTTAACTAAACGCTTTTAGTAACTTACATAAACATTTAGGTCAAATTTATGTTAATTAAATAATAACTTACTGAAAAATAATCTATACGTAAAAAATAATATTATTTTTTTTGTTACAATTTATTTCTTGATTTAACAGTGGCTGTAAAAAAGTTGGAACATGAATCACGAGTAGTTTTAACGGTTCGCATAATTTTAAAATTTTTTGATAGATGGGAAAATCGTTTCCCAGGGTGGAAAATACTATTTTCATCTCTATAATCACCCAACTAAAAGCATACTTTCAGAATATGATAAATGAAAACCAATTTTCGTTTCGGATCGGTAGGCTACCTACCTGTTCGTAATCACCTGAAATTCCGAAGATCGTTCTTCTATTAATAAGAACAAGTTAAGAACGAAGTTCAGCAAGGCGTCAAAGTTATAGCAAACTCTTTAGAAGTTGTCTGCCACTATTACTTGGGGGTGAAAGATGCATTCAACTTTATGAAAGCTGGTTAAGGCTGTTATTAGAGTTTGTTAATTAACACTTCGTGTGAAAGACTTTCCATGATCAAATATTGATTTTTATTGTTTGCAATATATCTATGGAAAAACAAGTGTTTGTATATGCTTCCTGTATGCGTTCCTAAGCTATTGAGTAGTATTCTCATGAACCCCGCGAGGGTTTCTGGTTCAAAAGATCTATATATATTGAAAACAGCCCATTGTGTATTCTAATCTTTTATGGCAGTCATTAGCCAGGTGTGTTAGATTTAAAATACAAACTGATTCTAGGAAATTCGGTCCACGCGACCGGGCAGACATATTGCATCTGTGCAGTATAAAGCAAGGCCTCGGTTGAGGGACGAGACAGTCGAGCAATAACCACGATCAAGGCGAGACTTGTGTACATTCGGTAATCTATTGAGTGACGGACTTGCGAGTGTTATTGAATTACGATTTTCTGCATTACGTTTGAAATTATTGTGTTCGGTTATATTTGTACCTGCGTGTACGTGTTTGTATAGTTTTAATAAACTCTATAAAAATTCCAACAGCATTTTAATTGGAGTCCTGTAACTCGTAACAATATAAATATAAACCCTTAGTAAAAATTATCGAACTGATAGCGAAAACTGCTTAAAATCCGTTGCGTTGTTTAGGAGGAGTTAGCGGATATACAGAGATACCCTGAAAGTGACTTTTATACTATGTAAAGATATTAGAATCATCAGAGCAGCTAAAATCTAGTCTTGTATAAAATACGGACTTTATGCTAGTCTTGTGATTAAACGTCACCTGTCCCACATTACGATACTGCATTTGACCTACTTACTTTGCCTTTGTGGAACCTTTTTCTAAAAAACATACCGGGATCTTTGCTGGCTACGTTTTCTAAAGAACTCAGGCTTTTTATGTTTCTGTTTCAATCACCGAGCTAGTTTATTACTTAGTAGCTACGTCCGCCGCTTCGTTTCGTCATGAAAATACATAAATCAAAAATTTCACATACTGAACCCTGGAGTCACACACACCTTCCATGATCAAATTGATCATCTATTAGCAGAAGGTGATGTCAGGAGCTTTAAGAACAGACGAGCGTGCATGACAAGAGCTATGAATGTCAAAGAAGCAAGTGAGGTGTGTAAGAATAAGCCTGAATGGCGCTCTGTTGTTCGTGCCTACCCCGCAAGGGACCTGGCGTGAATTTATGTATATATGTACATCCTGGAGTCATGGCATCATGGCCTAGGAAGAGAGAATAAAACATCTTGATTTCCTTGAGTCCCTTCGCTCATTTACGCAAGGTTACAAGTCCATTTCTATTGAATACCGTAGAGATTTGAACTTCCAGCCGATATTTACCAACAGAATTACAATATGGAATTTATCAAAAAAGGTATTATAAAATTTCCTTCAGGTCTCTAGTGTTGCCGTATACCAACGCGTTGGTTCCATTGAAATAAGAAAATATACCAAAATGAAGTCAGTTTATTGGTTATTAAAGATAGATCATTGTTATCCGTGCAGGAACGGAGAAAGAATACAATTTCCTGCGGCCGGGCGGCCTGTCGTTAAAGGTGGCAAAACAACCCACAGTCAGGTAGTAGGCTATTTACCCGTCTGGATGGCTATAACGCCTGGTCTATACCGCCATAAAAACCTTGAGTTGTGTTCCGGCATTAGTGGCCAGAGTCCAGTCTCCCTTTAGTGAGCAGCAACCCATTTGTAACGCCTTTGGTGTTGCAAATGTCCATAGGCGATGGTATCCGTTTTACATCAAATGGGCCTTCTGCTTAATTTAAAAAAAAGATTAAATAATAGTGACAGTGAAGTATATGTGACGTTAACTTGAATGGTATGATAATCCACACTTGAAAAGTAAGTTGTGGATTGAAAGAAGATAAAATATAATAACAAGAGTCGAGAACAGAATGTAAGATGATTTGGACATATAGCGATGTCTATTGTATGATGCCCTTTGAGAGTATAAGGGAGCTTAGATTTGCAAAATTTTGATATAATCCTATTAAGTGCTAATCAGAGAATTGAAGGAGGGGGTGGTTTAAAAAAAATATATAGACTGAAAACATTCGAGAATTAACGTGCCCTCAAAAAAAGTGACAAAAAAGGTCTGATTAAGAAGTATACACTTCTAATAAACATAGCATTTTAATTCGTATCCCGCAAATGCGTAAAAATATGTATGCACATAATATGTACATGATTTTGTACTTTAGTATAAGTGGAAAACCATTGCTTTATGGAACATAAGACGTGGCTGATGCCTCAATGCAATAACAGTAATGGACTCATAAGAGGCTTTCACAGCTCTGACGTTTAATGTTTTAAACAACCCATTAGGAGAGAAATATTTTCAAATCACACTTATATTTTTTTTTTTTAATGGATGGGTTCAGGCGACAGTCAGACGACCCACCCACCTGATGGTAAGCGGCTACCGTCGCTTATGGACATTTGTAACACCAAAGGTGCTACTAAACTGCTACAGCTCTGTAAAAGAAGACTGGAAACCTGGCCACTAATGCCGAAACCTAACTCAAGGTTGTTATGGCAGCATACTCTCACGTTCTTCAATATTTCTTTGTGACAGTAATTTTTCTTAAAAACTTCTGACTTTAGTCTGAATCCGGATGAAATTTTGCAGGAAGAAGTAATCGTACACGCCGCTACATTGTAGAAAAACAGCAAAATAAAACATTGTTGTAACCACAACATACGCAACTTAAGGGATGTTCTGGAAAGTTTCTTCTCTTATTATGAAGCGTTGTCATAGAATAGGACGTAGACTCAATTAATTTTTAACTTATTTCTAACTTAGGTAAACTTAATTCAAATGTAAATTATTTTTTTTAATTAAAAACAAGCTGTCCCGGCAGACGTCGTCCAGCCCGGAAAAACTTCAATCAATATGGTGACAGCAGCGCCACCTACCAGGTCCAATTGTGAACCGACTCAGGAACCTTCTTTGGCTCATGCACAACAACTTTGCTAAAGATCATCACATGATCAAATGTATAGTTTACGATTCTATAAAGGACTGACAGACAAACATTCATTTTTATATATAAGAAGAGGATAAGTTTGAGTGTGAAGCACTTTTTGAAGGTTATACATATAAGTTAAAATTTAATTTTACTTCCTATTCTATGTACACTACTTCACAACGTGTGCTGCTGTGCAAGATTGGTGTTAAGAAGAACATGCGGCAAGAAACTACTCAGAAAAACGTCTTAGCTTAAACTCTTTTTTTTAAGTGAAACTTTTTTATAATCGTTACGATTTGAAACTTGATGAAACGAAAAAGTCACACTAAAAAGAGATAAACACATAAAATCCAACCTTATTGTATTCATAATTAAACATTTCTCTTTTCCCGTTATTATTATCAATTTCAATAAAACTTAAAAGATTTCAAATGAATTTTAGTTCTCTATGTATATTTAAGGAAAATATATTTTTTTAATACTTAGATCAAAGGAATCAATCAATCAATTTTGAACTTTATGCTAATGCTGTAAAGTGTAAATTAGATTGAACTATTACGAATCAAGGTAAAAATACCTGAGAATAAAGCCATCTATAATAGAATAGAAATGCGAAAAATCTTCCAATAAACAGGTTAGTGAGGCGTGCTACTGCACTTCTACTGCGTGTGAACTGAACACACATTCGTTTTATTTTATATAGATTTTATATAGAAGTATATTACAAGACAAAGGCATAATAAAAGGAAAGAACAATATTATTACCTATCTTTATGATAATGACAAGATATACTAAAAAAATATGCTGCATCATATCTCCATAAATTTCTTACATGTTTGGCGAAATGAAAAGGTTATACAGAAGAGGATGGCAGGCTTGAGCGAGCTGCTGTATGCTGATGTAAATGAAGTTTTGTCATTTAAATATTCTTCAATAGTGTTTTAACCTTTATTAAGCTGCTTTTTAATTTGTTCGAATAACCACTTTAAATTTTTTTGACGTTGAGGATCTTAAAAAGCACAAAGTTTTTTAGATAATTCAATACGTGGGAAAAAAAAATAGCTTATAAAGTAATAAAATTGTGTCTCTTCTAAATTTCGAATTCTGAAGTTGGAAATTACGAAATTCGAGAGAAAATGTTGTAAAGCATCAAAAATACTTTATTAACTTAGGCTTATTCTCCAAACACGATGAAAGCGACGTTTATCGTCAATCGACGTTGGAAGAATGACGGAGTTTGAGGCCAGACGCAAAGAGATAATGATCGATTTACTATTATCACAGTCCACAATAGTTATAGCCTTTCAAAGTGTGATAACGCAAGCTTGGTTGAAATATGAGCCACATTAAGAATACACAAACGAATCAGATATTAGTATTTTAATGTCCACAGTACATGACAGCCCTGTAACCAAAATCAGTTAAAACACAATTTATTGTATTTTGTCATCTCAAAAACGTTCCTCTTCCAATTCAAAACACAATAGCTTCTTTCGACACAGTGACCGGTAATTGCTTTAACGAGACCGGAATTGGTCGCCATCTTGAATGCCGAGGGTCTATTTCCTGTCCCACATTCAAAGATAATGTTTTAATATAGGGAAACATTTATTACAGTTTCAGGACTTTAAGGTAAATGTAAGTATTAGGGATGTCCCGACTGCAAGCTCTTCCGTGTCAAAGAAAAATCTTCTAGTGAGGCTACCGTTATGCCGTTTTTTTAGCAGGATCCAGCTGAATAGCCGAAGATGGCTGTTTCAACTTTGGAGGAATCCCGATTCCGTGGGGGCGGAGGCGAGGAAGGCTATGGTAGCTTAATCTAATTTGCCTCCGCTTCGCCACATGCTGTGGCTTGATGAAAACAAGCGACGCAAGTAACTCTTCTGCAACATGCTTAGTTCTAAAATCTTATACAATATTGGGTGGGAAGTGAACATCAGTCAAGTTGAGGTGTGTTCTGGTGAGCGCAGAAAGAGCTAACACTGTCTTGAGGTCTGGCAGTTGTTTTTGCTGGGTTTGGGCCGTAATACATAATGCTTAAAATCGTTAAAACATAGTTTTAAGTGTCCGATTTCTCAAAATACAATACTCTTGTTCATACAAATATTCTTTGAAAGTACTTTTGTACATTCTATTGGCCATTACAATTAATGTTAATTATAATTATTTTTAAGAGTCTTAAAGGCTTTTGTTCCCGGTACTTTGTACCCCATTTTGTTAATTAATGAACTCTTAACTGATTCAAACATAAATAAATTCATTTGTTAATTAATCAGATTAAAAATATACAGGAAAAATACTGAAAGTGAGGTAACAAAGAAAATTGTTACCGTAACAAATGGAACTTATAATTTCGTGTTTTCTTTTGCGTGGAAGGTTCGCTGAACGGAGAAAGAATACAATTTCCTGTGGTCGGGCGGCCTGTTGTAAGAGGCGACAAAACTACCCACAGCCGGGTGGTAAGGCATTTACCCGACTGGATGGCTACCATCCCTGGTCTAAATTATGCTGCCATAACAACCTTGAGTTCTGTTCCGGCATTAGTGACCGGGTTCCAGTCTCCCTTAAGAGAGCAGCAGCGCTTTGTTTTTTGTAGCACCTTTGGTGTTGCAAATGTTCATAGGCGATGGTAACCGCTTTCCATCAAGTGGGCCATCTGCCTGCCTGCTGCACCCTTGCAATATAAAAATAAAAAAGTTATATCCTCCATCCGTCGATCTGTCGTTATATCCGTTTATTTGTCTCGTTATCTACTATCTAACTACTGTTTTTTCCATCTGTCTGACTGTATGTCTGTTTGCGTCTCTATTTGACTCGACGTCTAACTGCCTGTCTGACTTTCTCTCAGACTGTTTGATTTACTATCTTATTGGCTGTCTCACATATCACAGCCGTTTTATTTATAACCCGCTTCTGTATCTTCTTCTACTTTCCAAAAGCTATTGAACTCGTATGGGTAAAATTTAACAAGAAGATGTAATCTTCATATTTTCTATCTGGTCTAGAAGATTGTTTAAAGATGTAAAACCTTTGTATTGATTTTAATATTTATGATAGGCGTAGTGATTGTATCCTCTTTATTTATTATTGTAAATCTTAGTGTTTATCATTAAAAATATTGCAATTTTTCTTTTTTCGTGTTTCTTTATTTTACAAATGCAACATTTATTAAAATGTTGGCAGTACTGCTGTACTCGTGCAAGCAAAAGTCGACTTTAAGGCGACTAGCCTTCTAATACCGCGATTGAACATAGTCCTATGGTATATCATATAGTGTTAACAACGTATTGCCAGTGTATCCATAGGGTTGGCGAAACATGTACTAATAATTTCTTACATTATTTATTACATATTGTTACAACTTAGGTTCTGACAAAGACAAATTCTACATACAGATCCATAAAAGCACATTTTATTACCTGTCAGCATTTGAACTAATCGTAATCCTTTTATGATCGTTTTCTTTTGTTCATTTATTTATTGGCATACGTTTCTAAGTTATTGTGGAGAACTGCATATTGTTCTATTATACTCGTTTACGGCCGCTTGCAGGCTGCATCATTAGCCAGGTGTCGCAGATTACAATTACAAGCTATTTCTAGGAAATTGTGTCGACGTTGCCGGGCAGGCACACTTGCATTTCTGAAGTATAAAACGACGGTCTGATTGAGAAAGGGGTCAGTTGAGCTACAACTACGATACAGGCGGACCGTGTGTACATACCAATAGTGACGGACTTTGCGCGTTTTATCGATCTTCTGCATTACGTTTGGATTTTTTGTGTTCGGTTATATTTGTACCCGTGTTATACGTGTTTGTATAGTTCTAATAAACTCTACAATATTTATAACGTCATTTTAATTCGAGTCCCGCTAATTTGTCACATTTTAAACAGATGTTAAAATAAAACCTTACCAGCTTATGTTTAAAATAATAAGGTATAAATCTTCTTTGCTACCGGTTAAACAATAATGAATGCGCTATTTGACTCATTTGACTCATTTGACTTGTATAGAAATAAACTTGTACAGAAATCGTCGTTTATTATCTACTGTAAAATATCGCCTTCGTTTAATTGATGTTTTCAATAATTATTATTATAAGCTATAGTAGCTAATACAGCTAGTAAAAATATATAATAATAACAAAATTAATAATTTATTATATATAAATTATTATTATAATAGCTTACCGCAATATTTATATAACAAAAGAAAGCCAACGATTTAATACGAAAAAGAAACAGTAAAATATTTACGCTTTCTGTTATGCTCCGATGAAATGGCGCGTCTGGGCTGTACAAACATTGTGTACAGGAAAAGTTTTTATGCGATAACAATTTTACTGCTTAAAGCTCTGTGGGTAAGTTTCGTCGTGTGCACGACTTCGTACTACTATAGTAATACCAGATCTAAAACTTATAAACTAAAATTCGGTTAAGTAATTTATTAACTAAAACTTATTTAAATAACTTATAAACTAAAATTCGGTTAAGTAATTTATTAACTAAAACTTATTTAAATAACTTATTAACTAAAACTCAGTCTAAAATCTTATTAAAAAACACTCGGTCTATAAGCTTATTAACTAAAACTCTGCCTAAGCTTATTACCAAAAGCCAGGTCTAAAAACTAAATAAATAAAACCAGATCTAAATGTTTATTAAACAAAATTAGGACTAAAAGCTCATTGCCTATTAATCAGTTCTAAAAGCTTATTAATTGGAACCATGCCCACAAACTTATAATATAAAACTCCGTATTATCATCAACCGAGCGTTACATCCCAGTTGCGTCCGAAGCATTCTTTCGTCCCGATTTCTCAAAAGCATGTTCTATCGAAACATAATATATGTACTTATATTTTTTTCTTCTTTACTTAAATTACACCTTGGGGTTCACTTACTTCCTGTACCTATTATCTTTTACTTAATTTACTTTCTATGACCCGATGTCTCAAAGGCTTCTTCTGAAAAAAAAAATGCACTCAACTCATATTCATTTCCTCTTTTGTTTAAATTTACTAAGGGTCGCTTGCATAACGATTGCCTTTAAATAAATTTAGTTAATCATATTAAACTACCTAAACACGTTTTACACAAAATGTATTGGCAGTTCTTCAAACATATTTAGCGACAAATTTTGCGTTGTGCAAGACGCTTGCGACGTTGTCTTTTTTCTTTTTTTTAATAAATTCAAGGAACGTCAAGCAAGCGACCCTAAGATGATAGTCTAATGATAATTAATACACCAATATATTAAACTAAAAAGGCAAAAACAATTATGCTAAAAATTCATACACACAAATTGATGTGTGGTAGCTAGTCCGCCATATTGATTTTGCTTCGGGCGCCGTCGGCTATTTTCGGCCACATTCGGCTGTTCGTACAATTACTGTAGCCGTATTTAATGCTGAGACTATTTAGAGTTCTGCATCGCTGTTTGGAAGTACTATCGTGATAGGGTTGGCACATTCTAAAATATTATTTATAGCTATGCCCTTCATTTACATTTTATTTTAGTAGAAGTAGTTGTATTTTTTGTACATACATACATACATAACTTCACGCCAGGTCCCTTGCGGGGTAGGCAGGAACAACAGAGCGCCACATAGGCGCTATTTTTTTGTGTTTTCTTTAATTATTTGCTTGCTTTATGTCACTGTAATGGCCCTAGAGGAAGACCAGCCCTGGTAGCAATCAGCTAAGCGAGAAGAAATGTAGAATGTCATCTCCATGATTTTTTTTGCTGTATTAATATATTGATATTGTAGGTAGTTGCGCATAAATATTTTCTTTCTTTGTTTTTTTATAATATTTATATTTTTAGGGTTTTGTAACTGTTGTGGCACATAGGAAACCCTTTTAAAATGCTCATGTCTATATTCATATGTCACAGTCCTTTTTCAGTACACAGTTCCAATGATATTTTTTTGCAGTTACTCGTATTAATTGTGTAGTATGATTGTCAAAAATAACCTCCGAATATCACTGAGATATGACATAAGAATGAAGATTACTAGTCATTAGGTAAATGTAGGAACAGAGCAAAGCCATAATTATAAAAAAGACGGTGTGCGTCTCGGGACGCCCGACAGAAGTGATAACTTAAACTAAATTTAAGCGAGAGAAAGGGAAGCCAGACAAACTGGCACCGTAACGCGTTACGTAACGAAGCGGTTTACCCTCCCATAAGAAGTTATCACTACAAAAATAAAGTAATTGTGGCGCTTTGAAGGCTCACTTCAATACAAACACAATCCTTCCTTTCATTTCTCAACCCTATTTTGAAAATACAAGTTGTGAGTTATTATGAAGTTCCAACCCAAGGGGTTATGGGGATGATGTTTGCTCGTTACGTGCGAGTATATACGGCCGGTATAAGCACCGTTAACTTAATTATTTCTGCTTAACTTAACAGTTTCGCGTATAAGTTCAAGTGTTATCTTTATGTTGTTATTAATTTATACAAATGAAATTAAAAATATCTGTATGTGATTTCAAAAGCAAACAAAAAAAGCTAAAATGTCCACGGGACAGAAAAGACATTATGCAAAAGGCAAGAACCGATCAATATCCGGGGTTAACAACTGCCATGGAAACAAAAAGAAAACTGCATTGACGAAACTTGACGATCGCGTGAAACATAAATGTTTATAACCGCAAGTGCTTGTCCACGTATAATTCGCGATTGCGATATTCTAGCGAGTTCGCGTTCACATTGGCCGTTTGGTGTTTGATATGGATATAGCTCATATATTATAAAATGTCTTAGACGTCAGCAATGCGTTGGTGACACCCCTGGTGTTGCAAACGTCTTTAAGCGACGCTAACCACTTTCCATCAGGTGAACCGTATGCTTGTTTGCCTACTTCAGGCAATAAAATTTTAAAAAAAGCTTATCATCATATCATAGCATATAAGGTAGATACAAAGAATCGTACATGCCCATATATTAAAAAAAAGAAATCAAAACAGCAACTGTTTAGTTTAATTAATTAAAACTTTTGATGTATTCCTTTGTAATCTTAAATATTGTACGTGACTATTTCGTTAAAAAAAATATATCCCACAGTGGATCCGTTTCAAATTTGAGCAATGTATAGTTTTGTTTATACTTAACTTGCATATTTTATTTTATTTATTAACAACTGTGAAGATATTACAGTGCTAGCGATGTTCACCTCCATGTTGTTTTTAATTTACAATGTTTTACTTTGTTTGTATTATGATCCTTAAATAAATAAATAAAAAATAATATCCATGCTTTTTAAAAATTAAATCGCATATGTGATGTTATAGCATTTCGATTTCACGCTAAACGTTATTTATTTGAACACTTTAATAATACAACTAGTATACACAATTAAAACTATTTTTGACCGGGTTTGTTAAGTTTGAACAGTTAAAATAAAAATCATGTACAATGCCGTGCAAAAAACGGTTACAAAGTGTTTTAATTAAATAAATCACGTGTTTGATATTCCGCGATCGGATCCGCCACCGCGCCCGCGCGTTTACGTGAACAAGCACTCAACCGATCTATAATAGAACTCTTTTGAAAGTGCTACGAACTTTCCTCCATATATTTTTTATTCAAAAGAATATCTCGAACAAGAGATAAAACGGTAAAAGAGAATAATCCGGTAATCCCATATTTACATAATTGTGAATAACAGAGGAAATGCTTCTGTTATTTTATCTGTTGAATTATATTAGATGGTAGTGGTGTTATTATCACATTGTTACATGCCGTCAAAGAAATGATACACCTGCCTGTCGTTAAAACGCAGTTTATTATCTTTTTTGCATTCGAAGTTCTTTTGTTTACTTGGTCTTTAAAATTTGCAATTAAGACGAACATGCTATTGTTATCGTACTTGTTTTATGGCCGTCATTATTGTCAAAATAATCCTTTTTGTCATTGAACTGCGTCGAAGCTTGCTAGGTGTGCGGATTAACTCAGTGAACGCGGTCCCTTGATATATTGTACAGTTTAGTATAAAACAATGCCCGAACGGAGGGGTGAGGCAGTCAAGCGACGATTATAATACTAGCGAGACGTGTGTAGTACTTTCGATTAGCGACATAGTGACGGACTTTGCGCCTGTTATTGAATCGTGCAGTTTATACAGTGTCTAGTTATATTTGAACTTGTTATATACGTGTTTGTACAGTTCTAATAAGCTCTATAGTAATTCCAACGGCATTTTAATTCGAGTCCTGTAGCTTGTAACAATATTATAGTATAGATATTAATTAAAGTATTGCCCAACTTAACTATCACACTTTCAAATCTCCATGTGGCTAATCTCCATTAGGAGGAAAAGTAATTATTTCACACATTTACTTAGACTTTGATGTATGAATTTCCTGAGACGGAATGATCCGTGGAAACCGCTTTAGGGTGTTGTAGGTAATCTAGTGTACGTCAAGATAATTTTTTTCTAGCAATTTGATTAAACATGAGGGGAAATGTAGGTCACGTTGTAGCATTTCGTAGTAATTTTTGGCGATTTTAACCAATCAAAATTTCAAAAATATATCCAGCTGGTTATGTTGGTGTAATAGCCGACCAAAAAACAAGTTGGTGGCTATTTGGTAAATGGGTAAATGACTCGCGAATTGACTGGCAACAGCTGAAAGCTAAGCCGTTAACTTGTGAATTGTCGATCTTATTCAACATATATACAACTTACACACGAGCTATCATATGGAGGGCTTCATAACAAATGGGCGTTGAGACAAAAGTGCAGTTACACAAGAAACTAAATTGTGAATAAAACAAAACTAGTTTTGATTGTATAAGGCTGAAATTTAGATTACCCTTCTATTTAGGTTCACTTGCATACTCGTAAGACTTTCTAAATTGTAAAATGCATAGATTTTAGTAAACAACAAAAAAATGCATGTTTGCCTCTACTCCCATTTATGTTGAAGCCCTCGAATGTACGGCTGCTATTTATAATACGGACGGCGTAACTTGGCGAATGTGAACATAGGCTCTGCGAACTTTAGCGCATGTAAACTCGTGAAGAATATACAGTGACCAACTAGTACTTAACAAAGAAAAAATACAGGGATGAAGGGCGACCAATTGTATTCACTGACGAGTCGTATGCCCACTCATCACACGAGTGTACATGCTCTAAAGTTCGCAGAGCCTATGTTCACATTTGCCAAGTTATGTCGGCCGTATTATAACTGGCTTTTGTAACTGAAAATATTTTACATAGCGTCAAAATACAGTAGAAAATAATAGGGGCGCCACTTTCGCAAATTTGTCTAAACCCTAGCAACTCCAGTATTAATTATGGTCAAAAGTAATTTCGATACTTACTAGTGATTTTAATACGACACCAAAAATCGTGCAAGTATCAAGTTGCTTTAGTTACGACGCACGCATTTTGTCAACATATCTTATGATGTATAATAATTACTATAATTCTGTAAGGAAGACCCTTGTGTAGTTAACAGAACAAATATTTGATTAAAGAAGCTTAACTAACTATTAACAAACTTATTATGTCGGCTGTTCTTTGGTAAATATCGTCGAATTATAACGTAGATTTTTGCTTCAAATTCCACTACACATGTTTGATAAACTTTAAAATGATTCAAAACTGATTACGTGAAACTTGATATTATTACATGCGTATTGAATAATTTTTTAGCGGATTTTAGATTCGGATAAACGGTAGAACTAAAATAACATGGATAAATTCCTTTTGTTTACGATTCACTGACCCTGACTACAGATAAAATAGAATATTGCCAGGAGGCAAGAAAATGAGTTCGGTTTGTAAACATTTTGGTCGAGTTGTATATACACAGAAATACATATAATAGCAGACCGACGGCGACACAATGGCCGTACCGACTATGACCGCTATTATTATTCCCTTTTCTTAGGCGTATTCGCACTTCACTAAGCACACGAATGACATGAGACATAAAATGCACAGCGCGTATTAGCAGCCCACAACGCCCAAAATGCTCCGTTAGCCGTTCCACAAGGCGCCCACGGTCATTGTGGTCGTGGCGAAAACGCCACTAATGACGTCATAATTTTCGAACTCACAACGCTTTTTTTAAGGCAGGGGAAATGCATTTCGCACACTATCGGGTACCTTTAGGAATTAAACCAAAGCGACGAGAGGTCAAGCACCAGAGTCAAAACGCCGGCCTGTGTGGAGTCTCGAATACTCAATACTCCACTAAAACCACCCTCCTTCCATGTGCTACGCGCTTCTGGTAAGAAAAGCGTGAAACTTAGAACGTAGTTACGGCCACTCTGATCCTCATCATCAGTGCTTGAGAATGCCCTGGGAAGCAGTGCTAACTCACTTCGTCAACAGGGGTGAAGACTCCTCCGCTTCCTATAAATCTCACAACGCTCACCACGATCCATGTCAAGAGGTGGATCGAATAAACGTTCCACTTGGGTTACGATTGTAACGCCTTGCCGGCGCAAGTGGAACGGGAAAAATCGCGGTCGTGAACGTGATCGTTGTGAGTCTCTAATGGAACGTAGCTGAAATCTTGCGAATTCAGTCAGATTGTGACGTTTCATGGGACCGATAATCGATAATATAATACATTTCTAAAAATATATTGAAGCTATTTAAAAAAACAACTATCAATCAATATCTTTATTTGCACAACTAGGATACACTACTGTGGTACTTTTTATCCTGGGAAGCCTGCGGAAATTTTTAGAAGGTTGAAGGAAGAAGGTTTTTCGATAACCTTATGATGTCACGCGTCTGTGGCCAGAAGTACTATGACAAAAAAATTACATAAATAGTTGTTGCTTTAAAATTATTTTTTTATTGTTTATACTTTACATAAGTATATACAATAATAATAATTAATACAATACAAGAATAGTAATACAATAATAATAATAAAAATTATAGATAGAGTCCTCTAGTCTTTTTCTCTTGTTTCTAACATAAACGTGTTTCCTACCCTCATTAAAAAAACTCTGATACAGCAGACATCAATAACAACAACAAACAAGTTACCGTTTTTATTTTTGTCATTTTTTAGAATTAAAAAATCCTTACATAGCGTTTATCGTCATATAAAATTGAACTTAAATTCAAAAGCCACTTTAAAAGTTAAAGCAATAACTCGTAGCGTGCACTCTCGTAAAATGGTCCCGTATGTTTACAGGGCGATATATCACTGCCCGTTTACTATTATGACCTGAATTTTAGTTTTAATACGGGAATGGACGGATTATCTCGCAGTTTAGTGGCTTTTAGTGCCTTGTTTATTCTGTAATGTGAACGGTTGAAATAGCCATTACCACAGGACGTGTATGCTATTACTCACCAGACTATACAAGTATTTTAAGATACTTAGGCTTTTAGGATTATGGCTAATTAACAAATTAAACGTACTGGTTACGAAACCTTATTCCCCTGCTATTCCTTCCTTTCAGTATCTTCCAGTTGGTGAGCTAAGAATTGTTCCAGCAAGTGAACCAGTATTTTCCTCCCGCGTGCGTGTAATGCTCGCCAAGAAGGAGACGGAGCGGGAGCGAGAGCGTGCGAGATTGTTCCGCTCCCGCCAAAAGAGGACACGACTGCGCTGAAGGTTGTTGCAAAAACTTCGGCTGCTGTCAAATCCCACGGGGAAAGGTTCCCCGCCCGCAGTTTTTACCGTCGAGGTGGAGGCACGCCGGTGTTCTGCGCACTCACCTCTTCTACCATGGGGCGTGTTACAGACCGTCCCACTACAAAGGGAATACAAAGACGCCGGGGTTTGGTTCCCCACGGTAGTATAAGAAGCCGTGGGGCCGTCGCCTACTAGGTCCTTGCGAAATAGCCTCTGGCATAAAAACAAAGAGTAGAGCACCGAATGGTTTTAGTCGGTATCGTCGATTGGGGTGCCAGCATTTGCTAACGGAGCTAGTGCCATTCCGACGAAGCGAATGCCACTCTCCCCACCGTGTTTTGCGGTGGCTAGTCTTCAAATGGCTTTACCATCGTAAAAAAAGGCGAGCTAGTCTGTGGCTACCTTGTAAGATTCGCACGTGCACCGTTATATTACCACTCTTTACTTAACCGGATCGCTCGAGTATATCCTGAGTTACCAGCCTCATTGCTATGAGTGTTATGTACATTTATTTTTAAAATAATTGTATATTTTATAAAGTTTTAATGTTAAATTTGTATGGATTATGTTTTCTGAGTAGGTTTATTATATTTTTAGTTTTATGTGCCTTCATTCGCGACAGTAAATATGTTTCTATTTTTCTTTCTAAGTATATATTGGTGGGGTGCGAAAATGTATCCAAGTACCAGAGAATTCTTTTGAAGACGGCCTCGAGTACAAAGGTTCTAAAATTGAAGATTGGCATGAGCTCATTCTATTTAGCTGTATTTTTTCTCGTCTTCCTCCATCATCAACATCATCTACTTTTGCCGCTTCGAAGTTTTTTACAAGTGCTCTAACTATTTTCACAAAACCAAAAATTTTATATTTAACACAAAACGTGAAATTGACCTACATAGAACAATGTAAATAATTGTTAAAGTCAGAATAAAAAAGCATCAAGGATTTACAAGTTTTCAAGATCTGTCTAACGATATGACATCCTAGTATGTAAATTAAAAAATATAGTACTGTTCTTTCCTACAAACCGCCGTATCCTTAGTAGGCCTTCAAGTGATATTTTATTATATTCTTCTTTTCTTTACATCCTTCTTTAAGTCACCGTTGTTATGTTTTGTATAAGCCCCATTCATTCTTATTTACCCAAAACCAGTGTTTATTACCTTCGGCCATATTGCAAGGGCATGTCGTCATATCTCTTTTAGAAAACAGGGTTATTTTTAAGGAGTGTTTACACTATTTTATTGACTTGCAAAAACTGCGACTTTGCGACCGCTCTCCATGAAGTGGGCCGTCTGCCTGTCTGCTGAACTACTGTTATAAAAAAGGAGGCGTGCTCTTTTTTTGTATGTTTGTAACGCTATTTCTCCGTCAATTGTAGACTGATTTGTAATTTTCTCCTTTATTGAAAAGATTAAACTCCTGAGGTGGTCCTATTGTCACCAAGTTAGGTTCTGATGAGGGATCGATGGGAAATTGAAACCCACCCTTCTTGGCTACTTTGGCTACGAAGGCCTACACACTTGGAAACACAAAATTTCCATAAGCGTGCTAGTAATACAATTTTACAGGCGCTTTTCATATTTCTTAAACTATTCAAGCAACTACTATGATGAAAATAATCTATTAAAAATAAAACCGACTTCATACTAAAAAGAAAAAAACAAACTTTTGTAGAACACAAAAGCAACAACGACATTAGTTACGTTATTTGGCCGTCGGAGGATGTTTTAAAATACACTATATTTTAATTCGTTTATTAAAAATTTTATAACAGTTACTTAATTATTACTTAGTAGAATACGTCTGGGCTTCTCCGCGTTGGAGCTCCAAAAGACGACGCTGGTACCTTGCGAAGACCCTTTATGGGTTTGCGCGATGTTTCAACAACATGTGATCTTCTTGGAAGATCGATGAGTCGGGTCGTGTGAAGCAAACGAAGAAAGTTAAGGGTTCTTCCACACGAACACGTAACACATTGCAAATTGCAATGTTTGTTTTTTTTATAATAACACAAGAAAAGTTATTTGGGTGGATTATGTTGAATCGGTTGAAGAAGGAACACGTTTACCTATTATAATTATATACCTATCCACACACGATTTGTATGCAGTTAAGACATTAAGAGGTATCATAATAAAGGATAAAATAAATATTTGTAATGAAAATGATACCAAAGGAACGCATGTATAAACGTTAAATACTCAGTCTATTACAATTTAAGTGGAACGCGACCTAAGTCGTACACTTGAAAATTACGAATGACGGTGGAAACAAATATAGGTAAGTTGATAAGTGTTTAGTTTTAAATAATATTCCAACTAGAATTTAAGTGAATGGACTTTGAATGTCGTTTCTTTGTCCTTTCAGGTAAGCCTAGTGCCGTGCATATAATGTTAGTTATTTATTGTATGTTTAGGTACCTAATTGTAAGTACTAACAAATAAAACTTT
This sequence comes from Dendrolimus punctatus, assembly GCA_012273795.1. NCBI lineage: Eukaryota > Metazoa > Arthropoda > Insecta > Lepidoptera > Lasiocampidae > Dendrolimus > Dendrolimus punctatus. Next base: position 24,216,157 of record CM022527.1, read on the forward strand.
GTCCTTTCAGAGAAACACATCGTTTTCATTCCTTAAATTGATTAATTTAAATAATAAAGGGTTTTATTATTGGTTAGGCGCCTTGCGCCTTATATTACCTACCTTTCCCTTCCTTTCCGCAAATCCGCACGCTGGATAGAGACAGGTGGTGCCACCTGTCGGCCAACCATGATTCGTGCCGACGGGCAGCCCAGTACGTCGAAAGCCCCGCGATCACCGCACGCGCATTAAGTGCAATTATAAGAACGCTTTTTTACCTGTAAACCCGCTCCAGTTGTTGGTGTGAATAATACGCAAATTTCGGAAGACGTGCTAAACGTGCTATTCTAAGGAACGAGGATTGGGAATCCGCAGGTGAGTGCCGCTTTATCTACCCAGCTGTGGATTTTGCCTCTTTCCACCACCAACAAATTCTTACCTTTGTCACCCGCACCACCAATTATAAAACAATATTATATATTTATAACTTTAAATTGAACAGTAACATTAAAAAGTTACAGAGCATAAATGTAAATAATATCTTTTTTTAACCAAAAGTCTATGTTTTTTCAGAAAATGGTTTTTTTGGTGTTTGCAACTACATATTACTTTACAACTGCTTCGGTCAAACATATATTATTTTTCATTTTGTAACTTATATCATGTACCATTATTTACGTCAACTAAATAAAAAACTGAATAAATACAACAGTAAAACAATATAAGACCATTAGTGATTATTACTCACACAAATTACATTTGATTATATGTCAAAAAAATAAAAAAATCATTTATTGAGTAAAAACATAATTCACGATTTTTGAAACTCATTGGACTATATGTCATATATTATCATTTTAATAATTTTAATCTGTTTATTTATAAATTAGCTCCTAATGGTTTATAATTCTAAAATTAATGTTAATAAGCATTTTTTTAAAGTTTTTAAATACAAGCTTTTGAGATCCTGGATATCATGTAGCAGCAGAGTGCTATCCAAGACAAGTAAAACGAGCCCAAACACGACAGGTCTATTTTGTTTAGTACAGGAGTTCCTGCGGCCACCTTCCGACTCCATCATCAGCTCAGCTCCATGGTATTATTGTATTGTCACGCGATATACATGCTAAATTTCAGCTCAATCGGAAACCGGGAAGTTGGTCAAATTTAACTTGCAAGTCCACCATATATCCATTGCAAGTTAAATAAAAGCTTGTAAAAACAGTTGACATTCATGAGCCCTAAGGAACCCATTCTGCGTAGTCTGAGATGCACTGACTCCATTTTAAGCTAGCCCTATTTGGCAAGTGAAAACTCAGCCTAGTTTTAACAGCCTGACGATGTCCAGACAGACAAACGGGCTGGCATGGCGCCAGGGCGACTGGCAATTGGCGTAACACGCTCGTAAAACGCGCGTATTTGACTCGGAATCAAGGATTATTTGGCTTATAAAAACTCTCATGGCACACAAAGTACAGTTGACGTCATGAATATTGGTCCCATTTTGTCGCATAAGGAATGTGTATTTAGTGAGAAAAACAAGGATTATAAAATAAAATTAATCTATGCATTGTATATTTAGTAGATGTGCCAGCGAAATTTCTGTAATAGCCAGCACTCTAGGCTACTGTCTAAAGTATGCTGTCATGACAAGCTCGAGTTGTGTTCCGGCATTCATGGCTAGGTTCCCGCCACCCCTTAGAAAGTGGCAGCGTATTTATAGCACCTTTGGTGTTGCAAGTGTCTATGTGTAATGGTATAATTTATGTGTAACCGCTTTCGTGCCTGAATACTGAAGTCGTGCAATAAAAAAGTAATAATATAAATATTGCGTATTCGGAATGTGCTGGGCCGAGGTACGACCCTGATATTTTCTGACTTATATATTTATTGCACAAAGTCAATCCCTCTGGACATTTATCTAAATAAAAAATATATACCCCTTTTTATGAAAATTGCGCGGACGAAGGCGTATGAAATGTCGCACACTTATGGCCTTACTTATAAACGTTTGGTAAATTTTAAGAAACTGCTCAGCAACTGATTAACGAAAATCTTACCCATAAGATCCTCTTAAGGACAACAGGTGGTGATAAAGTAACTCATAAATAACTGTCAAAAATAACCAATATCGAGAGGTGGTTTAAGTAACTGCTAAGAGGCAAGATGGCGAGTTTTATTTGAAACAGCCATTGATTAGGGGCTTAAGAGTCTCTTATTTAAGAGATGGCTAATCCTTTCTTAACGAGATTATTATAAGTAAGGCCCTATTAGTTTATATAGAGAAGAACCGACGATATCTTAATATATAAAATTCTCGTGTCACAGTTTTCGTTGCCATACTCCTCCGAAACGGCTTGACCGATTTTGATGAAATTTTTTGTGCTTATCCGGTATCTATGAGAATCGGCCAACATCTATTTTTCATCCCCCTAAATGTTAGGGGTAGTCCACCCCTAAATTTTTTTATTATTTTTTAGACAAAATTTTTAATGTCTATTTTTTATGATACAACATACAAAAATACATACAACCCTAGATTTTCAACCCTCTACGATCAACCCCTATTTTTTACCGGGCAGGACGACGTCTGCCGGGACAGCTAGTTTTCTTTAAAATTATGCATAAAAAATACATTAAATCAATATAAAAACATTACACACTATGTATTTGACACACACTCACGCGTATATACGCACTCTTTTCTTTATTGTTCTAGTCAAATTAACAGTGTAGCCTTGGCGAAATTTGTGATTATTGAAGAATATAATTAGTCTTTGATATTAATTATTATGATCGAATTTTGACCACCGTCGACCAATAGTTATATTATAGATATAGCCTAAGATCCCGCTATACAACGACCTTCACCGAAATGCTTATTTGATGAAACCTATTTTATATTAAATTTAGTGTGTTAATAAATATATTGCATATGGGTTGCCTAAAAAATTTCAGTTCAGTATATGATTAATTAATAATTTTAAAAAAATAACATTTCACCGGTTTGTTTATCTTATATTTAAAAATACAATTTATTGACACAATTATAAAATTACATACTATTGAATACAATGTAAGAAAACTTAACTTATTTGTATTGTATTCTAACCATAGTCCCTCAAGACTATAAGTAGAATACTGAGCCCAGATCACCGTCTTCTATGGGTAAGGTGCCCAGAAGGCTGACCACGTTTCCTCGCTGGATCGCCATACTGATCCGTTGGCCGAGGTAGGCACCAGCCTTCTAATCACCTGAAGAGTCGATGAGTCGTTTTGATAAATTTTGGTAGAGGCTCATGGCCTCAGGACCCCCACGGTCCAAGCGTTTCGACAGCAAACGGCACAAACATATAACTCTCACTGAGGGTTGCATATTTCCGCCGCTTGAGTGATTCCGCTGTTTCCGCTGCCGAACCGGCCGATCTAGAAGTGTTTGGTAAATGGGATGCGGCCAACGTGTCTACGCAAGTCGCATCCCACACCAAAGGCTTGCCACGCTGCCAGAGAATCAGAGTCATTCCGTCAGGGCGCCTGCCATCATCACGTGCAATACCGTTCGGCTCCAATAAAGCCGGCACGTTAGCGATGGCAAGCGCCCTCCGTAAGACATCATTCAGGGCGGCGTGGCGTGACCATCAGCCGGCACTGCGGCGGCAAGAAAGACCGTGGTATCCCTGGTCGATTACCTCTATTCCACAGACACATGTGTGTGGTGCACATATGCGAGAACCTAAGCGCAGGTTTATAGCCAAAGAAAAGGAAGTGTTATCCATTAATGTACCTATGTTTGGGGAGGGGATAGCTTGGAGCCAAAAACCAGACTCTTTGCGAGAAACGGCAAGGATGCGGGCACGTCCTGTAGAGTTAGTTGAATTTAGAAGTTCTGTGTTTAATCCTCTACATTTAGGTTCATCCCAGGATCGTTGCGAATTCATGATCGTGGGAATGTCTTCACTAGGGCAGACCATTTTCCAGGCGTTTAGTGCTTCATTTAAAAAGGAGTTTGTTTATTAAACAAATTCTATGCCAATCGAAAGTATATAGAATATGCAAATGTTAGGCAGACCGACTGATGCCGTAACGCGTTACGTAAAGAAGCGGTTTACCCTCCCATAAGAAGTTATCACTTCAAAATATAATATATCTGCAATTATAGATAGATATAAGATTATAGACAGATATAATATAGATGAGGCGACGCCACAGGGGTAATCTGTATCGTATATTTTATTTTATTACAGTACCCTTTAACTTTGAGGTTTGTTAGTAAAGTTCTAGACTTATCCCTCGTCGAAACGAAAGATTTATGGTCGGGTTCAGTCCGACGGAAGGATTTATAGGTTTTTTAACTGATCTCCATTTTCATTTATTTCACCGACTGGGGTGAATAATAAAAGATAGGTAATGCGCTTTTGTGATCGAGTGGTTTAAGACTGCGCGCCTAACTAAAATGGTTAATTTTGTAAATAAGCTTTCCGTTATTTACTGTGGTCTGGATGTTAGGATCGTTTAATAGCATCATCCCCCAGGCTTTTATCAGCGTCGGCGTACTGGCCTTATTAGAACTGAAAGGCTGAGTATGCGACGATGGCAAGAGGGTGGATGGTACGACACTTATTCCTTGGAAGATGGGGTGGCCGCTTGTTTGGGACGCGACATGTGTCGACACTGGCGACCTCGTATCTTACAATGACTGAGTTAGGAGCTGGCAACGGTGCTTCAAAAGCTGAAGCTCTCAAGCTGCACAAATATGGAACCTTAGGAAGAGCTTACATATTTATGCCGTTTGAAGTTGAGACATTAGGTTCGTGGAGTCTATCGAGAGAGAGTTCCTTCAAAGAAAATTGCCTAGAGACTCTTTAATGTCACCCGTGATGAAGGCTGGTGAATATTTCGCCATACAGCCCGGCAGCGATTTGTCACATAGTCTTTAATTTATATTTTTAGTACCTATTTATTCTATTATATTTTAAGTTAGTTTTAGTTTGATATTGTAGCTTATATTTAATTTACATTTTGTATTTCAACCAAGAAATAATGAGAGAGAATGATACATACACATCATGCCTATTTCCTATAGGGGTAGCCAGAGACGATGGATTTCTATTTGCTACTATTTGACATACATCTTATGCTTCGTCTTCTTTCGTTGAACTCTGTTCTCTGACTCTGTCGTGTCTGAACCGTCATACACTTTTGATTCTTTTCATACAATCCACAGCCCGGGTTGTCTGGAAGAGATCGCTCTAAAACAGTGGTTCCCAACCTTTAAGTCATGAGGGCCCATTTTACCAAATCTCTGTCTTGCCAGGGACCACCTATTCGGTTATGTATATGTAAAAATAGCGATTGAATTTACTATTTAATAATCGCGTCGTACGTAAGTTGAACTCCCAATAAATAAGTATTAAACCAAAGAACGAACGGAGCAAATCGAATTAGACAGAGATACGTGCTCTGCTTGATCTCCCGTTACGCGGACCTCTTCCCCCGCACTTGTGCAATGCGTATTGCCTTCGAACTTGTGCTGCGGCGCGGATTGCGTTGTTGTGACTCGACACAACACATCACGCCATTTGTTTATTACGATGGCTTCGCGGACAACTTGGAATGCCTCCAGGGACCACCAATGGTCCGCGGACCACCGGTTAGGAGCCGCTTTAGAACACTGCTCTAAAGCGATAAGGCCGCCCTTTGTTTCTGCCTTGACACGAAATTACTGTAAATGATTTACTTTATGTGTATGTGGTGAACAATAAAGTATTTTCTATCTATCTATCTATCTGTTTGTTATATATACTTTTTATCTGGCCATTGTTTAAGGCATCTGCGATATGATCGCGGTCTACCAGCACCATTACCACTTATACTCTTGTCATTCCTACACTTGTTTTGTCAGTCTCCTTTCAACAATTCTCTCTACGTGTCCAAATCACCGTTATCACATCATTCATCTAAACCTTACATATTGTACAGTTGGTACATTTGTTCTTGCTTGTGGTGGTGGATACTGGCAGTTGTTGGTGGAGTGCTGGTGCTTTCTTGTAGTAGGGTGAAGAAAATACACCTTGTCGCTTTCAGGGATTTATTCTTGTAGTAGTTTGGATGCTGATCCCTGGTCGCAGCTCAATAGCGACTCGGTAGCGACTTAGTAGCAACTCACCCACAATGTATTTGTGAGCGTTATTTATACTAATGTTATTATATTAAAGTAGCCTAAAGTAGGCCGCAGCGTCAGCAAAACGCTGTACGTTGAACCGTACATATAAACTTCCTAAATCTCTCATTTCTACTGTATTAACCATATTTTCATGTTTCTCCTACCGTAATCAACTTTCACTACTATAGATTAGTGTTGGCACCAACACTTCTTGATTAGAATAACTCGACTACCAATATCCAATTGGTATTCCAACTAGTTACAATGGTAAAGTAATCTAACAACACTTGGGTAGGTATATAAGCTTTTCAATACTTTTCCAATAACATGTAATATGTATGTAGATGAGTAGTGTTGTTGGCAAAACTTGTTGCCTTTCTGGCAGATTGCCATATCACAGCGTAATCTCTTCAATTTTTCGCGCCAGCCGCATTTGTGGGACTGTTATTAGATTTTAGGTTTTGTAATTTCTACAGATATGTTATAAACTTATAACAGCCCATGTAGCGGTTTCCATAGAATGGCGATCGGATAGAACTTTGGGAAAATTTCAGATTGCTTCGACACTCAAGGTCTAGATTCAGCAGCAACGATATAAGCACTGTACAGGTTTGCCGTACAGGCTGACTGCCTGTGGAACTCCCTCCCCTTTCCAATCAGCAAGCTAAATCAATAACTACATTTAAAAGTATGGTCACTGACCATTATTGGTCAATTAAATAAAAATTATTGCATTAATGTATCTATTGTTTGAATGTATAATATATATATATATATATATATATATATATATATATATATAAGATATTTTCTAATATTTTCGAGATTAGGACGACACAGTCAAACACAATTGAGTTTCTCTGTAAATAAGGTTTTATTGTTTGAATACACGAAATAAAAAATCTAATTAGCACGCTAGAAAAACTCACATACCTGTAAATAAGGAAACGACATTTAATGTTATCATTTACAATGTCTGTTCCTAATCACAATTATACTATACAATACTTTAATAAACAATGGAAGTAATATTATAAGTTGTTGTTTTATCTTTACAATCACGAGATGCTTATTAGGTTATCTTTTTCATCGATCGTAAACATCAGCTGTCAATACGCTGTGCGTTTAAGGACGTTTGGTGCGCGGGAAAGTTTAAATGAAAGAAAATTATATTTTTTTCTTTACATATATATATTTATAATACACCACAGTTTATAGTGAACAATACAGAGTTTTCATTCATTCATTCACTGTACGTAACTGAGTCTGGAGCCAGCACCTTTTCTACTTGATGTCGACATAATTTGACAGTATATCACTTGAGTTTATGCTCGCGCGTTTTTGTTCGTGTGTATACGTCGGGTGACGTTATTGCACTGGTGTTGCCACTCTCCGCTTCGATCAGTTCGTTAATGCTTACAGTCAAAAAATTGATGTCTCGATATTGCTATAGAACCAAAATAGATGAGCATCGATACAACCGAAAATTGTTACGTTATGGTTACGATACAGCCCTTAAATGTCCCACGGATGGGATAAGGTGTCTTTCGTTTTGGGGTAGTGGCTAGTACATAAAGCGCTTCGCGTCCAACTTCCTTGTGAACACTGCAAAGAGTGGCACTCACTGCCGGAATTTGGTTTTCGAGAAACCAAGTCTCCTGTTATTAGCTACCCTCAAAGTAAGCGTGTTCCATCCTAGACCATATTTCCGATAAAGGTATGACAAGATAGTGGCCAATCGCAAAGCTGTACTGTAGTCATTTCCTTCCTACCATGTTCAACTACGCACCGTTTCCCTACAACGTTTATTCCACTCATAATAACAACTTGGAGGGAACGTTTCCTCTGCACTATGACATGGGGTCGTTTTGAGTAGGGCGTCATAAAATTTCTTCTAGGACAGAAATGCGTTGATAGCACCTCTGGTATTGCAAATATTTATAGGCGGCGATGACTTTCCATCAGGTGGACTATAGCAATAAAAAAGTAAAAAAATAACCGCCTTGCTACTTATCCTTAGAATTGGTAGGTTTGACACTATACGATGTTTTCCTTCCTCGATGCCGCCGGCCAGCCAAGAAGGGATTATATACATCTTGAAAGAAACCCATACGTTATTCCGTAGAGATTTTTATATGAAAACTAGCTGTCCCGGCAGACGTCGTCCTGCCCGGTAAAAAATAGGGGTTGATCGTAGAGGGTTGAAAATTTAGAGTTGTATGTATCTTTTAATGCTGTATCATAAAAAAAATTGAAATTAAAAATTTTGCCTAAAAAAATAAAAATAAAAATTTAGGGGTGGACTACCCCTAACATTTAGGGGGATGAAAAATAGATGTTGGCCGATTCTCATAGATACCGGATAAGCACAAAAAATTTCATCAAAATCGGTCAAGCCGTTTCGGAGGAGTATGGCAACGAAAACTGTGACACGAGAATTTTATATATTAGATAGTCAAAATTATTGTTCTCAAAAACAGTTCAACATAAAGCAAATTCCAGCTTTTAGAAGAGCCAAATATTTTGATCAGATACGTTGTATGGAACTCGCGGAAAATGTTCCAATATTCAAAGGTAACAAGCAAAGTGGCATAGTGTTATTTGTACAGCGGTGAGACTTGAATTTGTATTATAAATATTTAAGAGAAATTCTACCTAAAACCTATAACACTGTAAATATACATGGCGGCCTCTGTGGTTGAGCGGGCTAAGTCATAGCCCGCCGAACTCGTAGGAACGCAGAGGCTCCGGGTTCCACTACTGGCATGGTAAATTTCGGAAACAAACTTTCTGTTATTTACTACGGTCTGGGTGTCTGAGATCGGTCCTAGAGTAGTTTGTTGTATATCACCATTAACACATGCGTAACTTGCTTAGCTTGGGGATATACAATGTGTCTGTTTGTCTGCCGATTATAAATGTATGCCATTGAAGACCACGGGCCAAAAAATGGCCCGGACTTTTGGAGGGCTTGCGTGGGGCCATGGGAAGGCCAACACGTAGAGGCCCCTTGACAAATTTAATATAAATATGGCGGGATACTGGCCGGCGATTATCCCTGTCTACACCATATAATAATGCAACCCGGCCAGTGTAGAACTATTGTGAGAAATGAGAAAATGAAGTACCGGGCTATTGAGGCGAACTGCTATGGTACTAGGTGTCTGGGAATATTTTGTTTTTTTATTATACTTAAAAAGCATTTATCACCGTATTCATAATAATTGTAGGAGGCTTACAGTCTCTTGGAAAACCTGGTTTTTGCAAACCTATAATAAATTTAAAAAAATATTAAATAATAAATAAATAATCTTTTCTACAACATCTTGAAGTCAGTGCGCAATAACATATAAAAATTAATATATTTTGCAAATTTTTACTTGGCATCGATCTCAAGAAATAGAAAATATTATTTTTTGCTTTTTAGTTTGAAGTTGGTTGGTTTATGTTAAGAAAAATGTCTAGCAGTGTAAATTTGTGTACATATTATAAGTCGCGACTGGCGAACACGGCTGAGGGGAGTAGCTTACAACGTATCTGGATAAGGAAAGTCCCTTGAAGTGTGCACATTATAAGTCGTAAGTCGCGGACATAACGTGTAACGTAGTCGTGAGCGTTCGGAAGGCTTAAAGCAATCTAGAGAGTGCGACGCTTCTGGTATTCACACTGTTCAGATGCGTCACATAATGTGCGGGCGGGCCACCTTAGCGTAGCAGTATAAATAACAATTTTCATTTGAATCTTGGCATGTATTTTGAAGTATCAAAAAGCCTCAACTACTCATTAGCTGATCAGAGGTTGTTATAAAATACCTGTTTGGAAATAAATTGCTCTTTGATTTCATTTCACTGTAACACAAATAGCCCATTCTCATCCCGGGAGCAAAGTAACAATTTTAAATGGACCTTTGTGCCAAATACCAAATCGATCGCGCCCAATACAGGCCAGACCACTATTTATAGGGAACAAAGTATTATTTGTACTTTCGTGAATGAGCGACCGATATATTTTGTAGCTCTGATTTTAGAGCTATGTATATTTCAGCCACGAAATAAACAAGTTAAACACTGAATTACAATTTTTTCAAGAATCAATTTGTAATGTCAATCCAGAACAAAAAAAGGTTTTTACTAAATGCATATGAAAGTATATACGGTACTCTCGAAAATAAAATAAAAAAATCTAAAATATTTCTTTAATAATTTTTGTTAACTGTCTGTTTGTTCCGGCTAATCTCTAAAACGGCTTGATCGATTTTGATGAGACTCATTGACAGATAGTTGATGTTATAAGGAGCAACTTAGGCGACTTTTAAAATTAAGCAAGTTAGGCAAGTCCCGGGTAACAGCTAATATATTCAAGTATAAAGTAAGCTTGTAAGTAAATAAAGAAGTAAAATAGTAAAGATACGATAATAACGATATCAATGGATAAGAAAATGAGTCGAAAAACCCTATTGTATATCTTGCATAAAAACTTAAGAATTATGTAAGACTGAAAAAACTTTTCTTAACACTATAACGAAATTAACACTACTTATATACATGTGTTAATATGTAGAACTATATATAATACCAATAAACAATATTCTATAAATACATGAAATAAATGTAACAGATTTAAAATACATAATGTAAACTAGAAATCAGAATATTACTGACATATACATAAACGTAAAATTCAATTCAACAGATAATTAAAGATATCACGATAATCTTACCAATCACACAATATCACCAATCATACCATATCACCAATCAACCCAATCCTATCTACCCCATCACTATACATCCAACCTATCCAATCTAAACATTACCAAAAGTGAAAAATTATTTATTGACGCTAACAAATAGGTGGTAAAAGTAAAATGTTTTTTTTTTCTATTTTTTGAAAGCAATAAATAAACAGTAAGACAGTAATTGACTCGGGCATATCTCGTTCGCCCGGGCAAAAGGAGGAGAAAAAAGGACACCCAGTATATAATAAAAAATCAGCTACCGTCGGCTCAGGTATAATAGTGCTGTTTTTCTGTATGTATTATGATATGTACTCTCTTTATATAGGTATAAAATATATTTTTTTTCTTATTTTATATATTTTGAATGTTTTATATTATTTATTGTCTACACCGCCACTGTTATCTTTTAATATTCTCCTTAGTTTAAGGGGTTGCCAGGAAGAGTTCGCTTTAAGCGATAAGGCCGCTCTTTGTTTTTTAAATTGCAGTTCAGCAGACAGGCAGACGGCACACTTGATGGAAACCGGTTACCATCGCGTATGGACATTTGCAAGACCAAAGGTGCTACAAAAGCGCTGCTCTTCTCTTAAGGGAGACTGGAACCTGGTTACTAATGCCAGAACACAACTCAAGGTTGTTATGTCGCCTGATACGACAGGCCGCCTGGCCGCAGGAAATTGTATTCTTTCTCTCTTCCTGTACGGATCTGTTTAATATATTACATTAAACAAAGGGCGTTTTATTTATTCATTAATTCATTAGCGTCTATTTATCGTAATAAACAAAACTGCAAATTTGCAAAATTAATCAATGAGTAACATTAATATCTTTACGGAACGTTTCATTTTTTAAGATAATACTCCGAGACTTCCATCTGAATGGGAAATTCCAAGCGTTTAATTAGTGTATGGTTGCAAAAACAAATCTGAGCCACAGCGAAGCGATGTTTAGGTAGTTATTTTAATAAATTTAAGTCTATTTAAAACTCTGATTAATGAATCCTTCGCTGTGCAAGCTGTCTGGCTGTGGAATTCATTACCCGAAAACGTATACAGGCAGTCACTCCCCATTTTTATAAAACTGGCACGAAATTATTATCTTACAATTTAATTAATAAAAGTGATTGTCCGTGGTCGAAATGCGCCCATGATAATTAATTTCAATTATAAGTTTGAACATTATTAAGGTTCTGTTGTCAAAGACTTATACTTCTTTAATCACAGATTTTGGCAAGGCTACACTACAAGAACTATGAATGTCAAAGAAGCAAGTTAGGTGTTTAAGAATAAGCCTGAATGACGCTCCGTTGTTCGTGCCAACCTCGTCAGGGACCTGGCATGAAGTTATGTATGTATGTATGTACACTGTGAATTTGACTTTAACAATAAACGAAAGAGTATATATGCGTGTGCATCAAATACATGGTAGTGTGAGTTACGTTCTTTGGCCGTCGGAGGATGTTTTAAAAAATAAGATATATTTTAATACACTTATTAATTAATTACAATTAGGTACTTAATTATAACTTAATATTAACGTCTGGACTTCTCCGCGATGGAGCACCAAGAGACGACGCTGGTATGTCCCGAGAACCCTTTATTGGTTTGTGCGATGTTACGACATCGTATGATCTTCGTGGAAGATCGATGAGTCGTATCGTGTGAAGCAAACGATGTGAGTTAAGGGTTCGTCCACACGAACACGTAACATGTGTGTAATGTATTTTTATTGATTTAATGTATTTTTTATGCATAAAAAAAGCATTCTGCACTTCTTCTCTATATAAACTATAAGTGTGCAAAATTTCATACTCCGTCCGCGCATTTTTCGTAAAAAGGGGTACAAAGTTTTTGCTGTATTTTTGCTTCACGTATTAATATATAGATTTAATAACTAATTGCAACAAATTTACATATATATTATAATACACATAAAATTAATATACCATGTATTATTAAACATATATATTTAATTTTCAAATCTTTTACATTTTTTTATAAATATCTTATAAAATATATATATATACATTTATTTATAAAAAAAAATATAAAAAACTGATCTTCGCCGGCAATGGGGCCAAGGGTCCAGACTACCGGTGGTTAAGGCTCCAGACACAGGAATCTCCTCACAATACGGGCCGTGTCCAACAAAGCTGCCTTCTGCATCCGACCCTTCAACCAGATACCAAGCGAGAGCCTTTCAAGGTGGCGATCAAGGCTCTTCGCTATTATTATGGTCAACCATCGAAGCTCTGACGCTCCTAGATTTGGCTAGTCAAACCTCAGATCTGACATAAAGTCTCAAAGTCAAAGTCGAAATAAATGCCGTTTTTCTACCTTTGACTAATGATTTTTTGTCTAACTTAGATGAGACTAATTTATACAGTCATTATACTTATAAAATTAAATATTAAATAAAACATAGAACATTTACTAACCAGGGTATCCAGCAGGAATTTTCCCGAGAGGGCGTTGAACTAGTTCGGATGTTTAAAAATTAGCTTATTCTGACTCAGTTTTCACTAAAACGATAGCTTACATTCCATTTTCAAATACTGCGATATATACTTATGTGTTGTATTCCGGGAATCCCGCGGGAATTTCAATTCAAGCGTAGACGAAATCGTGGACATATCGTAGTAATATATAAAATACAGTTATATATGTAACAACTATATTATTTACTTACAAGTAATATACCTAGAATTTGTACACAAAACAATGTACCTACGATCTTATAATATTATATAATATGTACCTATTATGTATGTAAAGAAATACAAAATTAAACTGGGTTGTAATATAAACAATAATGGAACATTAATGTCTCATAACAGGTCGAAAATTACCTAATTTTAGGGAACTCGAGACATTTAAGCGAACGTAAAGTTATAAATAATATTTCAGAGGGGAATTTACAACATCAAGTATCAAAGTTCATGATATTGTTACAAACCGACAAACACCGTACAGCTGCATGTTGTTAAAACGAATTCACACGTACAATATTTATTAAAACCAATCGCAACTGAAAAACACCTACGGTTTTTGTTTGGATTAGAATTAGTTTTCTAAGAATAATTCCGATTATTCCTTTCCCTATATAAATAAACTGGCTGTCCCGGCAGACGTCGTCTTGCCTGAAAAGCCTCAATCGATATGCCAACAGCAGCGCCACCTACAGGGTCCAATTGTGAACCAACTGAGATATCTTCTCTGGCTCATGCACAACAACATTGCTAAAGATCATCACATGATCAAATGTATAGTTTATGATTCTATAAAGGACGTACAGACAAACATTCATTTTTATATCTAATATATAAAATTCTCGTGTCACAGTTTTCGTTGCCATACTCCTCCGAAACGGCTTGACCGATTTTGATGAAATTTTTTGTGCTTATCCGGTATCTATGAGAATCGGCCAACATCTATTTTTCATCCCCCTAAATGTTAGGGGTAGTCCACCCCTAAATTTTTTTATCTTATTTTTACCGGGCAGGACGACGTCTGCCGGGACAGCTAGTATAAGAGATAAAATTGAACTGTATGCCTGTGATTTCAAAATAAATGCCTAATTTTTTGTGATAACTGCTATGTATATATTTTTTATTGCCTGATGCAGGCAAACAGACAGATGTCCCACCTGATGAAAAGTGGTTACCGCCGCCTACTGACGTTTGCAACACTAGGGATTTTGCTAACGCGTTGCTAACCCCTAAGAAATTTTATACCACCCTTCTTAAAGAACCCCATACCATAGCGCAAAGCAACCAACGCGACGGGAAGTTCCGTCTAGAACTCTAGATCATAGATCTACGCGGAATAAATGTTCTGCAGAACCGTTGCGTAGTTGAACTTAGGAGCTCAAGGAAATGGTGGTGAATATCCCGTGGCTGGCGAGCGGTGCGGTTCTAAAAGTGAGGCGTTGGCACCGGATCAAACGGTTCCTCGGAACACTCCTCGTTATACAGACGGTAATATACGCAGTGGGATGCAAAGTTTCTTCGAAGGCTAAACGGTGTGACGCTAGATGGTCTATCTGGTAAGTGCTCTGGCCCATAGATGTGAGCAATAAGTACTCCATGTGCGGTCTGATATTCGCTTTGTACAGCGCAAGTCGTTGCCGCGCAGTGAAGTACTGCTTGGCCAGTTTTCGGACACCAAGCTTTTTGGTGCCTTTCAGATGACCCCGTAACTTCACATCGTTCGTTATGTCTACGCCAAGAATCGCGATACTCTTGGAGATAGTAAGATGTGTATAATGCTGAATTGGGCAATGAGACGGCTGGACTGATTCCTGAGTCGAGGGAAGGTTGAAAAGGTGAGTAAATATGAAAAAAATGCTTGGAGTATAGTAAAAATAACAATTTCGATTTCCCTTAGAAACTCTTCCTACCTATAAAACATTTGATGTTTGTCCCGTACTTTAGAAATCAAATTAAATTTAAAAGTGGAGCATTCTTATTTTTCTTAATTTTTCGCGACTTGTATACATAATGAAACTAGGTTTAATGTTTTAAGTTTTAACATGAAACACACAAGGTCTACGAAGTCTGCGATCAGTGAACACGCTGAATAAACCCAACCTTTACATCAGATTCGATAACCCACAAATCTTCGCGAAAGAGAATCGTTTCATACCTAGAATGATGCGTGAGGCTATTGAAATCAGAAAACACCCAAATTTCAATAGAGAAGATGGTTGGCAAGTACCACCTGTTTGGGATCCGATCAACTAAACTCTTAAGACCCAAACCCAGCAAAAACCAACTGCAAGACCTCAAGACACTGTGAGCTCTTTCTGCGTGCAACGAAACACAAACCAACTCAACTGATAATTTATTATAATTTTCCTTCCACCATATTATATAAAAATTTTAGAACTAGGCATGTTTGCTGAAGAGTTTCTAACGCCGCTTCTTTTCTTGAAGCCACAACATGTTGTGAAGCGGTGGTAAATTAGATTAGGCCCCCATAGAGTAAATAATAACCATAAACAAAATTAAAGCTAAATAATTAAAATGAACAAGTTGGCGGTAGGCTGAATAAAAACTTTGACAATACACGTTTGACAAATGTCATCTTTGTCGTCCGTTACCACGGCCACTGAAAAGGGGCAGAAACGTCGGATAAACCAAAAAAAAATAAATTACCGCGCTTAAAACAGTTAAAAGGAGGTTTTATTATGGATTATTTAAGTTTTATTATTATTAATTTTCATATTTTTGGTTTTGAATGTCAAACGTTTGATGTTCGGCCCATCGTTCAGAAATCAACTTTTTCTTATTTATTGGGTCAGCTAGTTATATATAAAATTTTTATGTTCTTGTTTGTGTCTCAGTGAACTCCCCATAAACGGTTGAGCCTGACAGTGAATTTAACGTGCGTGTGAAATACAGAATACGCCGTCAGATTTAAGAAATAATTTAAATGAATTGATGAAAATTTTGAGTAAGCCGAAAGAAGGTTACCAATAGCCCTTCAGTGTGCGTGGTCCGACTGGCACTTGGCTGATTTTTACTGTTTCGGCGTTCCATTTAACTCCTGATTAATGTTGGGTCACGTAACTGCAAGCCGGTTCCAACCAGTGAAGCGGGATAACTGGCGACCCGCCTACAAAGTTAGCGTGTGGTATAAGAAAAAAAAAACAAACATTTTCTTCACAATGTTGTAGGCAGATTATTTGTTTTGCACCCTAAAATCAAAAATAACATAGGAGAGTAAAAATACGATAAAATTTTGGTTTGCACAATATATTTTCGGTATGTTTTAAGATATGGTTATTTTATATTATACTAGTGATCAGAGTGGTCAAAATTCGACCATAATTTTTAGGCTTTATATTCAGTTTATTTTTTTTCCATGGGCAATTAATTTTTTTAATTATCATTTACATAATATTTATTTGAATAAGAAATTAATTGAAATTACCTAAATCTAACAACTAAAAAAACTAAAATATCCTATAAATAAACCTAACTTAAAAATATAAATGCAAATAGAGAGCAAAATTATAAATAAAATATTGGTCCCAAACCACTGTCACTTACCGGGAACGTTCCCAAAAGGCTGGCGGCGTTACCACGCTGAATAGCCATGCTTATCCTTTGAGCAAAATAGACGCCAGCCTTTTGGTCGCGTCGTCGACCATAACTAATTTAAATTATAAGTTTGAGTTTTACTAAGGTTCTGTTGTCTATACTTCAATATTCACAGATTTCGCCAAAGCTACACTGTTGAGTTGACTTTAATAATAAACAACAGAGTATATATGATGTTTGTTATATAATGTTTTTTTATTGATTTAATGTATTTTTTATACATAATTTTAAAAAATATTACATTCTGCACTCCTTCGCTATATAAACTATAAGTGTGCGAAATTTCATACTCCAGCGTCCGCGCGATTATCGTAAAAAAACAAATTTTTACTTCACGTATTAATATTTTGGTATTTTCGATTAATTGCTTTTTCATGGTTTCGTTGCCAAATGATAAGGTAGTTATAAACTTTTGAAAAACTTTCATTATTCCTGGATTCAGTCACCACGCAGATCAAAAGTTAGAGGACAGTCATTTTACATCGTATAAACATATAAAAACACTTTACATGTTTGTCTACCAATTGTCATTTATTTATGATTATAAGTTTATTATACAGCACATGCAGCGAAAATATACAAATAGGTAAGTAGACCGCGGGTCCATAAGCAGATAATCCAGATGCAACTGGCCTTTACCGTAAGGATGATAATGAGGAGAAGAAAATCCTACCAAAATATCAGTAACTTTTTATGTACAGCCAAACTTTTCTATAAGAAACATGTTTTTGCACTTTCAAACAAGGCTCAGAGGACCCGCAAATCCCTTTCAGTATGAAGGATAATTTTTCAACTAAATTCGATGAAAATGTAAGAAATAACAGTTATTTTTTATATACATATGTGAATATGTGTTACTGTTATTCAGTAGCATAGTTCTTGTTGTGTTACTTTTTAAAGTTAATAATTATTTTTTTGTTATATTTTTATTTATTCTGTGATTATTACTCTATAATTTATCATAATTGTGTATAAGAATATTCCTCTAATATGATGAGGTAACTGTGTAGCTTTTAAATCAAAATCTCAAAAGACTAGACCTAAAAATTAATAACCTAGGCACAAAAAGAAAAAACAACATACATGGCACTAGTTAAGATAATATATATAGGTACAGACATAAGGCACACACTGCACATGTATTCTCTCACAACAGCAGCATGTAACAGATACACTCTACATTAATATAAGTTTATTATTAAAATTAGAAAAAAAAAAGTTATTCTTAAGGTACACAACACAACATAAAAACGACCATAACAAAAATTAACAATAGGCGTATGTGAACTCAAAAAACTCTAACAGTAATCAAGTTGTAAAAAGGGTACGGAACTCGAGTCCGTAGAATTGTTAATTAAAAAAAAAAACAAAACCTCTCAATCTTATATAGACGGTATTCATTCAATGTTATTTTCATGTTGGCGAAGGCGATAGATTTATACTGTGTTCAGTTTATATTATCACATGTAAAACTTTAACTATAATATTATAAAATATTATCTAAAATTTCCAAACAATAATGTATGAAATTCTTCTCATGCATAACCCTTTAATTAAAATAGTTTATCAATGACTTCAATCCACTATCGGTTTTGCCAATTGCTAAGTTTATTAGACTGTAAATTGTTGGAGGGGTGGCGAGGTGTTCTAAAAATGATTATCTAGCAGTCGGTGTTAATGTCATAAATGTGTTAAAACCGTAAAGTTCTATGATTATAACCATGTGATCAATTGCTGTTCTTTTATTACCATAAACCCTTCTGAGTTGTTGCAAGTATTACATATAGCTCAATAACACCTTTTTTTTATTGCAGTAGTTCCGCAGACATGCAAACGGCCCACTCGATGAAAAGCGGTTACCATCGCCTATGGACATTTGCAACACCAAAAGTGCTACAAATGCGCTGCTGCACTCTTAAGGGAGACTGGAACCTGCTCACTTATGCCGGACCACAACTCAAGGTTGTTATGGCGACATACTCTAGACCAGGAGTGGTAGCCATCCAGTCGGGCCAATTCCCTACCACCTGGCTGTGGGTTGTTTCGTCGCCTCTTGCGACAGGCCGCCCGGCCGCATGAAATTGTATTCTTTCTCCGTTCCTGCACAGATACAAATTGGATTCGTTCGACAATTTTATAAAAATTGTACCCCATCTGTCTATGTCTTGTACTTCATATCTTCTGAATTTCAGGTGATCAGAGGGCTTAAGCCTAGCTCAAACAACGCTTCAGTATACGTTATAACTCAAAAACGGTGGCTCTTAGGAAAACAGTCTCTTTTTATTGGTGTCGCCTGTTTACCCCCGATATTCTTTGGGGTCTATATAACCTTAATTTTACTATATTCAAGTTCGCATGCTTTCCGAGTTTGTTTTATTTGAGTGTGTCTCTGTGTATATGTGCAAGTGTATTATGTTGGACATTATAAATCTAACTAGACCCAAAAAGGTTAATTTAACTACTAAGCCTAATAAATATTAAATAACTGAGTATATTTATCTAACTTAACCTGATAAATGTGAAAGTTAAAATAATACAACTATTCATATAAAATTTAATGAATTTCCTAGTATTTATTCTATATAGCCGCTAGGGAAAAAAAGTATTATTACATTTTTTTAAAATAATTATCTGATCTACATTTTTTTGTAAAAACTGTCAGTTTTGCGGAAAATCGTGAAAAACCGTTTTTGAGATCTTTGTCCGCGCGTATTTTTTTTCCAGATATTGGATCGATGTGGACTTTTACATTTCATTTATAATGGTGTTTCGAACAACCCTACCAATTTTCAGCTGGGTGCGAATTTTTGGACCCTCGGATGTCTAAATTGACCAGACTACTAGGCCAACTAGTCTATACTTATTTAAAAAAGGCACGACTAAGTTAAATTTTAAAATTTGGAAGTAAAGTAAACTGTGTTCCATTATCTAATTTTTGAACTACAATTTCGGTTATCTATAAAAAATTGTTTAGCATAAAAGTATAAAGTGTGTTTGTCTGTCGACTCTAAAGTGAGAATAAAATGTTACCGTCACTTACACCAAACACCTTGACGATGAAGAGGTAAAACAATTAACGCCAGGTAATTAATACCTCGCTTACCCCACCCGCCTTAACTACCTGATACGGCCTCAGGCTCAGTAATATTGACTTAACTGACAGGCAATTAAATAAGAGGTACGTTAAATCAACAAACTGATATAAATGTAGAAGCTTCTATCTATCTATAAATAAATCTGAATTGTTCGAATTTACACAAATTAAAAGATGCTCGGTCTAGCAGGTTCCGAAAATTCAACTGAAAACTAATGAAGCAATTTCAATGAAACCCGATACATATCTAGCTTATATCCTGGATTAACAATTCGGTAGTTGTCAATTTTTGAGAAGCAGGTTTATTTTGAGCCTTATGATCTATTTTAACCAAAATATTAATATTTCAGCAAAAAACAACATTAACATATTTAATTTAGCAATTTTATAAATATTTTGACTTTTCGTCATAAAAACGCGTCAAGCTGTCATGGCGTCTTGCATGACGTTACAGTGTGCAAAACAAACATCTGTTTCATTGAAGTGTTATCTGAGAAGTCATTGATAACTTGTTGTGTTTTGCACATTATGACGTCACGCGCTCTGATCGGCGTTCATTGTCACGTAGCTAATGGCTGCAATATAACAATTTTATTTCGCAAAACTACCAATTAATATTTAATATTTTAGTTAAATAATTTATTTTTGTCATATTTAGATAGTAATCTACGATATATATTAAAATCAGCCTATACATTTCATACTGTCATGTACCGTATTACGATACATTTTTCCTGATTTATGACTTCATATCGGTGGTACAGATGAATACAGTTATTAAGATGGCGCTGGGTTCACACTTTCCAGTGCTTGCGCAGCGACCGTGTGCTTTGTGCGTTAGGCGCTTATTGGACGGGTGAAAACTCGAGACCGCGTTCGCGTCACCGATATGCTTATAGCAGTATATATCTATAGCAATACAGCTAGCGTATTGTGCAACATTAGTGCTGTGTATATCTTAGGCCGCGTACAGACAAGCAGCACTTTGCTGTCGACAGAGGCAACTGCAGCTGTCGGCGTTTGCCGTCGACACGTGGAGAGCAAACGCCGACCAATGGCGGCAGCTGCAGCATGAGCGCAGCACGCGCGCTGCCTTGTCAGTCGACTTCAAATACGATGTACGATTTCGTCTTTTTTTACGTTTACGTTCTAGAAGAAGCAACAGTGTTTCTTCCTCGAAATTAATTTTGTTACTGTCTGTGTTTGTCTCTCTACTACAATAACGTACACGGCGCACTACAACAATGCTGTCGGCATGGTGCGGAACAGTCAGCGTGTCGAATACTGCAGCAGTTGCTTTTGTCGACAGTAACAGTTGCTTCTGTCGACAGCTGAAGTTGGTTCTGTGGACAGCAAAGTACTGCTCGTCTATACGCGGCCTTATAAGTGAATTTGAATGGATTTAGTGGAAAATTCAATGTGTATGTGTGCAATGCGGAAATGGTGTTTTAATTCAAATTTTATGAAATTTCACATTTTAATACTAAAAGTTCTAAGTTTTCATTTCTATCGCCAGTCTCTATAACTGCCTTTTTTATTTTGTCCCGCCGCGCCGTACTAATTTACTAACAAATATGTCGTTGTCTTCGCAACACATTTTCTCCGCGCACGAACGGAAAGAGAATACTAATTCCTGCAGCCGTGCGGCCTGTCGTAAGAGGCGACAAAACAAACAACAGCCAGGTGGTAGATAGGACATTTGCCCGACTGGATGGCTACCATCTCTAGTGTATAGAATGCTGCCATAACAAATTTGGGTTGTGTTCTGCCATCGGTGGCCAGATTCCAGTTTCTCCGTCAAGGCCAGCACATTTGCAGCAGCTCTGATATTGCTAATGTGTAAAGGCGACAGTAACTACTTTCCATCACAGTTGGGCTGTCAGCGTGTCTGCTATGCCTTAGCAATAAAAAATAAACACGAACAAAGTTTTTCGCTGACACATACTAGTAATATAAAAAATCTGTAGAGTGGTCGAGTATTTACGATGAATTTAAAAAATTGAGTTTTCAACTAATTTCGACCAGCAGTTTCCTAAAATGCAATTTTTCAAAATTTGTTACAATTAGTTACTTTTACCTTTAAGAACGACCTCTTTGATAAATGATGGTTGTAGTGCTTATATAGATTAGAACTGTCTGACGATTTCTAGCTTAGTATTTGTAATAGTTATTATTAGGACTTAGTTACTAAAAGTAAGTATTAGTTGTAAGTTAGTATTAGTAGTTAGTTAGTAGACGTTAGTATTAGTAATTAGTTAGTAGTAGTTAGTATTAGTAGTTATTTAGTAGTAGTTAGTAGAAAGTGATTGTGATTTACAACGATAGACAGGCGCACACGGACATATGAAAAGACGGACAAAGACGGAGACGACGGATGACAGAAACATAAGGATTTAATTATTGAAAAAATGGCTATAGAACACTGAAACTGAGTCTAATACCTACATCATCTATAGCACAAGCTCAACTGTTGTTATAGCTACTATAATATAAAATATAGGATCTCAAATAAAGCCGACTCCATTTCTGAAATTTGCCGCTGCAACGCATCGCGGTATTTGCAGTCGGCGAACCGTGAAATAAGCTTTATATTACTTTCCTATATTTCGAATGTAGACAGAATATCAATATCAAACGTACATTAAGGAAAAAATATAAAAGTACCGTGGAGAAAAATACCAGGAATAGTACGACTGAATACAGAACGTAATTGAAAGATTTTCTACATACGACCATATTCACCACATTTTATATAGTCGTGGTATGGTATAATATGGTTGTTATACTGTAATGGCTATAGAACGCGTTCCAAACTTAAACGGCGCGGGTTTGAATCCTGGTCGGAATTTTGGGACCACTTATTAGGTAATTTTCCGACCTAATGTGCATCTTATTACAATAACCATGTGCAAAGAACCGAGAAAGACAAAATCGTGATGAATGTCAAACCTGCCAAGCCGCCTTAGGACGAGCGTAGCGGGTATACAGTCCATTCCCCAGTTGTATGCCTGAGCCCAGCAGTGGGACATTTATGGGCTCTTATTATTATTATATATCACTACCCTACCCTACTAAATCGTGGTAGCGTAATGGTAGCGCACGCGCCCCTAAATCGAAAGGCGTGGGTTCGATCCTGACCGGAACGCATGCACCTCTTAGTCAGTTTTCTGATCTAATGTGCATATTGATAAAATGACCACGTGCTAACAACGGTGAAGGACAACATCGTGATGCAACCTACACATCGAGATAACCGATGTGTCAAACCTGCCAAGCCGCCTTGGACAGCAGTGGGACATTTATGGGCTGATATTATTTATTTATTATCACTACCCTACCGTATACACACACTATGCGGATAACCGCAGTCAAATCAGCTATCCAACTGACCGCAAGTATGAAAATCTACAACTAACTACAGTTAACCAACTACAGCTCTAACTACAGTTATAGAGCTATCATTATTTGACACCACTTAGGGCCTTATCAATTTGTGTAAACCACGCTCTCACGGAACCCATTTTGATTATTCTTTTTTTTAATTTTTAGGATTTAGTACAGGTTCAGAATAGTAACGTGTAAATTTCATTGCTATTAGACCTTGGGTTCCGCAGAAAATTACTCGAAATCAAATAGAAATTTGCTTAATAACAATCCTAAAGCGAGTACGTACCCAATTAAGATCATTCATGTGCTATACTAGACTCGGATAGCACTAGGAAAGCGTATAATGGAAATCATTAACGATAAACAACACGATCTCTGAAATTGAGTTATGATATCCGTCGTATTTAGAAAACTTCGATGATCGAAATTGAAATTCAAACGAAAATGCTGCCTAGTGAGACTAGACGATGGGCGTAGTCATTTAATTAAATAATTTTCCTTAAGCACTTACACCGATCTGACTTTTGAAACGACCGAAAGAAATGGGTTGTCACGGTTTTCTGTAAACCAGAGCCAGAACCAACTGATATACATTTATTAACTGATTCTAGTCAGTCCTAGCGATATTTCATTAATTTACATTTGATTACATTAGAGGTTCTAAGTGCATACATAATTTATCTTCGAGCTGCGCTTAACAACCTTTTCTAAATACGCTTTCGTTTCATCAGCTATCATTTTCGCATTAGAGAAGTTACATAATTAGGGATACCATATATGTAACTTGAGAGTGTAAAAAAATCTACCAACAAAAACCGACTCCAAGAGTACCTAATTAAAAAGCAAAAAATAAAATTTTCTGTCTTGTAGTCGGTGCAAGCAAATCATAAAAATTACTACATTGTGTAATATTTTGTTGTTGTAAAAAAACAAAAATGTATATGCTAATTTTTATGTTTTGCTTATCAGCAACTTCAAGATGTTGTAGAAAAATTATTTTTCGCTCTTTAGTTTTACTCTTGAAGTCGGGTTTTTTTCGATGCTGGACAAAGTTGCGGGAAAATTCTAGTGTCGCCGCACGATTAAAAAAGGAAGGTACACACCAGTCCAGCCGGGCATGAAGCAGTACGCTCGCCTATTGTTATTTAATTTACTATGACAATTGCTGTATTGTTTATGGCCCACCGCCATCATTAAAATTCACGCAAACGCAAAACGAACCTTTGTACGCGCAACAAGCTTTTACTCAATATTATTTTAATGTTTCTAAATTTGAAGTACACGCATTATTCAAGCAAAGGGTGCTTTATTGCAGGCTTCCTACGCTTCAGCTAGTATAACTATAAGAAATCTTTATGCGCGAGTTTCACTCGTACACGCCTACATATATCTACGTACATCGACGCAGGGTGGCTAGCTTGTCGGTTTTCTATCGGATACTTTTTGGAGAGTGAGCATTGGAGCTTTTCAATCTTATCCCGCCGTCTCCCTTCCATTATCAGACAACCAGACGCACTGGCATGCGGCACTGCTATATGGTGGACATACCACCTATACGAACAAAGCGCTTTGAGTCCATCTTCATTATGCGCACCGCAAAGGAGTGGAACACGCTGAGTTTGTTTTGCCCGAAACCAACAACTTGGGTGTCTTCAAGTCTCGTGAATAGATACCTTCTACGTAAGGGTGCTCGATCTTAGACCATATCTGCGCTCAAATCAAACGAGATAATGGTCAAAGGCGAATCTATAAGTGTTAAAAAAAACGTGTGCGTCGAGACGCCCGACAAAAGTGATAACTTAACCTAATCTTAGTTGAACTATTTAATATTGAAATTGTTTAACTTGAGAATAGCTTAGGTTATTGCTTAAAATTTATGTATATTAATATGATAATGTAAGTTAAAGGTTATTTATCAATAAAATCTTTTATTGAAAATACGTTTTATTCTTATTAACAATTCTTGAATATGTACCATTAGAATTTTATATTTGTACATTGTTAGTGTAATTATTTAATCTAATTACCGAAATACGGCTAGCGATGTGGGTTAGAGTGAGAGAGGAGGAGTCTGCCTACCGCTGCCGTATGAGTGAGAGAACAAGAATCAAGAGAGACTGGCACCGTAACGCGTTACGTAACGAAGCGGTTTACCCTCCCATAAGATGTTATCACTTCAAAAACACTACTACATATTTCCAATTAGTTTCAGTGCTCTAAAAAATTAAACTTAATTGTACACATTTTATCTGTACATCTAGATTTAACGACCTCATCATACAAATGGCCAGCCATTACAACTAATGGAACTCGATTTTATTTTAGAAAGTCCAGTTTGTTTAGCAATATAGCTCGTTAGTGAATGGATAAATTGATAGCTGTTAAAGAAATTAATAAAGGTGTGGCTTCACTTGATATTATTTTACGTTCAGTTTGAGGAGGGTTCCGTTGTCATTTTGGCTAAAACAAAACGCGTGTGAAATGGTTATATTCGTCTTATGTTTCTTTATTTTTTATTGCGGGAGTTCAGCAGACGGGCAGATGGCTTGATGTATAGCGGTTACCATCGCCTATAGACATTTACAATACCGAAAGTGCTACAAATGTGCTGCTGCTCTCTTAAGGGAGATTGGAACCTGGTCGTTAATGCCGGATCACAACTCTATGTTGTTATGGCGACATACTTTAGACCAGGGGTGGTAGCCATCCAGTCGGGCGAATGCCCTACCACCTGGCTGTAGGTTGCTTTTTCGCCTCTTACGAGAGGCCGCCCGGCCGCAGGAAATTGTATTCTATCTCCGTTCCTGCACGGATAAAAGACAATGTAGACATTCTTCGGAATAGACGGTCTATTTATTGCCCGGTTTGTATATCTTACCGACAGTTCAATTGCCTTATATTCGGTAAAAAATTGACGTAAGCTCCATACAAGTAATGTCAGGTAAGGCAAATGTACAGTCAGTATGATATAGAAATCGGCCAATAGACCGTCAATTTAAAATGACTGAATAGTAAGATATAGGAACTGGCCATATATGGACATGAAAAAGGAATTAAGAAGATGCATTTGTTTCCTTCATTATTTAGAAAGCTTGTTTCGGCGATTAATCTGATATACGCGGATTTTTAGGTTATTAGAAAAATGTCAACACCGATGCGCTTTCAAGAAGTTCTTATTTTGGTGTTACCACTTTCAGAGAACATTAATTGTCCAACCTTTTAGTGTTGCCATTTGAATAATAGTTTAGTGTCATTTCGCGACCCTTGTCGTAGACAGTATTATTTACATATCTTACGTTTATCGGGCACCCCGCCGGGGTACGAAGAATTACTAACAATATAAAAAAGCATGTACTTTTCAAGTCAATAGGTAAATTTTTCAATTTCAAAATTTGTAAGATTTGTAACCTCTATATTTTAAACATTTAAGTAAAATTCGATGTAGGTAGAGCTATAATATATATATATATATATATATATATATATATATATACAGCGTGTTTCAGACCTTACGACAATAAATCAGACCACGTTTTCTTCATAACTTACTCTGCCCAAATACAAAAACGAATCAAGGTAGCTTCTTTGGTTTAGCCACAGGACCTCATTTTTCATTTCAGAATTTTACAACAACATGTATCTGTTATTGTGACTAAATCGGTAAGCTAGTGACCAAATGTATCATGTTGCCAGCTCGTCTCTTCATCATTAAACCAAGGTCAGTGAACCAATATTTACAAGATGTTCTGTTTTATTGTCTTTTTATCGTAATTAATTTCTTCGGAAATTGCTTTATTTTAATTTTGACATTACGGTTGATTTAATAGTACCAAAAACTTTGTATGGAGTAAGACTGTTAAAATTATGATTTATTGTCCTTTGAAATGAAACACGTTGTATATATACTATCAAAAAAATTGGTCAAATTAAATTCATCAAGTGATTTTTTAATATAAGCCGTATTTTCCTTTTTTTATTCTTTTTTAGATTTTATAACCAAACTAGCTGTCGTGGCAGACGTTTTCCTGTTTTCATGCCCCGAAGAAATAAAACTGTGAACCCGATTGCCACGTTACCTACTGAGTCCAATTGCGTATCAGAAACCATTCTCCAATCCACCTGAACACAAACAAAAAAATTTCATCGAAATCGGTCCGGACGTTTAGGAGAAGTTCAATCACATCACGCACAGAAGAATTATATATATGAAGATGATAAACAACAGGGGTTCGCGTCTCTCCAAAACCATTCAATATGTGTGGAATAACATGCACTAGGCGACTTCAAGTGTCGGAACCCTAAAATGAACGAATGACCGAATGATTGAACTGAACCGTTTTAGTCGTTTTTATTTCGTAGATCTAATTTCACGCTCGTTCATTCGAAATGGCCAGCTATTACGTGTAATGCAACTCAATTTTGTTTTAAAATTTGTTTTAGAAATTCAATTGGCTTTTATAAAAAACACAATAAGTGCGTGTCTGTCCGCACAAAACGAAAGGTTCCGAAGAAATGATAAATGCAGGTACTGTAACGACTAACCTCCTTAGTCGTCATAAATCGGAAATTTCACTATGCATAATTTAATTATACAAAATATACATAACGATTAAAAATAAACAAAGTGCTACGTTAATCAATATAAACTAAAATTAAACTATACTATAAATATAACTATACTTACAAAATACCTAACAATCTTTAAGTAAAAAATAGACATTAGGTCGCGGCGGGGAGCGTGTCTAAAATGCAGGCCACATTCCGACGTTAGATGGCAACGCTTATGCGTTGCTCTAGGTGCAATCCAGCCTTTTGGTCACGCGAGACCTCAATTAGACGCGTTGAGAAGTCTCGATAGAGGTGATGAGCTCCACGCCCCCACGGTCCCAGGATTTCAACCCCGAAAGCCACAAATATGTACCCATTTACAAATGGCACAATTTGCGGCGTATCGGCGGGATTATGTTTTTAAAATTTAAATCGAAGAATGCCTCCCAAAACAAGAGAACACATTATTGTATCGGCCCGCGAGTAGAACACATCTCCTGAAAAAGTCTCTCGATTGCGTATACAAATTAATACCCTAAACCAGTTTTTCAATCGAAGATAAAGATAGTAACCAGTAGATAGAAACCAGTCAGCTCTGGAACCGTTGGTTGTTATATACAGTACATTGTTTTTGTCATTTTACTATATATATAATGAATTCCAAAATATTTTTATCTAAACTCTCCTATATTTCAAAAACTACTCAACTGGACTTTACTATTCAAAAAGTTTTCCGTGAGAAATATTTTAAAAACCTACCATCCGATTTTCCTTCTGAATTTTTACATGTTTTTTCCACTTTTTAATTGCAACATTGTGTGTAGACAAACGTAACATTTATGAAAGAAAAGAGCCGTGGTTAGGAAGTATTATTAATAATTTGGGAAATAATTTTTAATTTTCAAACATAAATAAAAATGCTTTCAATTTTTTTTGATAAAACACTCAAGCTCACAAAGCTCAAGTAGAGCCGGGATTCGAGCAGATAAAGTGTTAAAAATTAACATCCTATATTTATATGAATAACAAATGGATTCTAGCAGTATGGATTAATGTCTTCCTGTTAAAATAAATTTATGGTTGGCACTTTATTTTTTTTACTGTTGCTGACAGCACCTTTTCTTTACTGTTCTGTTTTTCTCTTACGTCTTATTTCAATCGTGTATTTATTGTATATTACATAAATAACGCAGCTAGTACACAGATATGGGTCTGCACCTAGTCAACAAACGTAAATATGATACAAAGATTCCAAAATAGTAATCAGTTTTATACAACAATAAATAATACAAACTTATACTTACAGAGACTGCGACAAGTACTTCGAGAGTCCAAGCTTGGATATTTTGGACCCCTTTATACCCTCGTTCACGATGTTAGTCACCGTCAGAAAGTTCTTCGTCATCGTGGACTCCTGTGACGTCACTTCCGAAAAAAACCAAAAAAGCCGTTACAAAATTTTACCCAAAAAGGTTGCCTAACAAAAACACTGGTAACTTACTTTTTATTATGGTAACACAACATCGAATTCTATTTTCAAATTTATCAACGTTTTTTTTTCAAACTTTAACTTTTATATACGCAACGAATAACACGCGAACAAATATACTGAACAAATTTCTGGTTAATTTCTCTCTTTTTTCTTACTATCACAGACACGATATATCGATGTTTTCTTCTTAAAATACACTTTTACACAGGTTTCAGTTATTATCGTCCACCTGAAAGGAAATTTAAAAATTAAATTTATTAAAATTAAATTGTATGTTATTTTTTTATGAATGCCCAAAAGTTACATTCCGCACTTTTTCAACATGGCAACATTAAGTTGATGCAACTTCGGCAACATCTTTTTCTATCTATATTTTATTGTTAATAGTTTTGAAATTATAACACCATTATTCCACAATGAAAATGTTAATGCAATTCAATTGTAAATTCAATTTTTAATGAAAATAAGCAGTAGATATATGGATGGACAATATTGTTACAACTCAGATCCCGGCAAAAACAAAATCCAGATGCATATCTGAAACAAAATACATTTTATTGCCTATGGGCATTTAAACTAATTTTGTATAGTTTGTATAGTTCTAATAAACTCTATAATAATTCTAATGATATTTTAATTCGATTCCTGCTAAACTCGTAACAATATTAAAGATTCGTATTTGGCAAAATCGCCACGGAACTTTAGAAAGTGATTTCATTTAGTTGTCACCAAAACTTTTTTATTTCCCGAATACAGCAGACAGGCTAAGAACCCAACTGGTGGAAAGTGGTTACCGGCACCAGAGGTGTTTATTACCAACGTGTTGCAGGGCATCGAAGGTATAAATACTTAAGAAAACATTATTCCGATCTTTGCTTTTTTTCACGGTAGACATTTTATTTTAAAATCCTGAAACACCTCGGTTTCGCTGTACAAATACGCTGCCATTATTAGAGGCCTCGTTAGGGCAGAGCTCGCGTCGGCCTCGTTCATCATTTGGGTTAGTTTACGGCAGGAGCGATAGCGGGAACTTAAAAGAAAAAAGATGTTTAACATCGTGGAAGAAAAATACGAGGAATGACAACTGTCCAATAACATCGTAAATATCAAGAAGCTGCTCAATATTAAAAGGAAATAGAAATACAATCCTACATGAATACATACAACGAGCGTGGTCCTCAACTGGCAATTGACATACTTTTTTAGATCAAATCAATTAAAAACTTAAAACAGGGCTTCATTTTTGACTAATTTGATCTTTAAAACAAAATGTCTAATGGCCCTATCTAATTAATGGGTTACAATTTTTATTTTTTTACGCAATGTTTGTAATTTCTAGTATGCTTTTTCCATATCTTTCGTGAAAACTGGATCGAACAAGACGTAACATATGTAATGCTCACAGACAGCCCCGGGTTATCGATGTAGGGTTAAAGAAAATTTATAGTACACAGTCTATATAGCCTTATCTGAAGTGTTGTATATTTAATACATCTCAGCTAGATTGCAGATCTTAGACGAATGCCAATCAATGGAATTTTAGTAACAACTCGAAAGGCCAAATTTGAGCACACAGTTCACATTTCACATAAAAACCCATAATAATTTCTCAAAACATATCAATAATCTACAACTATTGTTTATTTTAAAGTAATATTACTCATTTATAGATATTTTATTGTCTATAAATGAATAATATTACAACACAACACAACATCACTCTTTAGTTACCGTCAGTAACGCCTTATTAATCTAAAATCTGAAAGATTTGATATCTTAGTTTTCCGTAGTTATGTAACGTGTAACCGCTAAGGTGAAAAGTTCAGACATATTTATCGCTACCGCTTATGTAGTCTACCATACACTTAATTCGACATTAACAAAAGCCACCGTACCATAATCAAGTATGAAATGTTCACAAAATTCGCTTATTTATTTCACAGCACAACTTTGAAAAATGGCTTGCCATCCGCAGATTGGCTAACATCGCGTCCGAGGGTGTATAATATAATAAATATATAATATAATAAATATATAATATAAATAATGACATAGTCTACGTTTTCCTACCACAATACAATTAACTTTTGCTTGTTCAAGTTTTGCGGTCGGAAGTTGTGGTTTCCAATCCCGTGATTACAAAAAAAAATGCCTCTGTGAGCATTTTTTTAAATTGCATGAGTGTAGCAGACAGGTAGACAACCCATCTGATGGAAAGCGGTTACCAACGTCTATAGACATTTGCAACACCAAAGGTGCTACAAATGCGCTGCTAGTCTCTAAAGGGAGACTAGAGCCTTAGTGGCCAGGCTGTAGTCTCCCTTTAGAGACTAGCGCATTCGCCGGAATACAATTCAAGGTTGTCATGGTGAATGGTGGTATACTCTATACCAGGGGTGGTAGCCCTCCACAC
This sequence comes from Dendrolimus punctatus, assembly GCA_012273795.1. Taxonomy (NCBI): domain Eukaryota; kingdom Metazoa; phylum Arthropoda; class Insecta; order Lepidoptera; family Lasiocampidae; genus Dendrolimus; species Dendrolimus punctatus. The sequence continues at coordinate 24,248,074 of CM022527.1, forward strand.
GGGAAAATATCCTACCATCTGACTGTGAGTTGTTATTTCGCTTCTTATGACAGGCCGTCCTTTGCAATTTGGTGTTCTTTCTAACCGTGGTCCTGGCAATATATATATATATATATATATATATATATATATATATATATATATATATATATATATATATATATATGTTATCAGACCTTTTTTGTAGAGCGTTCAATTCTCTATAAAGATTGGAACAGCGATTTATCAGTCAACCAGTCGTTTGAACGGTACTAAAATCAGAAGAAGAAAAACAATTTTTCCTGTGTTGTTCTTATGGGAATTAAAAAAATGCGTTGAGGACTATCTTAATATTAATATTATGGGCTCATCTTTTCACATAATTTTTTTTACACCCAAAAGAAACTTGAGCCTGTTTGGAAAAAAAATTTTTTTTTTTTGATCACCCTAATATATATATACAATATGAATCTCGCGTTAATCTTGTAGTACACAGTAATCTTGCTACTTTGCTTATCGTCATACAATATGTAAATATTCTAAAAAAAGAATCATCAGTAACCCTATACCACGAACCTAACCTTAACAAAATCATTTACGGTAATCTTAAACAGGAAATGTAAGATATTTATTACGCCGCCGCGTCGTAAGGGAAATGTAGGGTGATACACATTTATACCAAAGTGGAGGAAATAAGCGCGAAATTCTGCCGCGTGGCATTACGCGTATAATAAGACTAAATTCACACTGTGACGCCGTTTACGGTTCACTCTCGGTCTGTTGCCGATCCGGTCAAATATTCTTAAGAAAAAGAATCAGAAAATACTCACTGTTGTATTGCTCTAGTTCCGATTCGATATTGAACAGGTTTTTTTTTAAATTTAACTCCAGACTAATAGTGTACACATCAAAATGTGATCGCACCGAAACCGGAATGAAATTGGAATTGGAAAACAATTGGAACGTAAACGGAATTACAGTGTGTATCGAGCCTCATCATCATCGTCATCCGAGTGCATTCCCGTGCGTTTAATCCGCTGCGTTCGGAGCCAGCTTTTCTACTACACTTCGCGCGGTTTTCAGCATCCTCCGTTTTGAAACCATTGGTACGCATATCATCCTTTACAACGTCAGGCCAACATTTCTTAGGCCTTCCCCTTCGACCGATACCTGTGTGTGTATTGAGCCTAATAGGTTCGTTATAAATATTTCAATGATGTAATCTAAAAGCCGATTATTAAAAAGTGTAAAAAAGAATTCCTGCGGCCGGGCAGCTTGTCGTAGGAGGCGACCAAAAAACCCGCAGCCAGATGGTAGTGCATTTGTCCGACTGGATGGCTATTAACCCTGGTCTAGAGTATGCCGCCATAACAACTTTGAATTGTGTTCCGGCATCAGTGGCCAGGTATCAGTTTCTCCTAAATGCCGGCAGAATACTGATAGGATTCCATGACAGTAACCACTTTCCATCAGAGTTAGGCCATCAGCCTGTCTGCTGTGTATCAGCAAATTAAAAAAACCTAATAGTTAAAGTAACTGAATAGGCCGAATACAGAATAGCAGGCGAATATTCGTGGCATCACTAAGCACCTTACATCAAGTACGCCGTCTGCCTGTTTGCTTGCCACAGGCAATAAAATTCAAGGAGCTGTGACACTTTGACACGTTAACGCTGTCTCAACCAAAAAAACAATCTGCCATTTCCCATCACTAAACTGTGACGAGTTTGGGATGTGACGGAAATAAAACTGGAAGCTCAAGGGTCCCTTAAGTGTATCAACATTTATTCTATTTTAGTGTCTTATAAAATACGGGAAATAAATCCGTCTGAAATAAGAATTGTGGGAAATAACATATGTATGTTTAAAATAGCACGCTCCGACCTTTTTTTATAGTTCCTCAAACATTTTGGCAAAAATGAAATCCTTATGTTTTCTTCATGTCTGTCCGTTTGTCCATCAATCAGCCTCTCTGACTTTGTATGTCACTGTCTTTTTTATAAGAAATAAAGAATTTACATGAGAGGAAAAGAGAGAAATAACACTTTATTGTACACCATTATAGAAAACACAGAAAAACTTGTAGGCTAAAATATTCTAAACGTGCACAATGGACCATCTTATCGCTAAGAAGCGATCTCTTTCAAACAACCCGTGGCAGGAATAAAACAGGTTCAATTTGTCAAAGGTTCTATAATCAAATATTAGACGATATGCAGTTACTTACATGATATTTTATTAAATAATAAACACTTCTTCTGCTTCTTCGATAACATGAGTTCTTAAATATTGTTAGTGTACAAACCGCTTCCCTTTTTATTAGTAGTTTTAATTAGCATTAAATAGTTTAATTTGCTAAATTAGCGATAGTTTTCGTTCGGGTTAGAATAGTATTATTATTTTTTGTTGCGTGAGCCAGTGAGGATAGATATTGCTGCGAGAGTCACTCGTTGCACTCGTCGTGTACGGACATAGTTCGAAGTCGTTCGTTGTTGAATTCACCTCACAAGAGACTCGTTGCGCATTTGTGTAAAATACTCGCGATTGTCGCAAAATAGTGCATCAGTGCTGCATCGTCGTCACAAGGACTGTGAAAATTACTCGTTATAAACAAAATTGTGTTCATGAAGAAAGAAGTCGGCGCCGACCATTGGACTCGAACCCGATCTTTGCAAGGTGAGTTGACCTACTCGTTGTAAAATTTATTCTCACTGGCCAACTTACCGTTTTCGCATATATTTGCAAACAATTCGCAATAATACAGTCCGCTTAGTTACAATCTCAGCATTGGGATTGTATAGTTAGTGATTGAACTTGTCTAACAGTAACAGGAAGCGCATTCTACAGTGTCGGATAGGCTGTACGGTAAAAGGATTATTGAAAAAACATGAACAATGTTTGGAAGTATTAAATCTTAGATTAGCAGAACGTCGTAAATTGTGAGAGGAAGAGATGAATTCAAAGCGTTCTTTGAGATAATACGGGGTTGTGAAGATAAACAACACACCGTAAAAAAGTGAAAGATAAGAGTTTCGGCGAAAATGAATTGCCAACCACTTGAGTTTCTTAAAAAATTCAGAAACGTAGTCAAATTTGCGTATACATGAATGAAATTGTAATGGCTCTACCGCTATAATAAACTTAGGGTGGTTGCATAGAGCAAAGAAAATCGCCGTGCGTTTGGTGCCGCACAAAGAAAGGTGCGGCGCACTTCTATGCTCTATGGATGGTTGTCTATGGTGAAAAAACATTTTCTTTCTTTCATACTGTTACGAGTAACGGATCTCGGATTAAAATGTCGTTGGAATTACTATATAATTTATTAGAACTATACAAACACGTATAACACAGGTACAACAAATATCCAGTTAATACACTGTGAATGATTTGATAAATAATTTTTCCGAGAAAATGCGACAAAAGTGTATCTTAATAAATAATAAGTATAAGTAACCACTTAAATTAATAAATAGTTATTTTAATGCAATAACGCGAATTTTTTTGTTTCTTTCATAATTAAACTTTACCTTTCCTTTGGTCCCCCAACACATTTAGATACAAGGCCCGTTTAAGGCAACGGCTACAGGGCTCCGGGTTCGATTCCTAGCACGGTAAATTTCGGAAACGAATTACTAATGTCTGGGTGTCTGGGATCGGTCCCAAAGTAGACCTTTGCATATCACCCGTAACACAAGTGTAGCTTGTTTAACTTTTAAAAATCTTCTGCACTGACGTCGACGATATACGCAAAATAACCTATCATTGGTATATAGCCAAAATGTACGGAACCTCAAGTTCTCCAACAACGTAACAAACATTAAACTTCAACCCGTCTCACCTTTACACATCCCATTATAATGATGGGAGCACTTTAATGTATTAAAATGGTTCCCCAAGTATAAAGGCAACCGCACACTGCCTAGTATCAGTAATTATTAACGCTACCATTTTAGGCCGGTTTCTATCTATTTTTACCTTAAGTTGATTGAGAGTGTCCAAAAGCGTTGGACAATCAATGCAAGTAAGCACGGGATGATATAGTGAATAAAATAGAATTTAATTCTCATGTATCTTCCTACGTGGTAGACTGTAGTAATAACAGCCCATATATATCACACTGCTGGGCTCGGGGCTCCCATGATTGGGAAATGGACAATGTACCCGCCACGTTAGTCCAAGGCGTCTCGGCAGGTTTGACACCTTGGCTATCTCAATATGCAGCTTGCATCACGACGTTTCCCTTCACCGTTGTTAGCCCGTGGTAATTGTAACAATATACACATTAGGTCAGAAAACTGACTAAGTGGTGCATGCGTTCCGGCCAGGATTGAACCCGCGCCCTTTGAGTTTGGGACGCGTGTGCTAGCCATTACACTACCACGATTTTAGAAAGTAGAGAGTCTAAAAGATTTTTTAATAAAGACTGTATTAATAATAGTAATAATAATTAACAGCGAAGAGCCTTGACCACCACCTTTAACAGCGAAGAGCCTTGACTGCCACCTTGAAAGGCTCTCGCTTGGTATCTGGTTGAAGGGTCATGCAGAAGGCAACTTTGCTGAACACGGCCCGTATTGTGAGGAGATTCCTGTGTCTGGAGCCTTAACCACCGGTAGTCTGGACCCTAGGCCCCACTGCCGGCGAAGATCAGTTTGTTATAAATAAATGCATATATATATATTAGGGTGGTCGTTAAAAATTATATTTCTTGCGACGCCCCCTAAAAAGTTTCCTTTTAATGAAAAAATACACAACAACAACAAGTTAATTTTTGGGCAATATCATGTTTTTTCAGGAAACTTCTTCATACTTAGAAGTAATAATTATTTTAAGATTGGAAAAGTTTTAACAATGAAATACCTTCCGTATTATCATTCTCAGTGATGAATTTCAAATTATAGTTTCAGAAAAAGTTTAAAATTCTTCGTGATTCAAGCTTATCTTTCAATTTTTCTTATATTTTTGGTTTTAAATTGAATCGTCTTGAGGCACGTGATGTCTTGACTTGAAAAAATTATTAAAAAAATCCCAGCGTTTTATCATTAAAAGGAAGCTTTTTAGGGGGCGTCGAAAAAATTTAATTTTTAACGACCACCCTAATGTATATATATATATATATATATATATATATATATATATATATATATATATATATATATATATATATATATATATATATATATATATATATATATATATATATATATATATGTATATATGTTATAAGATATTTATAAGACAAATGTAAAAGATTTGGATAATAAAATATATATGTGAATAGTAGTAAAGTCCTTTTACTCCGAATTACATGCATGCAATTTAACAATGTTTCTTTTTCTATTTTATTTCTTATAGTATATCACGCAATTCGGCGTGCGTCTTGGCATAGGCCTCCTCCAGCTTTTTTCATTGAGCTCGGTCTTCTGCAACTCTGGTCCAATATAGTCCCAAGGTTAGACGGATATGGTCACTGCATTTTGTTTTTGGACGCCCCTGTCTTCTAATGTCCCCTCTTGGGTACCGTAAGGTTACTTGTGCCCCATTTATTTATTTTGCAACGCAGCATATGTCCCGTCCAACTCCATTTCAGATGTTCTATGCTAGTTATTATATCCGTTACTTTTGTCTTCCTCCTTATTTGCAAATTTTGGATTCTGTCACTAAGGCTGATATTCAAAGACTGTTACAGTATAATAAACTTTGTTCAAAAAGACTTTTTAAAACAAATTTATAGGCTGAACTCGTAACATTTCTGGCAGTTTATTAAATATGAAAGGCACCATACAGTCTAGATATAATAACTAAGTTACTAGTTCTCGAGCGCGTAAGGAATTAAAATTACAAAACAGTTGAATGTAACAAAGTCATTAAATTCTCTAGAGAACTTTTAGTATTTCGTAAAAGGCAATAAGTTAAATGTATAAACAGAACCCCTAAAGAATTTAACAACAAGAGTCAATAAATGCGGCCGCCATTGGCGAGAGCGGAGCATTGTCTGTTTACTTAACTCTTTGAGCTACTCTTATTTTAATAAAACGAAAGTACTGCTACCTTTCGAATCAATAAGACGACTGCAATGAGGACAACCATTTTAACAGTTACGGGTTACAGTATTTGTAAAAGATTTGGCCACTTTTTAAAGTTCTGCCTGTATGTTGTATTCGTCTTTATAGAGTAACAGTAATTTTGTTGTTACGAGTGCGAGACTCGAGTTAAAATGCCGTTGGAATTATTGTAGCGTTTATTAGAACTATACACACACGTATAACACAGATACAAATATAACCGAACTCAACAAATCCAAGCGTAATGTAGCAGGTCGTAATTCAACAAAACGCGCAAAGTCCGTCACTAATAGATTCCCGACACACGTCACGCCCATATCGTAATCGTCGCTTGAGTGCCCCTCTCTCCATCAGCCGTCGTTTTACACCTCACAAATACAAATGTGCCCGCCGGTATCGTAATCGACGTAATCCGTAACACCTGGCTAATGATTCTGCTGCAAGCAGTCGTAAACGAATACAATAGAACATAGGCTGTTTTCTAGAAACGTATTCCAATAAATAAATAAACAAAAAAAGACGGTCATAAAAGAATTACAATTAGTTCAAATGCCGACAGGTAACAAAATGTGTTTTTTTTTGTCAGGACCTAAGTTGTAACAATATTGCTATCTTAATTTTGGGAATTGATTCTGCAAACTAAGTATAAGAATGTGGCCAGATCTGAGTCAAAGTTTAGAGTTTGGTTAGTCAAATCTTTAAATTACTTTATTTTATTATAACCAAAGTCCTCTGAATTTTCGAATAAGTTGTGTTATTGCTCCAGTACAAGAAACAATACTACCAACATTTTAATAACTGCTACGTTTGTAAAACACAGAAATGAGAAAAAAATAAAATTTCAATGTTAACAATAACAGACACTGAGATTACAAATAATTTTAATCATCAGAAACAAAGAGGATATAATCACTACGCTTATAAATATTAAAACTATTTAAAACCAATAAAACAGATAAGATTGAAAATGGTTGGTGGTGGTTCAGGTTACCATGGCTTGTCGTGCGTCAGAAGTGCCGGCAGAATACCACGCCATGCTGCACTAAATGACATTATCCGCCGGGCTCTTGTCACCACCGGGACCCCAGCCATTTTAGAGCCAAATGGACTGTGTCGCGACGATGGCAAGAGACCGGACGGGATGTCTTTGGTGCCATGGAAGATGGGATGACCATTAGTTTGGGACGCAACGTGCGTTGACACTTTGGCAGCGTCCCATCTTCCCGATACGGCTGTGGTAGCTGGTGCACCTGCCGCCCGACAAGAGGACCTAAAACGCCGTAAATATGCATCCATTGTCAGTGGATACATATTTGCGGCTTTTGGTGTCGAAACTCTCGGGCCATGGGGTCCAGAAGCCCATCGCCTTTATCGAGACCTATCAAAACGGCTGATAGATGTCTCACGAAACCAAAACGCTGGCCTGTATTTTGGACAACGCATAAGCATTGCCATACAACGTGGTAATGCGGCCAGAGTTTTGGGAACGTTCCCAACTGACGGTGATTTGGGACCTATTTACTATTTGTAGGTTGTATTTTTTAAATTAAGTTGTATATATGTTTTTAGAATAGGATGTATTTTATTTTTAGGCTAAATAAAACTGAAAATAAAATAATAGATGAAGAAGCGAAAGCATGCGTAAGTGCGCACGCGCGTTTAAGAGCATGTGTGTTTAAGTGTTTGTGTTTTTGATTAAAAGATTGAAAATTATACAATTTTGATCTAAATAATTTTAAACTTTATTGTCAAAGAATTAAACTTTACTTCTGTGGAACAGTCTGTTCTATAACTTAGTTTGAAAGGGTAACATTTGCTCGCGGCACGTTAAATGAGTCAATTTGAAAACAGGCGAACCTTTCCATACCACGACTGTACATAAACTAGACGGGCTGATTGATGTGACTACTTTATTAGACCAGCTTTTGGTATGGTATGGAATCTTAAAAAGGCCGCTCACCTATGACTACATTGTGCCGCCCTGTCTAATATGTGATCACACATTTCTACCCAAGATACCGTGTACAAACTTATACGCCAAATGCACAGGAATCGGTCGAAAATCAGCGCTTTAATACTCCCAGAATATTATGGATTTAGGAAAAGCTATTAATGAAATGCCAAGATATTCCCTGAGGAATTTACCAGTGGGAGCGGATAAATGCGACCGCCATTCGAAGGAGCGCTGTTCGACTGTTTATTTAATTCGTTAGCCGAGTTTATTTTATCACAAAGAAAGTAAGTTTCCTTGTACCGCTCGAGTTGGTATTGCCACTGTATTGGATATTTCCGGTTAAATCAATTGACTTCTTGTTTTCATTCGAATGGTCACAAACTCTTTGATTTCATAGAATATATTAATATTGTATTTAGTATATAATTTTGCTTCTGACATTCTGTGAAAACTGGCCAAGTGTGTGCCTGACCACGTACATTAAAGGGTTCTGTAAAAGGGGCCTACGTCCCTAACCTTAAAAAGCATTTAATTGAAAACATCTAATTTATATATTACTAGCGGCCCCGGCAGACGTTGTCCTGCTCAGAAAAAATAAAATTTAAGACCCGATCCCAACGCCACCTACCGGTTCTAATTGCGAATCAAAACCATCCGGGAACCCACTCAAACACACACAAACAAAATCACTCCAGATAATTAGGAGGATTCTAGAACCCGATCTCAGTGTCCCCTACCAACGGGATAAAACTATCCAATGTCCATGTCCTGGTTCTAAGCTACCTCCCCACCAATTTTCATCTGAATCGGTGCAGCCGTTCTCGATTTATAAATAGTGTAACTAATACGACTTTTATATATATAGATATATACTATTCTCGTCACCATGTTAAAACTACTTTTCATTACCAGAATTTTTAGCTTAATGTTTTTATCTTTTATTGCTGGAGTACAGCAGACAGGCTGACGGCCCAACTGTGATGGAAAGTGGGTACCGTTGCCTACGAACATTCGCAACACTAAAGGAGCTACCAATGTGCCGACGGACTCCTAGATGGGGCTGAAACCTAGCCGAAAATGCTTCCGGCATTAACTCAGGGCTATTATGGCATTCTTTAGACCAGGGGGTAGTAACCAACTAGGCGGGCAAATGCACTGAATGACTGTGGGTTGTTTTGTCGCCTCTTACGACAGGCAGTCTGGCCGCAGGAATTTGTATTATTTCTCCGTTACTGCACGGATAAATATTAATTGATTTTTCAAAATTGTAATCTTTGTTTATTTCGTAATTCATAATTTACTTTTATTTTTTGACTAATTTCACATCACATTACATTTTACATTATAAAACACCTAAAAGATATAAAAGAAATTACCTGCGACGCCGTGTCATCATGTAGAATTTAAGGAATATACAATTCATGGTTTTACAGGTCGACTGCCATTCCTTGGAATTACATAGAAGAGGAAATATGACCAGTGATTCATAATAATTGATTGATTCGATATAAGTTGTTACACGGGCATTTATTTTAATTTTAAAGTAACATACTATTTTATTGTTGGTTTTTTTAAATTTATTTATGATTTCAATATTACACGAGTAGAACTAGTTTTATTAATAATTATTATTTTTATTACTATAATTTAAAATAAGTTTTGGTATCACGCCAAAAGGAAGGTTTGCTCTGAAAATCAGCATTGTGTTGGATATCCGGCACAGCAATATGCTGAGTGCATACCTCACTTTGGGGACTGTGTCACCCCCGTCCGTAGGAAAGTACCCTAATTTATATCCCTACACGTAGTCCCCGGGTGGTGCTAATTAGGTGACATTGTAGGTGGTAGGCTCCGGCCGCGGCTTTATTTTTTTTACCACCCATCGGCCAAAGACATGCCGCCAGAATGGCCTAGCCATGTTCCGGCACGGTAGCCGATGAAGCTTTCAGAAGACAGGTCGAAATAGTTGCATTGTAGTACTTTTACCGACTGGAAAAGTAGTGACACAGGTTCATCTCGAGACTAGTTGTGGAGGGTAGCGGGATCCGAGGCACGGTTGACCGCTGGCCGACCGCAGTCAGTAGGGGGCCCAAGTAGCGTTCAAGCCACTCGTGAACGGCTGCCCCACCAACTAGCGAAAAATCCTGGGATGCGCCATGGTGCCGGTTGGCGACCGGATGAGAGGGCCCTATGGACATCTTGGGGGGGCTCGGGCGTCCCCGCAGTCTCCAAACTAGTTTTCTACACAGATGTGCTAAGTTGCTATTATCCTTTGGCATATTATTCCACTGTCTCATTTCACTTCTGTCTTCCTACCTTCTACACAGATAACAACTATGAAAAAGAGAAATAAGAGAAAAGTTAAACAGCGGTTGCACTCCCTCTCACTTAAAGTGCACCTCTCTAATATTCGAGGTTTGCACTCCAATCTCGTCGCTGTCCATCACCATCTCGAGACAGAAAAACCCGCTCTTTTATTCCTCTCGGAGACGCAGATAGGTCCGCCGTCTGATGTGGCGTATCTTTCCTATCCAGGGTTTACCTTGGAGCACAATTTTAAGCCACGTGCGGGCGTATGTTTCTATGCCCGAGACGATATCTGCTATCGGCGTCTCCGCAATCTTGAAGACCCCAGATTCTCCGTAATATGGGTTATGATAGATACAGGTATAGAAAAAATCATTTATGCCTGTGTCTACAGGTCACACAAAGGAGATCAGGAAACAACCAGGCTCACCGAATATCTTTGTGAGGCGGCCGATGCTGGACAACAGAAATACCCTGCAGCTCAACTAGTGTTACTGGGTGATTTTAATGCCCACCATCAAGATTGCCTTTACCCACACCAGTTCACTGATCATGCTGGGAGGGAGACGCACAAGCTAGCATTAGCGTTAAATCTCACCCAGCTGGTCCAAGGAGCGACAAGGGTACCAGACGTAGCTGATCAAACGGCCAACTGCTTAGACCTCTTGCTGACAACTGATCCAGACCGTTATTCTGTGTCGATATCATCGCCTTTGGGCAGTTCTGACCATTGTCTGGTAAAAGCTGTATCTATGTACCCCCCGCCTGATCTCAGCTCTTGTGGCAACCGGCGAGTATGGCGGTACAATGCAGCTAATTGGGATGGGATGCGTACATTCTTTGCGTCCTATCCTTGGAAGCCTCTTTGCTTCTCTTCTGAAGATCCTTCAGCTTGTGCGGACGCGATAACTGACGTAATACGCCAAGGCATGGAGTATTTTATCCCATTCTCCGATGTTACGTCAAGCAAGGCACAACAGTGGTTTGGTGCTGATTGCAGACGCGCTGAGGCAATCAAGCATGAAGCATATATTGCTTGGGTAGATGCCCGTAATCGCAAAGCTGAAGACCTAACTGTTAAGAAGAAAGCATTTAATAAGGCTGCCAAGTCATGCAAAAGGACGTTACAGAAAGCACGATTTGACCATATTAGCCGTACTGGGGCTAAACTTGCTTCTTACCCTGCAGGCAGCAAAGCATTTTGGTCCTTGGCAAAGTCAGTCGAGTCTAACTTCTGTCGCCCCTCACTTCCTCCACTGCTGCGGCCTGATGGTTCGCTGGCCCATACTGCTGAAGATAAGGCGAACTTGTTTGCTTCACTCTTCGCGGAGTCTTCGCGTCTAGATGCTATGGGCTCACTTCCTCCAAACCTGCCGCAATGCATGTTGCAAATGCCGGAAATACGCATTCGTCAGACCGAGGTACGCAGAACGCTCCGCAATCTAGATGCGAATAAAGCCAGCGGACCTGATGGAATCCCAGCCAGAGTTCTAAAATCCTGTGCACCAGAAATCTCCCCTGTACTGACTCGCCTATTTCGCCTCTCGATGAAGACTGGAAAGGTTCCAGTGTCCTGGAAGCAGGCAAATGTGCAGCCGGTACCCAAAAAGGGCAGTCGTGCCGACCCTGCCAATTACAGACCCATTTCGGTTACGTCGATACTCTGTAAGAGTATGGAACGAATCCTAAATGCTAGGCTACTGACTCACCTAGAATCTAATGATCTCCTCAGTGATCGGCAATACGGTTTTCGTCAAAACCGATCGACTGGGGATATTCTAGCGTACGTCACACACATTTGTAGCGAGGCTATCGAGAGATATGGTGAAGCGCTCGCGGTCTCTCTCGACATCTCAAAAGCATTTGATAGGGTCTGGCATGACAGTCTCATTGCCAAACTTCCAGCATATGGCCTGCCTGCTGGTTTGTGTGCCTGGATATCAGATTTCCTGAGGGAAAGGTCAATTCAAGTGGTCGTTGATGGTTGTTCCTCCGATCGCTTGATGATTAACGCCGGTGTCCCTCAGGGGTCTGTGCTCTCTGCAACGCTTTTTGTGCTGCATATAAATGATCTGCTCCTTAAGCCCGGTATCTTTGGGTATGCAGATGACAGCACAGTTGTAGAGAGGTATGTGTCTCATCCACGGGCAGGCAAAGCTGAAATCCAATCTTTGCGGACGGACATGGTTGAAAGATTGAATCTGACCCTGAAAGCAGTATCCGATTAGGGCGATGCTAATCTGGTCAAATTCAAACAGCAAAAACCCAGGCATGTCTGTTTACGGCGAAAAAAAGTCAGTTTGAGCTAAGTCCCACTTTTCGAGGAGTGCCTATTCCGATAACCGACCAACTTCAACTTCTTGGCATTTCTTTAACATCCACTCTCAATTTCGGCTCCTATATTGAAAGTGTAGCTCAGATGGCTGCCAAAAAGCTGAGTATACTTTCAAAGGTGAGACGGTACTTCACTGCAGAGCAACTGCTCAATCTTTACTGTGCTCAAGTAAGATCTTGCATGGAGTACTGTTCTCACCTTTGGGACGGCTCTGCCAAATACCAGCTTGAGGCGCTAGAGTCGATTGAGAGAAGAGCCAAGAGGTTGATAGGTAACGACCAGCTTGTTGATACAAGGCTTCAAAGCCTAGAGCATCGACGCCGAGTTGCTAGTTTATCGGTCTTTTACAAGATTCATTTCGGAGAGTGTGCGGCTGAACTGTTCGACCTGATTCCCCCTACACCATTCTATCTTCGGACTACAAGGCGCTCTGGTCTACGCCATCGTTTCACAGTGGAAACGCTGCCGGTGCGTACTAAACGTTTCGCCTCCACGTTCCTTGTGCGTACCGCAGAATTGTGGAATGCACTACCAGAGTCCGTGTTTCCCGAAAAATACAATCCGGGTATCTTCAAGTCTCGTGTAAATAGGTACTATCTAGGTAAGCGTGCTCCATCTTCGACCGCATCATCGTCCGGCATCGGGCGTGATCGTGGTCAAACGCGAACCTATCTAATATAAAAAAAAAAAAAATACCTTGTTTGCTGAAAATGCGGCGTACAATTTCTCAAAATATGTTCTGTGAATAATAAATGTACAAGGAATGTTATCACGGCGCTATTTCTTCAAATAAAGCTTTTCTTTCTTTCTCTTCTTTCTTTCTAATTAGATAAGTGAAAAGTTAAAATACTTTCTTTTAAATACTACACGAAGAAATTATTCAAAATTTCATGCACAAAACATATATATATATATATATATAATATACGTAGCTTTGTGGCGTGACCCATTTCTGGCGTGTCAATAAGGAATGACGTCACACGTATTTCGAATATATGCACGTACCTACATAAGTACGTATGACAAATACGAGCAAGTTTGATCTCATAACACGGTAGTACGCTATTTCGGTGAGCTTAACAATTTTTGCGACGTTGCTAGCAAATGTGTCTACCTATTCACTGCGTTAAAAATGTAATTATGAGTTTTAAATATCTAAGTAAAGTTGTCCTTGTGGTATATTATACGGTATATTGCTTAATATTTATATATATTTAAATTAAAAAAGATATTTATTCTATCTCTGGTAGTAGTTACTTGATCATTTAATTACACCGTTTTAAAACAGTATAATTATTAGATAAAACAGGATATTACACATATGGAAGAGGCCCAGTGAGCGGGCCCACGCCTGCCAGGGCATTGCGGAGCCGGGATAGCCCATTACCGTAGCCCTGGCCTAAGGGGCAAGACGGAACACCCAGGGGTTTTAGTGGGTATCCCTAAATGGGGAGTGGCAATAGCGTGGCTCCGGTTCTGACCGGGCACGCTAGTGCCATCCCCGATCTGGCGAATCCCACACTCACACGGGTCGCGAACATCCCCCTAGGCTTCTGCGCCTGTCGCGGCTTAGTCCTCAAACGGATTTCCCCTGGCCAAAAAAAAGGATATTACACATATACACACATACACACACACACACACACACAGAGAGAGATAACTAAGATACTCCCGTGTTTACCGACCGGTTAATACTATTCATACGCATACTTGTACCAATATTATAATATTATTACCAATAATACCTACGTGTGAGTATATAAATAAACAAGCTGACCCGTGCCCACTTCACTGGGCATCAAGAAAAAAACTTATTATTAATCACAATCAAATAAATCAAAATATTTCCCCTGTCTCACTACCCGTACCCCAGTGACGCCTACATCGCATAAGTCTATCTAGACGATTAGGGTGCGTGGCAACCACACATTTTTAAACTCGTGATATCGTTCGATTGGAATGTCCGAATTGAATAATTCAAAAAGTCATACTAAAAGGTATTGAAGCAGTCTTGAATATGAAGTAATTTATTTTGATCAGAATAATACCAAGATACAAATAAAGAGCCTTTTTCAGCGGGGGCTATTATTATTAAAAAAAAATAAAAAACACTTATTTAGGCATAACTATATGCTGTCGCGACAATTTTTGTAAATAACGATGTGTTCTGCAAAGTTGTAGTACATTATTTTATTCCATCATCAATAGTTTTCGCGATTTTAGGTAATTTTTTAGACCTTGAGTTACATTATTCGAGTTTTAGTAAGGATCCCTAATGTTTTTTAAAATATAATATAGCAACCAACAGTAAAAGAATTTTTTAAATCGGTTCAGTAGTTTCGGAGCCTATTCAATACAAAAAACAATCAAAATTTTCCTCTTTATAATATTAATATAGATAAAAAAAATTCAACCTTCATTAAAATGTAAGATGGTAAACCCTAATCTCGTAAATCATAGATAAAAATACCCTTTTCAATGCAAAAATGTCTGCTGTACTCCAGCTATAAAAAATTTTTTTTTTTTAAAGATTTCACTACATGATTGTTAGCACCGTATAGACTTCATATTGCTATGATTCATACAGACCAAGTGGTTTCCAAGAAAATATGAGTATGACATACAAAAATATATGTAAAGCGAGACAGACAGATGGGAAAAAACAAGACCGAAACATAAATAGAAAAGTGGAACAGTTATTACAGGACACAGATTCAATATTTACGGGAATGACACCACGTGAAAAACTATACACCCATAAACTGTTAATAAACATCTATAGTACGCACCTGAGATAAACCCTCGCATGCCTTCCTGGCAATTTGTTAGACGGACAAGTTGCCTTTGTTCCCTTCCTCGGGAAATCCCGCTTTGTCTGTTTCCCCTGGGATTACACGGAAGATTTCAATTTCCACACTATTTTCCATTACGTGCATACTAAGGTAGACACTGATTAATTTTTAATTAAAATTTTTCCCTATGCAACAAAAAAGGTTTGTTAAATATTTCTTTTGGTGTTATATTCGTCGAAAGAGAGGTTATAAGTGGACTTAGTGCTTTTTTGATGAAGGAAAATCTGTTTGAAGATTGCCCACCGTGGGGGAATCGCGACGAGAGAGCATGGGTGTGAGTGTGGTAAAACATCTTTAAGGGTGCCATTCCAACCTCGGCTGCAGGCTGTGGACGCAGGCTGCGGATGCAGGGAGCACACGCACGACACGCAGCCGCTGCCTGCATTCGCAGCCGGGAATGATTCCGAGGCTGCGAATGCAGGCTGCACGTGCTGCGGCAGGCAGCAGGTGGCGGCCAATCGCTTCCAATATTTCAGAATGTCGGACGTGAGGAATAGTCGGGGGAATAGTTTGATGTTATATCTTTTATTAGAAGAAGAAGAGGATGATGATGACATGTTGTCATTGTTAACTAGCCAGAGAAGAGTAAGCACACGTCTTTTTATTATACTAGCGACCCGCCCCGGCTTCGCACGGGTGCAATGCTGATACAAAATTAAATACACTACAGAAAAACTTGTATTATACATATAAACCTTCCTCTTGAATCACTATCTATTGGAAAAAACCACATCAAAATTCGTTGGGTAATTTTAAAGATTTAAGCGCACATAGGGATATAGGGACAGAAAAGGCGACTTTGTTTTATACTATGTAGTGATGTAGACCCATTGATGGAAGTTATTCAATACTAATTAAGAAACACTTGAAGTATGATGACGATCAGTTTAGGAATTATTGTCGATTTAATAAGGTTGGAGTGACGTCACTACACGCAGGTCAGCTTGCAGCCGCAGCATTACCGGTCTGCGATCGGCTGCGGCTGCAAATCGCAGCAGCACTTGCAGCCAAGGCTCGGAAGCACGTGCTGCCGCAGCCGCGTTTGGAATGTTTTTCACAGAAATCTATACTACTGCATAGAAAACCAGTCATGCAGCCACAGCCGGCTTCATGCAGCCGCCGCATGTGTTGCCTGCATCCGCAGCCTGCAGCCGAGATTGGAATGGCACCTTAAGAATAAAACTTCGCGAATATATAAAAATGATTCGTAGAAATGTAAAAGCATATCTTGAGAACGACTTTACTGATTTTGATTTAAATATTTTGGGTAATATTTCGGGTTCCCAGTTCTAAGATCCTCCTAATTTCCTGGACCGATTTTGATGACTTTTTTGTGTGTGTTTGAGTGGAAACCGCATGGTTTAGATTCACAATTGGAACCGGTAGGTGTATGGATCAAATTGGTAAAGGTGTATGGACCCATAATAAAATATAACCATAATGACCCGATTCCGGTTTTTTAGTCCATGCAGCCATAAAACTTTGAAGGTGTGTGGACCAAACTGAACAGATTGTATTTCAGCGCATTGAAATATATAAAAAAATGGGTCTCGTCAAAAGTACAGACCGTTTTTCTTTTTTTGTGTTATTATTGCAGAAATAAGGGCGTGTATGTTTGAATTTGTCACACAATTGAATATCTTTACCAAACTCTTCATTACATGCACACTTGCTTGACTTTTTGAAATCAAGCTGCATAATAAAACATCGTTTTTTTAGTTCCAGCTAAAAAATTTTAGAGTATTCACATTGATAATAATATCTTCAATAGATCTGACAAAACGGATATTTGAGTTCATCCCGGAAGTCAGACTGCAATTTCACTTTAAATCGCACTTTGCCCAGATAAATTGAATCCCAAGAAATCTTTTATGAAATTGGAAATATTCTTGTCCATAATTTTTATCTATTATGAGAGAAGAAGAATACTATGGAAGTACAGTGACACTGTTGATGATAGAACCCAATGGATGAACGGCTCGCTCGGTATTGTCTATGAAATAAAATAAATGAGAAAAGTTTTTAATAAATAACATAAAACAAAGAAAAGAAAATAAGTATATTTATTTGAACAATACAGCAGATAACAACCAGTAATTCATTTTAAAATATAGTTTGTAAATTGCTGACACATCAGTATTAGAATTATATTTTCGCAAACAAAGTTATGTAAATAATGTCGGTAATTAATTCAATAAGTACTTGAAGATGGTCGGTCACATAAAGAAATTGACCAAAAAACCCTCTTAAAGAAAATTTACAAACAATCACACGAAACTATTATATAAAAGTACTAGAACATCATAAAGGCCTGATAGTCACATAAAGGTTGTCAAAAAAACCCAATTAAAGAAAATATACAAACCGTCACACGAAACTATTATATAAAAGTACCAGGACATCATAAAGCCTTGATGGCCACATAAAGAATTTGTCAAGAAACCTATCAAGAAAACAAACAAACAATCACACAAAACTATAATATAAAAGTACTAGGGCACCATAAAGCCGTGATAGTCACGTACGAATAACTACTAATATAATAATTATATGTAGCCTTTGACATAAATAATTAAAAGGACGTGGTCTGACTAACTTTACGAGAACAAAGCGGCCACGCTCACACAATTTGTGTTAAATTATCTCAAATATATTAAATTACGTTTTACTAATTACTTTGTAACATTATATCCTTGACGCGGAACTGAAATTGGAGATTTTAAAGTCACGTATACCTAATTTCAATTTAATATACACGCACTTGGCCTATTTCTAGTAGTTAACAGTGTTTAGTACATATACATCTAAACAGAAGAAAATTGAAGTGTCTGGAATGTTAAAATAAAAATGTAAATAAAAACAGGGAGAATAATTCGGGCCAGGTAATTCCGCAAATGTAAGTTTTAGAATTTTTGTCTATCTTTCTGGATGTTTTGGTTAATCTCTGAAACTGCTAGACCGATTTTAACGAGACTTTTACTGGTAGATAACTGATGTTCTAAGGAGCAACTTAGGCTACTTTTTTTATTGGGTTCCGAGAAAAAACCACGTCAACTAAGCCGCGGGCACAGTTATGTATACCAAGTATGTTAGAGAAATTTCATCCTTGGTATTGACTCTAACGATCGATGCAATACAATTACAGGGTGTAATTATTACAGATTTTATTCGGTTCGATTCCCTGGTGAAGCGAGAGAATTTTCGAAAATCTTTGAAAGCAGTTTTATATCTTTTCAAAAATAAAAAATAAACTTCTTTGTAGTAAAATTTGCTATTTCTATTATTTAGAGGACTTTCCCTCCAGGAGGCATTACAAAATTCCACCGTATATAAGAAAGATTGACACTGATGTTTTCAAGCTTTCGTTGCTAATCATTGCCACTATATAACCATTTACTATTCGTGGACCGATATACCGTCGACCATATAGGTCACATACCAGGCCTATCTGTTACCTAACAAACGAGCCCTAAAAACATTTCACTCATATATTCCAACCAATCAGTATACGAACGATTTCCAGGAGACCAATAAATCAGTCCTATACGCTGTTTAATTGAGGAAAATGTCCCTTTCGACGACGATTCACTTGATTTAAAGCCAAATCAAAGCTTTCAATGTATACTCAAATCATGTGTGATAGCTGTTTTCAATTACCTTGAGGCACCGTATTATTTTTGGCAATAATAAGAGCCTTACGATTCCGCCATGTCAGGTTTTTTCATGAATGAATAAAAATATTGTGTTCACTATAAACTTGTCTCCAGACAATTAATCTATGCTAATATTAAAAAGAGGGAAGTTTTTTATTTTTGAGTTGTTGTATGTTTGTAATGAATAAACTCAAAACTACTGCGGGACGGGGATCCACCTTGGATCGCTTAGCACACTATGGATTATCCTGCAGCAGAAGCGCCGGTAGAATTTCTCGTCACGCGGTACTCAACGACATTATCAGCCGGGCTCTTGTCGCCGCCGGGGTACCTGCCGATCTGGAACCAAACGGCTTGTACCACGACGATGGCAGAAAACCAGATGGGATGACGTTAGTACCCTGGATGTACTTGAAAGATGGGCAGCCCCTTAGTATGGGATGCTACTTGCGTTGACACTTTGGCGGCGTCCCATCTTTCGGGTACGTCCGCTATCGCCGGTTCTGCTGCAGCCGAACAGGAGGCCCTCAACCGCCGCAAGTACGCCGCCATCGGCAATAGTTACATATTTGCTGCGTTCGGGGTGGAAACTCTGGGTCCGTGTGGGGTCGTAACGTTCTAAAACTTTATCGAGATGTCGCCGAACGCTTAGTAGACCTCTCACGCGACTTTAATATTAAGTGTTCTTTTCCAAGTCACCATTTTCTATAAACGTTTAAAAGGTTTTCAATTTTTCCCAAAATAGCTACAAAATCCTACGAAATTATCAAAAACAATTTCTTATATACTACGATCTGGTGATTTGTGTAAATTGCCGACGGAATGTAGTATATGAAATTTCTTATTGGAAAAAGTTGCCTTCAGTCTGCATGTCGTCTGACATAAAAGTTCTTACTTTTGAATAAATCATAGGTTTTTATATCATAGTAATGTCAATAGAATTGGAGGTTTATGCTAATGGATTGTAATGTGGCTTCACAATAAGTTGGATTTATCTCTATATTTCTATAAATATTATTAACCGCGCAAGTTTGTAAGAATGTATGGATGTACGTTTGTTACTCTTTCACGTAAAAACTACGGAATGATAGATTACACTTCAGAATAATACATATGCTATAATTTATAAACATACTACTAATATATAATAAGATAATGCTGTCCCGGCAGACGTCGTCCTGCCCGGAAAAGCTTCAATCGATATGCCGACAGCAGCGCCACCTACCGGGTCCAATTATGAACAAACTCAGAAACCTTCTTTGGTTCATGCACAACAACTTTGCTAAAAATCATCACATGATCAAATGTAGGTATAGTTTACGATTCTTTGAAGGACATACAAACAAACATTCATATTTATATACAAGAAGAAGATAGTATGAATTATCCAAAATATAACGATTTTCCACCACCTCGTGGGAGAAACCGCGGGTGCAGCTAGCATTTGTATACTTTTCGAGTATATTATTTTAGAGAGAGAGCCTCATCCAGTATCGAAGGAAACGGGAGTCCATTCTTTCTGCGAACACCTTCAGGATACTACTTTTGCTAGCCCAGTCTCTGAACAGTATAGACGCGGCTTTCTTACGACTGAAGGCGTAAAGGTCATCATAATTATGCTCACCAGGACAAAGGCGGATAATGTGTATCTATGTATGAAAATAATGATGTAATAAACTGTATACAAATAATTACGTTCTAAATCATAAAACACATAAACATAAATAACATTCGCTCTCCTCTTATCTTTAAATAACTTAAACGACTTCTGAGAAATAGCTGTACTTAGCAAACACACTTCTTGTGTTTTATTTAAAACTTAATTTGCCAGTCGCCTCTGTACTTAATATTTTATGAATCAAGAGAATTTTCACATGTAGAAGAGTAAAATATGTGTTGACAACACCAAGATAAAATATTTTTTAATTTTGAACTTGCAACATTGTGGCTGCATTTTTGTTCTTCTTTCGCATGTAAAGTGATATTATTACAAGTTTTCACCAACAAACAGTGTTTTAACATCTACTACTACATCGACCTGGGTATCCTAGGACCACCACAATCAGCGTGTGCCAAACAAATGTACATTATATGTGCGACGAGCTGCGCACATGTTAGTCCTTCGAGCCGGATATGAACCAGCGACCTATGGGTATGTACCACCTATATACCGTTTTTGAGCTACGCACAATATGTGACGTAAAAGACTATAAGACCATTGATGCTTAATTCGAGAAAGCACAAATAAAAACGTAAATGTGTAGTGTGCAATACTGGGTCAAGGAGTCATGCACAGCTTCGCTGATTCGAGTGATTGGTGGATTGTGGACTGTAGATTATACGTTGAGAGTGAGAAGTATACCAAATCCAGCACAAAAACCGATGGTAATAAGCACTACTAAACTTGGAATCCACCTCCAATGGGGCAGCTAGACAGCTTCTAGACGTGCACTATCAGGTCCGCGAATGGCACTTCGGTTTTAAACTATGACACTCACACCAAAGAGTAAATACGGCTTGTGTATAAGTTTCAATAAAAATATCCAAAAACGGGATGTGAAACGTTCACTTGCACGGAGAAAACGAAAAATCCGAACTGACCTCACGTGCGTTGGAGACTGGTTCGCCACCACGCAATGGCGGCGAAACCGAAAGCCAGCGGCAGTTATAAAACTACCCACATCAGCATAAATTATGAGGATCCAACATATAGACCTCAAAGAAAATAGGATGGCTCATAACATCCTACTGCTGGGCCCAGCTCCTCCCCCACCCTCCTTTGTTGGAGAAACTGAGACGTTTATCGATACGCGGATTGATGGGTATGAAACATCGGCTATATCGAAGTGAGATTTTATCGCGATTTCCTAAGCGATAAGGCCGCCCATTGCTTCACTTTTACTCTTTAATGCGACCACTGTAAATGTGGTGAACAATAACACTTAATTTTTTTTTATTGCAGGAGTTCAGCAGACAGGCAGACGGCGCACTTGATGAAAAGCGGTTATTATCGCCTATAGACATTTGCAAAACCAAAGGTGCTACAAATGCGCTGCTGCTCTCTTAAGGGAGACTGGAACCTGGCCACTAATGCCGGAACACAACTCAAGGTTGTTATGGCGACAAATTTTAGGCCAGGGGTGGTAGCCATCCAGTCGGGTAAATGCCCTACCACCTGGCTGTAGGTTGTTTTGTCACCTCTACGACAGGCCTCCCGGCCGCAAGAAATTGTATTCTTTCTCCCTTCCTACACGGCTGGACCTTTCTATTCTATTCTATTCCTAATGTCAAGTAATCAGCAATATGCACATTAGTACAGTAACGTGACTGAGTGCTTTATACTCCCCGACTACGCTTGATAAGCACATATATTGAAACGCGAATTTGTGACAACCGGAACTCGTTACTCATCGTATCAAAACACAATTAGTTTAAGGCTAATTCACGCCTATATTCTGTGAGAGTGTTGTATTACACATATTGAGCCGACCCTAAGAGCAGTAATTACGATAATGATTCCAGCGTGACTCAGCACGTCACTAAGTATGTATGTTTATGTCAAATCTTAACCTATACCAAGGCAAATGTATAAATAGAAATATATGGCAAGCTGGCTCATGACCAAACATGACATAACTACCGCCCGTTTTTTACTAAAATGGAAAATTATTATTTATTATTAGGTCTTATTAAATAATATTTTCTTAAGTTTTTACGACTAGTATGCATAATGAAACCACGTTTTAACATTTTAGCGTGTCTACGTAATTACAGAAGACAAAGATGTCAAGTGTTAATGAAGATTGTTAATGTTTTATTTAGCCTACCGCCAACTTACTCATTTTAATTATTTATCTCTTTCTTTCTGGATCTTTGTCCTACGAGATCCCGGCGCCTAAAAAGTGGCTGAAACGTCCGTCGGAATAATCAAAATCATATAAATTACCGCGCTTAAAACCGTTATTATATAGGTAATTTCTATCTTTTGTATAACTATAAAGCATGTCTTTTACTTGAGTGACACAAGTTAAAACTGCTTGTCATGGAGATAAATATGGTGCGGTGGATGTCTGAAGACATGCGAAACGAACACATGAGAATTTCCCACATCCGCAACAGCCTACGTTTTCATGATATAACAGAGAAACTCTAAGTATACTTGTTTATCAAACACTGTAAAGTCTTGTGTTTGATTTTACAGTGTTTGATAAACAAATAACTAATCATAACATCAATATGTAGTTTTGATAAAAGGCGCCTACTTTCCAGCTAATTGGAGGCAGTCATTGTGGGTTCGAGTACGGCTTTGTGTTCTGATAGGGCCTCCTTTTATTACATGTTTATTTTTGCATAATGATATTTTTTCTCTTTTGACTTACGGTGGTTAATAAATCTTAATTTAATTTATTTAATATATGGCA
Organism: Dendrolimus punctatus; assembly: GCA_012273795.1. NCBI lineage: Eukaryota > Metazoa > Arthropoda > Insecta > Lepidoptera > Lasiocampidae > Dendrolimus > Dendrolimus punctatus. Next base: position 24,271,639 of record CM022527.1, read on the forward strand.
AAATATTCTGGTATTGTATAAAATCAAAACTGTACGAGTATAAGACTTGTTACACTATTTACCTCAAAACACATTTTTTTTGTGCCGATAAATTTAAAAACAAGAAAATCGCCTATTTTGGTACGATCATGTTTTATTATGACGGCCTCTGTGGTTGAGCGGGCTAAGCCTTTGCCGGCCTGCCTCACTCCAAAGCAGAGGCTCCCGGTTCGATTCTTGGTATAGTAAATTTCGGAAACGTATTTTCTCTGTTATTGTCTATGGTCTGGGCGTCTGAGATCGGCCCCAGAGTTGTCCGTTGTGTATTATCCATATCAAAAGCGTAGCTTTTTTAATTTGGGGATATACAATATGTGGGTTTTTCTGCCGATTATTATTAAAACCAACCAGTCATGTATGGAACAAATGTTTAGCTTTTAGTTTATGTTTAAATGTGTAAGGTCAAAGAAATGCTTGCTTACCATCGTGAAGGATGACATGGGTACTTACGATCTTACAATTAGGGATTCTGAATACCGCGGAAACTGGAGAAGAAAATGTAAAAAAATTGCACCTTGCATTCAAACGCAACCGGGATTAACGCTTGTATGATGATAATGATGATTTTACATAATTATTCACCTTCTTTATAAAAAAAATACCACTACTAACTTTTACTTAATGTTGCCATGTTATAAATACACAAAGTTAATATACGAATGAAATAATACTTATTCATTAATCAGTCTATCATAATAATAGAATATAATATATACCTACATAATAACATTTTTTTTATGTCAACAGATAATTTTAATATTGTTAGTCAAATAACTTTTGGGCAAAATATATACCATAATTATATTGAAATGACAAACCTGCAATTAACATTAATCGTTCAACAATTTCGCTAACAACAATAAATAACACAAAACTGTTACATAACAAAGAAACAACACTCGTTGTTTAAATTAAAAAATTCTAAATCCGCTACAGCTTCAACACTAATAACACTTATCTCTCTTATTATTGCTTTATTTGAAGAGAAGAGAAGAGAGGTTTTAAAGAGAGAGAATTAGAGACGCGCGCGTCAAGAGAGCCTCGGAAGATAACTGAAGTGAAACGGAGCTTCGTAGAGCCGTAGCTGCGCGTAGCGGTTTCGTAGTCGCGTAGCAATGTTTTGATGATTTAAGAGGTATCTAACTTTTTGGGCGTAGTATCAAAAGTTTATAATGCTTAAGTAAGACGCCTTCTAACAATTTTACTATACTTTCTGCAATTTATTTTAGTATATATTTCCTTTATAATATTTTCTTTTTAGAATTCCGTAATACAGTACGGTACAATTATAATACAACTACGAAAGCATTAAATATTGTATAAATTTCAATAAGGAAATAATTTTTACTTAACGTTAATAGTAATAAATTTAAAGAAAAGGTCTAGATGAAAATCGTCAGGCAATTTAAAAACATAACCAGTCATTTTAAAGTCTTTTTTGGTGTATTGGCAGTTTGTTTCAGTTATTTTATTCTGACATGATTTATATATAAAAAAACCTTGAATGATTCTGAACTTAACCATTTAAGCATAATAACTGAAATGAATAATTGTATATCCCCAATTTCCCCAAACTACACAATTTAAACTTATGTCATGTGTAATACACAAAGGACAACCTTGAGGTTGACCTCAGACACTCAAACTGTAAATGACAAAAAAGTTCGTTTACGAAATTTGCCATACGAAGAATCGAACCCGGAACTGTTTCAGTGAGCTAACTCGGTTAACTACAGAGGTTGTATAGTAAATAATAATATTATGAGGGCATAAATGTCCGACTATTACTGCTGAACTCGGCCCCACCCTCTATTAAGAGAAACGGGGCAATATACCCGCCACGCTTATGCAATCCGGAAAAGGAGGATTGACATATCGGTTATGAGAATATGCAGCTTTCATTTTTTTTATTGGCTGGGTTCAGCAGACAGGCAGACAGCCCACTCGATGGAAAGCGGTAACCATCGCCTATGGACAGTTGCAACACTAAAGGTGCTAAAAATGCGCTGCTACTCTCTTAACTGACTGATGACTGACTGACGGGGACCTGGTCACCAATGCCGGAACACAACTCAAGGTTGTTAGTTGTCAATGGATGTATACTACAAAATATTATTAAGTAAACTTCTGAGGAGATAAATGTACAATTAAACTCAGTAGATATTCAGTTTCATTATATAATATTTTTTGTAATTTTTCAGCAAGTCTCTTTTAATTTTGAATAAAGTAAGGGAGTAAAAAGATCTTTTTTATTTATTTTATTATATGAAAGCAAACTAAGGGACACATAATGTCGGTTGGCAAAGGTTGTACGGCTAAAAGGTACATTACATACTGAGTGGTCTTGGCGCTTCAGAAAAACAATGAGTCCAGTAATTGTTAACAATAAGAAAATTAGGTCATAAAAATGCCTATGTGATTCATGCTTCCCGGTCACGATTCGAATCCACGTCATTTTAAAATCAAAGTTTGAAACGAGAATACTGTTACGAGTTGCAGGACTCGAAATAAAATGCCGTTAGAATTACTATACCATTTATTAGAACTATACAAAAACGTACTACACAGGTACAAATATAACTGAACACAGTCCAACCGTAATACACAATTCAATAATACGCGCAAAGTCCGTCACTAAATGTACACGTCTTGCTCCGCCTGTGTTTATCCCTTGACTCCCCCACCCCTCAGTTCGGGCATTACTTTATAGAAATACAATATGTTTCGATACAATACTCGACCGCATGGACTGAATTTCCAAGAATCACACCTGGCTAAAGACTATCATAAAATTTATAATACACAATGGGCTGTTTTTTCTAATTACACATTTTAAAGAAAGTAAACAAAAGAAGTCCAAATGCGGGAAGGTAATAAACTGAAGGTATTAATTGGTATTTTTCGGTAGTAACAATTCTTTAACCACTCAGCTATCACTGCTTTGCAAGTTGTCTAATGAATCATTAAATGTATCTGAGTACGGTCTTAATTATAATCAGCAGTGGTGGATTAATACATCTGCCGCCAGTAGGCTATTAAAATTTTGCCGCCCCTACCGACCTCTACAATTCGAGACCCTACTTGACAATTACATTAATTAATTTTTTCTGATTTTGTGAACAATTAAGTTAAAATTTTATTCAGGGTAAATCAAGACTTATAAAATCGTCACAAGGGCCATTCAGATGTAAGTTTCTAAAGCCTGGACGCTTACCCTCAAGGGAGAGAACCAGCTGTTAGTGGCGGAAAGAAAGGGTCTCCATAAGATTTTGGGGCCAATAAGGAAAGACGGTAGCAGATGGAGTCTCCGAACCTAACATAGTAGGAGATAAAAAATCCCACCGCCTCACGTGAAACAGATGGGAGAGAATCAAAGCGCGAAGAGGGCCTGACGATCATATGGCCGACGTCCGCTCAGTCGCCCCAAGTACCGGCGAGGGACAAAGTGGAGGCTGACCTGTGTGAGCTTGAAGCCCAAAACAGGTGAGAAGTCGCACGGGACAAATATAAGTGGTGTGTTTTCGTTTCCGAGGCCAAGACAGACTTTGGGCTGCTGAAGAAGGAGACATAAATAAAAAAAACGAAATATAGTAGAACGTACACTACATATAGTAAAAGTGAAACTTCACCGGACAAGTGAAAAATCGAATGGCAACGGACAAGTGGCCAACCGAATCGAAACAAGATTTGAACTTGAAGTTTTATGGACAAATCTACCCGTTCTGCTGTGTCCTAGTACACATTTCGAATTTTCGCAAGCCTACTGCAAATTGTGATTCGGTCAGGTTAGGTACCTTTTAATGAATGCATTTTAATTTAACATTTTTTATTTTATCAAATTAAAAAAACTGAATTCGACCCGGAATCGAAAAAAACATCCAGTGTACTCTAAAATTATGGCACCCCTTACCACGTCTACCCTAAAATTATGCCGCCGTTCACCACAACCGTAACACTTTTTTGTGACAGAAAAAACCTGATGCCCCCCCGTCTATATAAGTTTCACTTCAAAAACTAGTACAACAAAGAAAAGTTTACATATAGTATTATATCTATAATCCCTAAGACTGCAAGTAGAATACTGAACTTAGGTCATCAAAGTCCATGGGTAAGGTTCCCAGAAGGTAGCCTACGTTACCTCTCTGGATCGCTGTACTGATCCGTTATCCGAGGTAGGAACCTATAAATATTGTTACGAGAACGGGACTTGAATTAAAATGCCATTAATTACTATAGTGATAATTCGAACTATACAAACAAATCCAGACGTAATGCAGTAGGTCGTAATTAAATATAACGTGCAATATCTGTCTTACCGAATTTACACACGTCACGCCCGTATCGTAGTCGTAGCTTGACTGCCCTCTATCTCCATCAGGCAATCGTTTTATAAATTACAAATGCAAAAGGATCCGCAACACATGGCTAATTATGCTAATGAGCGAGGTCAATAGGCTATTTTACACAATAAATATAAACTTATGCCAATAAATAAGTGAACAAAAGAAAACGATCATAAAAGGATTACAATTAGTTCAAATGCCGACAGAAAATAAAATATGCTTGTACAGATCTCTAAATGGAATTTGTCTTTGTCGGTTGTAACAATATGAATCTTTTGATTTATGCAAGGCATAAAAGTATTTGGACCAAAATCTGCCACCCTAGGCTCCGGGTTACATAACCTGAGGGTAAATCCACTGCTAATCAGGTAACGAAACTCGATTCACGAAAACGTGACCCAATTCATAAGCTTTCAAAATGTCAACGAGATCATTCGGAGAATATTTGTATTAAGTCGATTTGTCGTCGTCAAAGGTGGAAATGAGTGTATTTCTAATCGAACTTGTGACTAAAAGCTTCTTTGGTCTAAGCTAATAAATATTGTTACGACCGAGGTGCCGACAAAGACAAACTCACACCTGCAGCTTTATCGAAACACATTTTATTACATTTCGGCATTTGGACTTCTTTTGTTTACTTTGTGTTTAAAAATTGTAATTAGACAACAGCATATTGTGTATTGTAGTCGTTTATGGCCGTTCGCAGGCATAATTACGCAGGTGTGCGGATTACGTTTTCTGGGCAATTGCATCGGCGCTTGCCAGGTAGACATATGGCATCGGTGCTTTATAAAGCAATGGCCCAATGCAGAGATCGTCAGTCTAGCGAGAACCACGATCGAGGCGAGACTTGTGTACATTCTATAACCTATATAGTGACGGAGTTTGCGCGTGTTATTGAATCGCGCATTACGTTTGAACGGATTGCGTTCAGTTATATTTTTACCTGTGTTATACGTGTTTGTATAGTTCTAATAAATTCTATAGTGATTAATTCCAACGGCATTTTTAATTCGAGTCCCGTACTCATAATAATATTGATAAGGTATTTATTTCTTCTTAAATACGTTATTTACGAAAAAAAATACACGTTGGCTCGGTCTGTAAAGACGGAAACAATACATTGACGGCCTCTGTGCTTAGTGTACGTAGGCTATACATTTGTCGGCCTAGCCCACTTGAACCACAGAGACTGAGTTTGATTCCTAGCTAGTAAATATCGTAAAAGAACTTTCTGTTCTTTGTAAGTTACCCATAAAACAAGCATTTCTTGCTTATATTAAGCATAAACATGTATTTATCTGGCGATTATTATATCAAGTCATCACCTGTCCCTATTAACAATGTAGGATATGCAATTTTCGACATTTTGGTTTTATTTCACTAATCACCCCAAAAAAAGCATTGTTTTTCAATAGCAGCAACAAAAAGGTAATTTTTCCTCATAGTTTTTAAAATAGCCACGTTGACAATGTCGTATATTTCTTTTTTTATTTTTTTTATTGCAGGAGATCAGCAGACAGGCAGACGGCCCACTTGATGGACAGCGGTTACCATCGCCTATGGACATTTGCAACACCAAAGGTGCTACGAATGCGCTGCTGCTCTCTTTAGGGAGCCTGGAACCTGGTCACTAATGCCGGAACACAACACAAGGTTGTTATGGCGACATACTCTAGACCAGGGGTGGTAGCCATCCAGTCGGGCAAATGCCCTACCACCTGGCTGTGGGTTGTTTTGTCGCCTCTTACGACAGGCCGCCGGGCCGCAGGAAATTGTATTCTTTCTCCGTTCCTGCACGGATAAAAATATGCCATATACCATCCACCATCTCCCATTAACAATGACGAATGTTAACTCTCGACAATATTAGCGGGGCGCGAGAGGCGTATATGCGCACGCGGATGTGCCAGTACAGACTATGTTAGAGGAACATGCACTCGTCACGAGCTAGTTTAGCGCAAATATTATTGCGTAAAGGTTTTTTGTTCTTATTATAATATTACTTAATTGATAAGATATATTACATTTTCCGATTGATATTGTCGGATGTACCATGTCCAACATTATTTACGGTCTTGTAGAATGTAAATTATGTCGGTAAAACCACATCTGACTTTCGTGTTGGTTGGAATATTTATTAAATTAAAATTTATTACAAATTGTGTTTAGTTATAATATCAATTTAAATACGACATAAACTTAAATATGATTTACTAATAACAATGTTCTATGTGGCACTTCTTACAAAGAATAAATATTTTTGTCCATGTAACTTTGTTGGATGTAACAGATCCTACAAATCATGGTGACCCATGTACGGCTAACAAACCCATTACTAGCTTTTGAAATATTTAGATAAGTAAAAATGTTATTTAATTGCATTGCAAATAAGCTCTCGAACATATATTAACGTATAATAAAAAAAAATTAATTTAATTCTTGTAGTAAAAAAAATATAAGCAATTCAAAGTTCAGCGCGCTCTCCTGTAAAGTTGCTGATTTGCAGATCTGACTCTGTTAATAGGGACAGGCGAAGTATTCATTAGTCGCGTATAGCGTCACGCCATGCAGTCTACGGCGTTTGTAGCGAACTATAGTCTTATGTATGGGTAAGTACTGTAATCAAATGAGGAAACATAAACATTTGTCACTTATACAGACCACTTCATAATTTACATGTATGTACAGTGGCGGTGTGACAATGATCGCCAGTTGATTCATTTAACGCTCCGCGAGCACATATGAGTCGTTTCTGTATGTATGTTTCTGGATAGTCTATGAAATTTCTCGTATGTCAATTTGTTCGTTTTATACCAAAAACCGCCAACTTCCAAATAATTTCACATCAAACTTTCGAATTTGTTCCAAAATCCGAGATATTAGAACACTTTTTTGCTTTTACTGACAATATGTTGCGTGTGGAGTTAGCTGATATTGGAATTATACGACTCATATAACCTTTTTAAACTAAGTCACAAAACAGACTATTTATTCTACAAAAACATAAGTTTAACTGTTTGACAATAAAGTTTAAAATGTAAAGTGTAAAACCATGTTATTGGTTTTAATATTTATGATAAGCGTAGTGGTTACATCCTCTTTGTTTCTGATCATAAAAAAACTATTAATGATCTCAGTGTCTGTCATTGTCAGCGTTGTACGCAATTTTCTTTTTTCAAATTAATTAAAATGTTGGCAATACTAGTTCTTGTACTCGTGCTATCATAAGGAGACTTTAAGGAGATTAACGGAGATATCGTGTAACGAAGAAGTGGTTTAAGAATTTTCGTGGGTTTCTCTAAATCCTTAAAATCCACTGATTAGAGTCTGACAACGGGGCGAATTTGAGTGTACAACCTTTGGATTAAAAAAATTGAAAATCGGTCTACAATTGATGGAGAAATCGAGTAATATACATAGTTCATACAAGACATAAAGACAAATTGAGGACCTCCTCCTTTTGAAAGTCGCTTAAAAGGAAAATTCAAAGCTTTCTCTAAGAGCAAAAAATTATTACCGAAAAGAAACTTCCAGTCTTGAAAACATATTTTTATCAAAAAAAGTTACGCTCTTTTTATAATAGGTTAAGACTGTCATAGGCAGTTTTGTGTAGGCGTAACATCGATATTGCTGAACTGATATTTTCGTCGAAACATTTTAAAAACAATAAAATTTCTTTGGAATAATAAATATTTTCAAGAAAACTGAATAAAATACGTTGTGTATTTTTAACGGTTGATAAATGGTTATGCCTAATAGGGCGCACCAATGTTAGCGTCCATACCTTTGGGCGTTTGAGAGAGACAGCGTAATGCCGAACGCGGCATACGGTATTCGCAAGAAAGCACCTAACTGTGTAACCAAACGACAAACATATTAGCCATCCTGTCACTTGTACGGACCACTTCGTAGTATGTACATATGTATTGTTACGTGCGAGCGGGGGTACGCACTTATGGATTGGAAGAAAACACCAGTTTTTAATTTAAATGCTTTTATTGACTTACTCAGCCGCACGTAGTGCCTCTCTGCAGGGTTGCCCCTATACGCACGACTAACGATGCACAGTCCCGATGATAAGTTATTACACCCTCAATACCGTCGACTGTATTGCGTGGACCACCTCCGATATTATCGCGGGTAGCTCGCTTCTGGTTCCTCTTTCGAACTACGCTACGCACCTCCTTTACGTATCTATCCACCAAACTTGTCACTAAATTCACCACTTAATTCGTCTCTGTCTTCTATTAATCTTCTCTTCCAACTCTTTAGTATCGCACTTGTCGCTTCACCGTCTTGGACTGAATTCAACTCGACTCGTACTTCAACCCGATAGGCGCGCCTTACGCTGTTTATATACCCGGAAAAATTTTCTAGAACCCATCTATCTATTTCCGTCTCTTCCTTCCCGAACCTTCTGTTCGGGAACTTTCGTTTATACATCTATCCCTTTCTAACATCTATCTATCTCTGTCTTTTGTTCATCGTCTATCCTTTTCTAAACATATCCGTCCTTGTCTTTTCCTTCTAGATTCTTCTAGTTTTTTCCAAAAGTTCTAAAACTGTCTAGATGGTTCCACCATCATTCGCCACAGTATATATAACTCTATGATTTATTCGTCAACGGCGAACTATGATAAGTCCGGCTGTGCGAGCGTAGGTGGCTAGTGAAACCAAATTTCGTATTAAAAGTTCTTCTGCAAGAAGCGCAATACAGCCCTCCTGATGATATACTATGTATATAGACCGAAGACTATCCCTACTTACATTTAGTTTGTTGCCTGAAGCGGGCAAACAGAGGGATGGATCACTTGATAGAAGGTGATTACCGTCGCCTATAAAAACTTGCAACACAGGCCTTGCCAGCCTCTAAGAAATTTTATAATGCCCTTACTTGCTTACCAGCTTTATATTATTTTGGTGTCTGTACCGTACACGGCGGGATCGGTAATCCGACGGTCCAAACCCACAAGGTAATTTATGGTTACTTATATACTAGGTACTTATCTGGTACCTACTCCAGCCGGCGGTGGCAGGAACAGGAACAAGGGGGAAGACTAATCCGTCAGTATATTAAGGGAAGGGCGCCCCTTGAGAGGAAATATAAAAAATATCCTACCAAACTACTACTACAAGGGAAACACTATGGGGGTTAGATAAAAGTCTGTCCAAATACACCCGCGCCTCGTCCTTTTCGTCACAAACACTTTTCCCCGGAGTATAATACGTTATTATCACTATTAGTGTTCCACTCACTGGTATTTATCAAAATTCCCAATAATTAATTTAAATATGCAATAATATCACGCGAGAGCTATCACCGTGCGTCTACGAGTCAATCACCGGTGTACCCACTTTTCGACGCGATAAAAAAAGTGCATACGAATGTATCGCGCAACAATCGAAAGCCGGCGCTCGATATCTGTATTCCGAACAGTGTCTCTGTCTGTCTGCCTTAGTTTCTTCTCGTGTTTCAAATAGATTTTTCATATTGCTTGTAGCAGACAAACATGTAGACGGCCCACTTGAAGCAAGATGGCTACCGTCGCCTATGGGCATTTGCAACACCAGGGGCGTGACCCGACACGCTGCCGGCCTCTAAGAAATTGTATTACTCCCTTCTTAAACAACCCCGTGCTGCTCACACGGAAAACCTAAGCGGGGAGTTCCAAATCTTTGCCGTACGCGGAACAAAAGTTCTGTAGAATCTTTACGTAGTTGATCTCAAGGAAATAGGGTTGAACATCCCATCGATAGGTCCATGTATTTTAATGTAAATTCTAGAGGTTGAATTAGAATTTAATAATAAAACTAAGTCTTGACAGTTTCAAAATCTATTAGTTTCATAATAAATGAATGTGAATTATTTCAGGTCTGCACAATATGTCTTTTCCTTTCATATTCCTTTATTCTCACATACATCCTGTATCAAACTGCATATCACCATGTCATCCTTCACACAATCCATCCATTTCTGGTTTGTTCTGTCTTTACATTTGTATCAATTGTGCAATTTAACATTCTGTTTATCACGTGACTTTCATCCCTCCTCAATATATGCTCATACCACCTTAATCTACTTCCTATCAATTTTTCCGCAACGAGTGCAACTTTTAAAGATTCCCTTATGTACTCATTTCTCACCTTATCCATTCTTGTAACACCACACATCCATCCCAACATTTTCATCTCAGCTGAGTACTTTTGTGGTCTATCAGTTTAATAGGCCAACATTCGGACCTGAATAATATGACCGGTCGTACCGGTTTATATATCTGGTTTAGTTTCAATGGTATTAGTTTTTCGCACGTCACACTGGTTATTTTTATATCAAAAATTTACGACCCCCTAAAATATTTATGTTTGGATCAGAAAATTCACTTTGTTATTTATATGATACAAAACACGAGACCCGAAGGTCTTCGGTCAGGGGCCACTTATCACAAACAGAGCGGTCCCTTCCATATAAATTCCGCGATAGACCCTCAGCCTAGGGTGTGTCCATACTCGTAGCGTGTAGAGAGTTATGGGTAAACGCCAACCTATATGGTCACCGCTTCTTTTTTCATTCACCGCGTCTGTCACTATGTAACGTGACATAGTCTAGATTCGACTGCTGGTCACGCCGCTGCTTCCACGAAAATCTCGTCGCGCTTTGTATGTTGTGCCACATTCTAGACCCGTATCGTGCGCAGCGTGTCGGATGCGGTGACCTATCCAGTAAGTTCTTTCCTTCTGTATTATCCCCGCTCCCGCCCGCCCCATATATATTCTTTCATATTGTTAATATGAAACCACATAATAGTGACTGGAGTTAAAAGCTTTAAATTGCATATCTTATTATTTAAATTGACTTCACTTGCTGGTCCCAAGCGGAAAAACAATGCTGGTCTTAATTAGACTGTATATGCTGAGAATGCGTCGGACTTATCTTGTTTCTATTCTTTTACTGTTGAATAATACTCTGTATTGTTCTTGTCCTGAATAAAATATGTCTTTCTTTTTTCTATTAATCAAAAAGTTGATTAGTCAAATAAGGTTAATATGAGTTTTATAATTTTGTCAATATAATTCCGACACAACAACATGCTGAGTGCTAACCATGAATATGCAGGGTGCATATTCTCAAAATATGCCATAATTACAAAATCGTAATAATAATATGTAATAATTACGTCATTACTTCTACAAATAAACTCGGCTTCCTCTCCAACCACTGAAAACTTGAACTTCACGCACAAATCATTCTAGCACAGTTCATTCATATTATTATATTTTAAGCAATCTAATTGGTTTTTTTACAAATTATTCTCCAATATGTTTTTTTTATATACGAGCTAAATATTAAATGTGATGTCTCAAAAATATGTTTTCAGTAATTATAAAGTAAAAAAGTAGTAAAAACATCAGACCACAATAGACGTTCTTGGTTATAATATTAATAGGAGACGATTATTTTACTTAAAATCATATTTGCAAAGTAATCTCTTTAAATACTCACTAATATACACTGGCGGACAAAAGACAGCCTACAGCGAAGTTCGCTTTAGTCGTGAACGTAATATTGTAGTATAACTCTAACATAATCATAAAATTCACATAAATACACACATTTTCGTTCCACACGTCTTAAAAATAAATTGGATCAGTATTCAATTTCCGTTTAATGAAGCGATATACCGAAACCCAAAAAACTTCTAGTTCCCTACCTTTAGTTATTAGGTTAGATTTCCAATCTATTCCTGGGATAAATTTGTCTGCGTCTATGCACATTTAGCAAAACGGATCTCATTCCAATTTAATTGTTTTATGTCCAGGTTCCAGATCTATCTGCTATGCCTACACCGTTATTTCATAGTATTTGTAACTAGAAAGAAAAAAAAAATCAAATTGCGACTCATACATAACAAACTTATAATAAAAATTCATAACACTATTGTAAATTCACAGCTTTGTGTTTGAGTGGGCTAAGACTTTGCCGGCTTAGCTCACTGGAAGACAGTGGTCCCGGATCTGATAAGTTTCATAAAGGGACGTTCCGTTAATTACTATGGTCTGTGTTTCGCTTTGCGGATATTTAAGAATAAGTAGTTTGTAGTAAAAACTAAGCTTGCCTTTTTAAAGAATCATACTACGTGATATACATATGCTATTATGTATACCTAACGCTGTGCTATTTGTGCACTGTCAAGTGGAAGTAACCGGAGGGCATGTTGGAAGCAAGCGGAGCCGTAGGTAAAAACTAGTAGTTATATAGACAGGTTCGTTCACTTGCAGCCATAAAACAATGCAGGATTTTTGTTCGTTTTATTCATTTAAAATAATATCTTCACTTTATATTATTTAATATACAGACAACACACATTGCTAATTATTTGAAACGTATAACTTCTTTTAAGTCCTATATGACACAATTTGACAAATGAGGTTAGCAGTCAATATTTTGCTACATAATATATACCCACTTATGAATATACGATTAAACTTAGTCTCTCGAAGAAAATACATAATGGAAGGTATGCGAATGTACTCGCGTGAAAAATCCTAATTATGCTTTCGCATTATTTTAGTCTAAATTGATATTAAAAAAATTAAGACAACGTTGGCTCAGCGACCCAAAGAGAGTCTTCGCCTCCGAAACGAAAACACGCCATTTTACCCGTCCTGCGCAGTTTCTGGCTAATAATTATCGGCCCGATGTTCACACAGGTCAGCCTTCATTATAGTTCTCCAGCGATATTTTGGCCCGCCAGCTGAGCTTTGCCCAACCGGACGTCTTAAATATGCTTTCCTCACGCTGCAATTCTCTCCCATCCTTTCTACCTGACCGAGATAGCTGCGGCGATAAGTTTCTGTTTGTCCTATTATGTCGCGTTCGGTCACGATATTCTCGATTTCGAAGTTGGTTCGTACCTTCCAGCTACCATCGTATTTTTTTATTGGACCCAAACCTTACGGAGAACCTTTCTTACAGCTCGCCTTCTTAATAGAAAATCCTAATTCATTCATAAAACCATCACACAGCCCAGCTTTAGTAAAAATAAAAAATCTATGACTGATTTAACAATTACATTGCGACCCATCCCTATCGTCCCAATCTGCAAACTCAATTTAATCACGGTCGATTTACCGGCATTTGAAGGGACGCCGATATGTCCAGGATACTTAAGCCTAACAGCTTCAGGTCACCTAAAGGCCACATTAAATATTCTCTTGAATATCAGTTCCTTAATCATCTTATTTTTTATTGCTAAAAGTTGCTAAATAAGCAGAAGTTCCCGAACGGAAGGTTCGGGAAAGAAGAGAGGGAGATAGATAGATGGGATCTAGAAAATCCTTCCGGGTATATAAACAACGTAAGGCTCGCCTATCGAGCAGTTTGAAGTTGAGTCCAAAACGGTGAAACGACAAGTGCGATACTAAAGAGTTGGAAGAGAAAGTTAATAGAAGGCAGAGACGAATTAAGTGGTGAATTTAGTGACAAGTTTGGTGGACAGATACGTGAAGGAGGTGTGTAGCGTAGTTCGAGAGAGGAACAAGACGCGAGCTACACGTGATAATATCGGAGGTGGTCTACGCAATATCGGCGACGGTATTGGGGGTGTGACAAGTTATCGTCGGGACTGTGCATCGTTAGTCGTGCGTATAGGGGCAACCCTGCAGAGAGGTACTGCGTGCGGCTGTATAAGTCAATAAAAGTTTTTAAATTAAAAACTGGTGTTTTCTTCCAATCCATAAAAGCGTACTCCAGCTCGCACGTAACAATAATGTCCGCCGGCAACAGAGCCTATGGTCCAGGATACCGGTGGTTAGAGCTCCAGACACAGAAACTTCCTCATGCATGCCGTGTTAAGTCAGGAGAATCACCTTTTGTATCTGGCCCTTCACCCATTTACCGAGCGTGAACACCTGTAGGTTCATTTGTCGAGGCTCCTCGCTATTAGGCCATTAATGGACACCTCTATCGGTACGATGACCGTTGACTCCATGCCACATGACAGTAATCTCGTGCGCGAGGTCAAGGTATTTCCTTAATTTATCAGTTTAAGCTTATACTAGATCACAATCACAGATCTATTAATACAATGTCAGGCATATTGGTGACAATAGTCCTGTCTGTGATAATAGATCGATCCCAGTAGAGCGTGCTATGGCCATTTTCGAGAACTGGCTCGGGGATGTACTCATAATAAGGTATTTCAGTCGTAATCAGACCGTATCCAAGAGCTAGATGCTGGTGGATTTTTGTAAAGAAACTTCTTCAGAATCGTTGTGATTTGATGATTGACTCGATGAATGCCCCCCGGTGATTACTCCCAGGAGTAATCCCGAAGCTGCCCAAATGCATTCCCATAGCGTTATCAAAAAAAGGAATCTGTTTCTCACAACTTAATTTAATTCATAATACTTATTATTAATAACCGTAACGCCATCTACTGAAGGTGGAGAGATGAGAGTAACACATTGAAATTGCGATGTTGTCATTGTCGTTGCTATGATGATGTATTTGTTAGTGAATTGCAACGGTGACGCCAACAAAACGCAATTCGACCTCGTATCTTTTCGGCTATATTCGACTATCCCACGGGAACACTATTTTTCCGGCATGAAAGACACCCTATTTATTCTCCAGACAACTTGGATGCAAAATTTTGTGACGAAATGTTGCTTTATTAAGGAGTAAAAATGTAACAAACTTCCAAATCGCATTTACAATATTAATAAGGATGGTACCTGAGCACCTGGAATCGATCCCAGAATTGTCCATTGTATGTATATATCAACAAAACCAACCAACAGCCAGATGGTAGGGTATTTACACGTCTGGCTGGCTACCACCCCTGGTCTAGTGTATGCCGGCAAAACAATCTTGAGTTGTGTTTATTTGTTTATTTGCACATTGGTGTTACAAATGTCCATCACCAAAATAGGCGACGGTAACCGCTTTCCATCAGAGGGGCCGTTTAGGTGTCTGCTGAATTCATACAATAAAAAAGAAAAAGTCCTCTAACACAAATGTAAATAACTAAAAAAGAAAGAAAAACTCAAAAGAAAGAAGAGAGACTTAGAGGAAACAAAAAGAAATATTTCACGAGTTCCCAACCACTGAGATATTACGACTATTTGATAGGAAGAAAGAATTATTTTCAGTCTCTTATACATTTTAAAAGCCTTTCATTAAGCCCCTTATAGTGGAAAATCTCTCAGCCATTGTGTAGAAGTTATATGTTTTATATTTCTCTATACAAATGTGAAATAAAGCTGATGAAACAAAAGAACGCCAGAGGGCGCCACACGTGACGTCACAGATATGAATGCCCAAGTTAACACTAGTGGGATGGTCAGCAGAACAATATACACTGACAAATAAAACACCAAACTAGAAATCTGAAAAAAAAACGTTTATACGTTTAACGTTTTATGTGTTATTTTGTTGTGTAAGCTATATTATTGTAAAGTTTTACCAAAATCCATTCAGTAGTCTTTGTGTGAAAGTGTAACAAACATACATCCATACATACATTCTTATTATCCTCGCAAATTGCTAATGCGCTGGAACCCTATCAAATTAGCATTCACGTGACGTCATCGGGAACTCGATATGTACGCGTACTCACCGGCCAGTGATACTTACGGGACTGTTTGTTCGGCTACGATTACGTCACCAAAATGGCGGCCAGGAGCATTATCAATTTGCGGGAATAATACAAACTTTTGCGTTTAAAATATTTATAGAGATTTTAAGTGTCAACGATTCTAAAGAAGTTTCACTTCACAAATGCACCGTTTTCTCCATCCTTCATATAGTCTATTCCAGTTTTTTTTTAACAACTTCAGTATGACATTTTTGTTTTTTTTTTATATTATAGATTACCTACTGAAACAATTTGTCTGTGTTGTATGTGACCACATGTAGGTTAAATATAGTGAGATCATTTCACACGCTTAATCCAATACTTATACTATGCAAAAAGGTGAATTTTACAAGAGATTCAAGTATCCTTTTTTTTAATAATCAATCTTAATATGCATACATATGTATATAATAATAAATGAATTATTACAGTGTCTTCCTAGTGGCTAATTCTGTAACTTTTAAACCAGTATTAGCACTATTATACACATTTCCATGTTTTACGATGGATGGCATTAGAAAGTTGAATAAAGATTCATTGCAAACTATGCAACTACAAAGCAAAATATTTTCCTTCATGTATCCCTCACAAATTCTCACTTTATTTATTCATATCTGTTTTGCAACCATTACCCAGTGACGTCACTGGACCGGTGTCTCAGTTTATTCCGGCTGAATTTTTCAGGGCGTAATTACAGCCTCTTTTCAGGCATTCACGGCTCGGACGGCCTTAATTCGAGGCCGGCGGCCATAAACAGGCTGCGGATTGAACAGTATGGTTTAAGAATTGCAGAAGTAGATATATTTTATCACTATTGACTCAAAGATCCTATTCGTACACTAAGCTCACTGGGACGTTAAGGTCCCCAGTTTGATTCCTCGCATGGTAAATTTCATAAGCTTTCCGTTAATTACTACTCTCTGTGTTGATTCTTGATTGGTGCGCAATCGACACTTGCCATATTGGGCAATTCAAATAATATAGGTATTTATGTGTTATTTTGATGTATATATTATATACCTAAGCTATATTACTTGTATGAATATATAATAGTAACAAAGCACATGTATAATATTAAGCAATTAGCAAAAACTGTAAAACCTAGACATAGAAAACTGTAATAGGACAAAGAAACATTTTTAAAAAACGATTTTTGAAAACATCAACGTATAAAAGAAAAAGACAAAATAAGAAATAAAAATGAAAATATATATATAAACCCCAAAAAAGTAGAAAGCCCGGACAATCCCGTTCGTTCGGAGAGAAAAAAAGCTATATATTACTTAATATAGCAACAAAAGAAAGTGTAAATAAATAAGTAATAAGAATAACTGTGTATAATTCGGTATAAAATAAACTAAATGTAATAGAAAATAGAAATAATAAATTAAACAAAAGTATAAATAACAGAAAATTTACTATAAGTAATAATATAAAGAATGTATTAGTAGTGAGGAAAAATGTAATAGTTTTTGACATTTTTGAAAAGAAAAAAGAGAAAGAAAACAAAATAAAAGATATTTCCCCCTTTATTATCCCAAAGAAAGAAAAAATAGGAAAGAAAATAAAATAATAATTTCCATTCTATAATGGAGGAGAAGGCGAAAATAAAGCTACATGAAACTACTTTAAATTATTTGAAAGTTTTATCAAAACAGTTTTGTTCTTCTTCCTACATCCATCTCATTCCCGTCATTTGCGCTCCAGTAATAATGTTTCGTTAATGTCACCTGTACATACTTCATCCTTTGTTGATAACTCCTTAATGGCACAGCCTGTCCGTTTATGGAACTCAATGCCACTCAACATCAGACAAGCTAAATCATTATCGTCTTTCGAGGTGATGGCTAATAATTATTTTTGCCTCTCTCACATCCAGCAGTGCTGCTTATTTCATATATATTGTTACGAGCTACAGGACTCGAATTAAAATGCCGTTAAAATTACTATAGAGTTTATTAGAACTGAACAAACACGTATAAAACAGGTACAATTATGACTGGATACAACCAGTAACACTGCACGATTCAAGAAACGTGCAAAGTCCGTCACTATATCGCTCTTCGAATGTACATACGACTCGCTAGTATCGTTATCGTCGCTTGACTGCCCCACCCCTCCGTTCGGGCATTATTTTATACTAAACTGTATAGTACCGAAAAAGTGGCCACGTTTACTGAGTTAATCCGCACATCTGGCAAGCTTCGACGCAATGCAATAAAAACAAGGATTAGTTCGACACTAATGACGGCCATAAAATAAGTACGATAACTATAGGATGTTTTTTAAACTTTAAACACGAAGCAAACAAAAGAATGCCTAAATCATGGAAGGCAATAAACTGCGTTTTTACGACATGCAGGTGTGCGGTCTTTGTCGGTATGTGTGTATGTGAATGTATAACCCACAATGTTATTTGTTTACATGTTAATGAATGAATTAACTTTTTATTGTTCACCATAATCTTAAATCTAGACAATTGATATGGATACATTTGTATTAGAACAATGGGCGGCCTTATCGCTTATAGCGATCTCTTCCAGGCAACCCAGTGTCAAAAGTTATGAATATTGTAATTTAATAAGCGACCAATCAGAGCAGAACATGTGCCTCGAGCGGGGTCGTGGTACCATCTATTATCTTAATCCCTTTATATCATAGAAATGATATTACTTTATCGGGATAAAAAGAATCCTAAATGTTGATTCGGGATATAACCCAGCTCTGTATTAAGTTTCATTCATATATTTTATATCTTTTTCGTTATTTTCGTCTTCCCCGCGAAAATGACGTCATTGATTAGGATAAAAAGTATCCTAAGTTACGCTCCGGGATATGAGCTTGCTCTACGTCGAGTCTCATTTAAATCCATTTAGTAGCTCTAACAGACAGACAGACAAAAAATCAGAAAATTGCATTTTGAGAATCTCCCGCTCAGAATTAGCCTCCTGACATTCTTAAACGCAATGCACAAACTCGAATTATTTACAGATTTATAGAAAGTTAAAAATGTTTTCACGACTTCCTTAAATGGCACTTGTTATTGTGGACCAGTATTTGCAGCTCTCGGAGCGCCAGTTTTTATTTTTGCTTTGAAGCTCGATATCACTTTGGGGACCTATGTACTAGACCAACAAAGTTGACAAAGATAGTTTTACTTCAGTTTAAAATCAGAACTTGTTTAATTGAATTAAAACACTGAACTGCGAACAGTTAAACTGTAATCCAATTATAAATCTACCAGCTATTGCTACCCGAGGAATAATTAATGGAAGGCTCACGGATTATGGACTGTTGAGTATGTAGGGTGCATATCCAGGCGGAAAATATCAGGTGATTTTCGAATTTGGATTCAAGCTTCAACGGTTTTAAACAAGGCAACTGTTGACATAACAGCGTTACCCCAAAATAAAATACCTAATAATTATATTATGAAGATAACTAATATAAACTACGAAACGTCAGAATAACCAAAATCAAATAAATTACCGCGCTTAAAACCGTTAAAACGTAGTTTTATTAAAATAAACTAGTCTAGCAATCTCTTCAACAGTGAACTTCCTAACTCTTCTGACTGCATATACAGCAGAACTAAGTCTCCCGGAGAGACTACATATACAAGGAACCCATTGAGTTTCTGATCTAAGTCAATGCCTAAGAATACAGTTCAATCTACTAGGTTAAGTCTAGTGTCGTTAAGAGTAATATTAACATCGTATTCTTTTATATCGAGCGTAACAAACTTAACACGTGTAGTTTTGTTATACATTATGTAAGTAATACATTATTTACGGTAAACTACTTAGATATTTGAGTCAAAGCGTTGTTTACGTCGTGAAAGTTTTGTATATTTCTATTCACTTTAAATATGAATATAATATTAATAGGCGTGAAACAGTCTAAAATAAAACTAATTTAAAAATTGGCAATTTAGCAAAGAAATTGTCACAAGATCCATAAGTCGCTTTTGTGATATTGAGACCGTATGTGCTCTTCTTTCCATGCGTTCACTGCTTCCCGTTCAGTTCTCAAAATCTCCCCCTCTACCCCGCTCCCGCACAAAAAGAGACGTTGCAAAACTCGCTCGCTACGCACGTACGCAAACCTAAAGTTTCTACTCAAATAAATTAAAATAAAAGCTCGAAATTAATCCTTCACCACCGTGGCGTGTATGAACCTTTAAATTAAACTCAGAAGATGTGAGAGTGTTTATACTGATGCCTGCTCATAGCTATCGAAGGACACGACAAATTTGTGCAAGATGCGTACCCTTTTATCTCGCAGAGACAGTATTTTCGATTATATGGTTTTGTGACCAAATAAGTAAAAAGATGGATGTTTTTCATCTCTACAGAGTCTTGCGTAATCTGTAGCGAATTATGAATTAAAATATATTTAATTCATAAGGCTGTACTTTACTTATGTATTTTTATGTTTTCGAGGATGTATTAAAATACACTGTTTATTTTACAGTTCCCGCTAACATAGCGACCCGACCCATTTTATAACCCGCGCTCGTTTTACTTAGGATTTAGAACTCCCAGCTTGAACTAAGCTATTCCCAGAATCTATGAAGTAAGTTCAATTTTTTTTCCCACTAATTAAATTAGTCGCTGTAAAGATTTTAATTCAATTACAAAAAAAGAATATTTAATTTAGGAAACAGTGGCGGTATACCTGTTTATATTGTTACGCGCTGTGAGTACCGGGATTGAAGGAAAGATCGATCTAAAGAGAATAGCCTTTAATTAAGCCAATGCAAGCTTAATTAACACAAAGTACATGGACTACTCAGTTTTAATCTTGCTAATTATGTAGCAATATTTTTTTCTATGTACGTAACGTAATTTTGTGTTTATCCACTTGGATGATTTGTCTAAGATAGACATATTCTGAGCAGCGCCATTAACGAGAACAATATATCTAATATACCTACACCAAAATTAAATTTAAAAGTTTTGATTTATATTTTTTTATTATTAAAAAGTCTCCTTCAGTATTTCCTATCTATATAAGATTCCTATCTATATATTCCTGTATAAGATATATTTTTATCTGTGCAGGAACGGAGAAAGAATACAATTTCCTGCGACCGGGCGGCCTGTCGTAAGATCCGACAAAACAACCCACAGCCAGGTGGTAGGGCAATTGCCCGACTGGATGGCTACCACCCCTGGTCTAGAGTATGCCGTTATAGCAACCTCGAGTTGTGTTCCGGCATTAGTGACCAGGTTCCAGTCTCCCTTAAGAGAGCAGCAGCGCATTTGTAGCACCTTTGGTGTTGCAAATGTCCATAGGCGATGGTAACCGCTTTCCATCAATTGGGCCGTCTGCCTGTCTGCTGAACTCCTGCAATAAATTTAAAAAAAAAAACCCATAAATTTAGAGGCCAAACAATACGGTATTATACACATCTAAATTAAAAATGGAAACGTTTGATTTAGAAAAAGAATAGAAATACCTAGTCCAGCCATAAGTTCTGTTACAAATGAAAATGCATTTTTTTATGAAGTAATGTAATATTATCAAAATTTATACCTACATGTATATTAAATTCTCAGCAAGAAATGTAGAAATATTCTAGTGGAAATGGCCCCCTTTGGCTTTTATACAGGCCTTTAGTCTGTTTGGCCACGAATCTACGGATTTACGCACTGTTTCCAGGGGAAATTTTGCCACTGCTTGCTCCAAAGATTTTTTAATAGACTCAATGTCCCGTTTCGGTTAGAGCAGGCCATGTCCTCCAAAACTGACCATAATATGAAGTCTAAAGGGTTGAGATCTGGGCTAGATGAGGGCCAGTCTTTAGCTCTTATAAACTGTGGAACGTTGGTTTCAAGCAAGGCTTGGGTACTTCGTGCCTTGTGACCAGGTGCAGTCCTGCTGGAAAGTCCCTGGTATATTTTTAAAAATTGTATTGCTGGTAGGTTCCACAACATGATCCAAGACTGTATTTTGATACAATTTGGCTGAAGTTTTCACTCCTTTTTCACAAAAATGTAGTTTTGTGATTTCTTGATAAGACACGCCCCACCAAACCATCTCTGACGCAGGATGATGACCACGTTGTACCTTTCCGACCACTTGAGCAGCTTCTTTAGGACTGTGAGCGTACACTTTATCATTTTGCTTATTGTTGTGTTCTTCAATCGTGAAATTTTTTCATCGCTGAAGAGGATATTTCTGTGCCTTTCACCTGCGTACTGCGAAATAAGGCGTTTTGATCGATACGCTCTCTTTAATTGTAGTGATTAATTTAGGGCCTGTCCTGTATATTGACGATAAGCACCAAGCTTCAGATCTTGTTTTATGATACGTGACAGAGTCCTAGCGGGAATCTTCATTTCTCGCGATAAGATTTTTTGCTTTCTGGTAACGAACGATGAATTCTAGCTTTAACAGCATTAACAGCCTTTGTAGTGCTAACAGCACGCGGCTGCCCCGATCTTTTCTGGTCTTCGACAGACGAAGTGTTGTTGTATCTGTTGATAGTACGATATACGAACTGTAGTATGTAAGCATTTGTATTGTTTATTCTTAGGGGGGCCAGCGCACAATAATTAAGTATCTGCACACGTAGCAATAATGTAGTATATAAGGCTTTGCTTTTGTAACAGAGTAAACCGAATAAATACATCATACACATCGGGACAATGTAGTTTTCCTACTGTAACCACCTCAGTCCGCGGGCAGCCCCCGCTCATACCACAGAACATGCGGCTGATATTAAGCTTTTGAAGTGTCTGGAATATGACCGACAGCTGCAGACCCACTTTGGCAATCCATGGCAATCACTGTAATTCTATTTTCTTTAACACCCCATTCAATATTGTAATTTGATAATGAACATGAAAAAATATGAAAATGGCGCAAAATCGAAACAATTTTTTAAAATAACATACGTGTTCCGAATTCAAAATAATTAATAAGTTGAAAAAAAGAAAAGTTTTTATGTAACAGTATTTATGGCCGGACTAGTTATATTCAGTAAGTTAAATACAGCAAAATTAATTATCCAATCTATCATAATACTGTGACACTTCTGACGGGAAAACAAAGATAAATTGTTAGGAAGTTGTAGAGGATTAGTAGGATGTAAATTCCAAATTGCCCTTGGAATTATCACAAAGTTTAGAATAGAATTACACACACGTAATTACATATACATACACATACACGCATAATTCTTTTAAGTATATCCGAATACAACAAAACCGAACCATATGGCAGAAAATCGTTATCACATAAATCGGGCAAAGTGCGTTATTATAACTCGCGCCGAAAGTGCACTAGGTAACGTTTTGTTCGCAGTCAGAACACGACTAGCGCATTTCCCGACTAACTGACACTTATCCATTTGTAAATTAGACATGGCCTCCTAGCAATATGCTGCCCATTGGTTATTGAAATTGTTAAATGTTCAGCATAATGACTTTCAATAATTTGCATGAAATACCAACAGAGGAAAAAAGGTTTTATGAAGTCTTAAGGCGACGTGAATAAAGAGATTAGCGCTAACAATAGATAACTCAAATTCAAAGGGCCCGCCTTACAGCAATATAATTAAATCTAAATATAATCATTACATTCCTTTTGAAGCTTATTTATAAAAAACTTAACTAACAATTAATGACTTAAATATTGTTTACAAGAATTAGAAATGTCTTTATCACTAAAATACTTGTTGTAGGTATTTGTACAACGACGCAGATACTCATTTTGTCCGAAGTTAGTTTCGGAAACAGGGGTAGCAAACAGTCTGTGTGAGGGAGAATTACGAGGGTTGTAAAAGTTATGTTGAGGTACTGCCTTCTTTCACTGATTGTGATAAGATTATAATGTAGAAAAGCAGCAGTAAAATCATTGAAATGGTTTTTAAATTTTAATTTCAATTGTTTAACAAAAAAGTGTTTGGATTCGTTCAATTTTGGTTATATGGGTGTAATAATAAAACGTAAAAGTCTCCATACAATACTACAAAATTCTAAATGACTGCGAACATAGGTGTAATATATCATCAAAATCCGCTCAACAATTTTGACGTCTATTTCAGGTAAACTTTCAGACTGACAGAGAAAATTCTAAAATGGGTCATCTGACGTCATAGTCATGCTGGAATCATTATCATGGTTGCTGGCGTACGTTCAGTTGATAAGTTTAATACCACACTCTCACATAATATAGTAGTGAGTAGTATATGAGTATATGTAGATAATACATATATGTATATATAAAACGTTGCACTAGGAATAAGAATAATGTAATAGAAATAATAGAAAGTATAGACTAAAGAGAAATATATAGATAGTTAGATAACACTTTACTGTACACCATTACAGAAAACACTGATAACTTATAGCCTAAAAATATTTTGAATATAAAACATTGTAGACTACATACATACATAACTTCACGCCAGGTCCCTTGCGGGTTAGGCACGAACATTGTAAACTAGTAGCTAAGAAAATCTGTAATAGAAATTAAGATTTTGAAAAGGATTTTGAAATTTTGTATCCGTGCAGGAACGGAGAAAGAATACAATTTCCTGCGGCCGGGCGGCATGTCGTAAGAGGCGACAAAACAACCCACAGCCAGGTGGTAGGGCATTTGCCCGACTGGATGGCTACCACCCCTGGTCTAGAGTATGTCGCCATAACAACCTTGAGTTGTGTTCCGGCATTAGTGACCAGGTTCCAGTCTCCCTTAAGAGGGCAGCAGCCCATTTGTAGCACCTTAGGTGTTGCAAATGTCCATAGGCGATGGTAACCGCTCTCCATCAAGTGGGCCGTCTGCCTGTCTGCTGACCTCCTTCAATAAAAAAGGAAAGAAACACTACGTCTTGGCCTGTCACGGAGGAGAACAATGATAAAAATATAGTAGGTAACGTTAGCCTGAGTTAATCGAGCTGCATAGTCGATTAACTCAAGCTAACGTTTCACTACTATATTAAAATAAAAAAAGCTACATAGGACGAATGGGAGATTCGATCAAATTATTTTAATCAATATCCGTTGAGTAATTTTTGAGATATGGCGGAGACCAAACTGATAGTAGACGAATCAGTCAAATTAAATCAATTTGGTTGAAAAGCACCACACACAAAGGACATGACGATATTCTATGTGGTTGAATGATTCAAGATTATTTATTTATGGAAAACCTACAGTTAAATACATTTGATTACATACAATTACTGGTTAAAAGTAACATTCTAAATCACTGTTGAAAAATTCAAGCTTTATACACCGCTTGGCTCCTGAAATACTGATTACAAATGGGTCGATTAATTTATATTATTTATCGTATTTACTTATATTATTTAAGTAATTACTTGCTCGCACTAGAAATGAGGTTTGTTTGTAATTAGTAAAACTATTCTAAAACAATCCTAAAATTTATCCAATTATCGGAGATGAAAAGTATCCTTTATCCATCCGCGGTATTAAAATTACATATACCAAATTTCAGCCAAATCGGTCCTGTACTTTTTCTGTAAAAGCATAACAAACAGTTTTCATTTTTCGGGATAAAAAGTAACCTACGTTCATTCTTGGTATCGAAAATATATATTTACAAATCGGTCCAGTAGTTTTTCCGTAAAAATGGAACAGACAGACAAACAGACATCACTTCATTTCATTTAAAAAACATTCATTTCAGTTACTCCTCAAGAAAGAAGATTACAATAATGTAATTACAATCATTTTCCGGGAAGAAAAACAAACTCACTTTCTTTATGTCAAAATCTGACGGAATCACTTTTTCTCGATTTAGTGATGTGATGTGCAAGTAGTGCTGTGAAAATAGTTACACCAAAATAGTGCTATACGAGTCACTTTTCTCTCGCTTATTGGTGCGTTATTATTGTTTTTAGCTTCTATTCAACTAGCAATGTTTGTCTTTCTTTCTCTTTCCAATAATTTATTTTATTTTTGACGTTAAGTTATACATTTTTGACAGTCAATTTCACGTGCTACAAATGTCAAAATTGTTACACGTTATTGTTATAAGCGACTAATAATAGTGACGTTTGGACATTGATGGATAACTCGTGAAACATAAAAAAACACAACCAAATTGAGAATCTCCTTCTTTTTAAATTTGGTTAAAAAGTATTTATTTTCCCAGCATAGACAAATGTATTAAACGAAATCATTAACTTAAATTTCTATTGAAGTTAGCAAATCTAACAAACAATACTAATGACCCAGCCTATGTTGAATGGCACTCAATTAATGCTGTCAAAACCAAAAATGCCATCCATATTACATGTCGTGGACAAACGATCTCCTTCACTAAGTTATTGATGAAAAAATATATCGAAATTATATTAAATGATTGGAACATTTCTTTTAAATTGCTGTTATAATAGTAATAGGTTCTTGGTTAAAGCCTTGTTTACACGATCCGAGTACCCTCGGATCGATCGGTTGGACCGAGTAAGGCCAGAATGAGCACGCTCGGACCGGACCGACTGCAGTCATGCGCTACTCGTGTTGCAGCAACAGCATATCCGAGTGCAATTACTGCCGTTCATGTCTCATGCCATGTTAGAGGCTTCATTTATATATTTTAATTTAAATGTATCTAACAAAGTAATCCGTATTTAAACCATAAAAAGTTACACCCCTTGCCACTTACAGATCAACTAGATATTGCTGATTTTTTACTTCTTTTCAAAATTAACTCCACCGATATTGATTGTCCAGATCTTCTAAGTAAAGTCCACTTTAATATTCTAGCGAAGCCAATACAATTCACCAATCCACAAATGTAATTTAATTAAACTGATCCCAGAAAGTAGGATGGTTTTTTCTGCCGATTTGGTCATTTTGGTGAATACTTTTCATCTAGGAGGTGGAATAGTTTGCGATATAAAATTAAGTTAATTTTCGGGGCAAATACCACTAACATAAAAATTTTATACAATGTAAGCTGTGTTGTAGCCTCTTTAAACAAGACGGACGCCCTAGAGGTTAACCCGCGGTACAGCCGCAGGGTAATCTCTAATAGTTTATATAATAAACAACTTGCCTCAAGCAATTACGAGAAAAAATACAATTATAAGAAAATTAATTAAAATGTTCATTTTAATAAGTGTAACATTGAGTCAAAATAAAAAAGCACCACAATTATTACTGGGTTTTTTTAAACCTCGGACACTGACCTGGTGGTCACTGCAACCTCACTATCTAAACATGTAGAACTCAAGATTTTTGTCAGGTGGTAGGGCATTTGCCCGACTGGATGGCTACCACCCTTGATCTAAAGTATGTCGCCATAACAACCTTGAGTTGTGTTCCGGAATTAGTGACCAGGTTCCAGTCTCCGTTAAAAGAGCAGCCGCGCATTTGTAGCACGTTTGGTGTTTCAAATGTCTATAGGCGATAGTAACCGCTTTCCATCAAGTGGGCCTGCCTGTTTGCTGAACTCCTGCAATAAAATAAAATATAACCACTTCTTTAACATTCCTAGTGTTACATACCGACAAAGAGATGCGCATCTGGTTTATTACCCTTCCCGCATTTGGAATTATTTTGTTTACTTTGTGTTAAAAATGTGCAATTGGACAATTACCTATTGTTATTGCTTTCGACTTTTTTGCCGTTCATAGGAATACGACGATTACGATACTAGCAAGACTTATTTAGTACATTCGATAAGCGCTATAGGACGGAGTTTGCGCGTGTTATTGGATCGTGCAATTTTTACTGTTCATATCTAGTTATATTTGTACCTATTTTATATGTGTTTGTATAGTTCTAATAACTCTATAGTAATTCTAACGGCATTTTAATTCGAGTCCTGCGTAACTCGTAACACTAGTATACTTGTTCAATTTATTAATGTTAGTGAATTTCTTATTCCTTTGTGCGAAATCGAATTTAGTTCCACTCTATTTGAATGTCACACCTGACAACTAAGACGGATCACCCCTAGCGTAATGTTTATCTGTAGCGCTGTTTGATGTGACATACAAACGGATCAACGTTGTGTATTCTCAATTTTGTATATAAGCTATATAAATGATAAACAGTTGACGCGGTTAAATTTTAAAGCCTTGCCTCTTAATCTAGAAAATAATCTATAAAGACGATAGTACACTTGAAGTTTAAAAAATTATAGACAGTCAACACTTTATTGTTCACCAAAACAAAAAACTACAAAAAGCACAACAAGACAATAGTTACTTCGTAAAATATAAGGCGGCCTTATCGCTAATAGCGATCTCTTCCAGGCAACCTGAGTCAAAGGAAATTCGAGTATACACCAGTAAAATTGAAGTTACTTTCTTTGACTAAAAAAATGCTAAAAATAAAAACTGCAACGTACATGATGCCTAATCATAATTGATGATCTTAAGAATTTTTCTATACGTTCGTCTGAAAGTTTCCATCAAATACGCCCTGACGAGACTAGATTAATTTCAAAATTTTAGGCATAAAAACAGCAATTTTATCTTAATTTTATCAATGCAGAATATGTAAATATAAAATCGAAGTAACGCACGAATGAAACAACGGGTACAGCTAATTATAAATACAAAAGCAAATTTGTCTGTGTGTCATAATAAAACCATTGAAATCAATTTGATGTTGGCATTGTTATTTTGATAATAGGAATGTATCAGACAGTACAGAGCAAGAAATATATATAACTGAAAAGCATCCAAACCTATAAAATGCTTTCAACGTTTGTGAGGTTTATGTACACTTATTTATTTAATTTTACAATTTATTTCTAATTAGAAAGCTGGTATATAAAACGGGCTTCTGTTTTGAAAATGAGAGTCTTTTTTCATTCCTTTAGCGGCTAAATTTGCAAAATCGTCGATATACGTGTACATTTATTATAAGCAGTAATAGCTACATAAAATTTATGTTTTGTATTCAGACACAAAAATGATTTTCTGAATGAATTTAAGAACAAAAAATTTACTCAAAACATATTAATTTAGACTAAATCAGTGAGATTATTCAAAGAACTTAAAAAAAAATATGAATTTTAAATTTATGATGGATTTTATTTTTCGGAATTGATAAATTTGTATGTCTCTAATTGTATGTGTATGTCTACACGGCTGTAACCATTTTACAGTAAAATAAATATATTCTTGAAAAATTATTTTCTCCATCGATTCTATGATTTTGCATTACAAAGAGTGTTACGAGTGCGAGATAGAATTACTTTGAGTTTATTAGAACTATACAATCACGTATAACACAGGTAAAATATAACCGAACACATACAAGTCCAAACGTAATGCAGAAGATCGTAATTCAATAAAACGAGCAAAGTCCGTCACTTTTATATTCCCGATTGTATTACACACGTCTCGCTTCGCTCGTGGTTCTTGCTCGACTGCCTCCCCCTCCATCAGATCGTTGTTTTATACTGCACAAATGCGATGCCTCGTATCTAAGTAGACTTATCCACCACACCTGGCTAATGGCTCGACCGCAAAATGCCGTAAAAGAGTACAATAAAACAATAGGGTTGTTTTATTGTATTGGGTGTGTTTTCCAATCACAAATTTGAAACACAAAGTAAACAAAAGAAGACGGTCATAAAAGAGTTACAATAAGTTTAAATGCTGGCAGGTTATAGAATGTGTTTTGTTTCAAATATGCAGGTGGATTTTGTTTTTGTCGGGACCTGAGTTGTAACACTAATATGAGGTCACACTAGTCGAAGCGGCACTTAAGATTAATGTATTAAAGCAACACAAGACATTACGATTCTGGAAATTCATTCGTGATATCTTTCTTTCACAAATTCATAGTATAAATTCTATATAACCATTAATGGGTATTCTCCTTTATCCTCAAACATTTTCAAGAAAAATCTTATATAAGAGATAAGAAGATTTTCGCAGTTAAGTGGCATGCTCGTTTCGACGATACGCGATAATGATTTTACTCGCAAGTTGAATAAACCATGAATATTTATACTTCAATTTGGTTTAAGATACTTGTGAATTTTCAAAATCTAATATATA
The DNA here is from genome assembly GCA_012273795.1 of Dendrolimus punctatus. Classification (NCBI taxonomy): domain Eukaryota; kingdom Metazoa; phylum Arthropoda; class Insecta; order Lepidoptera; family Lasiocampidae; genus Dendrolimus; species Dendrolimus punctatus. The sequence continues at coordinate 24,301,659 of CM022527.1, forward strand.
AAATTCTGGTTTCGCGGTGTTGTTACCAAACTCCTCCGAAATGGCTGAACCGATTTGTATGAAATTTTGTGTACATATCGGGTAGGACTGAGAATCGACCAACATTTATTTTTCATACCCCTAAATGATAAGGGTGACCTACCCCTAAATTTTTGTTATTATTTTTATTATTCAGCATTAAATGCATACAACCCAAAATTTTCACCCTTCTACCACTAACCACTATTTTTAATAGCGATATTAGTTTTTAATAATTTTGTACTGGGTTGACTTGATTCAAATTTGAACCAGAGATGACGCTGCAATCGGGTACCAGAATTTAGGTTTTATTTGTTGTTGTACGTGTTCAAGTTTGTCCCGGAATGGTTTAAATTAACGATTGGACCCAGTAGTTTGCGCTGCGATACTCCTCCCAAACGGTGGGTCTATTTGTTCAAGTGGATTTGAGAATGAATTTCTTAAAAAAGAGCTTGTCGTTATTATCTATATGGAAAATCTTAGTATCTATTTGTTATTCTTTCCCTTGTCATTAATCGCTTATATATTATCGGTTTTTTTTTAAATTAGAATATTTATGTTAATTTAATTTTAAATGTCATTCATTTTATACACCACTGTGTGGTAGAATCTACTGTGCATCTACAACCATATAACACCTGTATAAACTATATTTTTGAAAATAAAGGTATTGATTGATTGAAACAAAAACCAAAAAAAAACATTTGCTCCCGGTAGATAGAGCTGGAATCGGGTTCTACAGTTTTATTTTTTAGAGGCAAGACAACGTCTGCAGGGTACAGCTAATTTCTTTATATATTTTTTCCAAAGTAATTCTAGCCACTGAAGGATGATTTCCACCAAACGGCTCGATCGCATCTCATCATAAATAAGAACAGAAAGAAAGAAGAAAAGAAAAGAATCTTTACTTCATAATAATTATATTATTCGTGGTAATTATAAAAAATATTGAGCGTTCCTCTGGCGTAAAACATTTTTCATAAAATTTAAAATAATACCAATTTGCATGACAAATGCAAAAGAAGTCGCGGACAGCTGTTAAAAATTAATCTCTACAAATTTCACCATTTGCTCCAGCAATGTGTGAGACGTGAAATTACGTTAAAATTCAGCAATAAATCTCCCAGCGTGGCGTCTCCTCGACAAATTGGATGAAGTATAAATTAGCATTCATTATCTAATTTGCGATTTATACAACATAAAAGCGATAGTACTTCAATTTTTTTATATATTCTAGGACAATTCCTCCTTCTGAGGAGACTACCTTATTATATTCAAAAATGAATCTTTGTCTATATGTCTTTTTTTTTTTTTTTTTTTTTTTTTTTTTTTTTTTTTTTTTTTTTTTTTTTTTTTTTTTTTTTTTTTATGTCCTTTATAGAATCGTAAACTATCCATTTGATCATGTGATGATTTCAGAAAAGTTGTTGTGTATGCGTCAGAGAAGGTTTCTGAGTTGATTCACGATTGGAGCCAGTAGCTAGAGCTGCTGTCGGCATATCGATTGAAGCTTTTCCGGGCAGGATAGTTTGAGCACTTCTATATAAAAGTATCTATGCAGGAACGGAAAAAGAATACAGTGTCCAGCCGCTCGACAACCTGTCGAAAGAGGCAACAAAACAACTTACAGCCAGGTGGTGGAGTATTTGCTCGGCTGGATGCCTATCGCCCCTGATCTAAAGTATGCTGCCAAAACTTGAGTTGTGTTCCCTCATCAGTGCCAGATCCCAGTCTCCCTTTCGAGAGCGGGAGAACATTGATAGCTTCTTGGTGTTACAAATGTCCATAGGCGACGCTAACTGGCTTCCATCAGCTGAGCCGTCATATCTGTTGCGTAGCTGAAACGTGAATACGTCAGAAAGAAATTCACATTCATAATATTAAACTAAGTTTTAACGGTTTAAGCGAGCTAATTTATTGAAATTTTTATTATTCCGACGTCACGGTCACTTTTTAGTGCCACCGGCCACTTTGAGCCATTATCTCGAAACATAATTATTTCAAGTGTCAATGAGTATTGTTAAAGTTTTATTTAGCTAACCGCCGATTTGTTCATTTATTATTTAGTTTTAAATTAATGTGGTTATTATTTACTCTATGGGAGCCTAATCTAATTTACTACCGCTTCCCAACGTATTGTGGCTTGAAGAGAAGAAGCGGGGCAAGAAACTCTTCAGCAAACATGTATCATCTTCAGCTAAATTCAGTCCACTGCAGGACGTAGGCCTCCCCAAGTACGCGCCATATATCCCGGTCTCCTGTCTTCCGCATCCAGCCCCTGCCGGCGATCTTGCGCAGGTCGTCAGTCCACCGGCTGGCGGGCGTCCTACGCTACGTTTACCGAGACGCGGTCTCCACTCCAGGACTCGTCTGCTCCAACGGCCATCGGTCCTGCGACAGACGTGAACGGCCCACTGCCACTTCAACTTGCTAATTTTGCGAGCTATGTCGGTTACCTTAGTTCTCTTACGGATGTCCTCATTTCTGATTTTATCCATAAGAGAAACACCTAACATGTCTAGCTCTAAAAAAATCATTTAATATTAAAATGGGTGGAAGGAAAAAAAGTAATAGAAATTATCAGTCAAGTTGGTTTGTGTTCCGTTGCACGCAGAAAGAGCTCACAGTATCTTGAGTTCTGGCAGTTGGATTTTGTTGGTCTTAATAGTTTTGATGATCAAAATCTTAATAAAATATAATATTACTATAGTTAGAATATTTTATAGGAGTCACGTGGAACGGGTGAAGGAGGATCGCAGCGCAAATAGAATTTGGGACGATCGGATGATCGACGTCCGGTCGATCGCACTAAGTACCGGTGGAGGGACAGAGTGGAGGCTGACATGTGTGAGCTTCAAGCCCAATAACTGACACAAAAATAGGTGGTGTGTTCTCGTTTCGGAGGTCAAGAATCATTTCGAGTCACTGAGCCAACGGAGTTGTTAGTTACATTACAGTTAGGATAAACAATTATAGGCGACGAACGTCAAATATTCTTGTCAATTTGCTACATAACGCTAACAATCATCTAAGTAATCTAAATGAGACGACACTACGTATTTCAAAAACTATTGTAACTCAAAAATAGTTCAGAATCTTAAAGTATACTTCATCGTTTACACCAGACATAATATCATTGCCTAAAGTCGATTCGGTAAGTAGAGCTTTCTATTACACTATACCACAGAACATAATAAAAAGGCCGGCTGCCATTTTTTGGAAATAATCCTTTTTTTATTTTTTATTGCAGGAGTTCAGCTGACAGACAGACGGCCCACTTGATGGTAATCCATTGCCTATAGACTTTGCAAAGGTACTACAAATGCGCTGCTGCTCTCTTAAGGGAGACTGGAACCTGGTCACAAATGCCGGAACACAAATCAAGGTTGCTATGGCGACATACTTTAGGACCAAGGGTGGAAGCCATCCAGTCGGGCAAATGCCCTATCCTGGCTGAGGGTTGTTTTGTCGCCTCTTACGACAGGTCGCCGAGCCGCAGGAAATTGTATACTTTCTCCGTTCCTGCACGGATAAAAATCCTTTCGCTTTCTTCAAATTATTTGGGGTCGCCATGATACGTCTTTATTCGCGCAAGAACGGAGAAAGAATACAATTTCCTGTGTCGGGGGCAGCCTGTTGTAAGAGGCGACGCAACAAGCTACAGCCAGGTGGTAGGGTATTAGCCCGTCTGGTTGGCTACCACCCCTGGTCTAAAGTATGCCGCCATAACAACCATGAGTTGTGTTCTGGCATTAGTGGCCAGTTTCCAGTCTCCTCTTTGAGACCGCCATTGGTAGTGCCTTTTGTGTTACAAATTTCCATAGGCGACGCTAGCGGGTTTTCATCGGGTGAGCCGTCTGTCTGCTGAACTCATTCAATAAAAAAATGATATTTCCTTTTAGTCGAATTTAAGATGTCGACGAATAAAGTGAGATACTGAATTGTAGCGTGACTGGAGAAAAACTAGAAGATGCCAAGGTGCCGTGGTCTTTCAAATACTTAAAGGAAACTCCGGGTTTTTCGATTCAGACATATATTTTAGGTAAATTTTTATTACCTATATATAAACCTATTGTTGAGCACATTTTTACACAACGTTCCAACCATAAACGTCAAAATTTTAATTAATTTGTTCCTTTTCTTTGATATTCTACCCCATGATATCTCTCGCCCAATTACTATTAATTTCTTTCTGATTTTAGTTTATAGTAAGCATATATTGATTAATAAATTTTTATTACTTAACAATATATTCCTATAAAGTATTAAGTCTAACAACTGTTTGTGCTGTTTTGACCTCAGGTATCTGGAAAAAGTTTACCGATTACCAAAATTTCTCCATTCTGCCAGCTACATATATTAGCGTCTATTATCACCTGTCTCTTTTACTATGACATTGGCAAAATCAATGCCAAAGGCGTTGGAGCCAGCAACAACAAAGATAGAATTGAATATAATAAAACTACGTTTTAACGGTTTTAAGCGCGGTAATTTATTTGATTTTAGTTTATCCGACGTTTCGGCCGCTTTTCAGTGGCCGTGGTCACGGACGACAAAGATGACATTTGTCCAACGAGTATTTATCAATTAGATTAGGCTCCCATAGGGTAAATAATAATCATAAACAAATTAAAACTAAATAATTAAAACGAACAAGTTGGCGGTAGGCTAAATAAAACTTTAACAATACTCGGTAAACCAAAATCAAATAAATTACCGCGCTTAAAACCGTTAAAACGTAGTTTTTTTATGAAAAGTTTATTTTCTTTATCTCGCCAGCAATGGTGAGATAAAGGTTGTATACGAGTTTAACAGTAACAGAGGACATATTGACATACGTCTATGTGCATGTAGATTCAAGCTTAAACAACATCAATCTCAAATAGTGGTCATAATTTATTTATAACATTAATCCTCACTATTCAACAATAATAACCACTCTACTAACGTTATCCTTTAAAAGCGTTTCAAGTCGATCTTCTGTTAATGTTTTGTGGTCGTAACCAATGAATTTAACATCAGCACTCAAGCGGCGATCGGGCTGCCATCGACAGCAATCAAGCTGAGTGTCATGAATTATTAATATACGTATGAACACTGGTTGGCTGCTTTTAAACATTTTACATAAATCATAGCCATAATATTGTTAGACGTCGACAAAAGTCAATCTACAGTTTATTACCCTTTCAGCTTTTGGACATCTTTTGTTTACTTTGTGTTTAAAATTTGTAATTAGAAAAGCAACCTATTGTATATTGTAATCCTTTATGATGGTCGTTAGCCCGGTGTGGTTCTTGGAAAATTCAGTCCACGCAGTCGAGTATTGTATTGTATAGTTTAGTATAAAACAATGCCCGAACGGAGAGGTGAGGCAGTCAAGCGACGATTACGATATGAGCAAGACGTGTTTACATTCGATAAGCCATATAGTGGCGGAATTTGCGCGTGTTATTGAATTGTGCAGTTTGTGTTGGTTATGTCCAGTTATATTTGTAACTGTGTTATACGTGTTTGTATAGTCCTAATAAATTCTATAGTAATTCCAACGGCATTTTAATTCAATTCCTGTTACTCGTAACAATAATATTCTATGTTGGTTTATCGAAGCCCAATGAATCGATATCGCGCTTAGAATTTTTCATTTAATATTTTCTGAAGCATGCGAACAGACAGACGGCCCAACTGATGAAAACTCGTTATCGTCGCATATTGATGTTTGCAACACCAGGAGTGTCGCTAACACGCTAACCTCTAATATACAACGTAATTTTTTTGAAACTCATGTTTATAGCACAGAGAAAAACCGTGTGGTTCCCTCCAGATCATTGTTGTTCGCTGAATGTTTTAGAAAAAGTTAATTTCGGGATCTCTATTTATTTCTTTTCTTTTTCAGTGGCGTGATGGCTAGCGCACGCGTCCCAAAGTCAAAGGGCGCGGGTTCGAATCCTGGCTGGAACGCATTCACCACTTAGGTAGTTTTTGAACCTAATATTGTGCATATTGGTACAATTACCACGCGCTAATGATAAAGGAAACATCGATGGAACCTGCACATCGAGATAACCGATGAGTCAAACCTGCCAAGCCGCATTGGCAAGCGTGGCGAGTATACTGTCCGTTCCCCAATAGCGGGAGGCCCAAGCTCAGCAGTGTGACATTTACGGGCTGTTATTATTATAACAGATTTTAACATATCTATTAAAAAATTACACTAATTATGACATTGTTGTATTGTTACTGACTTAAAAAAACTTAGATACTATATACTTATATTATTTTAATATACATCACTAGGGTCTGCCCAGGGGATTCCTGAAACACAGAGTACCGCAGCATTTATATAATTTAGCATTTATATGGGTGTATTGCCTGAAATAAAGACATTATTATTATAATATGTGTGTCTCTGCAGACCACGGGCCATCAAATGGCCCGGACTTTTGGAGGGCTTCTGTGGGGCCCCTTGAGAAATTTAATGTACATGTGGCGTGACACTGACCAACAATTGTCCTGTCTACACCATATAAAAATGCACCCAAGGACAAGCCCGGCCAGTGTAGGGCTATTGTGAGAAGTGAGAACAAAATTTACCTGGCTATTAGGGGTGAACTGGTAGTGGTACTAGGGGTTTAGGAATAGGGGGACTATGGCGTCTGCCCGTCGCAATGTTCAGGGAACATGGAAAAATGGGTGGATGATGACTCGTCACTCCCTTCATAGGCCCCAAACATGCCATAGAATACAGGGGCAACATACCCATGTTGCCCCTATCTTCTATGGCATTTTTTGTGAGTGGCTAAGGGGTGTCGAGAAGTGGGCTGAAGGTTCACCGAAGCTAGTTCTAACATGATGCCATTTATCACTTCCACCCCTGGAGCCCGAGTCTTAGCTCTAGCAATCTCCACTCCGTGCTGGCTGGCTAAGGCAAGCACGGAGGCGGGGGCATTGCCTTGACCTTCGGAGTCAGGTCCGAGGTGTCGCTACTCATTATTATAATTATTTAGAAAATAATGTACCTATCGTTTTAATGAATACTGCTGATAGTTAACTTTTGCACTTGAATAACTACAAATCACTTCCGGAAAATTTCCCGCGGGAATTTCAACATAAAAATATCACACATTTTATTAAATAAAATTTGCTATCGATTAATAAAAAATCTAGTTGAAATTCTTTTTTTAATTTGTATATTTTAAATCATATCCAGAAAAATAGCGACGGGATCCCCAGGATAAAAGGTAGCGCAAATTTTAAATCCAAGACTTGCTGCCGATCAGCGAAAACCGCATCGAAATCGACGTAGTAATTTTTACGTCAATCCCGAACAACCAAACATACAGACAAACAGTCTAAAAAATATATTGTGTTCTTCATCGTTAATTCGAGTCACGCAACTCGTAACAATATTATAGATTACATTGGATAACCAATGATGGCATTGGAAATGGTTACTTTTAGTTTAAATTAGAACCTTTCGGTGTACCTGTTACATAATTTCATAAATTCAATTTTGAAGTTTTCGTGAGTGCCCTGTGATCATAACAAGAATCTTTAAGTAAAAATCTATCAATCTCTAAGTAATAAATCATAAAGAAAATTGAATGATCTCAGATCTGCCGATCATTGTAACGAATTCTCACTGGACTGATGAATTTCTCTTTTTCATACACGCCCCGGAATGAGTGTAGCTTTAATGAATAAGCGAAAGGCGATTTCATTAGTTTGAGTATGGAAAAAGAATAGTATAGTGTAATATGGCGTAGAGTAGCATAGCGTATTGTTTCGTAGTGTAGTTTAGCGTAGCGTAGCATGGCGTAGTGTAGCGTAGCAAGGCGTAGTGTAGCGTAGCATGGCGTAGCGTAGTGTAGTGTAGTATTCTTCATTCATGGTTTTAGCAAATTCTATATTTAACCCTACATATCGAGGGCTTCATAACATATAGGCTTAAACGCAATTTCTTTTTTGTTGTTGTTTAATATGTATGTTATAACTTGGAAAGTCTTACCAGTATTCAAGTGTACCCAAACAGAAGGGTATTCCAAATTTTAGCCTTATACAATCAACGAGTTTTGTTTTATTAACAATTTTGTCCCTTGTGTAAATCTGCACTTTTGCCTGTACGCCCATTTGTTATGAAGCCCTCAATATGTAAACCAAACGATAACATGAAACTTATATAATTTTCTGCCTGGACCCGATCCTAGACACCCAGAATATAGTTGATGATGAAAAGTTCGTTTGCAAAATTTACTCTACCTGGAATTAAACTGGATAAAGCAACGTCTTAGCAATAATGTCAGACTGCAGAGACCTTTAATATTGTAGTGTTTACAAAGTTTCGAGAAGTAAAGATCTATTTTAAGAAGTAAATTACATACAAAATATATGGTAGACAAATATCAAACTCAAATAAACTTAACTCAACAAACATTGGCTGATAAAGACCAGTTTGTATATAAGTGAGTTCATTTACCGCTTATGCTTTAAACTTGGTCCCAAAATCTATCCGGGATTTATCGATAGTGAATCCCATATTATTTTCGGCGATGCGATCTGAAGTACCAGTATTGGCAAGTTAGTGAGGTCACATTGGATACGCTCAAGCGAAGTTTTTCGAGTAATTTTTTACATTCCCTTTATTACTTATCACAATATTTTTGTAATGTTTAATATAATTAAAATATTATTATAATGCTATCTAAGGGATGGCGATCACGATTTCACATTACCATTGTATAGCTATCTAAAGAGTTTTTTATGATAAATACCGTCGAAATAAATTCATTTGATTTTAGAAAAATGGCAGTCGTATTGTAAGGTGCTGTAGTCTACGGATAAAATGCTGGTTCAATTCTTAATGGACTGTATGAGAGAGATAAGACCCAGATTCTTGCACTACAAAAGTAGAGGCTCCACCAAACTTGAGATCGGCCCTCTCCCGACTTGGTTCAGGTTACACACAGGAACAGCACACGGCACTAAATTCCACCTTAGCTCTAACACTTTTAATAAAGTCTAAGTACATACATATAATAAGTTCTTGGCATGGCCAGTAATCACAAAAAGTATAATAAATGTTTTCATAAAATTATGACCGCACGGCGCCTTGTAGTCTCGTTAAAACGTCCACAGTAAGTATTCAAAAATGGCTGTTCCTACCCTGCTCTGTATTGGCCGTCGCCTCACACATAGAGAGGGTAGACAGCAAAATTGATAAACCGATGTTCTACCTACCACGTACTAGGCAAGGACCGAACACGTATGTATCGACAGATGGGCCGACATAACGTTTTAGCCAAAGTGAGTCATTCTAGCGTTACATCCTTGTTCGATGCATATCAAACCTTATGCTGATGTGACGTTTACTTAGCGTGCTCGTGGGAAGCGATTTATCGCCATCTCAGTGTGTGTACGTACACCAGTGGTTACATCGCGAACTCATTTATCATCCTAGCATAGCTTATCAGGAAATAATTAGTAGCCAACAATAAATGTGTTTGTATTCCCACCAAGTGGCATCTCAAATGTTGGTCCTTCGAACTGGATTTGAATCAGTGCCAATGGATTTTTTGATTTGGAGAACCAGCTTCGAAGTCCAATACCACTTTCTTACTTTTATGTCTAGACATCGCGTGATTTCCAGCACTGTTGTGAAAACATTGATACGCATGACATCCTTCACGAGCAACGTCGAGAGGCGGAGGCAGCAATTAGATAGATTGCTACAGCAGCTACAAAACCTTATACAGTGGAAGTAAAGACAAGACATTACATGAAATATAAACAAAATACATTTTAATATTTGCAAGTTTCGCTCTCGCTTCCTCTCCGCTTGTCACCTTGATCACACTGCAACTACAAAATTGATTTCGCGTGTATTTTCGCCTGTCACCGCACCCCATCGTAGTTCGTTCAAACGGAATGTTGTTAAAGGTTGTGTTAAGAATGAAATACGATAGGAGAACACTGAAAAAGTAGATCTTTCACAGATGCATATATACACACACACACACAGACATACATACGCATGCATACATCCACATACATACGTACATGAGCATACATACAGACACATACATACATCCCATTTTTTCATAAAGTTAAACAGAGATGATGACTGGCTATGATTATAACTCACGCTTCATTTCATTAAACCCTTTGACCTGCATTTATATTTGAAGTACTTTAAAGCTGATCTTTGTTCTATATCTGCGATCTAAATTCGCGATGTCTTCATTTGCTTTACTACTTGACAAAATTTACATAAAGACAAAAGTTCTCATATTGCTGGCAGGAGGTGCGTAACTTGTGCCGCAGTATCATATTATGCGTGTGCATAATATGATAATCATCTTTCACTTTCATACAATTTCTGTAAATAGCTAAACTTGATGTTTTGTTACTTAAAAATAAAAATCCCTGTTGTGTTGAGGCATGGGCACAGCTCGTAAAATAATTTATATAGTAAAAAATAAACGGTAGAATGCTATCTATCATATAATTTTCTGAAACTAAAACGTACCTGTATTTGATTGTTACTCGTTTGCTTCTGTAGATGTCACTTTATAATAAGTTTTTTATAACGTTAATTTATAAGCATAAAAAAGTGATTGTATGGAGTAATATTTTAACGTATATATATGGAAGTTGAATATTGAAAATATAGTGCGAACTAAAAAGTAACTCGGAAAAGCTCGTGAATCCTACATTACTCGATGGAGCCACAAGTTGTTTTCCCCTATCTTTTGATGTTTTTATTTTATTTAAAATATATATTTAGACTAAAGCAAATAAAATCGGATAAGTATTTTTTTTATTTGTTATGTAATTGGTCTAAAAATATATTTCAAATAGTAAAACGCCAAAAATTATCAAAAGCAAAAACTGTGATGCTATCATAGTCTTGTAGGGTTTAAGTGTTTTTCAAAGTAGTGTTTTTTAATGAATTATTATTGTTTATAGTATTCTGCTTCCATGAACATCATCAAAGTAGCTAGTTGAAAGTAATGAATGAAATGTAGCTTATTGCTTATTAAATGTTAAACCTGTGTAAAAATAAAATTATTAAACTGTTCAAAAGAATTAATATATACTTAATAATTAACAAGAACTTACCCCAGTGTCTTCGTGCTGATGAGTGGTGTTTTTAAATTGAGGAATCCATTCAGCCGCGATATATTCTTCTCCCTTATCCCATCTGATGATGACTGATCAACTCTGTAAATAATAGAGAAAACACATTAATTTTCCAGGATTTAAGTGGATGGTAAAAATAACAACAAACAATTTGTCAACAGATGGAATTTATGGAGATATCTTGCAGTATAAATTCTTAGTACGTCATGTATTATTATTATTATAATATTTTTATTTCCCGTTTTTGTGTCTTTGTCTTAGTGAATATGCACTGTTTGCTACAACTTAATTAATTCTTCGAAAGGAATTGTGTAACATATCGCTGTCTAAACTTTATTAAAAAAAAGAGTTTATGCTACATAAAAATATACCCCATTAAATCCGAAAAAGATACTTGTAACGCAAAGAAATAAATAGGTACAGATAGTCAGATAGAAATGATATTTGTATAAATAAGTTATCCAAAGATAACCTCTGTAGCCAAACTAAAATATGATAGTTCCGGTGGGATACAGAAATTATTGCGTGTAAAATATTCAGTTAGATATTTGTGCCATCTACATCAACGAACAAGAACTAATATGAAACGCATACAAATAGGAACCAAAGTTTCACATTCTCTAACACAGATGGCGTTATTTTGTTTTCACATCTACAATGTAACTAGTGGAGAAGAAGAATAAATAACAATCTGTAAACTTAGTTCTAATGTGTTTTGTAGATGTCACTATCATCGTTTCATACCTACATAATATAATGTACATATGGTAACTTAAATTCTAATAATTTGTTAAGATATGAATTTGAGAATAAAATTATTTCCTATATTTGATATAAAACATATATTGGATAAAATACTTTAAATGTCACTATGTATGTTACATGATTTCTGCGGCAAGTTTTTATGTCGCAATCAAATATGTATTTGTATAATTTTATATATCTTTACTTTTAAAATAGCTTGGCCTCATTGACTGACTGACTGACGTATCAACGCACAGCCCAAACTACTAGGGCTAGGACAGTAAAAAATTGCATGTGGATTCTTTCTACACTGTAAGTGCGCACTAAGAAAGGATATTTGAAAATACAACCCTTAAAGGGTGAAAAAGGCGAAGACAGTTTGTATGAAAATCCGCCGTTTTCAAAGTTAAAAGCACGAAATTCTTAAGAAATGTACACGTGTCTCGGCGTTTTTGTAAATTCAACCTCTAAGGGAATAAAGAAGAGGATGATAGTGTGCTCAAATTTGGCCATTTTTATTCTACGCACACGAAGTCGCAAGCAACAGCTAGTAGTAATATAAGAATCTTGTAAAAAAAGACTGATTAATTTATTCGGCCTAAAACGCCAAAAAACAAGACTATGATGATCTCCAGCAGTGATTCCCAAATAGGTTGAAATTGGATTCCCAGGGGTCAATATAAACTAAATTGATTTCGGGTGATAGTGACTGATGAGGTCTAAAATCGACCCTCATTAATTAACAAAAGTTCTTATATGAACCTTTCAAGATACTGTATAAGTTGCGATTTTAATGATTTTTTAAAATAATTATTATTACCTACTTAACTTAAGTAGGTAATTTTATTTTGCGTAATTTGTATTAATTATTATTATTTTTATGATATTTACTGAATGATATGTCTTTTTGTTTTTTAAATTTTGATGAGAATATGATGTCAAGTTTACTCACTTACCCAACCGCAAAGTTTTTGAACCGGTAAGTATTTTGTATCAATAAGAAAAAAAACTAGATATATGATTTTGATTTTTAAAGCAATTTGGCTATAGGGGTTTGCGCTATCAGTTCATTTTGGCCACAGGAAATTATATCGACGGTTAAAAGTTAATAGGGCATAAGCGACATTTTGGTCGAAAACGAGTTATGAATGCCATCCTACTTAAAAATTTTCGCTCTTTTGAATGCGCTGCGAATCACTCCCATGGCTCTACGATGACTTTCGTGTCGTTTATGCCCAAGCATGCATTTTTGAAGTATCATTTCATTTAACCGACCGAATTTTGGGTCTTTTTTACTCTAAAGGCGCTTGTACCTCTGTAAAAATGGCATCACTTTTGGGTTATAGTCGGTAATACATTTTTACTTTTTACTGCCGTAAAGGTTCCAGGCGTACGGTTTGCCATTAGTACCTGTTTTGTAAGCTGGAACTAATGCCTTTTTGCCATTGTCGTCAAAGACATTAAGCGTCGGTTATACCCTACTACCATTTACAAATTTACCATACCGTTGTCATTTTTTTTTTTTTGGAAAAAAACAGTATTGTACAGAATTTACAACTTATTATGAAACTTATACATAAATATTTTAATTTGATACAATACTAACATCATTTGCCACATATTGAATAATTTAAATTATATTAGCTACCGTAAAATACTGTAAACATAAAAATAAAAAGTAAGAAAAAGAGAGAAAGAAAGACAGGAAAAAGAAGAAGAAAGGAAGACCTCACCAGAAGAATTTGTACACAATTACTAAAATCTAATTTGATATTGCAATGTCGCTTATACCTTATTAACATTTTTAAGTTTATAATGCAGCTGTCGTTTATATACAATTTCTTAAATGTAATTTGATATAGAAATGTCGGTTATACTCTACTATTATTTACTATTTTAATACAACTCTGTCACTTACGCCATATTACTTTACAATGATCATGCATTAATTGACGTTTACGCCAATTTGGTATCACTTTGTGGTATTGAATTTTGAAAATCGGTAATATCGTATTTTAGAAGTACCTTTTATAGTATTTTTATAATAATTATACCTACTTACTTAATACCTAGATACATTGTTATTTCATTAAGTTCTACTTTATTATTGTTAACATGTATAATATACTAGGTACTAATGATGGATAACACCTTTGGGATGTATGCAGTTACTAAAGTCTTATTTTAAAGGAGAATCAAGTTAGTTGTGATCCTATTATTTTTAAGACGTGATGTTTAACCCACATTACCATGTGCTCATATAACCCCCTATATTGGATTTTCCTGTTATCCTCTTGGTATAGAAATTGGCGGAAGTACCTCATTACCTTTTTTACAATCACTTACTGTGTTACTAATGACTAACATCCTACTGATTTTTTTGCTAAACACTGTTTCTTATGCTCCATTACCTTTTGGCATAATAATGTGAATTACCACTTATACTTTTTACCCTTTTATGTTATTCTGCAGTCATGTGACTTATGCCCTATTACCTCTTGATATAAGGATGTCAAATGTAGCTAAGTCTACTCTACCCTTCGTTTTTTTCTATGTAGATGTAAGTTATGCCGAATTACTCCATAAAGAAAATAATATCAATTGATTTAAGCGACATTAAACCACATAAAACAACGTGGAATCAAATAAATAAAACTACCATGTAATGCTTTTATTTTTCTTGATATGAAAGCTGTTTCCATTTTCACGATATGACAAGAAATGAAAAAGTTATCTCCATTTTTCTGAATTTTAAACTTTAAACTGCTCATCTGAACAATTTGGGTTTTGTCGCCTATATCCTATTAACTTTTAACGTCGATATTCTTTCTCCGTTCCTGCACTGATAGTTCTTATTCATTCGCTCTATAACTGCATAAAATTTTACATAAAATCCATAGAAGTTATGTGAATTTTCTACCAAAAATAAAATAATTATACAAAAATAAGCTATAATTAACACGTGAAGTAAAAGCTTTGTACCCCTTTTTACGTAAATTGCGCAAACGGAGAAGTATGAAATTTCGCTCACTTACAGTATATGTAGATTGTAGAGAATATGCGACGAATGCTAATATTTTTTTCTAATTATGCTTAATAAATACATTAAATCAATAAAAAAATGTATTTGACACACATACCCATATATACTCTTTTGTTTATTGACCAAGGCAAATTGACGGTGTAGCCTTAGCGAAATCTGTGATTATAGAAGTATAATCTTGGACATTAATTATCATGGTCGAATTTCGACCACAGGCGACCACTAGTATATAATAAATAGATAAGTTAATAGAACGGACAGCAGTATACAGAAGCCCGGATACTCAATCACGCAGAGTGGTAACATTGGGAACACGTGTTGTGACGTATTGGGAAGCTCCGCTGGAAATGAAGTTAACTGATTGAGAGCTTGATATGAATTGTCGGTGATTTCATTTCGTTTGTTCCAGAATGGACTGTGATGTTTTTTGTGTCTATAACGGCTATGCGACAGTTACAATTCAGCAGAAATTGTATTGTATGAATAACTGAAGCACTGTCGCTAGTCGGTCTCCGACTTTTTCCGCAATGGTATCATATTTTGTGAATTGAACATTTAATTTACGCAAAATCTTTATATAAGTGTAGAGTAGTGGCGTAAGATTACATTTTGCAATAAATGCCTTCATTTTCAACATAAGACGTGTATTTTTTTCAAAGTTTTGATTTGAAAAATAAACTAAATTGTAAAAAGTGTAAAGTTCTTTAGGAACATTGGTCACTTATTGGATGGGGAAAACGCACTGAACTCGCGAGGCCGTCACACTCAGATGCATATATACAGATGTGTGTGTATATATTAGCTCCTCTGGGATGGAGAAAAAGCACTGAATTCGCGTGACCGTCGCGCGCACATACAAAGTTCAAACTTCTGACGTGCAGTCCGGCGACTGATAGCTTTTTTATAGCGATAATACAGCAGACAGGATGATCCATCTGATCAGCGGTTATAGTCGCCGATGGACATTTTCTTTTTGAAATTTACATTTACCGCCACCGGCCTCGAAGAAATTTTATGAAAACTTTTTGATAAATCCCATATCCTAATATAAAACCTCAGCTGGGAACTCATTCCACATGCCCGCTGTGCATAAGAAGAACCTATGCGTTCATGAATATATACATATCTCCAAATCTGTCCGACACGCACGAACTAGTGGAAGAAACATATAACATCAGCAGTAATCCCACCTAAACCTCACAATAGTTCTTACCTAATAGTATAAAGGCCGTGGTAAAACTTACACAAAACACGACTATTTCAAATATTTCAGCACGTGTAAAAATTACGCTATTTTTTCTGCATTGCGACGGTGAATGTACTTCGATATGCATAAAGTTAAATGGAAACTAGAAATATTTCCATAAACTTAGTTCATTGTAAAGCCATATTTAGGGTAGGTAGTAAGATTGCTATCCACTAAGATATGCATAATATAAAAAGATATAATATAAGACATAAATCCGCCAAATTAGTCTACAATCGATGTGTACTGTTTAATCTTGTAGTGTTCTACAGAGTCCCAAAAAGTGTTTTTAAATAACAATAACCCAAAACTCGCAGTTCTATGCATAATAACCTTTATTAAGTTTACTATTAAGTACTACATTCTAGGTCGTTTAGAAGAATCCTGGAAAGTATAGTACAACGCGCTCACATTTCTCTTTAAATTGAAAAAGTCATTCCTCTGTTGTCCTCCTCTCAAAATCTTTAATTCGTTTGTTATCTTAATTTAGTACAATTGTTTTTATTATTTAATTACCATTGTGGTAACGACATTATTGAACACATCTGGCTTACATAATATATATGAAATTAACTAAACTGTCAAGTTTTGTTCAACGCATACTGAAATGTTTTGTAAAATAAAAATTAAACTCAATGTTTTTTTCCCCGAACTCCATCGAAGCAAATTAACTTTCACGCAATTATTGTTTAATACTCGTATAGATTTCATCAAAAATATGAAGAGTGAAGACGCAAATTGTATGAAACTATAGCCTATATTTTTATATGCAACACAATCTTTATATGTAGAAAAATGAATAAACATTAATTATTCATACGAAAGTTTTTATGTTCTATGTATACAATCCACAATTTTAATATTCTAAACATGCCCTGTATGTAAATTGAAGCTATTTAAAAAAACAGCTGGAATAGACTCTATAAACGATGGAGAACATGACGTATTTTTTTTAGATTTCTCGTCTGTTTGTCGGCTTGTCTGTCTGTTTGTTTCGAAACAGGTTCAGTACTTTTTATGTGAATATATAAAACTTACTAAGCCGATTTCGATGCGATTTCTTAGACTGCGCTACTTTTCATTCTGGATTTGGGAATGATTTTAAATGACCAAATTTAAAGTGTCAGTCAATAGGTGAACAACGCGTTGACCATGCGTCGTATACCTTTAACTTACAAGTTGACAAATTCACTCTTAATTAACATAACATAGTGCTTACATTTCAATGCCATACTGTGAGTTGAGTTGGGGTTGAGTCAGCGTTGAGTCCGTGTAATGTGCGAATACCTTTATTTAGCTACAGAACCTCATAAAAGTAACCTATATACCTATATGACACTGTCTACAGACTATATTTAAAAAGTTATCAAAATGTTGCTATGTTTTTTATGATATGACTAACCACACTAAACTATGGACACTAAATATACATTTTTCAAGGTGCAGTTACATACAAAATGGCCACCCCTATTTTTCCGCTAATTCATTACAGCATAAACAGAACCACTTTATGCCAAACAAGGATGCGGACTCGTGTTACAATAAATCATAACGGCCTTATTCATAGAAAGATAAAATATTGTTAAGAGTCCCGGGACTCGAATCAAAAATAGAGTTTATTAGAACTATACAAACACGTATGACACAGGTACAAATATAACCGAACACAACCAGTCCAAACGTAATGCAGAAGGTCGTGATTCCACAAAAAACGCAAAGTCCGTCACTAATTTCCGCTTGCAGTATACACGTCTTGCGCCGCTCGACTGCCTCGTCCCTTCCTCGGGTGATTGCTTTATACTGCACAAATGCAATGCGTCCGTCTGGCCGCGTGGACTGAATTTCCTTGAATCAGTTTGTACTTTAAATCCAACACACCTGGCTAATAACTCGACCGCAACGGCCATAAACGATTACAATAAAACAATGGACTGTTCTCTAGAATAATAGTAAACGCATGTTAATAAATAAACAAAAGAAGTCCAAATGCTAAAGGGTAATCAAATGTGTTTTAACAGGTTTGCAGATGTGAGTTTGTTTTTGTCGGCGTCTAGGTTGTAACAATATGTTTAAACTATTTTCTTGTATGCAGTAAAAAATATTATATTCTATCTGAAAATTTTCCAATTATTACTCCAACGATTTTGAGTGTAATTTAACAACTCAACAGAGCTTCGCTCGGCTTCAAACCGCTTTTGGCGATGAAGCTTCAAGCAAAATGACTTCATAAAATATAATCACAACGTGTGAACAAAACCACGTGAAATAATTAGTTTTACGTTTAGTGCCGACTTTGGTACTTGGCACAATATGGAAGGGCCCAGACCTTTACTTAACGCCGTTGTAATGGGCGCCTGGAGTTAATTGGTGACCTTTATGAACATTGCTGAGAATTTAGGAGGAAGGGCAATACCTTATGTACTCACTTGTAAAAGAAAGTTTGGAATATACATATTTTTATATGTTGGTATACATACAGGTGAATTTTTTGAGCGGGTCTCCATAATATTTTCTTAAGTTTTCGCGACTTGTACACATAATAAACCCATAATAAAACTACGTTTTAACGGTTTTAAGCGCGGTAATTTATTTTATTTTGGTTTATCCGACGTTTCGGCCGCTTTTCAGTGGCCGTCTTCCGTTCAGTCTTCCGTGACCACGGCCACTGAAAAGCGACCGAAACGTCGGATAAACCAAAATAAAATAAATTAACGCCCTTAAAACCGTTAAAACGTAGTTTTATTATGGGTCTCCATACTCAAATCCGATATTGATAAAAAACATTGAAAACATTAGATTTTGTTATTACATTAAATCAAGGTAAGGAGGAACCAAATACATATTGTTTGAGATTTTGGCGACAACATAAATGATTATTTGCGCGGTAATTTTATTTTTGAATAGTACCTGTAAGAATATCTGTTGAAATCAATTATTTTTGTTGAAAATATTGTTTTGGGCACTACGATTGTTTCTTTGATTTAAAATAACTCTCAAAATTGCTTTTATTATATATGTACAGCCTACGCGTGCTTCAAGAAGCCGAAGCGTCAAGCTAGTGCTGAATATCAATAGAAACATGGATTCCGACATAAATTTCAGAGAAGAAGTGCTTTGTATACGAGCATCTGAGCGCGTCAACGCTCGTACGAATTGCACGACGCGCTTACACGCGCTTCGAAAATCGAGCTTTTACGCTCGTCTAAAATGCTAGCCCGAAAAAGCTAATAGAAAATGAAACAGAAGTAGCTTCGGTAAACCTGCAGCCCACCTCTCTACACCCCTAAAGTCACTCACACAACATGGGTGTCTTCTAACCTTTGTCTTCTATGGTATTTTAGGGCCCATACAGGAAGTGACGAGTCCCTTTCTGACTATTTTTCCATGTTTTCTGAACATTGCGACGGGCAGACGCCATAGTCCCCATATTCCCAGACCCCTAGTACGCAGTTCCCCCTATAGCCCATTACTTTTTGTTCTCATTTCACACAATAGTCCTACACTGGCTTATCATTGGATGCATTAGCATATAGTATAGACAGGGATAATTGCCGGTCAGGCGTGACAGCCACATTTACATTAATTTGTCAAGGGGCTTCCCATGGCCCCACGCCGGCCCTCCAAAAGTCCGGGCCATTTTTATGGCCCGTGGACTTGAAAAAATACAAATATCATTTATGCTAATAAAAGTAATTAAAAGTAAAAGCAAGAAGAAAAAATATTTTATGAAATAGCGCCTTATTATTTAGGCTGAGTCTATTTATACGGGTACTGTACGAACAATTTATAATTATTAATACGGGTACTGAAAATGTTCTTAAAAAGGCTCGGCAAAAAAAACCTAACCTAACCTAATTAAAGATTGAAAATAAGTATTTTACGAAGTTCTTCCAATCCATACAAGAGCAGTCCGCAAATACTCGCGTATACTTGGTAGTAACATATAAGCAGATCTTGTTCCGTAATGTACAGCGCCAGTACACATAGGGACTAATCGTGTATGTGTCGGAAAATTATTTTTGGGTGGTTATAAAAAAAAAATAACCACGAAGGCTAAGACGAGTGTTCCGCTTTGCTTCGCACCTGCCTTAGCCTTCTAACCTACATTAAAAATATTCCGATTTGTTCATAATAAACAAATGTGCCGTGTATCTATACCCCACCCTCATTTTAGAATTTATTTATTTATTTTTATATTCACGTTTTCAATAATTTTTTAAAACATGTCATTAAAAAAACCTAACCTAACGTAATTAAAAAACAAGCTAATCATCTAATTAATTCTTATTTTTTTTTTAAATAATTGAATAACTGTAGGGGAAAGCAGGTAGGATTCGTACGTTTTTTGTTCTGAGCCTTATAAAAAAGAAACTACTAGCTATTACAAAATTATTTTAATAGCGGTATATTACCCATTTATCTGGCTTTAATATTATGGAAGTGCAGTTTTCATATAAAGCAACACGGAGAAGTTACGACCGTTTTCCTAAAAAATGGAAAACGCACGAAAGCACCCCATGCATGGGGTAGCTTCGTGCATAGCGTGGGGCACATTCGTACATAGTGGGGAACCTCCGTACAATCAAAGAAAATGCCATTTATTCAATGTAGTAAAGTCCTTTAATGAGGTCAAAGTTAAAACAGCGTCAGCCGTCATATAGTAAACTAGTAATTATTGTATTCAGAGTACCTATGTAACGAAAATAACGCAAATGTATTTTTTTCTTCTCTAATAATTATGAAACTAATGATCTTCATTTAGTAATGATCAAAAATATTGTTTTAAGTACTTTAATACTTAAAAAATAAGTCCTGAAAATATTTATATAACATAATATTTTTTCCATTAATAAAAGAACTAAAAATCAACATTATAAATTTTATCACATGTCTCAACATACATAAATACATAACTTCACGCCAGTTTCCTTGCGGGGTAGGCACGAACAACAGAGCGCCATTTAGGCTTATTCCTACACACCTCATTTGCTTCTTTGGCATTCATAGCTCTTGTCATACATGGTACCAGCACTGCGTTGTGTATGGCAAGCTGGGCTTTCTGGCTGAGTTTCTTAGCGCCTAGAAGTTTACCTAAAGCTCCATTCATACTATTCCTCAAATTTACTCTTCTTTCTATGTCAGCGCTGTACCTTCCATCCCTGCTAAAAGCACATCCAAGATATGCAAACTCATTCACTTGTTCCAGCATAAAATCATCGACCATTATCCTTGCATTCGTTCTGGTTTCTTCTCTTTCAAACACCATAACCATTGTTTTCTTCGCATTCAAATATAAGCCTCTCGCATGACAGTCATCTTTCATCATTGTAACTAGTGTTTGCAGTTCTGATGGCGATTAGGCTAAAAGCAGGGCATCATCCGCATAAAGCAAAGTGCTAACAACTAAATATTTTTTTTTGCAGAGACTTAAAACATAAATTCGAGTTGTATTTATCGTGAAATTAGAACAAAATTGCCCATAGGTACAATATCTACCGGTACCTATTATACTAGAGAAGGATTCTTACAGTACGAATCTACCCCACATGTAACTGCACGAAGGTACCCCATCCAGATAATTCAACAAATTAATTTGAAATAAACATAACCGTTATAGTTGAGCTAAAATATCTATTTAAATATTAAAGTAATATTTTAAAGCATAAACTATAATAAATCACTTGTATAATTTGAGCATTACTTATACCAGCCAAGCAAATTAAAAGATGACAACGAAAAATACTTACGCAGAGCGAATTCACGTATCGACTTACATCATCGAAGCCAATGGCCGTATTGTGGCCCCATCCCGCAGGTACCCGTATCCTACAAACGGCCATCACGCACATAAATGCAAACATTTCAATGTTGTATAATGGCGGAGATATCTCCACTGTACGAATGCTCCCTGTGTACGAATCCTACCTGCTTTCCCCTACGAATAAATATAATTTATTCGTCCAGTACCCGTACAAATAGTCACATCGTATTATTTATTCTTCAAGCTACTTAAAGCAGCGTTCAAACTTATTCTAACTCAATATGAATAAGACCGCCAGTAAATAACATCTATCTTAGACGTCTTACATAAGACGAAGCGTAATTAAATCTTGTCTTATCTGAACAGACATAAATCAGTTGTGAAGCGTTTTTGGGATTGCTTGCAAATGTTCGTAAATATAGCTAAATAATAAACTTTATTAACAACTAAATAGCACTTAGAACTTTGTTTTTTGTTCCTTATGCTTTCACGTCTTGAGTACTCAACTGATCATCATCAAATTTTACATAAACGTCGATAGGGGTACAGAAAGAAAAAAAGTACTATTCCCAGAGATGGGGACACAGCGTCGCGCCGTTCGTATCGTCGACTATCCCATACTAACAGGCGGTTTAGAATCACTTAGCCTTCGAAGAGACTGCGTCCCTCTGCGTATTCTACCGCCTGTACAACGGAGAGTGTTCCGAGGAACTGTTTGATCTGGTGCCAACGCTTCACTTTTACAACCGCAACGCTCGCCAGCAACGGGATCTTCACCTTCATATCCTTGAGCTCCCACGCTCAACTACACAACGGTTCTCTAGATCATTTATTCCGCGTACAGCAATGATTTAGAGAGAGATTCTCGCCGCGGTTTTACCTTTGTGCTATGACATGGGGTTCTTTATGTAGGGCGCTAAAAAAATTCTTAGCGGTTGGCAACGCCTTGGCGACACCCCTGGTGTTGCAAACGTCCATAGGCGACGGTAACCACTTTTTATCAAAAAGATGGAATAAATTATTACATTTAATTGTAATTAATAGATACATTTTATAATAATCCGAATGAAACCGCGTTAAAAAAAACCTTCTGCGTGAGGCTTATATTTATTTTTAAAACAAGCTAAAATCCTAAATGGTACAGAGTCGGCGTGTATAGAATTTTATAATATTACTAGCTGTCCCAGCAGAGGTCATCCTGCCCGGAAAAGCTTCAGTCGATATGCTCACAGAAGCGCCACCTACCGAGTCCAATTGTGAACCACCTCAGAAACCTTGTCCGGCTAATGCACAACAACTTTACTAAAGAACATCACATGATCAAATGTATAGTTTACGATTCTATAAAGGACATACAAACAAACATTCATTTTTATGTATAAGAAGATAATGTCCACAAATTATGATGTCTCTTTTAACATTGCGTAAGTGCATGTGTGTCGTGTCACAGTATTTTTGGCACACTTTCAGTATCGTCAATTGCAGGTTTGTTTTAAAAAAGAAATGTTTAAAACTATTTGAACAATACCGTTGAGCGAGATAATTCCACTGGGACTTATATAATAGTGCATTAAAGCAGTACTTAACATCATCGGTATAAATAATCCGATAGCTCCAGCGTTGCCAAGTTTTTATCAACCTATAACTATAAAACCAATACTAACCGACCTTACAATAAGAAAGTTATGAGTTATCGCCAAAGTTCCGCCCTCGACAGCGAAAAATGACTTTCGCACTCCGTTTTATTGGAGACACTCATATTTTATAAGTAAAGGTTATTAAGTCACAATTACAATAAAAATAGGTACCTCTACTTTCTAAGTGAAATTGTACATTATTTTTAAATTTCCCTTTTAGAAAAATTATTTCGAAGAACGGTTTTTACGATTTTGATTGCGATAATTTATATCTAGTTAATCTATATATACTGGTGGTCGCCCAGTGGTCAAAGTTCGGCCAGAATTAATTATTAATTATAAGTTGAAACATTATGAAGGTTCTGTTCCCAAAGACCTCTATAATTACAGAGTTAGCCAAGGCTACACTGTTAATTTGATATGAAAAATAAATAATAATTTAAAAAATACGCTTTTTTAGAAAATCTAACTAAAAAATAGAAAATAAATTTGAATTAAAAATACATATATACATAACTTCACGCCAGGTACCTTGCGGGGTAGGCACGAACAACAGAACGCCATTTAGGCTTATTCTTACACACCTCACTTGCTTCTTTGACAGAATAATAATTTAATTAAAAATAGTTTCAGAAAACGCTTTTATCGTAATAATATAAGAATTTTCTATAAAAGCGTATTTTGTAGTTTTTTTTAAACTATTATTTATTTTTCATTTTTTAGTGATTATTTAGTAATTTAATTCTCTTCTCCGTGGAAACTTTGAAAAAAGAATTAAATACACTCTTATGATTAAATGGAACGTTATGTAAAATAAGCTTTTTAAAAAAGGTTTTTAAATACAAACTTTTGAGATCCTGCATATCATGTAGCAGCAGAGTGCTAGCCAAGACAAGTAGGAAAACGAGCTCAAACACGACGGGTCTATCTTGTTTAGTACAGGAGTTCCTATGGCCACCTTCCGACTCCATTATCAGATCAGCTCCACGGTACCATATTATTGCATTGTCACGCGATATACATATACGTGCAAAATTTCACCTCAATTGGAAACCGGGAAGTCGATCAAATTTAACTTCAAAGATTCCGTTACATACAAACGTATTAAGCTTATAAAAGCGTATTAATTAACAAAAGAGTGAATACATGCGTTATTATGTAATATACAAGTTATTTAAATTGTTAAGGAAATTATGACATAACTTGCAACATTCATTATTCTATAATATATTTATATTCAATCAATTTAGCTATCAGTACCCTGTACTTAACATTCTTTTAGCACGGACAAAGTGCTTAATTAAACGACGCCATTTGCACTGTGCACTTGTGTCCGATTTGCATAAATCGATCCACTAATTTCCAGTTGGGTCAGAGCTAATGAAAATCTGGGTTGGAACTGTTGAATATTGGTTTATCCTTACACGAGTGGACTGTAAATGAGGTTTTACTTTCCCAGTCGAATAGCAAACTGAATCGATATTGTTCATAAGCAAATATACCTCGATTTTGGTTCTGTTTTGGTGAATTTGAATAATAATAATAATGCGAAGAACTAATTTTCGAAATATAAATGAAATTAAATTTATTCTATAAACTCAAATCCTATACAGATTGCTAACCTATCTACAGCCCTTAGCCACTCATGTTGCCCTTGACTTCTATGGCATTTTTGGGGCCTATGCTGGGAGTGGCGTGTCACCATCTGCCCATTTTTCCATGTTCCCCGAACATTGTGACGGGCAGATGCCATAGTCCCCATATCCCCAGACCCTTAGTTATCCTTATACATCCTTAGACCCGTAGTTTATTCCAATAGCCCGGTACTTTTTATTCTCATTTCCCACATGTCATCAAAGACCTCATCATGTCTTCAAAGACATATATTATGGAAAGAACAAAAACAGACAATTTACTTATATCCAGGGATTCCAGGGATACAAAGTAGCGTAGATTTTAAGTCTAAAAATTGCCTGTCGATCAGAAAAAACCGCATCTAAATCTACCCAATACTTTTTACGTGAATCCCGAGCAAACAGTTAAACCGACAGCCCCAAGCTATTCATAGTTACGCTTGTGTTATGTTATTAGAAAGAAAGAAAGAAAAAATGGTAATAACCATTTTCGATATATAGAACTACATACAAATCAAAATATATGTATAAATAATAACATACAACTACGAAATGAAGTTCTAAATCGGTCCTAACTCAAAAAACCTAAAAACTTGGATGGATCAAACAGCGCTGGTCTTCCGCTACGACCTTTACAGTGACTCACGAATAGACATAACAAAAAACAAAGAAACTGTGATCAGTACTATTAGAATACTAATATCTTACTTAATTCTAGGAAGCGAATTTTTAAACAAGAACATACTAAAGCTCAAGTGTAGGGCCTGAGTGGCAAAGCGTCCGGTGGGGTGAGCTGCGGGCAATAGCGCGTTCAACTGAGTAGTCTGAGTGCACGTGCACTGCACGCTCAACGTTCGTCGTTCACAAACTGGTTTAAACTCTAAAGGTGCCCTTCCAACCTCGGCTGCAGGCAGCACATGCGGCGGCTGCACGAAGCCGGCTGTGGCTGCACAACTGGTTTTCTATGTAGTAGTATAGATTTCTGTG
Organism: Dendrolimus punctatus; assembly: GCA_012273795.1. Taxonomy (NCBI): domain Eukaryota; kingdom Metazoa; phylum Arthropoda; class Insecta; order Lepidoptera; family Lasiocampidae; genus Dendrolimus; species Dendrolimus punctatus. The sequence goes on from CM022527.1 coordinate 24,327,865, forward strand.
TATTCCGGCACCTTTCGGCAACGCCCTGCTCGACGCACATCTTGGCTGGCACTAGCACAGAACACAAGTACTCTATAACGAGAGGGCACTGGGGACACTTTTACTCGTTAGCGCTTATATCTACGGTTTCAGTACACGCCCGAACCGAGCTTGAAGCGGAGCGGAGCGTGCAACGTTCCTACACACGATGCGCCGCTCGACGCAAACATGCCATTGGAGCCGCCACTAGGCCGCAATAGAAATAACGGTTAGTACGCTTACAAAATGTATCATTCCAGGGCAATCGGTGGTAATGAATGGCATTGATTTGACTCAAAGATCTTCTAAGAATTTCCAGAAATTGGAAAAATAACCCAATTTGGAGATCACTAAAGGTTAGGTTTAAACTGGAAAATATATTTAAGGATCAAGTTAAAAATTAAATTAACTTCTTCTTCTATGTAATCCGCTTCGCAAAGTGGTATTGCAGTTTTAAAGAGAACAAGTGTCAAGAAACTCCCCAGCAGCACATGTAGCTAATTCTTTTACTTCAGAATATTTGTCACAAAATGTTCTAAATTCTAATACATCAACAAGTTACACAATTAGTTTTCGAAGAATAAATGTAGTGGTAGCAAACAATAAACAGTTCGTAATAATACATCAATAAGTTAAACAATTACTTTTCGAAGAACTAGTATAATGGTAGCAAACAATAAACAGTGCGTAATAATGTACACAAAATTGGTAACGCAACAAATACCCGTAAATTTCTAAGATGTTTAACAAAATAAAAGTTTATACATTTACGTCACATGTTAAGGAGGGGGTCGACGAAGTGTGCCAAGTGGTAGGAGTAATCCTAAATTTTAAAATCTAATATATTTAAGGTTTAAAACACTAAATTTGAAACGAATGAAAATTCCGTGCAGGAACGGAGAAAGAATACAATTTCCTGCGGCCGGGCGGCCTGTCGTAAGAGGCGACAAAACAACCCACAGCCAGGTGGTAGGGCATTTGCCCGACTGGATGGCTACCACCCCTGGTCTAAAGTATGTCGCCATAACAACCTTGAGTTGTGTTCCGGCATTAGTGGACCAGGTTCCAGTCTCCTTTAAGAGGGCAGCAGCGCATTTGTAGCATCTTTGGTGTTGCAAATGTCCATAGGCGATGGTAACCGCTCTCCATCAAGTGGGCCGTCTGCCTGTCTGCTGACCTCCTGCAATAAAAAAAAAATAGTCAAATATTTCCAACTGTATGGACATTATGTTTAAATTATTAAAAAAATATTTAAATGGAAATGCAACTCATTACGGAACTGCTGTTTTAATTTAATGAGAGGCAGTCTCAAGAATGTGACCAGCTGTGACTTGTCATGAGGGAGGGATCAAAAAATCATGAAATTCATGTGACGTAACTTGTGGATTAAAGGCTGGAGAGAGCTGCTATGTAGTTTTGCCATCGAAATATTCTTCAATAGTGTAGTACCCAAGCTCGAATGCTCGGCATAGGGCAGTAATGTCAACCAGAACTCTATTCAAGTCATCATTAATCACTTGGAGAGAGCTTTTATTGCAAGAGTAACCTTTTAACAGAAGAAATAGGAAAGGAAAAGGCATTAATTACAAGGGAATGTGAAAAACGATTTATGGTCTCAGAAGGCTGCAACGTGTGCAAACTATATAGAAACTAAGATATAGCCAGACCATAACGAGAACTATTTTTTTTTGCCTTCTGGCAACATTCAATATTTATCTGTAGTCAAGGTCAGTGAATTTAAAATAAAACGAATTTATCCTTGTTACTTTAATTTTAACGTTGATCCGAAGCTAAAATGGGCTAAAAAATAACTAAACACGCATATAAAAATACCAAACTTTCACGTGAGCAAGTGATTTTTAAAGTTTACCAAGGATGTCTAATGGATTGCGAAGTAAAAAAATTTCGTTATAAATCGACGATATTTACCAAAGAACCGACATAATTTGACATTGACCTTTTTGGAGTTACTAGAGCTTAAACGAAGGGAATAGCTGATAAATTTGACTGCCCTCTGATTTGGTCCTTCGTCAAGAGGACTAAATCAGTGCTAGTCATTAATAATTAATTACTAACGTAGACATAAGGAAGAGAAACTAATTACTAACAACATTATAAATTGTATATTGGTGTAAATTCTTGGACTGTTTTTTCTTTGTGTTTGTGTATAAGTGGACTGTGTTGTCTTTTGAATAAATAAATTATTATATTAAAGTTAAACAAATTTGTGAAAGGGGCGCCTCTATTATATTCTACTTTATTTTGCTACCCTATTACTAAGATGACTGTACCGTCTATTATACTTCCTTTATGTGGTACTTTGTCTCATATTATCCGAACCCAATTTTCATCACTAAAATTTCTAGATCTCCAAAATTCGACACAAACTTTTAGGCAGACGACCAGACAAAAATTCTAACAATATAGCAGTAGGAATTCACTTAAATTTTGGCTTTTTTATTTTAAGAACAAAGACTGTAACTTTATTAGTACTGATCTGCCAAATATAAAAGACACAGGATTGTATACCGGTAAACAATAGATATGTCTACCAGTTGCTGAGTTAAAATGGTCATTTTGGCGGTATCGCATTATGAGTGTGACAGGAGTTAATCTTTATCATGATGATAAATGATAAAACACAACTCGATAATAGTAAGAGTTAAGTTTTCGCATGACGGAATATGATAAATCACAACTCGATGATATTGTTACGAGCTACAGGCCTCCAATTAAATAAATGCGTTGGAATTACTATAGAGTTTATTAGAGCTGTACAAACACGTATAAAACAAGTACAAAATGAAACTGGATGCAACCAGTTCACACTGCACGATTCAATGCAATTTAACACACGCCAAGTCCGTCACTATGTCGTAATCGAAAGTACTACACGTCTTAATTGTATCGTAGTCGTCGATTGACTGCGTCACCCCTCCGTTGGGGCATTGTTTTATACTAACTATACAGTACAAAAAAAATCGAACGCGTGCCAGTGCACCGCTCGGCAATCGGAAAAACCAGTGAATTTCCGAGAACTATTATTACTAATCTTATAATAATATACTTGTGTTTGTTTCTTTTGGTGAGCAATGTTTAACAAGTTATATAAGCAGATCTTGATTTGTTACTTCATTTATAGTCGCCGCTTAAAAAATGGAGACCTAAAATACTTTTTGTCCACAAATATCATAAAGAAAACAACAAGAATACAATAACATAGCAGAAAGAAGACACAAACATCCGACTAATCCCTGAGACGTTATATAAATCGTAATTTTATTACCTTTAAGAAAGTGCGCACACTGCAAACTTATTGAACGGTTGATAAAGAAGTTTTATTTGTAAGAATGGAGTTAATAGAACTTAAGAAGTGAAATTTCACCAATATTTATTTCAACAAACTAATGAAATTTCTTAATGCTTGCAGTTCTGTAGACATTATGGCGACAGCAGAGTGATTATAAAATTGTCAAGCAATGTCCCTAAAAGACGTCTGTCCTTATACTTGAGACTAGGCTTTGCCCCGCGTGTCAAAACACTAGGTACTAGCTTTATTTTAATTAAATATAGAAACATAGTGGCGAGAGGTATCCACCTGATTTGAAGTAATGCCATGAATGATATGTTGTATATGATGACAGGTTTTTGGTAGTGGATTGAAAAAACGCGATTGCAGCGCCATCTATATTTTTATTACAGGAGTTCAGCAGACAGGCAGACGACCCAGTTGATGGAAAGGGGTTACCATCGCCTATGGACATTTGCAACAGCAAAGGTGCTATAAATGCGCTGCAGATCTCTTAAAGGAGACTGGAACCTGGTCACTAATGCCGGAACACAATACAAAGTTGTTATGGGGACATACTTTAGACCAGGGGTGGTAGCCATCCAGTCGGGAAAATGCCCTACGACCAGGTGGGTTATTTTGTTGCCTTTTACAACAGGTCGCCTGGCTGCAGGAATTATTTCTTCATAGGCGTTGTCAGGACTATAGAATTCATTGTGTGGACTGATACAAAGTAGGCCGCTTTTTTTACCTTTTTAAGTATTGGAATGCTGTTAAAAATGCTTGTCGTATGAGAAGTATTTAAAATAAAGAAAACCGATATTCGTTTCTTATATCTTCGCGAACAATCACGATCTGAGCCTTTGATAGATATAACAAGGCACGTAAAAGACGTCTGTCTTTATACTTCAAATATATTGACTAGAGAGAGATAAGTTATTTTCATATAATGATTTTATCGGATTACTTGATAGCCATTTGAAAATGATTTTATAAGAAATATTATTATAACTATATATCTAAATCCGTGGCGTTGGGTGGGTCCAAAATTAAAAATACAGTTTGTATTTTTAATTTTTGAATCGTACAGCATATTTTGAAACAAAAGCCGGCGCTTGATCGGGTTATGAATTGTCATTTCATTCAATAAACTAATATATACACAAATAGTAAACGTAATCGCCAATAAATTCACGGCCTTTCCGATCTTTTGGTCGCTAGCCTTCTAAAGGGGGAATCGAGTTGTATCAAGTCCACACCAGTACTAAACATTTTTTTTATTTATTGTCCAATATTCTTACATAAAAAAACGAATATACAGTGAAAACTCCATGTAACATCACTCGATTTAACGACAAACTCCCTTAAGCGTTGAAATCACTTGGCTTTGGTTGGTTAAACGGCTTGTCTTCCATACAATGACACGCTCTCAATAACGAAATGATTAAGTAATAAAAAAACCTTTTAAGTTGCCAGAATTAGTAAAAACTTTTTGCTTTATTATCCTAGCCCGTAATAAACTGGATTTTCGGCATCATGCATACCGAAATTTCTAACTACTTCCTTTATCACCAAGATGCTTCAATATCACAAGATATTATGAATACATACATACATACATAACTTCACGCCAGGTCCCTTGCGGGGTAGGCACGAACAATGAATATGAATATGAATACAATAATTTAAAAAAAAACTGGTGCAGCAAAAGACGCTATTTAAGGACAACTCTTTATAACGCCATAAAATGCACAGTCCATTCAGTGTCGCTATACAGAATTTACACTGTACAATAGAAACACATTTGACTGTGGCACATACATATCGCGGGGTAAAAAGCTATTTAGTTTCAAACAATTTTTTTTATGGCTACATAGGTAAATAAGTTTCTTTTATTAGTAATAATAATAGTTTTTTTATTGCTTGAGTTTGGTAGACAGACAGACGGTCCACCTGATGAAAAGCGGTTCCCATTGTCTATGAACATTTGTAACACCAAAGTGTCAACAATGTGATGGGGCTCCCTGAATGGAGACCGGAACCTGGCCATTAGTGCCGGATACAAGTCAGGGTTGTGGTTAATATTATAGCGGCATGCTTCAGACTAGGGCTCGTAGCCATCCAGACGGGCAAATGCCCTACCACCTGGCTGTGGGTTGTTTTCTCTCGCTCTCGTCTTTTGTCTTACGACATGCCGTCCGGCCTCAGGAATTAGTTTTGCAGTGTGTATTATTTTTCCGTTCCTGCACGGAATGCTATTATATTATATATAATACATATATACACACATATTATATAGTAGTAGTAGTAGTAGTAAGAATGACTAAACAGATATACAATGCAAAAGTGGATGGATGCAGAAGTCGCGGAAGGCCACGACACACCTTCCATGATCAAATTGATCTTGTATTAGCAGAAGGTGATGTCAGGAGCCTTAAAAACAGACGAGCGTGCATGACAAGAGCTATGAATGTTAAAGAAGCAAGTGAGGTGTGTAAGAATAAGCCTGTATGGCGCTCTGTTGTTCGTGCCTACCGCGCAAGGGACCTGGCGTGAAGTTATGTAGTATGTATGTATTATATAGTATAGGCCGCCAGACTACAGGAAATTGGTTTCATTCCTGCACGGATAGACATTTCTGAAGATATAAATTAACAGCATTCACGAGACATCTGTATTCGACGAATCTTAGAAATATAATTACGAAAGTTTCCATAGAGGTGACAACGTTATCCGGCCTTATTTTACTTTTTTATTTTTTACTATCTTTCCCCGCAGACGTCGCCCTGCCCGGAAAAGCTTCAATCAATATACCGATCGCAACGCCACCTACCGGGTCCAATTGTGAACCAACTCAGAAACCTTCTTTAGCTCATGCACAACAACTTTGCTAAAGATGATGATGATGATGATGATGTGTGATGATGATGATGATGTGTATAGTTTACGATTCTATAAAGGACATACATATAAACATTCATTTGTATATATAAGAAGAAAAAGTTTTTTTATATATTTTATTCTTATATTTATGTTTTTTTTGTTTTCATTTTTTCTTTCTTCCTTTTTATTATTATAATAAAAACTGCTTACATTACATTATAGGTATAGGTTCGCGTCTGACTATTAATTATACCGCAATATCGAACGAAGATATAGTCTGAGATGGAGCACGTTTATCTTGAAGGTATGGGACTTGAAGACTCATGTTGTAGGTATCGGAAAAAACAGACTCCGACAGTGAGTTCCACTCCTTTGCGGTGCTCATAATGATAATGGACTTAAAGCGATTTGTTCCTATAGGGATATGTCCACCATATAGCAGTGTTGCATGCCATGCCATTACAGAGTGTAATATATTTATTGCGTGATACATGTACTGAGATGTTAAGGTTTTTATAGTATCAATGCATTCGGCCCATAATGGAGAGAGCAAAATTATTATTACAATATTGACTTACAAATACATTTCATGCAATCAACACAATTAAGCATATAAATTACATTTGTTAATCATTAAAATAAAAATAGCAATAATCTTTTTTATGTTTATTTTTTATATAGTATAAGTATATTTATCCGTGCAGGAAAGGAGAAAGAATACAATTTCCTGCGGCCGGGCGGCCTGTCATAAGAGGCGACCAACAACCCACAGCCACGTGGTAGGGCATTGCCCGACTGCAGAGCTTCCGGACCTGGTCTAAATAATATTGCCATAACAACTTTGAGTTGTGTTCCGGCATTAGTGACCAGGTTCCAGACTCCCTTAAGAGAGCGGCAGCGCATTTGTAGCACCGTTGGTGTTGCAAATGTCCATAGGCGATGGTAACCGCTTTCCATCAAGTGGGCTGTCTGCTGAACTCCTGCAATAAAAAAAATATAGTATACGTATATAATTATATATTTAAAGAAAAATGTAAGGAATTTGAGACCCAATAAACATGTATAAATAATAATCTATAAGTAATACATCTAAATAATAAATGTCTACTATTACAGCATGTCAAATATATTTATGTCAGTTCATAATGTTTTATCGTCCATAAGTATGTTTATATTATTATAATATTTAGTGGTCAGTAGCGTTTTTTTTAAATAATGTACATGGCAGCTCTCTAAGTGACTTCGGCCCTTCGTATACTACAGTGTACGATGATGACTTGCACATTAATGCAGTAATTGCGTTTACAATGCAGACTCTAAATTCAGCGCGTCTGATACGTGGAAAGGTGACCACCACCTAGTATGGCTGGATAAATAGGTGTGGATTAGTTTTGAAAAACATAAATATTTCTAGTTCTTTAAAAAAAATATCGTGTCATACATACAAACACAGGCGGACAGGGGACGATCGAGTATGACGTTTTTATAAAAGTACCATATTAGCCAAAATGTCGATGGAATTCAAAAAAGGACAATGAAAAAACTCTAAACTTACCTTTTTAAACTCATTTTTCACATTAAAAACTGTACTGTTCACTTATTATTTTCTTTAATTATAAAAACTTAGAGAAACACTGAAAACAAATATTGTCAATACTTTTATAGTTTTATTAATTGTTCACTGTGGTTTTATACTAAGAAACGTTGTAACTCAGTGGGTAAATTAAATAAAGTTCATTATTATAATACTTTGAATCCTTTACTAGACCCATACACTGCTCAGATAGTCATTCTGCCTGGATATGCATATTGTTACAATTACCACGATCTTATTGTGAAGGAAAACGTCGTGAAAAAACTTAACCCTTGTTATGACTTTGGTGATATTTTTTGCTAAAAATATTTTCTATCGTGTTATGTGCTTTTAGGTGTTAATATTTTTTGGTAGAATTAGGGTTATCTTTTAGCACATTATGTAACTTTTTTTCGATTAAAAAAAGTAATAATTTCATCAAATAATCTAATAAGCTAAGAATAGGGTTAAGATTTGCGATGTTTAAAACCCGTCAATTCACCTTAGATAAGTCAAAGGTATATCGTCCTACAAATGGAGGGCAGAATCTAGAAGTGCAATGTTTCAATTGAAGTGCAATCTTGAAATAAAATTACTTGAAATAACAGCCCTAGTACTGTAAAATACAGAGTTGATGAGTTGAGCAACTTTATCGATAGGTGTCTCTAATATCTGGCATTAATGGTTGTGATATTCGCATTAATGACAAAAACAATAAAACAAAACATAGACAATACACTCGTTAAAATTCGTCACAAATTATTTAATTTAGACCTATTTTTGTGTTTTTTATTTTGAAATCGAAATTCAAATTCAAAAATGAATGTCTAAATAATAAAGATACTTCCTTATAATAATCGAGGTATATTATTATCGACGAGGTACGAGATATATTACACTACCGAAAAATGCGATTTATTAGCAGTAACCGATTTCTGGAATTAACACTAAAACTAATAACTTGTTTTTTAAAAAGATTTTTAAATACAAGCTTTTGAGATCCTGGATATCATGTAGCAGCAGAGTGCTAGCCAAGACAAGGAAAACGAGCCCAAACACGACGGTCTATCTTGAGTTCCTATGGCCACCATCCGACTCCATCATCAGATCAGCTCCATGGTACCATATTATTGCATTGTCACGCGATATACATATGTGTGCAAAATTTTAACTCAATCGGAAACCGGAAAGTTGGTCAAATTTAACTTGCAAGATTTTACCCGAACTTACATACATACATCCATTGTAAGTGAAATAAAAGCTTGTAAATACGAAGTATCGATGAGAAAATTATACGTTCTAATAATTTATAATCGATATGCACTTATCACTGTTCGATTAATATATGTGAAGAAACCGATTTCCGAAGACAACTTGAGCCTTCCACCGTTTCGTACGTACTGAAATGGTTTTCATGTTTTGGCCCTAAATTTATATACTTTCCATACAAAAATATACCTAAGCTACACTCAATACGATTCAATTTTGTTTACAGATTATATAATTTCAGATAGCGAATTAAGCTTATCCAAAATCTATTCTATTAACACGCTTATAAGGTAGATATTTCTATGAAGAAAAAGATTGACAATCAAAGGTAAGTCTTGAAAATTTTACCATGGTTTTTATAACTTATTTTTATAACATTAAAGTAAAAAATTGTTTGCTACCTTAGTTTAAAATTGCAACAATATGGATTAGCTTTATTTGGATGTCGTATTTATTTGTGAGTGTCGCAGTTAAAGTGGAAATGTTATCATGTTCTATACATACTATAAACAAAGATGCATAACACTTATGTTTGTATATCCGTTAACGCTTCTTTAAATCGAGGGGAAAACCTTACAAAAGGATATAATGATTTAAAAATATACATAACGCTGCGAACCAGAACAAGTTCGCATCATTCCACGTACAAGGTTTCAATAAAAATCACCCACTCTATTTGTCATTTTACTACAGAACTCTTAATCATCATCATCATCATAGTATAGCTTAAGAACTTAGCTCTTGTCGGTGGAGCCTCCTGCAATCTTCTCTATTCTCGGCCAGGTGTTTCACTTCTTTTTTCAAAACTCTTACAAAGTATTTCATACACACATACACACAACATACACGCACATGCACACACACGTGCACACTAAGAGTACATAGTTATAGGTTCTTATAATAAAATCGTGTTGGTTGCTGCGATTTAGACCTAGAGTCTAGTGCAACAACTACCGCCAAAAAAATTGGAGCCTTAATTTTAACTTTAACTTTAGAAAAAAAAGTGTATAAGTCCAAGAAATAAGTTTATATAAATAAATTAATTTGAATTTAATCGAAAGTATCTCGAAATCGACTTTCCTAAAAAGCATTTTTGATATAGGTACTACGACTTTATCTTTTTTCAGGGCCTATTCTAAAATCTGAGCTGGGAGAAGAAAAGGGAGTTAAATTTATTTTTCAGTAACATAAATGTGTGGAGAGCTTTAATATAGCGCTAACCGCCCGCGTCTCAAACTCAAAGGGCGTGGGTTCGAATCGGCTTTTGCTTAGGCAACTTTTTGACGTACTGAGCGTATTACTATCACCACTCGCTGATGGCGAGGGAAAACATTGTGATAACACATGCACATTGAGATAACCCATATCATACCTGCCAATCTGCCTTGGACAAGTGTTGCGGGCATACTGTCCGGTTCCCTATAAAATGGTAAGCCGAGCCTAACCAAAGGACGCTAATAAGCTGTTATTATTATTTTGCAGGAGATCATACGTAATATATATTAATTTTCGATCGACAGACAAATCTTCCGCTGCTATATAGTTATACTTTGACTGTGACATAACATATTCTACCCGCAGCAGCCTATTATAAAAACTATACGAAATAAAGTAAATTCGATGTTAAACCTTCTGCTTCTAGACATAAGTGTTATAATGATATAACGTTGTCTATTAAAATCATCTTCGCTACACTTCAGCAAATTGGAATCTCTCGACATGCCTATGTCACGGTAATTGTAATAAGCCGGTGATTATATATAATAATCGGTAATTATGCATAGTCACAATTAGTGCCAGTAAATATGACAAATCAATGTAGGCGAAGGCTTTGCCGACCCATCTCACTGCAACGGCTCCGGGGTCGATTCCTGCCACAATAAAGCTCAGAACCGAATTTTCTTTGTTATTGTATAAGATGTCTTAAATCGGCCTCAGAGTAGTCAGTTATATATTTCCCATAACACAAGCGTAGCTTGCTTAATTTGTACTTCTGTAATAGCTAGTTTTAACTATTTAGTAGTCTGAAAATGATTTACATCAAGTCAATCAAGTATAGATAAAATATGGTAAAAAGATGTCTCTACAGTCGTATTATTTTGGAGTCGGCATTGCAATTTACTATCAAATATGTCGTAAACGTGGCAACGCGAACAAAGTTTTACTGACACATGTCAATATGCCTTGCTGAAATTAGGAGTGTCCACGCACAGCTATTCACCGAGCACGGAGGGCTCTCCGAATATCCGAACCGGTTCGGATTGTAGGAGCATCCTTTGTGCATTTGTGATGCGGGCAATTTCGACACTGTACCCCACTTACTTTTTTACTGTCCAGTGCACACCCGACTACGTAGCGTGTTTGAGGTAAAAACCGGCTTCCACGTCAAATAAGAAAAAAATTTTTTTTTAAAAAAACAAGCTTTTATTTAAATGCACTAAAAAAAAAATAAACTTTAACTTTTACTATCAACTTATAACTTCATTATTAGACATAAAAGTTTTTGTGGCACGAATAAAATTGTTCTATGTACTTCCCAACGATATTAATTTATATGTTATATAAAAGCTTGTCAGGAGATGTAAGTACTCGTATTTACTTTGTTTGAATTATTTCTTTTTAGCACATTTAAATAAGCTGATGCCCATAACTGGAAGGACACAATGATATTCAATGAGATTGAATGATTAATCTTGATGTTTATATAGATCACTTTGGTTGATTCATTCATATTGCAAGGCAGAGATGAACCGCCTAATTAGGGCTTAACGTCATAATTCGACCAAAAGCAGCAAAACTTTGGTGTGTACTTGCTCAGTCCTTGTATAGTAAGAGGTAGAACATCGCGCCATTAATTTGCTGTCTTTCGTCCTCCTGTGTGAGGCAACGGCCAATGCACAGCAGCGTAAGGACAGCAATTTTGGACACTTCCAGTCAATTTGTGACCAAGACACATTGCCGTGCGCTCATCTTTTCTATCAACTTATTGTGAATGAAGAATGAATGAATGAGTAAAAAACTTCAACTTACATAAGACGTTGTGAGAAGTGTTAGCTTGAAAGTGGAATTCAGTAACGTGCGCCGTTCCTGTGTGCAAGGCAAGCTAAACCGAGTCAGAAGGGACGGATTTCAAGATGGTGGAGCTTCTGCATTTCTAATGCAAGGATCTAGGTCGTATTTCTCTCATACAGTCCACTACTTGTTGAAGCAACACTTTACCCGTAGGCAACCCACAGAACTATATATCTCTTTTTTTTCACTTTCTCCCATTTTTTTGACGTCGGCACAATATGTCTTTTCCTCCTACACTCCTCTATTCTGACATACGTCCTGTTTTACGCCATAAATCATCATAGCATCAATTTTCACACAATACTACAAATATACTTATATAAATAAATCGAGCAGAAAATCCTTACGTCATCGTTGATACAGAAAAGTATTTAATATATTCTATACTAAGAAAGCAAAAAAATATTATAATTCATAACTTTTTCTTATCGCATGGTCGACCCTCAAAAATAGGTCCCTAGACTCCAAAGTCCATTTAACAACCCTTTTCTTAGGGTTCTGTGGGTCTAAAAATTTTTTTTTTTAAATTTGTAACAAAAAAAATATTATTTGCGAGAATAATTTCTGTGCCATACAAAGACGGATAGGACAAATGTTCAGACAGACAGACATATGGATGCATGGACGGACATTTATGAGGAAAACAGAAGCCTTTTTTGCCAAATGGCAACAGAAGTATGAAAACACTTCCTTGAGTATATGTTTTTTATTGTAGATTATTACACGAAACGTGACAGAGACCTGTATAGTTATGAGATGAGATGAGATGTAATAAAGTTCGAGTACCTAAATAGGCCTTTCAACCTAGAAATGAAATGAAGATTTATGAAATGAAATGAGGTTTCGAATATGGGGAAAGTAAATAAAAACTGATTAGTTAAACAAACAACGACTTCTCTAACGAAATCAGGCGTTAAATTCATATCTAAATCTGATGAACTCATATAATATGCCTCGCCTCATATGAAACGTCAAACAATTTTTTTTTCTGTGGCATTCTATCAGCCAGTATTTATTTGTCCTGATGATAATAAATATTTAGCTCAATGAAATAATAATTTAGTGAAAAGTAATTTGTAAGTATAACTTGATGTTCCAAAATTGTTGATTTTTTTTTCTTAAGATTTCAGCCTTAATTTAACAGTGGCTGTAAGAAAATTTAGGATATAAGTCGCATGTATTATCTATGGTTTGCATAGTTTTTAAATTTTTGACACAGGGGAAAGGTGAAACCGAAAATCCAGCGGCACTTAAAAACTACCCATATCAGTATATTGTGAGGATCCAACACAGAAGAATAATGAGTACGGAACCTTAAGATGTAAGAAATAAGCAACGTGTTTTTCCCTTGAATCTTGGAACAAACAAAGCACTAAAACTTGTGCTGACCTTAGTCTGATTTGTTTTGTTATTTATTCAGCTGTGGATACCAAACTTATATTTAGGGTACCATAGATATTTTGGCAAAAACATAATCCTCATAAAATTATGGCGAAGATGTGTCGCAATTATTAGCAGAATGTATCAGGACTCAAGAAATGAGGTGTGAATTAGTGAACAGTGCCAAATTTTGTATGTTTAACATAGATAGGCATATTTAATAGTAGTCTATCCGACATAGAGTCGAATGGATCAAAACAAATATGTAGAACATTAGATATAAGTGTAATAGTTAAATTGTTTAAACCATAAGGTACAGTGGACTGACATATTTTTATGTAAATAAAAGTCGCTTCAAAATAAAGAGATTTTTATGTCTGACCATATGTATATATTTTACGTTCAAGTCTTCTTCTCAAAAAGCTACATGGCCAAACATAGCGATATCACAAAAAAATTTAAGTGGTTATCACAACTGGGGGATGAAAGAAAGTAAGATACTCACGTGTTTGACAACTCGTGAAAGATCAAAAACGCAGAACGAGGAGATAGAAAATTCTAAAATAAGTTAGGGTTTTAAGGTCATCATAGCTCATTAAAGTCGCTCGGCACCCAACAATTACCGTCTTCTATGGCTGGAACTCGCATTATCGACGAATTACCGAGTAGTCCGTTTTTTTTCTTTCATCTCCTGATGAAGTTTTTTGTCAGAGTCTTCATTTAAAGATATTCAATAATGTCCTTTATTTTATGTTTTTTTACTTTTATTTTACAATTTTTGGATGACTATCAGCTATTCACATTATAATGAAAACACATTGGTGAAATCACACAAGTCACCACAGATATAAACAAATTAAGATAACTAATCAGAGAACTAAAAACAAAGGAAAAAAATAGTAATTTAAACATTGAAAAAATTATCTAACATACTAAAAAACCTGCTCATTACACACTAAAATTCAAAATATAGATAATCGAGTTTATTCCTGAAACCAGACACAGAATTACCCGTTATATCCAAATCATAGCTGCGAATTAATTTATTATAGGTAGGACACGATCGATACAGAAAACTATTTTGGCGATTATTATTACTATTTTTTATTCTTGTTTATTATTATTTTTCTTTAACTCTTTTTTATTAATTTATTTATTGCTTATAACCTATATATAATATGTTTATGTTTTGCATTTTCTTTCCTATTTACTATTGTGTTTACAGTTTGTCCAAAATTCTTCAGTACTAAGTATTTGTTACAACAATATTTACTGCCACTGCTATAACAAAATAAAAACAATGTTTATTTATCCTATGTGTTATATCTGTTATGTAAGTACACCCTATTTTTATATTCCTTACTTCCTACACTGATGTATGTAGCTACGGGATAATGTAATCTCTCCTCTTCTATTCTTATGTACACCATCTATATTTTATGCTAATTCATATGTTATTTAGTAGTGTAATAAAGTAAGTATTCTATATTGACAAAATTAAAAGGTCCAGAAATCAGAGGCAGGATTTCAATCCATAAATCAAATTAGTTTCTTACTCTTCCGATGTACAAAGAACAGTTCTAAAGTAGATTTCTTCCTCACACTTGACTGTCACAGAATTTCACTTGATTGTGTGCGCCACTCCAGCCAGATTTTATACTATAAGATCGAAAAAGATAAGTTGATGAAGATATTTAACCGGAAATATCGCTCACATCAGTGTTTTAGTAAACAGTTCTCATAATTTGCTTTTATCAACGGAAGTGACAAAAAGTGTTCTGATAAAAAAATTGTCCATCCAAAGGTTGTCTGGAAGAAATCGCTAATAGCGATAAGGCCTATCGTATTGCAAAAAAATATTTCTGCTAACTTTATCTTTTAAAACACAATAAGGCATATTTATTCATTCATCCATTATTATTAACTAGCTTCTGCCTGCGACTTCGTGACAGATATTTTTTTTCAAATTAGACCAGTAGATCCTGAGATTAGCGCGTTCAAGCAAAGAAACAAACTTATCAGCTTTATATATTATATAAGATAAAACTCTCTCACCGACACCACATCCTGACAAAATCACCGCTTCTATTATGTTATGTTGCAGAGAAATTACTTTCAGTCTGTTATAAGCTGTTAAGTAAATAAAGCTTTTGTACTATCCCATGGGAACTCTTTGATTTTTCGGGTTCAAAAGTATCCTATATCTTGACCAGGGATATAAGCTATCACCATACAAAATTTGATGTAAATCGTCCAGTCGTTTCGGAGATTAGCCGGTACAAACAGACAGACAAACAGAGAAACAAAAAAATTGAAAAAAATCTAAATTAGTTCTATTTCAGTTCTTACATTCCCCTGAGTCGGTTTATAATAATTTTTTTCATTGCACATAAATTTGACCTCTATAACTTTATTATATGTATAGATAGATTAATTAACGTTTTTCAGTAGTTAAGGAAGTTCTCACAATATATATCTAATATATAAAATTCTCGTGTCACAGTTTTCGTTGCCATACTCCTCCGAAACGGCTTGACCGATTTTGATGAAATTTTTTGTGCTTATCCGGTATCTATGAGAATCGGCCAACATCTGTTTTTCATCCCCCTAAATGTTAGGCGTAGTCCACCCCTAAAATTTTTTATTTATTTTTTAGACAAAATTTTTAATTTCTATTTTTTTATGATACAACATACAAAAATACATACAACCATAGATTTTCAACCCTCTACGATCAACCCCTATTTTTTACCGGGCAGGACGACGTCTGCCGGGACAGCTAGTATGTATATATAACACTTAACTTATTAATCTTTATTTCGCTTTATTGCCCTATTTACCCGAGTAGTCAGTCTAGGTAGAGGGTACTAACTCTATGTGTGAATCACTCCAAGCAGCGGCATATCCACGGGTGCCAGCGAGGCGATCTCGCTAGTCGATATGACCTTAAAAAAGGTCTTTATTGCTCCCCGGCAGTGGATGAGTGAGCGGAGCGTCCCGCGGAGGGGCTAGACCATGTGCCCATGGCCCTGGCACAAGGGCGAAAAACGGATCATCGAAGAGCTTTAGTGGGTATCCTGAACCGTGTTGTGGCAACACGGCTCACAGCTTCACGGCATCCCGCACACCTTCCGTGATCTTCTTCCCGCGCGGCTGAGGGTCCTCAATAGGATTTTCCCTCGTTAAAGTTAGGATACAATGGGAACATTTTATACATCCCGGGAGTAGATTATCGGAGAGCGTGTGAGACTCCCAACGTAAAACATACATTACAGCAACTTCATAGTTAAACCCTATTTAAATACAAAGTTCAAATACCACGCGAAATAAATATTGAGCAAGCTTAAATTATACTAAAAGTATTTTTCACTTTCAAGGGATATATTCAAACAGACGACTTAGTTCAAGTTGTTTATTGTCATCTTATACCTTATTCAGCGAACAGCTTCTTGATATGTCAAAGTTTTTGACAAAACAAACATTTCTATAAATATTCTGTTGAATCAGTTCTTACGCGACTTGAGTTTTCGAACAATCGACTACTTTTCTTAGTTTAAGGCTAGCGTCCACTATTTGCAAAGCTGTATTTATATATTAGTGTCGTTTTGTAGCCAATAAAAAAAAGAACTACAGTAGTTCGTTTATTTTTAAGTATTAAGTTTAATATTTCTTTCTTTCTAGTTATTATTGATTTCAATTTAATCATCAACTAAATTAATCCATCACATGTCAATATGTTACAACTACAGTATAACATTATTATTTATTATGTATAACCTGTCTATATTTACACGTATAGTATATGTTTATTGTTAAAATGCTAACTATCTAGCATACAACAGTTATATCTACCAACATCGCCGTTTCTAATCCAATTTATTCCTACTGCGACTTGTCTGGAAGAGATCGCTTTTTAGCGAAAAGACCATCGGTTTTACTCGTTTAAATAGAACTACTAGTCTTTATTTTTTCTCTAATGGTGTAAAATAAATAAAAAAATTGGTATGTAATTAATTAACTTTCCCGCCACAAGACAACTTATACTTCACAAGTCATGCATACAAGTCTAACCTTCCTTTTTTCTTAGCAAAAGTGTGTCTTGTAACAATTATTTATCTTTTAGCTCAGTTTCAGTCTTTTATCGCAGTATCTTTTAGGATCTTGCATGATCAAATTGATCATGTGTTAGCAGAAGGTGATGTTAGGAGCCTTAAGAACAGACGAGCGTGCATGACAAGAGCTATGAATGTCAAAGAAGCAAGTGAGGTGTGTAAGAATGGGCCTGTGTGGCGCTCTGTTGTTCGTGCCTACCCCGCAAGGGACCTGGCGTGAATTTATGTATGTATGTATCTTTTAGGAAAATGATGTAAGGTATACGAGCGACAGCTACGCGATGCTATTATCGCCATATATAGTGTGCTGCCTGCCTTAATTGTCTTGGAAGGCTATAAAAGGTACTGAATTGTTTGCTTCCGATTCCTGAATTGAGTGTTTTGTTAAAACTTTTCTTACGTAACTGGCAAAGTAAAGGCGGAGACTATTTCTCGTAGAAATTGTTTTGTCGCTTTTTCTCTTCAATGCCTTTGGAGTTTAACAACTATATGCAAAATATAGCAAATACTTCAAAGAAAACATAAGTTTAACTGAACCTAATATCTGTTGGCTCAGCGGCCTAAATATGTCTCGGCTTACGAAATGAGAACACGCCACCGGTTTCTGTCCTGTGCGATTTCATGCCAACTATGGGCTTGAAGAGTAAGCTTGAGCGTGAACTGACCTGCGTGAACAGGTCAGCCTCCACTCTGTCTTTCCACTGGCGTTTGGGTCGGCCGCCCGGACGTCGGCCATCCGATCAGCTTTCATTACGCTTCGATCCTCTCCCATTCGTTCTACCCAACTGGAACTGATCCAGTGAATAGTTCCAAGATTTTTTAATGGACCTTAAAAACATATAATCCAACCGTTTACTTTATACCTTTTTATAAGTCGGTTATAGTTCTTACAATTCACAAAGGTAAGCAGGATCGACTGGAGTTTAAACGTGTATACATTAGATATGCACTTTGCAATACAGGTATTCCTGACCGAGCTTTCAGTTTTTTTTTTATTGCAAGAGTTCAGTAGGCAGATGACTCACTTGATGGAAAGGCGTTACCTATGGATATTTGCAACACCAAAAGTGCTACAAATGCGCTGTTGCTCTCTTAGGGAGACTGAAACCTGGTCACTAATACTGGACTACAACTCAAGGTTGTTATAACGGTATACTTTAGACCAGGTGTGGTAGCCATTCAGTCGGGCAAATACCTTACCACCTGGCTGTAGGTTCTTTGTCGCCTCTTAAGACAGGCCGCCCGGCCGTAGGAAAGTTGTAAGCGTGCCGTCGAATCATACCCGCTTTTGGTCTCTCTATTTCACACACACGCGCACACATAGAGACGCGTACACGCACACACACGCACATATGCACGCTCACTACACACACACACACACGCAGATACATGTTTACCACTAATATAATCCGTTCGCCTTCGTGAACTGCACGAACTACACATACCTCTCATAAGTCATTTAAAAATAATACAAAGGGAGTCAAATTTCAAGTAAATCTATACTCCGTCAATGATCAAAACAACTTATTTCCAACTTAAGCAAAACTTAAAAGAACAAAAACAATTCTCAGAGTGAACTTAAACATAACTTTAAAAACCGCAGCAACTTAATATTAACAAACGAATGTTACTTATTACTTGCAAAAGTTATAAGTTGTAGCGCTGTTGATGTAATAAGTTCTAACTCAGACGTAACTTAATGTTCTGAACAGCTGAAATTAATAACTTGAGAAAAGCCCCTTTATATGACTGATTGAGTTTTTAGAATATGATGAATTACAGTTAAAGTATTGAATTTAACGACTTAGTTTATAGACGCTGGATTTTAACATTATAATTTGCCTGTGTTGCCTTTGGCCAGTATAGATGGCTACCACGCTAGGATCGACCTGGGCGTAACTATGTTCAAAGTCTCAGGCCTTTCCTACCATAACGCGGGGCACATGGGAGGAGGGTGGTCTTATATAATATCAGCCCATAAATGTCCCACTGCTGGGCTCGGGACTACCATTATAAGGGTAGGGGTAGGGGGACTACCATAATGGACAATGGATAACTGTAGTGGAACACTTACAAGCCAATAGATGGCGCTGTACCATATTTGAGGTCGCAAACGATACCCGAAACGTACAAGGAATAATACAAATTTCTAACTATAATAGATGGGCCTGGGTCTGTGTGGAACAACAATCTCTTCGCTGGTAGATCTCTCTTTAAGACTGAGGAGTGAGGAGCATTCCTTCTCGCTTCTCCACGTTAGAGTGGCCACCCATCATCACCCTAAACAACAATACTAAGTATCACACGAAGGGTGATTTTGAAAATTTACCAAAGATTAATAGTTAATAAATAAAGTCTTTATTTCCCAATAATCTCTAGTCTTTTGTTTCTAATTTAAAGGGTCCATGACACTTGCTCTTTAGCTTTCGTTATCCATAAATTCCCGCTACTAATTTTATGTCGTCATTCCAGTTTCTGAGGGGTCGGCCGCGACCCTATTGCACTCCCTAGAGAACCAACGTAGGACTCGATCGCTCCATCTTAAGTCTTCTATACGATAACTACGTGGCCTTCCCACCTCCACTTTAGTTTTGCTGTTATACTTAAAACGGCAGTGATTTTTGTATTTCTGCGATACCAAGGATTTCTAGTGGATCAAGTAACTGCTTCGGCTCAGCGACCGAAAATGAGTCCTGGCCTCTGAAATGAGAATAGTCCCCACCTTCCTGTCCAGCGCCGTCTCCTGGCAGTCATAGACATGAAGCTCGAGCAGAGCAGCCTCCACTATGTCACTCCAGCGATATCTGGATCGACCAACTGGTCGCCGTCCCGTTGGTCTACCCAGATAGGCTCTTTTCACCACGAGATCCTCCCCCAATCTATATAGGCGGCTAAGATAGCGCAAGCGATGTATGTGCCTTGCTCTCGCCTATTATATTGGGCTCTTCCTCCAGATTTCGGATCGTCTAGAGGAATTAAAGCAAAAAAATATTTTGACCATATTTACCAAAAGAAACGGACATGACAGGTTTGAAATGGTTCGTTTCGCTTCTTTTAGTCGAATAATTGCTCAAGTACTTATCATATGGTATTGAAACTCTAATTTTAAGAATTGTAATGATTATTATCAAAGTACTCATTTATACATACATTTATATAATTATTAAGTAAGTTTTAATTTAACATACTTGTGCATACATCGTTGATTATTTATAACGATGTACTCTACTCACTTCTTTTAAGGTGGCGAAATGTTTGCTAACGAAGCCAGAAAAATATAACAATTTGGTGGCATGAGTAAAGAAGAAAACACTACCTTATAGCGCAACTGGTACCGTCTTCGTCGTCTTCTCTCTTTTTACGCCGCCTTCGTATACACAGATAAGCCGCAAGTGCGAAAAGGCCGGCTATAGCCGCACAGCTCAGTATCACAATGAGGACAATGTCACGCGTCTTCATTTTGACCTGGAAAAAGAGAAGAGATATTAAAATAATTTTAAAGAGCTTTTGACAGAAACTTGATGTTTGCATTAGTATGGAAGGAATGGGTTGTTCCCGATTCACCCACGACAACTCAACCCACGTACATAAATTTCCAACTCAACCCACCACTTATTTTTAGTACATTTTCCTATCACAACCTAAATGTTATTTCCAATTCAACCCACACCAAAAACAATAGCAATCAAGTATGGACAGCAAAAAAATGAAACTCTGTCTTTAATCTCTATCCCTATAATCTATATACATTTCTATTTTTTTTTATTGCAGGAGTTCAGCAGACAGCAGATGGTCCACTTGATGGAAAGCGGTTACCATCGCCTATGGGCATTTGCAACACCAAAGGTGCTACAAATGCGCTGCTGCTCTCTTAACTTAAAGTTGATATGGCGGCACACCTAGTGCAGGGGTGGTAGCCATCCAGTCGGGCTAATGCCCTACCACCTGGCAAAACTGGCTGTTACTAACATTAGGTTGGGAAAACTGCCTAAACACAGCATGCTTCGTGCATAGGATTTGAACCCGTGTCCTTGGAATAAAATACGATTATCCAAGCCCCTAAACTAACACGGCTTAAATAAATAAAGTTCCTAACAAATAACAAAAGCTACCCTCAAATAACGCTAAAAAGTTTTCATCGAATTGAAAATGGAACACCGCTCGAATTTCAATTAACACTGGAATATCTAACTAAAATCTACTTCAGTCCAAATTGTACGTGAAAACAGACTGAGTTGGATGTGGAGTGCGTCGCGATGCGGATCTCTAATCGATCCATGTACGTTTAAACGAGTGAACTCACTCGCGCCAGTCGGTGTATTAGTACTGGTTTATTTTAAATTCACACTTTTGTAATATATAGTGGGTAGGGCTGTCGTATTATTCAGGATTAGCTACGAATCCCCCTACTACAATAAGAAATTACTATTAAAATTATATATAGAACGCAATTTGAATTTAATGCTGGAATATCTAAGTAAAATCACTTTTGTCCAAATTGTACGTGAAAACAGATTCAGTTGGATATTGAGAGCGTTGCGATGCGGATTTTTGATCGTTCTAAGTGCATTTGTACGAGTGAGCTAACTCGCGCTTGTTGATGTTATTAGTACAAGCTTATTTTAAATACACTGTACAATAAATTACAATATTGTAGAGCTATCGTATCAATTCAGAATAGTTAAAAATAATAAATTCGGCAGATAAACACACATACTGTATATCCCCAAATTAAACAAGTTACGCTTGTGTTATGGGTAATATAGAACGAACAACTGGGGCCGATCACAAACACTCAGACCATAGTAAATTACGGAGAAAATTCGTTTCCAAAATTTACCATACCAGGAATCGAACCCGGAGCCTTGGCGTTGCAGTGAGGTTGGCCGGCAAAGGCTTAGCTCGTTCAACCACAAAGGCCGTCTCAATCACAGTCCCTACAATTGTTAAGGATTATTAACATTGAAAATGGTACGCAATTTGAATTTCAATTAATATTGCAATGTTTCATTTAAACCCACTTTAGTATCAATTGTACCTGAATAGAGACTAATTTGGATGTGTAGTACGTCGCGGAGCGAACCTATAATTAATTTATGTACATTCAAACGTGTGAGTTTAGTCGCAGAAATCGATTTTATAAGTACTGGTGTGATTTTACCATCTATATAAAGCAAACTATTCCAAAGAACTGTTCAGTACGATGCTCTTGTCATATTTTTATTATCACACGAAGTTGTAAACGTAGATAAGAGAACATATTTATTTTACCTTAAAAAAGATGTTCTTCAAAACTAAGTTATACAAAAACTTTCGAATTTAAGTATCCTTAGTTATACGGTGTGTACGCAAGTATTCTTAAAAATTATCTTAAGTACTTTGGAGTCTTTGGAATGAGCTTCTAGCTGCCATTTTCCTATAACATGAAATCAAGAGTAACAAGAAAGATGTAACATCTCCTTTGAAGCTAACAGCACGTGAATAACACTTCTAATATTGTGAAATTACATAAGCAAAGATAACCACTATACAAGATAACAGGTGAAATGATAGCCTATCTGTTGTACTCTAACAATAAAATAAAAGCTGTGTTTTAGATTTTATCAGAAGTATTACGATGTCAAACTTGATATAAATACTAAACGAAGTCACATGTTTACATAATTATAAATAGTAAAAAGCACTTAACTTGTATGTAATGTACAGGTAGAGAATACAAATTAACATATTATTTTTATTTTTATACATTAGCAAATAGACTAGAACATAACTTGGATAAAATGTTAAAATTTACTAAAGCGTTTTGTAATCAATTAATACATCACATTCATACAACGAGTACATACTTTGATTTTACAATTCAATTAGCACTTTAAGCAATTTTTGAATTGCTCTGGTATTTTAACGTTTTTAATTGATTGAAATTTATAAATAAAATGTGAAAAACGTTATAGGTGTGATTCTACTACAATAAAGATTTTAAAAATAACTACTAGTCAACTTGTATTAGAATTAGAATCACATATTTTCTGTTACAATACATACAATACGATTCAACTAACCAGGCAAGTAAACTCTCCCGTTCAAACGCACCTAATCTCTACAAAGACATAAACAGGGCTCTAAGTATGTCCCTAAAACAAGGTTACATCGATTCCAAACTTGATATATGGGGCACTTAAAAATATTTTATTAGTATACTGGATTTTTATAGCAGTTTACAACCATGTAATAATGGAAGAGCATTTCGTCATGTGAAACATAACTGCCGTATAAATAATGATTTGTGACATAAAATAAATATACGTATTTTAAGGGTTCCGAAGGTATTTTGGCGAAAACAGAAGCTGTGCAATATCATGCAGTGCAATCTGTCTCTATACGTTAGTAAGTTTTTCAATGGGGTTTATAGATAGATAGACAATAGACAATTTATTTTGTTGTTATGACGACATTTCGGCTACTTTTCAGTGGCCGTGATCACCGAAAACAAAGATGTCGAGTGTTATTTAGCCTACCGCCAACATGTTTTTTTATATAGTTATTATTTACTCTATGGGAGCCTAACCTAATTTACCACTGCTTCACAACATGTTAACCGAGTAACCAAATCAAATAAATCACCGCGCTGAAAACCGTTAAACGTAGTTTTATTATGTATACCAGACGCGAAAACTTAAGAAAAAAATATTTTATATACCTATTTATACTTTTATACATACCATACAAATACATATTTATGAAAATATATAGATCCTTATAGATGAATATATATATACATGCATATGTTTAAATATAATCATATTTCAACGACAGGTAATATTTTCTGATCATTGTTCTAAATATTGTTAACAATTTTGCTTGTTAGAAACAGGCAGCGCGTTCCAGAGCTTGAGAGCCTTGACCGTAAAAGAGTTGTAAAAAGTTGAATTATGCCCGTTATTTATATTGATGTTTGTTATTCTGTTCTAGTTCCACGAGAATAGAATAGAATAATAAACATCAATATAATTATTATACTCTGATTTTTAAATACCTGGACTAAATTGACAACTGCGATCGTCCCTTTCTTTAATTCATAAGTAAATTGCGTGAGTTTAATCAACATTTCAAAACTGTGAGCTTAATCTTATAGAATTTCTATACACTTTAACCCACAGTGATGAGCTGAGTGAGAGCATCGGGCATCCTCCGTGTACCGATCGTTGAGAGAGAGCTGGAGCGGCGAAGGAAGAACGGTCGTTTCTGGGGCTGATAATATAATATTATATTATTTTAAATGCATAAATGTAAAACTTCCGAAAGTTATGAAAGCTGCATTTTTGGAAACTGCTAGTCCGTATTAGACTCTGACTGACTGATTTTCTTCTCAATTTCTCAAGAGTTTATTCTTTATACAAACCATTAATTTCAACAGGTTTATTATATGTAATACACACTTTAATTAGAGATCAGGTTCCGCCGATTATATGTGCTAGTGTTATTTTATGTATGCAAAAGATACCCTCTAACCTTTCACAAGTTATGAGGGTCGATATAAAGCTTTGAGAAACGGTGCCGTTACGTAAGTATTCAGATCACGTGTTCCAACAGAGGGCGTTATTGAGGAATTGGCTTCATTTAAATAAACAGCTGGAATAGTTGTTAAAAATCCACCGTACCAATGAAGTTATGTACATTTTTAGGTTTCGGAGGCCATCTTAGCAAAAATCTTATACTTATATATGCTGAAGAATTTGTTTGACTGAACGCGCTAATCTCAGGGACTACTTGTTTGATTTTAAAAATTCTTTCAGTGTTATGCCTCCTCTTCACAATCGGCCATGATCGTTACTCGTTGATTGTCTGTCATCGGCAAGGTAATCGTCACGATTATCGTAGAAGCATCCACACCATCGTCCGTGTGGGCACGTGCACGCAACTACGCGCGAATTCTATTTGATGTGTGCCCGAAAAACCGACAATTCACCGATCGCCGCGATCACGATGGCGATTAAGGACGATGATGGGCGACTACAGACGAGTAGTCCTCTATACGATCGTACTCGCGTATAATCCTATGATCGCCGATTGTAAAGAGGAGGCATTAGACAGCCCATTAATCGAGAAACACTATAAGCTATATACATACATACATATATAACTTCACGCCAACTTCCCTTGCGGGGTATGCACGTACAACAGAGCGCCATTTAGGCTTATTCTTACACACCTCACTTGCTTCTTTGACATTCATAGCTCTTGTCATGCACGCTCGTCTGTTCTTAAGACTCCTGACATCACCTTCTGCTATATATATAATGTACATATATCATTACGCTAAGACCAATAGGAGTGGATTACCAATCAAGAGGGGGGGGGGGGGGGTTAAAGTCAAATTTCATGCGGACGACGTCGCAGGCACAGTTAATCCTCTCATTAAATCGTTACCGACCGGAGAAAATTACAAATTATCAAGAGTTCAAAATTACAGGAGGTTTATTACCAAGAGAGAAAAATCAAGTAAACAAGAATATGATCAAAATTCGTTATTTATTATTTTAAACATTTGTAAAGTCCATAATTTTCTGAATGAGCGACTTCAGTCTATCATTTAATTTGACAAATATCCTCGCGTCATCTGAAGTGGTACTGGTTCAATCCAAGTTACCTACTTTTATAAGCTCCATTTTATTATCATGGCCTACTCAACACCACTGGTATGCGAATTGCAAACTCACCCATACATAATGTATGTAATGACATAAACGACAGGTCTGTACATGATAAACGGTTCAAATTATAGAGAGTAGGCAAGCCCGGCAAAATACTATTCCTTCAACTTCTAAATAACGAGGGGACCAATTATTATTTATTTTATTAATTTATCGAGTATATTTCAAAGGGCCGGAAAAAAATATGGAGAGCTTCAAATTAACGAGTGTTAAATTACCGAGACTGTAATATTCAGGGCCACCACAGAGGCAAATAAAGTTGAAAAAAATCAGTATACAAAATACATAATCGTATTAGATTATAGTAACTAAAGTAAATTTTGGGTAGTTTGGTTGGTGTTTACCTCTTCATCTTCTTCAACCAATTTCGGTCCACTGCTGGACGTAGGCCTCCCCAAGTACGCGCCACATATCCCGGTCTCCCGTCTTCCTCATCCAGCCCCTGCCGGCGATCTTTCGCAGGTCGTCAGACCACCGGGCTGGCGGGCGTCCTACGCTACGTTTGCCGAGACGTGGTCTCCACTCCAGGACAAGTTTGCTCCATCGGCCATCGGTCCTGCGACAGACGTGACCGGCCCACTGCCACTTCAACTTGCTAATTTTGCGAGCTATGTCGGTTACCTTAGTTCTCTTACGGATGTCCTCATTTCTGATCTTATCCGTAAGAGAAACACCTAACATAGCTCGCTCCATAGCCCGTTGAGCGACTTTGAATTTGTGGACCAGTCCCGCTGTCAGCGTCCATGTCTGATGTGTTTACCTCAGACGAATAAAAAGATAGACCGAGCGCCAATCTCTCAGAGTAAAGGCAACTAAAGGAAGGCGATTATGAAATAGGAAGCCGATCGCGCCGCAGTGCATTACGAGTAGATACTATTAAATAGTCGAATTAATACGAATAAAGGTGGTATCGTTTGCAGTGAATTACTGTTAACAGACTCAAACCACGTCTCAGTGGCGCGGGTGGAAATTGGGCTAGGTAAGCCGGTTCACTCCAAGAGTGTCCAGCCTGTACAGAGCAGCACCGAGACCTCGTGGCCTTTAAAAGACTGACCCTCGTCGTCAGTTTGAAACACACGTATCTATTTTGTAAATTCATTGAATATACAACCAGCCAGCTGTATGTAATCGTATTTGGGATAATGAAGCTTTCAGGTCCGAATTCTAATTATCATATAAATACAACACACCTTGTGTTGTGTCTACGTGGTACCGTAACGAAATACAGTTACTTAAATAACTAAGTATATGAAATTGTACTTGTGGCAGGAATGCCAAATGACACCTTCGTAAATAATAACCCCAGTAACACATTTTAACCATTTATCATCTAGCAGTTTTGCAATGACCTAGGTTTAGGGATTTTGTTTATGAAATTTAAATATTTGTTCCTAAACTTGTAAGTAAATAAGTTTTCTTTATTGTATAAGTTTATTTGTAGTATTTAAAATTGTTAATTAAAGAAAAAAGTTTTTTGGTTTACATAAGCGGGACAGTTATGTAATCGTCTTGTTCCGCTGTCCGTGTATCCTTTAAACTTTCTGTATATATCATAGCATAATAAACATTGTAATACGCGCGCGTTCGTAATACCGAAGTAAGAAAGAGAGTTGGTCTGAAAGAGAGTGTCGGGGTGAAGGTAAGGAAAGGAATGCTCCGGTGGTTCGGGCATGTGGAACGAATGTATAATGAAAGAATGACTAAACAGATATACAATGCAAAAGTGGATGGATGCAGAAGTCACGACACATCTTCCATGATCAAATTGATCGTGTACTAGCAGAAGGTGGTGTCAGGAGCCTTAAGAACAGACGAGCGTGCATGACAAGAACTATGAATGTCAAAGAAGCAAGTGAGGTGTGTAAGAATAAGCCTAAATGGCGCTCGGTTGTTCGTGCCTACCCCGCAAGGGACCTGGCGTGAAGTTATGTATGTATGTATAATAAACATATTTTCTTTATTGAGGAGAAGACACTTTGTCCATGTGTCCTGTTTAGACAACGATTTAAGTTAGGGTCCTGGTTTCGCTGAAATGTCTGCGGAATACTATAAATAATGAGCGTAGATAAAAATGTAATCAGAAACCGCGGCGGTGCAGAAAAACAAAGGTATCTTTAATTACAAAATTTCCCCTTCAAATACTGCCCTTATTTTTAATTAGAGGCATTGTGCCCCAGAGTGGTGTCTCATTCAAGGGACTCCTTTGTTTTACTTTATATTTATGCATAAAACTTTTTACGGTTATATGGGGACGAGATTTGGTGCTGAACTTTGCTTAGAGGTAAAATAATACACAATAATAATAAAAAACTGTAATGGCATTTTTTGGGGTCCATTTAAGAAGTGATTGCGACGGGCAGGCGCCATAGTCCCCATATTCCAGTTCATCCCAATAGCCCGGTACTTCTTATTCTCATTTCCCACAATAGTTCTTCACGGGCCGGGGCTTGTCCTTGGGTACATTAATATATGGCGTAGACAGGGATAAACGCCGGCCAATGTTACATTAAATTTTCAAGGGACCTACGTGTTGGTCTTGCCATGGCCCCAAGCCAGACCTCAAAAAGCCAAGGCCATTTTTATGGCCCGTGGTCTTCAACGATATACATTTTTTTATAGCTGGAATATAGCAAACAGGCTGACGGCCCACCTGGTGGAAAGCGGTTACCGTCGCCTATGGACGTTTGCAACATCAGAGATGTCACCAACGCGCTGCCGGCCTCGAAGAAGTATTATGACACCCTTTTGGAAAAACACCATATAGTAGCGCTGTGGAAAAACCTCGGCCGGGAGCTCATTCCAAATCCCTACGATACGTAAGAGAAACGTTCTACAGAACCGTTGCGTACATGAGCGAAGTGGCTCAAAGAAGTGGGGGTGAACTCCCAACCGATGGCCAAACTGTATTTATAGATAGATAGATAACACTTTATTGCTCACCAAATATACAATTTCAAAAATACACAATTACAATATTGCCATGGTAGAAACAATAGGTGGCCTTATCGCTTAAAGCAATCACTTCCAGGCAACCTAACTTACGGAATAAGTTAACCTAATCTGGCGATGTAGGTGGTGCTGATCATCGTGTATCATAAATAAACATACTTAAACTACTTAATTTTACTTAACATAATTTTTTATTTTACTATAACAAACAACTACCGCCAAACTACTCAAACTCACTTAAATTAGTTATAAACTTGTAACACAATAATTAAGCTATTCACCGACTTAGTTTTAACTTAGTTTCAAAAGCTTTCAATTTTACATTGCTCGTCATTAAGTAACACTTTGGAAACTTTGTGACTAGACACATTTGTTAAGTTACTAGAACGGGTTGAGAAACAATTAGCCAATAATTGAGGGCTATTTGTAAAGACACGGCATGGACGTTTAGGTACTTGAAGATGAATGGAGAATGAATGAATGTTTATGAAGTGCAGTTTTAGTTATTAAAAAAATGGATAATGACTTGATAGCCCAGGCACAGCGAAGGGTTCATAAAGATGACAAACTGTAAATTATTTCGCCTCTGCTTCTATAATGTTTTCTTGAAAAATTGACATTTAGTATTACTAAAATGTAATTTTTAATATCTTATTTTTAATATACATTATGTAAAACATCTTGAAATCGGTGCAAAGTAAAGCATAAATATTACTATATTTTGAAAATGACTAAGCACCGACTTTAAGATGTTTTACATAATATATATAAAAAATAAGATATTATAATTAAAAATAGCTTTAGATATAAGTTATTTTATACTTTTTAGTTTTTGAAGTCGGTTTTTTTAAACGAAGTTTTTTTTACTATATTAGGTATACAAGTCGCGAAACTTAAGAAAATATTATATAAATTCGACTTTTGCACGAGTACAAGAAACAAGACTGCCAATATTTTTACAAGCATTACGTATATACCATTTTTATATTTGAGATTTTTTCCGTTCTATTAGAAGGTATGTATTGCAGTAAATGTCACTGTTCTCAAATTGAACACCAAATGAACGAAAATAATATGTTTCGTTATACGCAGTTGTTTTAATACTTGTTTAAGAAATATTTGATGTTTTTATGTTTTTGCAAGCCATGTCAGCTAATAAACATATTTTAAAGTGTGTAAATTCTATTCCTCACTTTTTTCATATTATAAAGCTCTTTTTAACTTTAATTACTGGATTTTTGATGAATTGTCGATTTACCAAAAACTTATTTCAAAGATGTCAATTATGTCAAAACCAAAAAGACATTCCGATCGATACGAGTTACACTCGTGAATGTATGTACTTTGTTTGTGTTTTGATTATTTTTCGATAACTTTGTTTGATTGCTGGACTCCGAAGACTTCGCTTATCACGTTTACTAGTGTACTGTGATCACGTTGGACTTACGCATGTATCCTGAACACCGATTTGCCTAACGATTTGTTCTCTGAGGACTTGGATTATGGCTTCTTCTGAAAGAGGTTGTTGTGTGCCCAGATGCGGTAAAACTTGTAAGTAAAACATCTTAACGGCACCAGATTAGATGTGGATAAAAATGATGTTATGAAAATGTATGCCTTTGAATATTTTAATAAAAGGAAACATAATAAATCACGCTACCGCTAAATTGTTGTTTTATTTACTTACAAATAAACATTTTTTGGAAAGGCTTTTGGGAATTGTAGGAGTTAAATTATTAACTTCCGCAATTTCCAAAAGTCTAATATAAAAATCAAAATAATACTAGACCCCCTGGACGGTTTTTGCCGTTGAATAGTGTCGTATACCGATAGAGTGCGATAGTATATACATTGTGACTGTTGACTCTATACCAGTATATATAAAGTACTCTGTGGTATATACAATATAGAAACGTGATCAATATAATTGCAATGTTGACAATGATAGACGATGCGATTAAACAATAAGAAACAAAGAGGTTTTAATCACTACTCTAAACATGAACATTTAAAGCAACTAGTGGTCGCCCGTGGTGAAATTCGACCATAATAACTAATTTAAATTATAAGTTTGAACATTATTAAGGTTCTGTTGTCAAAGACTATACTTCTATAATCACAGATTTCGCCAAGGCTACACTGTTAATTTGACTTTAACAATAAACAAAACAGTATATAAACGTATGTGTGTTTTTTTTAATTTATTTAATGTATTTTTATTCATAATTTCTTTTTTAAATATTAGTAAATATAAACTATAAGTGTGCGAAATTTCATACTCCTCCGTCGGCGCAATTTCCGTAAAAAGGGGTACAAAGTTTTTTGCTGCTTTTTGCTTCACGTATTAATATATAGATAACTAGGTTTTACAATTCCAAACAATCTTCTAAGACAAGATAGAAAATCAAACAACTTTCATCTTAGTAATTTTAAACTTTATTGTCAAATAGTTAAACACAATTTCTGTACAACAGTCTGTTCTGTAACTTAGTTTGAAAAAGTAACATGTGCTCGCAGAATGCTAAATGAATTTGATACGGTTACACAGTTAGTTCTTTAGTAAATATATGTAACTTCCAATGTGGCTTCTTAGAACGGCTCAACTATAGTAATCTTCTTTCATAGTAATACTAAAAGTAATTTACAAAAACATGGAATGATACTTAGAGACTGCAAAATACAACCTACATATACATTGGCAAAAATGTAGACAGATAGATAACACTTTATTGCTCACCAAAACAAACAAGAGGCGGCATATCGATAAAAGCGATCTCTTCTAGGCAACCCAGCTTAAAAGAAATTCTTAACGATGTAGGTGGAGCAGAAAAATGATAGGACTGTACAATTTAAATATACATACTTACACTAATTTATAAATTTAATACACACACACACACACATATATATGCAAAATAATCTAAATAAATAATATTTATATTTGTTAACATTATGTGACAAGTAATTTTTTTTTGGAGCTGACTCAGCTGAATAGCCGCAGATGGCTGTTTCAGCGATACCGGGCTTTGGGGGCTTCCCGACTCCGTGGGAGCGGAGGCGTTCAGCCCGGATGCAGCACGCTCGAGGAGGCACCTCCTGTGAGGTTCGACCTCGGCTCGACCGCTGCGGGAGATTGACTCTATATTGGGCACAAGCCGTAAAAGGCTGAATGGGCTAAGCCAACAGGCTGAAGTGATTATTTGGGGACTCAACTCCGCCGGCGGAGCCGATCCTAGTCTATCATTACTACCGCTTCGCAACGTGTTTTAGCTGGAGGAGAAGAAGCGGCGGAAGAAACTCTCCAGCAACACGCCTAGTATAATCTTGTATGGCTACTGGTATCTGTAATGAGTGATTTGGATTGGTGGGTCTTACGATTGTGTAAGAGGGACCGAGCCGGGGGCCCTCCGGCGTCTGTTATGTCTGGGTCTGTTATGGCAGGCTGATGCTCTGAGCCTCGGGGGGTTCATGATCGCGTGACAAGTAATTTATATATTACAATACATAAATACGTAAATGTTTAATATATTACACATATTTATTTAAGGATAGATAGTAAATGTATGTTATTTTTTTAAAATTATGTAGATGTGAAGTAAGTAGTAACATGTTTTTTTTTTTATTTAACCACTCGTGGTTTAAGAGGGAACTATGGATCTAGAATATTTTAACTAAAAGTATATAATAATTTTGAACAATCTGTTTTTTTTGCAATAGAACCTTTTTGTACTTAGTTTTTATTTATTTATCGAAACGCAGGCCGACTGCCCCTAAAATCCTATCCATATATATGTAACAATTTATTATTTCTTAGTATGTATAGTATTATTACTAATTTATTTATTATTTATAACATTAATGCTGACGCTATTAAAATATATACGACGATATTTATCTACAGTGTACTAATTTTATTTGTATTTATTCGCGAGAAGTAACATGTCATGGGAATGCCTATTTTAATATGTAAATAACGTTAGTATTTCTTTATAGCCCACCTGATGGAAAGCGGTTATCGTCACCTATGAACGTTTGCAACATCAGAGATGTCACCAACGCGCTGTCGGTCTCCAAGAAATTTTATGACATCCTTTTTCAAGAACCTCATATTGTAGCGCTAAAAGAATACCACGTCTGGGAGCTCATTCCAAATCCCTACGGTGCGCAAAAGAAACGTTCTAGAGAGCCGTTGCGTACAAGAGCGAAGCGGCTCTAGGAAGTGGGGATGAACGCCCAGCCACCAAACTGAATAGTTCTTCGGAACACTCCCCATTGTACAGTCGGTAGAATATGCAGAGAGACGCGAAGTCTTTTCGAAGGCCAAGCGTATCTAAACCTTCTGTAAATATAGGATTTATGTTGCATGTGTTCTCAGTGTTGGGCGCAATCTGTCAGACACATAGATTTTTCAAATATAGCAACCCTTAAACCGTGGAGAGGATTCAAATGAGATCGCTTGCATATTTCTACTCGTACATACTTCACTATCCAAGGAATCTTTGACACGCACATTTCGAGGAAAAGCTTGCAATTTCCGAGTAAAAAATTTCATCTCCGGCCTCTGAGACATTTTGCAGGGCGTTTACTGTATGTAATGTTGGATAAAAACTAGCGGCGATAAACAATCACCAAATAAAAAGTGTGATTCTGAAAAACTGCTAAATCTTACTTAACTAGACGGCATCACAGGTAATTATTCAACTTTAGTTTTTTTACGTTTTACAATTTAAAACATTTTAATGGATTACGTTATGTTTTTGAGAAAACTGAAAAATGTAATCTATTTGTTGCTATACAGTCGCGAAAAGTATAAAGAAAGGCGGTGCCCAGTGTACTTGATCATGTCAGGGTATTGTTGTTCAGATCCTGAAAAAATACAACGATTGTTAGCAATTCTGTCTTATTGAGAGCAAAGACCTATAACTTCGCCTTGTTCTTTAAAAAGGAATGTCGAGATATACGAGTATTATATGAAAATGGCTACAGTATCCTTATTTTTTTTTATTGCAGGAGTTTAGCAGACAGGCAGACGGCCCACTTGATGGATAGCGGTTACCATCGCCTATGGACATTTGTAACACCAAAGGTACTACTAATGCGCTGCTGCTCTCTTGAAGGAGACTGGAGCCTGGTCACTAATGCCGGAACACAACTAAGGGTTGTTATGGCGACATACTCTAGACCAGGGGTGGTAGCCATCCAGTCGGGCAAATGCCCTACCACCTGGCTGTGGCTTACGACAGGCCGCCCGGCCGCAGGAATTTGTATTCTTTCTCCGTTCCTGCATCCTATAACTAATAGCAACAAGTATTCCTTGCTCGCTACAGTCCAAGATACTATTTAACCTACGTTTTACTATTTACTAAATACCCTTATTAATATTATAATAACTATTTACAATTTATTAGACTTCGCACATATAATAACACTGGTCGACAACCAAATCCTCCTTTAAATAAACATTCGATAAATATATAAAATTTGACATGCTGAATTTAGATCTGGTTTTAGTTTCTTGCTGTCATGTTTTTTTCATAAATAAGCTCCTAACTGAATATTTTTTTGAGCAAAACCTTTTTCTTATCATGTCAGTAGATTTAATTTTCTTTTCCACAAATCCTTATATAAAATAATAATGTTATGACCTAAATGCCGATAAAAGACAAATTCACGCCTGCATCTGAAACACATTTTATTACCCTTTTGGCATGTATAGAGAAACGATACGAATAAAATTATACGATACGAAGAATTATTCTATTTCTATTATTCATTCGCCGCAAAATTACAATAAAATACATAAAAATGGAGAAAACTACTAACTGTAACGAGTTTAATAAAACTACGTTTTAACGGTTTTAAGCGCGGTAATTTATTTTATTTAGGTTTATCCGACGTTTCGGCCGCTTTTCAGTTGCCGTGGTCACGGAAGACAAAGATGACATTTGTCGAACGTGTATTGTCAAAGTTTTTATTCAGCCTACCGCCAACTTGTTCATTTTAATTATTTAATATTAATTTTGTTTATGGATATTAATTTTACATTTTTAATAATATTACAAGTCGCGAAAACTTAAGAAAATATTATGGAACGAGTTTATTAATTAATTAGACATATAATTTTGATGGTTTTAAAGATTTTCGAAGGAATTAAATGAGCTATTGTCATAATAAGTCAATGTACATTTTGTATGTTAAGTAAAAAAAGCGCTTAATTTAAAACATCAATTACAAAAAAAAATGACGTGGTACAGAGCTTTTAATACTATATTTTATTCATAAGTGTCGAAATTATGAAAAAAAATCCAATAGTTACAAGGAGTGAATTTTCATATATTTTTGCCGACCAGTGTAATATAATTGACGGTAGTTTTAAAAATTACTTGAGTATAAAAACCCGCCGCTGAAATGAGGCGGACATAGATATGTTAATTTCTTCAAAAAGTATGTGCTTGACACATTGTGCATTTAACACCAACAGTAATGTAGGTCTCAGGTCTCCCATTATAGAGGGAACGGAGAGTATACCTGCCACGCTTGTCCAAGGCGGCTTGGCAGGCTTGATACATCGGTTATCTCGATGTGCAGGTTGCATCACGATGTTTTCCTTCAT
The DNA here is from genome assembly GCA_012273795.1 of Dendrolimus punctatus. Taxonomy (NCBI): domain Eukaryota; kingdom Metazoa; phylum Arthropoda; class Insecta; order Lepidoptera; family Lasiocampidae; genus Dendrolimus; species Dendrolimus punctatus. The sequence continues at coordinate 24,363,737 of CM022527.1, forward strand.
CGATGTTAGCACGTGTTAGTTTTAATAATATGCAGCACATTAGGTCAGAACCCGCGCCCTTTGAGCTGGGACGCGTGCGCTAGCCATTACGCTACCACGACTTATGACTTATTTATATTTTACAAACTCGAAAGATTTATTATAGTATGAGTTGTAATGATATAAAAATCTTTTAAACAGTAATTTAACAAATGCAAAGCACGCGATGTATACAATAGTTCGCATTTTACAAGTAAATAACTGAGGCCCAACGCTTAAGAACACATTTATATTCATATATTTTCAGTAATAAAACCAGTGTCATTACAGCGCTGGTTGGGTTTGGTATTTCTTACATTTACCTCCTAAACTAAAAGTGTATACACACTAGAGATTTTTGGTCCTTCGAGCCGGATTAAGAGGGGCGGTTGGAGGCCATCGGGACAGATTGGGCCAATTTTTGTATTATCTCAACAATATGTTATGACAAATTATCGAATATAGTCTATTAATTCTTTTACTTCCGATGTTACCACATAATCATTTGTGCATATATTTAACAATGTCTCAACGTCTCTAGCATTGTTTCTTAATAATCATTTTTATTTAATTCTGTAACTGTAAACCTCCCTAAATAAACCCTTTTAGTTCTCCGATTCATCACGAACGAGAATTCATGCGGTCAGCTGTCACTGTCGATTCATGGTTCACTCCGATATAGCACGAATTTATGTTCAAATTTATAACAAAACGATTTATTGTTGTTGTCTCACTCTGTTTATATACGATTTGTATGAAAGAAAAAATGTTTTTATTTTTATATTTGATAAACGTTACGGTGTGGTAATTTTAGGTTTGAATCTGATACCAGGTCCTCAATAAGAGACAGAACATCCGAGCTTTCGGGTTAAACTATGAAGTTGAAAATTTTGATAACTTAAAAGTACTTTAAAGAAAAATTGTTTTGAATAACACGCGTTGAGTACATTTTGGATATGGAGTATTTTGGATCAATTTACATTTTGTTTACTTGATTGAAAGTGGCCATCGCCTACTGTTTTTGAAACACCTCGAAAGAATTTGTACTTCATTAAACTTTTGCGGGTACTTTATCAATTTAACTATTTTTTATGTGTGATATTCAAAAATATCCTGAAAATGCAAAAGGTCTATTTTCAGCGAAATGCCATCAGTCATTACATAAGGCGACGCAAGTCCGACCCTTATCATTCGGACGCTTTGGGGATTCTTCCATTGTACTTATTGTCAAGTCTGTAGAATAGATTCGGTTAAGGAATGCTAAGCTCTCATACAATACTCAGCTTTGTTGTATGGCTTATTGCTGTCCAGTCAAAGAGACTTGAAGAGTGATGTTGTGCTCTACAGTGTCATTTCCAATTCGTAGTGCCAGCGGAACTTTGTCGCGTTGCCCTGACGTCGTGCTTGTTGGTCAATTGCAAGTTGCATAGACAGCACAAAAACGATCGCAGCGCCATCTTTTCCGCAATATTCGGCTATCCAACAGAAATGACGTTATCGATTTTAATAAATTCAGAAATTGTTGCTTAATGCTCTAACAAACAGACAAAAATTTTGAAAAAAATTTTTTTTCGAAATTTGTGTATCTCGAAACCGATTTAGCCCCTCTGATATTTCTCATATTTGAATTTATTGCATACTAATTCGATACTCCCAACTGGTTTATCATATTATAGACTAGCTGTGCCCGCGACTTCGTCCGCGTGGATGATTATTTCGCGGAACCCTAAAAACTATTAAAAAAGAGAATAGTCGGAACATCTAGACAGATAGACATAAAAAATGTAATAATATTTTTTTTATATAAGTACCGTATATACTTTCACATGAATTAACTAATAATAATCGGTTACTTTGACATTACAAACAGATACTTCTATTTTATTTATCTGTATAGATAGATAAATTGGCTAAGCGCGTGAAATTCCTTCAAAAAATTTATCCCTATTAGTTACTCTCTCTACTGGTGAAATAATACAGGATGCCGTTTTATACAAAATCAGCTGATTCAATTCCTGATTAGGGCAATAAATTTATCAAAAATTATGATACCACGTTAGTTTCCACCAAATTCGCTATTTTTTATCCGTGCAGGAACGGAGAAAGAATACAATTTCCTGCGGCCCGGCGGCCTGTCGTAAGAGGCGACAAAACAACCCACAGCCAGGTGGTAGGGCATTTGCCCGACTGGATGGCGACCACCCCTGGTCTAGAGTATGCCGCCATAATAACCCTGTGTTGTGTTCCGGCATCAGTGACCAGGTTCCAGGCTCCCTAAAGAGAGCAGCAGCGCATTCGTAGCACCTTTGGTGTTGCAAATGTCCATAGGCGATGGTAACCGCTGTCCATCAAGTGGGCCGTCTGCCTGTCTGCTGATCTCCTGCAATAAAAATATAAAAAAATTGTATAGATTAGGATTTGGGCCTGAAGGTCCACTTGAAATATACAACTTTAGATGTTTGCAAAACCCGGAGTGAAGACAATGCGTTGCCAACCATTGCGTCACGTTTCATCCACCAATTCATTGATGTACAAGATTAGGACAGTTAAAGACTATGGCTAATATATTAACGTGATGCTATATAAATACAAACAGATGATGTAGCTATAAGAGTTCCCGATAAGATTGGGCATCTGTATGTAACAGTAATAATGCCTAATCTCATAATCATAATATTTAATATTGATTGGAAAACTGGTGTGCACATCACGTAAACGATAAGCTTTCTGTATATATAGTCTAAGTTAAATTAGGAAAAATGAAGAAATTAATATACTGCAAGAATACAACAATTCGTCGTCTTATTCTGTACTCTCATCTCGGGCGATTGAGGCTCTCGTCAGTGGCGCGTCACCTTATCCGACGGGGTAACCATTATCGATGCACCATACACATATATATATAAAACACCAACCTTTAGGATGGGATATGAAGAATGCTAGAAAGGGACAGGGAACAAGGGGTAGCGAGAAGGGGGAAGTCATTCAGACCTGTCCACTCAGTCATTGTTGGAAACACTATTAGCTCAAAATCAACCGTTCTACGGCGATATCCTGTAAGAGCGGTATCACACCAATCGGACCCGCCCTTTTTTATATTGCATAAGTTTAGCGGACAGGCAGACGGCCAACTATCAACTGTCAACAAGGGAAGCAGTTACCTATAGATATTTGTAACACCAAAGGTGCTACCAATGTGCTGACGCTCTTTAAAAGGAGACCAGAACCTAATTGCTGGAACACAACTCAAGGTGTATATGGCGTCATACTCTAGACCAGCAGTTGCAGCCATCGAAACGAGCAATGACCGTATCACCTGGCTGTGGTTTTTTTATCGCCTATCACACAACAAGCCGCAAAAAATGTAATCTTTCTCCGTTCCTGCACGGATAAAACCTTAGAACTGTAATCAATATGACGATTCCGGCATAGCTCTACCACCTAATTACAGTCGAATTTCGACCACAGGGCGACCTCTACCGTTGAACTACTATTTAAATATTCCAATACCTATTTGAGGTCACGTGTCCCTTTTTTGAACAAGGGTCGAATTGACAACTGCTTTTATGTCACGTAGAGGTCTGAGAACTTCTAAAGTTAAATTACCTATAACTAACGTAACCCTTTTTTGTATATAGGTATGCGATAAAATGCGATAGTGACTTTCTGTTAGTTTATTCTTTCTTGTGCAAGACGTCAGGGATGATATTGTTTTTATTTTGTTTATTTATTTCCCACAAAAAAATTTATGTAAATATACTGACATAAATTGCATCGTGTTCGCCGTCCTTTTTATAGTGTATTTCAGTTGTTTTTTTTAATAGCATTAATTTACAGACACGGCATTTGTAGAATGTCATTATAGATACCGTGTTTGTATGTGTGCATATAAGATTATAATTAAGAGTTGCTTGCATAAGGTTGCTAAAATTTATTTAAGAAAGACAAAACGTATTTAACACCCGTAAATACAAATTTAAAAAGTCGTGGTAGCGTAATGGTTTGCGCACGCGCCCCTAAGTCGAAGGGCGCGGGTTCGATTCTGGCCGGAACGCATGCACCTCTTAGTCAGTTTTCTGATCTAATGTGCATATTGTTAAAATTACCACGTGCTAAAAACGGTGAAGGAAAACATCATGATGCAACCTGCACATCGAGATAACTGATGTGTCAGACCTGCCAAGCCGCCTTAGACAAGCGTGGCGGGTATACTGTCCGTTCCCCCTATAATGGGAGGCCCGAGCCCAGCAGTGGGACATTTATGGGCTGAAATTATATTATATATTATATAAATACAATTAGCCTCCAGCACAATGCAAAACGTGCCGCTATTTAATTTTATTTAAAGGCGATCGTTATGCGAGCGGCTCTAGATTTGCTTATGAGTAGGCAAGGCAAGATGGATGTGAGTACCACCATCTTGCCATTTTCACGCCTGAAATCTATTTCTTAGTTTGAATAGTTTTGAAACTTCAAGAATATCTATTTTAATTATTTTTGCATCCTATACACGAAAAAATAATCGGTTTCCTTAATAACAAAAAAATACTTATTGTATCAAATAACTACAATAATAATGAACTCGTCCTTGAACATTGCAACGAGCAGATGCTATAGTCCCATAGTCCACGATTCCTAGTTCCACTAGCAGTTCATCCCCATGCCCTGGTACCTTTTGTTCTCATTCCCTACAATAGTCCTACAATAACTAGGGCTTGTTCTCGTCTCAAGGACAGAGATAATCGCCAGTCAGTGTTACGCCACCTTCAGATTTTTGTCAAGGGGCCTTTATATATTGACCTTCTTATGGTTCCACGCAAGCCATCCAAAAGTCCGAGCAATTTTTATGGCACCTAGTCTGCAGACACATACATATATGAACTCTTGGTTTAAAGATTCTACACAATCCCAATCGTCCGGTAAATACTTACTCTGAAATGTAGGTTATATTCTTAGACATGTTATATCTCAATGGTTTTATTATTATTATAATTTTACGAATATTACAAGATGTCCACCACTAATCATGAGAACCATAGGGTATATTAATATCACATAGACAATCGTCATAGATAATATTTTTAGTCGATTTATCAGATGATTCAATTTACAACTAAATTACCATCTTCTACCGGTTAGTTAATTTTATAAGCCGACTAAATTATCTTCTAAAATTATAGATAATTTAGTGCATAAATAGCTAGTTATTATAATTGTTTTTGTGATCCCGGCAACCTTATGATGTAATAGCTATTTTTAGCAATGATGCAATGTTATTGTTTTGTAGCGTAGCATTTTTGTATAAAAGGCGTAGTAGCGTGTAGACTGTGTTCGTTGCTTACTGTGCGATTTGAATTGTCACTTCAACGGCTGAACAATAAAGGGGTAACCCTGCCCAAATAGTTAATATTTGGCATTTTCTTACCCAAATATCTGCAACGCTGTTTCACTAAATAATTAAAAAAGTTGGAAGTAATATTAAGTATTTATTCAACGTGTGGCGTCGTCGAATATTAAAGTGTATGTTTTAAAAGCTATCTTAGTTTTTATATACCAGAATGTAATTTCAGAATGTCACACTATACTATATATACCATCTGTTCACCACCAAAACAAATATGTCTACTGAGCGAGTGTTTAATACCATAAGAAATGAAAAAAACTCAAACTATTTCTGACTTGACATACGGCCGAACAAAGATAAAATATCTAACATACGCTTTCCAGGATAGGGGTGAAAAAGAAACATCGAAGTTCAGAATTATCGATGAATCACTCGTAAACATCGAGGATATAGCATCGATGTTTAAACCAAATAATCGATATGTCACTTTTTATGAACGATGTTTGATTCTCTTTTCTGTAGTCAATCGCACTTTACTGCTTTACATAGGCCTCTTTAAGTTTGCACCGCGGATTTCGGTGATTACCGGTAAAGAAAGTGGACTCACTTTTTTCATCCAGCCTTTGTCAGTGTTCTTAAACAGGGGTCCAATTCTTCTATTACTATCTCGTCAAAATCGTTGGTTACTATCGTCTTAGCCGTAGGTTTGCTTATTTCGATATTCTGTCAACTCCAATAGCGTCCCCGTAACATGCCACTCTATGCTCTATCTTTATAAATAATTATAAGCGAAAACTCGCGAAATATATTTATATATTTTTTGATAGCTCAATAAAGCGAGAAGATATCGTAGAACTAGTAGAATATGATTTTTTAGATATTAAAATAGCAGAATTGGGGTCTATAATTGGGGTCAGTCTTGGACTGGGGTCGGTCTGCACACTAAGAGCCGTTTGCCTCATTGGTTTTCGAACAACTTTCAGACGGATCATGCAACTAAAATAATTAAATTGGATATTTATTTAGGCATCGTATAATTGTAAAATATTGTAATATTAAATGTAGATCTCCTTTTATGGAGAGAGTGCATTGATACTGTAACAAACATAACATATCTGTGCGTGATGTTGAGGAAACAAATATATTTTTTTAAATCGTAAGAAAATCGGTTTATTACTCATAAAAGATGATAATAATCAATTATGAAAACATCGATACTTTTCAAAAACGATGTTGCATCCTTATGAAAATCCAAGCATGCACAGCCCATTAATCAAAAGAAAATCGCGTTTCATGTGTTATTTTCTATCAAGCTGAGTGGAAGCTTATTTTATATACAAAACATATATTATCATACGTAGCCATGTGCGAGTTGGGCCAATACATATCAGCTTGACTGTCTTCTCTCTTCGGAATACTTTTTCGGTTATATTTTTTTAGAATATTCAACTGGCAAACTTTAAATCATATTTCTCTGTCATTTTTACAGGTCACCATTTTTTATTAATGTTTCACCTTATAGTTCAAAAATTAGAGATAATGTGAGAAACCGCTTAAATGCACTAGTTATGCGTATTTCTACACATACTTTTGCGCTTTAAATGGTACGTGCCTGTACTACCCAGTGATAGATTAGGGATATCCAGAACCAACGGGATTATAGTGGAATAGAGGTCAAATATTATTGGACATTTTTATACAAGATCGAGATAGGCAGTTTTCAATTTTAATTAATATTTTATCAGTGGGGGAACGGAGAAAGAATACCGGAAGTTGTATTCTTCCTCCGTCCCTGCACGGTTCGAAAGAAGGTGCTTTAAAGAGCTGTAGGACATTGGTCGTACCGGTAATGGTAACCGCCTTCCATCTGGTGTGCCGTCTGCCGGTCTACTGAACTCATGCTATAAAATAAAAAAAGATATTATAAATGCGAATGTGGTTTGTTTGTTCATAACGCTTTCACGCCATAACTACACAACAGATCATCACGAAATTCTGCCTACTCATTTTCCGGCGTATTGAAAAGTACATAGGGTACCTTTCATCTAGAAAACCTTGTCCAATTCAATCACACAAAGACACAGGTCTGCGTATTCTCAGCCGAAAAAAACCCATTCGTACATGCTCTTCAGTACCAAGGAACACCCCTTACTAGCACGAAGAGTATTGGGACCCTTGGTGTCGTCATTGCAAACTATGTACAGTTCAGGGGCCACCAAGGCAAAACTTGCCTCCAAGAAGCTGGGAGTGCTAAACCGGTCCAAGCAGTACTTCAGTCCGCGGCAACGCCTTATGCTTTACAAGGCCCAGGTGAGGTCGCATATGGAGTACTGCTCACATTTGTGGGCCGGGACACCCGCTTACCAACTATATTCCCTGGACAGTATTCAACGTCTAGCCGTTCGCATGACGACGATCCCATACTCACAGACGGCTTAAATACGCTTGACCTTCGGAGAGACTTCGCGTCTCTCAACATATTCTACCGACTGTATAACGGAGAGTGTTCCGAGGAACTGTTCAGAATGGCGCCTTCGTCTTCTTTTTACCACCGCACCGCACGCCATCGGCTGGGCGTTCATCCCCACTTTCTTGAGCCGCTTCGCTCTTATACGCAACGGATCTCTAGAACGTTTCTCTTGCGCACCGTGGGGATTTGGAATGAGCTCCCAGCCGTGGTTTGTAGCGCATGGGGTTTTTTAAAAAGGGTGTCATAAAATTTCTTCGAGGCCGGCAGCGCGTTGACGACACCTCTGGTGTTGCAAACGTCCATAGGTGACGGTAACCGCTTTCCATCAGGTGGGCCGCCTGCCTGTCAGCTGTACTCCAGCGATAAAAAAAATTAGAAAAAGATGGAGTCCCGAACGCTTATTATTGGAGCCACTGTAGCAATACATCGTTGTGGCAACGATAATGACAATGCTGCAGTTTTAATGTATTGCTGTTAATTCAACCTTAGGTGGCGTTACCGATATCATCCATAGGTATTTTGAATTCAAAATTCAGTTAAAAATAGTATAAATGATTAAAGTCTGTGTAACAAATCACTGCCATATGGGAGCGTGCCATTCCCAGAAAAAGTCCACCGGATCCCCAGGATAAAAGCAGCGCAAATTATAAGTCCCAAAATGTTTTTTTCAATCAGCTAAAATAACATCGAAATCGGCCTAGCAGTTTTTACGTGAATGCCGAAGAAACAGAGAAGAAATGTAATAAAAAATAGGCATCACGTTCTCCGTCGTTTATAGAGTGCATTCCAGTTGTATTTTTTTTAATAGCTTCATTGGCACAGACATGGTATTGTTAGATATAATATTATCGATTTAGGAAACACTAAATTATAAAATTATTTTACTGATCTTCAAACAATAAAACTAATGCTCTGTTTGTCTCATTATAATAGTGAGGTCATAATTTTGTGAACTCGTAAAACTAAGGATTTTACAACGTTTTAAAAGATGATAAAACGTGTCACGATTGATAGGACTCTCATTTACGTTATTGAAACAAAAATGGCCGCCAAAATGGCGACCTCGAATTCACTCCGATCTAAGATTAAAAGACGTAAAGTTAATTGACAAAAAGATTGAAAGGGAAGAGATTTAATCGAGATAATTCTAACACTGATTTAGAACGATTCGATATCACAAATTTAACAGCGTTCTTAGGGTTCAGGATTTTAATGCCTAAAAATCAAAAGATCTCACGATCTCTGTACGTGTCTGATTATCTCAGAAACTACTAAGGTTACATAGGCTACGTGCCATTAGGGACTCACAACGACCACATTCACGACCGCGAATTTTCCCGTTTCACTTGCTTGCCGGCCTTGTAATCGTAAACCCATATGGTATAGCTATACGACCCACCTCTTGACATGGGTCGTTGCGAGCGTTGCCTGATCGAAAATGATGACGTCATTAGAGACGTTTCCTCCGCGACCACACCGACCGCGGTCGCCTTGTGGAACGGCTAACTGAGCCTTTTGGGCGTTGTGTGCTACTAATGGAACGCCCTAATAGTGATGTGAAATTTGACAGGTATTCAAATATGGTGTTAATCTAATAAATATAGTATACTGTAATGTACTACATTTTTTCAAAGATTTTTTTACTTTTGACGTCTACCAAGTTAAATATTTCTTGACAGTAAAGCCCACAAGAAACAAATGGACATAATTATCGTACTTTATTGTTGTTGGTGACAGAATAGTGATGTTCTGTGAGTCACGCACAGACTATTAAACCATCGACACTATACGTAAATAAATCGAAAATAATCGATTTGAAAATAAAAAAAATACTAAAATGGTCCATAGGCGATGGTAACCGCTATTCATCAAGTAGGCCGTCTGCCTGTCTGCTGAACTCATTCAATAAAAAAATATGTATATTAATATGATAACGTAAGGAAAGCTTATTTATTAATAAAATCTTTTTTTGATTATAAAATATATTTTATTCTTACTTACAAATTCTTGAATGTGTACATCAGAATTTTATGTGTGTACATTATTTGTATCATCATTAAAATTTAATCTAATTACCGAAATACGCTGTCGGTAACAGTGAGAGAGGAGCAGCCAGCACACCGTACGCGTGAGAGAAAGGGGAGCCAGAGATACTGGCACCGTAACACGTTACGTATCGAAGCGGTTTACCCTCCCATAAGAAGTTATCACTTCAAAAGTAGAAACCCAACCATTTGTTTATTTCACCATTGTCATTCCTAAAATTCTTCCATGTCTATATACAAAGAGTCTGATTATTACTTAGAACTAAGACAAAGAGTCCATCGACAACATTTAAATCGTGCTCTTTTAAGACTAATAAACCCTCTGACCCCATTTCGGAATTCATTTTAACTGAGTCAAGTAAAATGCAGTAATTGTTCCCAAAATGCCGGTTAAGCTGAAATGGAATGTCCTTTTTCCAAAGTTACATCTACTTATGTATATATGTAAGTAAAAATGTATCGTAGAAAATATTATTACTAGTATTTTCAATAAAAGATATTTCAAAGCCTTCAGTGGTTTTATTTTACAGTACAATAAAGATATCTTAATTTAACAAACTTAGTATTCATGTCAACTCAATAAGGATCCACGTACGACAACCAAGGGTGTAGGCGTGACGCATATTTATGCTAAGAGTTACTAATAATAGATATTCAAAGACAAATAAAATTTGTTATTTTTAGAACAACAATACCTGTTCTCCCGATAACAGATTTGTTATGTAAAACAAATCAAACATAAACATTAGCTACCTAGCCGTTCTGTTAATAATTATTTTTCTCTCGTTACTATGTGAACTCTTAATGAGCGCTTGATTGGGAAGGATTTGGAAAAAACGCTGAAAATAAAGTAATAAGACTAGATACTTTCTTAGTTTACATTATTATAAACATTTGTATGATATTTCCGTGAAGAGTTACATAATTAAAAATCACGAAATAAGGTGTATACATAGATGGTGGTACATAGACATATAAATCTAACAATGAAAGCGCTAAGTTGGCAACAGCAGGTATGCACCGCAAGTCGCGTAGATGAAGTTCGTTCCAATAACAAGTAAATAGCAATATGTTATTTAACAACAGATAATCAATGCTGTTAGTTTTGGGTAACAATAACAGGAGTAACTGATATTGAAATTATTATTATTACCTATTATCACGCATCTCTACTAGGCTGTCCGTAATATGTAACGGTTGACGCGCCTGTCAATCTCTGCTCTGTTAATGACGTTGACAGGCGTCTTCCGTTTCTATTACAGTATATAACTTGAGAAAGACTTTAGATTCACAATTGGAACCAGTAGAAGGCTCTAAAATCAGGTCCTAGTTTTTGTATTTTAGGGTAGGAAAACGTCTGCTGGGACCGCCATTAACATTATAAATGCGACAATAATTCTGTCTGTAATTTTTATAATTAAACAACTGAAAGGTTCTTAATAAAATTGGATATGGAGACTGATTATATTTTGAAGAAGGTCACAGGCTAGGTTACGTCTCCATTCTTATATGTTGAGAAAATATTTCGACACTTGCCACGCATTGTAATACTAGGAACAACTATAAATTAGAAATTCCCACGAGCAGGCTCGATAGTTTACAATAATTTTGTAGGTCGGGTGCTTTTTCAAGGAAATTCCAGGAAACTTTCAAGAGCTTTCAGTAAACACGTTTAAGAAATTAGTAAAGCTATGTTGTATGTATGTTTGTGCGGGAAGGCTTATTATACGACAAAAGATTTTCTAGAATTTTCTACTGCTTCTAATGGGAATAATGCGATTGCTACCATGATTTGGGTTTCGGCATTAGTGACCAGGTGCCAATCTCCCTTAAGAGAGCAGCAGGGCATTTTTAGCATCTTTGGCGATGCAAATGTCCCTAGTCGATGATAACCGCTTTCCATTAAGTGGGCAAGCTCTTTCACGTATATAGATATATAGATTACTGTAGTGTGTGTACCGTTTTAATTTAGGAGGGAAGGGTAAAACGTAAAAAATACGAAACCCAACGAGCGCTGTAATGACACTGATTTTATTACTGAAAATCTCTAATATAAAAATAAAAGTCTCATGTCGCGGTGTTTGTTACGAAACTCCTCCGAAACGGCTGAGCGGATTTCTATGAAATTTTATATGCGTTTGTTTGAGAATCAGTCAACATCTATTTTTCATACGCCTAAATAATTAGGGTGAACCACATTTTTTTTATAAATTTCTTATTTATTCTTTATTATGATTTTTCATTGAAAAATACATTACCAACCCTATTTTTTAATAGCGATATAAGAACTTTAATAATTTTCTACTCTGTTTGTTCAAGTTGATTAAACTTTGATTGTATTTTTAAATTTCTCTGTCCCCAATTTTTTTAGCATTTTCCCATCCAAAATTCAAAGTTTAAGGACATATAGCATAAGAACGCTATGGAATCTTAAAGAATATTGCGACGCAACAAATCGTTCACCCCTCTTTTTCAAACTTGCAACTATCTTGTCTGCGCGTTACATAATCCCCGAGGGGAGTAGACAGCAATCTAAGCGAGGACGACCGCTGAATTATTGATTTAACCACGGGGCTGTTGCATCACTGTCAAAATATAAGGTCAACCCCTCAGAGTGCTGACGTGAGATCATTGAATCCTATGGGGCAAATCCTTTTTAGTACGTGACCTTAATTTTCATATAAACGGCTAAAGGTAATGGACAAGTCTGTATTAATGCTGTCTCTCCCTTTTTTTAACGAAGGGAAATCCGATTGTGGACCGTCAGTTGCAAGGGGAATCGCTGTCAATCTTTTGGATTCGCCAGGTCGGGGTGACACTAGCACGGCAAGCAAGAAGTGTTATTGTCACACCACGGCCAGAGATACGAACTGAAACCCCTTGATATTCCTCCTGGCGCCTTATGCCAGGGCTACCGGAAAACGGAAGCTTGGCCAATTCCGCGTGCCCTAGCGGGCAGGGGCCTAGAGCCGCAGCCACTACCGGGGAGAAGCATGACCATGATGCCATCCCTCTCTATCCAACTTGGGCCGGCTAAATATGTGTCACCCTACTCGAGAAGGGATGAGCACGCGTGAAACACAACGCACTCTCCTTTCGACAGCATTTTTTATCTTCGCCTTCTCTATCGTTGGCCAGAACAGAGCGACTGCATTATTTGCGAGTGGTTACCCCTCCCAGGCCCACCAGCACCGCCTGCTCACGACGGCTGAAAGTAGAAATACTCCTTTAGGCGCTGGCGTGTCCTCCTTCGGTGGGAACGAAGCAGGCTGATGTGCTCACGCTCTCGCTCCGACTTCTCCTTAACGAGCATTACGCGCTAGCAATAAGAGGAAACTGATTCCTATCCGAATATGCTGTCTCTCCCTTTTTTTTAACAACCTTAGGGGGTTAATTCGCAGCCCATATGTGGGATTTGACAGATCCGGTCGGCACTAGCACCCCTAGACAAAACAATAGATTCAATCGCCACGCCCTAGTCAGGGATACCCGCTAAAACTCCTGGGTCTTCCGTCCTGCGCCTTATGCCCGGGCTACGGGAATGCTGAAACTATCCCAACTCCGCTTGCCTTGGCCGGCGGGGGCGTTAAAGGCCATATCTACTGCTAAGGGACTACTTTTATTCCCCGACATGCCGTCTCTCCTTTTTTTGTTTGATAACGCAGGGAGAATGTCTGTGCACACCGCCCTCGAGCTCTTCGGGGAAGAACCAAATGTAGCGCAAAATCATGCAACAAGATTATATGGAACTCTCAGCGACCTGTTCTCCACTCTAGCTTCAAATAGAAGCAGTCGCGAGAAACCGACCGCTAAAGTACGCAGTAAACCTAAGCCTGTGTCCCTGTATCCACGTTTTACGGGACGTCACGGGATACGCTGTCTATCTCTATCCCTACCCACTAAAACAGTTGCCTGTCCCTTTTCTCTATCATATTCCTCCTGTCTAATCCTTCTATACCATTCTCTTTACACCATCCCCCTCATACCTATATATCCCAGCTTAAAGGTTGGTAACGCATTGACTTCACCTCTGAGGCCAAATTCGGCTATTTCCATATTTGGCGTTTGCGAAGATATTCAAATTACAGTTCTATTGAAATACTATCGTTAATTCCAATTCCGTAATATCTTCTCGACATCGTCGAGGAGAAAAATTGGTATTAGCAGAAATGGCTTAGCCGAAAAGCTACCAAAATTTCAAATATTTATTTCACGAGTTTTCGCTTATTAATATTTATAGAGTGCTGTGCACGGGTACGTTATTTGAATGAACAGAATACCAAAATCAGGCAAATTGAGACTAGAAGAATTGGGTCCCCGGTGTTGCAAAGATCTATAGACAACGCTGACTACTTTCCATCAGGTGGGCGGGCCGTGTACTCCAGCAATAATAAATACTTTCATTACAGTCGGGTAAAATGAAATACGCGATCAAAATGCCTTTTGATATTCCTCAAAACCAATTAGGTATATCGGATCAAATTTTCGTCGAACTCATTTGAACGTTAATCAAAGGAATCCGACTTACCTACTTGTATTAAATCTGATGACAAAAATTCGATGAACTGAATTGGATTTTATGTTATATAACTAGGATATGCACGCAACTTTGTCCACGCTTGATTATAAATTCCCGGGACACAATGAAGAAAATGTAAGAAGAATATAAACCATCGTTTTAATAAAAACAGTGTCAGAATAAGCTAATTTTTACGCACCTGAACAACTACAAACTGCTCCCGGGAAAATTCTTGCGGGATTCCCGATATAAAAAAACTTCACATATTTTATTATTATAAAATTTGCTATCGATCAGTGAAAAATCATGTTTAAATTAATTGTTTTTTTTATCTGGCCAATTTAAATAATTCATAGAAAAAGTCACACCGGATTACCAAGATAAAAAATAGCGCTGATTTTAAGTCTAAGAATCGGCTGTCGATCAATAAAAACCGCTTCAAAATCGGTTCAGTAGTTTTATGTGAAACCCGAACAAACAGTCAAACAGAGAATAAATCTAATGAATATGCATCGTGTTCTCCATAGTTTATATTGTTACGACCTGAACGTCGACAAAAGACAAATCCAGACCTGCATACCTTTAGACGTTTTATTACCTTTGCGGCATTTGGACTTCTTTTGTTTCCTTTGTGTTTAAAATTAGTGATTAGAAAAACAGCCTATTGTGTATTGTAATCTTTAATGGTAGTCATTAGCCAGGTGTGATTCTAGAAAAATCAGTCCACGTGGTCGAGCAGACACATTTGTACAATATAAAGCAATGCCCCAATGAAGTAATGGGGCTGTTTAACAATAGGCACAAGCGAAGCAAGACGTTAGTGACGGACTTTGCGCGTGTGATTGAATCGTGCATACGTTTGGACTGGTTGTGTACAGTTATATTTATACCTGTGTTATACGTGTTTGTATAGTTCTACTAAAACTCTATAGTAATTCTAACGGCATATTAATTCAAGTCCTGCAACTCGTAACAATACTACACTACTCTATTCCAGTTGTTTTTTAAAAACAGCTTTAATATACAGACACGGCATGTTTAGAATTTTGTAATGATTAATTAATGTATGGACTATGATATAATTATTAATTATAGTTTAACAATAAGGTATTCTATTCTAATAAACGAGGCATAAAACTCAGTAATATGTTAATATTTAATGCTACCTTCGGTACAAAATAAAACAATAGAAAGCAAACAGAGGAATAAAAAAAGTTTAAGGAGATAAAAATAACAGGGGCAACCATTTTGTTTTATCTAAAAGAAGAACTGCCAGTGCACGTGACAGTTTTAAAGTTGTCAAGACACGGTAACTGGTTTATTCATCCTTTTGAAAAAAATGTAAAATTTATTTGAAGACTATTCTGTCTGTTTCCCATGGCGGCAGAGACGACGAAAATCCACTGTCCTGAAAACAATTTTCACTTCATCTACTTACTTTATACGTTTGTTTTAGATACTTTTTACCTGGACTTTCTTTAACACTTCTACTATTTGATCATGGTGTGAACGTCGCGATCTACCGGATCCAATTCGACCATTCATAATACTGTCATACACTTCTTTTGTGATTCTACTTTCATCCATTCTCTATACGTGACCACCAACAAATAATGAAGGCGTAAATTATTTCTCTATTGCGAACGTAAGGCCCTGTGCACGATTAGAGTGAACGCCATATGGTTTTACTGCCTGATCATTTGCCTTACGAGCTGTTAGTTTGACATTAGCTCCATTGTTCTCTATTGCGAATGTCGCGAACAGATAGGCGGCTCATGGAAAGTGGTTTCCGTCGTTTATAGCCATACACAATGGCGAAGCCACTGCTTTGCCAGCCTTTAGGATAGAAAAGGCTTAGACATAATGAATTATTAAATTAATATGCCTTATTGTATTGTAAAAGGCACAGTTAACAGAAACAAAATTTTACAATAAAATAGGCGGTCTTATCGCTATTAGCGATTTCTTCCAGACAACCTTTGGATGGACAAGAAGTTTGATAAGAACAGCGGTATATTGTATTATTCTCAGTACCGAATCAGTGTCTTGTAAATATATACATACATGATATAATATAGATAATTACATACATAAATAGGCACGTAGGCACTAAATCAAATAACTCCTTAGATTCTCCATTGTACAAAGGGTAGAACACGCTTAAAGTGCCAACGTCTTTTCTGAGACTTTTTTTATTTATTTATTGCAGGAGTTCAGCAGACAGGCAGACGGCCCACTTGATGGAAAGCGGTTACCATTGCCTGTAGACATTTGCAACATCAAAGGTGCTACAAATGCGCTGTTTCACTCTTAAGGGAGACTGGAACATAGTCACTAATGCCGGAACACAAAACAAGGTTGTTATGGCGGCAGACTTCAGACCAGGGGTGGTCACCATCGGGCAAATGCCGTACCATCTGGCGAAAACTTAAAGAGACTTAAAAGATCTAAGCCGTCTGTAAGGTCAAGACTGTCGACAGTGCGGACCGCGCACTGCATGGAGCCAAGTCGGAGCAGCTGGTTCTGAGGTGTCCCAACCTAGAACTGGGAGAAGTATTCCACGTGATGACGTACTTGGGCCTTGTATAAATCCTATACCCCGGTGGGAAATACCGCTTAGCCCTGTTAAGTACCCCAAACTTATTTGAAGCGATCTTCGCTTTGCTCTCCAAATGACCCCGAAATAGCACTTCGCTCGAAATGTCGTAAATTGAATGAATAAATAACATACGGGAACTGACAAATCGTATACTATACTATCCATTCACTTACCTTAAAACTAACCTTACTTGTATAATATATACCTTACTTTTAATCGAAATAATGAGTAGTGGCCGATGTATTTTATTACTCTAACTATAAAAGTATATTATTTATCCGTGCAAGAACGGAGAAGGAACACAATTTCCTGCGACCGGGCGGCCTGTCGTAAGAGGCGACAAAACAACCCACAGGCCCGACTGGATGGCTACCGTCTCAAGTATGTCGCCATAACAACCTTGAGTTGTGTTCCGGCATTCTGGACAAAAAAAATAGTGACCAGGTCCAGTCTCCCTCGTGAGAGAATTAGCGCATTTGTAGCACCTTTGGGGTTGCAAATGTGCTATCCCTAGCATAACTAATGAAATTAAAAAAAATGTATACGAGTTCATATACATAAACAAAAGTGTTGGATTTATGTTCGTCATTGTTATAAAAGGGTGACGGCGCGTTATGCTTAATTACTAGATATTAAATTTCATATTTAACATTTCATATGAACATAACAGCAAATGGATTGCAGCCATTAACCTCATTCGTATTGTTTAACCTTCTGATTCCACTTTTTAGAGTTCCGTACTCATATGACAGAAAGGACGCGGTCATAAACTCACATACTTACGTTTTACTACTTTTTAGTATTAACGACAAAATTAGTTGTAATAAGTGTCAAGGTAGTTTGGAAGATATCGCCGGCGGCAACGAGACCTCCTATTGTATATATAATATGAATTGACTTGATTTCATCTGTATATGCATTAAAGAACATAATTTATTTATTCATTCCTTCTTCCTAGTCACCCACATCGTTGTGAAGCTATTTATATGGTGATACAATAAATATGCTAATAATTTAGTTTAATAGTTTAAAGTACTGCCTAGATGATTTGTTACACATACATACATAAGAAACATCATTGGAAGTTCATTATTTTAAAATTTTAAAGATTATTTATGAATTAGATGAAACGGAAGAATCTTATCAGGGTCGTCACAAGTGTCCATCCATCATCTCTACCTAACTCTATGGGAAATTAGCGTAATAATATTGTTACAATCTAAGCGCCGACAAAGACAAATTCCTCTCAGTTGGTCATCAACTCCACCTTTATGGGGCAGAGCCGGTAGGGCCTCGAGCTAGTGCTCTTTGCCCCGGTCTGATTTCGCAGGGGGCAACTACCCCCTGGTAACGGGTTCGGGAGCCGCCAGACGCATAGGGGTGTGTCGGCAGGTTCGCGTTGGCCAATCAGCGGCTTTCGGTGGCCATCACGGGCTTGGCGTTGGCTCCGTCTGCGGCATGGTTGGCCAGTCTGCGGCTTTCGATGGCCATCTCGGGCTTTAGGTGGCCATCCGCGGCGTCTGGGACAAATTCCACGTACAGCTTTGTAGAAGCACGTTTATTACCTGTCAGCATTTGAATTATTATATTATTTATTGGCATACGTTTCCAATTATTGTAGAGAATAGCCTAGTGTCCTATTGTAGTCGTTCATTAGCATCATTAGCCAGGTGTTGCGGATTCTTTTGAATTTGTGTAGTATAAAACGACGTCCTGATGGAGAGGGGGCAATTGCGATACGACTACGATACGGGCGTGACGTGTGTACATTGGGGAATCTAATAGTGACGGACTTTGCGCGTTTTATTGAATTACGACCATCTGCATTACGTTAGGATTTGTTGTGTTCGGTTATATTTGTACCTGAGTCATACGTGTTTGTATAGTTCTAATAAACTCTATAGTAATTCTAACGGCATCTTATTTCGAGTCCCGCTAAGCGTAACAATATGTATGTACTGATACATTTTTGTGTTTAGTTCTATTACCATTAATTATCTAGTCGCCCATATATCTAGCCTCTCAGGAAAACTTAGTTGTGCTGTATATGCAGTCTAGAGAGTCAGGCAGTTTAATGGTGAAGAGACTGCTAGACTAGTTTATTTTAGTTAAGTTTTGTCATTTAAGTATTCTTAAATGGCAAAAGTTCATCGACAAAGCAACTCGCTCCATCCATACTATATTTTGTATAACGTTTTTATCTTGCCAAGCATGTAAGGATTTTTTTGTACTTCATGACATTATAATTAATAACTATAATAATATTTTTGTTTCCTCTTATTGTGTATTTGTCTTACTGAGCACTGTTTGCTACAACTCCATTAATTCTTCGAAATGTAATCGTGTAACATATTTCTGTATGAAATTAATTTTAAAAAAAAGTTTGCGCTAGATAAATAAGAAGAAAAACAATTTTAGCTAAACGTATTGCTGGGGATTTTCTTGCCGCTTCTTCTCTTTAACATCAAGTTGTG
Organism: Dendrolimus punctatus; assembly: GCA_012273795.1. Taxonomy (NCBI): domain Eukaryota; kingdom Metazoa; phylum Arthropoda; class Insecta; order Lepidoptera; family Lasiocampidae; genus Dendrolimus; species Dendrolimus punctatus. The sequence goes on from CM022527.1 coordinate 24,383,206, forward strand.
AAGCGGTGTACATAGACTGGGAAGTAAAATTAAATTTCAACTTATGTGTATGACCTTCAGAAAGTGTTCACCAATCGAACTTATTTTGAATAAAAACTGAATTTGAACTATCTGTTGTCTGAAGTAGGCAATAGCCAAATGATGACATGATCCCTCAGGGCACTACGGTGCAAGCATCTCAGTAGCAAACAACTCAAACAAGTAAATCTCACTGAGCGTCACATTCTAGGCTGCTATTTCGGGTGCCGAACTAGCTAATCTGACCGTATATGTTTAATAAAATGCGGTCATTTGCTACTAAATTTTGAACTTATTATTTACCGTATAAAATATAGTGTACCCGCGTAAGGCGAAAATTACGCGAGCAATGCCAGCTTGTAATGAGTTAAGACCCGGCTAAAAAGATTAAAGGGCTGGGGCAAAACAAAGGATTATGTTAAACTTGGTAAATATAGGTCGCATTAATTAACTGCCATCTTTATTATCATAAGAAATTTATAACCTAACTGAGGCGTGTATCTTAAAACATGAGGACGTACGAACCAGAGGATCTATGAAATAAGAGATGGACGGACAAACGTATGGATGATTGAGTGGATTGTTTTCGGATTAAGGAACAGGCGAACACATAGATGGATAGATGAATACATGGATGGATGGATGCACACATGGATGGATGGTTGCACACATGGATGGATGCATGAACGGCCAGATTGATGAATAGATGAACAGATAAAAAGACAAAGTGACGAATTAATGTAGAGCGGACTAACTGATACACCTTCTGAATGGGCATTTAGATGGATGGATGGACAAACGTAGCTATGCAATGACAAACGAATGTATCGATAGAGTTATATATCCTACTAGAGTTTACCCCGCGGCTGCGCCGCGGGTTAACCTCTAGTGCGTGTCTCTTGTTTATAGAGCAAGTGCTAAATAATAATAATAATATAATAATATTAAATTATTATATCTAATATTATATTACATTTTTTATGTATTTGCCCACGGAAGATTCACTTCATTTTATATCGCTAATTATACCATGCCCCGTCTATCTGTCAAAAAGGCCAAAATGGTCTAAATGACCAAAAGACCACAGTGACCAAATAGGCCAAAATGACCAAATAGGCCAAAATGACAAAAAGGTCAAAATGAGCAAATAGGCCAAAATGACCAAATAGGCCAAAATGACCAAAAAGGTCAAAATGACCAAATAGGCCATAATGACCAAAAAGGTCAAAATGGGCCAAAATGACCAAAAAGGCCAAAATGACCAAATAGGCCAAAATGACCAAAAAGGCCAAAATGACCAAACAGACCAAACAGACCAAAATGACCAAATAGGCCTAAATGACCAAAAAGGTCAAAATGATCAAATAGGCCAAAATGACCAAATAGGCCAAAATGACCAAATAGGCCAAAATGACCAAAAAGATCAAAATGACTAAATAGGCCAAAATGACCAAATAGGCTAAAATGACCAAAAAGGTCAAAATGATCAAATAGGCCAAAATGACCAAATAGGCCAAAATGACCAAATAGGCCTAAATGACCAAAAAGGTCAAAATGATCAAAAAGGTCAAAATGACCAAATAGGCCAAAATGACCAAAAAGGTCAAAATGATCAAAAAGGCCAAAATGACCAAATAGGCCAAAATGACCAAATAGGCCAAAATGACCAAAAAGGCCAAAATGACCAAAAAGGTCAAAATGACCAAAAAGGTCAAAATGACCAAATAGGCCAAAATGACCAAAAAGGCCAAAATGACCAAATAGGCCAAAATGATCAAAAAGGCCAAAATGACCAAAAAAGGCCAAAATGACCAAAAAGGCCAAAATGACCAAAAAGGCCAAAATGACCAAAAACGAAAAATGACCAAATAGGCCAAAATGACCAAAAAGGCCGAAATGACCAAAAAGGCCAAAATGACGAAATAGGCCAAAATTACCAAAAAGGCCAAAATGAAAATTATCCCTTGTCCATCCTCAATATTTAATTGACATACGTACCGAATTTCAGCCAAATCGGTCCAGTAGTTTTTCCGTAAAAGCATAACAAACAAACAGACAAATATCATTTTATCCCGGAAACTATCCCATTTTTCGGGATAAAAAGTATCCTATGTTCATCCTCGGTATCGAAAATATATACATATATACTGAGTTTCAGCCAAATCGGTCCAGTAGTTTTTACGTGAAAACGGAACAGACAGACAGAGAGACAGAGAGACAGACAGACAGACAGACAGAGTTACTTTCGCATTTATAATATTAGAATAGGGATGCTAGCAACGCGTTGGCATTTTTCTCTATTTTTCAAAAGTCGATTGGAAACGGTAACTACTTTTTATCAGGTGATCCGTTAACCAGTTTACTGGCTTTAGGCTATAAAAATACAGAAACAGAGGGATCGAAGTACGGACAAACCAGGAAACGGACTAAAGAATTATTAGATGGACGTATATAGGAACCAATTAACAAATGGATGGATGGATGGGACAACAGGCGGACAGGTGGACAGTTGGATATAAGATTGTATAAAGGTGCCGCTATTGCCAAGAGCTATGAAACCTTAAAAACATTAAACACTTATTTTTATAAAATAACTAGCTGTCCCGGCAAACGTCGTTCTGCCCAGAAAAACTTCAATCGGTATGCCGACAGCAGCGCCACCTACCGGGTCCAATTGTAAACCAACTCAGAAACCATCTCTGGCTCATGAACTACAACTTTGCTAAAGATTATCACATGATCAAATGTATAGTTTTCGATTCTATAAAGGATATACAGACAATAGTTCATTCTTATATATAAAGATGGTAATGCTCTTCTCACTTAATCCATATTCTGAGCAAAAGAGCGTCAGCCCTTTTAGTCATTAAACTGTAATTATCCGTAAATATGCAAAACAAGCCATCAAATTAATAGTTCGGAATACTTTCACAAGACATTGGCTTTTAATGTCCCCATCATGATGGAAAAGCTGGAATACGATTTAATAAATCTTTTGCCCGTTGTCTTTTACCTTTTACCGTACTTATACCCGCAAATATTGTAAGTGTATTAGTTTTATTAGTAGTAGTATTTAGTATTATTAGCAGTATATATTATAGGAGTCTACAATATATACTAAAATGTAAGGCTAAGGTCGTGGTCAGTCACAAATGTTAGTAGTGACGTCTAACTTCAATCGACGTTGCACGCCAATTTCGGTGTGCAATTGTCGTAGTTAATACCCACCATTCTGTTAACGTCAAAAACACGTCATCTTTACGCTGGAATATTCGGGAATTACTGCGAACGTGGCGTACAGCGTGTAGACCATGCACAAAAATTCATTTTAACAATAAGCAAAACTTACAAGTCAGGGTTCTTACCAACCAACAGTTTTCGCAATGATAGATATATGTAGTAATTATGTATCTTGAACGCATGATGTGATGATTGTAAGACGATATTTCTGAATGAGCACATAGTATGAAAGAGATGACGAATGAAAGAAGAGCATAGACGACGAATAGACGACGTCGTTATATAAACTGTACGCCAGCTTTGGTGTCATATTTCTCTCTCCATCCCAAGATTGTCTATAAGTGATCGCTATCTGCGACAATACCACCATGTGTACTTACCTATTTCTAAGCTGATTTTGTGTATTGTTTTACCTTACCTTACCTACCGAAACATACCTACCTTAATTTGATTTTGTACAATAAAATATATTCTATTCTATAATTGGATATCCCTAAGATTTAAGAATTAGCTAAATTATAAACTGCCAATGGACAGTGGAAAAGCAAATTAACGTTTTAATCTTCTTATATCTGCATATAGTGAGTTTTAGTGTGCATCTTTTTTTTTAATTATGTTAATAGAACTTTATAATTTATAAAAACTGACTGTATTCGGCGATCATGGCATTCGTATAAAAGTTTTCTTCAAAATTACTACGGACATCTAAAAAGAAAACAAAATTACTCGAGTATACCCTTTTTTGTATTAGCAATCAAGTAAATATAACGGCAGGTCATTGGGGAGGCGCTCGCAGTTACCATGAAATTTATAGGGGAGCTCCATCGACATGTCGGTAGGATTAAAATAGGTAAAAGAATGCCATTCTCCTGTCGATAAACTCAGGCTTCCTATATCTTACTCTCCATTATTTTTCCTTACCGTTGGTAGACAATTAACATTATTTGTGTACTACATCCTGTGTCTTACTATCTATATACACAGGGCTTTTTGTGGGGGTACGCGGGGGCACGCAGTTCCCTTATAAGAAATTTCGAAACTATCGTAAAATTTCCATAAAGATTGAAAAATGAAAAAAGAATCTATTTTCCATTATCAAAATATCAAATTTTACAAAAAATGTTTTTTTGAAGTGAAGCTAATTGTAGACTTTCGACTTCCGAAAATTAGCGGGCTTTAGAGATAAATAAGACCTGCATATAAATATTATAATATATCTTTTTTATATTCCATCCAAAGGTTGTCTGGAAGAAATCGCCATAAGCGATGAGACCGACAATTGTACTAAAATACTTAATTTTATGTGCTTGATTTTATGTATTCAAAATACGTTTTTCAATCATTCTTTCACGTTTAAGGCTGTCCAACTTTGGAATACACTGCATTGTAGCGCAGGGGTAAACGGCGGCGGTTACCTCCAAGTCGTTATTGTACGCGGAATAAACGTTCTAGAGAACCGCCGCGTATTTAAGCTTGGTAGCTCAAGGGGGCGAGGATCCACATCCCGCCGACGGCGAGCGGTGCAATTATGAAAATGTGGCATTGGCACAAAATCAAACAGTTTCTCGGAACACTCCTCATTTTACAGACGGTAGAACATCACAACACGGTATGACGGTACAACATCTATCTTTATATAGAATTTTTGTACATGTGGGATACTCTAACCAACAGATTATAGTGGTTCAATTTCTGTGGACTGTATAGTGGAGATATGACCTAATCCTTGCACTATAAAAGTGTAAGCTCCACCAACCTTGAGACTAGCCCTCTCCTGGCTTGGTTCAGGGTGCACTCGGGAACTCAGGAACAGAGCACGGCACTATATCTCACTTTATAGCACAACTGTACATAGATTATTAGGTTCTTAAAAGTTTTGGCACGGCCAGTAATAATTAAGTTTAGTAAAATGGGTGAGCGCACGGCGCGATGTCACGACACATTGACAGTGAGTGTCCAAAATGGTTGCTCCCTACCCTGCTGTGCATTGGCCGTCGCCTCACACAGAAAGAGGGTAGTCAACAAAATCAGCGGAGCGATGCTTTACCCGCTTATTATAGGCAAGGACCGAACAGTACAATAAATTATATTCTATTCAATTATGTATTATGTTGTTATTAGTACAATAGTTTGATAGTAATGTAAGTAATCGTACAATAATTATGTATACCACCATCGCCACTTCTAATCATCAATATTCTTGCCACGGGTTGTCTGGAAGAAATCGCATCTTATCGATAAGATCCTCCTATGTACACAATTAGAATAATATAGTTCGTAAATTTTCTGCAATGGTGTACGATAAATTGTTATCTATCTATCTAGTATATATCTTACTATTTCGCTTCTTTGCTTCCATAACGTGGTATCTTGAAAAACCCAAACTTACAGTACGCCACTTTCAGAATTTCAAAAAAGATTTTACCCAAACATATTTTACACGTTTTTTGTATATTTTTTACAATTAAATTTAGTGTCAATTTACTAAGCTTTTTGAAATATATGAGAAAGTTGTGATAATATGATAAATTTAGCAAAATATAGTGAGTGAGTGAAATAAGTGAGTATTGGGATATGTCACGTTATTGAAGCAAAGAAGCGATTTATTCGTTTCGGCAAAGACTATTAAATCTGAAGCCGCTTTCTGATTTGTTAATGCAAACCGGCGCGGAATCTGTATGCTCCGTATACATGAGCTTACATTTCTATGAGCGTGTCCTGATTCGTTAGGTATGTTCCGTTCCCGCACCGACAACGAGTCTTCGGGAACTTCTGGAATCGCACATAGAAATTTTTATCCGTGCAGGAACGGAGAAAGAATACAATTTCCTGCGGCCGGGCGGCCTGTCGTAAGAGGCGACAAAACAACCCACAGCCAGGTGGCAGGGTATTCGCCCGACTATATTTAATAGATTAATTATTTGAAGTAACTTCGACATCAATTCCTGGCCATTGTTCCTTTCATTTATATTCCGTTATTACACAAAAGGTTGTATTAATTTGCCTTTCTTTTTAAGGTAGCAACTCTGTGACGGTCCACCAGCTCGAAAGGGTTCCGTAGAAGTCAATATGTCGTTTGGCTGTAGAACCATAACACGCATTGAATCAAAACTACCCTTAACAAAAATTATTCAACTGATATTTCTCAAACCAATTTTTGTTGAGTGTCTTCGAAACGCTTTACCCCCAATTTGTCCCGAAGTATCCACTTTCGTTTTCCAAGTTTTAAAAAAAAGGAAGGTCAAGACTTTCGGGACTATGGGAGCTAATATCTTTCTTTATACTTCCTCTCCATATAAAATGTAGTCTTGGCAAATTAGAAAGAGAGAGAAAAAAGAAAACTTCATACTCATTCATGCGCACTATATACTTGAAAATGCAGTGCAGTGATTTATTTCCCTTCCTGTAATAATATATAGAATATGAAGGAACTGAGAAAGAATAAAATTCCCAGCGGCCTGTCATAACAGGCGACAAAATAACTCACAGCCAGGTGGTATGGCATTTGTTTGTCTGATAGCTACCACCCTTGGTTTAGTCTCTAGAGTATACCGCCATAACAACCTTGAGTTGTGTTCCGGTATTATTGATCAGGTTCCAGTCTCCCTTAAGAGAGCGGCAGCATCTTTGACATTACAAATGTCCATAGGAAATGGTAATCGCTTTCCATCAGGTGAACTGTCTGCCTGTCTGCTGAACTCATTCAGCAAAAAATATATACATATATAATATAGTGGCTTAGCGTAGTGGTGGCGGCAGGGGCGGCCCACCCTTGGCAGCACTTTATGGGGGGCGCCAAAATTTCAGAATAAATATTTGAAACATTTCATATTTTTATCGCAACTACAAATTCGGACGGACTGAAAAGAGCACGGAATTTTTCATTACTTATTCTGTGAAGAATTCGGGGAATCCCCTTTCTTTGAATGATATTTTGTAGCGACTGCTGGCAATATAGAAGAAAAATAATTTTCAAAATCGGTTCAGTAGATCCAGAGAATACCCCTACAATTTATAATATTAGTGTACTGGTAGATTCGTAGATATAGTATGTATTAAATTGAAATACCTAAATAAAAGGGCGGCAACATTATCTTCTGCCCCAGGCGGCCGTCACCCACGCTACGCCGTTGTTGTACGTTTATTCATTCCTTCATTCAAAAAACATAGAAGATATAAATACAAAATAAAAATCCAACACAAACGAAGTGATGGGCGCAATTAGTGTATTTATTTTATGTTTGCTTTCAGACAAACTGACAAATGTCCCAGCTGATAGTAATCAGTCACCCATGGATGTCTCCAACACTAAGAGAGCCGATGCGTTGCTTACGTCGTCGACACTAAATTTACTACTACTTTCTAGTACTTGCAGAAGATCAGTCCTGGTTGTGAAACTAGCATTATGCTGAGCAAGAGGCTTTTTAGGACACCACAATTCATTGTTAGATATATTATCATGTAAGACTTTTCATATCTTGTCCTAAATAAATGTAGTGGAACACTTATAAGCCAATAGATAGAGCTGTGCAATAATTGAGGTTACAAACGTTTCCTGAAACATACAAAGAATATATACAACAATTCAACTATAACAAGGGGGCCTGGACTGCAAGGAACAACATTAGCCTCGCTGGAAGATTTCATTCTAAGACGAAGGAGCATTCCATTTCGCTCCTCCAATCGTTCACTTTCCACACTGGTGACCCTCGACTAACGAACAGGCAACCTTCATTCAGCAACTTTCAACCTTCAATAAATCATTTAACCTTCAACCAAGTAAATTCAACTTTCAATAACTTCAAGATCACAGAAAACAACTTCCTCCAATCAGGTATCAAAAAATTAAATTCAAGATTTTACTTCAACCTCAAGCCTCCAACTCCATACAACTTCAATTCAGCCTCAACTTCAATCACCAGCACCAGTAACTACCCTCCCTGCAAAACTCACATATATATTTATTCTTCTTTAAATTTTACGCCATTTTTGATAGCAGCCGCGGGAGAGTTCAGTTCACAACTTTTTAATTTTCGATTTATCCTCTTGGCACATTTAAACGTGTCCTTACTTGTCAATATACGTTATAAATGCGGTCCGCTGGTAAAAATGTCACAGGTCGAGTTAGAGCCACTCCAACAGGGTCTAATTGACCGAAAAATTTCGGTCCTACCCGCATTTATTTTCGTAATATCGAAAATAAAAAGGGCTTCGAAAGTACGAAAATGGAGCAAGGTTAAGTGCTATGATAAATTGTAGTATTGGAATAGAACATACTTGGAAGAGGAGTAAATTCGGCCAAGTGCGTGTTGGCTCATTTAAAATAAAATATTCCGAAGATACGACGAACATCCCCCATTTATATTATTTAGTTATAAATTCCAAAAATTAGGTAAGGGATAGTCCGCGGAAGACGAAAGTTTCTATAGAAGTTACAAACATGTTTTGGTTATTTGACTACGGAACCACAAAAAAAATCCATCGAAAATACTTCATACCTTCAAAACTATTCGAAGATATTTATTGGTCAAATCAATTTTCAATTAGAACATATTTCAAGCTCTACAACTTCTTTTTTCTTCAAAATTTTCAGCCTTTTTGGAACTGACCTTACCGTGGCTGAAATAAAAATGTCACTAAAGAACACTGTTGTGATTATTTCAAAATGATAAACGATACTAAAAAGAAATTAAAGCCTAGTTATATCGTGAAAATCGGCCACCCCGTAAATCTAGATTTTGATTTGTAGCAATAGATATAGATGGTAAACAGTGCTTTGGACCAACTTTTTCAGCAGTCCCGAAATTATAAAAATTCGACGGAATGGATTAGATGATTTAATAAAATTTCGCACAATTGTAAGTTATAACAATTAACTAAAAAAAGGGGGTGGTCCAAATATCTAAAAGTAATAAGATTTTCAAATTAAAAAAGATCGAAAAGAGCGAAATGTTCTAAAAAACATTTGACTCCGAACTTAAGATCAATATTATAATCCAGAGAAAATACGGCGAAACGGTATCTGGCTTACGCAGCCACACCACATCGCCTAATGAATAATATTATTTAAACATACTAAATATGAAAATAAAAAATTGAAAAATTCAGACACTAACTGAGTAGATGATGAACAATAATCTGCTTGGAATTTTTTTTATAACAATTTTCATTTGTTATTCAATAGTTAATTAATATATATTTTTTGCTTGAACATGAACATTGCAAGTTACAAAAATAAAGTTTAAAACAACGAAAATTATTAATAAAAAATGAAAAATAAACATTTTCTAATTTTCCAACGGGTTCTATTCTAAAGCCTTTCAGAATTGCTCCAAGAAAGGAAAAAATCTTAAATTTATAGTTTAACAATTATCACACTTGCAATGTTTATGTTCAAGCAAAACAAAAATATTTTGTAACAACGAAAATTAATCGACTAGTTAATTTAAATACCTAATTTACCACTGAAAAGTCAGATAGAATTAATCCAGGTGGTAGGGCATTTGCCTGACTGGATGGCTACCTCCCCTGGTCTAGAGTATGCCGCCATAACAACCTTGAGTTGTATCTCGGCATTAGTGACCAGGTTCCAGTCTCCCTTAAGAGAAAGCAGCACCTTTGATGTTACAAACGAGCGATGGTAACCGCTTTCCATCAAGTCGGCCGTCTGCTGAACTCCTACAATAAAAATATAAAGATAATGAAAATATATATCTTGCGAAAATTACTGCGGAACCATAAAAAAGACGATATCATCTCAAACTGATATAGGTGTTGATGAATTGATTAGGTTATGTGTGGAAACTAGCATGTTTATTTATGTCCAATAAAAAAGTTATAATATTCCCTTACGTACTTAGGATCGATTTTACATTAAGGATAATACTTCTCATACACGTAAAGATCTAAAAGAACGTTTGATAAAGCCCTTTATTATGTGAATATGGTAACATCAAAAAGAAATTGTAATTGCTTCGGGAAAAATGACTGGAGGAACGTTGAGCAACACGGTGCAGAGTGTCTATTTATTTTCGTCGTCGTCGTCAGCCATTTGCAGTCCACTGCTGGACGTAGGCCTCTCCAAGACATCGCCACTCATCCCTGTCCTCCGATTTCCTCATCCAGCGTCTACCGGCGACCTAGCTTAGGTCGTTGCTCTATCAGGCTGGAAGGCGTCCGACACTACGTTTACCGAGACGCGGTCTCCACTCCAGGACTCGTTTGCTCCATCGGCCATCGGTCCTCTGGCTGACGTGACCGGCCCAGTGCCACTTCAACTTGCAACACACAACAACTATTTGTTTTACTTTTAATTTATTGCAGCCAGATATTAAAAATCGTAGGTTGAGCTCAGATGAACGAATACAAGAATAGACGGAGCCTACGTGAACAAAAGCATCAACTGAAGTGAAGCATTACCCAGTACATTTTTTGATTTGATTGATAATTTGATTTAATATGATTTGCGTCTATATAGTTAATACATATCAATATATCCACTAGAAAATAATATAACTTAATCCTTACTAATTCGATTACAATATGTGGGATTGTGAATATTTTCAAATGTATGTGTTTAATCAGTCTTATTTATGATTACGCATCGTAAATAGCAGTTTTAACTTGAATATTAATCTTTGTTCTGATATTAAATATTCCTTCAGTTTTATTAGAATAGATTAAACATATATATGTTACATTTGGACCTATACTTTAACAGACTAATTTTAAAGTCCAATCCCTTTTGGCATTTATTGACAAAGGAACAAAAAGACCCGCATAATGTAATTTAAGAGAACATTCATTCTTTTGTATGGACAAGTTGTTAATATGTAAGTCGTTAACAAAAGAAAGGGATTATTACGGTTATTACACCACGCGATATACAGAGACGCTGTCCTTAAATTAGAGGTGGTGTTATAAGAAAAAGAGATCTGGAATATATAACATGACGAAGACATGCCCATCCTTTATACAACACCTATGTACAGTATAGTGTACTGTGTACAGGATGTACATACAATTTGTTGAAAACCAAAAATAATTTAAAACAGCAAATAATCTATATTTTCTATCTATAACAATATTATAAAGAGGTGACTTTTGTGAGTTTGTTTGTAGAAGCCATGTCTTGAACTACTGAACCGATTTTGAAAATCCTTTCACCAGTATAAAGCTTCATTATTCTTGAGTGACATCATTGTCATGTAGGTTATATTTCATTGTAATTAATAATATTTTTTTTAATAACGCCGAAAGAAGCAGGCATACCATTAACTTTGTATTATAGATGGAAAAGTATACCTAAAAGGAATAACAATACTAAACTAAACCTTTAAATTAAATTTTTTACACTTTTTTCATTTTTAAATAGTTGAGACATAGTTTAGTTCAAATCATTCAAAAATTGAAAAGAAACTTCGGCAATTGCTAAAAATATATGCCTAAACAGCGGTTAGTTTTATTGTAACCGTCGACTAAATGTGAATGTGGAACGCCTTAGTGTGTTATTTTCTTTTCGAATGTGTGATGTCTCTCAATGTGATCAAATAAATGTTTTTCCTTATTTCATTATAATTTCAGACCGATATTCAATTGATATATTTTGTTTAAATAATAAACGACTAAAATTATAAAACTACGTTTTTACTGTTTTCGTCGGCGTAATTTATTTGGTTTTATTATTACAACGTTTCGGCCACTTTTCAGCAGCTGTGATCACGGAAGACAAGGATATTAAGTGTTATTTAGCCAACCGCCAACTTGGTCGTTTTAATTTACATAATTAGCTAAAGTCTCCACACCAGCATCACACGGGCCCCAAAGCACATTCAGTTGAGCGGTGCCCTGCTATCCTACCCTACATCAAAGGGATCACAGTAAGAATTGGTCATATCCTCAGGCGAGCTTCAATCAAAACATATTTCAAGCCGCATAAAAAGATTACCTTGTTTTTAAGAAATGTACAAATGCAATATCCCACTCCAGGGTACAGGTGTCTTCAAGATCGATTGTGAGTGTGGATTATCATACATTGGGCAAAAAAGACGAGCATAAAAACACGGGTAATAGAACAAATTGCTGTCATGAAACACACAAGTCTGCGATCAGTGAACATACGCTGGATAAACTGAACCACTATATCAGATTCGATAAACCACAAATCCACGCACAATCGATTCATACCTAGAAAGATGCAGGAGGCTATTGAAATTAAAAAACACCCAAATTTCAATAGAGAAGATAGTTGGCAAGTACCACCTGTTTGGGATCTGATCATCAAAACTATTAAGACCAAAGCCCATCAAAAACCAACTTGCAGACCTCAAACACTGTGAGCTCTTTCTGTGTGCACCGGAACACAAACGAACTTGATTGACACTTTATTTTCTTGAGCTTTCTTATTTAATATTTGCTAAAGAGTTTCTTGCGCCACTTCTCTGTAAGCCAAAACATGTTGCGAAGCGGTGGTAAATTAGATTATGCTCCCATAGAGGAAATAATAACCATAAACAAAATTAAAAGTAAATAATTAAAATGAGCAAGTTGGCGGAAGGCTAAGTGTAACTTAAACAATACTCATTGACACTTGACATCTTTGTCTTCCGTGTTTACGACTTAAAAGTGGCCGAAACTAAGGTGACCAACTATTTTTTGTTCAAAAAGAGTACACTTTGCAAGTATTCTATAATAGGTGAAAAAAAAGCCAAAAAAACTTTATTTTCTTTTAAAAACATACTTCTCTTCGGAGTGGATTTTTTGGCTAAATGAGGATGTTCGTCTAATAATGTAGCCACATCCGAACAACTTTCGTTTTGCATATTAAATTTGACTGTTAAAGCGGGCAGATAATGTTTTTACAGAAAATTGCGACTTCTCACTTCTCCAATAATCATCTCCTAGTGAAAATACCCTTTCAACAGCAGCATTAGTTCCTGGACAACATAAGGAAATTTCTATTATTTCTCTTATAAATTTAAATATTTAATTAATGTACATATAAGTACTTTCAGAGTACAGGATTGAAAAGAGTACGGTTTGCGAAAAAAGAGTACAAAACTCAGTAAATGAGTACAGTTGGTCACCTTACCGAAATGAAATAATAAAAATCAAATAAATTACCACAAAATTTCTTCTTATTTTTACTACTCGTGACACCTTAAGAAACTATTATGTATTCTAGTTTTTTTAATAGCCTAAAATTATATAATATTATAGAAGATGGATTAGTATGAATGATACTTGTTCATTTTGAGAAATTTGAAAATGTAGATAGGTTGAACGCGGGTCCTTTGTTTGAGGAACCCACTTCAACTCGGTAATTGAGTGCTTTACTCCAGTTACGCTGTTTGTATATCCCTTTGGGAATATAATCTTCCTGCGAATGTTTGAGCAAGGATGTCTTTGGCTTACAAGATTACCGTGAAAAAGTGCACGTCCTTTATAAAATTGAAGTGTCTTTTATTTAAAGTGAAGATTATCTACCAAAATAGAATCGCATTTCTATCTTAAACAAACTATATAAGTGGTTAAACACAACTACGGGAAGGACTTAAAGGATTCAGTTCGGTTGGGCGGCATTCCGAAAGCTCCGCTGGGACTTCAAGTCAATCATTCCGCAATGCTTAAGGATGTCTTCGAGCAGTGCGTTCTACCTGCCATGACGTATGGTACTGAAAAGTGAACACTGACAGTGGGGTGACTTATTCAAAGGTCACTCGTCTGTGGTCTTCTTAGCCTTTAAGGCGGCGAATAGCACCTCGAGGAAAACCTCTTTGCCCTGCTCTTCTCTTCCTTGTCTCTCTTCTACTCGACGGACAACCCGTCGGTGGCAGGGCTTGGAGGCATTGGAGCCTCGCAGATTTGCGTTGGCTTCGTCTGTGTTTTATTTGGCCATTCATTGGCGTACAGTGGCTATCTCGGGCTTAGAAGGTCTCTCAGTGTGCTATGGAGCGAGCTGTATTTGGAGCGTCTCTTATGGATAAAATCAGAAATAAGGATATCCGGAAGAGGACCAAGGTTACCAACAAAGCACGCAAAATTATCAAGTTGACCTGAAGTGGCCCGGCCACATTTTCCGTAAGACTGATCTACGATGGAGCAGACCAAGCTTGGAGTGGAGACGGCATCTCAGCAAACGCAGTGTAGGACGCCTCCATTCCGATCGATGGACCGACGATCTGTGCCAGTGAGGCTGGATGAGGCCAGTGGAGGACCGAGATAGGTGACACAAACATAGAGAGGCCTACGCCGAGCACTGGATAACGTTTGGCTGACGACAAGTCTGACCGAAAGGTTGTCTTGAATAGGCGCGAAACCTGTCGATATCTTTCAGTGGACAATTTTATGTATCAATCCTTACGCAGTAGCTTTTTTACTTTCATAAAACTTTTATTCGTTTTTTAATTCAAATTCAAATTTTTATTCAAATAAGTTACTAAACACTTTTAAGTCATACATATAGTTAAATTTAATTTTACTTCTAGTCTATTACACTCTTCGCAACGTTTATTGCTTTAAAGAAGCGCAAGAAATCAGCCACGTCTAGCTAAAATTGTTTTTTTATATTTTTTTCTATTTTTACATTTAATACTTTTTTTAAAAGATTTATACAGATTATGTTACAGAAACTTTTGAAATTAATGGATGTAGCAACAGTGCATATCAATAAACAAAGCAATAAAAGATAAAATAATATAGTTATAATATAAACGTACGTAATTATTTTTTGCAACATATCTCCATATATTCCTTACAAGTACGGCAAGATAAAAACGTTATACTCGTACAAAACACAGTATAAGATGTTGGAGCGAGCTGTTATGTAACTGAAGTTTTGTCATTTAAATATTCTTCAATAGTGTAGTATCCCTTTTTAAGCAATATACTTTTTATTTTGATTTTGAATTTAGTGAAGGGCAGATCTAACATTTCACTCGGAATCTTATTGAAGAAGCGTATACCAACCCCAAGAAAGAAGACAATACTTTTTGTAATCTAAAAGTTGGCAATATCAATTTATTACAATGCCTGGTGTTGAAATCGTGAACATCCTTATACCGCTTGTAGGCACTCAAATTATTACGAATATAAATTATATTATTGAAAATATATTGGCAGGCGACCGTCATAATACGATTTCCTTAAAGCGTTCCCTAAGAGACACCCGAGGGCCGAGGTTGTAAATTGACCTTACGGATCTTTTTTGTAAAACAAATATAGTCTCCAAGTCAGCAGCGTTAAAGTAAAATACCATAGACATGACACTATGAAAATAATAAATAATAGACATTTGCAAAAACCTAGATACAGAATAAGTTTAAATAATATAGAGGCCCAGTATGTTTTAAGAATACATTACATAGAACAGTGCAAAATATAAACTACAAGCATAACAACTAAACATAATGATTATAAAATTAATATAATAATAAATATAACATAGTCAAAAAAAAAATATAGGGGAGTCGAAGCGAATCGTATTTAAAGTAATACAATGAATGACATATTATTTATGACAACGTAGGTATTTGTTAGTGAATTGAAAAACGCGACTGCAGCGCCGTCGATTTTGCTAACCCGTCCATTCAAAAAAAACAATGCAATTTTTACGTATAAAATGTATCGTAAGTAACTCGAGATATGAACTATGTCAGTATCGAATTTCAATCATATACGTACAGTAGTTTCCAAAAAGAATGCGATCGCACCGCCACTTTTTCGCTATTTTCGTCTACCCACGAAAACCACAACATTCATCATGATATAAATATCTTAAGTTAAGCCCCGGATGTAAGAATTTGTCTCTTATATCTATATATCTCTGTATGTTGAGTTTTATTTAAATCCGTTCAGTACTTTTCATGTGATGCTTTAACAGACAGACAGACAAAAAGGCAGAAAAACAAAAATTCTATTTTCGGAATCTGCTGGTCCTAATTAGTGTTCTTGATGTTTTCAAATTTTTAAACGCTTTATACAAACAGGTTTATTACAGTCTATAATGTAATATTAAATTAGTATAATGAAAAATCTAGAACCTTAAAAATAAACTGCCTCTACTAACGCCATTATCTTTCACCCACTAACTGATTTATACCTTATAATTTAATATAATGTTATTAAAACTTAGCGAAATCTAATCTTGCATTAGCCTCTTGTTGGAAATAATTATCCCTAAAAATTTGTCGACTTTGGAGAAACTTTAATTAGGTTATATTTAATAATTAAAGTTATTCGATTAAAGACCACGGCACACTTATGCCGGTTTTAGGAAACGCAGACGAGCGGCCTGACACCCCTACCTTTCTTTAGAATCATATATATTATCTTAACGTATTCATTATTTGTAATTATTGCCATGTTAACTACACACAGAATGCATAACATACTATTGTAGTGGATGCACTTACCACGTTTAGTCGTAGCTAATTTTGTATTAAATTTGCGTAAAATATACTATGATCCTGGCTACCATACGCTCGGGTTTCCAACTCAATTATTTGCTCATACATTCATGGTATTCCATTTTATTTCTATTGGAAACTTTCATAATAAATAAAACTTGTATTGTTCAACCTAATTCTCATTCGTAAACAAAACTCGGTCAAGTTCAAGGTCAATCTCTTGGCATTTGACTTTTGAACATAGCAATAAGTTTCTTTTAATCTACGGTATGTTTTCCATTCATGTTTAAATCATAATTTCTGATCATAAAACAAATTACATATAAATATCTATTTTAATTTACTAATTTATTTAATTAAATTTAATTTATCAACTACATAATGTTCTACTCTGTTATTCAATCAATGCCTATGTTAGCCAGGACTTAAGGATATGCCCAACCAATGAGAGATGTGTATAAAAGTCGCTCTCATTGGTGGGAATTCTAAAATGAAAGGGGACACCGTTTTTGAATTGAGTTAGGAAGAGACCATTTTGTACGAAAAAATATACTTACAAAAAGTGAAAATAAAAAGCCAGTTTAAGATTGAAGTTATATTTATTCAAGAACCTCACATCACAACAATAACATCATAGCACTCTCTTCACTATAAGTTAACAAAAAAGTATTTTACAACAACAATAAAAATGATGTTTACCCTCCCTACTCTTGTGATTAGTACCTTATTTGGGAAGCATGTAGTGAGTCGCCGTCTACCCGTTTTATTCCTATTCTTCAAACATTGCGGCAGCCAGGCGCCATAATCCCTTGCTCCATTAATGTTTCATATCGATAGCTGTCTGTCTTGTAGCCGATTCATAATACTCTTTCACTGATCGATGATTGTTTTAGGGTCCATTTCTTAATAAATAAAAATCAAACTTGAACTACAAAATACAGATAGAGAAATCGTACGCCAGGTTTTCAATCAATAAGGAATTCCTTACTATTTTATTAGTGCTGTGGCTAAATGTCAAAAACCTTCTTGAACATTACAAAAATTCTTCACTACTGGTGCATGGATATTTTTAGATTTTACTGTCGTGGAAAATTCATTTACAATCTAACACGGTATTTACATATTTACTATCTTCATAGCTGAAGATATTGGACATTAGTAAAATGCATTAGATGGCAACTTATTGCCACCATTGAAGGATTCTTTGACAGTTCACTAAGACTGTAGATCTTAGCGTATTTTAAACGCGCGTCAAATAAAACGCCTGTCACGTTCTTCAGTAATCCTATTGAATATAATCCTTGAGCTTGAATATCGCCGAACGTTAACATTAAAGTCTTTCTCAAAAGCACTTAATTACAAAATACAATTTTACAAAAGTAATTTTGAAGACACGAGAAATAATTAATAATACAAAAATAAATTGAGTGTAAAAGTACCTGATAATTGCAAACTAATTACCACACAGGCAGCGTTCCCGTGAAAGATGATTTTCATAAATTCCTAGTCTTAATCTTTTTCTCAAAAACATACACAAAATTCGACACGATAATAACATCAGCTTTTGTGAACGGCAAATAAAAAAATTGTAAATTGTATTTACCATCAAGCGTTTGTAAGTTTTTGTCTATCCCTCGGAAATAATGTACTTTTCTGGATAGTACGCACCTTTTGACAAAGGGTTTCGGTGCTCTTAACAACGTGTTTCACTAAATTTCACGAAGATATGATATGATGGTTGAGTAGTTAAGGCGTGAAAACATAATAAACAGACAAACAAACAACATTCACAGCCTCCTTTACTTTATTTAAGTTCTTTTTAAACCTTTAGGCAAAGGTTAAAAAATACCTTTGGATTTTTGAAGCGATAACTTCTTATGGTAGGTAAACCGCTTCGTTACGTAACACGTTACGGCGCCAGTCTGTCTGACTTCCCTTTCTCACGCATACGGCAGCGGTAGGCAGGCTAAATTATCACTTCTTTCGGGTGACCCAAGACGCACATAGCTTTTTTTATTGCATGCGTTCAGCATACAGACAGACGGCGCACCTGGTGGAAAGCGGTAACCATCCATTACCATCGCGTATAGACATTTATAACACCAAAAGTGCTAACAATGTGCTGCCGCCTCTAAATGATGACTGGAACCTAGTCCCTTTGGCCAGGATCAAACCCGCGCCCTTTGAGTTTGGGATGCGTGCACTAGCATTTACGCTACCTCAACTATTGTCTTTTTTTATTGCAGGAGTTCAGCAGACAGGCGGGCCTATAGACGTTAGCAACACCAAAGGTGCTACTAATGCGCTGCTGCTCTCTTGAGGGAGACTGGAACCTGGTCACCAATGCCGAAACACAACTCAAGGTTGTTATGGCAACATACTTTAGTCCAGGGATGGTAGTCATCCAGTCGGGCAAATGCCCTACCACTTGGCTGTGGGTTGTTTTGTCGCCTCATACGACAGGTCGCCTGACCGCAAGAATTCTTTCACCATTCCTGCACGGAAAAAGACTTTTTTTTACAAGCTTTTATTTAACTTGCAATGAATGTATGTAAGTTCGGGTGGAATATTGCAAGTTAAATTTGACCGTCTTTCCGGTTTCCGATTATGCTGAAATTTTGCAAGCATATGTATATCGCGTGACAATGCAATAATATGGTACCATGGAGCTGATCTGATGATGGATTCGGCAGGTGGCCATAGGAACTCCTGTACTAAGAAGATAGACCAATCGTATTTGGGCTCGTTTTACTTGTCTTGCTAGCACTTTGCTGCTACGTGATATGCAGGATCTTAAAAGCTTGCATTTAAAAAAGCTTATTTTATATAGTAAGGATAAAAATCAGGGAAATAGAATCAATATTCTACTTACAGTCCCTAAAGACTAGACTAGGTTACTAAATTTATTTTAAAGCATAATTACTAGTTAGATGAAAAATTCATATTGTCTTAAAAAGTAGGACACTAAAAATAATTATAAGCAAACCAGAAAATCATAATTAGGTAATGAATAGTAACACTCCATCTCAGCTCGCTTCGGAGAATAATTAAAATACTTGAACAAAATCGAACAACAATTGGACACCGAGTCACGTAATGTAACGAGAATTTAGACAATGCGCTGTTTCTTGCGAAGAAATTTCAAATAAATTGAACTTAAAGCTTGGAAAAAGAATTTTAGGAACGGCTATCAAATAGTAAAGACATAAATAAACTATCGGCAGGTACACGACACCCCCAAGATAGGCTTGTGTTACGTCTTTACAAATATTATAAAGCTGAAAGTTTGTTTGTTTGAACGTGCTAATCTCAGGAACCACTGGTGTGATTTGAAAAACTCTTTCAGTGTTAGATAGCCCATTTATCGAGGAAGGCTATACGCTATATATCATCGCACTAAACCAATGGGAGCGGAGCACCAATGAAGATTGTTTCAAAATCGAGGGGGTTACTTACTTAAACTTACTTTTGAAGTGAATCTTCTATATATAGGGGGTCTTACGATTTTTCGCTCACGAAAAGGTGTCACAGTCACGTGTCACCGTCACTAATTCTTACATTTTTAAACTCGTGATATTTTTTACTATTACACGCGAACGAAGTACCGGGCAGAAGCTAGTATAATATGCAGAGCAAAACGCAAACCTCCAGACCGTAGAAAAGATAAGAATAGAAAACACTTCATTGTTCTCCACATACACATAAAAGAGACAATTTACAGTAGTCACATTAAACAGTAAAAGCAGGAGCAATTGGCGGCCTTATCGCTTTAGAGCGATCTCTCCAGACAACCCGAACTATGGATTTTAAGAACAGGACCTTCGCAAGTGTATGACGGTGGTGTGCAATATATAAGTAAATAGACCATAGTAAATAGCGGAAAGATAAAGTTCGTTTAAGGTCTCTTTATTGTGAAGCTGGCAAACAGTGAAGTGATGGAAAATGCTTTAGGGACTAGGGCAATTTAGGAATATCCCGACTAGGTGAAGAGCTGCCGTGAAATACTCCTCTGTCTTAAGGGAAGTTCTTCTGCTGAGGCAGTTATTATATCTCGCTGGCCGAGGCCTGTCAATTATTGATGGGAATTTGTATATGTGCTTCTTAGGTGTCGAATCTGTCACTAAAAACCCCATAATCGGTTCTCGTAAAACTACAAGGTCAGATATATAAGTCTGTCATACGTTGGGTTGTTATTTGGGTCCGAATGTTGGGCTACTAAATGAATAAACCACAAACGTCTCTACTCCACTGAGATGAGAATGGTCCGCTGATATGGATATGTGGTGTTACAAAAATGGATAAGGTGAGAAATGTCTACATAAGGGGGATCTTTGAGAGTCGCGTCCATGACTCAAAAATTGAGAGGAACGATATTCCGGTCGAATGGGCATGTAAAGAGGAGGGAAGAAAGTCACGTGACCAAAAGAATATTTAACTTCAAGGTTGATAGTTTATAGGACAAGTTTACAGGTGGTTCAGAAGAGAGATGGATGGATTGTGTGAAGGACTATTTGATAATTTTACGAGTTACGGGACTCCAATTAAAATGCCATTGGGATTACTATAGAATTTATTAGATCTATACAAACACGTATCACACAGGTACAAATATAACTGAACACAACTAACACAAACGTAATGCACGATTATAATAACACGTGCAAAGTCCGTCACTATAAGACTATCGAATGTACACACGTCTTGCCTCACTTGTGACTCTCCCTAGACTACTTCACTCCTCTTTTGGGGCATTGCTATATACTGTAAAATTACAATATGTCTTTAGACTGAATTTCATAGAACCACATCTGGCTAATGACTATCGAAAAGATGGGCTGTTGTTCCAAACACAAAGCAAACAAAAGAAGACGGTCATAAAAGCGCTTCAATGTTATTACCTAAAACACCGACGGGTGATAAATATGCTTTGTTTACAAATATGCAGGTAGCCCAAATTGTAATAACAGTTTATGGGTGACAGAGAATGTATGTGACAATAAAGCACTGTGGAACGAAAAGACGTATTGTGCCAACCCCAAATAATTTGAATAACGTGAAAATAAGAGAGAATCGGTTGACATGTTATTCTTGAGTAATTTATATTTTCACTAAGAAATGTTACAGTTTCATTATTAGCAGAGTTTTATTTAGAAAGAATATCAAAGATGCTGTGTTGATTAAAGGAGTTCTTGTTTGCCGTCGTTATCTCCCCACAAATGTTTCGCGTAAATATTGACATTACTAATAGAATTCGGCGTGTCGTACATATTGAAAGTAACAGTGTATGGATTTTTTATTTCCTGAAGCAGGCAGGCCCACCTGTAAAGTGGTTACCGTCGCCTATGGACGTTTGCAATATCAGGGGTGTCACAAACGCGTTGCCGACCTCTAAGAAATGTTATAACGCCCCTCTTAAAACCTCTATGCACACAGAAAAACCGCGTCGGGAAGTTCCCTCCAGATCATTGTTCTACGGAATAAATGTAAACCGTTGTGTAGTTGAGCCCCCAGCTCAAGGATATGGGAGTGATCATCCCGTCGCTGAAAACCCTTGAAGTAGTCTTCAACCATCAACAGAACAGTCAAATGAATTGGGATACTTTTGTCGTAATTATCTTCTTAAACGTTTTGCGTAGTGTTATAGATTTTGCATACTACTGATCGAACATACTGTTACGAGTGCGGGACTCGAATCAAAATGCCGTTGGAATTACTATAGAATTTATTAGAACTATACAAACAACTGCAACAAACTGCACGTTTTAATAACACCCGCAAAATCTGTTACTCGTATCGTAATCCTCGCTTGTCTGCCCACCCCTCCATTCGGGCATTGTTTTACAGTAAACTGTACAATGCAACAAATCGACCGCGTGGACTTAGTTTTTCCAAGAAAACGTAACCTGCACGCTTGCTTAATTATTCCTGCGAGCGGTCATAAGCGAATACAATTACAATAAGCTATTGTCGGATTGCAAAATTTAAACACAAAGTAAACAAAAGAAGTTCATATGCGGGGAAAATAACTTTGTCGCCATGTAACGATACTTATGACGACATAAGCATGTCCATGCTGGGGAGTTTCTTGCCGCTTCTTCTCCTTAACAGCAATAACACGTTACGAAGCGGTGTACATAGACTAGGAAGTAAAATTAAATTTTAACCTATATGTATGACCTTCAAAAAGTGTTCTCCAGTGGAAATTATTTTAAATAAAAACTTTTATTTTTTTTTAAATTCTTACAAGCTCTGGCTAGTAGAACTCCCTTATGATGACACCGAGAATTTATTAAACTAATAATACTAGTATAAGCATCAGTATCAGCTCATAGACCCGTGCATTTACACACGAACACCACATACGTACCAACCACATACATACACACCACATACATAAACACCGCATACATATATGATTACAAAAATGTTAACATGAAGTATTTTTTCATTTTCCGCTAAAAGGCATATTCAACTAGCCTTTTTAATAATAGCTTAATACTGTTACAACCTAGCTCCGGCAAAGACAAATTCCACGTACAGATCTATAGAAGCACATTTTATTACCTGTCGGCATTTGCTCTAATTGTAATTCTTTGATTATCGTCTTCTTTTGTTTACTAATTTATTGTCATACGTTTCTAGAGAACAGCCTTTTGTTCTATTGTATACGTTTACTGCCGCCTGCGGCTGAATCATTAGCCAGGTGTTGCGGATTACGTCGACTACGATACGAGCACATTTGTATTTATGAGGTATAAATCGACGGCCCGATAGAGAGAGGGGACAGTCGAACAAGAACCACGATCAAGGCGTGACCTGTGTACAATCGGGACTTTAATAGCAAGGGACTGCGCGTTTTATAGAAATACGACCTTCTGCATTATCTTTGTACTATGTTATACGCGTTTGCATAGTTCTAATAAACTCTATAATAATTCCAACGGCATTTTAATTCGAGTCTGGCAACTTGTTACAATATCAAAAGGACAAACGCAAACAAAGTCGCGGGCAACCTTTATTATTTAAATACAGTGAATCGAAACCAATGCCATTACATTTAATTTTAAAAACGAAGTTATACAAACTTACAACTATTTGTAATGCTAATTGTTATAAGTTCAAAACTCAAAACAGGATATTTGAAACTTTGAAATGAGTTTTACTGCGAGGGTTTATACCTAATGTGAGTTTGGGGTCGGCTACACTTTACTGGATCCTTAAAACCACGAAATACACCTTTAGGTTTGAGTAAGAAATCGATTTCATTATTTTGAAACGTTGTTGGCGCATTATAAATAAAATACAATGAAGCATACGGTAGAGGGAACCAAAGAAACTTTTTTTCATTTGGTTACACAGCAATGAAAAATATTTAATTCGGGCGATCGGGCTACATTCACTGAATATTTAAAACAACGCTAAATACCCTTGTAGGCTTAAGTTAGAAATTGGTTTTATTATGTTAAGAGTTTACTTCCGCAATATAAACAAAAGTGGCAAAGTGCGTGTCATTCCACATATAATGAAGGTTTATATTATCATAAGGTTGTCCGTGACCACGGCCACTGAAAAGCGACCGAAACGTCGGATAAACCAAAATCAAATAAATTACCGCGCTCAAAACCGTTTAAACGTAGTTTTACTATGTATACAAGTCGCGAAAACTTAAGAAAATACTACATCTAATTATGAATGAATGAATGAATGAATGTTCTTTATTGCATATATATAAGTTACATATATGTATATACAATAGGAGGTCTTATCGCCGCCGGCGATATCTTCCAGACCACATTTACATTGTTTGAAAATAATTTACTTATCATAGAACAAAAAAAAATGAATTAAATTAAATGTCAAAAAAAGCTAATATTTATACGCTTGTTAAATGTAATGATGTCAGTGCATTTATTATCCCAGTCAGAATTATATTGGTATATATTTTCATATCATTCTTCATCTAATATTTTAATCATTTATTGCTACTGTATAAGAATTCATGTATCGAATAATATGTCTTGTCTGTTAAATATGTAAATAGCTTATATTTATATGTCTCAAATTTGCGGCATGTCTTTATGTTAATATTGTATTTATAATTATTATTGTATGGCTAAAAAGTCCACAGCATCTAAATGGCCCGTACTCTTTTTATATAGACTGAAGCAGGCACGTGCTGGAAAGTAGTTACCGTCGCCTAGGGACGTTTGCAACACCAGGGGTGTCGCCAACGCGATGCAAGCCTCTAAGAAATGTTATAACGCCCTTCTTAAAGAACCCCAAATCATAGCGCAAAGGGAAAACCGCGGCGGGAAGTTCCCTCCAGATTATTGTTGCAAGCGGAATGAATGTTCTAGAAAACCGTTTCGCAGTTGAGCATGGGAGCTCAAGCAAATGAGGATGAATATCCCGTCGCTGGCGACCTTTGAAAGGCTTGACAAATTGAAGTTAAATGTGGAAATTATCCCTGCCTACACGATATAATAATGCACCCAAGGACAAGCCCCTGCCACTGTAAGGCTATTGTGGGAAATGAGAACAAAGAGTACCGTGCTATTGGAGTGAACTGCTCGTGGTACTAGGGGTCTGGGAATATGGGGACTAGTGCGTCTGCACGTCGCAATGTTCGAGGAACATGAAAAAATGGCGACTCGCCACTCCTTACATGGGCCCCCAAAAATGCCATAGAAAACAGGGGCAACATGGGTATGAGTGGCTAAGGGTTTTAGAGAGGTAGGCTGCAAGTTCACCGAAGCTACTTCTGACGTGATGCCATTTATCACTTCCACCCCCGGAGACTCAAGAGTCTTAGTTCAGCGATCGCCACTCCGTGCCGGCTGGGTAAGGCAAGCATTGAGTCGGGGGCCTTGCCTTGGCACCCGGAGTCAGGTCCAAGGTGTCGCTCACTCACTCACATTATTACTTTTAATATTTTCATTATTTATGCTTTAAATACTCCTCAACTGAGTAAAACGCTCTCCCTTTTTAACCATTCAGAAAACTCTTTCTTGAATAAATAAAATTTACTTTCCAAATTATTTATCTCGGCAAGTTATTCTTTAAAAATGTCATATTTGTATCAGCGCATACTTCTACAGGGACCAGTTATAAACCGCCATGTATGATGACAAATTGTAGAACAGTCACACCCCCTTAACTGGAATACTGAAGCTCATGAATAAATTCTTAATACGGTACGTGTATTACGCCATATGTCATAGCTACCGTGTACCGAGCAAGAATATTTCATAAAATATTTAATATTCTGGGTCGCTTCACGTTTCACATGTGTACTAATAAATTAAATTGTAATGTCTGAGATTTAAACAAAAACAGCCTTTTCAGTGTATTACTTTAATAAACCTAAATAAAATTTTGTAAATATGAATAGATGTTCAATGCTTATTATCAAAAAAGTAATAAACGGATTTGGATAAAATTTAGAGCAATATTTCAACATAATATTTTCTTTAGTTTTACTTAGACTTGTATACATAATAAACCTGCGTTTTTATTTTTGTTATTACGACGTTTCGGCCACTTTTCAGCGGCCTTGATCACGGAAAACAAAGATGTCAAGTGTGAACGAGTATTGTTTATTTTAATTAGTTAGATTTAATTTTGTTTATGATCATTATTTACTCTATGGGAGCCTAATTTAATTTACCACAGCTTCGCAACATGTTACGGCTTGAATAGAAGAAGCGGCGCAAGAAGCTCTTCAACAAACAAGCCTAGCTCTAATAATTGTATAGCTATATAATATTAAAGTGGGTGGAAGGATTATATTATTCTTTAAATAAATCTTTAAAAATACTACTTAAAATATGTTGCGTGATTTAGGAGGAGTTAGTGGATATACAGACAGACAGATGCAGTACGTGACTTTGTTTTATACTATTGTTACGAGCTGCAAACTTTAATTAAAAATGCCGTTGGTACTACTACAGAATTTATTAGAACTGTATAACTCGCCGTTGGCGGATACATCACGGAGGACTATAACTATATATATAAGTAGTAAGTGTGTGTGTGTGTGTGTTATATGTATAATTACATATCATTCATTGTTATTATAAGTACGTCAAAGTCTAGTTGGCTTTCTAATGAAATTAATATTACAGTCACAAGTTAATTAATTAATAACAGTATGGCCTCTTAGATTAATTAAGGGAAAGTAAATTAAAGGCCCTTATACAAGAAATGTCAAATGGACAGATTTTATTACAGCGGTATTTCGGAAATCACGATAGCAAAGTAGGCTAAGAATCTAAGCGTCAAAACTGCAACTTTTGCACAATAGGAATGATAATATAATATTTCAGTCTTGAAGCGTGGATGTGGAGTTTCTGGCAATAATTGTAGGATATTGATTGAGTTTATTTATTTATTATTATTAGAATGTCCAACAAAGGATACATGTAACGCATTTGTAAAATATACATAACGTTAAATTTTAAATTAATGTGCTTGATGGCGCGGGCGGAAGCGGTAATAAAAGAGAAGGAAAGGACTTACAGGATAAGGTCGCCGCATCAGACACGCTACGAACGATGCTGGCTTAGCAGTGGTTGGCACTTCTTCCTCGTGATCCTTTCTTCTCGTCTTGCGGCTCCTTCGATCAGTGGACCAGCTGGAACGGTACAGCGTGCACCTTTCCAGCGAGAAAAAAGAAACAAAAGAGGCGGCGACCAAATAGCCGCCCTATTTAACAGTGCTCCTTCAATTACTGAAGACCGCGACATGGGTAAAAACTAATCATATCTATTTAATGTGAATAAACTAAACTATACTATAAATAAAGCAATACTTACAAAATCATCATCATCATCATCATCTTCAGCCAAATTCAGTCCACTGCTGGACGTAGGCCTCCCCAAGTACGCGCCACATATCCCGGTCTCCTGTCTTCCGCATCCAGCCCCTGCCGGCGATCTTGCGCAGGTCGTCAGTCCATCGGGCTGGCGGGCGTCCTACGCTACGTTTACCGACAACTAACTAACCGACTTACAAAATATCAATTAGCAATTTACTGTGTAATATATGAAATACTAGCTGTACCCGGCAGACGTTGTCTTGCCCTTAAAAAATAAAAATCTAGAAACCGATTGCAGCAACCTCAACCGGGACCAATTGCGAATCTAAGCCATCCCGGGATGCACTTGAACACACACAAATAGAATTCACCTAAATCAGACAAATGTAAATGAGTTTAAATGCAGACACCATTGCCGAAATCAGCCGGGAAAGATCATAACAAATTAATGACTAGACTGATGTTTTGACTGAGGTTTTCTAATTATTTTCTTTTATTGATGGATACCACATTTTAATACTTATTATCATATTTCGGATGAAGACAATTCCAAAAAACATAAAAAAATGTCCAGCCGTTCTTGTGTTATAAATGGTGTAGCTAGCACGACTTTGTTTTATATATGTAATATATATAAATATACAGTAATTCGAATATAAAAAGCTATACAATATAATATTATATATGCGATGATATGATTGGTGTCCATAAATTAATTTGACTTAATTTTACTGTCATACAGGACCTTCATAAAATGTATTCCGATGGATATGAAATAAAAGAATGCAGACAAACTGCAAGAGTGTCGCTTACGCTGGTACGGCCACGTTTTACGCAGACCGGCTAATTACGTGGGGAACAAATGTCTAGCCATGCCGCCTCCGCCAGGTCCCGGTCGAAGGGGAAGGCCCAAGAAATGCTGGCTTGACGTCGTGAAGGATGACATGCGTGCCAATCGTCTTAAAACGGGGGATGCTGAAGACCGCGCGAAGTGGAGTAGGAAAAGTAGGAAAGCGGACCCTGGGCGTCGGAGTGAACGCTCCAAACGCAACCGGGATTTAACGCTCGGATGATGATGATGATGATGAAATAAAAGAATGAGTTTTGAATTAAAATTATAAAATATTATTTATTTTTTGTTGATAAATCATGATTATTTTGTGAAGTGCGTCTTTTCAAACTGCCGCAAGAACGTCGTTTGACGTTAGTCAAAGACCTAAAGGCAGTGTGAGGCTTCTACTTGATGAATATTCAGGTTCAAAGGCATTACATTTCTATTGTATATATAATAATCCGTAAAGTTATTATATAAGTATATGTATGTTTATATATACATACACGTATATATGTCACTATATATACGTCTGTGTATATGTGTGTTTATTCATCATTATTTATTAACTGCATAAAAATCTATCAATCACTGCAAGGTTCGCCTGGAAGCGATCGTTTCTTAGCGAGAAGGCCGCCAGTTGTACTAACTTTTATCTTTTACAACTGCTGTTGGTTTATTGCTTTGGTATACAATGAAGAATTATCTAATCTCTATCTAATATTCTAAAATGATTATGTGTATTTATTTTGGTAAAAATGAAACTACTGGGTCATATAAGTGAAATTTAAGAGGAGTGTAAATATAACCTGTATGCTGCTACACAACGTTGTGTACTCTTACTCGGTCATATAAATGAGTTTTTATTGTATAAGGTCAGTAGGTAGGTAGATGGCCCACCTGATGGAAAGCGGTTACCATTGCCTATTTACATTTTTAACACTAAAGGTGCTGCCAACGTACTGCCGCTCTCTAAAGGAAGACTGGAACCTGCCTACTAATATCGGAATTCAACTGAAAATTGTTATGGCTGCATATACATCTACACCAGGGATGGTAGCCATACAGGCGGACAAAAACCCTACCACCTGACTGTGGGGTGTTTTTGTCACCTCTTAAGCAGGAAGCCCGGCTGGATATTGCATTGTTTCTCCGTTCCTGCACGGATGAAAATGAGTGTACCCTTCTAGTACAATTCGCTCACTAAATTAGTTCCCTTTAATAGTACTATTTGGATAGAAATCTTTTCGATCTTCTTTATCGAATAAATCAATAATCAAGATCTCTAAGAGTTCATCGTTTTTTAAGTACACCAAGAGTAACGCATGAAATCGTAAAAATAAACATTAGAGAAGGCCGCCATACATGCAACTGAGATGTGAAAAACATTTCTGAACTATCGTTAATCATACTGCAAATCATCATGACTATGTCCTTTATAGAGTTTTGTATAATATATGGGGCAGCTAGGGAACCCTTAAAACAAATGCTAAGCAGATTGGCCAAAACCCATCCAACCCGAGCCTTACAATCCTCTCATCCGTATAACATTTCTAAAATGCTTACAAAATTTAACACACACTTTAGGATTATGGTTCTAATAAATAGCGTTTTGAATAGCCCTTTTTAGATCCTTTACCTTTTATGAATAGTTCGATAGTTTTTGGGTTTCATAGGCATTTTGGCCAAACTGAACCCTTATGTCCGACTCTCCTTGTATTCCGCAGTCATTATTATTCTCTGTATATTTATTTTATATTCTTTGTTCTTGATATTTATTTTGGTATAGCTTTATTCTTGGTAGCCGTAGAGTGGAGCACTGGAGACCTTATATACAAATTTCTTTGTAAATCTATTTCAGGCACCAGTCTCGCACATAACGTTGCGTTGTATTTTTTTAAGTTAAGTAATTATTCTCAGTAATTACTTCGGCTATGTAAATGACATTTGACATGGAAATAAAGTCCATGGAGAGCTACAAAAAATATAGCAGAACCGCAAAAAACAGAAGGTTGTTTTTTTGAAATCTTTAATTAGTAATCTTTAGTTAGAATGCTAAAAATAGACCAAAAAGAGATAGGTAGATTGTGTGAAGGATGATATGATGACTTGCATGTTGTTTGCGATATGTCGTAGGTTTCTTGTAGAATGTAGTTGTAGAGTCGAGTAAGTTTTCCTTTTATTGTTGTACGTTTTGATTTTAGTTGTGAAATAGACATTTTGAATATTGTTTTTTTTCGAAAGTATATTAATCTGGACTTGCTGGTTTAATCCGGGTCGATTAGGGCCAAATGTTTGTTGATATATTAAATGGAACCTTTGTTGCGATTTGGATGTATATTTAATGTTTTACAGGTTTATATGTAGTTTAGATTAATAGCAATTAATATTTGTTGATGGTTAGACGTATGTAAGGCGAGTGACATGAGTGATTTTAATAATATAGGTAATGTGTTGATGTAATGAGGTTTTATGGAATGAAGTAGTTGCGTTAATCGGAAACACATGTGGTAGATTTATGTTAGAATAGAGTAGTGTGGAAGGGAAAGAGAGAGTCAGAATGTTAGTACTGAAATTACATATTGTTACAACTTAGGCGCCGACAAAGACAAATTCCACACACAGATCTGTTAAAGCACATTTTATTACCCGTCGGCATTTGAGCTAATTGTAAAATTATTTTATGGTCATCTTCTATTGTTCACTTATTTATTGGCATACGTTTCTAATTATTCTGGAGAATAGCCTATTGTATTCGCTCATCAGCATCATATGCAGGTGTTGCGGATTCTTTTGCATTTATGAAGTATAAAACGACGGGATGAAGGAGAGAGGGGGGCAGTCAAGCGACGATCACGTTACGGAAGTTACGTGTGTACAATCGGGAATGTAATAGTGACGGACTTTGCGTGTTTTATTGAATAACTACCTTCTACATAACGTTTGGATTTGTTGTGTTCGGTTATATTTATACCTGTGTTACACGTATTTCTAATAAACTCTATAATAATTCTAACGGCATTTTGATTCGAGTTCCGCTAACTCGTAACAATATTTTGAATATGCATTGTATCTTATAGAAGAACTGTATACTTGGACTCATTTTTTTAATTATGTAAATATTTTGTACTAACTTCCCAAGTTTTTTTATACAATCCAATATGGCATTATTACTTTCCAAAGAAACGATTGAAGAGTAATAATTAAGAAGGCAGTTTTGTATATTTTTCTTCATTACGCAAAATGAAAGGAAATCTAGCAATATTATGGTAATAATAGCATTATTAATCCTTAAGAAAACGACGTAGAAAGAGTATCATTATAGAGATGGCGTACGTAGAAAGAACGGTTGAGACGGCCTCTGTGATTGAGCGGGCTAAGCCTACCTCACTGCAAGTTTCCTGGTATGATAAATTTCAGAAATTAATATTCTCCTTATTTACTATGGTCTGGGTGTCTGGGATCGGCTCCAGAGTAGTTCGTTGTATATTACCCGTAATACAAGCGTCACTTGCTTAATTTGGGAATATACAAATTATTCAGTTGGAAATACTTTGGCATTATAGTTGTGTAATGTGTAACAGCAATAAGTTCATTAATATTTGAAATTAACAGCTACTGTGTATAATTGGCTTATACGTTTGCCCACCCAGCTCACTAGAATGCAAATGTCCCGCGTTTGATTCCTGATAAAGTAAATGTCGTAAGGGAACTTTCTGTTACGTATTTACTTCGGTTAAGTTGTCATGATCGGCTCTAAAGTTGTCCGTTGTATATTGTTGATAACATTATCGTACTTAGTTAAGTAAGTAACTTAGCGTAGTTAGCTTGGGATATACAGTGTTTGTGTTTGTCTATCGATTTATTTATTTATCTTTGAAATCAACGCCATTTTCATATCATGATAACTTGGAAAAGTCTCAATACATTTAAAGTTTAAATAATCATTCTTGGAGTGTAATCAAACACGTTATTAGTACCTACGCGAATTGATTCTCTATTTAATTCTACCTCTACACCCTACCCAAACCGGGTTTTTCACAAATTGTTATTTTTATTTTAATCTGACAGTTGACAAATTAGGATTGTGATATTTCTATTTTTTTGTAAGAATGTTATGCCACGGTTATAAAGACTTTCAATCTAAATCTTATTTATCCATAAATTCACTTTGTAGAATCCAATT
Organism: Dendrolimus punctatus; assembly: GCA_012273795.1. Classification (NCBI taxonomy): domain Eukaryota; kingdom Metazoa; phylum Arthropoda; class Insecta; order Lepidoptera; family Lasiocampidae; genus Dendrolimus; species Dendrolimus punctatus. Next base: position 24,415,704 of record CM022527.1, read on the forward strand.
TTAGTCGAGTTGTAGGTAACTGGCGCCAAACAATGGATATCTCAGGACCTTTCAAAACCGTTTTAATGAAAATGACAACTTCCCCCTTTCTTGTAATTATTTTTTTAAAGAGATTAATTATACCTTTGTCACTGGTGACTTTTTTTATTGTTGGAGTTCAGCAGACAGGCAGACGGGCCACTCGAGGGAAAGCGATTACCATCGCCCATGGATATTTGCAACACCAAAGGTGCTGCATTTACTTATTTATACAGACATACATATATAATATGTCGGAGAAGGCCTCGTTCTCACGATATCTCCTTTAGTTATTGCACGTTTAGTGGGCGTCATCAGGGTAAAATGCGAGCATAAAACACGATAGCCACGGTTTATACACTTTTAATTTTGATTCGATCAACATTTTGACATAGTTTAGACCGAGCAGCCGGTTCAGGGCACCGCTCATACTTCCAACTTCAATACTTTCTTTAAAATTCTCTACGGTCCAACTCGACCCGTTACCATCACTCGAATGTGCCACGAAATCTCCTCCGTGTACCGAAGTAGATACTACTAAAGTATAGAGGGCGTCTGACCCCCCTCCGAGCCATATGCTCTGCTCTCATTGGTTGTCTGTTAAATTACAATATTCATAACTTTTATTAGGTTAGGACGATCTTTAAGTCATAGAAACATTTAACAAATCATATAAAATTAAATTAAGAATTTCAAAAGTAGTTAAAATGTAAACTAATAATATTGTGTGTTTATACATCCAAACAACAATAAATCCGATTTATAGCTTCCCTCCGACATATATATATATATATATATATAGTTTTGAGGACCTACAATATAAAGTCAAGTCACCAACACAATGTTTTCCTCTACGTTTTTATATTTCTTGTAATACACAAAATGGCCGTAACATAAACAGAGGATAAAATAGGTACAGGACCTTAAAAGTTTGCAATAAATCGGGCATTATATTTATTATTTTAGCTAAAAGCCCACAACAGTTTATTCGCCAACGCCAGTGGAGCTAAAATTCAAAGTACACAATAAGCATCCCCTTTTCGAAGAATTTTGACAAAAACAAATCGCATGTAAATCCTAACCACAGGATATAAAGTAATACAGTACGTAACTGCAGTAGGGGTTATATATAGGGCTGGTGACATCAATCAACAGTTACATCAATCCCGAAGAAACAAAAACCGACAAACGGACTAGGAATCTAAAAAAATTGCACCGTGTTCACCGTCATTTATACAGCGCATTCCAGTATTTTTAATAGCTTCAATGTACGACAGGAGAAATTTAGTATTTTGTAATATAGACTAGGTATACCCGCGACGACGTCAGCGTGAAATTGGTTTTCGAAACACTCCTATTTTGAAACATTCTTATTGGTGATGCGTTTCTATAGGTCTTAGCGTGATAATATAAGCTATATAGACCTATAGCCTTCTTCGATAAATGGACTATCTAACATTGAAAGAATTTGCAAATCAGACAAGTAGTTCCTGAGATTAGCGCGTTCAATCAAACAAACAAATAAACAAACTCTTTCTTCAGCTTTATGTATTAGTAAAGGATTAGATATAAAGAACCTTACCATCTAACTTTAAAATATGATATAAAGATTTTGAATTTTGAAACTACTGGGTCTTATATAAATTAAAGATGAAATGCATACAGTAAAGGTATCAATAAATTGTGTAGTGAAATGACGAAAACATAAAGATTAGAGGTGGCTACCATTTATAATATAACTATGACTTGAAAATAGTTGTGTAGGTTATCTTTATTTAGCTCTTGAAAATATAACAAAGTGTCTTAACCACATTTGAAATTATATCAATGGCTAGCGAGATATTAGCTCCCGACATCGAAAAGAAATATATCTCTCTTTGTCTAAATTTTAAACTGTTATGAACAATTCTGTAAATTTGAAATTCAATAATTAATTTCAACAACAATATCTATGGAATATTTTTGAGATATTATAATTATACGGTATTTATACACTTTTCTTATAGTTCGGTCGCCATATAACGAAAACGCCCCTTACGTTCGTAACCTCTACGGAACTCTTCGATCTGCGCAGACTGGCAAGCACCTATTCACTCATACTATTTTTGTGCCGGGCAGACGTTGTTCTACCTTGATAAAATAAAAATCTAGAACTCGATTGCAGCGCCACCTACTGGGTCCAATCATGAATTAAAATCATCCCCCACTCAACACACACACACACACTTCTTGGAAACCGATTTCAGTGCCATCTGAAGATTACAATTGTAACTGTAAATAATGCCGGGATCCACTTAAACACATGCTCTAAATTTCATTAAAAAATCATTCAAACCGTCATTTCAACTTAGCGAGACTAACAAACAGCAATTGATTTTTGTATTGTTACATACCGACAAAGAAATGCGCACACCAGCCCGTCGTAAAACGCCTTTTACTGCCTTCTTTGATTTAAGAATTCTTTTTTTTACTTTGTGTTTAAGTTAAGACATGTGTAGTACTTTCGATTAGCGACATAGTGACGGACTTTGCGCGTGTTGAATTGCAATGAATCGTGCAGTGTGAACTGGTTGCATCCAGTTTTATTTGTTCCTGTTTTATAGGTGTTTGTAAAATTCTAATAAACTCTATAGTAATTCCAACGGCATTTACTTTAATTCGAGTCATGTAGCTCGAAACAGTATACATATAAAAGAAGAAGACATGTGTTTGTCTTCTTAGCGGTCTAGACAATTCTGTGTAACTACTATTAGCAACATATACTGTAATTGTACGAGACGCAAATGCAAATCAGTAAGAGCTAATATAATAAATAATTCATGACTTGACAGAGTTTCGCTGTCGACTGAAGCGGCGTGATTGCGTGTTGATTGGAATAGAGTAGCCTGACAGACATACAGAACCTAAATTAAGATGTTGAGATTAACAACAACATCGTGTTACGTCTAGCTACATTTCGATATATACCTTGATTTTGTTACTGTACACTCTTTCCTAAAAGGTCGTTTTCGTACACTGTAGTGTACAGTGTAACAGGATTTTAAAAATGAATTACACTATTTAGTGATGTTTAAGTTGCTTAGACAACTTAAGCCACATCTAAAGTTAGGTATTACGGTAGATTTTTTTTATATTAATCATCTGAAGATACAAATTAAGACGAGCGTGCATGACAAGACCTATGAATGTCAAAGAAGCAAGTGAGGTGTGTAAGAATAAGCCTGAATGGCGCTCTGTTGTTTGTGTCTACCCCACAAGGGACCTGGCGTGAAGTTATGTATAGTATAGTACATAAATACATACATGTATGTTTATTAAAGAATTTATCTAATAGAAAAAACACGATAATAGATAAATTGATAAAGAACATAATTGTAATTAAATATTACACTTAAATAGCAAATATATAACATTTTCTGCTTTATATATGCTACTTATGTATTTAGTTATTAAGTGTGCATTAAACTCATTATGTATTTACATACCGACCAAGTCAAGTGGACGAATGCTAGATGTGCGGTCAACTGCTTCAGATACTGGTAGCAAAAAATCTAAAAACGCCAACATGATTCTGATCCTATTTTTTCTTTTACCTATTTCGAAAGCTATTATCGCATAGCAATACAATAAAAATTACAAAGTAGCAAACAAATGAAACCAATAGAAAAAACTTGAGAATCAACAAAAATATTGTGACAAAACAAACATGTACAGTAGTATTAAGGCCGCGAACGGTACTGGGAGGTACCTGGGGTCTAAGACGATATGCGGGCACAAAGACTGCATTCCACGCGTTCGTCTAGTTTTTTGGTCGCGTCGTAGTATAAAACACAGTCTACACTAAAGTCTATACGTAAAGACTACTGCTACTGGCTAGCCTAGCTGCTAGCGTAACGCACACATGTTAATAGTTGCTCTATCTCGTTCGCACATCATCCGTCCCGCTTTCAACATCATGCCTCTGAAGCATCATTTAACCTGTACCTCACGCTACTACAGAATGTAAACTATATAAAAGTAAGCTTGTTGACTAAGTAAATAATGGTTACTACTAGTGAAGTACATATATAGCGGACCACTTTGGAGCTGATTCAAGACACCCAAACCATCACCCAGGCTACGACGGAAAGTTCACTTACCAAGTTTACTCCTCAGGAATCGAACCCGGAAACCCCTGCATTTCAATTAGCTAGATCGTCAAGGGTTTGGTCCACTCATTTACAAAGGCAGTGAATAAAAAAAAGATACTGCGAGGAAAATAACATATTACAAAAATACTCTGACACAAGAAACACGTGAGGACTTGGTTGGTATAAATGATAAGTTTTATATACATATAAATACTTCAGTGGATATTTCCAGTACTCAATTATTTACGCCTCAAGATAAGGGGTGCGCGGTTTGTTATATAAAAAAATATATTTCTACTCTTAAAGGTTACCTACACTAAAATTCTGAAGCGATGATAGAGCATTCATATATTCCAATGAGAATAAGTTTGAAAGATATGTCTGTGATTTCAAAATAAATGCCAAAGTGCGGAAATTGCCATTTTACTGGGTTCATGACGTATTATTAATATCATTATATGTGTGGTTCTCAATTTGTACTGGTTCGTGAATTTTAAAAGGTTATTTAAAACTTACAGTGGATGATGGCGCGCGCAATGAATTACATTACATAAGAACAAGAAGAGAAAAAATGATAGCATACCATCTCTCGCGCAACAAGCTTCACACTACCAGTATATATAAAGTACTCTGTGCTTCACACCGCGCTCTATAAACGCGTGTCGTCGCACGCATTCCATATTTTCCTATAAAGCCATTATTACAAAATTAAAAAATATATTTTCTTCGCTCACAATATAAATATTTAAAGCAAAAACTTGTCGTCTTTGACAATAGGACCTTAATAATGTTTAAACTTACAATTTAAATTAATTATGGTCGAATTTCGACCATTGGGTGACCACTAGTAAATAAATAAGACGTCATCTTTCATATTTTTTAATCCGTGATTTTTTTATATAATACTAGAGGTCCCGGCAGACGTTGTCCTGCCCTGAAAAAATAATAATCTAGAACCCGACCCCAACGCCACCTACCAGTTTCAATTGTATTAAACCATCCCTGTGAGCCACTCTAACACACAAAACATTGGTCCAGGAGATTAAGATCCTAAAACCCGAGCCTGGCGCCACCTATCGGTGCCAATTGTGAATATAAATAATCTCAGGACCTAGTCAAACACACAAAAAATTTCAAAATCGATAAAGCGTTCTCAAGTTATGCGCCTTCATACATTTTTACGATTCATTTTTATACCTTTTAATCTTTCCTTGGACCAATATTTCAAAACCAAATTGGGGAAATCGGTTCAACCGTTCTCAAGTTTTTGTGAGATTAACAAACATCAAATCAACTTTATATAACATATGGGCGGATACGCACAAATGCCATTATTTTGTTGTTTACTAAGAACTAAACATGTTACAATTTAGAAAGGCTGTAGTTAAGTATGCAAGTGTAACTAAAAAGAAAGTATTCCAAATTTCAGCCTTATCTATCAACCAGTTTTGATTTTTGATTCACAATTTTGTCCCTTGTGTAAAACTGTACTTTGTCTGTATGCCAATTTATTATGAAGCCCTCGTAAGTAGATACGTAGAAAATGAATGGTTTAAATGTATGTACGCGCATAACTTGAGAACGACTTTACCGATTTTGATGAAAATTGTTGTGTGTGTTTGAGCGTGTCCCTGGATGATTTAGATTTACAGTTGAAACCGGTAGGTGGGGCTGGGATCAGATTCTAGGATTATTCTAATCTCCTGCACCGATTTGATGACTTTTGGGTGTGTTTGAAGAATCGGGTCCTAGGTCTTTATTTTTTGAGGGCAGGACATTTGCTGGGGCCACTAGAAATAAGATTCACAAAAAGAGATTATTTACAGAAAAGTAGAGGACTGAAAGAGCGCTTGAATTATTCAAGAGCCCTTGAACCAACCAATTTGATTGGTCCTTTCAAATCCTCTTAATTCCGACACTCAATTAGCGAGATAAGAGACGGGGCTCAAGTAAGGATATTCTTTGGCGGACAACGTAAAGTAATTAAAAGCGGCCACGTGCGTGTCGGACCATGCACAGCTAAACTAATTTGGATAGTGATATTTTTTTATTGCCTCGCACTGCAGTGGTATACCGTCAGTATACTGGGCATCACTGCAGCGGGGAAGAGAGGGGTATATTTTTTTCCTTTCGATTTCGTCACGAGCCTTTTTGGACATAATTTCGGTTATCATATTGTTGACATTGTGCCAATTTTCTTCTTTTTGTAGCATTATTTGCAAAATTGTACTTGATGTTATTTTGGAACCAACATTTGTTTGGACTATTCTTCGCGCCTCTTCCCATCTTTCGCATTCTAAGATAGTATGCGCCGCGGTGTGTATTTTTGTCATAATAATGATATTGTGTCAACTTACTTTTCAAAATGCTGTCAGTTCCTAATTCCTGCGGCCAGGCGGCTTGTTGTAAGAAGTGACAAAAACCCTATAACCATTTGCCCGTCTGGATGTCCGCCGCCTTTGGTCTAGAGCATGCCGCCATAACAACCTTGAGTTCTGTTCCAGCATTAATGGTCAGGTTCTAGTCCCATCCACGAGTCCGGCAGATTACCTAAGTACTAAGAATTTGCTGTCGATCAGCGAAAACCGCATCGAAATCGATCCAGGCATTTTTACAATCCCGAACAAAGCACACAAGAAATCTTAAAAAATACATCATAAAAATACGTTAAAGATTCATTCATTCAGATGTCTACTACAGAAAAAGAGATAACCCTTTTTTCTTACGTGATGATCTCTGCCAGTTCACATTTGCAAGTTGCGTATAAAAACTTTGTTCTAAAAATATTTTTGCGGAGAGAACATTTTTTTTATAACAATACTACGGACTCGAGGACTCCGTACCCTATTTACAACTTGATTACTGATATTGATTTTTTGAGTTTATGCACGCCTATTATTATCTTTTGTTATAGTGTGTGACATTTATTTTGTGTTTTTATGTGGTGTTGTGTATCTTAAAAATAACTTATATATATTTTTTCTAATTTTAATACTAAGCTTATACTAATGTAGAGTGTATCTGTTACATTCTGGTGTTGTGAGAGAGTGCATGTGCAGTGTGTGCCTTATGTCTATACCTAGAGAACAGTTATAGACAGTAATAATAATAAAACGAAAGCGCGTTTTCCAGAAGAGCAGACAAACAAGTATATAATAACACTCCAGAATCGTCAGTCGACAGTATATCCGCCACGGTTGTTCAAGGCGGTTTGGCAGGCTTGACGCATCGGTTATCTTGATGTGTAGGTTTCATCACGATGTTTTCCTTCACCGTTCTTAGCACATGATAATTGTAACAATATGCACATTAGGTCAGTATACTGGCTAAGTGGTGCATGCATTTCGGCACGATTCAAAACCGCGCCGTTTTAGTTCGGGACGCGCGCAATAGCCATTACACCACCACCACATTTCGATTAGTTTTAAACAGAAAAGTATGTAGGCAGAAATGGTAACTGTTGCGTAGGCGCTGAGTTTAGCGATAACTCGATAAGCTAACTGTGTAAATTTTACAGGTAAAGACGTGTGGGACAATTTGGATGGGAATTTGAGAATGAGCACCCACTTACCTGACAATGCAGCTCCTCTGCTCCTCAGTCCACTTCACTTTCACCTTTGTTAATTATGTTATAGTTTATTTAATGTAATATAATAAAACTTTAGATTTTTAAGGGATTAAATACAATTAAAAACTAAAAATTATGTAAGTTATAAATATTACAAGCTATGTATATGTATGACTGTGTAACAAATCGCTGCCAGATGGGAGCGTGGCCAGAAGGCTGGCTGCATTGCCGCGCTGTATGGCGATGCTTATTTGTTGGGCGAAATGTGAGCCAGCCTTCTGATCACGGGTCGCATCAAAGAGTTTCTTGCAAATCTCTCTCGAAACTCTTTGCCGATGAACCCCACGGACCTAATGTTTCAACTCCAAACGGCACAAATATGTAACCCCTTCCTAAAGTTCCATATTTGCGATTGCATTTTTATTAAACATATTACAAAAGTAATGTGTTATAATATATTTTACACTTGAGATGCGGAGCGGGTTATTTATAAGTTATATATATTTACAATGTGCGCAGCAATTATATTTTGTTTATTTAACTATATGACAATGAATGATTAAAGTGACGTGCGAAAGGGGAATGCGCCGTCAGATTTGAAGGAAGAATTTAAACAATAAAAGAGAAGTTTGCATATGGTGAAAGAAGGTTACTTGGCGATACCAGTAACAATAGTCACTGTCGCCTCTATTCTATTATTCTTTGTCATACACTCGCGCTTATCCACCAACTTTATAGAACACTAACTGCGCCCCGTGATCTCTCCCGCGTGGTGATTAAAAATCGTCATAATTCCAAAATAAAAGAATTTGTATAAAATAAAAGTAGCCTAAGTTGCTCCTTATTACATCAGCTACCTGACAATAAAAATCCCGTCAAAATCGATCTAGCCATTTCAGAGATTAGCCGGAACAAACAGACAGACAAAAGTTGTAAGAAATGTTATTTTGGTGTATGTACCGTATATATATTCATATGCATGTAGTAAAAAGCGGTTATTTCAATATTACAAACAGACACTCCAATTTTATTTTTATGTATAGATGTTTTTTGGTTAGAATGACTAAACAGATATACAATGCAAAAGTGGATGGATGCAGAAGTCGCGGAAGGTTACGACACACCTTCCATGATCAAATTGATCATGTATTAGCAGAAGGTGATTTTAAGAGCCTTAAGAACAGACGAGCGTGCATGACAAGAGCTATGAATGTCAAATGAAGTGAGGTGTGTAAGAATGGGCCTTTGTGGCGCTCTGTTGTTCGTGCCTACCCTGCAAGGGACCTGGCGTGAAGTTATGTATGTATGTATGAATGTTTTTTGGTTTAAGTATCTCCTCTAATGGAATATAGCTCAATGTATATATTTGTTACATCCAACCAACTCCTTGAAACCAACGATTGAAATTCCCCGCCTAAAGCCTAATAAACACAGAGTATATTAAAACAAAACATAATACTGTTCAAACATTCTATGTTGACTTTTCATCCTCGCCATAATTGGGGCGCATCATTTGTTATGCCTTCAGTACCTTGCCTTAATAAGGCGCGTCTGATTAGGCCTTGTATAGACTCAAAATACACGGAAGTTTGATTTAAAATAAAGCATTTTAGAGTTCCGTTGTCAATTCGTCAGTAGTCTCTTTTAATTTCGCATGGCCATCTATTTGTCTAATGGCTCGTATAACTTACTATTCATTCACTTGGTTTACCATCGGTTGAATGTATCTGCTGGTATGGAATGTAGGTTGGTTAGATATAGGAACTGGCCATAAGCCGCCTGTCCATCTGTTTTTAAACACATCTTTTGTTTCTCTCTATAAGTTTTCAAAATTGTAAAAATGTTGTGTGTCCCATCTAACTTCCTAAAAATTATCTAGAAAACTCTGAAAAATCAAATATTTTCAAAGAAAATTGTTTTGAACAAAATACTTTGAATAGTTTTTAGATATGCGTTGCTTTTCATTGAATACTTTTTCATATTATTTTTTACTTTTATTACACCCTTGTATGCGAACTATCAAGCATTTGCCCAATTTATTTATATATTATACAAGGACGTAATACCGAAGTAAGAAAGAGAGTTGGTCTGAAAGAGAGTGTCGGGGTAAGGAAAGGAATGCTCCGGTGGTTCGGGCATGTGGAAAGAATGTATGATGAAAGAATGACTAAACAGATATACAATACAAAAGTGGATGGATGCAGAAGTCGCGGAAGGCCACGACACCCCTTCCATGATCAAATTGATCGTGTACTAGCAGAAGGTGATGTCAGGAGCCTTAAGAATAGACGAGCGTGCATGACAAGAGCTATGAATGTCAAAGAAGCAAGAGAGGTGTGTAAGAATAAGCCTGTATGGCACTCTGTTGTTCGTGCCTACCCCGCAAGGGACCTGGCGTGAAGTTATGTATGTATGTATGTATGTACAAAGACGTAGCTACCGCCGTATAAGCCGCATCAATTATACGGAGCCCCCCGGCTACAGGGTCCCCGAAAGTGTGAAAGCAAAAATTGTTAAAATGTTATCTTCTTAGATAGTTATCTTTTATAGATTAATAACGTTTTTGAGAATAACTGCTGGACCAACAGACTATCAGACTTGTCATTAATGTCTATAAAGGCAGAAAATCAAGAAAAACTGAAATCGTCTTCAGCTATGGATGATTTGATAAGTAAGTTTACAGAAAAAAGGCGAAAAAAAGTGTATCTTTGATTTGAATTGGTCGTCTAACTTAGCTCCTAAGAGCACTAAGTATAAGTAATGACTTAGAATCAATATATTATTATTTAAATTCGATTCAAGTAGTTTTTATTCTTCTTATAAAAACACTACCCTTCCTTTGGGCCCCGCAATACATTTTGATATAGCGCCCGTCTCAGGGAAGCTACTCCACTGATATTATATTCGCATTTTTGTTTCTTCTAAGAGCCTTACTTATAATAATATAATAATAGTGATTTAATATTGTTTGATTTTATAAAAATTTTATCATTTCCTTTAAAGAATAGCACTTAAGCTACGGTAGCGCCACCAATTTAATGCCTTTTTGCTGTAAAACCTCATTTAATTTCATAGACAAATAAGCCATTATTATATGGAATGCATTTTTTAAACTCACTTCAATAAAAAATGTCGAACAGCTAACACAATCTTTTACTAAAAGATATTTTCCACACTTTTGCGGTTACTTTACTACCTAGAATCTTTAAGAGGAGTTTATGGGTAAGATTTTCACTAATCAGTAATGAGCAGTTTTTTAAAATTTAACAAGCGATTATAAGTATGGCCATAAATGTTTAAACCACTGCATTATATTTAGGAGCCGTCCATGCATAAATTACGTCACACACTAAGGGGAAGGGGGTCGACGAAGTGTGACATTGTGTGACAAGGAATGGGACAAGTCCTAAATGTCGTGACCTCTCATTTTAAAAATAAACATATTTTAACTAATTACGAAACTGCTGTTTTAATTAAACAATTTCTTGATAGAAAATTACAAAATATGTGATGTCACGCAAGGGTGTGAGGAGTCCACAAATGTGACCAGCTGTGACAAGGACGGGGGTCAAAAAATCATAACATTCATGTGACTTAATTTGTGGAAGTAACGTATTTATTTATTACCTTAATTTAATCATTTATATTTAAAATAACTCTGCATAAATAAATCCGACTCGCACATGGCTACTTGTTCATAACTCTCATATATGGCTGATCTTATATCTGGTACAATGTTGGTGGCGTAACGTATTAGATTAATAACCAGCCACTCGTGTGGTTAGGGACTAAGGCGGTATCAGATCAGATATTGGTTTTATAATTAGGTTAACCTCAATATTATTGCTATCGTGAGGAAATCTAGCTTCCAATGTAAAGTTGAGAGACGTCCAATCTCTCTTTTCTTAAACGAAAGAACAAGTTTCACTCATACTGCGTGTGAACTGCACACACATTTTTTTTTCAAGTTCTTACTAAATGTAATTACGTCGCAAAAAAATCTTTCTTTTCCTTCTTTCTTTCTTTAAATGTCGTCTTTATAATCCTTTCAGAAAAATGAATTTAAAGACAGAAAACAGTAGAATGAACATGACATATTCACAATGGTTATTTTTTGTAAAACGAACTACGAAACATTGAAAAACCATTGCATGTATAATAAAGATCTTGTTCTGCGCAGTAAAATAGGTTAGTTAGTATCTCGTAGGAGGGTGCAGACGACCCCGATTGGCCGTAATAAAATCTATGATAGAACGCTGCTGCAGTGTCGACGCGTTTTATGTTTATCGAGGGAGAATGAATTGAATTTTTTTATTGTATCTAGAAAATTGGCGAACGAAATACAGGCAAAAAACGAAAGGAAAATATATATTAGGTGTCCTAAAGCTACTTAGAGGAAAAGTATTGTTACGAGTTACAGGACTCGATTAATAAAATGCCGTTGGAATTACTATAGAATTTATTAGAACTATACAAACACGTAAAACGTAGGTACAAATATAACTGACACAACCAGTACAAACTGCACGATTCAATAACACGCACAATGTCTGTCACTATATAGCTTATCGAATGTACACACCTCTTGCCCGTATCGTAATCGTCGCTTGACTGCCATGTCTGCAATACAATAACAATAGGATGTTTTTCTAATTACAAATTTTATACACAAAGTAAACAATAGAAGTCCAAATGCGGGAAAGGTAGCAAACTGCAGGTGTGCATTCACTTTTGTCGGCGTGTAACAGTATTTTATATAAAAGCAGGAACGGAGAAAGAATGCAATTTACTGGCCGGATGGCCTGTCGTAAGAGGCGACAAAACAACCCACAGCCAGGTGGTAGGCTATTTGCCCGACTGGATGGCTACTACCCCTGCTCTAGAGCCGCGATACTCAAACTGCGGCCCGTCAGGCTTTTGTGAGTGGCCTGACATACTACAAAGTTGTACAAAATAATTGCATTAGTAACACCTCTGGAGTTGCAAATATCCATAGAAGATATAACCGCTTTTAATCACATCGACCCTCAGTCCGTCTACAATGAATTTTAACTTTTTATTTTTTTAACAAAATATAGTTGCGGCCCTTCGAACTTGATCTAATATCTCTATATGGCCAATATAAAAAAGAAGTTGAGTATGGCTGGTCTAATGTATGCCGTCATGAGGGTGTCGAGGCCACCGGGGAACCTTTTCGGCCTCCACCCGCAAGCAAGTCGTGAGGGGGCGCGTTGGTGTTCTGCGTTACCTCCTCTCTTCCTCAAAAGGAGAGGAAGATGCGGGGGACAATATATCCCCGCTCAAGAAGATGCTGTGCACCGTGGCCCCGGCAAAACGACGAAAGGAGGAACACCAGGGGGTTTTAGTGGGTATTCCGACAGCCCATCAGGCTGGTGAGTCCCACAGTACCGCGCCGCCGTCTAACCGCGGCACGCTCTCCACAAATAGGATTTCCCCTAGACAAAAAAAAATGGATGCGTTCATAACAACCTTGAGTTGTGTTCGGGCATGAGTGGTCAGGTTTCAGTCTCCCTTAAGAGAGCAGCAGCACAGTTGTTTGACATTTGTAGCACCTTTGGCGTTACAAATGTCAATAGGCGATGGGAACCGCTTTTCATCAGGTGTGCTGTCTGCCTGTCTGCTGAACTCTGCTAAAGCAATCATCTATTTCATGCTTTTCTTTTAAGATATCACATCACATAGAAATAATTATTCCTTGTTACTGACCCGATTGTCGTCATCAAAATCACTGATTTTTATTTTTTCATAATTATGTGGTCGGTTCCATTACAACACGAGGCAAGCTACTTTTGAAAATCTTTGAAGATAGTGTTACTTACCTCTAAAAGTAAACGAATGTTTCCTTTAAGCAAAATAGCTTATCTACTTTATTTAAAGTACTCCTCTTTAATGTGGCTTAGCTTTGGGACATCCGCTATGTATGCAGTGAATCAAATTGTTTGTTATTGAAGACTAGCACGGACGAAGTTGCGGGCCATGCCGAAACTTCGTCCGCGTTTGTCCTAAATCACGTAGGTAACGGCAACCACTTACCATCTCAGTTGAGTCGTCAGCCTGACTGCTGTGCTTCAGCAAAAAAAACTTTAAATATAGACGAAATGTAAATATTTGATGTTATGAAAATACATGTACCTAGGTACAATTTGTAGTCTGTTGTTAGTCAATTAAATTTTTATCAGAAGACCCAGTATTCCATAACCTTAATATTACATTATATTTAAATTAAAGTCCTTAGTTTCGAATTTTTTTTATGCTACAAGGACATAAAAATGGTATTAACATATTATATTATTTTTATTAAAATTACTTAATGGATATTAAGTAATATCCATTAAGTATAAAACATAATAATTATGACAAAATACTAAATTACATTATCATAATAAATTATAAGAAAATAGTTTCGGTAATTAAACATTTTCATTAAGTACAGAATAAATCTTTGGATTTTAAAAAAGAGAGAGAGAGAGAACCGTGATTTAATTATGAGATAGCCCACGCTGATATTGTAGACATAAGCTTGTAAACATTTTATTTATCAACATTAGATGTATATAAGGAGATTTGTAAGCAAAGTTTGATGTAGCGTCTTAATAGGGTGGGGCTGCAGTTATAGCGGCTTCTCTAGCCATTGGAATGTCGGAATTTTGACAATTTCACACCGACGACGTTTAACAGCATAATGAAGAATTTGCAAAAAAAACTTACTTTAATTTTCATCAGCCATTTTTATGGAAATGAAATAGATAAGTAATAAAAAACGATATATGTATAAATATTTCATTAGAATTTTTGATTATAGTTCATTGAAAATATAATCAATGGTAATTCGGGATTTTACCATGGCACAACAGGCGTGCTCTCGACATGTAGCTAACTGAAAGTCACCTGACTCAACACCTAAACTGTTGATATATCGAAATTCAAGAGTTAATAATGTTTTTCTATTTAAATAGTCTTTAAGAATTTCGTAGCCCAATGGTAACAACAGTGAATGTTTGTCAAACTTTACAATATGCCTCTTGGTGCTGCTCTGATTTAGGCTGGTATGCACAGACATTTAACCGATGGTTATAATAAAATAATCGCTGATTATGGATATATTTATTTAACTATCTGTTAATGGTCCATGTATACCAGCCTAAGCTGATTTTAACTAACCAATTGTTGCCATACATCGCTAACACTAAGACCAAGCCCTATAATTCCAAGTTTATGACAACTTGACCCTTGTACAGAATGGTTTGTTGCCCAGATTGGCTTGGACAGGCAGTAGCTCTGAGGAATAACTAGATATCGAACTTAGATTAGACTGAGAGGTTCGACGAATATCAATATTATTTGCCAACCAATAAGTAACATAACTTTTGTTTCGTCGCTATTTTAGCTAAATCGAATCCTTTGTTCTCGTCATGTGTTTGTATATCACAGAAATTTTTTTTAAACCAGGCGTATATGGATATTTGGTAAAAACATATAATCTGCTAGCGGTCTTGATAGATGTTGTCCTGCCTGCAATAAAAGTCTAGACCCAATTGCAGCGCCACCTACCGTGTCTAATTTGAATCTAAACCATCCAAGAACCCACTCAAAAACATACGAAATTCATGAAAAAAAACAATGAAAATGAAAATAGAACGTATTTATTTCAAAACGGAATCTTACAGAATACGTATTGAAAGTCATGAGTTTTCCACCGCTGCCAAAGCAATTTTAGTTACTTTCAAAGGATAAAAGCGGCGCTTCAAACTCCCCAGCAACATCTCTTACATAGGCATCGTTTTCTCCATCATTTATATATAGTCTATTCCAGATGTTGTTTTAAATAGCTTCAATGTACAGACACGGCATGTTAAAGTTTTATAATATTATAGATCATAATCGGTATGCAACACACACACACACACAACGAAATACTTTGGGGCCGATAGCAGCCACCCAGACCATAGTAAATAACAGAAACTTCGTTTACGAACCATGCCAAGAATCGCGCTCGGGGCCGTTCTTGTAGCCAAGTCAGCCTCAAAGGCTGCCTTATGAGAAATCATTAATCTAGCACCAGGACATTTCATCCATCGTATTCTGACACTTGTTCTTTAGTAATTAGATTTTTTTATTGTAAGATTGGCTTTTGACCTAGAAGATACCTAATCACACGAAACTCGAAGACACCCATGTTGTAGGTATCAGGAAAAACAGACTGGCAATGAGTTCCACACTTTTGCGATGCGCATAATAAAGGTGAACGCAAAACGCTTCGTTCGTACAAGTTGTTAAAGAACGCCTATTTATTTTCAAAGGAAATTTTGTTTATATGTGCCCGTGCTACGTTTTCTACAGGCGCTTAATTTAGTGACGCACCATTTTTGTACCCACCGTCATTAATTTTACTCATTACGGTGAGCTCATTAAAGGAAGAACAGTTATTTAATTCTCTCGACGTTATATGTTATCCTGTCTCCGCAACACAGGTGGGATGTCCACCATATACAGATGCCGCATACCAGTACGTCAGATTCCCGATGGTGAAACAGACGATGATACTGAAAGCTTCAATGCGCTCTCTCAAGTGTATCCGATAGGCTACCCTGCGTCGATGTTCAAGACTTTGAATTTTGTCATTGCATAGCTGGTCATCATCACTCACCCTGGCTCTCCACTCAATCGACTCTATCGAGTGAAAATATGCAAAAGTAGTTTATATAACCAAGCTGAACTTTTTTTTATTGTACGAGTTCAGCAAACAGGCAGACAGCCCATCTGATGCTTAGCGGCTACCATCGTCTATGAACATTTGTTACACCAAAGGTGCTACTAGTACTGCCGCTCTCTAGAGGGAGACTGGAACCTGGCCACTAATGCCGGAACACAACTCCAGGTTGTTATATCGCTATACAAATACTATACCACCTATCTATGGGTTGTTTTGTCGCCTCTTACTATAGGCCGCTGACCACAGGAAATTGTATTCTTTCTCTATTATATATATAAAAGTTTATCGTATGTAAAAAGCTACAAGTGAAACACTGGCTAGACCAACGACCTTTTCAGCCATTTAACGCTCGACAGCATAGACAAGGCACCATGTAGACACATCTAATCCTCCGGGATTACCCGCATGACGGTGATGTATTAAAAGTTTAACAATTACGTCATACTTACCTGACCTGTGTTATGTCTACTAAATTATTTAAAAGGTTTAGTGGTTATGTTGAATTATAAGCTTTTATACTCGTATTAGGATTACCTACCTTCCATTAGGAAGGAAAAACATATTTTGGGTAGTTTGTTTATTAATTTATGCTAAACCTAACCTTTTATTGACTTTGTCTTATTGAGTATGCACTGTTTGCTACAACTCCATTAATTCATCAAAAGTAATTCTGTAACATACTTCTGTATAATACTTATAAAAAAAAGAACTTGAAGCATAAGTAGAATAAGAAATATAAAGAAAAACCATTTTTAGCTAGACGTGTTGCTGGGAAGTTTCTTTCTGCGGGATAATGGGATGTAAAATTAAATTTTAATTTATATGTATGACCTTCAAAAAGTGTTCTGCAGTGGAATTTATTTGGAATTAAAGCTTTGAATGTTTTTATTTGATTAAAAAAATGTGTGTGTGTGCAGTTCACACGCAGTGGAATTGAAACTTCAGAGAATACACTTACAGACAACTCATCTCCAACAGTTATTAATATAAATATGTCCTTTAGTCTTCATCCGTCAACATATTACTCGTATAATTCAAAATAAACTGTTTTAGTCAAAAAATATTTTGTTTAGTCATCGGTCTTATTGACTCTAATCTGTGCTGTACAACGTAAAAATCGTATTTCATTCTCTCGCAGGCTTAGTCCTATAGATTTATGTGTTTATCTCTTTTTCGCTTTTTCGTTTATCGATTTTCAAATTAAAACTATTCTAAAGAAGTTTCACTTCAATAAAAAATATTCTAAACTAAAATCTACAACAAATGCAACCAAATATTAAATATCCATCCCCTTACCTTTCGTTGTTGTAAAACCAGAACTATGACCTGGCTGTATACACTCGATTACATACAAACGGAAAACATTTTAACTGTTAACTTATAATACAAAAAGGATTTATTTATGCTCCTTACATAACACTTTCGCATTCATACTCAGGCACATTAAGGCAACACACATACATACACGCACGCACGCAAGAACACGCACGCACGCACGCACACGCACACGCACACGCACACGCACACGCACACACACACACACACACACACACACACACACACACACACACACACACACACACACACACACCACATACCTACACACATACATGCGTTCACTTATACTCACTTTAGGGATATTTTATGCTATTATTCCGTATTTTCGAGACACGACCGTGTTAGTTGACGCAGATGCCGCACAACAGGAGGACCTGAAACGCCGCAAATATTCACATATTGGTAATGGATAAACATTTTTGGGTTTCATGTCGAGATTCTAGGGCCATGGGGTCCAGAAGCCTACCGGTTTAATCGAGACCTATCAACTCGTTTGATAGAATTCTAGCGTTACCAAAAGGCACGCTTGTCCTTGGGGCAACGCATTGGCGTTGCCATTCTGCATTCATTCATTCATTGTATACATTGTTTGCAATTTTCATATTAGAAAATAGTTCTATATACTATAATATAAAAACGTGAAAGTTTGTAAGAATGTATGGATGTATATATGTTACTCTTTCACGCAAAAACTGCTAAATAAATTTTTATGCAACTTTACAATTATATAGCCTACACATCAGAATAACACTATATATGATTTATAAAGATGTAGTGTGAATTATCCATAATATAACGATTGTCACCACGTGGGTGAGACTGCAGCACCGCAGCTAGTACATAATAATTATATGGTTCACAATTTTACAATAATTGCTATAATATATTATAATATTGTGTGTTAACGTAAGGAATAAAAAAAGTTTATTTTATTTTACTTATTATTCAATAATCACTATTTAGCAACTCAAATAAAAACAAAAATATTTCTTTGTTGACCTCTTTATTACCAATGTTATATGCAATCGACCTTATCTACTTTAGACAAACTGTTGTCTGTAGTTAGGGTCACATTGAAAGTTAACTGAGACAAACATAATGTTTATCATTAATTTAAGTGCAACGTAGCCGCTTGAGAGCATTCGAAAAGTTTTGTGATTCATGTTAATTTAATTTGAATTTTAGATAAATTACATTGAGTTATTTAGCAATCATTTTTGTGACAAAGAAAAAAATCTAAAAAGAATGAATGAATTTATTTCTTTCAAATTGGAACTTTACTGACTACTTATTGAAAATCATGAGTCTACAACCACTTCAAAAGTAATTTTATGTACTGGTTCAGAAGACGAAGCGGTCCAACAAACTCCACAGGATCATACCCTTACCTCGTTATTCATATGTATTTATTTATTTAAAAAAAAACATTTTTTTTAAATATATAGACACTAATTATATTTATAAAAAAAATTTAAGACATTATGCTTTTATAAAAATACATCAAAAATAAAATACATATTAATAAAAATAAAACAGAATTCATGCCGTGTCCTAAGGTGCCACCTTCTGTATCTGGCCTTTCACCCAGCTTCCTAGCGAAAGCCTCTCTAGATGGCAGTCGAGGCTTTTCGCTATAAGACCGTTGACGTTGCCAACTATCGGCGCAATGCTCGTTGACTCTTTACTTCATGTCTTTCAAGACCACGGGCCATGAAAATGGCCCGGACTTTTGGAGGGCTTGCGTGGGGCCATGGGGAGGCCAACACGTAGAGGCCCCTTGACAAATTTTATGTAAATATGTGGCGTGACACTGACCGGCGATTATCCCTGTCTACACCATATAATAATGCACCCAAGGACAAGCCCCGGCCAGTGTAGGACTATTGTGGGAAATGAGGACAAAAAGTACCGGGCTATTGGGGTGAACTGTTAGTGGTACTAGCGGTCTGGGAATATGGGGACTATGACGTCTGCCCGTCGCAATGTTCAGGGAACATGGAAAAATGGGCAGACGGTGACTCGCCACTCCCTGCATGGGCCCCTAAAAATGCCATAAAAGGCAGGGGCAACATGGGTGTGAGTGGCTAAGGGGTGTAGAGAGGTGGGCTGCAGGTTCACCGATTACTTCATTATTATTATGTGTATACTTTCGTGGCTTCTGTTTTTAAATATATTTTAAACGAATTCTGGGTAATCGTACTATAATTATATATACCACCATCGCCACTCGTAATCAGAATATTCTTGCCACGGGTTGTCTGGAAGAGATCGCTTTTTAGCGATAAGACCGCCCTTTATCCAATTAGATTAATACTAGTTCGTCTATCTATCTAGGTTTAACAAAGTAATTTTTATGAATAAAGAACGAAGAATAATAATTAAATTTAACCACATAATTCTAATTTGTTCATACAAGCAGTACCAAGAAGATGTAGTGAGAAGAGTTGAAAAGGGAATGTTAAGGTGGTTTGGCCATGTAGAATGAATGATAGCAGAATCACAAAACAAGTATATGACAGCAATGTGAGTGGTAGAGTCGGTGCCGGTAGACCGAGACGTACTCACCATGATCAAATTGAAGATATTTTGAAGAAAGGTCATATAAAAAGTAGTTTAAATAAGCGTGTATGTATGAGAAGATTAATGAAAGTTGATGAAACAAAAAGTGTTTATCAGGGTCGTAATTAGTATTAGCAATCTGCTCGTAAAACTTCAAGTTAAAACTTTGCTATTCGTTTTTCCACTTGTCCGTTGAAGTTACTCACTTCTAGTATTTGTCCCAGCACACATTTCGATTGTTTGCAGGTTTACTGCAAATTGCCGTAACGGTTTTTCGTAACAGAAAAATCCTAAGATCCCGTCTATATAGAAGTTTCACTTCAAAAAAAATCGTAATAGTTTCTGAGTGGCCTGGTATTATATATTGTCTGGTCCTGGTATTATATATGGTATTGTATATGTGTCAATGAATGAACTGATAGCGAAAAGCCTTGTCCACCATTTAAAAAGGCTCTCGATTGATATCTGGGTGAAAGGTCGGCTTTGTTGGACTTGGCCCGCATTGTGCGGAGTTTCCTATCTTTCCTATCCTATCAGCCGTAACTGCCGGTAGCTCGGACTCTAGACCCCACTGCCGGAGGACATTGATTTTTTATATTTTTTTTTTATAAATTAATATATATTTTATATCATATCGTTACCACCGACAAAGAACATTGCACACCTGCAGTTTATTACTTTCCCGCATTTGGACTTCTTTTGTTCACTTTGTGTTTAAAAATTGTAATTACAAAAACATCCTATTATTGTACTCGTTTATAGACGCAGGTGTGCGGATTACGTTTTTTTGGAAAATTCAAACGTGGTCAAGTGTTGTATTATATAGTTTAGTATAAAACAATACCCGAACGGAGGGGTGAGGCAGTCAAGCAACAATTACAATACGAGCAAGACGTGTATGTACATTCGATAAGCTATATAGTGACGGACGTTGCATGTGCTATTGAATCGTGCACTTTGTACTAGTTGTGTCCAGTTATATTTGTACCTGTGTTATACTTGTTTGTATAGTTTTAATAAATTCTTTAGTAATTCCAACGGCATTTTAATTCGAGTCCTGCACTCGTAACAATATCTATAATAATAAAAAAATGTCTGTGCGATTCACACAGGGCAAAAGTGAAACTTTAGAAAAGTAATCAATAGGATAAGGTTTATAATGTTTTCTAATATTTGTAAGAAGCTCAAGAATTATTTTATATGTTTATACTAAATATTACATCTCGATGCATATCTAAGACATAACAAATATTATTCAGATTCCATGCTTTCATCGTGAACAAATGACACAAGAGGCTTATGATAACTAAAATAGGAAACAAACGCTCTAGTTTCAATTGGATTCATGAACTTTAAAATATTTCCAACTCTGTTTTTATAGCATAGTGTTTAAATTAATAAAGATCTCTATTTAGTGTCGCTTTTTTCCGAATTTCCTCGAATCACACCTGGCTAATGACTGTCATAAAAGATTACAATACACAATGGGCTATTTTTCCAATCACAAATTTTAAACACAAAGTAAGAAGAAGTCCAAATGCCGCAAAAGTAATAAAACGTCTTCAAGTACACAGGTGTGAATTAGTCTTTTGTCGGCGCTCAGGTCGTAACATTACGTCGTATTGTATAGCTATAAAATAAGAAATAATAATATTCTTAAAAAGTCTCGATCAAACTGTTTGGATACCCATCCTTGGAATGCCAACAATGATGTAGTGTATATCTTTCTTCTACAGTTCATTTGTGTAACAACCAGTTGATAAAAATAGCTGTGACATTCAGAGACCGAAGAACATTGATTTTTTAAGGATTTCGTTTTGTCTAAAATGAATACGGAACCCTAAAAATTGATACAACTAGAATCCTTCTCTACCATAAAGGCAACAGAGGATTTCCTTTTAAAACTAATACAAAATTTTACGTAGCACACGATGGCAGCGCTACGCATTTCACGTAGCATTCGCTACGGTCGTAGCAAATTTACACGTAGACAGTCTGTTCAAAGCAAATACAGTAAAATTTTATAGTGTAGGAATAACAGTAGACAAATAATTAAAACTAACCATGATTTATTATTTTTATATAAGTAGGCGTTTGATCACTGCTTATTTATTATATAATGTTACTTTGTGACTATGCACCTTTAAATATATACAATTTACACACAATTAATTTTTTTTAAACATGTATATTATTATATAATCATATTATTGAGAAAAAAAATATTTACTTATTTGAGTGAATCGTAAAAATTATTTCGTGAGAAATAACGTGCTTTAACTCGGTTATTTTATTTAAATAAAATCTATTTAATATTAAATTCTAGATGTGTTACTATCTTTATGAACAGTAAGTCTAGGATTGTTATGCGTTTTTAAAACTCATAAATATAAAATAAAACACAAACTTGACGTACTATGCACTACTGTACTATGTTTTAAAAAAATGTTACAAGAAAATAATTTTGTTCGCACGTGCAGAGAACTTAGCGTCAGGACACATGTTACCCAAAAATATTGTGTTCGTACTACTAAGGTGTCATTTGAAATTCTCTTTGCTGTGTACAGAATTTTTCACACACAAAAAGAATTACTTAGGCCGTGTACATTTTTACGATTTTTGGAGTGATAACTTCTTATGGGTAAGCCACTTCGTTGCGTAACGCGTTACGGTGCCAGTCTATCGGGCTTCCCTTTCTCTCACGCATACGGCAACTGTATGCATGCTCCTTCTCTCTCCCTCTAACCCACAGCGCTAGCCGTATTTTGGTAATTAGATTAGTAGTAGTAGTAGAATAGGAGACCTTACTCTCAAAGGTCTCTTTCGTCGTTCGTTTTCGTCCGATCAGCCCGAAAAAGTCAATGTACTTATATATAGAAGAAAAAAACAAGGCCCTTGATGCCGGATAACAACTTGTTCAAACCGTCCTCCTTTCATTATTTTTACTACTTATTTTATTTTTTTAATAAAAGTAAATAGTCTAAATCCGTTCGTATTTTGTTAAGCGACAATTATCGACTAGTTAGTTTAGTATTTTTTTATCGCGCGAGCCAGTGAGGGTGAGGGAGAAAATTGCGGCGAGACTCACTCGCTGCACCCGGCAAGTTTGGTTCGTTGAATTCGCATCAAAAGGGACTCATTGCGTATTTTGTGGAAATAACCGCAAACTTCACCATCCAGTGTGTCAGTGCTGCATCCTCGTCGCGAATGCTGTGAAAACTACTAGTTTTGAACAAAAATTGTATTTACAAGGGAAGCAGCCGACGTCCACCATTGGACTTGAAACCCGCTCTTCGTAAGGTGAGTTGACTATTCGTTTTAAGATTTGCGCTCACTGGCCATTTTTCGCATAGATTCGGACAAAAATCTCACAAGTACAATCCGCTTAGCCGCAATCCCGACATTGGGGATTGTAGCCAACTCAAGGCTGTTATAACGGAATATTCTGGACCAGGGGTTTGTGATCGTCAAAGAAATATCTATATAGATAAGTAAAAGATAGATAGATAGATAACACTTTATTGCACACCAAATATTTAATATCAAAAATACACAATTATCATATTGTCATGGTAGAAACAAAAGGCGGCCTTATCGCTTAAGTAATCTCTTCCAGGCAACCTAACTTAGATCATTAAATATATCATAAATAAACATACTTAAACTACATAATTTCTAAATTAAATACACATTCTTAAACTACTTTATAAATTAAATACATACATATATATATATATATATATATATATATATATATATATATATATATATATATATATATATATATATATATATATATATTAAATAGTAATATTGAAGTGTCTGTAATTAAATGCATATGAGAGTATATACGAAATTTATATAAAAAAAACAATTTTTAAAATTTTTGTCTGCCTGTCTGGATGTTCCGGCTAATCTCTGAAACGACTTGACCGATCTTGACGGGACTTTCACTGGCCGATAGCCGATGTTATAAGGAGTAAGTTAGGCTACATTTTAAACATTTTTAAGGGTTCTGCGAAAAAATATTCTACGCAGACGAAGTCGCAAGCGCAGCTACTAACTTATCAAACGTTTGAATTTGTTTTGAGAATTACACAACTATATATAGGGACAACCTTTCTAATTACTTAAGACGAAGATTAGTGTGCAAACATTAACTCTTATTTGGGTTTTGGCAGCCTTTCGTGGGATTAAGGCCTCGCAAATCCCTAGCCATTACCGACAGGGATTTTAAAGGTAAAACAAGGATACCACATCATTTAATTTAATATTCTAGTACGGGATATTAAAGCCCAGAGAAACACTCTCTTATGTTTGAGCGTTTGAGATTATAATGTTGCTATCTAGAAATAGAACCGCAGTAGCTTAGTGGCTAAAGCCAAAACTAGACTAATAGCTAAAACATGGGTGGGTTTGAATTTGGTATTTGCTTCTAAAACGACAAAATATATCTGCATTGACTTTTGAACTATACATTGTTAATTCTGTCAATAAAGATAGATAGATATATAACCAATACAGAAACCACAGAAAAACTTATAGCCTAAAAATATTCTAAATGTGCACACTGGGCGACCTTATCGCTAAGAAGCGATATCTTCCAAACAACCCATGGCACGAACAAAACAGTTTACGTTTGTCAAAGGTGGTATAATTCTTTTACGGTGCAAGCTGTCACACTTTGGAATATGCTGCCTCTTACTGTCAGAGAGAACAAATCCATTACCAATATTTAGAAATTTGCTAAGAAAACACTGTTTGTCCATAAATAGCTATGTCTGATTAACACAATATAATCATGCTCATTATAATAATTTAAATACTTTGAAATGTATTAATGTATATATATATATGACTATGTATAATATGTATATGTATGTATTTATATATTTATTTCTTAAATTAGTTTGAGTATTTATGTATCTATTGCCTTTTCCATCACCTATATCGCCTGATTCAAATTTCTTTCATTTAGGTTGCTTGGAAGAGATTGCTTTGAGGGATAAGGCCACCTATTGTATGGCCTAGAAAATATTGTAAACATGGTCTGTTTTTGTAATTGTAAAGTAAAGTGTTATCTCTCTCTCTCTCTCTCTTTCTCTCTATCGCACCAGTAAATCTGTATTATTAATTACCACGCCAAGTAAATAGGGAATATACTCCGCCTATACATCCTAGATAGCCCTGGTGTGATCAAGTAGAGAGCTTCAACGTCCTAAATAAATTAAATATAAAAACATTAAACATTCGTCGCCTCCATATAATCCGTTATGGTGCGTTGACTGACATGTACCGATAATTCAGATATGATGCATTTCGTTTAAAGGATTTCTTTAGGCGTGGCACAAAAGGACAATGACGATTTTTTATACATTTTATTTTCTAGGGACTCGACGCACACGTATGGCTGCCGCCGGTGGCTGTGCTTGGTAACCCGTATGCCCGCAGCCTTAATGGTTCCATAACCAAATGACAAAGACCTGTAAACGTCTGTCATCATCATCATCATTAAACCATACAATATGCAGAAACCGACACGCACTTATCCGATTCATTATGAAATATATTCGAACAGCGTATTAGTTCCAAGAAATGAACCTTCAAAATCGAAGACCTCTGTAATAGGCAATAAAAATAACCGCTCCCTAGAATGAGGTTCTCCACCTGACCCCATTTCGTGAGACAAATAAGGTAGAACCGCAATTGAGGGGTTAATACGTGCGTAGTGGTAACATGCAAATAATTTTGGGTCGATAATATTCCAATATTATATCATCTGTACTAAAGCAAAGGACTATCGATATCACATATGTCATAATTTTCTTAAGTAGGCATTATTTAAATTTATATTTAACCGACTTCAAAAATGGTGGAGGTTCTCGATTCTTCGTGTAAACTTTTTTTTTTAAAGGAATTTTGAATACGAGAAATGAACAGCCTTCCTCGCTTGTTGTGGTGCGGGAACCCTTCGATTGGCAGTCACTGGTACGATTTATTGATTGGCCAGAGGATAAGCTAACAGTATATTTTAGGAAAACACTTGAAATGGACGAAAAAACTGAATTCGATTCGGAAAAAAATCCATAGTCTACTCAAACTTATGCCGCCACTCCACGCGGTTGTAATGATTTTTTGTGACAGAAAGAATCCTAATAACCCCCGAGTAAATAGAAGTTTCACTTCAATAACGGAAATTTGTTTCCAAAATTTGTCATGCCAGGAGACGACCCCGGAGCCTCTCCGTTACAATGAAGTAAGCCGGCAAAGACTCGCTCGCTCAACCACAGAGGCCGTCATAAAGAAGAAAGAAAGAAGTACCATAACGCCAGTGCTCAATGGATTGTTCCTAATCTATCATGCGGTTAAATGATATATGTTTAAATGTTCAATCTATTGTCGTCTGTTAATCGACCCGCTGGTAGTGCGTGCTTTCAAGGCCCTCCCGTGGCCTAATTCGTGTTGTCTACTGAGTCCGTAATGGGGGATGCGTTGACACGACGATCGATACTCTAACTTAATGGAATTAGTTTCAATCGTATACAAAATTAGGGTTTAATTTACTCTTTAATTAATCCTAAAGAAGAAGCTACAGAAACACTAAAAAAGTAAGAGTTCAGTTAGCTCACGAAAATCTTCGCTTCTCGAAAGAAGGCAGAAAGAAGGAAGACCAAGAAGCTGGTCGGCAATAATCGTCTTTTTTATGTTCGACTTCAGAGTCTAGAGAATAGACGCAAGGCGCGAAGCTTACTGTCTTCAATCGAATACATGCCCATTTTACTATCGGACAACCAGACGCACCGGTTTGTGCCACCGTTACATGGTGGAAACACCACCAGTCAGGACCAAGCTTCAATCTTTTCTGGTGCGCACTTTTTTTTTATTGCAGGAGTTCAGCAGACAGGCAAATGGCCTACTTGATGTAAAGCGGTGACCATCGCCTATGGACATTTGTAACACCAAATGTGCTATAAATGCGCTGCTGCTCTCTCAAGGGAGAGTGGAACCTGGTCACTAATGCTGGAACTCAAGGTTGTTATGGTGGCATACTCTAGAGAAGAGGTGGTAGCCATCCAGGCGGGCAAATGCCTTACCACCTGGCTGTGGGTTGTTTTGTTGCCTCTTACGACAGGCTGCCCGGCCGGAGGAAATTGTATTCTTTCTCCGCTCCTGCACGCACTGCCGAGGGAATAATTTGCCGGAGTCTGCTTTTCCTGACAAATATAATCTTAAAATCTTCAAGTCACGAGTGAATAGGTATCTTCTAGGTAAGCGTGCTCCATCCTAGACTGCGTCATCACTCAACGTCAGGTGAGACAGTTGTCAAACGCAAACCTTTACTTCCCTAAATAAACAAAATAAATAATCTTTTTTTAAAGGTTTTTAAATACAAGCTTTTGAGGTCCTGGACATCATGTAGCAGCACAGTGCCAGCGAAGACAAGTAAAACGAGCCCAAACACGACGGATATATTTTGTTTAGTACAGGAGTTCCTATGGGTATACTCCGACTCCATCATCAAATCAGCTCCATGGTGCCATATTATTGCATTGTCACGCGATATTCATATGTTTGCAAAATTTCAGCTCAATCGGAAACCAGGAAGTTGGTCAAATTTAACTTGCAAGATTCCACCCGAACATACATACATCCATTGCAAGTTAAATAAAAGCTTGTAAAAAGAAGAAGAAGGGTTTGTCACGAAACAGTAGGTCTAACTAAGTTAGTCACCCTTTCACTACATAATTATCGTCTAATATCATACAACCATTTTAATACACTTAATCTACATTGTAATCGACATAATGCATTACAATGTAAGGGGTATAATTGAGTTCCATACAAACACAACTGTATGTGTCAAACAAAGTTTGTTTTACTGAAATTATTTGGTTCGGACGGTATGTATGGGTTGTTTTATAGCGGGAAATCTTTTAACTCTGACTAAAATGAATGAAGGAAAGGCATAGATTTTATTTGAAGAAATTACATTACTTGCATATTGCGATTTAAAAATATACCATATTGCTCAAAAACACTACTTGTCCACAAACAGCTGTCTGATTTACGGAATATAATCATGCTAAGTCATTAATTTATTATAATAACTTATGCATTATTGTATATATATGACTATGTATGTATATTTGTTTCTTAAATTAGTTTGAGTACTTATGTATGTTCGCTTGATTCAATTTCTGTCATTTAGGTAGCCTGGAAGAGATCGCTTTAAGCGATAAGGCCGCCTGTTGTACTGCCTAGAAAATATTGTTAAATATGGTCTGTTTTGTACTTGTATATTTTGTATATATATATATATATATATATATATATATATATATATATATATATAATCTCGCTCTCTCTCATATTTTGAAAATCTGTATAGTCCATTTTCAGCAAACAGCACTCAGCTTAATGCTGTATGGGAATGATTTCCGACACAACGTTGATTTTGAAAGAAAGAAAAAGATGTACTGACTTAAAAAAGACGACGCTATATATAAAAACACAATAACACAGAAGAAACTGATTCGCAATACACAAAAAACATATATAATAATTAAGGCTTGTACGTCGAGATTGTTAGTCAACGAGGTTGGCAACTCAGCATTGCGCTGCATCGAAATTTAAAGAAAAATCTCGAAATAGCGCCGGTTTTCAGCGCCCACCTCCGCACACGACGCAATAACTCACATTTTTTGTACAAATCTTCCAAAGTCCTTTGGGCGTGATACCTAAAAACCCATTTCTTTGCGAAACTAATATTGCTTATCAACTATTTCATTAGTAAACCAAGAATATACATTTAAATATAAACCAACCATAGAATATAAACGATCTAGTAGGTTTAAGAAGTTTCGGGAAAATGTGGAAGATTCTGGAAGAAAAAGACAATGAACAAAAGAATAATGAAATGAATATCGAAATTCTAGAATAGAAGGTTCAGGAAGGAAAGAAAGAAATAGATAGATGCTTAAAAAAGGATAGACAGTAAATAAAATAATAATGAAAACAAGATCGAAATTTTGGGTTCCAGGAGATTCTTCCGAGTATAAGCAGCGTAAGGAGCGCCTACTGGGGAGTTTAGTTGAAAACAACGAAGTGATAAGTGCGATACGAGAGAGTTGGAAAAGAGTTTACTAGAAGACAGTAACGAGTTTAGTGAAAAGTTTAGTGGGCAGTTGAGTGAAGGAGATGTTTAGCATAGTTTAAAACGAGATCCAGAAGTGAGCTACGCGCGGTAAATTCGGAAGTTGGTATGGCAGTAGCAGGTGGTGTACGCAATATCGGCTTATTGTAGGGACAATGCGTCGTTAGTTGTGCGTGTAGGGCAACACTAGCTAAAAGATTCACGTCGGGCTGTGTAAGTTAATAAAAGCATTTAATTAAAAAAACTTGTGTTTCCTTCCAATCCCAACTGCGTACACACCCGCTCACACAGAACAATATCATTAACTGAATTCCTATTAGTACTTAAATATGAGTTCAAAATGTAGTTTTTAACTCATTTAACAAATGCATTCGATATGAGACGTCCGTCATATAACAAATCTGTCTGTAATAGGTGTGCCAATGTGGATCGGCAAATCCCGAAAAAGCGATGTAAATAGATATTCTCTGTCTGTCTGTTAGAGTATCACATGAAAATGAGAGAAATTGATCATTAATTGCGGGAAAAAAATCGTTCAGCAATTTTACACTAGTTAATTGTTCAATATTTTTTCAGTACATTGTTACACCCGCTCCCGCTATCGCTTATTGAATCGCTTTCAATATGAACGTAGCTCAACACGGTCGCGTGCGAGTGATACGTTACAGTAGCTTTCTGGGGCAAATTGCCTCGACAAAAATATTATGGTAGTGTCTGTACGTATTTGTCTTTTAAAACAAAGTAACAAATTATTTCTACGTATTTGTTGAACTGTCAAGAAATATATCTTTTTTTAAAACGTCGAAGATTTTCATATTTTTTGTTGGATATGTGGTATATGTTGTATGATATGCAAGCACTATGAATTGAAAAATAAATAAATATTTACAACCATAACCATCTTGGAACTTTACCAAAAATTCACAAAAAAAAATTTTATTCATATCACAGATTCACCTCGGCCCTCAAGTTTTTACCTTTCCTACGATTTTACTACACCACTTAGTAACTAACTAATATTATAAACGGGTATGTCCGTTTGTGACGCTTCTGCGCCTCGACCACGCAACAGATCGCCTCGAATAGTTGCTATTGATGAGGTTGCATTGAAAGTATAACGTAGTGTAAATTCTTTTTGATTGAACATTTTTTAATTGAATATAAAAAATATTATTTCATAAATTTTGACACTTAGTGATGTGTACGTTCCATACTTATGTGACATTATCGATTTGATGAATCGATAACAGTTGCATACATATTGTTACGATCTAGATGCCGACAAAAAAATGAATTCACACCGGCATACCTGTAAAAACACATTTTATTACTTTTCAGCACTTGGAATTCCTTTTGTTTATTTGTGTATAAAATTTATGATTAGAGAACAGTCCATTGTTTATTGTACTCATTTATGGCCGTTGCGGTCGATTCATTAGCCAGGTGTTACGGGTTTAAAGTACTGATTCTTGGAAATTCGGTCCATGCGGCCGGGCAGATATATTGTATCTGTGCAGTATAAAGCAATGCCCCGATTGAGGGACGAGACTGTCGGGCGATTACCACGAGCGCGACGTGTTACTACAATCGAGAATCTTTTATTGACGGACTTTGCGCATTTTATGGAATTACGACTTTCTGGATTACATTTGGACTTGTTGTGTGCGGTCATATTTGTACCTGTGATAACACATAAACACGTATAAACGTGTTTGTATAGTTCTAATAAACTATAGTAATACGAACGGCATTTTAATTCGAGTCCCACGACTCGTAAAAATATTATTTGGAATATACAAAAGTACATACGCTAGCTTCCATCCAAAAAACGTAATGTTCCCGAGGGATACATGAATAAAACCGAAAAGCTGGCGCTCTGATGTTAATTGACACCTCCGTTACAATTTACTAATTTGTAATTTTAATAAGTGTCATCGTTAGATCTTTCTTCACTATATGGTGTTACGGGTATTTAGAATTAAACATTGTTTTACATTTTTTAGAGCGTGCGGGATCCAGCGGCCGATCCTACACTGTAACTACAAATTTACTTTAACACAAGCGAAGCCGAGGGATATATATAGGGATACGACAGCGTGGAATAAATAAATTCTTGCCAAATTTCATCCGTAGACGCACCTAGTAGGTGCTTTTAAGAAAAAGGGACTAGTACCTACTACTACTTTTGAAAACTTTTTTACCCGTGCAGAAACGGAGAAAGAATACAATTTTCTGCGGCGGGCAGCCTGTCGTAAAAGGCGAAACAACAACCCACAACCAAGCGGTAAAGTATTTACCCAACTGGATATCTACCGCCCGTAGTCTATAGTATGCCACCATAATAACCTTGAGTTGTGTTCCGGCATTAGTGACCGGGTTCCAGTCTCCCATTAGAGCACATTGGCCGCACCTTGGGTGTTACTAATATCTATAGGTGAGGATAACCGCTTTCCTGTCTGCTTAAATCATACAATAAAAAAGGAGTTTTTCCTACTGATGGAATAATAGATATGAAACCTTTGTCTCTACTATTCGGAAATAAAACATATATAAATTTCATCCGTGATTTAAACATGTTCTCCCATTACCATTTGATCTATTTTAATTATCAAAAGTAATTTAAAGCTATATACTTATATGAGGGTAGCACTAAAATCCGTTCTTTTTGTTTTTAGCTCTCGTGTGAAAAATGTTTTTGATGTTTTAAGAACACCCGCCGAAGGACAGCTAAAAAAAAGGTTAAGAGATCGCTTCAAATTTTTTGAGATTTCAAAAGTCGCAATTACCTTTTTTTTAATCAACTTTTTTTCTTTGTTCTCTCTTTTCTCGCTACGCTATAATTTTATAGACCAAAAAATAATAAGTTTCTGAAAACTTCAGTTCAAATTTTGAATTTTAAAAGGCCGCTCATAATTTTTTTTAATTTACTAGTGCATTACTTTAAATTTTTTCGAGCGACCTTTTAATATTCACATATATATTTTTCTTTTATTTATTCATAAAATTGTTAAAAAAAACACAACAAGATGAATAAAAAAATCAATACAAAAAAATATTAATTTTATAAATTTACTAGTACATTACTCGCTCGAAAAAATCTAATTTGAATTTTAGAAGGTCGCTCATAATTATTTTTTTAATGTACTAGTGCATTTCATTACATGTGACCCTATTACCATTTAATGTAATTTAATTATCAAAATTATCAGAAATTAAAATTACTCATACTTATATTATTATTGTTCACAGGTTTTTCCTAAAGTACTACAGAGCCCTAAATAGAAAACAAGACACCAGTAACGTGTACCAATGCCCTTCCTTTGTGAGTTATAATTTGATAGCCTCCAACGTAAGCCCCAAAATCCGTTTAGTCCATACAAAGCTCGGGGGCAGCTGTGAATACTTGATGCATCCTTTTGTTGGTTTCCGGCGAGCTGTGGCCAATCCAAACGCACCTTTTAATATTTGATTAGCTTGCCTGGACACACATGCTCTAATAATTATACTAACCTAATTTAATCATTATACAATGACCGCTTTCCTCTTAACAAATTCGCTTGTGTTTGTTGAAGGTTTGCGGAGTATTGTATATTAATTTAATATATTTAATTATGTTTATTTAATAGATTTACAATTTGTGGGCCAATGTAATTTCATTTATGATATGAATGAGTGACGTGCGTACGAAAGGGGAACGCGCCGTCAGATTTGAAGAGAGAATCACATTAAGAGAAGAAAAGTTTGTACAGGCCGAATGAAGATTACTTGGCGGTACCAGTATAATAATGTAAGCTTACATGAAATTTTACATGAGCTTTGCATTTCTTAGAGGACGCAATTTTATTTTTGGGACATGTGTCGGGGAAGCTTAAACTCAAGTTTGTGGGGTCGCCACCCTTGTCCCCCGGCCGCCATCTTGAAAAAAGTGGTGAAAACACTTTTTTCGCGATATCTCGGAAACTATGCGTCCTACAAAAAATTTGTAAAGTCATAAATTGTAGCAAATTGTTTTACCTACAAATATGTTTATGTAACTTTTTGCCCTAAATTAAAAATTAAAGAAGGGGCAGTCAAGCGACTATTACGATCAAGACGAGAACCTTCAGAACAATAAGAAATTTCGTGTCATTAAAATGAGTCATTCAATTATCAAAGCATTGTATCAAAACACCTCGTTAAATAAATTTAAATGTAACGTTTGCGGGTAGGATGCCAATTTCCTAAAACTCATACGTCAAAGTGATGAATACTTGACATACATCCGTCTACGTATATTTTCGGTTCGGTCGGTACGAATATAAAATTGGAATTGTTCACATTTCTCGGTTTCTTTGTCAAGTAGCTAATTTATTTTTGTAAAGGATTACATACCTTGGTAACAAGACCTTTCACCAAAGTCTTATTTAATTCCTTCATAATGCAGTCTCAATTTATAAACATGTACTAACAGAATACAATAGCTCTTTGTGCCCGAAGGCTACCAGCCCTGGCTTAGAGTATGCCGCATTAACAACTTTAAGTTGTGTTATGGCCTTAATAGGTTCCAGTTTCTCCTTCTAGACTGGCAGCACATTGGCAGCACCACGGGTATTGCCAATGTCCATAGGCGACGGCAACCACTTCTCATCACTGTTGGGCCGTCAGGCCGTCTGCTGTACTTCACCAATATATAAAAGAACAAGCAAAAAAATAAAACAGGCAGACGGATGGACATGATATTTTCATACTATTTCCACCCCTGAAAGCAACCAATTTTGTTTTGTATATGCTTCCTTTGTTTCCATTGTTAGGTTTGATGACTGGATAAACAAATACAATACAGAATGAAAACATTTTTAGGGAGCGTATTGATTCAATTACGGAATCCTTTTTGTGTAGAATATCGTGAAATATTTACATTACAGCATAGAATAAATCAGACCAGCAACGCACTTGGCAGTCCGGTCGCGACGGTCAAGTCGCGACGGTGAAGTCGCGGCGGTCAAGTCGCGACGGTCTAGTCGCGACGGTCAAGTCGCGGCGGTCAAGTATTTAGACTGTAAACTTAGACTGTCGTCCTACATTGATGACATAACGGCCAAGGCGTATCAAATGCTCGGGTTTATTCTAAGAGAGAAGAAGAAAGACTTTGGGTTAGGCTTCACTTTAATTTTACCTTATAAGTCGTATGTTAAATCTATATTAGAACACGCATCTGCAATTAGGAATCCACTGTATAACATTTACATTAAAAGTATCGAGTCAATGTAAAGTAAGTTTTTAAAGCACTTAAATTGCAAATGTACACGTTTAAAGCAACCACCACTAGACATTACTGCACTATCTATTCATCGAACTGAGAATAAATTTACCTTTACCAAATTATGAATAATTGCTTTATTACCCATTTCTCAACGATAATTTACTCCTGAAGTGCCCCGTTTGAACTCACGTGACAAATTAGTATTCTCAGTACCACTTATTAAGTTAGTTTTTAACTACGCACTCATCAGCTATACAATGCACAATTTATATAATGTAGATCATTTCATAGTTAATTTATATCAATTTAAAACCCAAATTAAAAAATGTTGTAATTTAGAATAATCCAATGACTTACACTTTTCTCTCTATTTTGTTAGTAATTATTGTTGGAGTCATTCTTTTTCAATATTTTTTAATTTTATTTTTATATTGACCTAATTTTATGACATTTTATGTAATTTTCGTAAGGTTTTTTTTAAATTAATTGTTTGAGCCAATCTTTATATTTGAAACTTGATTGATTTTTGTGTTTTCATATTTAAGAATATTAATTATTGTATGCTTCAAAAACCAATCAAATAAATAAATTTCCTACGGCCGGGCAGACTGTCGTGAGAGGCAATAAAACAACCTACAGCAGGTGGTGAATTTTTTTCTGTCTGGATGGCATACACACCTGGTCTAGAGTATGTCGCCATAGCAACCCTAAGTTGCAAATATCCATTAGCGACGGTAACCGATTTTCATCCGATAGGCCGTCGGCTGAAGTTAAAAAAAAAGTTAAAATCATTTTTGATTTCATAAATCATACCTTTCTTTAACATGTTGGAATATAATATCTGTCCGCTCATTTGATTTAAATAAAAAACTGATTAGTAACACTGAAAATTGAGATTAAAACGATATTAGAAGATTCATTTCTGTCTGTCAATTCGGATGAATCAACCAAAGTGACCCATGCAAACACAAACTTCAGTTGCTAAATTCCATTGAACACCGTCATGTCCTTTCAAATTTAAGTAAACAGCATTAGTTCTATGAAGTTTTTGTCAAATTTTAACCGATAAGGGATATGAATGAATGGTAAAATACAGGAACCGACTGCAAATGGCACCCAGTTACGCTATTGTATAAATTCCAGCTTTATCCGCCATTGTTGAGCTTGATGCCAGTCATTTCAATGCTTGAATACAACCATTTCTGAGGGTAGTCCGATAAAGTTATAATAACTTTTTTGTATTATTCTATACAAAAAGTTATACTAACTTCATAGTAAAAAATGATGAGTGTTCTTCCTTGACCAGTTCGTTCTATTATGAAAATGTATATTATCATAAGTCAAAAATTGTAATGTAATAGTCTTGAACTTAACATTTTTAATACATTACTATTTTTACAGTTCATAAAACACGTTATAATAAAACATTTTGGGGAAGTCATTTGTCGATGTAGTTCTGACTAACAAATATATACCTATATATATAGTAGGCAAAAATGAATATTTTCTACAACATCTCAAAGTCCGTGTATTTTACAATGTTTTATTGTTTTTTTTTAGTTTGAGGTCAATAGAGTAAGCCGCCATCAACCTTGAGTTTTGTTCCGGAATTAGTGATCAGATTCCAGTCTACCTTAAGAGAGCAGCAGCGCATTTGTAGCACCTTTAGTGTTGCAAATGTCCATAGGCGATAGTAACCGCTTGCCATAAAGTGGACCGTCTGCCTGCCTGCTGAACTCCTGCAATAAAAAAATATAAAAAAGAACCATCAGAGTAGTAACCCTCTTAAAACCGCACAATACACATTCAATATGTGATGCAATATTCTCTAATGATGTTTAAATT
The DNA here is from genome assembly GCA_012273795.1 of Dendrolimus punctatus. Taxonomy (NCBI): domain Eukaryota; kingdom Metazoa; phylum Arthropoda; class Insecta; order Lepidoptera; family Lasiocampidae; genus Dendrolimus; species Dendrolimus punctatus. The sequence continues at coordinate 24,452,292 of CM022527.1, forward strand.
CACTGTGACCACCACTCCGTTCGCGTGTACGAATAACTATGTACACACCATCACCTCGTCTATGTAGGTACACACAATCAACCTGAATACCGATTCTATTGGCATTATTATTGTAATGTTGTGAACTACACTTAGTGGCACTATATATTCTACGTACACATTCCCATAGATACCACTCATACTGACTTTAATAATGTATGCCACATGACACAACATGGCGTCTACGGGATATTTTGTTTGGTTTATATTTTTTTCGTTATGTATTACCCTATTTATGTATTTGTTTACTTTGAATGATGAAGGCAGTCGTAGCACCATTAAATTACGTATTCATCTACTAGAACAGTATATAAATGAAATTCGTTTTGAAATGATAAAATTCTGTAATCACATTCACACTTAAGAAATTGGGCGACGAACACGGGTTCACAATTAAAATGCCAGAAGCAACGAACTCGAATTGCGTCACCCCTGACCGCTAAATGTGTATAATATAATAATAATAATATAATAACAGCTCATAAAGGTCGAATCCTGGGTAGGGCCTCCAACTACAGGAGAACGGACAGTATATCCGCCACGCTTGTCCAAGGCGGCTTCGCAGGTTTGACACATCGGTTATCGCGATTTGCAGGTTGCATCACGATGTTTTCTTCACCATTGTTAGCACATGGCAATTGTAACAATGGCTGACGCAGGTCGTTTCGGGACACGGATGTATCAGGAGGTACCTGTGTCGTCTCGGCCGCGAGACGAGGTCAGAGTGCCATCACTGTGACACTGGCGACGATAATACGGCTTTGCAGACACTTCAGGAATGTCCTACCTAGACAGAGCAGCGCCGAGACCTCGTCGCCATCACCAGGATGGGACGTCGTCTCCTCCTTTCTGCGACCGTATTATGCTTCATAAATAGGAAGCGGACTGGGAGCGTGAGCATACATCACTGCTCCGCTCCCGCCAAAGGAGGACGTGTCGGCGCCGGAGGGCTAACTTGGACCTTCGGCCACCGTAAACAGGCGGCAAGGGTGGCCCTTTGTGGTATAGATGTTCTTACTCACATGCACATGCCTTCGAGATGGGGACGCGACGTGTTCCGCGCACGCTCACCTCTCCTCCCGTGGGGCGAGTTACAAACCGCCCCACACCCAGAGAGCTTGAAGATGCAAGGGGATAAAAGTAGTTCTCCGGTAGTGGAAGAGGCCTCGCGAGGCCCACGCTTGCCAGGGATACAGAGAGGGTAGATCATATACCCGTATTCCTGGTATAATGTGAAGGACGGAACACCCAGGGTTTTAGTGGGTATCCCTAACTGGGGAGAGACAATAGCATTGCACCAGTTCTGACTGGGCATGCTATCAGAGAAGCAAAATCAAAATACTACTTGTCGTTGGAATATGATATTGTACATACATATAATCATATTCTTATCATTATTAAATACTAGCTGTCCCGGCAGACGTCGTCCTGCCCGGTAAAAATAGGAGTTTGTCGCAGAGGTTAATAATTTAGGTTGTATGTATTTTTGTATGTTGTATCATAAAAATAGAAATTAAAATTTTGTCTAAAAATAAATAAAAATTTAGGGTGACTACCCTAACATTTAGGGGATGAAAATAGATGTTGGCGATTCTCATAGACACGGATAAGCACAAAAATTTCATCAAAATCGTCAAGCGTTTCGGAGAGTATGCAACGAAAACTGTGACACGAGAATTTATATATTAGATTATATTTAAGTTTATGAGATTTTAAATTTTTGACAATATAGAGAAATGCCCAATCTTATCGACAGTCTAGCACCGATATCAACTATCTGTATTTACATAGCATCACGTTCGTGTATTGAACACAGCCTTTTACAGTACCAAATTATATATCAATAAATTGGTGGTTGAAACGTGACGCAACAGGGACACCCATTAAAACCCCCGGCCGATCCTCGTGCGTCCCTTGTCCGGGGTTCGGACTCGCTCGCGCATTTACCTCTACCCGGAGCACGAGTTAGGCTGCCTAGAAGTGATAGATTTTAGCAATAAGGCTTTTTAACGAATGACTAGTAAATATTACCTGCCGTTGCAATATGATGATAATTAAACGTATATATATTCCTTAATAATACGTGAGGCAAAATTTGTACCCCTTTGTACCCCTACGCATGAAAATACATTAAATCAATAAAGATCTTTTGTTTACAGTTAAAGTTAATTAACAGTGTAAGCCTTGGTGGAATCTGTGATTATAGAAGTATGGTTTTTGACATTAATTATTATGGTCAAATTTCGACCACAGGCTACCATTAGTATTCATTATTCGTCCATAAACATTTACATACTTTGTATAGATATGTATTTGTATCGTATGTATATTAAGTATGTCGCAGAACGGCCTCATTCTCACCACATCATCTTTAGTTATTGCAGGTTTAGTGGGCGTCATCAGGATAAAATGCGAGCATAAAATTTAGATTTAAAAGACATTTTAACATAGTTTAGACCGAGCAGCGGGTTCAGGGCACCCGCTCATACTTCTTAACTTAACACTTTCTTTAAAATACTCCATGGTCCAACTCGACCTATTGCCATCAACCAAATGTGTCACAAAAACTCCTCAGTCTACCGAAGTAGATACTACTCAAAGTATAGAGGGCGCGTCTGACCCCGCTCAAGACATGCTCTGCTCTGATTGGTAGTTTATTAAATTACAATATTCATAACTTTTATTAGGTTAGAACGATCTTTAAGTTATAGAAACATTTAACAAATCTAATTAAATTACATTAAGAATTTTAGAAGTAATTAAAATGTAAACAAATGATATTGTGCGTTATACATCCAGTCAACAATACGTTCAATTAAAGCTTCCCTCCGACAAGTATATATCTGTTTAATGTCTGTATATATTTATATATAACACTTGTGTATTTATTACTAAATGTAAGTGATCGTATTTATATTTTGCATATACCTCCATCACCAATATCATCTAAATCCATTTCATTTCTTGGAAGAGATTGCTTTTTAGCGATAAACCGCCCTTTGTACACAATTAAGTATAGTTTTAGTCTGTTAGTTAATTTTGTATTGGTATACAATAAAGTGTCATATCTATCTATCTATCAAAGTAATGCATTATTATATTTTTTTATTTTAATGAGCTTTATAGTGCTGTCTGTCTCATGAATTCTCGTTGCATATATTTTTTCTAATATAACTCTTCATGTCACATTAACGTTAAATAACAAAAGCCAGTTTCGCCCCGTCTAGTATATAAACTGACCTAACAAACAACCTGAATACCGAAAATATTGTCATTTTTGTTGTACGTGTAAACCAGACATAGTGACGCTGTTTGTAACGCTATGAGAGACGATTGCATAAGCGGGGAAAGTTATTCGTACTGCGACCACTACGTATATTATCATAGACGAAGCAAACTAGTAGTCTAGAGATGACAATTGCCTAGTAAATACACTGGGTAAGTGTAGTGCTGTAGCTTGCCTTAGCTATGCTAGCTAATGCTCGAATGAAATGAAAATAATTGTTTATATACTGATTATGAGTCAGTGCAACACTTAAACACATAATCCGTCGCCCGTCGGGCTCTTGTCACCGCCGGGGTACTTTCTGTTCTAGAACGGCTTGTGCCGCGACGATGGCAAGAGACCCGATTGTATATCATCGGTGCCCTGGAAGACGGGTTGTCCCTTAGTACGCGTTTTCGTCCATATTAAGGCAGCGTCCCATCTTCCAGCCAGTAGCATGTCTGCCGATACAGCTGTTGCACAACAAGAGGCCCTAAAACGCCGCAAATACTCAGCCATCGGAAATGGCTACATATGTTCCGCTTTTGGGGTTAAGATCCTGGAAAGGCCCTGTGGCCTGAGGCGCTTTATCGAGACATAGACAAGTCTGGTGGATGTCTGACGTAACCAAAAGACTGAATACCTCGGGGAACACATTAGCGTTGCCGTTCAGTACATGATTTTATATTTTAAATTTAGTTTATATATGTTTATATATATATATATATATATATATATATATATATATATATAATTTATTTTTAGTTTAATTTATTTATAATTTCATTGAAATATATAAATAAAATATATATAATTACAATTATTATAAGTAATTACATATGCGTAATGCTCTTAGGACACACAATTAAAATCAAAGAACAATTTTCTCATCGAAATCATCCATAGCTGAAGAGGATTTCAGTTTTTCTAGATTTTCGTTTATAGACAATAATGACAAGTCATTCCTCTTTGCCCTCAGTTATTCTCAGAAATGTTATTAATCCATAAATATTGTGGATAACATTTGAGACATTTTTGCGTACACGCTTTCGGGGGCCCTGTAGCTTGGGGGCCTCTTGTCATTGATGAGACTGATACTGTGATATCTACGCCCTGGGCAAGTGCTTGGTAGCTCGCGCACTAGGGAAGATTGCGTAGAGATGAAAAAATTCTGTTGTTTTCGTTATTTACATACGAAACTATGCAAAAGCATTCAATCGGAAATACCCCATATCTCGATTACTAATTGGTAAATGACGGTTTCTGTATCTTACCGACCGCCTTACTATTCAGTCAAAATTCAAACGATGTAGGGCAACTGAATGAATAGTAAGATATGTAGTAACAGGCTATTTAATGAGGTCGTGTAACTTGACACTGACTCCTCAGAAATCAAATTACATTTTTTGACAACGCCTTTATTAGATAGGCTTTTGTCATTTCCTGTCTGTACTGCAATCGTGTAATATAAAATTTATTAAATGTATTTTCATCCTTTAAATTGCTAAACACAAAAAAACATTAGGCCACCGCCATTTCTAAATTATGTGATTTTTAATTACCTGGAAATAATTGATAGCTGCTATCTACCTTCTTTATGTTGCAAACTTGGAGCAAATCACGACCGTAAGTTGAATCATATCTAATTTCTATAGAGATTCTGTAAGATTCAACTCACAGCACTCATTTCTGAATAAAAAAGTGAATCGCAGCTATCATTTTAGTCTAGCTAATTAAAAATCAGAGAGTAATGAATGGATATTGTCCAAGATTATTTTCAGAGAAAACATTTTTTCAAGCTGTAGAAAATCTTGATTTTATTCAGTTTAAAACCGCTTGGTTTATAAGTTTGAGGGCGGATACATTTTCTTTGGGAATTAATATCTCGCATTTTTTTAATTTAAATATAAAAAAATAGGAAAATTCAATATTTTTCAAGATTTGACTAACGATAGATACACTGAAAAACAAATGCATTTACACTTAATGCGGTCACTTTATTTATTTATTTTTATTTTTTTATTTAGTCTTTATTTCGTGCAATTTTTATACATAGCTTTACAGGGCTATATAGACCATCTACAAAATTACTTACGTATGTAAATTCGAATCCCACGTGGAAGAAGTAGCGGTTACAACTAGTTTATAATGAAGGGAGGGAGTAATAATAACCTTAATATAATCTACCTACATATTTACGTCATCAGCTTTATCTGGAAATATCTGAAGGTCTGCTAAAATTAGTAGTTTATGAATTAATATTAATGTTAACCGCCGACCTATTTGGTCACCGCCTTTTTACTTCCTGTTTTTCTTTCGCCGCATCTGTCACTATGCGATGTGACATAGTCTACGTTCGGCCGCTGAACGCATCGCTGATTCCGCGTAAACACACCTACCTATTGGACTGTTCCAGCTGGTCCACTAGTCGAAGGAGCCGCAAGACGAGAAGAAAGTAAACAAAGAGGCGATGACCAAATAGGTCAGCGTTAACAATTAATAAAAAAAATATAGGTACCAAAGAAACGAAAACAAAAGAATGTTCGTAAAATTAAAACTACTGGGCCAAACTATGTCAAATTTTTAGGGGACCACATGGTAGCTATTCCGCGTCGAACAAAATAAGAATCACGTAAATCGAATCATAAATCTCAGATTAATGGAACAAATTATGGAACGAAAAGGATTTTTTTTTCATAAAAAATGTTCATAAAATGAAAACTACTAGGCCAAACTATGTAAAATATTTAGGGGACCAATTGAAAGCTATTCTGCGTCGAACAAAAAGAATCACGTAAATAGGATCATAAAGCACGGAGTAATCGGTGAACATACATAAAAAAGAACAAAAAAATAGGTCCCGACGAATTGAGAACCTCCTCCTTTTTTCGAAGTCGGTTAAAAATGTAAGAATACCTAAGTACATGACAGCTCACGAACTATAAAGATGTAGTTGTTACGTTACTTTAAAAAGATTTTTTTAAATAGTTTTTATTATGTATTATATTCCAGTAGTCGTTAATAAACCGTTGAGAAAGAAAAATAAAATTTTTAATCCGCTGGAACTTTTTCAAGCCAGGAATCGAGCCCGGAGCCTCTGTGTTCCACCGAGTTCGGCAGTCTAAGACATAGCACCCTCAACCACGAGGCCGTTACACACATACACAGTCGTGCTTTTTATTTTGCTTCGAATACCAAACATACATTACACACTACAATTACATATATCACACGGGATTCTGTAAATGTAAACCAGTTTCATTATTAAATTCAGCGAAATAAATTCCGTCATTTGTCTATCCTTTTTTAGAAATATCTGTGATTTCATCATGGCGAGTATGTTGAACTCTACCAACACCAACTCTTCTATAAACGGTATTATCATACAGATGTTTATTGATCTTCTTTAATATGTAAGTAATCTCTAGAAGAACTCTTTTTTTTTTACTGTCCGAAGCAGGTAAACAGACCAGACGGCCCACCTAATGTAAAGTGGTTATCGTCGCCTATGGTCTTTTGCAACACTAGGCGTATAGCTTAGGCGTTGCGGACCTCTAAGAAATTTTATAACACCAATTTCGGCGGGTAGTTTCTTCCAGATCATTTAGTACCTCGAATAAATGTTCTAAAGAACCGTTGCGTAGTTGAGCGTGGGAGTTCAAGGAAATAGGGGTACAACACATAAAACTGAGGCATTAGCACCAGATATAATACAGCACCATAATATTCTAAAAATCTTAACAAGCCGTGTCTGTACATTGAATCTATTTAAAAAAACAACTGGAATAGACTATATAAACGATGGAGAATGAATGAGATGCAATTTCTTTTTTCGATTTCTTGTCTGTGTGTCTGTTTATTGTAAAAACTACTGGGCCGATTTCGATGCGGCTTTCGATGATCGAATGTTAATCTTAGACTTAAACTCTGCACTACTTTCTATCCCGGCAATCCTGCGGGAATTTTTTTGGGAATTATTTGTAGTATGTAAGCATTTGTATTGTTCATTGTTAGGGGGGCCAGCACACAATAATTAAGTATTTGCACGCGTAGCAATAATGTAGTATATAAGGCTTTCATTTTGTAATACGAATCAATCAGAATAAATACATCATACACTTCGGGACAATGTAGTTTTACTACTGCAACCACCTCGGTCCGCCGCAGCCACCGCTCCATACCACATATTTAAAAATGGCCACATAAAAATAAAATTTCGAATTCCAATATAATTTTTTACTATACATACATACATAACTTCACGCCAGGTCCCTTGCGGGGTAGGCACGAACAACAAAGCGCCATACAGGCTTATTCTTACACACCTCACTTGCTTCTTTGACATTCATAGCTCTTGTCATGCACGCTCGTCTGTTCTTAAGGCTCCTGACATTTTTACTAATCGCTAACAAATTTCATGTAATATAATGTGATATTTTTTATCCTGAGAAATCCAACGGGAGTTTTCCCGGGAGTGGTTTGTAGTTGTTCGGGTACGTAAAAATTATATTATTCCGACACAGATTTCACCAAAACGATAGCTTACATACTTTTATTGTGTCCCGGGAATCCCGTGGGAATTCCAAGTCAAGCGTGGGTGAAATCGCGAACATATCCTAGTTAATAATGTCCTCGATTCTTGGTACATTTATTAATTATAATAATTATATCCAAATAAAGAGAAATAAGTTTATTGAAAGGTAGGTAATCTTGATTTAAACGATCGTTAATATTTAATTATACGTAAGTCATTTTCAGTCTTGTTTTACTATTTCTATGTACGTACTTATTTTTTGACTGCAATCCATATTTTTGTTTATATTTTAGTCATAAGATTTTATAATGATTGTTTTGTGCATCAATAAATTTAAAAATATAGTTCATAAAACTCTTTCTAGCCCCCAAAACATTCATAGCACCTCTTTTGACCCAAATGTCTATAGACAAGGTTAACCACTTTCTATCAAGCGGGTCATTAGTCTGTCTGCGCTACTCCAGAAACATAAAATTAACTTAAGTCCCTCAGTTCGTGGCTAAATTGTCTTACATTGTTCGTTTAAAACCCCCTCGTTCATATTCCCAAAGTAGGAAATAATTGATAAAGTTTTCAAACGCTGATGGATGCGCAATCTTGGGTTTGGTACAAAGTAAACCAAAACACGGAAACTATTATACATTTATATATGTATGTATGAAGGATTAAACGTACGCCCATAAAAATTACTTACACAGCAAAATTACTAACTTCTTAAATACTCTCGACTATCAGTTCAATGAAGACCTCTTGTATATTCCTAAATAACTATGCTGTTACATTGCCAGCGTTATTTGCTAATCCCCTCTATGATTCCTTGACACTTCTTATACAACACTAGCTGTGCCCGCGACGTCGTACGCGTGTAATTTGTTTACCCCCCAATTTTGAAACCTTCTTCATTGGTACTCCGCTCCTATTGGTTTTAGTGTGATAATATATAGCTTATATAGCCTTCCTCGATACATGGGCTATCTAATGCTGAAAGACCAGTAGTTCAGAAGACAAATCAGACCAGTAGTTCCTGAGATTAGCGCATTCAATCAAACAAATAAACTCTTCAGCATTATAAATTAGTATAACAAAGATTGAATACTAAGAATCGCCTAGTAAAAAACTTAATTCGCTAAAACTAAATAATAAATCCTATATCTTAAGGTGATCCCTTACCGCGAGCATTCGCCTGTATTTATGGTTACAGAACCGAGCATTACAGTGCGCAACCTGTGATGATTGTCGTACTCTGAATATCTTCGTAACGCCAAGATATTGAAATAGTACAATTGAGCTCCATGAGACGGTTTGCCAGATGGTATGATCTTTGCACGTCTGGATGGCTACCACCCCGGTCTAGTGTATGCCGCCAAAGAACCTTTTGTGTTCCGGCATTAGTGACCAGGTTCCAGTCACCGTTTAGAGAGCAGCGCATTTGTAGCACTTTGGTGTTGCAAATGTCCATAGGAGATGGTAATCGCTTTCCATCAAGTGAGCAGTCTGCCTGTCTGCTGAAATCATACAATAAAAAAACATCAGGTGCAATGTCGTTCAAATGCGAACCTATATAAAATTGGTGCCAACGCCTCACTTTGACAACCGCACCGCTCGGCAGCGACGGGATATTCACCCCCATTTTCTTGAGCTCCCACGCTCAACTACGCAACGGTTCTCTAGAACATTTACTCCGCATACAACAATGATTTGGAGAGAGCTTCCCGCCGCGGTTTTCTCTTTGCGCTATGACATGGGGTTCTTTAAAAAGGGCGTTATAAAATTTCTTAAACGTTGGCAACGCATTGGTGACACCCCTGGTGTTGCAAACGTCCATAGGCGACGGTAACCACTTTCCATCAGGTGGGTCGTCTGCCTGCTTCAGGCTATAAAAAAAAGTACATAATAAAACTATTAACAAATTTCAGCTAAAAACGTTTGCGTTCCTTTCTTAAACCACAACAAAAAGCACTCTGAGTAAACAGACCAATTTCATTTTTTGCTATTCAGGGAACCCTTAATTTTTAGTCATTTTCTCAGTCCTTCCTACCACTAAGTTAGAAGTTGATGACTTTTTGTGTTATAATGAGGTCGAGAGAGGAAATTGTACTTTCTTTTATTTTTAACCGACTTTAAAAAAGGAGGTGTTCATTTTATCAACTAACTTACAAATTTTCGCTGAGCAAACGGCAAGTTACATTGGCTCAGCGACCTAAAGTGTGTCTTGGCCTCTAAACGAGAACACGCTACCTATTTCTGTCCTGTGCGATTTCTTGCCAAGGGTTTAACGGCCACACAGGTCAGCTTCCACTTTGTCCCTCCACCGGTACTTCATGTGACCGACCAGACGCCGCCCATTTAATGGTCCCAAATAGCCCTATTTATTTTTATTTTTTATATTTTATTGCGGGAGTTCAACAGACAGGCAGACGACCCACTTGATGGAAAGCGGTTACCATCGCCTATGGACATTTGCAATACCGAAGGTGCTACAAATGCGCTGTTGCTCTCTTAAGTGAGACTGGAACCTGGTCCCTAGTACCGGAACACAATTCAAGGTTGTTATGGCGGCATACTTTAGACCAGGGGTGGTAGCCATCCGGTCGGGCTAATGCCCTACCACCTGGCAAATTTATATGCATATTCATTCATAATTTATATGTTTCCGAACTAGTTTTGATGATTGCTTTTGTATTCGATTCAATAAAGCGTCAGCGTTGTTCCATATAAAATTGCTATTGAGTTTTGTGTTCTTAAAATATAGCAGAAAATTCATTACATCCAGACAGAAAATATGTAATTCATGCGGTTTTTCAGCCATAACTTATATATTTCTAAAGCGATTTTGGTTGTTATTTTTGCTTTCGATTCATTACAGCTTAATAGTTACATACGCGTTTCATTGGTATTTCATAAAATATATATTTAACAATTAAAAACAATTATAGCAAAAAAATATATTAAAAAATATCATATTAAATAAACTAAAGAGCAAAAATACTTGTTTTCACAACATGTTGAACTCGGTGCCAAGTAATATGTATATGACAGTGGCTTCTCTGGTTTATACAGAAAGTTTTATTCTATGCACCGATGTACTACACTATTTTTATCTATGTATAACTTTCGAATATAATACTTTTGGCAATATTGAGACCACTCCCAAACGGTTTATGTTTTAAGTATTCCACTTCGCCATAACAAGCAACATACTGAATATACGATTCTGCCAAAATTCATCTATATAGATTTTTTTTTTAATGAATTTTCATTTTGTAAATATTCTGTTTTCCAATGTGGCTACGGAACCCTAAAACTGTTTTAAAAATCTGTTAATAAAGCACTTAAAAACATTAATTAATAACATTTACTTTTTTAACAAAAGAAAATTCCGTGAAAATTATTTCTTTCACATCTTTCCCCCGGGTCTCAAATTTTACGAAAGAAACTTTCCTTTTTACAAACTTGGGCACGAACTGTGAATTCCTCAGCAAATAGTTTAAATTGTCGAGCCCTAGAGCTGTTAAAGAAAAATGTCGGCCAAGTACGTGTCGTTCCACGCTCCTTATGTTCCGTATACGCATGGAAGATCGGCCAGTTAGCAGGACATTTGCCCGTCCGGATGGCTACCACCCGTGGTCTTATAGTATGCTGCAATATTCTTCAGTACAGTTCCGGCGTTAGTGGCTAGACTTCAGTCTACACTTCGGGGTGCTAAACACAGATGTTACTTTATAAATCATAGTTATTTAAATACACGTGTATATAATCCATTATTAATAAAATGCAACATTGTCACTTCTATTAATTTTGAGTAATTAATTTATATTATATATAAAATCGCTGTCACAGTGTTTGACCGCGATGAATGATGGCGCTAGCCATGCCGCCTCCGCCAGGTCCCGGTCGTAGGGGAAGGCCCAAGAAATGTTGGCTTGACGTTGTGAAGGATGACATGCGTACCAATGGTCTCAAAAAAATGCTGAAGATCGCGCGAAGTGGAGTAGAAAAAGTAGGAAAGTGGACCCTGGGCGTCGGAGTGAACGCTCGGATGATGATGAGGGTTTGACCGCGATGAACTCCGAAACTACTCAATTGTTTTGATATGTATTCATTTTGCTGGATTTGTTCTAACTTAGGACATAGGATAAGTTTCATTTTAATTTATAAAAAAAAATACTGTATTTATTTTCGACTGAGCGGTCGGTAAGTGTGAGAATAACAGAATCTAGTCCTAGATTTGTATTTTTTCAGACAGGACATCGTCTGCCTAGTATTATATACAATATCTAGTCCCACATCGTTGTCGATTGGGAACTTTTTTTTTTTTGAGGCGAGGGAAAATGACTAACCGATTTACGCACTCTCTGGGCCGTCACTAGGAAACGGCACGAATCCACGCGGGGCGGTAACGCTAGCAATTGTATGCTTTATTTGCGTTCCGTTCGCTATGGACTACACAGAGGAGTGTGGAGACTCCGAGTGATGCCGCACGAGCGAGCAACCTCAATACCCACTAAAAACCCCCTCCTCCCTGACGACCCTGCGCTTTTGTGTGTTGGAAAGACTGAGATATAGAACATAGTTACGCAACAGTCGATCCAGCGCAATAAAGTGCTTGAAGTGTGCCTTGGGAGAACACACTTCACTTCGAGACGGGGGTAGTTGTTAAATCCCTTGCTTTACCTAGTAGCTAAGGGCCCCCTCGTTCCGGAACCTAACTCAGGGAGGGAAGTAATGCGCATACCTGCCTCTCCGGGTGCCGGCTGAAGGCCGGCGACCTCGAGAAGAGACCGTAGTACGCGCCGAAGGACTTCGCTCCCTATCCCTTTCTGCGGCCTCTTTGAGGGACATTACTGCCTCACAAAAAGTAACCGCAGCATCCCAGCGGTCGTCGCCCTGCAACATGGCCGTTACCAAGTCGCCGAGCGATCTGACGGCTCCTACGTGTGTCTCGAGTTCGAACCGCTGCGGCGCCCAGGCAGCGCACTCGACAAGCGTATGAAACGCCGTATCGGGCGCGCCACACTGTCGGCAATCCGGAGAAGGCAAGCAGCCCACAATGCGAAACAGATACTGATCGAAACAACCGTGTCCGGTCAGAATCTGTGTCGTCCTGAGGTCAGGGTTCCGCTGGTGCGGTTGACCCATTCCTCCAGCTGTGGCCTGATTGCATCCACCGTAAAGCCGCCGGCCGCAGGGTATTCGAGGTCACGAGTCCAGTCGACGAGGCAGCAAGCGGTTTCCCGCTTCCTGACCGTCTCTATCTCGACTTGACAGAAGGTCAGTCCTCTAGCTAGGGCATCCTGCTGGGTACGACGAATCCTGGACAGGACGTCTGCCTGGAGAGGCCAGGGCAGCTCGCCTGCCAAGAGTGTCGCCGCCGTCCAAGACACTGTACGATACCCCCGTATGGTTCTCACGGCCAGAACCCGCTGCACCCGGTGCAGCAGGGTTCGGTTGTGGCGGTGAAGCGCATCGAACCAGATGGGGGCACCGTAAAGGGCCATACTCCTCAGGATGCCAGAATAAAGTTTCCGCGTCGCACCCCCCGGCCCCCCCCACGTTGGGAAGAAGCCTTGAGAGTGCGCCCGCGGAATTCATCAGTTTGGGAACTAGCTGCTCAAAGTGCGCTTTGAACAGCCATTTCCCGTCTAAGACTAGCCCAAGATATTTCATCTTGGGCCCTACTCTGATCGCCACCCCCTGATCCGTAACGGAAAGGTCCGGGGGAGGATTAAGGAATTTCCTATGGAACATGATGGCCTCCGTTTTCGCGGGGGAGACCTTCAAGCCCAGCCTAGCTATTCGATCTATGACTATCGCCAACCCGTCGTTGGCGACGTCCACGGACTCCGCGAATGACGCGGCGCGTGCCGTGAGTAGGATGTCGTCCGCAAAGCAGATCAGCCCTACCTCGGGCCGGACCGTCACCCGAAGGATCCAGTCATAGCCTACGTTCCAAAGAATCGGCCCGAAGACCGACCCCTGTGGAACGCCGCACGCGACACGTCGCCGACCTAACTCGTGATTGACAGACTCACCGCCCTCCCAAAGGATGTGTCGATCTCGCAGGTACTCGCCCAACAGCCTCGTGAGGTACGGGGAGACTCCGTGTGCACGGAGCCCCTCCCTGATCGTCTCATGAGGGAGGCTGTTAAAGGCGTTCGCTATGTCTAGCGACACCGCAAGAACGACGTCCTTCGCTTGGACGGCTTCGTCCGTCACCGTTCACAGCGTCTCGAAGGCGTCCATCGTGGAACGCCTCTGCCGAAACCCGAACTGCGTATCTGATAGCCCCGGCTCCACAGTGTCTAGATGCTTCACGAGCCGCTCCGCCAAGATCTTCTCGAAGACCTTGGTGACCTCGTTCAGCAGCACTATGGGCCTGTAGGCGGACGGATCGTCGGGAGGCCGACCTCCCTTGGGAAGAAGGCATAAACGCCCCTCTTTCCATTGCGACGGGAACCTACCTGCGCGAATACAGGCTTCGAAGAGGTCCCGCAGCTGGCTGCGTAGATGTTTTGCAGCCAGGAAGAGGAGTCGACCTGGGACCCCGTCGGGTCCCGGAGCCGTCTTCCTACCCCGGAGCCGGTCCAGGGCAACGTCAAGTTCCCCCTCGGAGATGGAGTGAGGCTCCTCATCCGTGGGGGTGTCGGGAATGGGTGGACCCATACTGGGGGGAATGAAGTTCCTCGGATCCGGGAAGAGCCCATCGATCACCGAACGGAGCACCTCGGGTTCGAGCGTTTCCGTGACCGTGGAAGTGCAAGGCCGCAACTTGTTGCGGGCCCCACGGTACGGACGCCCCCAAGGGTCCCGATCGAGCGTCTCGAGGAGCTCGGCCCGAGCCCGGGCTTTCGACTGCAATATCGCAATCGAAAGGGCCTTTCTGGCCTCCCTAAACTCACCCACGAGTCCATTTTCCTCGACATAATCCGGAGGATGGCGCGCCGTGCAGCGTTTGAGCCTACGGCTGATGATGCGAACTGCCTTTCGCATCTCGCCCAGCTCCTCGGTCCAGCAGTGGACTGCCTGCCTGCACGAAGGCTGCCGTTTGGAGACGCGAGGCATCGCCGCGTCGCAAACCCTCGTCAGGGTCTTGCGCATGTGCTCTGCCTGCGAATCCAAATTCGCGAAATCGGCTGGGTAGGCCCAGCTTTCCGTACATGCCCACTCCTCGGCCTGCTCCGGATCGAGCTTGGTAAGGGCCCAACGCGGGAGGAGAGGGGGGCGTCGTTGAACAGGGCTCGGACCGGAGGAGGGGGTCGTTAGCTCAAATCTGATATACCGATGATCAGAAAGCGACTCCACCTCCTCCAGCACCCTCCATCCGACCACTCTGCGGGCGGCCGCATGAGTGGCGAACGACAGGTCGATGATCGATCCACCCCGTGCGCGTACGCAGGTCTGGACCGACCCCTGGTTCAATATGGTGAGGCCGGCTTGAAGGATTGGGCTCCTCAACCGCCCGACCCCTAGGGTCCGTGGTAACGTTTCCCCAGGAGAGGTGCTTCGCATTAAAGTCGCCCATCACGAAAATCGTTTTAGGCGACAATCTGCGAACGGCAGCCCCGACGGGGTCCAAGTGAAGCTCGAACTCCGCCAGAGGGCGGTTACGCGAGAAGTAAACGCCGATGACGACGATACTCCCGCTTCCCGCCACCGCATAGCCCCTTCCTCTTTCGAGACACGTAAGCGGTGTGCCAGACCCGGCTCTGGCCACCACCGCTACCGTGTCGTCGAGATCGCCCACCCAGTTGCCGGCGGGGGGAACGTAATACGGCTCACTGATAACGGCCAAGTTCGTCCGCCACTCCGCCATCGCCTGCAGGCACAAGTCCTGGGCGGTGGGGGAGTGGTTTACGTTGGCCTGAAAAAACGCTGTAGCGGGCGTACTAGGCATTGGAGGTGTCCATAGCCTGCACTGCCGTTGCCGCAGACGCAGCCGGTCTTTGTCTCGTCCGCCAGTGGACGAATCTGCCCTTCACGAAGGGAGGTAGGCAGAACCTCGCCAACGTTGGATGGGCAGCGTTAGGGAACCTGCCTTAACCGCTTGCAGCATTTCTGCCCAAATTCTGAATGGCAAAGTTGATTAAATTTAATGTTGTAATAATTTTAGTATTTATAGTTCTACGCTGATGTCTCCCTATATGGAGCGGAGATATGGTGTAAGATGGAGCACGCTTACCTAGATGGTTTGCCTGGAAGTGTTCCTGCCTTTACTATTTACTGTGACTACTCTAAATTGTTGATTTAATGTGTATGTGGTGAACAATAAAGCGTTTTCTATTATATTGTACTGCAGTATAGAAATTTGTCCTTTATAGTCAATATACCTTACTCTTCTACCATACTTACAATTATTCTCATAAACAGTTTATTATATAATTATATGTATGACTTAGTTATGGATCTACTTATAACTCATCAATCCATTTCAGATATGACGTGGCTCTTCAGAGATGAAAAGGGAAACGCGACGGAGTGGAAATGCCTCGCACGAGCGATCAAAACCGAGTATATGCTACGGAGATATTTAAGACACATATAGGGTTGGATTATTTATTCGATTAAAATATATTAACACCGCTTTTAGTGTTCCGTATTCATTTTGGTAAAAATCGAAGCATTATATTAAAACCAAATTCACACCTGCATATCTGCGGTAAAAACACGTTTTATTACCTTTCAGCATTTGGACTTCTTTTGTTTAGTTTGTATTTAAAATTTGTGACTATAAAACAGCCCATTGTTGTATTGTAATCTTCTACGGCAGTCATTAGCCAGGTGTGTCGGATTAACTCGGCTTAGATAGGGGGACATTGCTGTTGCGCAGTATAAAACGATGACCTGATGGAGGGGGAACCAGTCGAACGAGAACGAGTGTACTACAATCGGGAATCTTTTAGTGACGGATTTTGTGCGTTTTATAGAATTACGACTTTCTGCATTACGTTTGGATTTGTTGTGTTCGGTTATATTTGTACCTGTGTTATACGTGTTTATATAGTTCTAATAAACTCTATAATAATTTCAACGGCATTTTAATTCGAGTCCTGCAACTCGTAACAATATTTAACACCTAATTATGTTCATAGATGCATCACCGAAGGTTTTTCTGTTTTCTGTATTGACAGATTTGGCACGTGCATGGACTACTCAGTTTTAACTTTGCTAATTATATAATATTTTGTTAAGTTTTCGCGACTTGTATACATAATAAAACTACGTCTTAACGGTTTTAAGCTCCTAATTAGATTAAGTTCCCATAGAGTAAATAATAACCATAAACAAAATTAAAACGAAATAATTAAAATGAACAAGTTGGCTGTAGGCTAAATAAAACTTTAACAATACCCGTTGGACAATTGTCAGTTTTGTCGTCCGTGACCACGGCCACTGAAAAGCGGCCGAAACGTCGGATAAATCAAAATCGCATAGAACCGCTAAAACGTAGTTTTATTTTGCTAATTATGTAGCAATAAAAGATTTAACAACACATTCCTTACTGTTTTCCTCAGACAGCAGAATATATATAAATCGTCCCCACCTCAAAAGCTATAATCTCAAACGACCTTCGCAACACAACCAACCTTGCTCTAACATAAAAACACTTCATAGATTAGTTCGTAAACGGACCGTAATTACAAAGGATTTAGGGCAGTAATCAAGTACTGAATGTCGTCTTGAAATTTATAGAGTTGTAAACAGCGGGGTAACGTATAAATTGCTTGGGACGTACGTTGACAATTTGTGAAATGGAGCCTCGCTTTGTGATGTAAATGGGGATAGTCCTGGAATACCTGCTTATTTGTCACCTGTCTGTAGCAAAGGAGATAAGAAAGAAAGGAACAACTTTGTTTGCAAAACAGAACTATAAATCCCTCTAGGTAAACGGAGAAAGAATACAATTTCCTGCGTTGGAGCTGCCTGTTGTAAAAGGCGACAAAACAACCCACACCCAGATGCTAGACATTTACCTGCCTGGATAGCTACAATCCCTGGTCTTCAGTATGACGCCATAACAACCTTGAGTTGTGTTCCTGCATTAGTGGCCGGGTTTCAGTCTCACTTAGCAGCAGAGAGCATCTGCGCATTTGTAGCACCTCTGGTAGTAGTCGGCCGTCTGCCTGTCTTCTGAACTCATATAATATATAAAAAAGTCATTGCTGGTATGCAGAAAACCAAGCAAAGTTTATCATTTCAATGATGTAGATTTAAACCCTAGCCTATGTATATCGCACTAAGCTCAAGTGATTACCTATCTGCCATCGCCGCAATTAACAAATCCTGTCACTTCTATACAATGTATTGTTTAGTCTCCAGTATCTTATCTTAAGGAACGTTTTCAAATCTTCCATTTGAATCAGGAGAAATTCTTCAGGTCATCAGTGAACATGAAACTAGAAACTCCACTCAGTACCACCAAGTTTCATAATGGATCATTTAGTGTTCAAGCTGTTCAATTATGGAACATGCTTTCACTAGAAGTGAGGCAAGCCCAAGCAGTACATATTTATTTATGTATATAATAATATTACTATGTATTTCATAGACAATATTTTGTCCCCAAATGAAGCAGGTTCGAACTCTGATCGGATAGGCATACAGATCTTAGGCATAGAGTGCCGTTTTCCAGAGCCCGATTCAGGGGCAGCAAGCTGGGGCCCATGCCCCGAGCGGCCAATTCAAACTTCGCAAACAATTACACAACTCTTGACTGACGCAACTTTGAGTGTCCAGTATTTTAAGGACGTAAATTACTTTTCGCAGCCGCGTAGGTATAAGTTAAAATGCACAGACGCCCGTGTGTCTATGAGTGGGCATTTGATGGCTGCAGTGATGATGAATGAATAAGGTAAAAAAGTTTGCGAGAGGGGCGGCATTCTTCAGTTTCAGTCCATAACCTTAAAAAAATAGAAACCCCGAGCCCAACAACGGGACAGTTATAAGCTAGTATTATTATATACCGACCACCACTAATTTTAAGATGATTCGCGGCGCTACTGTTCAAATGCGTAGCGCCATACGTGATACACCTTTCTGCAAAATTTCATCCGTATAAATCAAATAGTTTCAGATGAAAATGACTGACATAAGAAGATAGCCGTACGGATAAACATAACGAGTCTATAAGGGTTATATTTTTTCCAGAATGGCCACGGAACTCTGAAAACGGGCACCTAAATTGTCTTCTAAATTTATATATTAATATTTTATTAAAAATTTATTCAGTCCACATTCCTTTGGGTATTGTATACTGAACGGCAAACTTTTTATTCCAAGGGCGGTATATTTTTCTACACCCATGGGCGTATATTGGGTCTTTATACATATTGTTAGAAGTCTTAGAACAGACTGCGCGTCTATCTGCGTATTCTACCGACTGTATGACGGGGAGTGTTCCGAGGAACTGTTTAGAATGGTGCCTTTGTCTTCTTTCTACCATCACACCGCTCGCTATCAGTTGCGAGTTCCTTGAGCCGCTTCGTCCATGTACGCAACGGTTCTGTAGGACATTTCTTCTGCATACCGTAGTGATTTGAAATGAGCTCCCAGCTAAGGTTTTTCCACATCACTACGATTTGGAAGTTTTTTAAAAAGGGTGTCATAAAATTTCTTCGAGGCCAGCAGCGCGTTGGAAACTTCTCTGGTGTTGCAAACGTCCATAGGCGACTGTAGCCTGTCTGCTGTACTCCAGCTATTAAAAAATATACTAATTTTAAATAAAGTGACTGTGATAGATGGACTCATATAAACGCACAGATATACAGGCTGGATGATTTTATAATATAAATAATAAAATAAATACCCTTAAAAGCATCCTGTCTGTATGTTTTTGCCAAAATGGCTACAACCCTACATATATGAAAACATTCATTCTGCTAGCAATATGAAAGCAAAAGATAACTTATCACGTAATCATTGAGTGCGTCTGGTTTTCATATGAATATTGATAACACCTGATAGTGTACTGTTAAGCTTTGTTTATTGTTTTCAGCTTGACGCCAGAAGCGTAGCAAAATGACCCGCTCTTCTATTCTATCAACACTTGGAGGTCATCCGCTGTACGTGGCGCACGCTCCTTCAAACTATACGTAAGCTAGCTGTAGAATTAACTCCTCCCGCGGTTTTCCTAAAGGGCTACCATAAAAGGATCTTCAAAAAGAAGTGTCTCAAAAAGATTATCAATATAAGAATTTATCCCTGCAGAAATGGAGAAAGAATACCTACAATTTCCTGCAACTGGACAGCCTGTCGAAAGAGGAGGTAAAACAACCCACAGCCAGGAGCTAAGGTGTTTGCCCGTTTGGATAGGTACCATCCCTGGTAACACTTCTGGTCAATAAAGGGGGTCGTCTGCCTGCTTGTGGATTTCATGCAAAGAAAAGGTAAGCCACGCATCGGATCCCTTGGTGTTGTAGATGCCCAAAGGCGACGGTAACCAGTTGCCAATGTGCCTACAAACAAACAACATAATATACCATAACCTACAACGTATAGGAAGACTAAAGAATGACTAAACAGATATACAATGCAAAAGTGGATGGATGCAGAAGTCGCGGAAGGCCACGACACACCTTCCATGATCAAATTGATCGTGTACTAGCAGAAGGTGATGTCAGGAGCCTTAAGAACAGACGAGCGTGCATGACAAGAACTATGAATGTCAAAGAAGCAAGTGAGGTGTGTAAGAATAAGCCTAAATGGCGCTCTGTTGTTCGTGCCTACCCCGCAAGGGACCTGGCGTGAAGTTATGTATGTATGTATGTACAACGTATAGTTTAGTATATAGCATAAAAATAGTAAATAGAAAGTAAAATGTAGTAAATAGATATAGATAACTGGAAATTGTATGAAAACTAAGTTAAGAAGAAGATGTCAGGGGGGTGCTCTCTGTCCGCAAAAATATATATTGGTATGTGATTTGGATGAAAATTGGTGGGGAGGTAGCTTAGAACCAGGATATGGACATAAGATACTTTTTATTCCGTTGGAACCGGTAGGTGCCGCTGAGATCGAGTTCTAGAATCCTCCTAATCACCTGGACCGATTATGGTGATTTTGTTTTTGTGTGTTTGATTGGGTCCCCGGATGGTTTAAATCCACAATAGGAACTTGTAGGTGGTGGTGGGATCGGGTCCTAAATTTTTATTTACTGAGCAGGACAACGTCTGCCAGGGTCGCTAGTAAAAAATATAAAGAATAGATCGAATAAGAATGAAATATATAAAAAAGAAGAATAAAAAACCCAAAAGATAAATAAAGCCGGATAACATTGTTAACCCGTCCGGCGGAAGACAATCAATAAAAAAAACCCTGTAACATATCGTTAAATAGACGTGTTTCAGGAAAGTTTCATGCGATATCTTCTGCCTAAAACAGCAGTAACACGATGGGAAGCAGTTCACATAGTGTAGGAGTCGATTTCATATTTAGCTTATATGTATGACCTTCAAAATATGTTCGCCAGTGAAACTAAGTTTGAATAAAACAAGTTGAATTCACAACTAGTACATTCGACTTAAAATTTCGATAGCACATTACGGTCATACAAACCACATGCTTGCACACGACCGCCACGAAAATGAGAGCTTAAAAGTGTAGCAGCGAGAGATAGAGGTTAAAGTGATACTTTAGATGACAAAGTAGTTTCACTGTCGACTTCTAATGTGAACTAATTTATTTTATAAACGGTTTCCTTGTGTACAAATATTAACAAGTCTTACAGCTAGCTACATTATATAGCACGATGTGTGAGCGGAACGGATGATGTGCGAGCGAGATAGACCATCTATTAATATGTGCGCTCCCGCGTTGTACTAGTAAATAGTTCGTTGTCCACTACGACGGCTAGACGTATGCAGTTCCCATAAATGTATACAGTACACAATGGTCGCTCTAACCGAATCGGTTTATATATTAATAATTACTTGCACGCCTATTAGACCTACAGGTTGTTCTGCCATCGCTTATTATAATATGTATCTTGTTAATTCTCATATATGTGTGTCACTCCTAATATTTAAGTTCTATATAACCTGTCTTTATATTTGAGCATTTTAATAAAAATCACACTTGCAATTTTATTGAGCGCTTGAAAATATAGTTTACAACCATTGAGCAATATGTTACACTAGAGAAGGCCACCAGACGAGACGACAATGTCTTATGGACAATATCCTTCTACCTGTTTATTTAAAATAAGAGCTGTTAAAATTTTATATAACTTCCATACAAATAATATCAAATTTCCATATATGGTAAAGCAAGTGAATGAACAGTAAAATGTAGGAACCAGCTATTAATCAATTGCAGTGAAACTATCTCATGTAAAAAAAGGGTTATGCAGTAACTATACCGTATTGCGTAAGATACTGCAAAATTAACAATTCTATAAATGTAAGCAAATAAAAATAATTATTGCTCAGTTATTAAGAAAACTATTAATAACTTTATACATCAAAACAACACATAGGTCATAATGTATATACAACTAGCTGGCCCATGCCCATTTCGCTGGACAAAAGAAAAAATAGAAAATACTTATTATTAATCACAATCAAATATATCCTATGTCACTCAGGAATAATGTAGATTTCCACTGGTGAAAGAATTTTCAAAATCGGTTTAGTTGATCCAGAGATAACCCCCCCCCCCCCTACATCACAAACTTTATTACCTCTTTATAATATTAGTGTAGAAGTATAGATTTGATTAATTTGGCCAAAATATAACCTATAGAGTCAATCTAAGCTACTTATACAAGATTATAAGAAGAATTGGTAAATGCAGAAAACTTGACATCGGTCCTATTTGTTTCTTGTCATGCTCTCGGTGTGGACGAGCATGTTCATAGCACGCTTTTTGCTTAAAGCGTCTCCTCTAGCATAACACATAGCTCAATGTTTTAATAGCGAGCGATATCGTACGTTTATTTCCTCTGCCTGACCTAATTAGCTTCTATTAAACCATATTTTTCTGTTATTGCCATTTTTTTTATTCTTACTTAGTTGTAGTTTAATTACGTATTTCATAATTGAAAAAGTTTCTCACCAGTCATCAAGCCACCAAAAAGATTTTAGATATAACTTACAATACAAGTCTTTTATATTCTATTCATTATTTCATTCGCAGCATGGTTCGGCACAATAATTATATGAAAAAAGCAGCATGACGGACAGACCAATGTTAGAATCACATTTTAATTACAGCTTTTAGGGTCAGCCCGATGGATTTGATACTACACTCTCATTGTGAAATGTTTAGGTATGACCGGCAGAAGTATGAGCTGTATGTCACTGAGATGAATATTATTACGATGAATGGAAAGACCGTGTTAGAAACTCCCGCTTACGCGGCAGTCTTCATCTCCGTGACATAGCAGACAACCTGCAAGAGAGTCGCTTACGCTGGTGTAACCACGTTTTACAGTGATCAACTAATTACGTGAGGAACAAATATCTAGCTCTCTGTGCTATAGGGAAGACCCAGGAAGTTCTGGTTTAACCTTGTGAAGGATAACATGCGTGCCAATGGTCTCAATAAGAGGGATGCTGAAGACCGCGCGACGTGGAGAAGAAAAAGTAGGAAAGGGGACCCTGGGTGTCAAAGCGAACACTTCGAATGCAACCGGGCTTTAAAGCTCGGAGCAAAGTAATAATTTTTCAAGATTAACGACCGCCACACACGAGTATTAGTTCCGGGTAAAATATTACCCTCATTTACATATACAGCGGGAGGACGATTTTATAGTGGTTCTATTTTTTTTATTGCTCAAGTTCAGCAGAAGGGAAACGGCCTACTTAATGGAAATTGGTTACCATCGCCTATGGACATTTGCAACACCTAAGGTGCTATAAATGTGCTGCTGCTCTCTTAAGGGAGACTGAAACCTGGTCACCAATGCCGGAACACAGTTCAAGGTTGTTATGGCGACATACTTTAGACCAGGGGTGGTAACGATCCAGTCGGGCGGCATTTGCCGACTGGATGGCTACCACCTGGCTGTGGGTTGTTTTGTCGCTTTTACAACAGACCACCCGGACGCAGGAAATTGCATTCTTTCTCCATTCCGGCACGGATACTATTTACATTAGCTCACTTAAATAGTTAGTTATTCCTTCCAGCGTTGCGTTGTTCATGTAGTCGACGATCCCGTACTAAGTAAGACAGGGTATAGAAATGCTTTACCTCCGAAGAGACATTAGGAACTCCTTGATCTGGTGGCAATACCACATTTTCAACACCACATGGCTCGTCAACGGCGGGATTCACCGACGTTCAATTTCACAACCTTTCTCTAGAACGTTTATTCCGCGTACAATAACGACTTGAAACGACTACGGGGTCATTCATGAATGGTGTTACAAAATTTCTTCGAGACCGGCAACACGTTGACAACTCCTGGTGATGGAAGCATCCATAGTTGACGGTGACCACTTAGCATCGAAGCATGCTGTTCTGGTGCCAGCTTAGCATAAATAGAACTTGCGTATTTCTTTTTTTGTTTTTTTATTAAATATTTCATGACTAAAGTTAGTTTCACAAAATTAGGTAGTTTTGGTAGCACGCCAAAAGGAAGGATTACTATGAAAACGTTGTGTCGGATATAATTCGGCACAGCAATATGCTGAGCGCAAACATTGTTTGATGAAAATGAGGCATACAAATTCTCAAAATATGCTATGTGTATAATAATGTGTAGGAATAGGAATGTAATTACGTCGCTTTTTTTTCAAACTGGAAAATGTATATATAGACGTGATGATATTGAAACTTAACTCGCCAGGTTCGTAACTTAACTAACCGCTCATCTAATATAAATGAAGGTTATGGTCTAAGAGTTGGGATTCCAATTGCCTTAATAAATAAATAAATCAAAATAATTATTATTATGATTCCCCGCGAGATGTTTTGTTAAACTTTTCCCGATACCACGAGAATTATCCCCAGTAAATTAGTTTCATAGGAAACTTGGGGAAATAAAGATTGATTGGCTTGACTTAGAGTTACATTGGTTTGGAGGCGTCTATATTTGCTACTTGTGGTGTATACTCTTTTATTTTAGTGACTAGGGTCCTTTCATAATTTACTTTACACGATAAGAGGGGTCAACTAAGTGTGACATTTGTGTGACAAGAGGTGGAAGGCGTCCCACATTTCGTAACATCACATTGCAAAATCGAATATACACACAGTATTACACGCCGACAAAGTGAATGCACACCTGCAGTTTACTACCCGCCCGCATTTGGACTTGTTTTGTTTACTTTATGTTTAAAATTTGTAATTAAGAACACCCTATTGTTACTGTACTCGTTTATTATTATTACGTTTTCTTGGAAAATTCAGTCCACGCGGTCCATTGTTATATTGAATATTTTAGTATAAAACAATGTCCGAACGGAGGGGTGAGGCAGTCAAACGACGATTACGATACGAGCAAGACGTGTACATTCGATAAGCTATATAGTTATGGCGCGTGTTATTGAATCGTGCAGTTTGTACTGGTTGAGTCCAGTTATATTTGTGCTATACGTGTTTGTTGTTTGTATACTTCTTATAAATTCTATAGTAATTCCAACGGCATTATAATTCGATCGCACTGGTAACAATATTTAAGCTTTAATACACGAAATTGAATAAAAATTAATTTAAATAGAAGTAAAACTAGTTACGGAATTGTTGTTTTAATTTAATAATTTCTTAATGTAAAATTGCAAAATACGTGATCTCACACTAGACAGGGAGGAGTCCCGCGAATGTGACCAGCTGACAAGGACGGGGGAGGAGTAAAAAAATCATGACATTCGTGTGACGTAATTTTAAATGGCCTCCAAAGTAAACGATATAAACAATTACTCAATGAATAATTACAACAATTTGACGACAAAACAAAAGCCCGCTTTATCGCTTATAGCGATCTCTCCCAGGCAATCTGACTTAATAGAGGGTACTTTTAACAATTTATGTCTAAGTATAATTAAATTAAAAAGAAATAAAATAATAAAGGAAGAACATCAGAATGGGGACAGCAAACAGCAAGTACTATAGTATACTACATAAAATATATACATGTTATTGTAATTCCTGTTTCTCATGGGGATAGGTAGACACGATTCATTTCCACTTTCTACTATCTTGACATACGTCTTTTGCTTCATTTATTATAGTTATTTTTTACTTGGCCATTCTTTAAGAACATGGTACGACCAGTGATGCTAGAGAAACTACGTTCGCGTTACCATGACATGTTTGTTAGTAAATCGCAACCATAGACAAAAACGACATCTTTTTGCTTATACTGGTCTATCCCACGGAAACTATGACATCATCACGATAAAAAGTATTTATGCGAACGGCCTTATTCATAAAGAGTTAGAGTAAGTTCGAACACTTATTTAAGGTTCTTAAAGAAGCGTATATGAATAAGACCGTAAGTGTTAAGTTGAAATATAGGCTAGCTGTTCGAGTTTCACTCAAATCAGTTTAGTAGTTTTCATTTGACGCTCTAACAAATAACCAAACAGAAATTCCAAAAATTGTATTTTCGAAATTATCTAATCCGAATTCGCCCCGATTTTTGTATTTTTGACATAATGTACAAACTTGACCTACCTTACAGAATCATTAAATTATAGATGTATAACACATAATTGTATACTTACAATGCGTTGTATGTGAAAGTGAAAGAATCGTAAAAATTGAACTATATTTGAGATAATAAGTGTAAGTTTTGTAAAAGGACGCAAATTGTGAACGCTAGGACAAACAAAGCATTCTTTGTTTCAAAGAGAAATATATTGGAGACAAATAAAATTCTGTAAGCGAGAGAAAGAATTCATTTAATATGTATTGTAAATACATAAAACAATACAAGTTCGAAAATTCTACGACGCTACGTATTCCCAAGAACCTACTAGGTCAAAATAGAGCCATTAAGACCCGTTGCGAACAACAAGAGAGCTGAGCAGCCCCTAATGATATTAAAGTTGTTTTCGTTCGTCGCGAACTCCAAATTTTCGCAACTGTAGTTTGGGTTTCTCGTAGAATAACAATAAGACTGCGTATCACACCGAAGCGATTCGATACTGATACACGCTCAGAACAAAATTAAAGCTATTAAAACTGTGCTAAACTTTACTTTTCCCTTGCTTCTTCTTCTTCCACGTCCTTTTACCTTGTCCCGACCATCACATCACGCCCGCAATTAAGATAACAAGATCGTATTCGTTAGAAGCTTTCAATATCACTCCTGGGACTTGTTCATATTTTATTATAATTCTTTAGTTACACCTACGTTGTTAGACTTTGTGTTACATATATTAATGTGGCCATTTGAGAAAACTTAATATTTAACTTATGACTATGACAGGAGTTGCCGGTCAGGCTCTACTTTCGCATATAGACAGTTGTAACACCAGAAGCGTTAGCAGAGCACGTTACCGCACTCAAAGATTTTTTATAGAAATTAATAATAATCTGATCGTTTATCAAAAAAATTAATTCCATGCTGTAATGTTTCTGTAGACTAGCCCTTGGGATATACAATTTTCACAATGGCAGCTGCCGCGACACTCAATTTGAAACAAATATAATCCACTCTTAATTGCTATTGCTATTCATATGTTCCATCACATTCAGACACAATCATACATGCAGTTCTTATACACTATCGGTCTTACTTATCATAATCTCGTTAAGAAACGATTAGGTATCTCTTAAGTGAGAGAATCAAATTTTTTCACTTATAAACGTGAATTACCCGTTGTTTACCTAAGAGGACCACAAATAAACGAAATTTGAGTGATTAACGTAGATTATACCCAAAATATTTAGCTAAAGAGGAGTTTATGGGTAAGATTTCACTAATCAGCTGCTGAGCAGTTTCTTTAAGTTTAAGAAACGATTATATGTGAGGTCCTATGATTCCTACAATTGCAGGCGTAATACTCTCAGCGTACGACCTTTATACAAACTACGGTGTGATTGAAGCCTGATGGTGTTATACAACACAAACGCGAGACGCCTAATATATTATATTGTTCGCTTGTTTTGATTTCTTACAAGCAATTAAACCAATGCTACAAATAAGGTAATATAAATAAGGATATCAAGAAAGTTCAAAATATTGCATTAAAAGACTAGTACATTAAGAAGCAATCTTCTCATTCATTGATTTGAATAAAAATCGGCCAAGTGCGTGTCTTTTCCCGGTATAATATATTTTGATTTTATATATACAATAATATAAATAATGACAATTACAGCTCACAAACATGCCACTACAAAAGAACGGTATACCCGCCACTCTTGTCAAAGGCAGCTTGGCAGGTTTCACATATCGATTATCTTGATGTGCAGGTTTCATCACGATGGTTTCCTTGACCGTTGTTAGGTTGTGGTAATTGTAGCATTATACACATTAGGTCAGAAAACTGTGTAAGTGATGCATGCTAGGATTCGAAGCCGTGCTCTTTGATTTTGGGCACATACGCTAGCTATTACGCCGCAACGACTTGCCCATATAATATAAAGCTCCGTAAATATAATTAACGTCTACTGTGATTGTCAATTGTCTAAGGGCCTCGTACAAAATTCGTTGAAAAATATGCTTTCAAAGATTACTCATGTTGTATCAAAATTAAATCTTGTTCAAACTAATTTTTGTCGTAAGTTTTTGAAGTGAACTTCTTTAGAATCGTTGCGATTTGAAACTCGCTGAAACGAAAAAGCAACACTTAAAAAGAGATAAACACATGAATCCATATAGGACTAAACCTGCGAGAGAATGAGATAGAATACATTATATTTAATAATTTAAACGTTATGCTCAAACAGATAGAGTTGGAAATGTTTTGAAATTTTTCATTAACACTTTAAATTTCGTTTTTAAAGGTTAAATATATTATAACGGTATAATATATGAAATGTGACGTCACAAAAATTAGAACCCCTTGTCACACTTAGGTCATTTCTACTGCGTGTAAACTGCACAAACACAAACTTTGAACCATTATTTCAACATATACCTTTTCCAAAAATTTTAACTACATCGTTCTACGACTTTGGAATCAAACATCTTCCCATTTTGATAAAATAAGAATTAAACGTTCCTTAGATTTCGGCGCTGTTGCACGCCGGTTTCCCTAGCCGAAATCAAGGTTCGAAACTATTCCTTCTGCGAATGTGGATCAACTGAAGGATCATTGGAACATGTCTTTTGTATGCCCTAAAATTACATCTCTACTCTATGATATTCTTCCGCGAGATTTTTCCCACTGAGGCAGTGAGAACTCTATGCTCTATGCCAGTGTTTTTCAACCTTTTTCATGACACGACCCCTTTAGTATGAAGAAATATTTCGCGACCCGTTGCTTTTGTAACCGACTTCAAAAAAGGAAAAGGATCTCAGTTCGTCGGAATCTATTTTTTTTATGTATTTTATTTTGTGACAAATATTCAATCCAACATATTTATTCATTTTCAT
Organism: Dendrolimus punctatus; assembly: GCA_012273795.1. Taxonomy (NCBI): domain Eukaryota; kingdom Metazoa; phylum Arthropoda; class Insecta; order Lepidoptera; family Lasiocampidae; genus Dendrolimus; species Dendrolimus punctatus. The sequence goes on from CM022527.1 coordinate 24,481,614, forward strand.
AATCAGGGATTCGACTGTATGTATTTACATAATTAAGTACGTAAAACACATTTTTTTTACATCGAATGCGTCGCCAATAGATAACGCAATTTACGCACATACGTACGACCACGTCCGATGCCGGCCGCCCCGCCCCTGCCCCGCATAAACGAGAAAGCGTTGCTATCGAGTAGCTCTTCGTGTATCTAATGCAGAAAAACTTTAGATATGGCGGAGATTATGTTTGGCAAACAAGAGGTCGAAAAACTAAAGAATACCTCTGTCTGGCAGTATCATTCAACGCAGGATAATCGATATGGCGACTGATGTTCGTAATCAAGTCATAGAAGAAATAAAAGAAAGTACTTTTGTGTCCTTGCGATTTGATGAATCTATATTGCGCAGACTTTACTGCAGTAGCTTTCCCAACCTTTTGCAACTCCGCTACAGAAGCTTCCCGACCCCCTAGGGGGTCGCGACCCACACGTTGAAAAACACTGCTCTAAGCTATGGTTAAATGATAATGTTCATGTATAAATATTTAATATATTTTTTTTAATGCTTAATAACATTTATTTATGGTATAGGTATTCTAACGTACTATATGTTTGTTTTGTCCACAGGATTACAGAAGATGTTTGCAACCGAATACCTGTTAAAGAAAGCCTGTCACTTTACTCCTTACTGTGTTATTGGCAAAATCATTGCCTATACGTTGGTGCCATTCCAACCAAAAATAAAATAGATATAAATAATCAAGAAATATTCAGGTGGTATATCCCAAGTTACACAAGTTGCGTTTGTGCTATGGGTAATATACAACTAATTACTTTGGAACCAATCCCAAATACTTATGTAGTAAATAATGCGATAGAACCCAATACCTCTGCGCTCCAGTGAAATAAGCCGGCAACGGGTTAGCTTACTCTCAACCACAGAGTTCGACATTATCAAAAATCATCAAGATACAGAAGAAGAAGAAGACATCATTTTTCTCAATTGGACTACATCATTGCGTAGCGATATATGGATTAAATATTCCTAGTAAACGTCCATAAAAATCTAGCAGCTTCCGTGAAAAAAATCTGTGAAATTGATAAAGAGAGACGATCTTATCCAGAGTCTCCTTTCTCTATGTCTAGTAGAGATTACGGCGTTGAGGCTTTACCTCCTTACGTCGGGTGCAACTCAGGGGGCTCGGTAAATGGGTTTGGAGCCGCTAAAGCCTTTCGCATACCGATGGCTTCTCAGCAGCTCTCGTTAGCCAATCTACGGTGTCCGGTTACCCTCACAGACTCTACGTTAACTATTTCTGCGATGTAGGTGGCCATTCATTGGTGATCGATGGCCATCTCGGACTTTAAATGGCCATCTCGGACTTTAGATGCCCGTCTCGGATTTAAGATTACCATCTCGGACTTTAGAGGCCCGTATCGGACTTTAGAGGCCCGTATCGGACTTTAGATGCCCATCTCGGTCTTTATCTAGCCAGCTGTTCTGTGGCTATTATTATTTCATAAGTGTTTCGTGTTGGCCTAAATGTCTACGAAAGCCAAAAATGTAATTAAGAAACATCATTATAATTTTTCAAAAACTATTTGACGTTACTGCACACGATTACGTATATATACACTAAATTGAAATTGTTCATTACATATATGGTATATATATACCATTTTAACGTTACGCGATTTCAATGCAACGTTAATTTATTGCGACACATGAATGTGCTCCCAGCTGAGACCACAACGCTACGATATGGAGTTTTACAAAAAAAAGCTATCAATAGATTTCTTCGCCACCAGGGTAACACTTATTGTAAATATCCATAAGCTACGGTAGCTACTTTCCATCAGATGGGTTGTCATCTTTTCTGCGGCACTTATGCAATATAATAGAATACTTATACCTTTTTTCCAAATTTCATCTCTAAAAACGCAATAGGTTTTGAGAAAGGTATTACGATTTTTAAGGATTCCATACTTACCAAAACCGCGGTAGAACCCTACAAATACATACTATACATATTAATTTAGCCACATGTTATGTACCTCATTAGCTTTATTATGTCACGTATTTTCATAAGAATTTAGTTATATATAATATTAATAAAGATGTTAAGCCCGCAGGGGGTTTTGTCGCGAAGCCTTAGGTGAGTAGCGATACCTCGTATCCGACTCCGAGCCCAAGATAAGACCTCATTGCTTACTTTGGCCAGCTGGCACGAAGTGGAGATCGCTAGAGCTAAGACTTGAGCTGAGGGGAAGAAGAGGGGTGGAAGTGTTAAATAACATAACGTCGGAAGTAGCTTCGATGAACCTGCAGCCCACCTCATAACTCCTCTTAACACAATAGTTCTAAGCAAGATAGAAATAATTTAGTATAAAACAACAACAAAATATTTCGTCCTGGACATATCATGCTCGTCCGGGCCCACCAGAAAAAAAACACCCCTTAGCCACTGATACCCATGTGGCCCGTACGGCATTTTTGGGGCCCAGTGCTAGCACTAGCTGTTCGTACTAATAGCCCGATATCTTTTGTTCTCAATACCTACAATAGCCCTACACTAGTCGGGGCATGTTCTTGAGTGCATTTTTGTATGATGAAGACAGTGATAATCGACGATCAGTGTCACGCCACATTCATATTAAATTTGTCAAGGGGCCTCTACGTGTTGGCCTTCCCCTGGCCCCACGCAAGCCCTCCAAAAGTCCAGGCCATTTATATGGCCCGTGGTCTTGAGATACATACCATACAAGATAATAAAGTTAATAATACTACAACTAATAATGTGAATGTAAATAAATGAAAATATTTTGAATTGAATTGAACTGAATAACAACATTAAATATTCCAGTAAAGTTCGAGATAATAAAGCCGCGACCATATAAAGACTTTTTCAAACGCTTTTATCACAAATAAAAATTGTTTATCATACCTTATCAGAAGCGGCGCATCAGTACACGAACACACCCGAACACAGAGCAAAAAGCACAACAAAACACTTGCACTTGTCAAACAATAGAACCCGACACAACACGACACAGCACTTTGTTGGAAAACAGTTTATTTTTCAAGTCACTGAAAGAACCGCAAGCGACCGTACGCTGCGGGCTACGATTACATACTGCCTTACGTTGCAGCCTTCAGGACGTGAAATTCAGTGAAAACAAGCCGTTTATTTCAGGAAAATTCGCTATTCTAGGGTCCCTTATATATTTTAGTAAAACCCACCATATGATGTCACCATGTCCGTCCGTCCGTCTATCTATTCTCAGAAACTGGATTCGTATGAATCACATTTTACAGAAGGATTTAGTGTATATTGTACTAACATCATAATTATAATTTAAACTTATTTTTCAACATAAATCAGATGAAAATTAATAAATATAATAAAAAAATGAAATACAGGAGACAGGCCAACGTTCAACACCTATCATCTATGGACATTTGTTTTTTAACACTAAAGGTGCTACCAATATCCTGCCGGTCTCTAAAGAAAGACAGAAATCTGGCCACTAATGCTGGAACACGTCTCAAGGTTGTTATGACGGCATACTCTAGACCATGGTAGCCATCCAGATGGGCAAATAACCTACCACCTGGCTTTGAGTGGTTTTGTCGCCTTTTACAACGACCCGCCCCAACGCAGGAAATTGTATTCTTTCTCCTTTCCTGCACGGAAAAGATGGTATTGTAAAACGGCGAAACTAAATAATTAGTCAAATCATTCAAAGTCATCAATACCTTCTTTATTCAAATAAAAGGTGCGAGATATATGCTTCAAAATCATACAACGTCCATCAAGTAATACTTTTTAAAAGTGGCTTTATTACGACTGCATATTGCCGAAAGAATCGACAGACACAACCCCAAATATTAAGCGCGCTCTTAACACAGTGCTATTTGAAAATCTTTGCGGAAGAAAAACAACGAAGATGGTCACAAAACATAGTGATAACGGTAAAATTACCGATAAAAATAGTATCAACATTATATTTTTCCGGTAAACTGACTGGAAATAACGGTAACTTTATACTTATAAATATATTTATTTTTTATCGTTATCTGAAATTAGCATAAATAACGATACCACATTTTTACCGGTATTTCAAGCCCTGATACTACCCATAATTATATATCAAGACAATGTAGAATATTGATATTAGAATGTTGAATATTGGCCACCGTCATCAATAATATGCCCAGAACGCTACTAAAGCTACATTACCTCGCTGGATTGCTATACGAGTACTCACCATTGTCCAAGGTCGGCAGCAGCGCTCTGATAGGGTGAAGAGGTGATCATAGTTCTTTGTAAAAGCCATGAACATGCGATTGTTACCTGGTATTACGGTGATTTAATACAAATAGAAAGTCTAGAGGTTGGTAAATAAATTCAATATAGTTAATATTACACGAAAACAAAGCCGACATAAAAGGACAGAAGAACAAGAGCAAAATTTAATACAATGAAAATTGGTGCTAAAAAAAAATATGGTGTGCCAGTGCCAATATATCACTTTATTTTACACCGTGTAAATATTTTTTTTGGTTTCGAAAGTTTATATTGCGAAAGTACAACAGACAGGTTGAAGGCCGGCCTGATGAAAAGTGGTTACCGTCGCCTCTGGACATTTGCAACATAAGAGGTTGTAACAATGCGCTGCCGGCCGCAAATAAATTTTATGACACTTTTTCGAAAAATCCCATTTTGTGGCGCTGTGGGAAACCTCAGCTGGGACTCTGGGCGATCTTTCCATATGATCACTACGCGGAATAGAAACGTTGTAGAGAACCGTTGCGTACATGAGCAAAGTGGCAAATAAATGGAGATGAACGCCCAACTGATGGCGACGATGCCGGGGTAGAACGAAGTCAAAGGCACGGTTCTGAACAGTTCCCATTATGCAGACGGTAGAACACGTAAAGTAACCAAATGACGAAAATACTAGCCGTTTGTAACTTCTATCGACCCCTTTATAAATCGTAGACTGGTGCTCACTTGCCAGATTTTTTATGGTAATATAAATCTAAATTATGAGGCAAATGCTGTAAACTGACTGCAGTCATTAATTACCCTAACTGTCTGTTAAGCTGAAAAGACGGGCCTATAAATCTTACATCAGGCCTGTCCTTTTTTACAGTAGGGAACTGGTATTTACATTGAGCGATACAAGCAAGAACTGGGCTTAATACTTCGGATAAGAGCGGTGATAATGATGATGCCCGGACCTAGTAAAAGCCTATTCACTCGTAACTTGAAGAGCACTAGTAGTTATATGAATCAGAGAATACCGACTCCGGCAAATTGTTCTACTCGACAACGGTGCGCACAAGAAAGGTCGCGGCAAACACCAAATGGTATGTCCACCACATAGGGGAACACGAGGTAATAACAGCCCGCGGGTAATGGGAGCGACCAAAAAATATTTTCTCAATGCTTTTAATTGTAGGTATAAATGACTTTCAGTTGCCGTCCTGAATGTTCAATAAAAGTGGGCTACCGCGGACACCCCCACAGTCTTGCTTTGAGATGCATGTGACGATGGCTGCTCGCTCACAAAAAAATTGACAACTAATCGATAGCAATGAAATAAAATCTGTGATATTTTTTATCCCAGGAATCCCAACGCAATTTTCCCGGGAGCGGTTTTTAATTATTCGGGTGCATATAAATTAGGTTATTCCGACACAGTTTTCACTGAAATGATTTACGCTTACATCCCATTTTTAATGCTGCGGTACTTTGTGTCCCCGGACTCCCGCGGTAATTTCAAGTCAAGCGTAGACTAATTCACCGGCATATCCCAGTATATTATATTGTTACGAGTTGCAGGACTCGAATTTAAATGCCATTGGAATTACTATAGAATTTATTAGAACTATACAAACACGTATAACACAGGTAGAAGTATAATTGCACACAACCAGTACAACGTAATGCACGATTCAATAACACGCGCAAAGTCCGTCACTTTACAGATTATCGAATATACACACGTCTTATATCAATATCTACATAGGGGCATTGCTTTATACTGCACAATTACTATGTCTCTCGGTCGCGCAGACTGAATTTCTTAGAATCACACCTAGTTAATGACTACCATAAAAGATTACAATACACAATTGAGTATTTTCTATTTACAAATTTTAAACACAAAGTAAACAAAACAAGTCCAAATGCGGGCGGGTAGTAAACTGCAGGAGTCTTGGTCTTAGTTTTTGGTATTTGTCGGTCGTAACAATATTATGGTAACAATGAATCTTATGAACAATATTTCTTAGTAGGCTCCCATGCCGCCACACTCCCCTAACGATGGAACAAACTGGTGCGTCTGGTTTTCGATGATAGAAAGAGGATGAAAGAACTAAGTCGTTAAAGTCCTTAGCATACTCTCGAGAGTGTATCCGATAGAAAACCGACAAACATGCTACCTTGCGGCGATGCTCAAGGCTTTGACGCCGAGCATCAAATAGACTATCATCGGCAATCAGCCTCTTGGCTAGGCCTATCAATCGACTCCAATGCATCTAACAGTCAATGTTTAATAAGGTCATTAACAAAGTTTCATCTCAAATAACCCTTGGCTATGTCTGCCTGACGCAGTCACCAATTTAGCTTACAGTTGAGCTCAGGTAATAGTGCAGCTTCATTAGTGACAATGTTACAGACTACAGACCTTGTCACCCAGATATCGCAATGTATTTAATGCGTTATCTGAGATTCAACGTTGTTAATAAGGTTAAATAACGACAGGTAACGTATGTATATACAGAATATACATTAATATGGTTTGGCGTTAACGGCGGTAAAGAAACGGCATTCGGCCGCAGTCTAACGGCCTTATTCGTATCGAATTCGAGCAAATCCATAGGCTTTTGTAAGAATCGTAAAGAAGTCTACAAACTTACTCTAAACTCAATTATAAATAAGAGCGTAAATCTTTTACACTTATCCGTGCAGGAACCGAGAAAGAATACAATTTTCTGCGGCCGGGCGGCCTGTCGTAAGAGGCAACAAAACACACAGCCAGGTAGTAGGGCATTTGGCCGACTGGATGGCTACCACCTCTGGTCTAAAGTATGTCGCCATAACAACCTTGAGTTGTGTTCCGGCGTTAGGGACCAGGTTCCAGGTTGCCTTAAGATAGCACAGCGCATTTGTAGATTTCGGCTGGGCGTAACTATGTTCTAAGTCTCAGCCTTTCCTTCACAAACTAAGGCGCAGGGTCGACAGGGAGGAGGGGGTTTTTAGTGGGTATTGGGGTTGCTTGCCCGCATGCAGCATCCTCTGAGTCTCCACACTAGCTGAAGTCGTCGATCGCGGGCGGATCACTGCCAAGAGCATACTATTGCTGCAGTGATACCTCCCCCGACCGACGCGTGTCGTTCCCTAGCAACGACCCAGTAGTGCGTAAATCGGTAACATTTTCCCTCGCCTCAAAAAAAAAAAGCGCATTTGTAGCTCCACTGATGTTGCAAATGTCCATAGGCAATTTTTTTTTTAATTAACTAATCTACGGACTCTAGTTCCGTACCCTTTTTACAACTTAATTATTGTTAGAGTTTTTTGAATTCATACACGCTTATTGTTTATGTGTTATTATGTGTGACATTAATTTTGTGATTTTTATGTTGTGTTGTGTACCTTAAGAATAACATTTTTTTGTCAATTTTAATACTTAACTTATACTAATGTAGAGTGTATCTGTTACATGCTGGTCCATAGGCGATTGTAACCGCTTTCCATCAAGTAAGCCGTCTGCCCGTCTGCGGAACTCCTGCAATAAAAAAACACTAACGCAGATGCAGCCGTAGCATAATGAATATGTTATACAATTTCTTTCCATAAATACTTATTATAATAGACAATATCATGGATTGGTATGGGTTTTGGTTTATCAACAACCTACCTTAATTAATTTATAACTCTTAAGGGTCTAATCTGTTTATAAAGGACCCTTTATAAAAGGGTGTAAAGACTTCATCTACAAGTTAAGGTCGGAAAGGTTGCCTTAAAGCACTCTTCACACGTAAGCCGCCGTCGCCAGCCCGGCGGACTTTTTCTGCCGTGGGCTTGCGCCCGCGCGTATTGTCCGGCGCCATGCCTTCGCTGATTCAATTGCATAGATATAACGTATCCCGTTGGATAGGGTGACGCATCATCAGTCAAGATCCCAAGGCTCAATCATCCGAGAGGGATTACAAAATAATACGGCGTGTTGTTTTACTCACGATGTATTTAATTGTTTAATAATTATTGCTCTTAATTTAACTTAGCCTATATATACAGAAACTTTATCGTTTACATGATGTACACATCAATATTCAAATAATTTTTAATATTATGCTACACGTTTATTAAATTGGATATTTTTGATGATACAGACAAATCGATCAACCAATCTTATCGACAGCTCTAACACTGATATCTATTACCTGCATTTACATAGCATCACGTTGATATTTTTACCATGGTCTTTAATTGCGCTAAATTATACATCAATAAATTGGTGGATGAAACGTACGTCACGTACAAACAAACAGACACTTGGCGAGCACTAATTTTAAAGTCTACATGTCGCGACTGTCGTGCCGCCGGCAAGGTGTTCGACGACTCTCAGCTTCTAAAGCCGCTGGGTCCACCCGCCGGAACTACGCCGGGTTCGTGCCAGCGGACGCCGGCCCCGGTGTATAAGCAGCTTAAAGCGTTAACTTAGTTTTCTCCGGTGAATCGAGTTTTGTCGCTATCAGATTACCGACTTGAAGGGCTCTAAGAAGTTACTGCTGAAACACTTGGGGTTTACTAAGCCTGTTCTCATTTTTGTGTCATTAGTACTTTCACATTTGTAAAAGCAGTGACGGATTAATAAATTTGTTGCCATTTATTCAAATAATGAAAACTAAATTTTAACGGTTTTAAGCGTTTTGGTCTTTTTCTTTTTAACCTTTTTCTCACCGTTAAAGCGTAATTTTAAAAATATTTACATAAAGTCAGTAAACTTCTTAATTGGTTAATGCTTCCTAGCAAGAATTGAATCCATTTAAGACGTGTGTATGAAACTTGTCATAGTGATGAAATTTTTCATTTCAAACTTTTCATTTTAAAGTATCAAAGTGTTTCATTTAAATTTATTTTTTGACTTACTAATTAAATAGAATTAGTTTAACAAAATTGGGTCGCTTTGGTCTTACGCCGAAAGGACAATTTACACAAAAAATTAGCGTTATGTCGGATATAATTCCGGCACAGCAACATGCTGAGTGCAAACCTTGTTTGCTTAAAAAGCGGTATAAAATTCTCAAATGATGGTCTGAACAATGTATAAGGAATGTAATTACGTAGCTTTTCTTCAAATAATTTATCTCTTTCTATCTTTGATGAGTAGTGACAAGTGTGAACCAGTACATTTGTACTGATACGGCTCAAAATTTGAAAGTGTAATATTTCACCAAAAAAAAAATCGCGCCTCAAACGTAAAAAAATGGACGCAAAGAAGCGAAGACAACATATTTCATAGTACAAATGCAAATAAAATGAGATGGCCGAGGCTAATCACATCCGATTCTTGACGAACATTTCCGAGCTAGAAGTTTTAAACGAGACAAATAAGGGAATGATGCTCACTACCTCACCGGCCTCAACGCTTCAAATGTACTCATCATCATCCGAGCGTTAAATCCCGGTTGCGTTCGGAGCGTTCACTCCGACGCCCAGGGTCCGCTTTCCTACTTTTTCTACTCCACTTCGCGCGGTCTTCAGCATCCCCCGTTTTGAGACCATTGGCACGCATGTCATCCTTCACGACGTCAAGCCAGCATTTCTTGGGCCTTCCCCTTCGACCGGGACCTGGCGGAGGTGGCATGGCTAGACATTTGTTCCCCACATAAGTAGCCGCTCTGCGTAAAACGTGGCCGTACCAGTGTAAGCGACACTCTTGCAGTTTGTCTGCTATGTCACGGACATGAAGACTGCCGCGGATGCGGGAGTTCCTGACCCGGTCTTTCCGCGTCACTCCACACATCCAACGCAGCATATTCATCTCCGTGACACGCAGTTCTTGCTTGTGTCGCTCAAGTACTGGCCACGCTTCACTGCCATACAAAAGGACAGGTCTAATGATGGATTTATAGACCTGTCCTTTTAATTTGACCGGCATTTTGGGGTCACAAATGACACCTGTCACCTCACGCCACTTGGCCCAAGCTGCTGTGATACGGGCCTTGACGTCGAGGTCGATATCCCCGGACGCACTAAGGACAGATCCCAAGTACTTAAACTGATCCGTGCGCTCGACCGTATCTTCGCCTATGCGCACGGATGTGGGATCTGTAGTGTTGCAGGCCAAGTACTCAGTCTTCGCCACATTCAGTTTCAAACCGCCGTTCTCTAGCGACCTCTTCCACGCATTTACACGTCCCACCAGACGCCCCCTATCCGAATCTGCCAGCGCGGTATCGTCAGCATACATGAGTAACCATGGACGTTGCTCATGCGCATCTCTGATGCTGTTTGACACTTCGTCTAATATCACGCTGAACAGAAACGGGCTAAGGACCGATCCCTGGTGCACGCCTACAGTAATGGGGAAAGGTGTAGTGTCGCCAACAGCGGTCCGAACTATAGAATCAGAATCCCGGTACATATCTCGGATAATGTCAATATAGATTTCTGGCACCCCTTTGGACCTCAGTGCCCACCAGATCACCACGCGAGGAACACAGTCGAAGGCCTTTTGCGGATCCAAAAACAGAAAATGCAGAGGGGTATTCTTCGTCCTGTATTTCTCCATGATGATCCTTAGGGCAAAAACAGGGTCCATGGTTCCATGCCCAGGATGAAACCCATATTGACGTCCCGAGATAGTGCACTCCTGCCGGATCCGAGAGTCGATTATGCGCTCAAAGAGCTTCATGGTGTGGGACATTACCTTTATTCCGCGGTACTTTTCGCACTCCTACACCGATCCCTTACCTTTGAAGACTGGAGTGATAACACTCAGTCTCCATTGGCTTGGGATGTTACCGGTGAGGAGTATGCGGTTAAAAAGGTTTGTTAAAATGCCCACACCACGAGGACCCATCGCCTTCCAGGCTTCGATGGGCATCGGCTCCGACAGCTTTCCGACTCCGCATGCGGCGAAGAGCCCTATGGACTTCATCAGGCGTTATCGGTGGCACTAGTCCTTGATTCGGAGGGAGGTTCGGTGGCTGTACCTCTTTGTGCTGCTTATTTAGCAGTTCGTGGAAGTAAGAGCGCCATCTGTCCTTCACCGCGAGGTCCTCGCATAATAGGTTGCCGCCAGGATCTTTAACACAGCGGCACTTGGAAATGTCCTGTGCCGCTTTGATCCTGGAACGTGCCAACTTATAAATAAGCTTCTGCCCCTCAGACGATTCCAACTTATCGTACAACGATTGAAAGTGGTCACGTCTGGCTCTGGCTACAGCTCTTTTAGTGGCACGTTTTGCGGCCCTGTATCCGTCGCGATCTTCAGGAGATCTGAACGCTTGCCACTTTGTAAACAGGGTTTTCTTCACCCTAACCTCCCTCTGGACTGTGTCGTTCCACCACCAAGTTTCCTTGTCACACTTGCGACCACCCTTAGACACACCCAGCACTGCATTTGCCGCTTTAGTAATGGCTGCTTGGATCTTATCCCACTGGCTCTGGACTAATTCGCTGTCAGCTCCGACACACATTTCGACGGATGCTGAAGCGACCTCCTGGGATTTGCCTTCATCAAGCAGCCACCATCTAATTTGGCGTCGACAATGCTCAACGGGCTTGTCTTTGGGTTTCAAGCAGAGGTCCATGACAAGGAGACGGTGTTGTGCAGTGAGACTCTCTCCGGGTATGACCTTGCAGTTGGCTACTTTGCCGATGTGGTGTCTCCTGGTGAGTAGGTAGTCGATCTAACGCTTCAAATGTAATGTTGCGATACAAACCATACAAATCTCCTCGCTTCATTTGAAGTGTACATTGTACTTTCAATACAAAATGCCATGTTACTCTGACAAACTAATTTTAAAATTATATCCTACCCAACACTATGACTTGAAAGCGATACCCTTTCCTATCCCATACTAAATGCTGCACATTGGCTTCGCCCCTGGTGTTTCAAATATACACAGGCGACGGTAACCACTTACCATTAGAGACGGCCCGTCTGCCTGTTTGGCAACTTTGCAATAAAAAAGCACTTAGTTACCAGTCTATACCAATACGGTACTCAAGTTTCGTTTCAAAGGAGGCTCACAACGACCACGTTCACGGCCGTGATTTTTCCCGTTCCACTTGCTTGCGGGCGTTATAATCATAAACTCTAGTGGAGCGGATTATGGAGTGTTGATTTCATAAATGACGAAATACACAAATGTTGTTGCTTTGAAAATCGCGCCTTTTTAATGTCAATTCATGGAGAGAATTAATGCTCTGTGGTCAACACTCACTTTGATGTGCAGTCTTATTTTCAAAAATGGTGTAAAATTACTCTAAAATGGACAGTTGTAGGGTATTGATAGTTTTTGAGTGATATTTATGTGTTTTGTGAGAAATATAACTGTATAGTCAAATGTGGCCTTTTGAGCTATCACAAGAACTCCGTTGAATGGCACCAGCACCTAGTTCAGCTGTGCTACACATAGGCATAAGAAAATGAAGAAACTATATTGTAAACTAAGATCTGGCTTAAAAGCCTAGCTACCAAGCCATAAACCTAAATAAAAATAAAAACATTGATCCAGCTTTTAACATGGGTTGCTGTGAGCGCTGTGTGATTGAAAATAATGCCGTCATTAGTGACGTTTTCACCGCAACCATAAAGACCGTGGTTGCTGTGTGGAACGGCTGATGGAGCATTTTAGGCTTTGTGAGCTACTAGAGGAACGCGCCCTGAAGATAGATAGAAAACACATTCAAAACATCAGAAGCGAGGCCCCCTGATATAAACTCGATTGAGATAATCCAGTTTAGCCCTTTTAGTACCCATTCACAAGGCTTGATAAGCTTATACAGTTTTATAGACTAAGTACACATACTTGAATAAATAAGGATAAGGGTTCTTCAATACCTTTAGGTATTAGGACCCTGCAGATCTGTCAAGTGCGTGCCGAACCACGTAAATTTTGAGTCTTTTCTTCATTGCGAATCTGGCGAACAGGCAGATGGCCTAATGGAATGTGATTACCATCATCAGGGGCAGTTGGAGATGCTGGCCACGGTAGTTATGACGACAAAAATGTCTGCAAAAACGGTTGAACTACTAAATCTCAAAAATAAAATGTTTGGATTCGTTCACTTGGATCTTGAATTATAACTAGTGAAATCAACAATTACACACAACACGAATAGACAGGGTTCTGGGAGAAGAAAGCTAGATAGAAGACATCTTTTAGTTTCTTAAGCTTCGGTGTAGGCGGCATTGTTGGAGTCTCCCTACGGCAACAACAAGGCAAGGGCCGGCCCTGCCTTTACATATAGACGTTTGCAGTACCAAGACCGAAGACAAGCTTTGCCAACCTTCGAGATAGGATACTGGGGATGGGCTAGGAGGGATCAAATAAATAGGGTAAGAGAAATCAAAAAGGAGAAATTTGATAGATCGGATGTCGAGATAAGGGAGTGCCGCGTTCCACGCACACCCACCTCACTTTCTATGCACCCCGCATTACAGACCTGCCCATGCGAGAACGAAGTTGCCGAGTATATAAAGTAGTTTCCTGGCAGAGGATGAGGTCATTGGTCCACCGCCTGGCAAGGCCCGCGAAGGGGCTAGACCATGTACCCGTGGCGCTAGTGGTGAAGGACGGAACCAAGGGGGTTTTAATGGGTATCCCTGACTGCGCTGTGGCAATAGCACTTCACACGTGAGGTGCTAGTGGCAGCCCGACCTGGCGTACCTATAAGTTATAAGCATTTTATTTCTGCAAAAATGTCTCCGCTATCCGAAAAATACTTGGTATTGACGTAATATTACTTAGGCTCAAAGAATCATCACGCTTTTGTTCTTATTATACGAGAGATAAGCATAGGAAAACCTTATAACACCCTTTGAGTCTCCAAAGGCCTTTTTCGTCCTCTTTACACATCCAAATTATTAAGTTATTCTTCGTAAGCGAGCGACAAACATTCTAATTAACATAAAGGTCGACATACTGTGTCACACAGTATATAACTTATAAGCAGTAGTTCATAGTATCATATCAGAGATTGTGAAGAATTATTCTTATAATATGTGAAGTATTAATCCTCAGTTTACAATGTTTTTAAGTTGTGATATAATCAGTTTTTAATCGAAAATCTTTTTTTCGCTTTCGTTAAATTAATTCTTGTCTAAGAAGAGCAGAAATAATAAAAACATCCTCGTGTACTACACTCATGCTTGTTACTGGTGTACGGATAATAATTATTACACTATACAGACAACACTGCTAACATGAGCGAAGTCAAACATAAATTTTAATAAATACGTAATGCGTGGCCTTTCTGTAGGGTGCTTTACACTGTGTAGTTTTACGACTACGTTTTAACATTATCGAGACTCGGTACAAACATTTTCAGTTCTTGGTATAGTTGAAATTGTAGTTATTTGAATTACAAAATCTTATGTATATATTTAATTCAAAAGCTCTTATTTCCAGAGGGATTCCCGAAACATCTATTACAGAAATACTTACTGTTTTTATATTGCCTGAAACCCACGTAAGGAAAAGTCAATACCGTTGTCTATGATCGTTTGCAACATTGGGAGCGTTGCCAACTCGATTTTTAATAATACCCTTCTCAAACAACCACAAGTCGTAGCAGAGAAAATCTCGGCGGGAAGTTACCTTCGTATCACTGTCTGACAGTGCAGCAAGACCTACATTTCGTATGGGCAACATACATTTTGCGAGGCCCTCTGATAAAGCAAAAAGATTGATAAGGATAATCGGCAGACAAACACACACATTGTATATCCTCAAGCTAAGCAAGTAACGCTTGTGTTATAGGTAATATACAACATACCACTCTGAGGCCGATCGCAGATACCCAGACCACCTAGTAAATAACGGAGAAATACGTTTCCGAAATTTACTATACTAGGAATCGAACCCGGAGGCTCTGCGTTTCAGCGAGTTCGGCCGACTAAGACAGCAGCCCGCTCATTGATTGAAAACTTGATTAGGATTTGATTAATTTTTTATCCGTGGAGAAACGGAGAAAGAATACAATTTCCTGCGGCCGGGTGGCCTGTCGTAAAGGGCGACAAAACAACCCACAGCCAGGTGTAGTTTGAACATAAAAATGTCAAATATATTGTAACAGCCTTACAGGGATTTGGGTAAGAAAGTACCATATATAGCAAATATTAACTATTTGGGGAGGGTTTCCTCTTTATTATTCAGCCTATGATGTGACTATTCACACTGCACAGTAAGCAACGAACACAGTCTACACGCTACTACCCCCTTTTTATACGAGAGTGCTACCCTACAAAACAATAACATTGCATCATTGCTAAAAATAGCAATTACATGACAGGGTTGCCAGGATCACAAAAACAATTAAAGTAATTAGTTACCTATGCACTAAATTATCTAGAATTCTAGAAGATAATTTAGTGGGCATATAAAATTAACTAACCGGTAGAAGATGGTAATTTAATTGTAAATCGAATCATCTGATAAATCGACTGAAAATATTATTATCTATAACGATTGTCTATGTGATATTAATATATCCTATGGTTCTCGTGACTGCTTGATGGACATCGTGAAACAATATACTAAGTAGTTTTTAAATATATAAAACGGGCTAATAGACAGACGGAAAAAGTAGTTAATCTTTTACAATTAGGGAATCCTACAAGGTCACATTAAACACAAAGCATTTATAAATTACTTTTATTTTAACACAGTCTTAATATAAAATATAAGTCAATCCTCGGAGAATTAACAAATTATCGACATTCCTCCAATATGTTTTATAATAAATATAAAGTACACTCTACTGAACGAATCTTGACCCGTTTTCAGATTAATTTTTTAATAGACCTCTTTGCGACAATTACTATAACAAGATGCTATGCTATATAATAGTACAATATATATGCTATATAATAGTATATAGATATATAGCTTATTATCACTGCTATAAAAGGGGATAGATAATATGCAGTACACTTTTTTAAATAATTAATAAAATCTACCAAGTGCATGGAAGTCCACAGAATGCGAAGGAATCTGTGGAGATGACTAATTATATTTATTATAAGTTATATTAAATAAAAATTATATATCATAAAAAAGTTTCAACTCGTATTTGTGTACACAAATGAAAGGACACAAACTTTTTTTATAAAGCATGTTTATTTTTATTTAGAAAATAAAAAATAGAGTCATAATAATAAATCTGCAACACATTGTATATTCCCAAGATAAAGGAATTACGCTTAAATTGTAGATGATGTAAAACTGACAACTCGAGAGCCGATCGACGTTTGTTTACGAAATTTACTCTACCAGAAATCGAACATGGGGGCCTTTGGTCTCATATTTTTATTTCTTGCGGTCAAGATTCTTTCCTCAAAGTGTACATATAATTTAGTCCATTTGCTCAACACAACCAAAACTTAGATGCGTCTTTGAAGTTTGTACACGTCGTTGCGCAAAACAAGATTAGGCTCGATTCACACTATGATGCCGATCACTGTTCAATCTCAGTCCGACCAAATCGTGCTGTGTCTACACTACTTAGTTCGGAGTTGAAACCAAAGCTTATCCACACTGCCGATACAAGTCATGTGTTCTGGCAATAACTAATTTACGTGGCTGTATGGATGAGTTCCTTTGCCTGTCTATTGTGACCTTGGTGGTCGGTCTTGATGTAATCCGTCATCTTTTTTTCTCTCTGATTTTATGTCTCTTGGAATAAACCACACGTATTTAACAAGTGTGCTTTTAATTCAGTTTTCCATCTCTATAATCTCATACATCATGACAGGTCCGATTTCGCTTTAGTCAAATATTCCTTCTCGACGAATCGGTACTGGCGCGATAGCAGAGCCGTACTATACGATAGTGAGAATTCTCTGATTCTTAAGGACGTGTTGCTTTAATATCTCACAACGCCCAAAATGCTTCATCTGTTCTTCCACATGGCGACCACGTTCGTTATTGTCGTGACGAAAACGTAACTAATGACGTCATTATTTTCGATCACACAGCGCTCACAACGACTCATGTTAGAAACTGGGTCGAAGTGGGTGTAAAGAAGAGTATTAATTCTCACTATCGATGGACATTGAAAAAGGCGCGATTTTCAAATCAACCAATGACATGGTGTATTTCGTCGTTAATGACATCAATGCTCCATAATCCGTTCTACTAGAGTTTATGATTGAAACGTCTGCAAGGAAATGGAACGGGAAAAATTGTGGCCGTTGTAAGCCTAAGAATATTTAACCAGACTGGTAAGGGACCGAGAATGAACTGTAAATGGCATCATTGTGTGAATTGAGCCTTCTATTCCCCTGGTACGTAAAGATCTGAGAGTGAAGTGTTGCCCTCTCGCTCATTCGCTACCAGGACTCACATACCATCTCTTTCGCACTACACTGTCAGGTGTAACAAATGTTAACACTCGACTAGAATTGCATAATCTCACGTAGCTAGCTTCACTCGACACGCATTTAAGTTTTGTGCGTACGGTAACCGTTTTAATTGTAGCAATTTAATTATCCCATTTTTTAAACTCAACGCCATCTGGTGGTTTCACTTCCACCTTCTCTGATCCGACTTGATCCCAGTTTGTGCTTAAGACTGTACCACCTGATTCCACCTATAATAGACAAAAGAAAGTTTATATATCATATAATCATGTTACTTTTACATGGTAGAGCCATGCTCGAATCATTATATTGATTACAAAACGGACATAATAATTAAAACTGCTGATATTAACAAAGCATCTCTGTATCATTATTTAAAAGAGTATAAAGAAAATAAGAATGCCTGCGTCGCCAAAAAAGTGAGCGAATTTCAAAAACAAAACATTTAAAATTTAGATATTTAAAATAAACGAATAGCGCTTATACCAAGAGACACGACCTAGTGTTATGACATATAAACAACCAGAGATAAATTGAGAAATACAGAAGACAACCAATATATTATTTGGATGAAACTTAGGCTATTGCAGGTGGGTTCATTTTATTTCAGTGTGTACATTAATTATCACAATTTCAGTCAAATTAGGGTAAAAATTATTTTGATAATTATTATCGAACACCTTTCACCTCGTTTTATTTAAGTCATACTGTCAATAAAGCGTGGGAGGAGACAACTATAAAAAACGACAAAACAAGCTTTTTTACATAGCTTAATCAATATATGTCAAAACGATGCCTTTTAGAGCATAGTAAAAAATCACTTGGTATTTTTAAAATCAATCCCATTGATACACGTTTGTTACTCCTACAGAGCTGTCAAAATGTCAATGTTTGTTTTCGCTCAGGGTTTAGACTAAACATTGTTAATCTTGAGCAATCAATGGCGACAGTAACCATTATCCATTAGGTGGGCAGTAAGGCTTGCTTTGGTCATAACGTCCATTCTGTATTCTGTCTGTATATCACAAGAATGTTTGATGTATATAAAACACTTACAAAACTCTTGTTCATAGCACGTCTCACTTCATCAGAGCCTTCCCCATATATCTTCTGGAAGAGAGCGTTGAGTGCAGCGTCACCTTCCGGCTTTTCTTCTTCTTCCTGAAAAAAAGAATTATATCACAGAATAAGAATAATATGAAGGACTAACAATCGCCCTGTAAAAACGATTATGAAATATACTTTCATGATTAATTAATCTGTGACATATTACAGTATTCCACTATATTTGGAATGGGACCTAAATAGATAATTTTATATACTTTTAACGTAACTAGTAACTCACTCTGCTATCACAATTGGCGCTACCACACCTTACATATTTTTTATATCAAAATCTCAAAACTTGTTTTTTGTTGGGTCCTTTTATCTACGATCGGAAATTGTTCCATAAGCAGATGATTTGTTTGTTTTGAAGATGACTAAGAGGCAACCTCCAATGATTTGCTTTCTTTAATTTAATTGGAGCTATATTTTGCATTCAAGTCGAGAATGTGCGCTCGTTTTAGGCGCCTTTGTGGGGCGTTATACAGCAACTTCTGAGCAAACTCATTTGAACTATTTCTCGATATACCTTGTATCTGTTCCTTATGTCTGGTGCAGGTGTTAGCAATATCAAAAATTTTAAACCAACATTTTTTTAACACCAAAACCAATGATAGATTGAAAGTTGTGATTAGCTCCCTTACAATTTCGTAATTTTGTGAAATCGAAAAGGAACTAATGTCAATCATAGTTTAGTTATTACTAGTTATAGCAGCGACTTCATTCGTGTGGATTTTTTTCCGCAGAATCCTTTTTAATTTTAAAAGTAGCCTAAGTTACTCTTTATAACCATTAGCTATCTGCCAGTGAGAGTCCCGTAAAAAAAATTTTGAAAAAAATATTACGTTACATCTTTATATACATACATAAAATCACGCCTGTTTCCCATGGGGGTAGGCAGAGACTATGGATCTCCACTTGCGACGATCCTGACAAACAACTTTCGCTTCACCTACTTTCATTAACCTCTTCATACATGCGCGTTTATTTGAAATGCTTTTTATCTGACCTTTTTTTAACAGTTCTGATATTTGTTCATGGTATGTTCGTCTCGGTCTACCGGCAACAGCTCTACCATTGACAATACTGTCATATACCTGTTTTGTGATTCTATTTTCATCCATCCTCTCTACATGCCCAAACCACCTTAATATTCCTTTTTCAACTCTTGTTATTACATCTTCTTTCAAACCACATCGTTCCCTTAGCACACTGTTTCTTATCCTATCATTCAAGCTAACCGCACATATACTTCTCAAAGCTCTCATTTCAACTGCGTTTATCCTACTTTCATGCTTCTTCTGCCATACCCAACTTTCACTACCATACATCAGGGTCGGCACCAACACTCCTTTATGGACAGCCAAGCGTGCCTTTACAGACACTTTCTGGCTATTCATAAAAGAATTTAGCGCTCCATTCACCCTATTACCTGCCATAACTCTCCTTTCAATATCCCTTTCATGCTTTCCGTCTCTGGTAAACATGCAGCCTAAGTAAACAAATTCACTAACTTGCTCTAACTTTTGATTTCCTATCTGTATATTACAACTTGTCATTCTTTCATCTCTTTCAAACACCAGAACTTTCGTCTTGTTCACATTAATTTTCATACCCTTTCTCTCAAAAGACTCATTCATAATTGTTACCATCTCCTGTAACTCCGTTTCCGATGACGCAAGTATAACTTGATCATCGGCGTAGAGTAGACATTTGATAAGTAACCCATTCATTCTTAAACCACTTTCACTTTCTTTCAAATCGTCCAAGCAATTGTCTAAGAATAGGTTGAACAGCCACGGCGACGCTACACAGCCCTGTCTAACACCTTTTTCAATGCTAAACCATTCAGTGTAGGCGCCGTTAACCCTAACACAAGCACTGGAATCGCTATAGAGGGACTTCAGTGATCGTATCAGGTTGTCTGCTATCCCATACTTAGCTAGCGCTGACCACAGTTCACTCCTTATCACTCTATCATAAGCTTTCTCGAAATCTATAAATGCACAATACACATTTTGTCCTTTGGCCAAAAATTTCTCATTTATGCACCGTAAGGTAAAGATTTGGTCCACACATCCCATTCCCTGTCGAAAACCCGCTTGTACATCCCATACTTTCTCTTCTGTTACTTTCAATACCCGTTCAATTAACACTTTAGCATACATTTTCCCGACAACGCTAAGAAGGCTGATGCCCCGATAATTTTTACAGTCCTGTTTTGACCCTTTTCCTTTGAAGAGTGGTACAATAACGGCTTTGCACCAATCTTTTGGTACACAGCCACTCTTCCAGCATATGTTAAAAAGGCGATATAAGAGACTTGCGACCAAACCTTGTCCAGCCTTTAGCATTTCCACGGTTATCCTATCATACCCAGCAGCCTTTCCTAGTTTCATACTATTCAATGCTTTCATAATTTCATCCATACCTATACTATCGCTACTTTCTTCTCTATTGTCCTTTTCATCAGTCATACTTTCCACATCGGCTTTATCTTTTTCAAACAATCCTTCGAAATATTCTTTCCAGCGATTCAATACGCATTTTTCTCCTTTCGCAATGTCTCCATTCTTGTCCCTGATTACATTGAGCTCAGACTGTACTGTCTTTCCTCTAGCTCTTTTTATAGATTTCCAGAAATATTTAATGTTACTCTGGAAATCTTCAGATATTCTTTCATCCAAATCATCTTTTTGCTCATTCTTTTTCTTTTTGACTGTAATTTTAACTATTTCATTCATCCTTTTATACAAAATTTTTGCCTCATCTACATCCTCCTTTTTTGTATTTTTCAGTCTTAGGTCAGTTCTTAAAGCTAACCAATCCTTCCATGCTTTCTTTTTATCATTCACTACACTCTGTACTTCTTTATCCCACCAAATATTCTTTACGCATTTACCCGTTTTTCTTTTAGTTATACCACACACATCAGTCGCAACACCCACAACTTCGGTTTTAAAGGACATCCACAACTCTTCCACTTCGGACACATCATTCATTTCAGTAAATTTTTCTTCTAATTTTGATTTATACTCTTCTTTTACTTCTTCTTCTTGCAACTTTTCAACTTTTATTCTTTCTAGTGTATTATATTTATGTTTATCGGTATGTTGGTGCCTCCAAGTTTTGAAAAGATCTTTTATTCGGCACACTACTAAGAAGTGATCTGTATTGATGCCTGTACCCCGATATGATCTGGTGTCCAGAATGTTTTTTCTTAATCTTTCATCTACTATTACAAAATCAATCATACTTTTCCCTTTCACATTTTCCCACGTGTACATATGTATATTCTTGTGACAGAACATTGTGTTAGTCACGCACAAATTCCATTCTAAACATACCTCAAGCAAACAGTCACCATTCATATTTATTCTTTCATCTCCGTATGTACCTAACACCCTTTCATAACCATCTCGTTTTAAGCCTACCCAGCTATTAAAATCACCTAACATAATTAATTTTTCGTTCTGCTTACATGTAAGCAGCACACCTCTCAAACATTCCCAAAACTTGTCCTTTTCCTCTATGGTTTGTCGGGAGGTGTAAGTCGAGCTCATGTCTGATGGTGCATATGCCCCAACCACAAAAAGCCGAGTCAAGCCAACTTTCAGTCGAATCCATACAAGTCTTGGGCTGACACACTCATGCTCTTTCACACATTCTTCCATTCTTTCAGAGAGAATAAGACCTACTCCTTGACTCCCTCTTTCAGTCGCTTGCACTCCTGACCAATAAGCCGTATACTGACCGTACTTAGTGGTTTCACATCCTTTCCGCTTGGTCTCACTCACACATAATAAATCTATTTTTCTTTCATTCATCATCTGGCATACTTCATCTACTTTACTGTCCATCCCTCCTCTTACATTCAACGTCGCTAAACGGCTCTCCACAGTCCGCTTTTCGCCCCCATGAGAAACGAGACGTGACGAGTTGCGAGCCGCGTCGCCGATCTTTCTTATATCATCTTTATATTTATAACTATAACTATTTTCTATCCTTTTATTGCGCTTTGTCTTATTGAATATGTTACTGTTTGCTACAACTCCATTAATTCTTCAAAAGTTATTCTGTTATATAATTCTGTATAAAATCTTTAAAAAAAAAGTACTTAAATATAAAAAATAGAACAACAAATATAAAGAAAAACAATTTTTAGCTAGACGTGTTGCTGGGGAGTTTGTTGCCGCTTCTTCTCCTTAACAGCAATAACACGTTGCGAAGCGGTGTACATAGACTAGGAAGTAAAATAAAATTTTAACCTATATGTATGACCTTCAAAAAGTGTTCTCCAGTGGAACTTATTTTGAATAAAAACTTTTGAATTTGAATAATTTGAATTTGTTCTAGACGTTTCGGATATTACCTGGAACATCCAGACAGAAAAAACTGTAATTATGACACTACATACAGACACTTCAATTATATTTTCTACTAGCTTCTGCCCGCGCCTTCATCCGCGTGGAATAGTGTAAAAAAAGAAGTTAAGGGGGGGGGGGTTAGGTTAGTTAGTTTAAACATTCTTCATTGGTGCTCCGATCATATTGGTATTAGTGTGATGATATATAGCTTATGGCCTACCTCAAATGGGCTAACACTAAAGAATTTTTCAAAGAAGACCAGTAGTTCCTGAGATTAGCGCATTCAAGCAATCAGACAAACTCTTCATCTTTATATATTATATATAAGATATAATATAGATATGGCTTCTGAGATTCTTACCATTTTCTGAATATCCTTCTCAATTTTGTTCCAGTCTTTTCTAAATATGTTAGGAGGCTGCTTAGGACCCGATGCATCAATGACAGCTGAAAAAATACACATTTCATTTTAAAAAAAGGGATTTTAATTTTCAAATATCATGCCAGTAATTGAATCCAATGCAATTCAGTGAGCTAGGTGTGGTAATAGTTCCATAAAGAAGGTAGTTTATATTTCTCTATATTGTGTCAGTTCAGATTAAAACCTTACAAGTGATAACCTTTTTTCTCTTCTCCCATATGATATTGTTACGACCGACAGACCAATTATTATTCACACATGTAGTTTATTACCTTTTCGGTATTTGGACTTCTTTTGTTTACTTTGTGTTTAAAAATTGTAATTAGAAAAATAGTCGTTTGTGTATTGTAATCTTTTATGGTAGTCATTAGCCAGGTGTGATTCTAAGAAATTCAGTCTGCGCGGCCAAAAGACATTGTAATTGTGCAGTATAAAGCAATACCCCAATGGAGAGATTGGCAGTCAAGCGATAACCACTAGCGAAGTAAGACGTGTTTACTACATTTAGTATTCTATTCAGTGACGGACTTTGCGCATGTTATTATATTTGTACCTGTGTTATATGTGTTTGTATAGTTTTAATAAATTCCATAGTAATTCTAATGGCATTTTAATTCCAGTCCTGCAACTCGTAACAATATGTTAACTTATATTACACACTATCAGCTTTAGAAACCTACACACTAACTCACAAACCTTGTGGAATAGCCTTGATCTTCTCCTGCTTAGCCTCTCCCTCCAACTGGGTCCATCTCAAACCTTCTTTCTTTCTCATTTTCACCTCAATTTTGGATGGAGATACTACATAAGTGCACATCGATGGCACTATTTCATGTGCTAATTCTAATTCCAAACTATATTCATTGTCTGTGTTAGAAAGTGGACTGGACACTGAAAGCTGAAAGAAATGTTTTATATGAAAAGTTAAATAATTTATAGATCAAAATTTTTGATTTTACAATTACAATATTGTAAATTATTACAATAAAAAACTCAACTCGAAATAAACCTAATTTGTTAACATTATATAGTATCTATCTTATATATAAAACTCAATCACTGTTTGGTAGTCTGGTTAAACTCAGAAACGGCTTGACCAATTTTGATAAAATTTTGTGTGTTTCAGTGGGTGGGTCATTAAGATTCACAATTGGAGTTTGTTTACTGCGGAATAATCAGTTTACAAGAAAAAGATGTGTGTCTGAATGGATACCTGAATGATTTACTTACACTTCTATCACCATACTGTACTTTAACTTTATCGCTCTGTGCATTCTTTATGAGGATTGTGACAACAACTTGTGCATCAGTCTGGTACCAATCATGTTTTATTTTTGGTTTTGATATCTGAAAAACCACAAATTTCATTTGAGAGATGTGAGTCAATAATCTAATTATACTATTAAAGGTATAGAAATTATTTGAATGGAAACAAGAGCCTCTGTGAAATGCAGACTTGCTTGTGGAGAGTTCCTCTGGAATGGAAATAATAGCATCTTATTCAATCTAACTTTGACAACAATATATAAATGTATAAAATTAGAAATATACACAACTAAAGACATGAGTAAAAAGTCATGGTAGCATAATAGATAACACACATGTCCCAAACGCAAAGGGTGCGGGTTCCAACCTAGCCGGAATGCATGCACTACTTAAGCAGTTTTCTAGCCTTATGTGCATATTGTTGCAATTACCACATGCTAACAATGGTGAAGGTAAACATTGTGATGCCACCTGCACATCCCAATAACCGATGTGTCAATGTGAATCATAACAGACATTTATGGGCTGTTATTGTGTATTTATTATAAAGATATGAGTGGGTTAAAAGGACATGATACACTTGATAAGCATTGAGGTTGGTTTGGTTATCAATTTCTGTTCATCCAAAACTTTTTCATCACTTGCTATATCTAAAATTGAGTCTACATATTTTCTAAGTTTTCAAAACTAGTACACATAATGAAACTATGTTTTAAGCATAATATTTGATTATCATTCTCATATTTCAGCCACTTTTCAGTTATGTTGTTCTTGAGAGATGCATGTTTTTGTAAATATAACCTCACTTATATTTTTTTACTAATAATGCACTTATGTCATGTATGCCCGAAGTTAAGAAATCGAATCAAAATTCAGTATTCAGCATAAAATAATCCAAAAACACAAAATAAGTTGTTGAAAAATGGAACCGAATCTAACTTACTGTTCAGGTCACTAGTTTTGAATTTTGATATAAAAAATAATCACAAAGGCTATCCCAATTTTAAAAAAGGGTGCATCTTGGGACACCCAACAGAAGTGATAACTTGCATGAGAGAAAGAGAAGACAGACAGACTAGCGCCGTAATGTGTTATATAATGAATGGGTTTACCCTCCCATAAGAAGTTATCACCTCTAATATTAAAAACTAATAAAAGACTTATTTTGATAGTTTTCTAGGCTCAAATATAGTTTTAGTAAACAATATGTAAATATATGTACATTCCTAAACTCAAATCACTTTTTTTTATCATAATTACTAGGTCATCATCATGAATTTTAAATTGCCCTAATTCACTGAAAACCTTTTTTCTACACTCAAAAACAATTTTAGTTGTTATAAATAAGATAAGTATATTCTTAAACAATATCATAATTTAATTTATAATAAATAAAACTGCCATACAACTATGCCCCATCCCATAGTATAAAGATTTTGAGATAAATCTAAAACAAAATATGTGCAAAACAACAGCATTTTATGATACCTACAACATATAAAATTGCAGTACATTGGATATTTATAAAAAATGAACTTGATTCTGTTCATAATTTTAAAAAGTAAGTACCTGTCTTTAGATAATAATTGTATGTAACTTTTTGTGTACAATAAAGAATAATGTTCATCAATTAAGTTTTGGCTAAGTTCCAACATGATTCCTATATAACCCAAAAGTTATTTGTATTTAACTAAATGAACATTATTCACTTAATAGAGACTACAACACAGTAAATATCTTAAAATTACAAAACAAATTCTATAAAGTTAGAAAGTAAATAGCATCAACATAGTTAAGTGTATATAGCCTATCTAAACAATTTCCTAGAGTAATGAGGATCTTACCTCGGTATTTGCAGAATCTCCCCTTTCAGACATTTTTCATTTAAAATCTCAACAGTTATTATAAGCTTCTAAATCCAAACATGCATTCAACGGTATAGAAATCACAGAATTAATAGAAATAAATAATTTCAAACAACCTCTTTGTAGACGACTTTTGGGTTGCGATTTTTCTAGATCATTGGTCCGTTCTTAAACTTCGGAAATTCTGACATTCATAAAATTAAAAATATACTTTTATATTATTCCTTAATGTCACAAAATATTATGATGAATATTATTTGTAATTTATAGAATATGTAATACAAAAATTGAGAAATCGCAATGAAGTTATAACTCCCTATCGCAGTTTTCGATTAACTGAATTCTGATTTAAATTCGTTAACATCCTTAAGCTATAATATATTAGGATTTTGAACACACTTTTAGCTAAAGACCTGATAGAAAAATAAATTAGCAAATGCCTTGTGTTAGCTTATTAACTCATAAGCAGAACATTGCTCCGACTCCGAAGATACGGTACAAAATTCCTCATAATCAAATAGAAATATAATAATTAAAATATTGTAAGATTTTTCTACAGTTCTAATAAACTCTCTAATAATTCTAACGGCATTTTAATTCGAGCCCTGCTAACTCGTAACAGTATGATAGACTGTAGAATAGCTATTATCTATTTAAAGGACATATATTAATTTGTGGATTGGTTTTATTAATGGCTTTTCCTTGTTGTAGCGTAATCGGTGACCAGTCACATTTCAAATTTGTTCATCGCCAACTGTTATTCTGAGTAGCGATAAATCACCAACGTTGACTGCAATGTTGCAGTCTGGCACTGCAATTTACGCTCTAGCTATAGTCTGGCCAACGAAAGTTGATCCTGGAAAATGGCGGCAAATTTAAATAATATACGTATGGCAACATCAACATTATTAGGATTAACCTATTTTGATACTTGGTAGTTAATTAATTATTTATGTTGTATATTTTATATGTGACAATAGATACATCATACTCGTTTCTAACGATAATATTATAAATACTGAAGTTTGTGAGATGTTTTTGTTACTCATTCTCGCCAAAAGTACTGAACGGATTTTTATGAAATTTGGAAAACTTGTTATTACTAACCCTTATATCTCGAATCTAGAATGACCTACTATAGAATATAGACTATCTACTTTTAATTCCGGTAGATAGAAGGAAATCAGTAGTCATTACATTTTTTGAAAAATAAACTGCAATATTCGGAAAAACTTAGTTTTATTATATTATATTAATTAAAATCAGATTTCGTCACGGCCCCCTAGTCTCGACCCGAAAGCCACATACGTACCCACTACCAATGGACACATATTTGCAACATTACAGGGCCTCCTGGTGTGCAGCAGCAGCCGCGGCTGTCAAAGCTATGTCCGGAAGATGGGACTCCGCCAAAGTATCAACACAGGCAAATCCACTCACAACCAAACGAAAACCGCCATCTTGTTTGTCAAAATTGACGTTGACATTCGTATTAGAGTTGCCATGTAAAAAGTTTGCAAATAATTCCAGTTTCAACTTTCAATAGCCAGACTATGGCAATAAAGCAGTCCACTACAGTCTACACAGCCCACCAAGCCATTCACCGTAATTACCCGTATATATAAAGTACTCTGTGACCGTAATGCACGGTGGACTGCAAACAGAGGGTGGCGTTTTCAGGCCTCGAGAGGCTGCTTACGCGGTGGACGGCCGGGTGAATTGCAAGTGCGATCCGTAGATGGGGCACTATATGCTGTGCGGAAATGAGTAATTCGCCATTTTTTGTACATTAAATTAGGAATAAATGTGTCAAACCTTAAAAAACTCAGTGAAATGAGTTAGCACGCGCCCACTTTGAAATAATCTAAGTATTTTTGATAGTACTAGTAGTGTCATGCTAATAATGTCAAGTGTCAACTTAATATCCGATGTCATCTGATTTTAATTTTATAAAATTTATTTAAACTCTTTGTTGAGTTGAGACCTCTCGTTAGCTCTCGTTAGAGAGTATTTGTGTTCTGTGGTTGAGACTGTTGAGAGTACTTGTTGACTCTTTCGCTCTATATTTCCGCGGATTTTCGATATCTTGCATTTATTTTGTTTGTTATGTATCATTATCCATTATTGCGTTAAATAAAAAGTTAACAATAAATGTTCATTCTCAGTAAGTAAGAAATAAGGCTCAAGAAAGTATAAAGCGTATGTATCATGTTGGTAAGTTTATCTTAGGTCTTGATAGGAAACTTGAAGCAGTTGTTTTAATTTTACCCTAATCATTATTTTATCCATAAATACCTGACAATAACGTTAAATTATTTACTAAATATGTATTTAATATCTGTCCATATCCAAACTAGTAGATAAAATTTAAAGATAATTTGGATATATGTATATTTAACATAATTATTTTTACAGTTATGATAATGGGGAAATACACAGTATATCAGTCTATAAGCCTAAGAGTGCGAGAGTGTCGACATCGAAAACTATTTTTTTTTGTCTAAACGAAAATTTTCCAATAATATATTTATTTATTCTACATTATTATTATGTATTCTTAAAGAATTTATTTTTTTGGAGAATTTCTTTAAAAACGGGCTGCGCTTTGAAAGAGTGGCATGAGATTAAGGGTAATTTGAGTTTAGGGGTAACATTATGCCTTATATATAGACACTAGACCTGTCATTTGGGTTAGGAAACAAGTTTTAGACTCCACAAACAAGTTTTGAGTGAATAATGGTAAAAACAAAAATATGTTAAATATACAAGGTTATATTACTGTTTAGGAATACTCTTATGCTTAATATATAAATACTAAGTGTTTTTGAGTTTTGTAACCAAATTTTGAATTAGTTAATTGATTTTTAAATATGAAAATAGTTTTTTCTTTGCTTACGTATTGTGACAATGGTTACAAATTGGTTGTGACACTCGCTGACCACTACCTTGGCATGCTTGGCTTTGGTTGAAAGTTATGACCAGTTACTAAAACGGTTACTTAGGTTAAGTTAGACTTCAAACAAACCAGAGCAGACTGGTCACCATTGTCACAATATAATGAAACAAACAAATGAATATCTCAAGAACTACATGTCTCCTAGACATGGGGGTTGAAGAAGAGAGAAATCCCCCTCCCCTCCGCTAGTTAAAATTCTGTGACTATTTATTTAAAGCTTAACCTAAAATAGAATCACAATACTAATAATATAAAAGAAAATATTATATCATCTTAAAGTATGGTGGCTGCGGCATTCCTAAAGGAAGCTGAAAAGTATTTTATTTATTGCATTGCAATTCAGCATACAGATGGCCTACCTGATTCAAAGTGGTTACCATTGCCTATGGACATTTATAACACCATAGGTGCTACCGATGTGCACTCTCTAAAGTGTCTAAAGGAAGACTGGAACCTGAAGGTTGTTATGGCAGCATACTTTAGACAAGAGATGGTAGTCATCGAGATGGGCAAAACCCTACCACTTGGTTGTTGGTTATTTTGTCGCCTCATATAATAGGCCACCACTATGCTCATGACCATGATTTTCTCGTTCCACTAGCTAGTGAGTGTTATGGTACATTTTATGTGTTGTTAATGTAAACATTGCAAATTGAATGACTTTGAAAATAAATCAGAAGCTTAAAGATATTATGTTACAATTTGTAAATTTCAATAATGTATTTTAATAATTAAGGAGTAATTTAATTTATATCAAAAAATGAATTTCATTTTTTATCACACAGTTGTATGAATTTTACAAATTCCAAAAGTATATTTTTATTTTTTATTTGTCATCTAAAAAGTGAGCGAAAATTATAATGTCATTAGTGCCATATTTACCATGACTAAAACGACATGTGGAAGACTGAATAAGCATTTTGAGCTTTGTAAGTTTCATGTGGAATGTGGCCCTGTCTGACTATAATCTGTCTCTATCTGTCTAATTTCATGCAGATACATCCTGCTATTTCACATTCACATTTATAATACTATATACTCTTTTTTGACCCTGGCCTTACTCACATTAATGTTATTCCATGAGAACTATATATTTTTCAGAATAAAAAGTAGCCTATGTGCTAATTCAGATTGTATCTTTGTTCATCGGTTCTGGTGTGATTGACTAACAAACATACATCCAAACTTTCACATTCATAATATTAGATAATAGTAATTTATCTGTCATAAAATCTTTGACTAAAATCATGAATGAGAATCACTTAAAAATGTAATTCTGTGAAACTCCAAAATACTACATCAGTAGATGGCTCCACAGGTTACTTCTCTCTCTATATACAGTTTTATTATTTAATCACCAGACAGACAGAATATATCCCTAATCTAAGGAAGTTACACTTTTGCTATGTGCAAAATGGAATGGACCACTCTGTGTCCAATCCCAAGCGCCCAGACCATAGTAAATAACTGAACATTTGTGTTTTCAATATTTACCATGCCAGGCATGAAATCAGGAGCTTCTTTCTATATTAGCATGTAAGATTGTTTTTAGTTTTGTTCCCGCCAAATTCTACACCAAATATTGAAATTAGAATTAAAAAGACACCTAAGCTACAGTAAAAATATGAGTAAGAGAGTTGCTGTATGTCAAATGACTTCCATAGCGGATAAGAAGGCTAACTTACAAGTTGTTAGCGATTTAATCTGTGATGCAGCCAAGGAAAATGTTGAGGTAAAATATAGTTGTTGTTAATATTGATAATTTTAAAAGTGAGTTATCATAATTAATAATGAATCAATGAATTATTAAAAAACATATAATTAATTTAAAAATAAATTGTTATGTAGGAAAATATGTTTTGAAGTTTGTTACAAGAATAAATTCCGTTGTTTTTAATTTTTATTAAAAAACAACTTATCATTATTTCTCTAATGCTACCCTTATTTAATTTTACAGATGATATTCTTTCCAGAGGCTTGTGACTATATATGTGATAATAAAAAAGATATTGTAGCATTCTCTGAACCTATTTTAGGAGGTCAAATAGTCAGCAAATATAGAGAATTGGCTGCTAGGCACAATGTATGGCTTTCTATGGGTGGAATACATGAGAAGGTAAATGTTCTTCATAGTTCTGCCTATTTCAGGTTTTAGGGTTCTGTTCTATTGCTGGGATATATATAGCAGACAGGGTTGGTACCTTGGCCTTTTGCCTATGAACGTTTATAACATACATGTTCAACCAATTTCTTCAAGTCTCAAAGTAGGTACTGGCATCTGGGCACTGTTGCCCAAACACATACTCAAAGTTATTATAACGACTTACTCTAAAACAAGATAGCCCAACCAAATTCAGGCTTTTTTTATTACTTGAGTTCAGCAGAAAGGTAGCTTTCTTGTTAATTTAATTATTTTTTATCCCTCTTTATCCACTTTCAAATCATGAATTTTTTTTTTTAGGATGATAAAAATCCATCCAAAATGTATAACACTCATATAATAATCAATAATAAAGGAGATATAGTACAGACATATCGTAAATTGCATCTGTTTGATGTAGAGATACCTGAGAAGCGTGTACGGTTAAAGGAAAGTGACTTTTCGAACCCTGGGAATCATATTGTCACGCCTGTCGAGACACCTCTGGGAAGGGTCGGTATGTTATACTTGTTGAATACTAATCAATACAATTAGAGTCTATCTGTGATTTGAAAATGCCAAAATTTAAGAAATACAACTGCTATACACGAGGCCTGATACAAAAAAGTGTTTTTGGAATCTTTGTCTGTATGCTTGATAGTTTGTCTCTAATAGATTCCAAAACGGCTCAGTGGTTCATATTATATTTTTTACATTATTGATATGCGGTATACTTAATATAAATTTGATGTATCATACTTAATTTCTATTTGATTCATCATACTTAATTTAGATTTGACATATCATACTTAATATAAAGATATATTATTATCGTACTTAGTTTAGATTTGATATATCATATTTAATATAGATTTGATATATCATATTTAATATAGATTTGATATATCATACCTAATATAAAGATATATTATTATCGTACTTAGTTTAGATTTGATATATCATACTTAATTTAGATTTGATATTATACTTGATATAGATTTCATATATCATATGGTTATCTATTATTGTCATTTATTTATTACAGTATTGTCTTACTTTATGCTCCACCTATATTGCTAGATTAGTTATGAATTCCTTTTAAGCTAGGTTGCCTGAAAGAAGTATGCCAAGAAGTATTCTAAGTATGCATTTATGTAATAATTTATTTTGGTAAGCAATAAAGTGTTAGCTAGCTATTTTTGGAACGAAAACACACAAAAACATACTCGGATATAGGCGTAAAATCACAATGCCGACTCGTGTACTTAAAATTCTTTTGTCAAGATTTTTTTATTGCATGATTTTAGCAAACAGGCAGACAGCCTACCTGATGGGAAGTGGTTACCATCGCGTATGGACATAACAGCAAAAGTGGTACCGATGTGCTGCCGCTTTCTAAAGGGAGACTGGAACCTGGCCACTCTAGGCATACTCTAGACCAGCTGAATGAAGCCAGATTTCGTATATTAAAATTGTTTTTTTTATGGCTTGGCAATTAGGCCTAACCTAATTTAATCAACCAATATTACACATTTTGTGAAAGTAAAAGTATAGGAACATTTTGTACTTCAATTCGCCTTTGAAACGACACGCACTTGGCCGATTTTTTCAGGTTTGGCAATCTGCTACGATATGCGTTTCCCTGAACTAAGCACAGCGCTGAGTATACTCCGTGCGGAGATTTTAACATTTCCTTCCGCCTTCACTCAGGCCACGGGTGTGGCGCATTGGCATATACTCTTGAGGTATGTATGAGAAAGGTGCATGAAATATAGGTGTACTATTCGTAGCTTTTTTATTGCAGGAGTTAAGCAGACAGGCAGACAGCCCACTTGATGGAAAGTGGTTACATTTGCAACACCAAAGGTGCTACAAATGCGCTGCTGCTCTCTTAAGGGAGACTGGAACCTGGTCAATACCGGGAAACACAACTCAAGGTTGTTATGGGCGACATAAACCTATTAGCCCATCAAGGTGTGGACAAATGTGTATTTTTGGTATTACCTTAGGAATATTATTAAAAATCACGTTATTGATTGCCAGACACTTAACATCGTGGCAACCCCTTGCCAGACACCCCTAATGTTCATGAAATTATTTACAATTCTACTTATGTTATAGTATAAAAGCTGATTTTTATATATAATACTTAGGTAATAATTAGATGATGTTTCCTCATCAGCCAGACATTTTTGATAGTTCCAACCCATTGCCAGACAATGATGTAGGGTCGCTGTAGGAGCGAGCGCGAGACAGTATATGTATGGTGGGTGCGAGTGAGATGACGAGATAGTTCTATCGCGATCCCTCACTGCGCAGTTGTTATTTCTACTGCGCATGTATTGTTTAGTACTTAGTACATGTTTACATCAGCTAAAATAATCTTATATGCTATCTTCCAGTATTATTAATTGAATAGTTATTATAAATTAACAACATAAAATATTTCGAATGTATATAGACTTTAAAGTATATTCAATATATTATTAGTGTGTTATAAAAAAAATGGTGGTTGGTATATAAAAACGGGGTTCTAAGGGGTAGATGGAATAATAAGCAACAAACCAGTCAATACACAATTTATTAAAATCTAATACTGGTACAGGTAACAAGGCACACTTTTGAAGTTTCTACAAACTGCCTTACAGCTTATCTCCCATATAACATCAATACATAAATGCTCTGTTCTCTCAGAGCTTCCTTCTTATACCATTACAAAGGTGGTTTGCTACAGACACACCATCCTACCCAAGACACTCTTGGCTAGCTAATTTCAGGGCATGAAGTTCGGCTAGGAGCTAGCGTAATGTATACAGTGATTGTGAGTAAAACTTGCCTATTAAATGAAGTTAACGAATGATAATTAAAAATAAATTAAATGGACGCCACCTGCTGTATCCTTCTGGGAAGGTCTTGCAACAGGACAAGATAAAATGAAGAGTAGTGTAAGAACTTGTGTATCAACTGGACCTCATTGGCTTGCTCTGGGGGAACTCCATCCGCCACGAGCAGCCAGATAGGAGGGTGTCTCTCCTTCTCCTCCTCCGTCACCGTCACTCACACCTCACTGGAAAATCACCAGTGGATTTACTCTTGGTATTTAACAACAACTGAATCGCCGTGCTAAAACACATTATTGAAATGTGGCATTAATTTAAATTCCTAAGTACCGGCGTTTGCGTGCCAAAATGGTTAACTAAATAAGAATATAACAATTTCGACTATAATTTAAACTGACATAAAAGTAGGTAGAATTACTAACCGAGGAGGCTTAATAAAAGGAGTCTAGTGGAGGTCCTGGACAACCCGTGTTGGCTCCAAAGACGGCGCGAGGTATTGGCCTGTCTACTACTCCCATTCTGGAATGATTTATTTCGCCTGAACAGTTGGAAATAAAACCTAACCTGCTAACTTGTAACTTGATGTTGGATGCTACTTACATGTCTACTATAATAATAATCTGTAATGTCATTAATCTATTTTTAATTAAATTTTTTAGTATTATTTATTTGTTTTTTTTTATAATCTGTTATTGAGGGATCGCGATAGACCTATCTCGCCATCTCACTCGCACCCACCATACATATACTGTCTCGCGCTCGCTCCTACAGCGACCCTACATCATTGTCTGGCAAGGGGTTGGAACTATCAAAAATGTCTGGCTGATGAGGAAACATCATCGAATTATTACCTAAGTATTATAAATAAAAATCAGCTTTTATACTATAACATAAGTAGAATTATAATTTCATGAACATTAGGGGTTTCTGGCAAGGGGTTGCCACGATGTTAAGTGTCTGGCAATCAATAACGTGATTTTTAATAATATTCTGAAGGTAATAACACACTTTATTATTTGATGAATTTAGATCGGTATTTTACACACCTTTAGTACCGTTTACCTGCCAAAGCCACGGTAACCCAAACTTCATAATAGTCCATCGTTCTTACCTGTGTTGGGAGTATGCGCCGACAAACTTTCAGCTTTTATAAAATAACGAAGGTCTGGGGTTCACGGGCTCTTGCTCTATACCACCTGTCCAAACTACATACTATCGCAATGAAATTTTATTTTGAATACCTTCCCAACGCCGAGATATTCAAATGGCAGAATTGGGCCCCAGATCGTGTCCGTCAGCTATTTGGTTCCTGATGATTTACATTAATCCAGCTTCTGGCTACGAAGAATGCCAGTACTGATTTCATGCTGGCATCTCATAAATTGATTTGAACTCAATACCAAGTGCTACCAAGTCAGTGACTTCAGTGTTCCAGATTGAATATTTTAAGTCAGTCCGCCTCCCCCGGCGACTGCGCCAACGATACTATATATACCACACATAATACTATGTATTATGTATATACACCATCATCATTATATCTCAATTCATTCCTCGGTTGCCTGGAAGTGATAGCGATAAGACCGCCTTTGTGCATGATGACACAGTTTTAGCCTGTAAGTTCTTTTTTGTATTGGTGTACAATAAACAGCGCGTTCCATTAGTAGCTCAAAAGTCATAACGCCCAAAATGCTCCGTTAACCGTTCCACAAGGCAACCGCGGTCGTTGTGGTCGTCGCGATAACGTCACTAGTGACGTCATAATTTTCGATCACACAACGCTCGCAACGACCCATGTCATGAGATGAGTCGAATAAACGTTCCACTGGAGTTAACGATTATAACGCTGGCAATCAAGTGAAACGGGAAAAACTGCGGTCGTGAAAATGGTCGTTGTGAGTCTCTAATGGAACGTAGCCAAAGGGTTATTGATTGATTACGACCCATAGAATTTTTCATCTCGTATTCAAGATTGTTTTTTGATACAAAAAATACATTTCAGATCAAGGGCAATAGAGAACCAATGCTATGTGATAGCTGCAGCTCAAACAGGCGAACACAATCCAAAGCGCAAATCTTACGGCCACGCGCTAATTGTCGATCCCTGGGGTGAGGTTCTGGCGGATTGTGGGGAGAGTGAGCCTTGTTTTAAAGTGGCCGAAATAAGTGAATCCAAGTTAGCTGACGTTAGACGGAACATGCCCGTTTTTCAACATAGAAGGTGGGTTATTATTTCTGGCTGCTTATTATAACGGACTAGCTGTTGCCAGCGGCCTCGGTCGCGCAGATTAACGATCGTCAAAATAAAAAGATTATTTATATTATTGTTTTTGAAGACTTATATCCAAATATAAATTAATTAAATTTGTTTTTTGTATTAAATATTTTTTTCAATAATCCTTATTTTTATTTTTAAGTTTTTTTCTAAAGGTTTAGAGATGTGCCAACTTGTCGGTAAAACCGACTATCCGGCCGCTACTGTAGTCGGCTACTATTCGGCAAAGAGCGCCGACTATCCGGTTTCTTACTTTGTAGTTTTTAATCTATACTTACCTCAGCCAGAAGGCCCAGCTTGCCATACACAACGCGGTGCTGGTACCTACGCTCACGTATGGAAGCGAGAGTTGGGTATGGAACAGAGAGCATGAAAGTAGAGTAAACGCAGTCGAGATGCGAGCACTGCGCAAAATCTGCGGAGTGACGCTCGCGGACCGCGTTCGTAATACCGAAGTAAGAAAGAGAGTTGGTCTGAAAGAGAGTGTCGGGGTAAAGGTAAGGAAAGGAATGCTCCGGTGGTTCGGGCATGTGGAAAGAATGTATGATGAAAGAATGACTAAACAGATATACAATGCAAAAGTGGATGGATGCAGAAGTCGCGGAAGGCCACGACACACCTTCCATGATCAAATTGATCGTGTATTAGCAGAAGGTGATGTCAGGAGCCTTAAGAATAGACGAGCGTGCATTACAAGAGCTATGAATGTCAAAGAAGCAAGTGAAGTGTGTAAGAATAAGCCTGTATGGCACTCTGTTGTTCGTGCCTACCCCGCAAGGGACCTGGCGTAAAGTTATGTATGTATGTATGTACTTTACTAATGCATTGTAATCCATACACGAGACTTTCTGTTTGACATGATTAAATTTTAATTGAGCTTTTTCACTTTAATGAACAATAACAGTATTATCATTAAACAAAAATATTTTTTATTTTTATACAAAAACGCCGCCCTGAGATACGTACAAAAGTAAAAATCAAGAAACAATCCGAAGTAAACAAAATAAGGTTCCGACCTTATTTCTTAAAGCAGTGTTTTTCAACGTGTGGGTCGCGAAGCCTCTTTAGGGGGTCGCGAAACTTCTGTAGCGGAGTTGCAATAGGTTGGGAAAGCTACTGCAGTAAAGTCTGTGCAATATCTGTAGATTCATCAAATTGCACGGACACAAAAGTACTTTCTTTTATTTCTTCTATGACTTGATTACGAATATCAGTCGCCATATCGCTTACCCTGCGTTGAATGGTACTGCCAGACAGAGGTATACTTTTGAGTTTTTCGACCTCTTGTGTGCCAAACATAATCTCCGCCATATCTAAAGCCGCTGGTAAAATCAAACTTTCGGGAGTAGTATTAGGTTTTTCTGCATTAGATACACGAAGAGCTACTCGATAGCAACGCTTTCTCGTTTATGCGGGGCAGGGGCGGGGCGGCCGGGATCGGACGTGGTCGTACGTATGTGCGTAAATTGCGTTATCTATGGCGACGCATTCGATGTAAAAAAATGTGTTTTACGTACTTAATTATGTAAATACATACAGTCGAATCCCTGATTATGAAAATGAATAAATATGTTGGATTGAATATTTGTTACAAAATAAAATACATAAAAGATTCCGACGAATTGAGAACCTCCTCCTTTTTTAAGTCGGTTAAAAAAGCAACGGGTAGTGGTCGCGAATTATTTCTTCATACTAAAGGGGTCGTTTCATGAAAAACACTGGCTTAAAGCAATCTCTTCCGGGCAGGCAACCTTTGGATGGACAAGGATCTTAATCAAAATAAATTGTTGGCGTGCAGCTTAAGACTAAACTAATTAATACATAAATTGACAAACAAACATCGGAACTCAAACTCTTAGAAATGTTACATGACTCCTTCATTCACACATGACTTCATTTCCTTTACAGGCGAGACGTCTACTCGTTATACCCTCTAA
Organism: Dendrolimus punctatus; assembly: GCA_012273795.1. Lineage (NCBI taxonomy): Eukaryota > Metazoa > Arthropoda > Insecta > Lepidoptera > Lasiocampidae > Dendrolimus > Dendrolimus punctatus. The sequence continues at coordinate 24,520,370 of CM022527.1, forward strand.
GTTTACGGAAAGACCCAATTCCGGAGCATTCGGAGAACGTTCCGGAGCAAACGCCGGAGGCTCGACCGGAAACTCCGGATTCCGGGCCGACGAACGTGTTCGGACACGTCAGAGTTCCGGAGAAATGCGTCTTTTACAAATCGAAGCTCAGTTATGCTTTTGTTAATTTAAGGTGAGTATAATAATCATGGGAGAACAATACTGCCCTTCCAGCATATCGTCGAATTTCTGTACTACGAAAAAAAATGCTAAAAACCGATTCAGGGGGATGTAAGAATTGAAATAAAACTAATTTGGACTTTTTTCAAAATTTTAGGTTTCTCTGTTTGTCTGTCTGTTTGTACCGGCTAATCTCCGAAACGACTATTTAAATGAAATTTTGTATAGTGGTAGCTTATATCCCTGGTCAACATATAGGGTACTTTTGATCCCGAAAAGTTAAAGAGTTCCCATGGGATAGTTAAAAAACTTTCCACGCGGGCAGAAGCTAGTAGAAAAATACCATGAGAATTTCAACCAGCATTATTTTATTATTTAAAACATATTTATCAGATGAGTTCGTTAGTGATCGATTGACTTATTAAATTCCTTATACATCATTATACATAAGAGCATATTTTGAAAATTAGTATGTCGCTTTTTCAGCAAACAAGGCACTCAGCATATTGCTGTGCCGGAATTATCAATTTCTAACAATTATCAAACCTTCCTTTTGGCGAAGACCCAATTTTGTTAAATTAATTCTACTTGTGTAATATTTGATTAACAAATCAAATAAATAAATTTAAATAAAACCAACAATAAAATATTGTCATTCTTAGCACTTTTGTGGTCGTTTTTATTGCTTTTTTTTTTCTTTAAATGTTTCTGTATCTTCAGATGTGCAATACCAGGTCACGTCCTGGTAGCTCCCATAAGAATGGCGGAAAGGAATAAGGACTTGAAGGAGGAAGAAGCGGAGGACTTCTATAGAACCATACGATTGGTACAAAAGGTAACGACAATAATGTGATTTATTCCTGTACTTGATTTGATATTGTGATATATCTTCCACTTCGACCTTTGGTGTTGCAAACGTCCATAGGCGACGATAACCACTTTCCATGAGCTAGGCATCTGCCTGTTTGCGATATAAAAACTAAAGGGGACCTCTACACTAATAGACTGATGTCTTTGTCTTACTAAGTATTCACTGTTTGTTACAACTTTATTAATTTTCGAAAAGTATAATAGATCTCACAATCTCCTTACTGTGGCTACTATCGATATACTTGAAATCGCTAAGTTTATCGAATTCAATGGGTCTTCGTTTGAAGTATTTTATAACTTGTGACATAAGTACTATTAGGACGTAGTTACTCAAAAAGGATCCAACCCATAAAATGTTACTTTTTAATTATTAAAGATTAAAGTTTTAGCAGTATTTCCTCATTGATGTACTTGTTTGTGTCTATGTCTATCTATTAACAGCAATAACACGTTGCGAAGCAATGTACATAGACTAGGAAGTAAAATTAATAACCATAAACAAAATTGAAACTAATTAATTGAAATGAACAAGTTGGCGGTAGGCTAAATAAAACTTTAACAATACTCGTTGGACAAATGTCATCTTTGTTGTCCGTGACCACGGCCACTGAAAAGCGGCCGAAACGTCGGATAAACCAAAGTCAAATAAATTACCGCGCTTAAAACCGTTAAAACGTAGTTTTATTATGTATACAAGTCGCGAAAACATAAGAAAATATTAAGTAAAATTACATTGTAATTTACATGTATGACCCTCAAAAAGTGTTCTCCATTCTCCAGTGGAAATTATTTTGAATAAAATTTGAATTTTTCAAGGAAAATCTCATTTATTAAACCAACATGGAAAATTTACCACTTTGTCATCAAACCATAGCGTCATACAATTTCGGTCAGCGCCATCTATGGAGGTGTTGATGAAGATATAAATGGGACTATATTTCAGTGCTAACTATATAGTTGTTTTGTGTTGAAGATCCTACACCTCTTTAAGTATGTGATTACTTACGGTATTTGGTTAGCATTACATTGAGAATGACAAATGTATTTGCATAAGAATTGAGAAAATCTGTTATTCTGTCTTAATTAAATGTTGTTTTTGTAAAGCCATAAAAAATCTTTTTTCTTTCACTGTATAAAACTACATATATATTCAAGACTGGAAAGGAGAAAGGAGAAAGAATACAATTCCTGCGTTAGGGCGGCTTCACGTAAGAGGGGACAAAATAACCCATAGCCAAGGGGGTAGGGTATTTGCCCGACTGGATGGCTACCACCCCTGGTCTAGAGTATGCCGCCATAACAAGCTCATGTTGTGTTCCGCCATAAGTGACCAGGTTCCAATTTACCTTAAAAGAGCAGTGCATTTGTAGCACCTGTTACAATTGAAGACATGAGTGGATGAAGGTGATAAGTCGCATAATTCCAATTCTGAGTAAATCGAGATAAAAGTTTTACTTTTATTTGAAACTGAACTGAACATAACACCTTTAGCAACTTTTTATTTTTTAAATATGCCTTATATCTATGGTCTAAGGTCTGTAGTCATTTGGTATCGACTTATAACATTCATCTACGCAAAAAAAAGCAAAAAACCGAATATGCGACATATCACCTTCATCCACTCACGTCTTCAATTATTGAGTAGTTGTTCTAATCGTGTTTCTTTTTGAAGTTAATAATTAGTTTTTTTATGTACCCTCTTATTTCTAAACGATACAATCGGCCATTTCCTTAATTGAATAGTAATGTTATATTTTTCATGTAATCTCTAGAATTGTTGTCTATTATATACAATAATAATTGCTACGATATTTATCCTTTGTATAACGTGATAATTATGTATATTATAATTCAAAATGTTTCAATTGTATATACACGGTATTCATGACATTTCATTTTTATGTTGGCAGACCTGATAGATTTGTACTGTGTTCGGTTTGTTTAATTACATGTAAAACTTTAAGTAAAACGTTTAATATAATATCTTGTATAAAATACAAAGTAAAGTAAACGCGGTCGAGATGCGAGCACTGCGCTAAATCTGCGGATTGACGCTCGCGGACCGTGTTCGTAATACCGAAGTAAGAAAGAGAGTTGGTCTGAAAGAGAGTGTCGGGGTGAAGGCAAGGAAAGGAAAGCTCCGGTGGTTCGGGCATGTGGAAAGAATGTATGATGAAAGAATGACTAAACAGATATACAATGCAAAAGTGGATGGATGCAGAAGTCGCGGAAGGCCACGACACACCTTCCATGATCAAATTGATCATGTGTTAGTAGAAGGTGATGTCAGGAGCCTTAAGAACAGACGAGCGTGCATGACAAGAGCTATGAATGTCAAAGAAGCAAGTGAGGTGTGTAAGAATAAGCCTGTATGGCGCTCTGTTGTTCGTGCCTACCCCGCAAGGGACCTGGCGTGAAGTTATGTATGTATGTATGTATTATCGGGAATTTACAAATAGTGGTAGTAATATTCAATTCTTTTCATTCATAACACTTGAATTAAAATAGCTTATCAATGACTTCAATCCGCTATCGGTTGTGCCAATTACTAAGTTGGCAACACTGATTTGTTGGAGCAATGGCGATATGTTCTAAAAAATGCTTGTCTAGTGAGAATAATAATATAAACTGTGTGTTAAAACCGTAAGGTCCTCTGATCACAAAGTATTGTGACCAGATGCTGTTATTTTACTACTATAAACCCTTCTGAGTTGTTGCAAGATTACACACCTTTGGTGTTATAAATCTACCATAGCCATAACTGCTTTCCATCAGGTGGGCCGTCTGCCTGTCTGCTGAACTCATGCAATATATGAAAAGGATATTATTTTTATCTTTCAGTTAATGGAGAAAGTACACAAGGCACAATCTTGCACGGTGACCATACAGGACGGTCCAGAAGCCGGTCGGACTGTTAAGGTGCAGTATTTATTCTTTGTGCTACCTTGCGACGTTCGCAACACCACGATAAACATTGTCATGCAAGTCGTTATCATTCATATTTTAGAGACGTAACAAGTTTTATTAAATTTAACTCAATTTTGACCCCCTCTTATTGAAACAAGATTAGAAGAAACCCTCTCGCCCCCCCCCCCCCAAATCGTCTCACATTTTTTAATTTATTTATTTACCTATAATAATAATTTTACATTACAAAACAGTTGTAAGACACCACTTAAACCTATGAGATTTGATACATACGCTCATACATACAGGCTGTCATTGCATTTTGTTTTGTTTTGTAGTTGGAGTGATATCTCCCAGATAGCAAAAACTTACTTATCTTTCCTAATATTTTCTCCCTATATAATACTTATTAAGAGTGTTGTATTTTTTCCAGCATTTGCACTGCCACATAATGCCCAGGAAGAAGGGGATTTTTTGGAAAGCGATTTAATATACTTGGAATTAGCTAAACATGACCAGTAAGTATGTTTATTATTGACCAATTGTGATTATTGGATAGCATTTGCTGGTGAAACTTCGTTCACGTCGCCATAACGACGACGTCTTATTTTTAACTTTTTACGACCGCAACGCTATCCTTTGGCTATATTCGGTAGTCCTATATAAATAATGTTATTTATCCCGTTAAAAAATATGCGAAGTGCTGTCCCGGGGCATAAGTTAACTGTGTCGCGTTTCATTTAAATTAAATTAATTAAATTTAAATCCGTTCAGTACTTTTCATGTGTGATGCTTTAACAGGTAGACAAACAGACAAAAAACCTAAATGTAACTTTTCGGAATCCGCTTCGCCGAATTAACTCCCTTGATTTTCATTTCATTTTTAAACGCATTATACAAACTCTACACCCTTAACAGATTTATGAGTATATATTCTCTCACCTTCAGCCTCATACAATCAACTGGTTTTGTTTTATTCACCATTTTGTCCCTTGTGTAAAACTTCACTTGTGTCTGTACGCCCATTTGTTATGAAGCCCTCGATATCATCCTTCACACACAATACAGATTTATTATATTACTAGCTGTCCCGGCAGACGTTGTCCTGCCCTGAAGAAATAAAATTTAGAACCCGATTGCAGCGCCATCTACAGGGTGCATTGAGATGTAAGCTATCCTATCTTTTAAGTTGGATCAAACTGCACGTTGTGCAAATTTGATTGAAATCGGTTCAGTAGTTTTGGAGTTTATTGGCAACATACATCGTGACACAAGATTTTTATATATATAAGATAAGATAGACTAGCTGTGTCTGCGACTTCGTCCACGTGGATTTCTTTTCGCGGAGCCTTAAATTCACCTATGTGCCTTATAACACCAGCTATCTAGCAGTGAAAGTCCCATCAGAGATTGGCCGCAACATCCAGACAGACAAAAATGATTATTTTCATAAAATACCGTATATACTTTTATTGTATGCATTTAGTAAAACCTTGTTATTTTGACATTACAGACACTTCAATTTTTTTTATTGCAGGAGTTCAGCAGACAGACAGATGGAAAGCGGTTACCATCGCCTATAGACATTAGCAACACCAAAGGTGCTACGAATGCGCTGCTGCTCTCTTAAGGGAGAGTGGAACCTGGTCACTAATGCCGGAACACAACTGAGGGTTGTTATGGCGACAAACTTTAGCCCAGGGGTGGTAGCCATCCAGGCGAGCAAATACCCTACCACCTGGCTGTGGGTGGCCGCCGCAGCAAATTGTATTCTTTCTCCGTTCCTGCAGGGATAGATACATTTTTTTAACCACCATATAATTTACAGTTACCATGAAATGTTCGAATAAATCTGTCGACTGTTGTTCGAGTTTTTTAGACACTTAATATATGTAAGCCGAATTATTAACATATAAAAAATATTATTTAGATTTAAACCTGGCCACCCTTCAAAACCGGCGCGAAGTTTAGAAGAGATGCAGACTGAAGCTGAAATGTTGAGAAGTGAAATGAAGAAGTTATAGCAGAAGAACAATTACTTAGTAGATAATCAAATTTTTTAATTGTAAATATTGTTGATAAGTGAAATAATAAACTATATTGTTATGAATGACACATATTTTAATTTTAATGCGTGCTATAATATTCAAACCCCCATATAACGACATTAAAAAGTACACATAAGGATGATAATATCTTTTGTTATAAATTTTATACATTATGAAAGTGGGTCTGCAAGGCCACAAAACCAAAATAACCTATAAAATCGTGCACCAGACCGCTTACAGTTGGGAACGTTCCCGAAAGACAACAGCATTAATGCGTTGCCCAAGATATAGATCCGCATAGGCGGAGCGGGAGCGTGAGCGGACTTTCTTGCTTCGTTCCCGCAAATGGAGGATGCACCGCGACCGGAGGGCGGAATCTCCGGCCGCCGTAAATTTATTATTTATTTAGGTTTATGGCTTGACAGCTAGGCCTTCAAGCCAGATCTTAGTTTACAATATAGTTTCTACATTTTCTTAAGCCTATGTGTAGCACAGCTGAACTGTAGGTAATCAGCTAGTGTCATTCAACGGAGTTCTTGTGACAACTCAAAAGACTATACAGTTCACATTTCTCACAAAACACATAATCACTACTCAAAAACTATCAATATCCTACAACTATTGTTCATTTTAGAGTAATTTTACACATTTTTAGAAAATGAAACTGCACATCACATCGCCTTTCAGTTCCCGCCAAAAACTCCCCCGTTACTGTCAAGAAATATGCAACTTGAAAACGTGAAAAGTAAAATAAATTCTCGGAGCCATATTTAAAGTCACAAACACTACCACAAACCAAATATTACACTGAATAATTGTTCAACCCCGAGTTGGATGTCTGCCACCCCTAGTACTTAGTTTTGTCAAAATATCACAAGAACATTATGTAGCGACATAAATTATACCATCCTCTCTTACATAAATATGACACAAAAGTTTCGAGTAAAATAACTGATATAATATTAAATTTAAAGTTTGCATGTTACCGAACTAGATGGCGTTGTTTATTTTCTTACGAAGTATAAAGGTTATTTACCATTATGCACATTTTTTATTTTTTTTGTTATTATCACTCTATTCAGACAGGCAAATCTGCCTAAGGCCTGAAGGGGTTAGACTGGAACCTATAAAATAGTTTTTAAAGTCTTGAAGCCTTTTAAAGGTGCCCAAGATATTTCTAATAATTCATATGTAGAGCATGAGATTTATATCTTGAAGTTAACCTTTAATCTGTTATGAATAACAGGGTTAATTTAAATATCTGATATTCCTTGTATTCTAGGTGTGATTCCCAAATATCAATGTTACTCAGCATTGATTATCTTGTATAATCTTTATGATTAAATCATTTTTATTTTATTTTTTTTTTTTTTTTTTTTTTTTTTTTTTTTTTTTTTTATTCTGTTACTGTGATAAATTACACATTGATTATTGTTATTTATTTGTTATTGGAACGAAGTGAATGCAGAAGTCTTGAAGCGCTTTAAAAGGCGCCCATGATATATCAAAAAATTTGAATTCGAGTGCACAGAAAGTGTCAATATACTTATATAATCATTTATAAGTCCCAGTCCTATCGTATCATATAATGGCTGGTTCCAAGATCTAATTATTCATCCAATTGCCTTACCATCAGCTGAATTTTGACATTACTTGAATAGAGCATAATAACATGTATTTGACCGAGTAAAGCAAATAAACCATCGGTAAGTAAGATATAGTCACCGGCCTTAGTGGGCGTTCTTTATAGATTTATTATCTAGTATAAACCCCGGCACGATTTTCAACCGGTCACTTGTACCTACGAACAGTAAAATATCGATCCTTTTTCGAAGTACGAAGTATTGTCCCTTTCGAGTAGAGATAAATAAAATAACAATATTGTCGATAAATCTTATTACATTGACTCAATGCGCAAAAGCGATCACTACTGTACCGCCGACCGCTCAAGATTCGTGCCGGGAACTACACAGTTACATCAATCTATTTTTCTTAGAAATTACTCATTCTAAGACAAAAAAATTGATAAGGTATAGATAAGGTAGAGTAAATAATATCCATAAAACAAAAATGAAAGACTAAAGGATATGGGAGGGGGGGGGAGGGGGGGGGAGGAGGAAAGTGAGGGGGGTGAGAGCGGTAAATAATAAGTAGAGTAAATAATATCCATAAACAAAATTAAAACTAAATAATTATAATGAACAAGTTGGCGGTAGACTAAATAAAACTTTAACAATACACGTTAGACAATGTTATCTCTGTCGTCCGTGACAACGGCCACTGAAAAGCGGCCGAAACGTCGGATAAACCAAAATCAAATAAATTACCGCGCTTAAAACCGTTAAAACGTAGTTTTATTATGTATTGCAAGTCGCGAAAACTTAAGAAAATATTAGAAGGTAGATTATTTGGTTTATTTACAGTTATTACACCATAACATTGTTGGAGACCATTTAAAAGGACAATACTGAGATTAGTGCATAACCTACTACAAACAAACAAAGCTTAGGACGATTAAAAAAAATAAGGACGAATAAATTTGACATACATTTATATAAATACACAAACATAAGCACACATTTGTATACATATGTATATAATATAAGTATAGTTTATATGACTACGCAATATAATAGTAATTAGGGGTGGTCCGGGTGGTCGCCACCACACATGAGGCGATGAAGGTTTAAATTCTTTGACAAGGTACATTCGTGTGTAGTCCAATCTCAGACCACATTGATTGTTCATATTCCGACAGCGGCAGCACATCGGTAAACACCATTGTGGTGTTGCAAATGTCTGTAGGTATTCTAATTCCTGCGGCCGGGCGGACTGTCGTAGTAGTGACAAACGACCCACAGCCAAGTAGACATTTACCCGACTGGATGGCTACCACCTCTAGTCTAGAGTATGCCGCCATAACAAATTCGAGTTGTATTCCGGCTGTCAGTGGCCATGTTCCAGTATCTCCTAGAAGGCTATTGGCAGCACCTCTGGTATTGTAATATCTTATATCCTTAGGCGACGGTTACCACTTTCCATCACAATTGGATCGTCTGCTGTGCTTTAGAATAAAAAAAGCGACGGTAACCGCCTTTCATCAAGTGGACCACATCTGCGTCAAATAAAAGCTAACAGATCTACGTAATCTTCAAATTAATACTAACTGGATTTTATAAATCTTGAACACCTTGAGAACAAGGCTTCAAGACTTCAAAAAATGATTTTTATAGGTAGGTTTTTACCCGTCTGGATACATTGTCGAGAACGAAAATAAATCTAGTATAAAATGTAAAGACACTTTATAGTTCGTAACAAAATTTAACAGCGCCATCTAGTTTTGTGGCGTGTAAACCTTAAACGTAACATTACCTTTCCAGTAAGCAAAGAGAAATAGCTTAAACAACATGACCCTGGCAATGTCAAACTCTAAATTTTGGCTCCTATGAGTATATATAGTATGTTGCTCAGCTGGCTGGCGAAAAGGTTTGAGTTCCATCAAAGGTGAGGCAGTACTTCACACCACTTCAGTTGCTGAATCTTTAAGCACAAGTACGGTCTTGCGTGGAATACTGCTTTTATCTTTGGGATACAGTCAAACGTGAATCTATTCATTATTATTTTTTTCTTAGAAATTACTCAGTCTATATGGACAAAAATTTGACAAGGTATATGGTCTATATGACGCTATATAATGTAGTATAGAAAACAGGAGTGGTCACACCATGGGCGATGAAGGTTAATTTTTTTACAATATATTTAATCGTGTGTATATCATGATTTGAATCTTGAAACGCTTATATGTTCTACGACGACTTTTTATTTCAGTAAATAGGCAGGAAATTATTGTTTTCTCATAAAAATTGTGTGCATACGTCTCTAATTTTACAATCTTTCTATTAAATTCAATGGATATTTATGTAAGTTCAAGTGGAATCTTGCAAGTTAAATTTGAACAACTTCCCGGTTTCCGATTGAGCTAAAATTATGCACGCATATTATTAAATCGCGTGACAATGCAATAATATGGTACCATGGAGCGGATCTGATGATGGAGTCAGAAGGTGGCCATAGGAACTCCTGTACTAAACAAGATAGACCCGTCGTGTTTGGACTCGTTTTACTTGTCTTGGCTAACACTCTGCTGGTACATCATATCCAGGATTTCAAAAGCTTGTATTTAAAAAAAAAAAAAAAAAAAAAAAAACATTAAAAACATATATTAAAACTATATTATTAAAACTTATTTTAAAAAACTTATTTTTTTAAATATAAAGTGAATATATGACGATTTAATAAGGTTCCGTTTTTTGTATAAATGGCCACCAGGACCTAATAAAAACACAAGTTTCTACAATAAAACATTTTATTAATTACGACTAGAAAAATATCACACAGATATTATGAATTATTACCATTAAAATCTTGAGTATTTTATCTTCAGCCGATATTAGACCTTCCAGGCCTTGTAGACCAGTGGCATTAAAACGAAACGAATAGAATGTATATATCATTGTTATGTCATATTGTTAAGTATATCGAGGGCTACATAACAAATGGGCGTATACTAAAAAATGACATTTTCTTGTTGTTTACTAAAATCTATGCATGTTACAATTTAGAAAGTCTTACCTGTATACAAGTGTACCTAAAAAGAAGGCTAATCCAAATTTCACCCTTATACAATCAACTAGTTTTGTTTTATTCACAATTTTGTCCTTGTGTAAAACTGCACTTTTGTCTGTCGCCCATTTGTTATGAAGTCCTCCATATGTAAGTATTATATAAGTTTCTGTTCATACTGATATATTTTTGAATGAACAATAAACTAAATTATAAATAAATTACACTACAAACAAAAACTTAAAACTAAATTTTACTATAAATACTATTTTACTGTTGTTATCATCATTACCGTGTATTTATTATTATTACTACAGTTTAACAATTTAATGTTGAAATTATTTAAAGAAAAACAACAACCATCTTTGCAAAATATAATAATTGTAATGTTTTACTTCGTAACGGCTTTATGACTTAAATAAGCAACATAATATCGGCCTATAACGTGCCACTGCTGGGACCTAAAGCAGTCGCTTTTGGAGAATCGTTTAGTGAAATTGAAACGTGTGTATATATAAAATACCATGATACCTATTTTACTGCGATCTGGAAAGTGGTCTATTTTTAAGGAATGGACAACAAACCCGCCACGCCTGTCCAAAACTCGATGTGCAGGTTTCATCGCGATGTTTTCTTTCACCGTCTCATGGTAATTTGTATAATATGCATTAAGACAGATTTTTTATGTGGTGCACGCTTCCCGGTCAGCAGTTGAATTCATATTATGTAAGAAGCTAGTGCATGACTCACTTACCCACAAGGCTTTTCAAAATGATTAAGTAATATTTGAATTGAAATTAATTTCATTTTTAAACTAGGTTTATTTATAGGTTTGTCTTACTATTTGTAACTAAGTTCATTTTCGTAGTTAATTTAGCTTTTTTGCCCTATCTGTTCATTTATCTTACTACTGGCTTAAATTTGAGACAAAGATTCAAGTCATTTTTCCAAACAGAAAGTTGCTAAGCAACGATATTACGCCAGAGTCATTTAGACATAAAGGTTATATGAACATTGTATGTCTTCACATTACTAATAAAAGTGGAACGCAATAAAACTACCAATCCCAATTTCATTTAATACTAGTTGCGCCCCGCGATCTCTCCGGCGTGGTGATTGAAAATCGTCATAATTCCAAAATAAAAGAATGTTTCTAAAATAAAAGTAAGTTGCTAAGTTAAGCCTAAGTTACTCCTTATTACATCAGCTAGCTGCCAATAAAAGTCCCGTCACAATCGGTCCCGCCATTTCAGAGATTAGCCGGAATAAACAGACCGACAAAAATTGTAAAAAATGTTATTTTGGTGTATGTACCATATGCATGTAGTAAAAAGCGGTTATTTCAATATTACAAACAGACATTCCATTTTTATTTATATGTATAGATGTAGATTATGTAAAGATAGTGCGTGAACAACCTAAGATACATTTTGTTTCAGCCTTTACTACTAGCATTAAACAAATCGATGGTAGCTTTGCTAACTGAGTTCTGGTAACACTGTACTTTCCCTTCGACAATGGTAGAAATTTCGCCCGAACTTAGCAAACCATTACGAACTGGAGGCACCTTCTTCCCATTTTGAAGCATAGAATTAGAGTCAAAATTTTCTGGAAAAGAAAAATAATCATAGTTTTTGTACAAAGTATTTTTTAAAGGAATCGATTTAAGATTATTGATGATATTTAAGAAAAATATTGTGTATGAGCATCTTGAAAATTTCAATTGTTTAGTAAAATGTACGTTTTCCAGCTGCGATAAGAACCCTTAATTTTGGGTTAGTTACAGATCTAAAATTTGACTGAAGCTCAGGGTGTCCAGTAAGTTTTAGAAATTTACCCAATATTATGACTTTAATATTCAAAAACAAACATGAAATCGACACATTTTAGTATTTGGCTCGCTTTTTACATCCCAGAGACAAAATATTATAACCTATTCCAAATAAATTGCTTAAAAATTATTCTAAAACTTTATTCTTGGATACTTGACAGTGATTACATACATATATTGCGCAGTGATATATTTAAGAAGAAAACGATGAATGAGAACAGAGCTCGCAGTTATTTTAATTCTGCTTACCACACTTTTCAAGGCCATTTTCATCAGCTTTCGACTTCTTTTGAACACTAACAATACAAGGCCCCTTCGCTAAGGACCATGAAGGTACTTCATCTCGTTTATAGGTTCTAAAGTATTTCTTCGCTTTAGAACATTCGGTAGATTTTTAACCTCACTCTCCACGGTACTCACATTTTCCACCACCACGCCATTCGATAAACTACTACTCTCAATATTCTCTACTGAATCGGTATTATCTCCATTACCTGGCAACTCGATTTTTGATATTTGACTTTCTACCGTGAATATTTCTTTCGGTAAATTCGGTTTTATATCATCAGAGTTGTTCGTGTCGGTGCTTTCTTGTTTTATGAGTTTGTTTTTGGGAGATATTGATAAAGGATATGGCAACCCGTTTAGATTCGAAATATTGTGTTCTATAGACAGTGGTGGAGCTGAAGCCATATACTGCGTGTACATGTTGCCTATTAGTTCTTCTGTGCGTCTGAAATGTACAGGAATAATTTCAAGTATTGCCATGTTATAGTATGGAAAAGTTTGGAAGGTCGAAGGAAAATATTGTAATACCTAAAAGGTAGACTATACTATTCTTGGCAAAATAATTAACATCTTGTTAATTTATGTAAGATATGAAGAAATCCTAATATACTTATTAAACCGTGCTAATTTCGTTGGGCTTCAATTAGAAAAAAACCTAAGTACTTTATTATCAAATATAGTTTTTTTTAACAGCTCGACGGACTCGAGTTCCGTACTCTTTTTTACAACTTAATTTCTATAATTAATTTAAGAGTTTATACACGCTTATAGTTTTTTTGGTTCTTGTGTGTATTAATTTAGTGATTTTTGTGGTGTGCCTTACCAACTTATTATATTAATTTAGCTAATATAGCTTATGTCACTCGGGAATAAAGTACCTTTCTACTTGTGAATATTATCAATATCGATTCATTAGTTTTAGAGTTTACTTTCTATACACAAATTCACAAATATTACCTCTTTTTAATATAAGTATAAATTTACCTCGTCAATGGTATGATAACAGTTTGTGGCGTACCATTGCTGGGATGGTACGCATTGTGACCAAAACTGTCAAGGTCTGGATTGCCAGTCACCTGAAAACAAATTTAAAAATGTCGCAACGGAGAAAGATTAATATTTCGTGCGAACGGGTAGCCTGTCGCAACAAGAGACAAAACAACCCATGCCAAGTGGTAGGACATTTGCGCAACTAGATGGCTACCACCCCTGGTCTTGAGTATGCCGCCATAACAAATTTGTGTTCCAGCTGTCAGTGGCCAAATTTCAGAATCTGCTTCAAGACCATTGGCAGCACCTCTGGTATTCTGTGTTCAGCAAATAAAAAAAGGCGATGGTATGGTAACCGCTTTTAATCAGGTGGGCCATCTGCCTGTCTACTGAAATCAGCAATTAAAATTGACAATTGCATAATTAAAGGTCTGTTTAATTGTATTCCATGTGCATTTCAATTTAATTAGTAAATCTTGAAACACCTTGAACAAGGCTGCAAGACTTCAAAAATGTTATTTTTCTAAGTTATTTAGGTAGGTTTTAGCTAGTTTGGATACAAAATAAACCATCTACAAAATGTAATGATACTTTATAGTTTGTATCAAAAATTAACAGCGCCATCTAGTTTTGTGCCATGCAAACTTTAAATGTAACATTACCTTTTCAGTAAGCAAAGAAAAATAGCTCATACGTCATATAAATGACCCTGGTAAAGTCAGAGGAAGAAGCAGGGCTAGATAGGCCCATATTTATAAAAAAAAGCAAATGAACGGTCGCTTCGGTAAGATATACGACACGGCCATTAAACGTTCGACGCCGACATTCTGCGACAACGTGATTCACTATTAAAAACGAATGCAATAAAAGTAACTTAAGTAATCGTAATTTATTTTCTATTCAAATCATATTATAAATTAAAAAATACTACAGTCGTACTGTCGCAATAATACGACTTAATGATAAGTAATACTTAATTACTTAAAACTTAATAGCGGAAGCGCTCACGGTTAATTCAAATGACGTGACGACGAAAATAATACTTCTAAAGATAATTAGAAAAAAATAACAACTGTATCGCACGGACACCGGAATGACACTATGGCTACGTTCCACATGAGACTCACAGTGATCACGCTCACGACCGCGATTTTCCCGTTCCACTTGATCGCGAGTTACAATTGCAAACTCTAGCGGAATGGATTATTCGACCCACCTTTTGACATGGGTCGTCCTGAGCGCTGCGTGAGCCAAAATCATGACGTCATGACGTTTTCGCTACGGCCATAACGACACGTATTCCGGGCGGGTCGGCAAACGTAAAACGGCCGAAGGAGCATTTTGGGCGTTGAGAATTGTAAAAAGAACATGCCCTATAAGGGTTCTTTGTTATATTTAGGCTGCACACAAACGGGCCACCGATCACAGCCACGGCGGCCGCGGGCCAACGCCCGAACAAAATGGTACTGGCGCGTGTTCACGCGTGTGAAAGCTTGTCGCTGGCCATCGGCGTCAGTGTTCGGTAGCCCGTTTGCCCTCAGCCTTAGGTGTCGAAACCATAAAAACATTACCTCCATAACACCTATCTGCGTCGTACGAACGTGGTAAGGAAATTTTTATTTGCGAAAACTGGTAGTGTCAGCATCTGCAATAAAACATTAATATTACGTCAAATTTAATATCTACTTATAACCATAGAAGAAGAACGCTAAGATCTGGTAATCGCCTAATTAAGAACGTAGTTTGTTACAAAGTCTGCACAGACCACAAAGTTCCTTCTTTCTTTTCGTGAAAAAAAGAAAGAGAAAAATTGTTTTGTCCAGAATGAATGCACATAAAACTAAAAACGTTTAATTAACAGGACTCACATGGAAAACATAAAAACATAACTATTTTATAAAACATAAAATATATATAGAAAAAAAATCACCACATTCACACATTTCTAGACAATTCCGATCAAAATGATCAATTATTAAAAGTTATGAACTCCTTTTTTTCTAATTTCGAAAATTTCATAGATTGTACGGAGTCTAACTTCAATTTTTTGTTCCTACAACACATGCAACGGAATATAATAATTTCCTTACCAAGAACATAATGTGCCCGCTAAACGTTATGAATAGAAGAACAGCTGTTACTACGCTTTCTCGGACCCATTTATCTGAAAAAAAGTGTGGTAAATTTTTTTACCTCAAAATTAACTGTATAAAACCGTCTAAGCTAAGTTTGTTTTTTTATTGTTGGAGTTCAGCAGACAGGCAAACGACCCACCCGCTGGAAAGTGGATACCATCGCTTATGGCATTTGTAACACTAAATGTGATACATTTTTGTCATTATTAGGTCATTTATATATCCCGTGGTCTTCAAGGACATACAATATAATAGTTAATTAATTAATTTAATTTAATTAATTCAAGCGGACCCTGGGCGTCGAAGTGATCGCTCTGAACGCAACCGGAATTTAATGCTCGGATGATGATGATGATGATGATGACAATATAATAATTAAATAATTTAAAAAAACTGCACAACGCACGTGCATTTTTTATAACAATATTACAACGGCAAATGGAGGCAAAAAATATACAGACAAAAACCAAAAGAATATATTGTGGCCAATAACAAAATGTATTAGTGACAATAAAAACTTTTTGATGGTTTTTCCAACGAGTCTATAGATAACATATCAATAAATCTTGTTTACCTATTGTTATTATAGGAGGGTTAGACTTTATTTGTTTGTTATGTTTGCCTTTTAGTAATCGTTTTTCTTTTTTATGGACTACTTCTGTTCTCTCGATATAGTCTAGTAATGTTAGTGTTAGCCCGCCTAGTTCATTTTAACGCTTCATTTTAAAGATCCTCAAGTCCCGACATGGATAATATCATAAAGAAATTTCCATTATTTACTCTGATCAGGGTGTGTGAGATCGGTCGAGATGTTGAACGTTGTGAGTTACCCATAAATCAAGTATAACTTCTTTGGCTTGGTAACATACTACAATATATGCTTGTTAGATGGGTTAAAAAAATATATTTAAGATCTTACCTATATATGCATTGGCTGTTAAAATAAACAACGGTCCTGCGTAAAACCATAAAGTACCACATATAAAGAACGGGCAGTAGAACATGTTCTGTAAAAGAAATGGTAATACTATAAATTGTAAATTGTACTACAACAAACTTCATAATAATTTCATACGGAGTAGTGTGGTATATAATTTATAATATTATATAATACACCATTTTTCTACCTTTTAATCGGAATGTCTTATCTAGTTTTACAACAAAAAAATCTAGATTTAAACTTTAAGATAAATACCTTTACTTTACCTTTAACTTTTAAATATTATACTAGAATAATTACCCGCGGCTACCTGAGTTGATGTCGTCTTCAAATCAGATTGGCTTCGAATCACCTCTATGTTTTTCTGAAAAATGTATTTTCGGAATTTGCCGATCCGAATTAGCCCCCCAGGTTTTATTTAGATTTTTAAACGCATAATAGAAACTTACACCATTTACAGACTTATCTTATACTAATATATAAAACTGAAGAGTTTGTTTGCTTGAACGCGCTAATCTCAGGAACTGCTGGTCTGATTTGAAAAATTCTTTTAGTGTTAGATAGCCCATTTATCGAGGAAGGCTATAGATTATACATCATAACGCTAAGACCAAACATTTTTTAACTATTCCACGCGGACGAAGTCGCGGGCAGAACTTTATATTTATAACTTACCTTTTCAGGGTATTTTCTTACAGTGAAAAATGTAGAATAAGCGAAGGCACACCAAGCCGTCACGCGTAACACGATGAGTCCATGCCCCGCTGGACTTTCGTACAAATACAACACTTCCCCAGGATCGAAAGCCTGAAAAATCCACAACATGGACAAATGCGTTGCTGTCATAAATTCAAACGAACTTTTGAATAAAGTTAAAACTATGCTATACTCGTATGCTTTTAATCCGTGTAGGAACCGAGAAAGAATACAATTTCACAGCCAGATGGTAGGGTATTTTCCCGATTGGATAGCTACCAGCCCTGGTCTAGAGTGTGCCGCCAAAACAACTTTGTGTTGTGTTCCGGCATTAGTGACGAGGTTCCAGTTTCCTTTAGAGAGCAGCAGTGTATTTGTAGCCTTTGATGTTCCAAATGTCCATAGGCGATGGTAACCACTTTCCATCCATCTGCTGAACTCCTACAATAAAAAAAATGCTTTCCTGTTCTGTGATATTCTGTACTCAACTGTACTGTGCTATGCTATTCTATCCTGTCTATACTATACTGTACTGTAATGTGCTACATTCAGCTATTTGTATATCAGGACCTAGTTGAGAATGTAATTTTTACAGACTGCAAGAATAAACTTTGAAATAACACATAATACAGGTTGTCTGGAAGAGATCGCTTCTTAGCGATAAGACCGCCCATTGTACTTTAATACATTTACTGTAATGGTATACAATAGTGTTATCTATTTATCTATAATAATTATACACACCTTGGCCTGATAGACGAAGAGAACTATGTAAGTGACTACGTAGCAGCACATAAGTACTGTCAGTTTAACAGTGAAGCCAACTTTTAGACGACCTCTAGTTATAGTATAGCCTTTAGCCATGAGCACTAAAAGCAGAAGAAAGTCATTTCCGACACGCCACAGAAGAATTGACCTGAAAGTGGAAATTATTAGGTAGGAAGTCGTGGCAATTTAGTGTTGCGTAACTAGATGTGCCATATGTATCCAAGTTATGGAATGAACTTCCTCCCGCGGTTTTCCCAGAGCGCTACTATATGGGACTTTTAAAAAAAGGCGTGAATAGATGCCTCAAGTCTCAACGAGGTAGGGAACGCATCGGCTCCTTAGTGTTGCAGATGTCCATGGGCGACGGTAGCCACCTATCACCAGGTGGTCCGTTTGCCAGTTTGCCTATCAGCAAACATAAAAAAAGATTATAATTAATGTTTATCATCATTATCTTCATGGTCATTTAGGGGTAGCTTGATCGATATGATACCACGCTCTCACAGAATATCGGCGTGAAATGATTACCCTTGAGTTAATCATGTTTCATTGTGACCGAGAGTTTCGGTGGCCGTGTGCCGCTCCCCATTTTTTGATGACGCAAGGAGAATGTTTTTTTGGGGCACCATCGGCGGGCCTGAGGGGGAGGCTCATCTAGATATTTGTGGGATTCCTGATGGCCGTATGCCACCTGGCCTCCGAGCGGAGGAACGTGGGATAGTCGACCGTCAGACTACCCACTAAACCTAACCTTTGCCCCTCTCTAATGCAAAGAAAGAAATGCTATGCGCTTATATAGTGACACAGGAACTCGATCGCTGTACTATCACTCAGGGCACCCCGGGGAAGGATACCCTCTTCAACATGGGGTGAGGAGGAAGTCCACGGGATTATGCCATCCTCCCTTTCCCATCCGCTCTATCTCATCCTAGAGGCTAGCAACATGTTGGCACCGGTCCTGGTAATGCAAACATCCCTAGGCGATGGTAGTCACTTTCCATCAGGTCAGCTGTCTCTTTGTTTTTCTTTTACTTTTCTCCTTCATTCTTTTCTGAACGGACATAGATACACTTTTTACAATGAGCGAATTATTAGCATTCCATCTTCCATAACAACACTTACCAACTGTAATGGTACCAGGACTCCCGACTCCATTAGAAGCGTACTTGATATACCCGAGGCTTTCCAACAAAACTCCTAGATGTTGGAACACGATGGAAAACAGGAACAGTTTGTATGTAGTGTGTAGTAGATGTCTAGATTTCAGTTCCACGCTGCACATCACCACTGCCACCATTACCAAGACATAGGCGAAAGTGTATGCTAAAAGAACTGGAAGGACGTCTGAAAATGAACGGATTCAAAAATATAAACAATAATGAAGACATATTAACTAAAACTATTTTTTACATACCCGCAAAGAAATGCTCACGTGGTTTATTACCCTTCCCGTATTTGGAATTCTTTTGTTTTGTTTGTGTTTAAAGCAAGAAGAACTTGTTTGTCAAAGAAGCAGTGAGGTGTGTAAGAATAAGCCTAAATGGCGCTCTGTTGTTCGTGCTTACCCCGCAAGGGACCTGGCGTGAAGTTATGTATGTATGTATGTATGTGTTTAAAATTTGGAATTAGGCTATTGACAATAGCCTATTGTTATTGTTTTCGACCTTGTTGGCCGTTCGCAGGAATAATTAACCAGGTGTGCAGGTTGCATTTTCTCCGAAAACCTCAGTCAAATCGGTCCTTTGTTGTATTATGCAGTTTAGTGGAAAACGATGCCCGAATGGGGGGGAGGCAGTCAAGCGACGCTTACGATACTAGCAAGACGTGTGTAGTACATTCGATAAGCGATATAGTGACGGACTTTGCGCGTGTAATTGGATCGTTATATTTGTACCTGTTTGTACAGTTATAATAAATTCTATAGTAATTCCAACGGCAATTTATTACGAGTCCTGCGTAACTCGTAACACTATATATAATTTAATATTTTCATAACTTTTATTGATTTGTATACACAATAAAACTACGCTTCAACAGTTTTAAGCGTAGTAATTTATTTGATTTTTGTTATTCCGACGTTTCAGCCACTGTTCAGTGGCCTTGATCACAGAAGACGAATATGTCAAGTATCAACAAATATTTTTAAAGTTTTATTTAGCCCACCATTTTTTTATATAGTACTCATACTTACAAAATTCATCAGCCGAAAAATGTTGATGCCAGAAATCTCCGTCTGGACCGTTCGTCATCAAAAACTTATATCTCACATCTAGACCCTGTAACATTGAAATATTTGATCAGGGATCTTTTTAAAGCTCTGTAGTCAATCCACGACAACAGTGGATGTTTCTCATTTCGCAACCTTCGAAAAAACAATTATTATGTTATTTATATAGATAGATAGATATAATAGTTTATTGTTCACCAAACTAACAGACATACCTAATACATTAATTACTGTATTTTAGCAGAGCAATAAGCGGCCTTATCGCCTAGAGTCCCTAGAGCTATCTCATATTCTATGCTAATCTGGCGATATAAGTAGTGCATGAATTCAAACGTTTATATATTTTTTTAAATCAATACATATAATAAAACTGTAGAGGTCGAATTTCTGTACAATGAAAAAAAATGCAAAAAATCGAGTCAGGGGGATGTAAGAAGTGAAATAGAACTAATTTAGATTTTTTCAAAAATTTTATTTCTCTGTCTGTTTGTATGGGCTAATCTCCAAAACGATTGGACCGATTTAAATGAAATTTTGTATGGTTACCACCATACAAAATATGCCTACTTATATCTTTGGTCAATATATAGGATACTGTTGATCCCGAAAAATTAAAAAGCTAGTATACATTACATTTTTCAAGATAAATATATACTTAATATTATTGGAATTTTTCTGGGAGCGGTTTGAAGTAGTTCGGAAACATAAAAATTAGCTTATTCCGACACAGTTCTTTTTTTAAATGCTTTGTGTCCCGGGAATCCCGCGGGAATTTCAAGTCACCCGTAGAGAAGTCGCGGACATATTCTCGTTATATAAATAGTTATTTAGTACTTATATACTCGTATATATCTTTTGATACAGGGAATGAATACGTGGGATACTACTTTATATCCTGAAAACTGGCATAATGCCACTTCATATATACATATGATAACAGCCAATAAACGTCCCACTGCTCGGCTCGGGCCTCCCATTATTGGGGAATGGACAGTACACTCGCCACGCTTGTCCAAGGCGGCTTAGCTGGTTTGACACATTGAAAGAAAATAATGTTTAGAAAGAAAATAATGTTTATTTAGAGTTATTTGAAATGATTAAAATATACATAAACAGTTTAATAAAAACCAAATACTCAACTAACTCTAAACAGGCCCTAACTTAGCAAATGCTGGTTGATAACAACCAACGCTGGTGTTCCGTTAGTGCCAAGTAGTAACGTCACATTCACAGAAGAAAAAATATAACAAAATAACTAATTAACAATTAATATTTTAATATTATTTATAATTAGACCACCATGAAAACAAAGAATAGACATATTTCGAATAAATTAAAATAAGTACATAAATGTTATGAAATAATTATTGAAATTTCAAAATAATGATTTGGAAAAAATAATAATAGATAAATTGCGAACAAAAAGAAAAAAAAATGAAATTATAAAGAACTATAAATATTAAGACTCAACAACGCTACTAAAAGGCGCTTGTATCAAATGCGAGATCTGCTTGCTGCCTCTGGTGTTCGTACAGGAAACCTTTAGTTTACTTTTAAAAATATATGCACTTCGAACGGTTCTTATTGGTGGCGGTATATTCTTCCAGCACCTGGAAGCCGAATACCGAAAGCTGCCTTTAAAAGCCGCTGAATGGTGTCGCTAAGTAATAAGCTGTACCGCACATTGTCGTGTATTAGTAGATCTATGTGAGCCTGCCCATAAAAGTTTTTCAAATAAATACTTAGGTGCTTTGTTTTTAATTACGCCGAAAAGTAGACACGCGAAATGAAGCTTGCGACGGTGTTTCATTTTAAGTACCTATTGAAAAATCATTTAAGAACGGGGTCACATGTCCTCTAAATGGTATTTCAAAGCACATGCATTTTGAACTTGTTGGATGAGTTTCTGTGTTCTTACTAAAAGACGAGGACCAGTAACTATATCAGAGTAATTGAGCTGGGATAAGATTAGCGACTCAACCAACCGAATTCTGAGACTCTGATTTAGATATGGTCTGATTTGGTATAGCAACTTAAGCTTGTAAAAACATGTTTTAACAGACTTTGCTACATGTTTCTCAAACCTAAGGTTATCTTGATGTGCAGGTTTCATCGTGATGTTTTGTTTTGTTTGTCGGGGTGAAGGTAAGTAAAGGAATGCTCCGGTGGTTCGGGCATGTGGAACGAATGTATGATGAAAGAATGACTAAACAGATATACAATGCAAAAGTGGATGGATGCAGAAGTCGCGGTAGGCCACGACGCACCTTCCATGATCGTGTACTAGCAGGAGGTGATGTCAGGAGCCTTAAGAACAGACGAGCGTGCATGACAAGAACTATGAATGTCAAAGAAGCAAGTGAGGTGTGTAAGAATAAGCCTAAATGGCGCTCTGTTGTTCGTGCCTACCCCGCAAGGGCCCTGGCGTGAAGTTATGTATGTATGTATGTATGTTTTGTTTTTCTGTTTTGTAACAATATGCACATTAGGTCAGAAAACTGCCTAAGTGGTGCATGCGTACCGGCCAGGATCGAATCCGCGCCCTTTCAGGTTTGGACGCGTGCACTACCCCTTACGCTACCACGACTTATACTTATAGAATCTAAATTATACAAAAGCTAAATAACATATAAAGAAGAATTACTTGCCTTACTGCTTTCGCAATTACTAATAGCTATGAACCACCAACGTTCTCTGGCTGACCTGAACCGTCTGGAATTATGGCAGGAAACCACAAGTTTCTCGGTGGTTTTCTCGTTATTCACGAGCTTCTGACTCGATTCAGACTTGAGATGACGACGTTTATACCTTTCGTAGGGTTCAAATGTTGATCGTTTTATTTTATGCTGAAAGATCGTAAAGCCTTGAAACTTCATTTTATATGGAAAATACTAAGTCTATATCAGTGGTTCCCAAACTTATTTTTTATACCGCCCACTTTGAGAATAAATTATATTTTAGCGCCCCATTTTTTCACCTACATAAAACACACAACTCAAATTAAATTACTTGATTATTGAGAGCTACATTAGCGGAGAAACATTCATTCTAAACGAGACTTTTACTATAGCCCGCAAGAGTTAACTTGAGACCTAAGCGCAGTAGGTAGTACACAACGGCGCTGAGGTCTCAAGTTAACTCTTATGGGCTATGCCTGCTAATGCCCATTTTGTTCTGGGTCTCTTACCTCCCCCTTTTAGGCTGTAGCGCCCACAAGGGGGTGTTATCGCCCACTTTGGGAACCACTGGTCTATATGAACGAAATTTAGTGAAGATCCTTGTGATGAGGGATGGCCACAATATATATTGGGATTACTTGGGATTTAATTAATTGATTTGATGATTGATTGAAATTATTCTATTTTAAAATAATAACTTACAATTACTTACACTTTTATTTCTACGTGTATCAAACAATATTTCGACGTCTTCCAAATTTTGCAACCGTGCAACCGTACCATTCTCCGGGCCAATGTTTTCCCACAAGTCGTCATCGGGTGTTGTAACATTTTGTTCCTCAGTTGGTAACAATTCGTACCAAATAGTAGAATTTGCGTGAGAAATGGTAGTTTTCGGGAAAGGTGTAGTGGTTTTGAGAAACTGGTCGTAAAATGTAGGATTTTGAGACGGCTGTTTCGTGGTTTTAGTGGCATTATTTTTCGATTTAGTTAAGAATGGAGATTTTGGTAAAGGTGCTAATGTTGTTGGGCTGTGAAAGAGATAAGAACATTATATTGCCTCTTATTTTTTAAAATCTTTAAGTGAGCAGCAGCGCATTTGTAGCAAGCACCTTTGGTGTTGCAAATGTCCATAGACAATTGTAACCACTTTTCATCTCGTGGGCCGTCTGTCTGTCTGTTGAACTCATGCAATTAGAAAAAATCAGGCAATCTATAATAAGAAAATATAGCAAAAAAAAAGCGACTTCAAGAGTACCTAAAAAGCAAAAGTAAAGGTTTTCTACAACATCTTGAAGTTAGATCACGTTTATGTAGGCTATAGGCCGTCCTCCCAGGGGGTGCCGCCCTGGACTCCCCTCCGTCCAGGAAGCGGTACAAGGGGATGCGTCCCCGGGGCCCCGAGCGGCCACTGTCACATTCCCCCCTTCACTCCGTGACAGTGGTGTCCCACCTTTCCGCCTCCTCATCCTAAAAGCCTTCCCTTCCTTCCAAACCTCCTCCCAAAACACTCTTACCTTCCGAAGTTGGGTGGCCTCCCCGACTCCGAGAGTACAAGGCGGCGAGGGGGGGAGGAAGGAGAGGGAGGGGTGATGGCGCAGGAGCAATCCTCGCAGCCTCCCCCTCCCCCTATCGCGAAGCCCACCCCGCCGCTGACGCTCCGGAGAGCGCGAGGTGGCGAGGGGGGGAGGAAGGAGAGGGAGGGGTGATGGCGCAGGAGCAATTCTCGCAGCCTCCCCCTCCCCCACCGAAGGAGGATAGCTGCCAGGAGTCACGGGCGGGTGGCAGCGGGCGTCGAGGTCTGGGGGATCAGAAAGACCTCCGCCCGCACTAATGCCGCGAGAGGGCGCGAGAGGCAGCCGCACGTCCCTCTCAGGGCCGGGGAAACGTCATTCCCCGGCCCGCACACAGGAGAGGCCGCCTCTGTTTACGAGGCGGCCAGCCGCTGCCGGGGTTGCGGGTTAAGCTCGCGCATGTACCGTGACCCCGGCGCTAGGCGGAAGAAGGCTCCCATGAGGTTTTAGTGGGTATATCGGCGCCGGTCGTACTGATTAATCGGCGTCGGGAAGCCCCACATACCGGCCGCGCATGATGCCCCGCGCGGCTGACGATGCGACAACGCAATTCCTCATGTAAAAAAAAAGGACTATAGGCCGTGATCTGTCATATGTCATAGTTACTGAAAATGGCGTCCACAATGGCCGCTGTTTACAGTATCGAATTGACCTTATACCAATGAACACTCTGGAATCATATAAAAGCGCGTTAGTTTCCAGTGTATTAGATAATAGATGTCGTGACTAGACAGATTTGTTTGATAGATTAAATGAGGTCAAAAACGCGACTTCATTACTCTGTAATACTCGAGAGTGACTGCCGACGCAGCGTGCGACGTATGGACGCCGCTCACACATATAAGAGCGACCAATAATTTTCATTTCTAATCAGCATCGTTGGTGCCGGTGTCACGGCGTACGTAATTTGCGGCGTTTGTCACGAGCCTTAGATAAATTATATAAAACTGTTTTACAGTAGACTCTGATCATTTGTCTTACCTTTTTGAAGCTGGAACTTCTCTATTAGCTTTGGTAATAATACAGCCGGAGTATTCAGTATCGGGATACCAATGTGATAGCTTAATAATTTGATTTTGTCCCACTCTATTTAAGGCAGCTTCTTTCTCTTTACACGTCTGCAAATCGAGAACATCTTATTTTCTGAACCAACTACATCTTTAGATCTGAGTAGATTGGATCATAAAAAGTCGGGTATTGTGAATATTAATGTTATATTTTCAACAAAATTACACGAACCTTAGTACTGTGATAAACGGACGGCCATTGGCTCTCATCGTCGTAATAAAGCAGCAAATTCGGAATGCCCATTTCCTTGTCGTATTCTATCAGGTATTCAAACTCTCCCTCCAAGGAGAGAAAACAAAATCGCGATAAAAACGCCCAATTCTACAAATATAGTATTAATTTAGATGAAAATATGGGCTTAGTACTCTCAGGTCTCGTAAATGTGTCTCTATGTTGAATATCTCAATAAGGTAATCCGTGCATGATCGGAGAAAGAATACAATTTCCTGCGGCCAGGCGGCCTGTCATTAGAGGCGACAAAACAACCCACAGCCAGGTGGTAGAGCATTTGCTCGACTGGATGTCTAGCTCCCTTGTTCCAGAGTATGCCGCCATTACAATCTTGGATTGTTCCGGTATTAGTGGCCAGGTTTCCATCCTCCTTTAGAGAGCAGCTGCGCATTTTGTGTTACAAATGTCCATAGGCGATGGTAACCGCTTTGCATCACTCAGGTGGACCGTCTGTCGGTATACTAAACTCAAACTACAAAAAAATAAACTTCACGCGGAATATTCTTAATCAAACTGCGACCAATGCGCCAAATTATCTAAGGATGTTGTTTGTAGATTATTCTAAAATTTGTGTATTCAAGGATATTCGACGCATACCATGCTAATCCGTAATTTAAAATGAAAATTAAAGGCAACTCCGTAAGGTGTTCAAGAGATTTTGTAATAAAATGCGGGTTTCTAGAATACGATCCAACTGGGATTTAACTACAAAATGTCGGTATGCTTACATCTTTAGTGTCAATGTGTCCCTCCACCCACTTCGCATCGCTTCGGGAAACGGTAAACAGGATAACAACGATCAAACGTGCTCCTGGCAACAAATACATATTGACCGAAGCTCCAAATAGTTGTTTCAGACTGAAAACACTGTATGGTAAATTATACCATTGCGTGCACCCTCTAAAGATTGTCTCCCTGTCAATGTATTAAAAATCTTAAGAAACTTTAATTCTTTGCTTAGCCAAACAATATTTATATTTTGAATATAAAACCTGTGACTTTATTTAAAATATACATGAAGATGTCAATTATTGAGGGAGGTATCAGTATTTAGTTTACCCTGTATTTAATATTAATATAATTGGCAGAACAAAAACAAAATCATAGCAATCATAAATAAATTCTTGATAATACAATAGGCGGTCTGGTCGCTAAAAGCGATCCCTTTTAAGGAAAGTAACTTACAGGAAATTCTTAGTTTATCTGGCGATGTAAAAAATATAGAAGCCTAAATATTTTAAATCCACATATATATTACATACATACTACATAGCTTTCTTTAAATACATCAGCAAACACACACACACACCTTGTGTATACGATTATGTACATTGCGTTATAGTTAATATACAACAGAACATTTTGTAGTCGATTTCATACTCCCAAACCATTGTGAATGACGGAAAGTTCGTTTACGAAATTTACTACGCCAGGAATTGAACCAGGGACTTGTGTTTCAGTGAACTAGGGTAGAAAAGCCTAGACCACTTAACCATAAACAACGCAAATTAGTAAAAAAATAACGTATGTATATATAAGTAAACGAAACATCATAACGTAAGATATACTTGACCTAAATAATTTAAATCTTGAATTAAAATAAACTGAGTGCCATACAAGTCAATTGAGTAGTAATTAGACCAATGCTTAAATTGTTTCAATAAAGAAAAAAACGCTTGTAATATACTAAAGTCTATTTAAATGATAATAAATTAATTAAATACACGAAATCAAAAAAATTATTGTATTTTTTGTTAAGTGTACTGAAACTCAAAATGTACTTACTCAATGCCATCATAAATGGTAAACAGACACACAAATGTAATTTTCTTTTTAATTTTTAATACGTAGGTGTCTTGTTTTGAAGCATTCACTTGTTTTGAACTTTATGTTTCCATGGAGACGCGTCCTACAAACTTGTACAAATGCGTTCAAAATTGAAAGAACAATCCGCCTTGGGACGCTGATATTGGACGGAACTATCAATTGATTTATTTAAATCAATTTGATTGAAAGGCATGAAACTTAAAGAACACGACGCTGTTCAACAAAATTGAATGACTCATGATTATGTATGTTTGTTTATTTGGATCGCTTGGCTTGATTCATCCAAATTAAAAGACAGAAAGGAACCATCTAATATCAACTCAAAATAAATTGGTTAATTGCATGTCTATGACGAATAGAGGGTTCCTTAAAAGTGGCAAGCGTCCACTGTTCTTGTTAATTAGCATGCCTCATCCTTTCAGTAAAAGAAATAGTAAAACGATATTACTCAGTAAATTTTAATAGGCGTTTGTTTTATCGCTACGTGCTGACGGTAAAGGAAAACATTCTAATGAAACCTACACAATGAGGTAACCGATACGTGAAACCCTCCAATCCAACTTGAACAAACGCGATCGGGACACTATCCGTTCCCCCCTAACCACAGGAAGGCCAGAACCCAGCGGTGGGACGTTTATGACCTGGGCTCCAATTCTGCTATTACAATAGTGTCAGAATGAGCAATCACTGGCGACATAATAGTTACTTTTTCATAACACAATTAGGCCCTGATGTTATGCATATTTGGATGAATATTTTAATTAAATAAAACCCAAAAAACTTTTAAATATTGTTTATTTAACTAAATACATCGATATACTGATTTAAAATACAATATTTTTATATATTTACGGTCTTATTCATATTGAGTTAGTAAGTTTTTAGGCTTTTTTAAAAACCTTAAACAAGCCTGCAAACTTACTCTGACTCAATATACATATAACCCGATAGTGACATAAGAATAAAATTTATTAACACATTAAGTATAAATATTTAGATCTTTGCTTATTAAAAAATAATACTTACTGAAAATAAATATATTTATAATTTTATTTTTCGTAGTCCCTTTATATTCGCGAATAAACGAATATACCATCTGCGTATAAATGGCGAGTTATTTAAAACGTATTTATTATATCACGAATGTCAATGAATACAATTACAAGATAATTATATAATAATAATATTTAAGTATATCTATTAAAGTTATTAACTAGAATAACAAGTATATCTAGTAATGGTATCGGTAGTAAGATATAGTGGTAACGCCGTCTATATGCCGTGATATTCACTGATACCGGAGTCATTCACAATTTGAACACTGTTGCTTAAGCTAAGCGTATGCTTAGACGCAGGTCAGAACGGGATAGGGAGAGAGGTGCACATGCGTCTCCAGGGTACTGACGTCAGTCATCAGATATCCGCAAGATCTCCTCCCGTAAATACCGCTGCAGGGGCCCTCTAGCATCTAGGGAGCAGAGGAATCTTCACCCTGTTGAAGAAGTGAGTTTACCTTTCCCGGGGCATTCTCAAACACTGATACGCAGGATCAGCGTGGGCTTAACTACGTTCGTCTCACTCTCTTCCTGCCATAAGCGCGGGGCATATGGGAGGAGGGTGGTTTTAGTGGAGTATTGAGTTTTCGAGTCTCCCAGAAGCTGGTGATTTGACTCTGGTGCTCATTTGTGATGTCACCTCTCGTCGCTTTGGTCTAATCCCTAGTAAAGGGCCCGGTAGTTTGCGAAATGCATTTCCCGCGCCTCAAAAAAAATGCTGAGACGCAGGTGACAGGCAGAGCAGATTTTATAATGAATGAACGCTGCGGCGTAGCTTCGGGCGAGGAGCCTTGGATAAGACAAGATTTTAAAATGAATTTGTAAGACTAACATGACATTGTAAACCAGTACAATGTACCACTACAAAAGACACGAGGAGATTTCGCATCCTTAAAATTATTGACCTAAATCAAAATTTTGAGTTATTGGATTTAAATATCTATTGCATAAAAAATAAGGTACAAAATTGAATATGATATTTTGAATTAGGTCTCTATAATTATTATTCTAAGCGTGCCTTTTTATGGTTTGTACTGCGGCAGTATATTTGACACGATGAGGCCGTTGAGGCGGTGAGGGTTATTCCCTCATTTGTTGCGTACAAAACTTCTAATTCGGAAATGTTCGTTAAGTATCGGATGTGATCGGCCTCAGTCACCTCATTTTACTAGTAGTTGTCCCTCTTTATCATGTGACTATCAGTAGAGACGTTATTGTACTCTTATCATCGTTCCGTCCTTCCTCTTAAATTCAACGCGTGAGTAGTAGCGGGACAAATTTAATGAAGTACAAATTTAAGTTTTTCAGCACACGAGTAAATAAACGGAACAGTATTTTCCGTTAGATTACTTGAAAAGGCTTTGTTAGATTCAGAATTTATCACACCATTAAAAGAAATAATAAATTATTAAAAACAAAAATTATAAATAGAAAATTATTAGAGTAATTTTTAAAGTAGGTACCTATTCTATCATACTGAATAATAAAAGTATTTAACAAATGTTTTGTTTACTTTGTCTTTACCTATTGTGACGACCCTGCAAGAATAGGTAACAATTTTGCACGTTCTTAAGCTTTGCCTCTGTTCCGTTTATTTACTCATGTGGTATCAGTACAGGTCTATTTTGTACGGGACAAATGTACTGCCTCACACGTGTACTTCGCATCACCACATGCGTCTTTCCTGCTCTGTCGTGTCGGCACCGATTTCTGCGCGAAGCGTACATGCCGACACGTTTTTACCGCTAATTCTTAATTTTGCTGCAATGAAACATTTATGAATTAATGCATTGTGAAACTTGTTTGCATGATACTAATCATCCAGACTATTCACAAACTGGGTAATTTAATAATCTGAACTAATTTAGCTCGTCAAGTCGAACACGCCTATTCTTTACGCGATTATGTTTTGCTGCGTCGCACGGGTTCGTGGCCTATGTCTGCCTCGCCTGCCCTGCCCTGCCCTGCAAAATCTGTATTGTGCTGTATGAATTACCTGCATTTTGGCATACGCTTTACCTTAATATTAGATCGAAACTATAGACGTAAAAAGCAAAAAAAATAATTAAGAATCTCATTCGCCCAATAAAAAACTAGTAATCTACACCGCAGAGGCTGTTGGTGTCACCAGTACATTGTTGTTTTTATAGAAAATATCAATTCACACTTTTAATCGGTAGCTTCTTATTTAAAGCGCATTTTTAAAATTAATCATAAAATTAACCGGTTTTCAATTTCATACTTACGAAAATTACGAACTTGATTTGACATCATATTCGACAGATTAAGAAAGAATGAAACAATGCCGAATTTCGCATCATGTACGTGAACCTAATTGTAGAGTAGCGTGATATAATTGTATGTGAAATACAGTTCAGTCTGTCATGTAACTTTTGACTAGCCCCGTTGAAGGATGCCCTTATTATAGTAAATCTGAAATGTGCAAATATACTGGTGGACGTATTATATTGTTTAAAATCCATTGTCACTATTAACTTGTAATTTTTATTCAATAGTTCTGCAAATTGGTCCTTCTCAATCGTGAGTTACCACCATACCTTGCTATCACCATTTAAAATAGCATATAACACCAAACATACAATCATTATAATTTTAGACCATAAAATATTAGGCCATAGCACAACATCTATCTAAAACCGTGGAAGGAGATAGGAATGACAAACGCGTTCAGAAAAACGTCACTCAAAAACAACTTAGAACAATAAATTAAAGTTATAGAAACCGCGCTCAAGGGCAACCCTAAGTGGAACGCGCTCTCTCGCTCGCACATTACAACACATGTAGATCACTCACAACGACCTATGTTAGGGGGTGGGTCGAATAGCCGTTCCACTTGGGTTTACGATTGTAACGCCGGCAAGCAAGTGGAACGGGAAAAATCGCGGTCGTGAACGTGGTCATTGTGAGTCCCTAATGGAACGTAGCCTACAACACGCAACAAAATACAGGGATTGTCATTCCTAGCACGCTTCTTTCACGTTAAACATATTTTCTACTATATTCTTATGACGCTGCTTTTTTTTTATCAAATCTTACCTTAAAGCAATGTGAAAGCTAGTGTGATGTTATTTTAAAAATCCACAGTTGCATGTTAATTTCAAAATTTGAAGACTAGCTAAATATACCTCGATATCTCGCTCGCGTATTACCACATATTTCTGAAGATATTATATGACAGAATTCAAATTTGTATTAGACATATTTCAAAAATAATACATACAATGCACGTTTGGAGGCATTTGGCAGGTGTCGTCGACGAAGCGTGACAAGGGGTGGGAGGAGTCCTAAATTTCGTGACGTCACATTTCAAAATCGGATACATTTAAACACGACATTTAAACTATCAACGAACAACTTCCAAATATTTTCAATTCTATCTGTGTGAGCAATGTTTAAATTATTAAAAAACAATTTAAATGGAATGGAATTACGGAACTGCTGGTTTAATTTAATAATTTCATGATGTAAAATTGCAAGATATGTGATGTCGCGCTAGGGAGGTAGGAGTCTCACGAATGTGACCAGCTGTGAAAAGGAAGGGGCAGAAATCAAAAGATCATGATATTCGTGACGTAATTAGTGCATGGCCCCAATCGCAGTCCACTGCTGGACATGGGTCCTCCCCAAGTTGGCGCCACTCATCCCTGCCCTCCGACTTCCTTCATCCAGCGCCACGATTATGATCAACATACATTTAATTCTTGTGAAAAATTACTATTTTATGATTAGAAGCATGTTTGAATCAAAATTGTTTTTTACAAAACATTCGTTATGTCATTGCTGAAATTCAAAGAATACAGCTTCGTCGTAAATTCTGACGATTTTATATCTTCAACAAATGTAGTAATGCGCGAGCGAAATAGCGAACCGTTTATGTGGTTCCTTAAAAATATACAGAATATAACAAAAATCCCGTCGTTCCTTGTAAGTACGTTGTATTTATGCGTCTCGTTAATGTTATCCCACGGGAACCGTACATGCTATTCCAGACTATAAGCTACCTCGATGCCAAACATCCACGTCCGTTCAGCCGGTCTGGCGTGAGAGAGCAATAACCATAAATCCAAACTTCCGCATTTTTTTATTTATTGCAAGAGTTCAGCAGACAGGCAGACGACCCACTTGATGGAAAGCGGTTACCATCACCTATGGACATTTGCAACAGTAAAGACGCTACAAATGCGCTGCTGCTCTCTTAAAGGAGACTGAAACCGTAATGCCGGAACTCAACACAAGGTTGTTATGGCGGCATACTCCAGAACAGGGGTGGTGACCATCCAGTCGGGCAAATGCCCTACCACCTGGCAAATTTATAATATTATAGTATAGATGAGAAAGTTTGCAAGGGTTGTGATGTTTGTTACTCTTTTATGTAAAAACTGTAGAACGAAATTTAATGAAACATCAGCATAAGACACAGAACAAGCAGATACGCCGCGGCGCTATGAGGCATGTCATGTGTGTGATGATTAAGAGATCTCATCGCCGGGTGCGCGGTCTCAAGGCGAGCAGACGTGTCCATATTGCGAATATTCAGGACATGTAAAAAACCTGCATGTATGAAGAGGATAATGAAAGTAGGTGAAGCAATGTTGTTTGTCAGGATCGTCGCAAGTGGAGGTCCATAGTCTCTGCCTGCCCCATGAGAAACAGGCGTGAAATTATGTATGTATGTACCTCAGAGAAAATCAAAGTCGGGCGATAGTTTTAATAAATCAAGAAAACAGCTTATAAAAAGCTCGCTACTTTTTAAACAACATGATTCTTATTACTCAGTGTATTATTTAACATGAATGTAAAAACCGTAGAGAGAGAATGACATAGGGGTGCAATTTCATACACTCGACACTTTTTTCATAGTCCAATCCAAATCATCATAGCTGAACCAACAGGACCCACATGTTTAAGATACAATGTTGTGTTTAATAATACAATATTGGAAGACAATCAATTTTAAAATTTTCATCGTTTTATACGATGTTATAGTGTAAAATTCATTTCATTTTAAGATAAGATGGCTTTAGTGATGCAATCTGGAAATATTCTGTAAGTAATGGTTCGCCGTTTATAGTCGGAATAAGACCAAGCTACTTTAGCAACTATTGTCTTTATCTATGCCGCCTCTAAATCATACTCTCACTGCGATAAAAAAATCCCTGAATATAATCTATATTTGTTCAAAAAAATGACCAACAAAAATATTTTATAGTAATTTGTACTAATATGATAATTTCTAGGCGTTTATACTTAATATTAAAAACATTTAAATTTTTTAGTAAACATTTAAAATCGAGGCATTAAGTATTTTATTTACATTACTATTAATACATTCTTGTTTAACGGCGAGTTATCCCAATGTTACACTTTTTTTAGTACCTGAAGCAAAGACAGGCGGCCCACCTAGTGGAATGCGGTCTACGGAGTCTATGTACGTTTGCATCACCAGAGGGGTTGTCAACTGCAAGGACTCACGCTCTTCCTACCATAAGCGCGGGGCACATTGGAGGTGGTTTTAGTGGGGTATTGGGTTAGTTACCTTTCCACATAGAGGGAGATACGTTGCTGAGTTCCCACACATGCTAGCGATCGACACTGTTAGCTGCACTATCTTCACTGGCTAACTCTCATCACTTTAGTCTAATGCTTAGCAAAAGACCCGGTAGTATCAAGAGGGGTTGTCAACGAGTTGCTGACTTAGAAGAGATTGTATGATGAAGTCCTTAAAAAACTCCATGTTATACAGCAGAGGTGAAGAAAGCTCGACGGGAAGTGTACTCGGAATAAACGTTCTAAAGAATCGTTGCGTAATTAAGTGTAATTCAAGCCAGACGTTGGCACAACATCATAGCCCACAGGGACTACCTCGTATCCACATATCGTGGCCGCTTGCTGTGGAACATAATGGGCTAAATGCTAGCGAAGACGTTGAAGGAGGTGGCCGAAAGACGGCCTGCTAGCAAACTGAGAATGAGTGTAACTGTGTCGAAATCTGTTCTGATCGCACGAACACCCAAGTATGACGGATTGCGTCGAAGATTTCATGACGTCTTCCGTTACACCTCACAAAGACGTGGAGGGAAGGTGGAAGGTTTATTGGCTGGTTTCTATATCTTACTAGCCCTCTATCTCATCACCCTATTTCAACCTAAAAGCTAGCAACGCGTAGGCTCCACCTCTGGTGTTGCAGTCATTTGTAAGCGACGGTAACCCCTTTCCATGAGCTGGGCTGTATATCCGCTTGCCAGTTTTGCAATAAAAAAGTAGCTCACTAAAGAAGCTTATCCTCCTCAGTATTATGGAAAGAGCCCTGCCTGCGGGCTCACACCAGCTAGAGACGTGGCACTAGCCAAGCTGTTGCCCTACAATCCTGGTTTCACAGTAACAGAAAGAACATCGAAGGCGGTTTAAAACAGTAACAGTCGTGACGCTTTTATAATACTCACGTATATGGCTATGGGGTACTAAAAGTACAAAACACACCGAATATAAAAGAAATGCCCGTCTGATATAAATTAACTTTAGGGTTAACATCTTGATTTTAATACTTCTTTATTAAATTATCATTAGTAAAATAGTTCGCATAATGTCAGGTTTGGGATAACCAGCCCTTAATTTAGCTTAATATAGTATTTTTAAGTGCTTCTATGTCATGCTAGATAAATATATTTAAGAGTTTTATTTGACTCATCCCTAAGTTTCTTTGCTCAACTCGAGCCTCAGACAACTTTCTTTATCTTTCACTGACGGAAACACCGAAAAGTCACATTGCACTCGACAATTTCTTGAAATCTTTCCCACAAACGATTTTTTGATTAAAATTAACGTGTATCTTTGCAACTTTTGTTCATTTTGAACTTATACTAAAAAACCAGTTTTTGAAATAAAAAATTACGTACCAAAACATCAGATCCTTAATAATAATCAAAGTTGTTGCCAAAAATTGTTGTCAAAATGTATAGTTTAAGGAGCTACATACATGGAAATCGCTATGTCGCTCGTGTGTTTCCACATTTTTCATAAATCGACAGAATTTACTTATGTCAAATTTGTGCTCGCTCCACGAATTTGAACACACATAAACTTTATTTTGTATATAAAAAATAATACTTGTAATAACCATTTACGAACGTTTTTAATTTTGAATCAAAATTAAAAACGTTCGTAAAAGCCGCGCGCAGATAATTTTCCGATGACTATATACTATTATTGTATATACTTATGTGAAGTATACACAATTAATTATAACAACTATTTATGTAATCTTTTTTGTCAACCCTACTGACCATCGACGCGAGACATAATGAGGCTACCGGCGACCGTTTTGGGCACGGATAGTAAAATTACTATAGAGATTTCTAGAGTACAGATTTGTCGTAAGTAAATTTGGTAAATGTATATCTTCAAAAACTAGGGCAAAACGCATGCGAACAAGCGAATTCCATTTAAGTAAATCATTTAAAAGAAAAATTTAATAAATATATTTTGTTTGAATTTGCCTTAATTTAGATCAGTGGTTCCCAAACTTATATTGTATACCGCCCACCTTGATAATAAATTATTTTTTAGCGCCCCCATTTTTTCACCTACTTAAAAACCACTATAACGTCAAATTAAATTAATTGACTATTGAGAGCTATATTAGCGGACATTAAACATTCATTCTAAACGGGACTTTGACTATAGCCCGCAAGAGTTAACTTGAGACCTAAGTAGGTAGGTAGTACACAACGACGCTGAGGTCTCAAGTTAACTCTTATGGGCTACACCTGCCAATGCCCATTTTTTTCTGGGTCTCTTACCGCCCCCTTTTAGGCCTGCAGCGCCCACAAGGGGGCGTTATCGCCCACTTTGGGAACCACTGATTTAGATTAATTAAAGAAAACTGTTTACCATAACATAAACCTAGACAATTTTATATAAACAAATTTCCATTAGGACAATGGGCGGCCTTGTTGCTTATAGTGATCTCTTCCAGGCAACCCGGTGTCCAAGGAGACATTACAAAGAAAAATTAAATATTATTTGGTGGTTTAACTGAATTAAAACTAATTCAATCGTAATTAAATATACTTAAAGAAAAAAAATTATACGTCGATCGATTCATGAAGTGGCTCAGCATCTAAGTCCACCTCCTGAAATATAAGTACAATCACATATATCCGTTTTACCTTGTTTTCGTTTACGGGATAACTTTTGGAATAATATTTTACTTAAAATGTGTTTTCAGATGGTTAATTTAAAACATTGTCTACTTCAATATAATCGACGGCTTTATAACATATATAAGCGTATACGCAAAATTGCAATTTTTGTTGTTTACTAAAAACTTTGCATGTTACAATTAAGAAAGTCTTACCGGTATGCAAGTGTGCCTAAAAAGAAGGCTATTCCAAATTTCAGCCCTATACAATCAACTAGTTTCGTTTTATTCACAATTTTGGCCATTTTGTAAAACTGCATTTTTGTCTGTACGCCCATTTATTATGAATATATCTTTAGATGTTCCTCAAGTGTCTTCATTTTTCAATTTCTACTAGTACCAGCAAAACTTCATTCGCGTTGTCATGCCGACGTTTTTGTTAGTGAATTGCGGTTCCTAAAAAAGCGATTGCAGCACCAGCTTCCCTAATTTCTTTAACCCACGTAAACGACGTCACTTATCGGAATAAAAAGGATACAGAGTATACACCCATATAAGCTAGTTGTGAGTCAAGATTCATTAATATACGTTCAGTAATTTTCAATTGCTGCTCTAACAAACAGACAGATGATATAAATTTCAAAGTTGCTTTTTCTCGTTTACTAATCTCTTCGGTTTTTGTCATTTTTAAATTCACTATACACAAACTCGACACTACAACAGATTTATTATATTAAAAACTAGCTGTACTCGCGACTTCGCCTGCGTACAATTGTTCGCAGATCCCTAATTTTAAAAGTTATTCCCTATAACATCGGGTATCTGCCAGAAAAGTCCCGTCAAAATCGGTACAGCCGTTTCAGAGATTAGCTGGAACATCCAGACAGTCAAAAATTTTTCGCATTCGCATTTTCGGAATCTCCTGGTCCGATTTATCTCCCTGATTTTTTCACATGTTTATTTTGACATTACAAACAGACACTTCAACTTAATTTATCTATACAGATCGAAGATAGACAAAATATAGTCACCTCGTCCGTTAGCTATATATCCTGCCCGGAACAATATAATGTCGGCTGGCGATGTACACCTAAAAAGAAACGAACACGATTTTATTTAGAACGACTTCATCCACGCGCGACTTGAAATTCCTATGAGATTCCCGGGGCCAAATATCACATACTTTATTGTATAAAATTTACTTACGATAAGTGAAAAAATCACTTTCAAATTCGAATGGATGGAATGGATTTTTTTAATCTGACCATTTTAAACTATTCACACAAAATTCCCAGGATAAAAAGTAGAGGAGATTTTAAGTCTGAAAATTTGCTGTCGAAAATCGCACCGAAATCGAGCCAGTAGTTTTTACATGAATCCTAAACAGTCACACAGAGAAATCTAAAAAAATTGCATTGTGTTCTCCATCGTTTATGTAGTCTATTACAGTTTTTTAATAGCTTCAATGTACAGACACGGCATGTTTACAATTTTATAATATTAACAATGCCATGCGTGTCCAGATACAGATAGAGCGGGACAGCAACATTCGTCCCGTCAACTCTGCACGTACTATCTCACGAACCTTATATATTTGATTGTGGACGAACTTCACGTATGCATTTAATTTTTGTTGGTATATAACTATACTGCGTTTCTGATATGCTGATTCTAATCTCATAATGGTACACACCCCCATATCTGTGGTGGTCGTACGGGTCCGGGTGATCTGGGTCCGGTGGGGGTGCCCTCACTTGGGCCTCGTCCCCCCCAGGGAGGCAAGTCTCGACCATCGCTTCCAGACAGTTCACGAATAACTCGCTGCTCTCTGCCGTACATTGGTTCTATATAAATAGATAAATAATATATTTATTTTATGGACACCGAATTATAAAACATTGTTCATGAAGAACTACACAGTATATATAATTTAATATTATAGAATTTATATATTTATTTATTTGGGAATAATTATAATCCTGGAAATATAAAACACATAAATTAATACACATATCAACTAAGTTTCCACTAGAAAAATAATTCATGTTACGCATTTGACTCATACAACAATAAGAAAATTATAATATCTAATATATAAAATTCTCGTGTCACAGTTTTCGTTGCCATACTCCTCCGAAACGGTTTGACCGATTTTGATGAAATTTTTTGTGCTTATCCGGTATCTATGAGAATCGGCCAACATCTATTTTTCATCCCCCTAAATATTAGGGGTAGTCCACCCCTAAATTTTTTTATTTATTTTTTAGACAAAATTTTTAATTTCTATTTTTTATGATACAACATACAAAAATACATACAACCCTAGATTTTCAACCCTCCACGATCAACCCCTATTTTTTACCGGGCAGGACGACGTCTGCCGGGACAGCTAGTATTTCATATACTATTGTAAAATTAGATTTAAAAAACGAATTAAATAAACAATACCACATAAAACAAAACAAAAACTACAATGTCTTTTTAATATATCATTCTTAAGTCATAATTGGGATTGTTCACTTTTTTTCAATCTAGCTATTTGAAAAACCATTTCGAGGAATAGTGTCCCTAATCATTTCTGTCTAGTTAAAATTCCAAAAAACGTACGATCTTTTTGTATTTTGTAAGAAATGCGTTTGACCTTTATTTGACCTTACTAAATCCAATTAGGTGGGCCGTCTGCCTGTTTGCCTGTTTCAGGTGTAAAAAAACTCTAGCTGAACATTATTTGATTTAAGTTCTGTAACATGGACTAAAGACCACTTTGAAAAGTTTAACGATAACTTTAGAAAATAATAATGGTTGAACACGAAAAATTATAAGCCTAGCGACAAAAAACACTAAAATGATCACGATACGTAATGAGTAATGACAGTGACATTTAAATAGTAGAACAGATTACTATGATTTAAACTTGTCCCTTATGACGTTATCGGAGAAATAATTTTAAAATCGAATTATAAAAAAACTAACGCTTAAAATACAAAAATATTCAAATTAGTATCTTAAAATACCCTATTTTACGTAATAAAAATATAAAATCAGAGGGTGATTTTTTGTGAACAATCCCCATTATCAGGTCATAAAAAAATCGTGATACATTTGTTATATATTTTTTTTATTAATGTTTAAGAACGATATATCTACGAGTACATAAGCATTGCATCCCTGGACCGATCCGAAAGTCACAAGGCATTAGTGCTTATTCACGTGTTGACGAATCGTTAATCATATCCGGATCGTATAGATCACGAATCGTTTTTACTTCTAATATAGCATGTGACATTATATGACCACATGTAAATATTATTCTCAAACTCATAAATCGTAAAATATCACGAATACGTTAAAAAATTTAGAGTCCGTCATAATGAATACTTATGACTGATAGATTTTTTCCGGTTCATCTGTCTTTAGTTTTTTTTTGTTAAATCATAATCCGGTTCATGAATGTGAACATGTCATTGTCTTTATAGAATCGTTATTTGTCACGAATAGTTAAGACAAATAGAAACGTCTTTGACGATTCGAAATAAAGAACCCTTCGTCTATGACAGATAAATACCGTCCTGGGAATCATTAGATAAACATCATTTGAAGGAAAAAATATAGTTTAAAAAAAATGAAAAAGTCAGTTCCACAGTTTGTTGCACTTGTTGATCAATCGAGCTATAATTCAGTGAAAATTTGGGCTTTAGTGCAGTAATTCTAGCTTGTGACAATCTGAGTATACTATATAGTAAACATATTTCAATACTGAAATTTATATTATTTTTAATACGATGGTTTACCTTGACTTTAGTGAATGGTCCAGCGAACCTCCACAGCCCGCCGAAGCCACAACTTTGCATATAATGCAGTTGCTGCTGGCTGGCGTCTTCTGATGCTATCATATTCTATTAAAAAAAAATCTTTAAGTCTGCGTAGCGGGAACGCGTAAATCGCAAATACAGACATTGCACTAAAATTTACTTTCTATAGAATTCTGTTATCTACAATTCCATGATTACTTGAAATAAAACACATTTATTTTTTAAAAAATAGAGTAATAAAAGACGAAATAAAATAAATATTTTAACTGTGCGTGTTGGTAGGGATTTTGTTGACGCTTCTTCTCTTTAAGACAGTGATAATACGTTACGAAGTTTTAGAGAAAAAGTATACATAGTTTTTGACATCTACATTTTCCTCAGCAAAACTTAGTTTCATTAAAAACTTTTAATTTGAAAGATTCATTTAAGATATTTATTACGTCAAGATTTGAACCTGATCTCCGATATTGTAAGCATACTTACTTGTTAGTTAATTTAAAACTTTATGTGGATAAACGAGTTATTTACCTGTATTATACTTTGTACTGCACTCAATATAACTTGGTCGTGGCAATGCATCAAGACGTGGTTAATTTTCATGTCTAAAAGACTATGACTGTAAAAAAAACAAAAAAGTTATCACCTTATTCACAATGAATACCATATCTGCCTGTTTGCCTTGCCTGCTTCGTGCCATGAAACAATATCCATTGAACATTGAAGCTATTTAAAAAAATAAACGACGAATAAAACTATGCAATTTTTTAAATCTCTTGTCTGTTTGTTCGGGATTCACGTGTAAACTACTGGGCCGAATTTGATGCGGTTTTCGCTGATTGGCAGCAAATTTTTAGACTTAATATCTGCGCTACTTTTTATGCTGGGAGTCCTGCGGGAAGTTTATATATTATAAGGGAATAATTTAACATGGTCAGATTTAAAAAACAAATTACAAGGAATTTTTTACTGATCGATAACAAATTTATGTAATGAAATGTGTGATTTTTCTATTACGTGAATCCCGCGGAAATTTTCTCAGGTGCTGTATGTAGTCCGGGTGCATAAAAATTAGCTGCAGTACGTTGTGTTATTTTTTTTTTCAAATTTTTTGTATTACAGTGTTAATCGATTTAACAAGTAAAAAAATCATAATTCATTAATTCATTCCGGTTCCTGGGTCTTCGCATTATTATGGCAGGGTCGTATGGTACACGCAACAGACAAATAAATTTCTTTAATAAAATTCAGAGCGTGGAGTTAATAGATTCGACATGTAAAGCCTTCATATAAAAGATATATTTATAGTATCTCCTAAGAAAAACATATACATTTGTTTACTTACATAACTGGAAATACTTTAGGGAACACAACAGATCCTTCTGCCAAATATTGGTATAATATACGTATTTCATTTTCATCTGTAATTGAAAGGTAGATTATAATAAGATACCCTAAATCTTAAGTCTAAGGATGCTGTAGCCAATTTAAAAAGAAAAACCAAATCACTATAAGGTTACAAGTTCATCTAAACATTATAAATGCATACGATACGGCACAGCGTTTTACAACATATTGGTGGGTATATATAGATGAAGTTGTATATATTCTATATATCTCTATATACACAATCCTTTTTCTCTTAAGTGATCCATTAGTGCCTTTTGGCCACTGAACAAAAAAAATCTCGATCCAAAACACGACTTACCAGTAGTGTATTTGACTAAAGTCGCAAGTACTGTGAGCACCAGCGCTTGTGTCGTGAAGTCTGACAGAACCAATGGATCCAAGAGACTGTTGCTCTCCGGACTATTGGTGTCTTTATCGGTGGATGCTTGCTACAAATTGTAAAGGAACTCATATTACATTAGCGGGTCTAGAGTGCTACACCTGTAGGGCGCATTCACACAGGCACGTGTCAATGACGACGACTAATAACGAATAGTTAAAGCGAATATAATTTCACACTTATAAATAGAATCATGATTTAAGCAAATTCGTCTCAACGGCTCATTAACGAATCGTGATACATAAAGATTTTTCAAAAATAATAGATGTTCACATTCATGAACCGAACATAAGAAGTCCAAATAAAGGTGAATCGCGACAACAACGGTCGGTTAAAAAACGAATAACCTTTTAAATGGCTTCAATGGCAATGCGACTTGTCACAACGATTCGTCATTATAAATTCATATTACTTTAATGTATTCGTGTTTTTCGCTATTCAACTAGAGCACGTGAACACGACCATAACGGTTACATGCCTTTGTAAAAATTAGAACGATTCATAATATACACGATCCGTACATTATTATCGATTCGTCAATTTATGAGCCTTAATAAAAAAAAAAAAAATTAAAAAAAAAAAAAAAAAAAAAAAAAAAA
This sequence comes from Dendrolimus punctatus, assembly GCA_012273795.1. Classification (NCBI taxonomy): domain Eukaryota; kingdom Metazoa; phylum Arthropoda; class Insecta; order Lepidoptera; family Lasiocampidae; genus Dendrolimus; species Dendrolimus punctatus. The sequence continues at coordinate 24,563,643 of CM022527.1, forward strand.
AAAAAAAAAAAAAAAAAATTAAAAAAAAAAAAGTGTGTACTTATTACACGTTAAATATACTTCTTTGGCGTAACACAATAAAAATATTTTCAAAAATTTTATCTTTCGCCTTATTCTACGTTTGTAGAAAAAACGACATTAACAATAGAAAAACTAAAATATTGACTATAGCTAACTTCAAGGTGTAGGTTTTTCGTGACGCGCACGATTCGTAAAAATTTACTCTCATCATTTTTCCCTAACGCGCCAAAAAAGTATAACTTTAAAAACGAGAATTACGAAAGATAATTTTGGTAGGCTCACCTTAGTAGAAGTTTCGGGGTAGTCACTATCACCTGACTTGGTAGACGAAGGTCTTTCTGTGGCGTCGTCAAAGCTGCCCGGCGAACCGCGGCCATCATCCTCGACCACCTAAACCAAAGTAACAATACTATCTAACTAGAATTGAGCCACAATACCAAAAAAATACAGAGCCTCGTTAAAAAACTTAGATTTAGCCTGGTGTGCACCGAAATTTAACTGACGGTTAACCAAAAATAATCACATACATTTTTGGCGATTATTTTATTTTAACCATCGGTTAAAAGTCGGTGCACACCAGCCTCAGTCATTTACACATTTTTAGAAAAGAAGATCGGTATCTTGTTTTAGTTCCCGCTAAAAACTCTTTGTGATGTGTAATATTATAACATTCTAAACCAGTCGTGCCTGTACATTGACGCTATTAAAAAAACAACAACTGGAATAGACTATATAAACGACAGATAACACGATGCAATTGTTTTTTATTTATTGTCTGTTTGTTAGGGATTTACGGACAACTACTAGAAATGCTTAGACTTAAAATCTACGCTACTGTATAAATAGTAGCGCATCTAGGATAAGCCCGGGGAAGTCCGCGGGAATTTTTATGGGAATAATTTTAAATCAGCCGATTAAAAAAATTCGAATTCTAGTGTAATTTTTTCATTGATCGATACCACATTTTAAGTAATAAAATGCGTGTTCTTTATCTCGGGAATCGCGTGGAAATTTTCCCGGGACCGGTTTGTAGCTGTTCGGGTGCATAATAGTTATCTTATTCTCACACAGTTTTCACTAAAGCTGTGGTAATTTCTGTCCCGGGTATCTGAAGTCAAGCGTGGACGAAATCACGGCTATATCCTGGTGTCTTTTGTGTATATGTATCTTGGTAATTCCGAAGAGCATAGCCTCTTTCTTACCTTGCGACATCTGAAATTTCCTCAAATTTAAAGAGAATACTCACGTCTAGTCCACTGTCATTATCGGCATGATCCACTCTTGCGGCGTCCCCCGTTGCACCGTGTTGCATACTGTGCGCTCGTCCCTCACTATCCTGTAGAAGTTGCAGCGTGAATATACGAACTTAATATAGAATAGAACATTAACGGGACCAAGGGTACATTTATGGATTTGTGTGGCTTTGAATATGTGGGTTCTTCGTCCTGTATGTCTTAAGGATACGGAACATAATACATTGTTCACTGAGGTGAGAAAGTGACATTAGCAACGAGGTAAAATTAGTTTCAATATGTTCATACGTTCTGTCTTAGGGATAAATAAGAGGGTATTCTTAGTTAAATACTAATATTAAATGATACATAGTGCTTTCTTTACACCTACGAATTCTTCATATATTTTGTAGTATAGTTTTTTCTTCAGTTTTTCGAGCAGTAGACTGACAATAACTGCTTCGGCAGATTTTAGGATTCTGTAACCAGTTTTCCAAAAACGAAGCCATAATGTGTTGGTCATGTCTGTCCGTCTGTCTTAATATTTTAGATTCATTGATCTCAGAAACTACTGGATCCACATTCATGAAATATGGCAGGAAGATTAACATCAAAAAACTTATGCCTGATTTACAAGAATCCACTTTTCAAAACCACACCAAATGTATATATATACATAAAACAGAAAATATTGAAAAATTTCAGGATTACGTGGGTACAAATATCAAAAAATTCTTAAGCATTTTAATCGCTTCTATATTTTTCTATACACTAGTTTTAAGAGCTTTAAGTTCTTTGGGGTTTAAACTAAAGCTAATAACAAAAAGCATCGTGTAGGTGCTTGTTTGTGTACATCATTACTCATAGTACAAGAGTGTTGTATTAACAATGTGCTTAAATATTGAATAATTGAGATAGTGTTATTCAAAAGTTGTTATTCAAACTAAGTTCCACAGAAGAACATTTTTGAAGGTCATACATATAACTTAAGTCTAGCTCCTGCTATATGTATATAGCTTCGCAACGCGTTATCGCTGTTTTAAGAAGATACCCTATTGTCATAAAAAAAAATCAGTCCAGTAGGGTATACTCTGAAAAAGCCCCTAGATCTATAATTTCTAAAGGGTGCTACAAGTGGTACTTTTGGGTTATGATAAAACAAATTACTTCTGGACTAATTAAACCTTTTACTATTTCAAAAAATATTTTTATATATCGGACGAAAATATAGAGTCAGCGCAATACATATTAACAAAGCCGCCGACACAACCCGGCGGCCTATATAGATAATCATGTCGGCAAGACGCGCCCGCGCGTGCTGCCCACCGATATGTTGGTGACATGTCGGCGGCTTGCGTACGCATGCGCGCAGACATGTTGACATTTACACTCTCGTCCTAAAATTTTAATCCATTATCATGTACATTTTAATAGCTTTCATGATTGACCTGGCCTTAATATTTTCTTAAGTTTTCGCGACTAGAACTACATAATAAAACTACGTTTTAACGGAAACATTAAACGGTAAAAGAAGACATTGCTGCCATGAAACACACAAAGTCTAAAAATCAGCAATCAGTGAATACACTGGATAAACCTAACAACTACATCAGATTCGATAAACCACAAATCCTCGCAAAGAGAATAGTTTCGTACCTACAATAATGAATGAGGGTATTGAAATAAAAAAAAACACCAAAATGAGAAGATAGTTGGCAAGTACCACCAGTTTGGGATCCAATCATCAAAACTATTAAGTCCTAAATTCAGCAAAAACCAACTGGTGGACCTCAAGACACTGTGAGCTTGCACCGGAACACTAATACCTATTTTAATATTATATCCAATTATTAGAGTTATGCATCTCTGCTGGAGAGTTTCTTGCGTGGTTTCTTTTGAACCATAACATGTTGCGTAGCGATGGTAAATTAGATTAGGCTTCCATATGAGTAGATAATAACCATAAAATAATTAAAACTAAATAATTATAATAATTAACAACTTGGCAGTAGGATAAATAACTTTAACAATAATCATTGCCACTTGACATCTTTGACTTCCGTGATTACACTGAAAAATGGCCGAACCGTCGGAATAATAAAATTTAAATAAGTTACTGCGCATAAAACCGTCAAAGCGTAGTTTTATTATGACCTGGCTATGTTTTTGTAAAGTATTTAATGTTAAGCATTTTAAAAGGGTATAAAACCATGCGGGTCTTGGGTTTAAAAGCGATGGGGTTCTATAGAGGTTCTATTTGTATTTAAAAGTAATATCCAAAAATTCTATCATAAAGCAACTGTCAAACTTTTATTTAACCCTCGTAATAATTAGACGAATTTAGTAATTATATTTTTTCAAATTACGTAATAAAGAGTGATTTAAATTTTTAGGTCAATCTCGATTGGCCAGTTGAATTTCATACGTGTATACCGCTTCGAATCAACCATAACGTCTTATATTTTTTAATTGAAATAAAAGGAGGTGAGGAATTTGTGGCCAAAGAAATGTAATATTTTCTATTACACAATGGAAAACTTACAGCCTCAAATTATATCTGAAAGACGAAAAACCTTAAAAATAAGGTTATAAATAATATAATTTATCGATTACCATTATTGATTTATTTGAATGGATTTCTACAATTAATTATATGAAAACCCACCACACGATTAATTCATTCAAAATAACTAAACCCACGACAATTATTTTAAAAGATCATTACAATGAAAAGAAATGTCAAAATCACTTTCATGTTTATGCAATCTGGGCCCAAAAATGTATGAAAATGTATCTATCAGTCTTCTTTCATAATATATACTAACCAGACGAACATGAACTTACAATAGAATGGTTACACTTTATAATATTTTATCGGAATCACCAAGAGTAAGAAAGACGGCAATAGTCCTTTAAACAAACGAGTAAAAGGGATGACAATAGCACAACGACGCTTCCATATGCTCTTACCACACACGTGTAGTAATTACGTATAATAGAAGCGGATCTTCTTTAAACATGGCTTTAAAAGAGCAGTATACAACCGCACACAAATTTCGCTGCCGATGTAGTTCCCGGTACGAATTTTGAGCGGCCACCTTGGCCTACGCATAGTGATATTAGGATTGTTTTTCGCAGTATAATGTATATTATACCTTGCGAGTAAAGGGACAATAAGATAGTATTTTCGATATGTCGATATACTAGCATCACATTGGCTACGCTCAATGGTTAAAGCGACTTCTATTCCGCTGACCGCTCAAGGTACGTGCCGGGAACTACACATACATTTACAAACTCTTAATAATTTACCCTCGGTGGTGCAATACTATCTTTGGAAGTTGGCACAGAGAACGATCTCTGCGTTTTGAATAACATTCGCGCAGAAGCCTGTTATAACCGAAAAAAGCAGTGCAAAGCGTTATATGTTTAACACACGACATATAACAATTTACGCGTTTGAAAATAATTGATAATTAGACGATGAATATTCAGCGTAAATTGTTATTAATAAGTGGATATTCGTTTAACAAAATATATAAGTTTTATCAGAATTTACGAATCAGCGATTATCACAATCGTTAAATTAAAATACATCCATAATCGATTATGAAACAACAATAGTCGATTATGAGCATAACACAACCATAATCAGTTATAGAGTATTAATCGATAATAATGCACCAATTAACGGATATTAAATTATATTCATAGCGATGTATATCCGTGATGGATTACGACAAAACCATAACCGATTATAACACGCATAATCGATTACAATATTAAACGAATATTCCACCAAATACACCCGTGAGTCAATGATTGCATATATAATGAAAAAAATAAACCAATACAAACGAATTGTTTTAACCAATTCCGATAATAAAGTAGCGTGAAAAACAAACAGTTGATTGAAGATATTTGATTAGTATGTCTCATAGATGACGTATCGATGATGGTAATGGGCACAACCTAGAAAAGAAGTAGTAAGTAAATGTCATCGCTGTGACAGATGGAAGATCTCTTTTTCAATTTTTGACTAATTTGGTTTAGATATATATTTTAATTTAAAAAAAACGCCAACATGACGTGACCTGTGGCGCCATCTAGTCATGTAGGATTTAGTGATGTTTCAATTACGTTTTTAACAGGTGATTATCATCGCTACTATTATTTTTTCATGATGATACCCAGGCAATAATGTTTTTGAGCATATAGTCTGGCCAATGAAACTAGAGTGAATAGCGCGTCAAATTAAAAAAAATATAACACGGCAACTCCAAATTATCACAGAGTATTAATAATATATGTTAATGGTGTCATCTTGTTGCTTTTTCTCTAATTTAGAAATTATACTAAACAAAAACTTTTGTATTTCGCTTTTAATCGTGTTAAGCACGTAAGTACAAAAACACAATCACATCAATATGACATATGCACTGTCATGTAAAAAGGTAGTGAATAATTCGAGTGTCTACTTGTCTACTACATTGTTATATTATAATATGATTTCACAATTTTCCATTTGTCACAGGAAAGAAATAGTTTCATATAATACTCATAATCAAGCGAACCATAATACAAAAAATATTTCTTATCAAATTGAAAATTCACGTACAGAGCACGTTCTTTAAGTGCTGACCAAGGGAAGCGAACTGTCAAACCAACTGACTACTACTTTTTATAAAACGAAGAATGCCGTATCCTATGAGATATTGTATGAGCTTAATTTTTTTTTTTGAGGCGGGTATAATGCTTTTCGGAAAGCGACGAGAGATGAGACCACGAATCTGGAATCGATCAGAGTCAAATCGCCGGCTTGTGTGTAGTCTCAACTACTCAATACTCCACTAAAACCACCCTCCCCCATGTGCCCCGCGCTTATGGCAGGAAGAGCGTGAGACTTAGAACGTAGTTACGCCCACGCTGATCCTAGCGCATCAGTGCTTGAGAATGCCCCGGGAAAAGCAAACTCACTTCGTCAACAGGTGTAAAGACTCCTCTGGACCCTAGATGCTAGAGGGCCGCTGCGGCGGTCTTAGTCATACGGTACAAGAAAAAGGAGGCAATAATGTCTGAAAGTAATTAAAATAATATCTATAATGATATTTAAAAAGTTAGACGATAAGATGCAATTTTAACGCCTGTCCTTTTTTTGTGTAAAAATATTAGAATACTAGGATATCCCCGCGACTTCATTGACGCTTGACTTGAAATTCCTGGGGAATCCCCGGAACACAAAGTACCGCAGCATGTGAAAATGAATATAGACTATCGCTTTAGTGAAAACTGTGTCGGTATAAGCTCATTCTTATGCATCCGATCAAACCGCTCTCGGGAATATTCCCATGGCATTCCCAGGATAAAAACTAGCACAGAGGTTAAGTCCAAGAATTTGTTGTCGATCGATCAGCGAAAACCGCATCGAAATCGAAATTTTACGTGAATTCCGAACAAACAGACAATAAAACTAAAAAAAATGTAATTGCATCGTGTTCTCCGTTATTTATATAGTGTACTCCAGTTGTTTTTTTTAAAATAGCTTCAATGTACAGACACGACACGTTCAGAATTTTATAATATTATAGATATTGTAACATGTTTCCGCTTCCCCAATTGCAAATATCAAATTTGTGTCACGAACACAATGCATACAGTATTATTAAGTTTGCTTTTTGAAAATTTTCAGCTTCCATGGAATCCTTCATTGTACGTGGACATATCCTTGCCCGATTTTTTGTACTATGGTTATCATTTAATGAATATAGAAGAAAAACACATTGTCATAATTATATTGTTATAATGTATAGCGGAACTTCTCGACACACAAGCTTTCTGATACAAATTAAGACCCTAAACTAAAATAATAATTCAAATGATATTTCTTTCTTTAGATTAAAAAGTTTTTCTAAACATCAAACGAATGCTTTTTGTATAAGGCTTATTACATCGCTATGAACATTATTACTTATGTTATTAATGCTTTTTTAAACCAGAGCCAACGTCTATTTCGAGCATTGCATACTCATCCTGCCCACTTCCCTTGTCACTTTCCTGCTTGCTGCCGTGGAAGAGAGTGTGATGTAAACAAGGGGTAAGTGTGTTAATCGACGAAATCGAAAAAATAGCCAGGCTATTATAAACTGGACGAGCAAACTCGCAGACCAGAAAAGAATGGTACAAGTTTTAGGATGGCCCGAAATGAGGGGCTTAAAAGACAAATAAGATATCATCAGTTTACTGCAAGAAGTCATTAACTGTCATATATATATTACTAGTACAGTGACATACACACGAACAGACGAATTTTATCAATAAACATAGATTTTGGACCAGAAACGTTTTCGGGTGTCCTCAAAACACCCTACCAAAGTTTCATCACAATTTGATCAATAGTTTAGAACGACATCGAGGACAAACATACAAAAATTGTTTTTTATTTATAAGACTAGCGGTTCCGGAAGGCATTGTCTTACCTTCAATAAAAATCTAGAACTCGATTGCAGCGCCACCTATTGGGTCCAATTGTGAATCTAAACCATCCGGGGACCCACTCGAACACACAAAAAAATCATCAAAATCGGTCCAGGGGTTTAGGAGTTCAGTGACATACATACTAATATTAGAATTTTATAATTGTGGTCAATGATCGAGATAAAAACTAACATGTTTTTTAAATTACGCCAAATTAAATATAGTTACAAAATTTCATCAAGATTGTTTTAGTAGTTTCGGAGTTTATCCCGATCACGAGATTTTTTATATATTATATGATGTCAGTCAATAAGTTCTTGCAGTACACTGACGATATACAGGGTAAATTTTTCAAGTGAACTTCTATAGTCAAATCCAAACCATACGAAATAGCGAATGATACTCAAGAGTCGAAGCCGATTTTGATGAAAAGTAAAATGGTATCATTGAATTTCCGAAAAAAAATCCATTATTCTAGCTAGATATCAGTTCCTATATTTTTCCGAACAATAAAAACAAACATCTTAGAGCATTTCATTAAAATCCGTTTAGCCTACTCGTACCGGAATTAGTTTGAACTCTATCTTCTGATGTAATAAACCTTACCTATTGAATATTATGATGGACAGTACATAATAACTATAATTGGTATATGTATATATAAATTTTAAAGGCTACCTGATGAGATATTGAGGCCATATGTGGACTGTGACCACCGCTGCTCGATTGTTGCAATGTAGGTGATTTACCTAAAAACACAATTCACATTTTTACGTACCGACAAATAACGCACACCTGCACGTCGTAAAAACGCAGTATATTGTCTTCTATGATTTAAGAATTCTATTGTTTGTTTCGTGTTTTAAATTCAAAAACATCCTATTGTTATCTTACTTATTTTATGGCTGTCATTAGCGTCGAACGAATTAATCCTTGTTTTTATTGCATTGCGTCGAAGCTTGCCAGATGTGCGTGAACGGGGCCCCTTTTTCGGTATTATACAGTTTAGTATAAAACAATGCCCAAACGGAGGGGTGGGTCAGTCAAGCGACGATTACGATACTGGTAAGACGTGTATAGTACTTTCGATTAACGATTTAGTGACGGACTTTTCGCTTGTAATTGAATCTTGCAGTTTATACAGTGTAAACTGTTTGCATTCAGTTTTATTTTCTACTGTTTTATATTTGTTTGTACAGTTCTAATACTCTCCAGAGTAATTCCAACGGCATCTATTTTAATTCGAGTTCTGTAGCTCGTAGCAATATTCATATTCAAAAGTTTTTATTCGAAATCTCGTTATGGAAGAATGACAATATGAATAACAATCGCCTAGTAAAATATCGAGCCTTTACCGCCATTTTGTATTAAATAACATTTGGACCTAAGTACACTTTAAGCTTTTATAAACTGTTAATTTGTTTTAAGACTTTCAATTCAGTTCGTTTGGACCTCAATGAATCAAAAACTGAAAGTCTTAAAACAAAATAATAATTTTAAAATATATTAAAAATATTTTGGGTCTTTTTCGGAGTTGCATTTCTTTACTATCGTATATTACACGTCATTATATGTCATAGCGTGCCATAGACTTACCTCCGTGCGCCGAAGATATGGCGGCCTGAGACAAGACATCCCAAGACTTCTGTCGTCGACTGTGGCACGACGTGTGCGTCGACGGAGGCGGTTGAATTAACATCGACGACTGTACATTCGTAAATGTAATTATTATATTCAGTTTTTATTCATATTAAATTCCATTGGAGATTTTTTTTTATTGCAGGAGTTCAGCAGACAGGCAGATGGCCCACTTGATGGAAAGCGGTTACCATTGCCTATTCATATTTGCAACACCGAAGGTGTTACAAATGCGCTGCTGCTCTCTTAAGGGAGACTGGAACCTGGTCCTAATGCCGTAACACAACTCAAGGTTGTTATGGCGACATACTTTAGACCAGGGGTGGTAGCCATCCAGTCGGGCAAATGCTCTACCACCTGGCTGTGGGTTTTGTCGCCTCTTACGACATGCCGCCCGGCAGCAGGAAATTGTATTCTTTCTCCGTTCCTGCTGGATAAAATATTTTTTCAAAGACATACAATTTAAAAAAATATATCTACTTCGACGTACGCATCGTCACTGCGAAACGTGTTTGCGTTGTTTAAAGAAGTGGCATAAAAATAATAATATGAATAGTGTGATTTATATTTACATCTTTTGTGCCTTTTGTGTACAAGATATAGTAACAAAACATTTTTCAAATTTTCATTGAAATCTATTGAGCCGTTTCAGAGTGTATTGTAGCCTAGCTTGTGAGCAGAGAGAAAGTAATTTAAAACAATGATTATGCTGCATCATACAAAGTGGAAGTTTAATAAGAATTTATTTTTCAACCACAAACATAGATATAAGTAGATAGATAATATCTACCTGATGATGTTCAGCCGTTGGACAATAGTGGTCGCAGTTGTCCGGCAGCCATTTCGGCAAGGAGTGTTTGACGTGACACCTCGATCTCACTTCCTCACTGACGCATACCAATGCTGCGGTAAAAAATATAATAAAAACTATAAAAAGCTGGCATGACTACTAGCGTTAACTCTAAAAAGTAGGTACTTCAAATTAATTTCTAATAATCCACTGACAAAAAACTAACCATATGCAACTAGTACGGCAATAAGTAACTGCATGTCGTCATATTTATGTATACCACCTTTGACAAAATGAACGTGTCTTAGAGATCCCTTCTTAGCGGTGTACATTTAGAATATTTATAGGATGTAAGCTTTCTGTGTTTTCTGGAATGGTGTACAATAAAGTACACTAAACTCTCTCTTTGATATGCCAAAAATATAGAACATTTAATAGGCGTGTTTGTATGTTCTTTGCGTGATTACACGTGTGTACGCATGTGCACGCTCGTATCTAAGGGTGTAGGTATGATTTTGTGTGTGTATGCATGATTGGGTGTGTATGCGTGATTAGGTGTGTGTATGATTGATTGCATCTATGTTTGTGGTGAATTGTATGAATGCATATGCTGTTTAACGGTACTGATTGATTGCTAACGATTTGGACTTGTTATATCTCTGGCTGTTTTGCAAGTGTTTTTTTTAAATTAACTAATCTACGGACTCTAGTTCGTACCCTTTTTACAACTTAATTATTGTTAGTTTTTTGAATTTATATAAGCTTATTGTTTATGTGTTATTATGTGTGACATTAATTTTATGATTTTTGTGTTGTGTTGTGTACCTTAAGAATAACTTATATATACTATTTTTTATAATGTTAATACTTAACTTATACTAATGTAGGTGTATCTGTTACATGCTGGTGTTGTGAGAAAGTGCATGTGCAGTATGTGCCTTATGTCTATACCTATATATATTATCTTAACTAGTACCATGTGTGCTATTTTTTCTTGATGTGCCTAGGTTATTAATTTTTAGGCTCTTTGTGTGTCTTGGTTTGTTTGTGAATTGTGCGTGTAATGCAATGCAGTGGTATTGCGCGTTGGTGTGAGTAAGTGTATAAGTTTTGTTGTTTTTGATTGTGTGTTTGTGACTTTGTGTGGTGTTATAATTTATTATTTAATTGTCGTGACACGAAACATTTTTAGTTGCGTGTTGTTTTGTAAGTGTTATGAATAAGTTTATAATGATCTTTACATCGGCATTAAATTTAAACCTCTCTATATACCTATAGGAGTAGTGACTATTAAATAGCAAATAGATCACCATATAATATTGACATATTGTCATTGGACTCACCGGTGAGATAGGCGACCGTGTCGGGCGTCACCTGGAACTTGTCCCGGTGCCTGGTGGCCGCGATGGCGAGCAGCGCGGTTAGCACGCGGCACGTCCGGGACACGGTCCCGCCGACCGGGTGCCGGAAGCCCTTCACCAGGTGCCCGACCAGCGCGAAGTGAAAGTTCGACCGGAAGCTGACGGGGGGGGGTACTCATATTGATATACAAACACTTTTTGACGTGTTAGAGCCACGTTTGTATCACTATTTTGATTGCAGCTTCTAGGGTCGGATCCCATTTTTCAGGAAAAAGTATCCTATGTTCATCTCCGGCATTGAAAATATATATATACTAAGTTTCAGCCAAACGTAGATTTGCCGTGAAAACGGAACAGACAGACAAACAAAGTTACTTTCGCATTTATAATATTAATAGGGGTAGATAGATTAACTCGGCCTAGAAATAATGTAAAACGATTATGTCGGGCGTCCCCAAGATTACGGAACCAAAAGAAAATGTTGAGCAATTCACCTGAGTCCAACTGCATGGTCCAATTGTTTGAAGTGCCACTCCAACGGTTCTCGAGTCTCCATCATTACTTGCTCCAAGGTCTGAAACCGGACTTGCGACATTATTCAAATTAATCCATAGATAAACATCGGAATTAAGAATACTTGCTTACGCTTCGATTTTAACTACAAGATTAAAAATAATCTCGAAATATGACTTGTATTAAGGTCACGCCATTTGATGTCTCAGTAGAATAGGCATTGTTCTACTGATTTTTTTTAGCTTCCTCCATCAATGGTCAAGACTGTATTTTCATTCATCATTTCTTTTTCTCCTTTTTCTGATCGTTTTCTTTTTCCAAACATATTTTTTTTATTAACAACAATACTACAGACTTGAATAATTTAAAAGAGCTTATTAAGAATATAAAATATTTAATAAACTTAATATAATACTATTACAAGGTAGATAGAAGATAAAAGAGAACAAGAGAAGAGCACATGAGAACATAAGAAAAACCTTACTTTTACAATACTTTTGTATATTCATTTCAAACAATGTTATGGTTAGGACCTCTCCTTTTAACTGAATCACGTAAACAAGCAGGCGGTCCACTTCATAGAAAGTGGTCAAATTCACCTATGGACGTTTGGAATATAAGGGGATGTTGCCAACACATCGAAAGCCTTGAAAAATGTTTTTTGCGTTTTTTAACTTCTTTGCCGAAATAACAATGTAACCCTAGAAAGAAGATTGAACTGACCTTATGCTCAAACTGTCCCTGCGAGTCCAGGGTATGGAGGTTCTGTTCCATGAGGGCCAGTCCAGCAGCGTACAGTACAGGCTCGTCCAACTGCAACACTGAAAGAGCCACCCAGAACAGCGCCTTGTGGATCGGTGATGTCTGGTGTAATAAACATTATTCTTCATATGACAATGTCAAAATCAAAAGTTCTTATTCAACATAAATTCCACTGGAGAATACTTTTTGAAGGTCATACACATAAGTTAAAATTACTTCCTATTTTATGTACACCGCTTCGCAACGTGTTATTGCTGTTAAGGAGAAGAAGCGGCAAGAAACTTTTCAGCAACACGTCTAGCTAAAAATTGTTTATTTTTATTATAAATCTAGCTCCAACTCAGTTTTTTTTAAACAATTTTATACAGAAGTATGTCACACAATAAATTTTCTATAATTAATGACTGCAATATATCTCCATGAATTCATTACATGTTTGACAAGATAAAAACGTTATACAGAAGATAATATAGTAAAATCAACTAGCATATGAATTTGCTACTCACCGGATAGAGCAAGGGCTGTAATCTCGTCAAGCACATAATGAGCGCCTCCAAGAGCGATAGATCATTGAACGACTCTAGTGCTTTCACTAGGATGCGCAGGAGTTGCTTCATGTCGTCGTCAGTCACGTTTTTACCTATGACCAAGATAAAAAGACATAATCATCATCCCTTATTTACATACATGGCAGTCACTCCCTATTTTGCCTTTGATGATTTCACTACAACATCCTCTAAAGGCATATAGAATACACCTGTTACACAATAGTGATAGACAGAGGCTACGTTCCACAAGAGACTCACAACGATCACGTTCACGACCAGGATTTTTCCCTTTCCAATTTTTGCTTGCCGGTGTCGCAATCATAAACTCAAGTGGAACGGTTATTCAATTTGACATGGATTGTTCTGAGCAAAAATCATGATGTCATGGGTGACGTTTTCACCATGACCGTAACTACCTCAGTCGCCTTGTGGAACGGCAGACGGGGCATTTCCGTCGTTATGGGATACTAAAGGAACGCTCCCAGAGTAAGTTCTGAGAAAAATAGCTACTATACACAAAGTGACGTCTGCGACGAGAAGACGTACAGTCGCGGTATGAAAAGGTTCGCCAGTTTTCAGTTTGATTCATTTAACGCTCCGCGAGCACATGTTGCCTTTTCAAACTAAGTCATAGAACAGACTGTTCCAGAGAAAATAATGTTTGACGATAAAGTTTAAAATTATTTCAATCATCAAAGTTAATATCAAAGATTTTTATTTATATACTTATAATAATAATATAAATAATATCAGCCCATACATGTCCCACTGCTGGGCTCGGGCCTCCCATTATAGGGGAAATGGACAGTATACCTGCCACGCTTGTCCAAGGCGGCTTGGCAGGTTTATATACTTGTTAATAATATATAAAAATAAATAAATTTTCTATCTTGTTTAAGATGTTTGTGTAAGATGTGATGTAAAATCTTTTTATTGATTTTAATATTTATAATAATCCTCTTTGTTTCCGATGATTAAAACTATTGTTAAGCTCAGTGTCAGTCATTGTCAACATTGCAATTTTCTTTTTTCAATTTTCTGTATTTTCGAAACGTAGCAAAATGTTCGCAGTACTGTTTCTTGTACTCGTGAAGCAAAAGTAGACTTCAAGGTGATGAACCTTTTCATACCGCGACTGTACATACATGGACAAGAATACTGTATACGGCGGACGCTGAAAAAATGGTGTAGATTGAGTGCTATCCCATCCCCTATTACAACCCTATCCCTTTTACACCATTCTTCCCATCTGATCCCCCTATACCATATTAAAAGGCTGGCAACATGTTAAAAATTTACGATCTTATTCATATTGAGTTAGGGGGTAAGTTTGTAGGTTTTCTGCTTTCTCAAAAAAGCTTACAAACTTACTCTTACTAAATAATATGAATAAGACCGTTAAGCAATAAAAACTCACTTATACACCCGAAGACAATAAGTGCTCTTGGCTGCAGCGCTGGGTTGAAGCAAAACGCAAAACTTTTTGCTAAAGATGTCCTGAAACGGGAAAAACAGGATTATCAGTTTAAAAAGAACCTGAAAGTATTGAGTTATTATGTTAAGTAAGGCAGGTACTTGCTTTCTTATAATATCTAAATCATCATTAGTTCTTAGGATAAGAAAGTTTATGAACCTGCGAACACAGATGAAGCAAGTTATCGTTGATTGACGATAAAAAGGGTTATAATAAAAAAAATCCCAATGCACATCAATTTCAAAATAAGTATGTATGTAGGATGTGCAAAAAGAATCAAGGAATCAATCAAATCAATTTTTAATTTAATATTGATACATTTTATTTTACTAATACTTTAAAACTGAGGCCGGTTATGTTAAGGTGGATCATATTATTCACAAATCTTCCATGTTATATGTATTTTTTTTAATGGAAGTATAGATTTGCGTTTGATCACTGTCTCACCTGATGTTGAGTGATGAAGCAGTCTAGGATGCAGCAGGCTTACCTAGAAGATACCTATTCACTCATGACTTGAAGACTTCAAGATTATATTTGTCAAGAAAAACAGACTCGTTAACACATACACAACTGCTTGCAGTAGATCGCGACTGTTTACAAGTCATTAACTGCCCCTGAGATTCTTCATCTTTCAATTAATGAGTTCTTGTAGTAAATATAATTCCATCACAGCTGGGCCACTGTACTTCAGCAATAAAAAAAAATCATTCATGTAAAAACTTTTTTCTGCTGCCAGTACCAAAATGGCTGAAGTTATCCGCAAATTGCTCGGCACAGTATTAAAATCCATGCTAACATATAGAAGAGCATACCAAGTATGAAGCCAGTCGCAGTCCGGTATGTCCCTCATGCAAGCCTCCATGATTTCGAGCAGTGCGTCGGTGATCGTCTCCAGCGACTGGAGGGAGAGGCGCTCGCGGTCGGTCGCGTGCGGCGCCGGCGTGGGCGGCACCGGCGGAGGCACCGCCCCACTGCTTGAGGACGATTCAACCACGTGCTCTGAGTACCTAACCATTTTAAATAAAATTAATAATAATCAACTTGAGCGCCTCCAAAATTTCAGAGACATGGTCATAATCGAATTTGGTTTACACAAATATAATCATGTCTCTGAATTCCATAAAAAAACTCAAATGGTTGCAAATTCGTTTCCACCGGAATACTCATATTCGTTCACTCTTTTACAATGTATCATTTATACCCACAACCCTGTATTATTTTGAGATAAGACAAGGGCGGCGCCCTCATAAACTTGAACTTAAGCTTAACTTGAAATAAAATTGCGTCCTCTGAGAAAACGCACGCTAAAGCCTAAAAAATGTAAGATTTCAATGGGCTACTCGTCGTATGTATGGAAACCTAAAAGTGCATTAATCACTCACCAATCACTCGTATGACGATTGCTAGAACTCCTAAAGGCCGTCACCGCGGCCGACTTCACTTTAGATATGCCGAACATCTGGTAGAATTTGGGCAAAGCGAATTCGTCCAAGGAGAGCATAAGGACTCGCTGATTTTCCTCTGTACAAACACCATGACACAACGATATTAGGATAAAAGCCTATTTAAAAAAAGAAAAAGAAAGATTTTCATGTAATAAAATCCCGGGAATCCCGCGGCAATTTTCCGTTAAAGTAAAAAGTTTGGGTACATAAAAATTAGCTTATTTCGACACAGTGTTCACTGAAAGGATACCTTACATTTTCTTTAAATGCTGTGTCCCGGGAATTCCGCGGTTATTTCAAGTCAAGCGTGACATTGTCCAAACTTGACTAGAAATAACCGCGGAATCCTAGTTAAACCATAATATTAATATATCCGTCAAAATGCTTAGAATTCTGTATTGTTATAATGACGTGACGATGTAACATTGATTTGACTATGTTACAATGAACTGGTGATGTTGCAATGTCTTAACAATACTACAATGGCCAGAAAATGACACAATGACTTAGCAATGTTACCAGAACCTGGTAATGTTACAATGGCCTGAGAAATGTTACAATGGCCTGAAAAATGTTACAATGACCTGAGAAATGTTATAAACACCTGGCGATTTTATTATGCAAAATGCTAAACATTTTAAAACATACGACTACGATATGAGTGATATCTGTCATGTTACTAACCTGAAAAACTAGGCGTCGTACAAGTGCATAATGAATGTATGATGTTGATGACAAGGCCGTGTGTCGCTGCCCTCATTGACACCGTGCCGGAGCACACGAGGAAGGTCACGGTGTGGAACAAGTAGGGCAGGTGGCGAGCCACGTCCAAGCAGTTGTTGAACGAGAGCATCAACTAGAATTTCGACAAAAATATGGTTGTATGTACGTCCAAGTAATAAAGTTAAGGGCACATTCCTTTAATAAACTTAAAGCTCCCTTACCAAATATCTGGCTAGTATAGCGATGTCGTCCCACATCATATGTTGCTCGAGCATAGCAGTCGGCGAGTGACAGGTTTTGTCGACCACCTGAAAGTTCGATTGAGTGTAACGCGCAGAATCCCAAATCTGCTATTACTATCGCGTCAAAAATGTCGGACAATATCGTCTCAATCGTAGGTTTGCCTGATTGATGTATTCTCTAAATACCAAAGGCGTACTCGTGGCCAACCAATCTTTCTTTATAAACATTTATTGTAAGCGAAAATTCACAAAATAAATGTTTAAATATTTCGTACCTTTCGATATTCATTTCAGCAGACAGGCAGATGGCCCACCAAATGGTAAGCGGTTACCATCGCCTACGGACATTTGCAACACCAAAGGCGTTACAAATGCGCTGCTGCTCTCTTGAGGGAGACTGGAACCTGGTCACTAATGCCGGAAAACAACTCAATGTTGTTATGGCGGCACACTCTAGACCAGGGGCGGTAGCCATCCAAACGGGCAGATACACTTCCTCAACGGTGACCTTTGAATGCGCACTAGTGAAATTTCGCATCTTTTTCTAAGTATGAGGGATTATTTCCTTATCGAGTGTATGAACTAAAAATAATAACACCGGTCGATAAATCGCAACGAATTAGGTACGCTCAATTTGCAAAGCGATCCAAATTTCGTGCAGGGAACTATATTGTATCTGACGTATAATATTGTACAATTAATTTAAAAAATTATATATAAAAGAGCAGGCATAATAAAGTCATGCTATTATCATAGAAAAGGAATATAATAATGGATATGTATTACAATATATTCTAACATTATATTTTGTTTGTTATTGTATTTATATTTTATAATATATATATAAAGAATTAATTACTGTTTCAACAATATAATTAGTGCGTTATTATAATTTGCGACGCTCGTACAAAATCGATATAAGGCTTCAAAGTTTTATAAGGTGTTAAGAAGTGAGTCAGTTGATTTGACTGTCCACCACATTAAACCAAGGGCCAATTTTTCAATCATCAGTTAAATAAATTAGGGACCATCGACAAATTGCGTCACACGAATTTCGCGGTTTATTGACCCCTCCAACCTTCCTTATCACAGCTGGTTACATTCGTGTTACTCCTCCCTCCCTAGTTTGACATCACATATTTTATATCAAGAATTTATTAAATTAAAACAGCAGTTCCATAACTAATTTTACTAGTGGTTGCCCGTCGTCGAAAGTCGACCACAATAAAGACTTTACTTCTATAATATCACAAATTTCGCCAAGGCGACACTATTAATTTGACTGTCTGCACATAAATCCTACTAATTTTATATATACTATTGGTCGCCCACAATAATTTGTCGTCAAAAACTGTACTTCTATAATTAAAGATTTCACCAAGGCAACAAGAAACAAAAGAGTGTATATGCGTGCGTGTCAAATACGTAGTAGTATGTGTAATGTGTTTTTTTTATTGATTTAATGTACTGTTCATCCATAATTAAGAAATGTTAGCATTTTACACTCCCTCACTATATAAACTCGAAAATGAAAATTCATATTCGAAATTTCATACTCCTCCGTCCGCGCAAATTTCGTAAAAAGGTGAACAAAGTTTTTATTTCACGTCTTAATAAATAGATTTCCATTTAAATTATTTTTTGGTAACTAATTTAAACATACGCTCATACAGATAGAATTAGAAATATTTTGAAGATTTTCGTTAATAGTTCAAATTTCGTAATTAACGCTTAAATATATTTGATTTTAAAATGTGACGTCACGAAATTTATGAACTCTCTTTATACCTCTCGTCACACTATGTCATACTTCGTGTACGTCCCTTTGACGTGTGTCGTAATTAATGCTTGGCCCCTTGTAATCTGACTGGATTAAAAAATATAACAATTCAACTGTTTTATTCATGCAATTGTCATTTTTAATTTTCCCATGTTGTATTTTATTCTCATCAACAACTTTTGTATGGTGATTGAAAAATTATCCCTAAGAGTAACAATCGTTCAAGCAATAAAATCACTCTTAAAGTCCCTAAATCATAATTACATGAATAAATGGCGACACATGGTCCTCACACACCTTTAGACTTTTTTTAATTGAGAATGTATTTCTCTACCAAATCAGTCAAAAACCTAAAAAAAATGTGTGAATTCTCATTTTTGACCTATTTGGTATAAAACAAGCGCAGTCCCGTGTAATCTCTTTTTAACGTAAAAAGTATTGCGAGTATAATGAGTGAAACAACAAAGGAAAGGAATTTCGAATCAAGGTGGCCAATCAAAATCGAATTTACACTGCAGAAATAAATATCAATTAAAATGCAAAAATAAATAAAGCTGAAAAATAAATAAAGATAAAAAACAAAACGACTCACAGTAGCCGGAGTGACGGGACCGAGGATATTATTGGGCAGTTTGGATAGGGCCTGTCACAGAGAAAGACAACAAACACATTTATAGGCGAATATGTTGAACTAATGATGTGAAAATGGTTTTGGTTTAAGTGTTTTTATCTTTGAGTCGAGTATCATTCTAATTGTACGACAAATTAAAAAAATCTCACATAAATTTGCGACTTCAGTTTGTCACTTTTTTTAAAGTTTTTATTAGATAATAGTGTGTATGTGTGTGTGTTTGTGTGTGTGTGTGTTTGTGTGTGTTGGTTTGTGTGTGTGTGTGTGTGTTGGTTTGTGTGGGTGTGTGTGTTTTAGTTTGTGTGTGTGTATGCTCAAAACATTGTTTTAGCATAAACTGACTTGAATAAAATCTGTTATGTAGTTTTTTGGATAGCTATTGAAGGTTACTTTTTTAAAGCTCCTAAGCCATTTATCTAAATCAGTGAAGTCTCACCATCCCTAAGGACTCTTTGACAATTCTTCAAAATGCTTCCGAAATCCCTTCAATATGCGTGGTCCAACATACACATGCCCGATTATTTTGTTTAATTCTCTCCTTTCAATTTTTTCTAAGGAAAATTTTTCGATTTTAATAAAAAAACTCACCCTGCACATTCTACCGATGACTTTTTTGGATACAAGTTGAACATTCGCCGAGGCGAGCGCCACCGCTGTGTCCGCCATGATTTCTATCATCGGTGATCCAAGACCTATTACAAACGAACACAATATTTCATTATAATTAAAACTACATTTTTATGATTAAATATTGTGTGATTTTCATCCATTCCATTGACACTGATATTTTGGTTAGTTTTCAGAAACCTCTTTATCGAAATGACACGGCTGTCCGGTGTCATAAGTTACCAAGATAGCGGGAACTCGGATATCTTGTTTATTTTAAAATGACGTTTAACATTTGCAAACATATTTTTTTACAAATCTCATTTTTTTTTTGCAATGTATCAAAGATTAGAGGGGAGACAGACATGCAGTTATTACACACATATTAACTTAAATAAACAAGAGACGTGGAAAAATTGTTATGATAAAAAAATGTAGTCTTGTATACGTAGTGTAAGACGGTATCCGGCTCGAAGGACCAACGATCTATGTAAGGCACTGGATGAGGAAATCGAAGAACCGGCGTATGTGACACAAAATGAAGACCATCTACCTTTTTATCAAACTTCATTAAGATCCGTTTAGTTGTTTAGTTTAGAAAAGGAAACAAAGGGGAGGGTAACGTCTATCACAGCACCGATGGTCGATGTAGCTCACATGTCTCGGGGCTCAGTAATACTATTTCATATCTCGGCATTGCGTAAATATTTAAAGTACGCTTCCATTGCGATTGTGTCAAAAATTTGAATTCTACAAAGTCCAAAATATCTTATAGATATCGTCGTTATAATATTGTAAAACTACCAAAAATTCAAACATTTATTTCCCGAGTTTTCTTTTGAATGGTTATAAAGATAGAGTGGCAAGCCATTGTAATTGAGAGAATACCGAAATCAGGCAAACCTACCTACCTACCTATTGAGACTACAGTGTCCGGAGATTTTAACGAAAAGGTAATAGCAAAAATCTGCAGTGTAGACTATCCGGTTAGAAGGACCGGTGACCTTCTCAAAGTAGATAGAGGCTAAATGAGGACATTTTGAAATTTGGTGACGTCTAAGATACGCAATGGATTACGAAAAGTCGACGATGACAATCCAAACAAAATTAGATAGGATTTATCTACGAGTATATAATAGTTGTGTGGTTTTACATCTCACCTGAATTAACACTCCTTTGTATAAAACTATCCAACACCATATCTATCAGCTCTGGCACTTGGCCTATAGAGCCCCAAATCTTGGCCTGGACTGAGGGGTACATTTCAGTCTCTTCGATAGTGAGTGTTATCAGCTTCTCCAGGATCTGACCCACTTGCTTCTGACGACGGGATTCGTCTGACGGTTTGCAGAATCTGCAGTAGATTATTAAGAAAATAAAATTTTGAATAAATTACTATATTGAACCAATATTTCAATATATTCATATTAACAATATAAAAGTATAAATAATAAATATTAGAGAGTATGTCCTAATTTAAACTAATGAGTTCTTTAGTTGTAATTTGTTTTGCTACATCGATAAATTAAAAAAAAGGTTTTATCTTAAACATTTACGGTATTACTCATTTTGAGTTAGAGTAAATTTGTAGGCTACGTTCCATTAGAGACTCACAACGACCACGTTCACAGCCGCAATTTCTCCCGTTCCACTTATTTGCCGGCGTCACAATGGTAAACTTAAGTGGAACAGTTACTCGACCCACCTCTTGACATGGGTCGTTGTGAGCGCTGCGTGAGCGAAACTCAGGACGTCATTACTGACGTTTTCGCCACGAGCATAACGACCGCAGTCGCCTTGTGGAACGGCAGACGGAGAATTTTGGTCGTTGTGAGATACTAAAGGAACGCGCCCTGAACTATCTATCAAGCTGTTAGTCCTTATGTTTAGTATGACAAGGAATGCAAGTGTGAACGAATGGAGATGGAAGTATGTAACGATTGATTGATGAATAAATGACGATTGCATATGATATTAAAAGAAATTTAATCTGTCAATGCATACCTGACCAAATTAGCCAACCATGGCGTCATATACTCCAAGCACAAATGTTTCAACTCAATTGTTGATCCTCTAAAGCCCTATAAAAATATACAAGTTATATTGTTAACATTGATATAGAAGAATGCCGTGTAAAAAAAGTAAATTGAAAAATCCTAAGCATTCTACAGGGCGCCACAAATCTTTCAACCAACACTTTATAATTGAAAATATATTTATTTATTTATTTTATCTCATTCAAATATTTCAAGTATTAAAAAGTTTATTCATAATTGTATTCAAATTTTATCTGATTTGGTCTAAAAATGTTTTATATACTTAAAAGTAGTGTGTAGTGTATATTGATCTATCAAAGCTCAAGACAAGAAAGATTTGTAGCCACCTTCTAGAGATCTAAAAATACTCCATTTTGATTTTTAATTGTTATAGCCCCCTAGAATGCCACTTTGGTTTGTACGAGGTAAAAAATTAAAAAAACATTTTCCAATTGATTTGTTGTCTGTGGTAATTTACACTTAGGTCTCGAACTCTTTTTACAATAATTTAAGTACGATAAAATTATAAGGCAATATTGTGATTGAGATGTAAAAAAACTAGCCAATGTAAAATCTCCACTATTAAATCGAAAACAATACATAATGTGAACTTTGGTGAAGTGCTGAGAGTTCAACGAAAACACTATAAATTTAATAAGGAAACAACGTGACACTTATTACGTGTAAACAACCGAAGAAGTATAATATTACTAGTATACCTGAATGCACTCTTCAAGAAACTCCAGGGTCAAATGGGGCTCGTTGTGCGCCAATTTCTCGCTCACTGATTTGATGAATATAGTGTTATTTGAGGGTATGCACAAACCTGTACGTAAAATTCTCTCAATACATATTCGTTAGAAGATGCTCTTGTTCGTTATATGTGTTCAAGTTTAAAGTATTGTAAATATACAAATACTCCTTACTACAAACGCAAAAACGTCTCGAAGCTAATTTACTCGTACGTGTAGACCCTTTATCTCTACTAATAACGGGTATAAAGAGGAAAGGTATGTATTTTTATAATTTTGTATGTTTGTAACGAATAAACTAACTATTGAACCGATTTTAAATATTCTTTCATCATTCGACTGCTGCATTATCCCAGATTAATATAAGCTATATAAAAATTAGAAATCCCTAATAAAACTTCAATAATGTAACTCATCAGTGTAAACAAAATACTTGGCGCTTGAATTGGGAGAGAGAGAGAAATACTTTAGAATCTTCGTAATTAGAACAAAGGGTACATAAAAGGCGTATTTTATTAATCTAATGTCCGTTTAATAGTTTCGGCGCAACATTACGATAGAGGTATCAGAAAGACTTACCAGAAGTTTCGAGAAGCTGACCCTCGATCTTCAGATGGAATGTAGCAGTCAAAGCACATAATTGGTTGTAGGCGGCTGTTCGCAAATTGGGCTCGCACGAACCCAGATTGAGAAGAGCCATGTTTAAAAGTGTGCCGGGAACATCTTTGGGTCTTATCTTTTGGTGAACTGTCACCGAATCCTAGAAATGTAGGAAAAAATCAGAAAAAATCAAAAGAATAATATATCAGTTTTTATATTAGTTTGCTAATATTATTTTTTTTCTAATTCTTTATTACAAAGCATCTTTTCCCACCATAATTAAAACGTTATATCAAGTTATATTAAACATAACTTTTCAAACACGAAGTACCCGAGTACCGAAAACACGACGACAATTCCCGAACAAACCCGAGCGAGCGTGTGACGTCACTATGGTAATTTCTCACAAAACCTCATCATAGTTCCGTAGCATACAGCATTTATTCTCTTTAAAATAGCAATACTTATTAGTATATTCGATTATACA
The DNA here is from genome assembly GCA_012273795.1 of Dendrolimus punctatus. Classification (NCBI taxonomy): domain Eukaryota; kingdom Metazoa; phylum Arthropoda; class Insecta; order Lepidoptera; family Lasiocampidae; genus Dendrolimus; species Dendrolimus punctatus. Next base: position 24,587,761 of record CM022527.1, read on the forward strand.
GATACTTGGTCTGGTTAGTTCTGTCACAAACTTACTTCAATGAACAGTAAAAACTTACCGGTTGACTTAACTCCCATCTATTCCTGATATGTATGATCGATTGCACGATATTATCACAGTCGTTATGTATAAAACTCAATGGAGTCGCTTCATTTATTATAGACAACGAAAATTGATTGTCATCTACTAAACACACCTGAGAAACATATATTTTAGTCCTATTAATATTATAAACATTAGGAAACTGAATTAGTATATCTAGAATAGAATAAATCTGCAAAGGAGTCTAGTTTGGGCATGAAAACTTCTAAACGAATGACTTTAAATAAAGCTCGACACAAACATTTTTGTTTATGTTTTACTTTTTAACCCGCTAAATATTTTCAAAATTATGGCATTACGGTCGTCTTTTATTTGCCATTATTGCAATTCTTTTACATATACGTCGTCACCATGAAAATGCGCACGAAGCTTTGCTAGTACATGCCATCCGAATGCAATGTTAAATTAAAACTTTTAATTAATCCGTAGAATACTTTCGAGTTCATCGAATACAATTTTATGTTATCTGAAATTTTATGTTTAAAGAGTTATATACAAAAATAGCATAATGAAATTACCTCATCAATTTCTGATGCGTAGTATACATCGTTTAATAACACTGGCAGGCCTAATACTTTAGTTTTCTCAACTGAAGTGATCTGCAACGCTGTAGGTCCAACCTGTATAGGAAACAGGCGTAATAGTATGTATGTAAAAATATTTGGGTTTCAATTAAAAAAAAGCGTGTTCTAGAGTTTCAGTTATAAAGAAACACTCTCTTCTCTCCGCTCTGTACGTTCTTCGTGACCATTAATATTATTGCGTTCTATGCAATGACTTGTACGATCTTCAGGGACGCATATAAGTTATTTCGTGTTATAAAACTAAAACCCGTGTACTACTAACCTTTATTGCAACTTTGGTGTCCTTATGGGAAAGTTTCAACGCGTTATTGAACACTTTCAAGTCTTCTTCTAGAGCTAAAGTGGCGCCAGGCAACTTCTGTTGTTCAACTTCTACATAGTCGCTTAAACGACTGTGGTTGTCTATGAACACCAGTTTGCGGTTACTCTGAAGATAATTAACAATATTAACAACTAAAAATTTACGCGATTTACCCAAAGAACCTCAACTTCAAACATTTTTACACTTCTTCCTGTAGCAGAGTTTCATAGATATGATGAAAACATAAATCGTGCGCAGAAGGTTTGCCGATGATACCTCCCCCCCCCCCCCCCCCTTACAACCACGCCCGTGAACGTCTAGTTTTAGTACTATTTAGACGACCGTGGGCCGCGGTTGTAGGAGGCGGGTGGTACCTTCTACGCACGATTTATAAGTCAGGTCAAGTGATTGTTAATATAGATGTTCCACGAAAATTACGTATTTGAATATCTATCAAAGGTATTTAATTTAGAAACTATTTCGCGAGTTTTATAATGAAAAAATCTATCTTACCCTCAAAGGTGCCAAAATAGCTTCATGGAATTTAGTATACTCGCGGACCCAGCCGTTGCAGTTGTATATATAACACGCGTGTATATTTATGTAAGCCACTTCAGGTAATACCGTGAACCACTTCTGAAGGAAGTCCGTTCTGAAAGAATCAAAATAGAGGTTTTATGGTTACCTAAAAACGCAAGAAAGAAAAAAAGAAAGAAATATTTATTTCCAATTGCGACTCACACAATACAAACTGATAAGAAAATATCAATAAACGTAAGCCGCAATATATGAAATGAATTTGGTACTCAGTCTTTCGCTGTGCCGAAACATGTTCCGACGCAGCACTGGTTTTCAGTGCCGATCTCTAAAATCTCATGTCTTATGACCCCAAGTATGTGGGTAACTTTGAACTATTACATTAATAAACAAACTATATATAAGAATTACCCCAATAGGCCGGTACTTTTTGTTCTCATTTTCCAGAATAGACTACACTGGCCGGGACTTGTCCTCGGGTTCATTATTATATGGCGAAGACAGGAATTATCGTAGGTCAGTGTACCACGCCACATCTACATTAAATTTGTCAACTATTTTTTTTAGTACACATAATAAAAATACGGTTTTTAACGGTAAGCACGGTAATTTATTTGATTTATATTCCGAAGTTTCGGCCGTTTCTCCGTGGCCAAGAAATATTAAGGTGTTGCATACGACAGTTAATGTTGTGATGTTACCTAAACGCAAATCCACATCAAATGTTATATATAATTTTGTATGTTCAATAAATGTTATTTTGTCTATACACAAATTTAGAAAATTTTATAAGTAAATTTGAGGATTATGGAACTTTAAAAAAATTTCGATTTTTTTCTTTTCACCGTTTCGTAGCTAAATCACGAAAACAGCGACCACTTATTATATCTATACCCTAAATTGTGCGTGGATTCATACACCTGTTTAATTTGGTTAAGTTTAAAATCTTTCTAAACCATTCGATTAAAGTCTTAACTAAAAGTTACCTGAACCTATTATCGGAGTTGGTGTGAGTGAAGTCCACGATCAGCTCGAAGGGCTGCTGACAGAAGGGCTTCAGCGTCAGAATCACGTGGTAGATCAACAGATCTGCGTTCACATCGCCGATTCTGAAGAGTTAAGGTGAGCATTCTTTACTGTGCTAGCCAGACTGATGCAGATGAAACATTTAGAAATAAGAAAAACGTTTACAACAATTGAAAAAAATTATGGATAAACGTGTTATGTAACATTTTAAAGAGATTCCATGTTGAAGGAATTTTTTAAATACGTATAAACAACATCACAAAAACAAAATGATTAGTAAGTAAAGCTTTGTTTCCTCGTAGTGTCCTCCATCCACTGCATTATATACTATGTATGGAATTGAATGGAAAGATACGATTTTTTTTATTGTACAATACACGCAAAACTTATATGCGGTTCGGAAGTTAGCCCCGTGAGTTTACGCAGATCCAGTCGAGTGTTAATATTGATTAGAAGTGACAACGTAGTGCGAAAGAGACGGCAAGCGAGTCCACATAGCAAGAGAATGAGAGATCAACACTTCCCCTACCATCATTGTAAACACCACTTCATAAATCTTATAATTATTTTTTGCACAATGAAGCGTATGAACTTCAGGGGCGCATTTAAGATTTGCTCTCACTATACTTACTTATATCTCCTGGATATGAAGTAGAAGACAGGATTCCCGATTTTGCTGGTGCCAGCCTGGTAGAATATATTCAGACTCTTGATGCTCTTGAACTCTTCCTTCTTGTGCATATTGTGTTTCACGATAAACTCTTCGAAGTTCGTCGAAGATATGTCTATCGATGACCAGCGCGCGTATGAAGAGAACAGAAGGCCCGAGGTTCTGTATACAAGTTTAATTAATCGTAAATTTGACTTTAGAGTATTCTGTACGCACTTCTGCTTTTAATCAGGCTTATTATATAAATGTAAATACATAGTTTGATTTTCTCAGAATCTACTAACCCTATATGGATAAAATTTTACAGATAAGTAGTTAGTTATATTGCTGCATAAACATATAGTAATTGGGGGTAGTCCTCATATATAAAACTGAGGGTTAAAAACAAGTTGTGTGCTTTGTCGTTAGTTCGGTTTCTGAAAATCATAAGATGTGGTATGGCGACCAGACATAAATTTCGCTCTTGATATTTGTTAACTTACGATTCGACTGGTTTGTGTTCAGGCGGTCCCAAATACGCCAATAGGGTGGCCATCTATAAAAAATAACACAAGTTTGAGATTTAATTTATTTGTAAGAGCTTATCTAACCCCTCTTGGCTCCTATTCAATTTTCCCAGAGGACAAATAATCATGCATACTTAATACATATCAAACTTTATGATTTTAAATTTTCAAAACTCAGAAGGAAGAAACAAAGATCCAGTGCATTTTCTTATTATTTAGAAATATGAAATTGCTAGCCTCATAATAAATAATGTAATAGTCTGTAATTATCTTAATGAGTAAGGTTTTTGGCGGGAATCAAAGAGTGTTGTGTTACACAGTTTTATTTTCGAAAAAATGTGTAATAATACTTTTAAAGGAACAATAGTAGTAGGATATTTATAAATGTTAAGTAATAATAGTATTTTGTATGAGAAATGCTAACTGTGCAGTCCAATCTGTGTTATCGCACTTGCCACAAGAACTTATTTGATTGACGTAATTAAAAGACCTACAATTTGACTGAGCTATATCGAAGATTTAACACATCGGCGTCAGTATACAATAATAACCTTGTCAAAAGGTCTCCGTCCAACTGCCTTATGATCACGACTGCACGACAAATAGTCGCCAATCCTCTCTTGGTGGTTCCATAGCAGCCGATGCAAAGCCACAACATTGGCGTCGGAGATGAACGAGAGACTGTGAGAACTCTGCTCTACACTCTCGCAGTCGGAAGCGATCTGGATGAAGAACCTGCGAACGATAACGATAAGCCTTGGTGGAATAGAAAAGGAGACGAACGGACTGAGTGAAAAATCGATGAAGATACGTTGTGGAATAGAGAAGAAAAAAAGGATGACCTAAATTTTTTTATCGCATGAGATCAGCAGACAAGCAGACGGCCCGCCTGATGGAGAGCGGTTCACGTCGCCTATGGACATTTGCAACACCAAAGGTGCTGCTAATGTGCTGCCGCTCTTTAAAGGGGGGCTGGAAGTGGTCAGGCACTAATGCCGGAATACAACTCAAGGTTGTTATGGCGGCAAATTCTAGACCAGGGGTGGTAGCCATCCAGATAGGCAAATACCCCCACCACATGGCTGTGGGTTGCTTCGTTGCTGTGTGTAATGTCTTTTTATTGATTTAATGCATTTTTTACGCATAATAAAAAAAATATTAGCCTTCGGCACTCCTTCTCTAAGTGTGCGAAATTTCATAGTCCTCCATTGGCGCAATTTTTGTAAAAAGGGTACAAAGTTTTTGCTATGTTTTTACTTCATGTATTAATATAAAGATGCTAACCATAATGTTGACCTTTGCAGCTTACCTGCACAAATAGACTTTTCCGATACACCATAATGTGCATCAACGAAGATTGGTATGAATTAGATACGAAGAGCAGACCTTGCTGAAGTGTCCATAGCCGAATGCCCAAATCTGAAGGAAACCTCTTCATGTACTCGGTCAATTTATTACATTTTTTTCCGAGTGCTTCGAAACTGACTCTGGAAGAAGAAAGAATATAGGGAAATCAGAATACTCACTTTCTTCCAGCCTCGAAGTGTGCCTTCAAGAAGTTATTGAACGGCAGCATGTGATGTTCCTTGGAGAATTCCACGTGGTTCGCGATATTCTGAAGTATCTTCGACATTAGCATCAAGCCGCGTTTCACCTGAACGGGTACAGGCCTCGATACTATTCCCATCTCTTGAGGTGACACTAAAAAAATGTATGCGAAATTCAAAATATTGTATGCTGTGGAACCTTAACATGGTAAAGCATGCACCATTTGCTTTTCTGATCTAATGTGCACATATTGTTACAATAACCATTAGTATTGCTGACGGTAAAGGGAAAATAGTGATGAAACCTGCACATCGAGATCACCTATTAACGCAACCCGCCAATCTGCTTTCAAGAAGCCCGAGTCCAGCAATCTAACAGTTATTGGCTGTTAATATTGTTAACACAAAATAACATGATGACTCCTCTGCTCTATGTCGTTCCTAGTCAAAAATGAAGGACGAAATAATTGATTTAAGTGGATAGCGACAATACAAAAATAAATGTTACACAACGTTTTCAAATAATAAATTTATGCTTTCATAATAAATCTAACCATCACGGCAACACGTTAATGTAAATCTCATAACTCATTCTACCATTCATTCGTTCACTCGTTCATCCATTCCATTGTCTGTGAACTTACCAATGGCTGGATTGATGAATCTCAAAAACAAAACGGTACCGACAGCGCCGACACTCGTTTGCGGGAACTGTGCGAATCTTTTACTTAGTACCTGAAATTAATAACGGATTAGCAAAAAAATATTCCAAGTTTCAATGTAAATAAAAATCAATTTATTTTATACAAAAGAAATCGGGCTGATGTCTATAGAATAGAGACTTCTGCTAAATTTCTACCCTCGAAGCCCAGCAGATTTCAAGGAAAATGAGTGACATACATAGAGATAATGATAGACGAATGGACGTGTTATTGCCTAAATGGCTACTGAACCCTAAAAAGAAGAAAGATTATGTGTTAAAATTTTACATTCTACATACCTGATACAAGCAATGGCACATGCTTCTCAGCTGTGGGGGAAACTTATCGGCTGAATTGACTATTCTATCAAAAACCTCCTTCGTCAGGTCAATCAGGTTCGATCTATTCACGTCTATGTCTTGACCAGGGTCAATTCTGAAATGATCCCTTTGATTAGGATAGTGACGTGACAGGCAGTTCACTGATCTGACTCACTGAACTAATGACTCAGTAAACTGACCAGTCACTGAACTAACTGACTGACCGTCTCACAAATTTGACTGATTTAATGAACTAACAGACTCCTCAGTAAACAAACTAACTCATTAAACAAGTAAACCCTCTCTACCTCGGTTTCATTATCTTATTCATCTCGTCAATTATGCACAGTAAAACAGACTGAAATGACTTCACTGATTTCACTGACAGGCTCAGTTAACATATCGATTTCTGCCCAACAGTGGGACGTTTGCGGCCTAATATTATTCATTTTATATACTTTAAAACCATGTCTAGAATTGTGTTTGAATAGAGTAAAGTAAAAGTAAAGAGCTAAGAACTTACCTAGCAGGGTCCACTTCAAAGCTAAGCTCAGGCTGCTCTTCAGCCTGGTCCAGCAATGATGAGACAAGAGGCTCCAACAGAGCCTGTAGGTACCCATGACCGTATATCTTGAAGCAGAACGCCATTATCTTACTGCCAAGGGAGTTACCACGAAAGAGAGTCTGCATACAATCCGATACCTAAAATACACAAAAAAACTAACTAGTAGTAAGGCAAATGTAAGTTAGATATACGAACTGCCTCTAGGTGGGGATTCGACTCCTCTTTTACAAGCGTTTATTTAACTTGCAATGGATGTACCTATGTATGTATGTAAGTTCGGATGCAATCTTGCAAGTTAAATTTGACCAACTTCCCGGTTTCCAATTGAGCTGAAATTTTGCAAGCACATGTTTATCACATGACAATGCAATAATACGGTACCATGGAGCTGATCTGATGATGAAGTCGGAAGGTGGCCATAGGAGCTTCTGTACTAAACAAGATAGACTCATCGTGTTCAGGCTCGTCTTACTTGTCTTGAGTCGCACTCTGCTGCTACATGATATCCAGGATCTCAAAAAGCTTGTATCTGAAAAAGCTTATTCTTACCTCAACTTCCCTGTAGAATATGTTCCATAACAAGGGTGCGAGTAGATGTTTGGCATCGAACAAGGTGACAAACACACGAGCCAACTCGTCCATCTGCGATGTGCTTACTACGTTTGCTAGAGCCATTGCTATCGGTAATTCACCCTGAAATTATGACAGCATAGATATATTCTCCATAATCCGATCCACTTGAATTTTTGAGCGTTGTGAGCTACAAGAGGAACGCGCTCTTTGTTGACAGTGTTAAAATGAATAATGATGTTCCATTTGATCAATAGCGTTGCGTTTTGCGGTTTTAAATAACCTGCGTATATTTAAGACTGTTGCGACTCTTTTCTTTCTGTTACGATTCTTTTATGGTCGTCTTCTTTTGTTTACTTTATGTTTAAAATCTGTGATTCGAAAACAGCCCATTGTGGATTGTAATCTTTTAGGGCAGGCATTAGCCAGGTGTGTCAGATTTAAAGTACAAACTGATTCTAGGAAATTCTGTCCACGCGGCCGGGGCAGACATATTGCATCTGTGCAGTATAAAGCAATGCCCCGATTGAGGGGCGCGACAGTCCAGCGATAAGCACGAATGAAGCAAGATTTGTGTACATTCGATCATCTATTAAGTGACGGACTTTGCGCGTGTTATTGAATTACGACCTGCATTACGTTTGGATATGTTGCGTTTGGTTATATTTGTACCTGTGTTATACGTGTTTGTATGGTTCTAATAAGCGCTATAGTAACTCTAACCGCATTTTAATTCGAGTCTTGCGACTCCTAACGACACTATTTATACATTGTCTTTCTTTTGTATATTTTACTGTAACATTGAAATTCTTTGTATTTTTCTCCTATATCACTCACCTTGTCAGAAATCATAGTGACCAACTGCACGAGCTGTTCAAATCTATCCGCTAGCACTGTCTCGGCGAGGGTGTCAAACTCGGTGCCTTGCTGAAGGATCTTGGTCAGAACTTCCATGAACGCGGCACGCGTTTGCAAATCTCTATGGTAACCCAAATCTATGGACAAATCATCGATTATTTTAAATCACTATAACCGGATGTAACCAAATATTCGTGAATTACGAGTAAGTATTGTATTATAAGTAAACAAAATCATATAAAAAACAGTAATAAAAACTTACAGTTACAAGAATGCTGTACCTTTATATAATTAACATTTTGTTTAAAAGGAACGTAAAGTACGAAAGAAAACTAGAAAAAAATCATAAAAAAGACAAAGAATGAAAAGATGAGGCCCACTAACTCTTTTCGAGAATCCTGATCATTTGGAAAAGAAAATTTAAAAATAAAACAATCTTAATGAGTTTAATTACCAATACATAAATCTAGAGTCTATGATTTAAAATTTTTAATAAACTAGGGTACGCTCGCGTCGTCCACGTGCGACTTGAAATGCCAGTGGGATTCCCGGGACACGATAAAATCGGCCCAGTGGTTTTAACGTGATTCCGAAGTAACGGACAAGAAATCTAAAAAAATTGCTTCGTGTTCTCCAGCGTTTATATAGTTTTTTTCTTAACAGCTTCAACATACAGACATGGCATTTGTAGTTATAGTTGAGAATTTTGTAATATTATAGATTAAAAATGATTTGTTGTCATTGAATGGTAAGGACCTGAACGAATGAATGAACCCACTTACCGATACTGTGCATCAAGCCGGAGTCCACATTCGCAGAGAGTAGATGCGACATAGCCTGTATCGTCGCAGTGCGCAAGGCTTCCAACCTGCCTAAGCCTTCACTCACTTCCACCTCGTTGCAGTCGTTCAAGAGATTCATAAACAGGGTAAAATATCTGTAGGAAAAAAAGATGATTATTTAAAAATTACGTTAACCCCTCCCAGTGGCCAAAAATCGGCGAGCTGCCATCAAAACTGCTGCGCCAAAACCAGGAGAATTATACCGTCTCTTTTATTCTAATACAAATTCTATGTAGTTAGAGGGAGAAAGCATCAGTTCAACGTTCGTTTCAATTATCTGTATTTGACCACAAATTTCTGGTACTTCCCAGTGACGTGTGTGTTACAGTTCGGCAACAAATTTGTTGTGGTTCCGTCTTAGAGGGTTAAGTATATAATTTATACTGGAATTACTATGGAATTTATTAGAACTATACAAACACGTATAACACAGGTATAAATATAACTGGACGCAACCAGTACAAACTGCACGATTCAATAACACGCGCAAAATCAAAAAGAATGTACGTCTTGCTCGTATCGTAATCCTCGACGCTTGATTGCCTCACCCCTTCGTTCAGGCATTCCTTTTATCCTGTACAAATACAATATTTTTTGACTCAAAACAATAATTTCCAAGAATTAGTTCGACACATCTGCCTAACAAGTACAATGACAATAGAATGTTTTCTTAATTACAAATTTTAAACACAAAGTAAACAAAAGATTTCCAAATGCGGGACGGTAAATCAGGTTTATGGGAGGTAGATGTGCGTTCACTTTTTGTAATCATGTAACAATACTGATTTGATCTGAAAAAACAAAGAAACTATACAGCCTATTTTTTTTAATCCGTAGACAATTCATACTTGAGGAACAGTTGGCTCTTCGCTTCCATTAAGTCGCCTCTATCAGACTCCTCTGGCTGAAGCGGTAGGCCTTTGAGGAGCGCCGCTACAGCTTCCATGCAAGCCTGGTCCAATTCCCGGCAACACACTAAATACCTAAAAAAATTGCGCCCTTTCTATTACCCATTATTCATTAATAAACGAATATTACCAGAAATTTCTTTACAATACCGCCACACGTATTAAACAACTTTAATGTGCTCTATTATTATTACCTCAGGAGGCATTCAAGGAATTTTCGTTTCTGTTCTATGCAAGCTTCTTCTAGAAATTCTTTTTTATCCGTGCAGGAACGGAGAAAGAATACAATGTCCTGTGGCCGGAAGGCCTGTCGTAAGAGGCGACAAAGCAACCTACAGCCAGGTGGTAGGGTATTTGCCCGACTGGATGGCTATCACCCCTAGTCTAGTGTATGCCGTCATAACAACCTCGAGTTGTGTTCCGGCATTAGTGACCAGGCTCCAGTCTCCTTTAAGTGAGCAGCAGCGCATTTTTAGCACCTTTGGTGTTGTAAATGTCAATAGGCGATGGTAACCGCTTTCCATCAGGCGGGCCATCTGCCTGTTTGTAGAACTCCCGCAATAAAAATAAAACAAAGCTTTACTATGTAGATTGTATGTTTCTATACAACTACTGTACGGATAAATGGGTCAGCTCGAAAAGTCAAAATTACTATAGAAACATCATTAACTAAATTCATGGCGATAATCTTATTACTATTAGTGTACTTTTAACTATATCATTCTTACTAACGATTTAGATTTCTTATATCTTTGCTCATTTCAAGTGCTGTGAAAAATTATGGGATTATTCAATCGGAATTTAAATGAATGATTGTGGTGTTCTTCGCAATGACATACATACGAATTTCAAGGCAACATATCAGTATGCACTGTTTGCTACAACTCCATTAATTCTTCAGAAAGTCATTCTGTAACATACTTCTGTTTAAAACTTATAAAAAAAAGAACTTGAGATATATATATAAAATAAGCATATAAAGAAAAACAATATTTAGCTAGACGTGTTGCTGGGTAGCTTCTTGCCACTTCTTCTCGTTAACAGCAATAACATGTTGCAAAGCGGTGTTCATAGACTAGAAAGTAAAATTAAATTTTAACTTATATGTATGATCTTAAAAAAGTATTCCCCAGTGGGACTTATTTTGAATTTGAATTTATGGAAGTCTTGCTCGTACCTTGTGATCGAAGTGGCATCAACTCTCAGAGGCTGCGCGATCTGGTGGCTCGTTCCCAGAACCCAATCTGTCACGTATTCCACCATTTTGTTTCTGAACTTCATTTCCTGAAGACACAATTAATGAATTATGAATTACATCTGACATGTTGACACATTGCATTATCACAGTATCGGATCAATGAAGATTTTAAATTTCATTTATAATGGTGTTTTGAACAATTCTACCAATTTTCAGCTGGGTGCGAATTTTTGTAACTTCACTCATTTTTTGGGTGTCTTATTTGACTCGACTAAATTTCCATTTCGTTTCCATTTAAAAAACGTTACAGAATTTAAGGTTGCAAGATAAAAAAAGGTTGACAGCAGCTGTCATCTTAGTCCGGGTAATTAAAAATCAGAGTATAGGTGTGTCGTTGCAGTTTGTTGCGCTTTTCTCTTTGAAACAGCAGTAACACGTTGCGAAGTGGTATAAATAATAATAATAATCGGCAGACAAACACACATTGTATATACCCAAATTAAGCAAGTTACGCTTGTGTTATGGGTAATATACAACGGACCACTCTGGGGCTGATCTCAGACACCCAGATAGTAAATAACGGAGAAAATACGTTTCCGAAATTTACTATACCAGCAATCGAACCCGGAGCCTCTGCATTTGCAGTGAAGTAGGCCGGCAAAGGCTTAGCCCGCCCAACCACAGAGGCCGTCAAAAATACATACAGTACGAACTGGATTATATTTTGAAATTATAAAATGAACTTCTAAAGACGTTCTCCAGCTGAGCTTAATTTGAATAATAACTTTTAAATATTATTGTAACTGACCTGTCTAAAGGCCAAATCGTCTCGCCGCCTCATCATAGCTTCAACGACTTGGCATAGTTTGGTTTTTATATGCACAGATAACACCGTCATATCCAAATGGCGAACATATCTACAAAATTGCAGTATATTCAATGCATACCAATAAATAAATTAAAACTTGAGATGTGTCAAAGGACACCCGGATGGTTTTAATTAATTAGTGAAGGAATTGTAATATTATTTATTATGTACAACAAACCTGTATACACTCAACAAAAATAATCGTCGCGACAACACACTGTTCAATGCGAAATAGAAAGACGAAACTAAAATAACTGGATTGTTTACTATGAGAGGGAGGGGAGAGAGAGAGAGAGAGAGAGGGAAAGAGAGAGGGAGGGTATAGTAATAGTATAAATGTTAAATATAAAAAATAGAACAACAAATATAAAGAAAAACAATTTTTAGCTAGATGTGTTGCTGGGGAGTTTCTTGCCGCTTCTTCTCCTTAACAGAAATAACACGTTGAGAAGCGGTGTACATAGACTAGGAAGTAAAATTAAATTTAAACCTATATGTATGACCTTCGTAGCAATGTATGTACGCGCATAACTTGAGAACTACTTTACCGATTTTGATGATTTTTTTGTGTGTGTTTGAGTGAGTCCCCAAATTATTTAGATTCAGTATTGGAACCGCGAAGTGGCGGAAGGGTCTGGTCCTACATTTAATTTTATTTAATTTCTGTTTTGTGTAAAAATTGAAAATGACAATTACCTTACTATAGCTAACATTAGGCCTTCGATAGACGTAGTGCTCAAATGCTCGGAAGGTTGAACACTCTTCTTATTATCTAATATACTCTTCATTATGAAAATCGTGTGCTCAACGAATTGCGTGTTTATATCTGTTAACATTACCTGCAAAAATGAACACCAACAATTTTAATATATGGTTCTAGTTATTGCCCACGACCACTACATTTGTATTGAATATTCACAATATCAACACAACAGTCAACGACGTCTGCTCGGGTCGCACACACAGCATTGACGTGTGTTATTCGTTTAACTCCTGCTACGCGTCGATAAAAAACATGATATAACTAATAACAGTTGCGTTTCTCCTTATCACTTACCTTTATATTTTGACTAATTTAAACTACCTCTGAAAATTACAGCCCATGTGTTATTCCGATGTATTAATTATCTTATATATAAAATTCTCGTGTCACAGTGCTAGTTACCATACTCCTCCGAAACGGCTTGACCGATTCTCAGAAAATTTTTCATGCATATTGGGTGGGTCTGAGAATCGGCCAACATCTATTTTTCATCCCCCTTAAATTTTAAGGGTAGTCCACCTATAAATATTTTTTTAAAATTTTTAGATATTTTTTTTTATGATCAAGTATTTAAAAGTACATACAACCCTTAATTTTCAACCCTCTACGATCAACCCCTATTTTTTAATAGCGATATTAGTATTTTTACAATTCTTACTGGGATGATTTAGATTTTAATTTGAACCAGGTAGATGGCGCTGCAATCGGATAACAGCGCAGTATAAAACGATGACCTGATGGAGAGGGGAGGCAATCGAGCGAGAACCACAAACGAAGCAGACGTGTGTACTACAATTGGGGATCTAATAGTGACGGACTTTGTGCGTTTTATGGAATTACGACCTTCTGTATTTCGTTTGGACTTGTTGTGTTCGGTTATATTTGTACCTGCGTTATACGTGTTTGTATAGTTCTAATTTACTCTATAGTAATTCTAATATCATTTTAAATCGACCATCGCGGCCCGTAACAATATCAATACTCTCTTTTTCTACTGTAATAAACTCACGAGTTGAGATTTCGCTTTTATCCTTCATATTTCTATTTAAATATTACTATAATATAATACAATTCGATAAAAATCGCGTCGATAAATCTTCGATTATGGCTGCGAACTGTTTTACCGACAGTTTACAATTCCTTTACCTGCTGGTGTTGATCAAAGAACTTGTCGACGATAGCCTTGATTTGATCGAAGAGTATAGGATACAATGCTGGGGACATCTCCCTGCCGACCAATTCTTTGACGTGAGTCTGAATCTGCTGACCGAAGCGCTCATTACTGCAGAGCAGTAAACGAAGCAGTTGGCCGATGAATCTGATATAAGATAGGCAAATTTCAGATAATTTCATTACTTAGGGATACTATACACTGCAAAACTTTAAAATGGCGTATAATCAAAAATAATACTTATTTCATCTTTTTTAAATTTCACGGTAAATGCAATTAAATTATATGAATGGTTCAAGTACCACGCGAACTAAGTGATTGGCACAGCTAGGAAGAAACAAAGGAATATATAAACCAAATTTTAAATTTCGATACACAGTAGTTCAGGCGATAATCCCCTGGGATCCATAGACAGGGACATCGCATAGAGACCATAGACATTCCTTTTCAGCTTTATAATTGAGTATAAAAAGATATTAAAAAGACTCACTGTGTCACAGGACAATACTGCACTTCTTGAGAGCTATTCGCCAACACGTTGTACTTCCTCGAATCTATTGATTAATTTAACACATTATAATACTAACATTTTAATTTTAATTACTAATTTAATTATACTTCAATGTATAACGTACTTGATTATGTTAATATTTTTAAAGTAAAAGAAGAATGTGTAAAAAGCGTAATAATAATAATTTAAAATAATAATATTTTAAACGAAATCAATCAATTATCTATATCTGAAAAACTAAGCGTACTCGCTGTGCATGTGCTTATAGTTAAATTAGGATGTTTTAGTAAATAATAGTCATCTATTCTATCAATCAGTAATTTTTAATTGAGCGAATTCTCTTTAATATTTGACTGCTTCAATCGAAAATATATTTCAGAGAACAAAATTTAAAATAAGATAAGAATGAACTGTGATGCCATTTGGGCTTGTAGCTTATCAAAATCAAAATTTTGAAGTGAAAACTTCTTTAGCCGCGTTTGGGCACTTTTTGGTAGGGGAAAATCTTATGGGTTCGCGTCACCGACATGCTCATGACTGACGCATGCGCAGCGGCCGTCTGCTGTGCGCGTCAGACGCTTTTGGATGGGTGAAATCTCGTGCGTTCGCGTCACCGATATGCTTATACTATATATATATATATATCTGTAGCCATACAGCTGACGTATTGTGCAACATTAGAGCTAGATTTAGCGAAAAATTCAATGTGTATATTATACTATGCATTGTTAAATAGTGATCTAATTCAAACATTATGAAATTTAAAATTTTAATATCTAGTAAAAGTTCTAAGTTTTTACTTTTATCGGTAGTAGTCTCTATAGACTACAAATTTTTTCACAGTACCAGTAATCTTACATGATATTACCCCCCTCCACTTACCAATTAAAAACCACAACAAAAAACTTAATGGCAAATAAAGGCACGATTAAAAGAAATATATTTTGCTTTCTTTAACTCCTATTCATAATCAACGAAAGGTACAAGTATCTAACCGTGTCCATATAAATGCGACCAGTTGTTCGAAGGCCTCCTCTGTAAGCAGACTCCACCCAAGGCGCACAAGAACGAGGTTATGTTCGCCCACTCTTGAATTTGCATCTGAAATATGATGCATTCACATTGAATGAATGGGTGGTTGAAGGAGTTGTCACATTTTAATTATGTTTTACATCAAATTCCATTAACATTAGACCTTTTTTTTCTCCTTCTTCCAGACGGACAAGGTTATCTGGCTATCTATCATTTGGGGTTTTTATGTTTTATTTTCTACTCATTTTTTAATTTTTTTTATTACAAAACATTAGACCTTAAATCAACTCATTTTGTGCTTGATTGAATAAATATGACAAAGTAAATTCATGTGCTATATAACAAACCAAACTCGCCAAGGATCCTCACCTCGAAGTCATGCTCACTGCTGGTATGATGTGAGACTCTCCTTTTAGCCACAGCACGATGCAAGGCTTCCATCTGGCATTCGTCCATTTTGTCCCCCTGCACTTTGGGATACTTCTGCAAGAGCTTGCACAGGGAGTCCCTTGATAATAGACGATTGAATTATGAAAATATGTATGTATATCTTGTTGAAAATGGTTAATGCCCATAAACGTTCAACTGATAAGCATCAGCTTCCCCATTTATGCGAACTAATGTTTTACTTATTATTAGAGATGCTACGAATATTCGGTTCCCATTCAGTATTCGGCCAATTATTGTGTTAGTATTCGGGCGTATACCAAATATACCTTAATACCTAATCGTGAAAAAATTCTGACAGTATTTAAAAGTGTGTATATATTTCAATCCCACATTTATTGATAGTTAAAATTAGTTTTAACTAGAGACGCCACGAATATTCGGCTAGGGCAAATACTACACAGCATTGGGCCGAATACCGACTAGTTTAGAAAAGTTTCCAAATATCGAGAGAAGCCGAATATTGGTGGCTTCTCTACTTATTATGCTTGTCAAAGATGGATTTGCTGGTGTCACATTAACAATCTTGCCCAATTCGAATCATTGGTTATCTCCTCTCAACGTCAGCGTAAGGTAATTAGGTTAGAAAAAAAACCTAAGTGATGGAGCTCCCAGACCAGGATTCGATCGTAGTCATTGAAATGAGACTCCGGTGGCATTATTTTGTTTACCATATGGCCCATGAACGGGAGATCCATCCTTTATGCTGTTGACGATAAATATACTTCTTATCACATCATTCGTTGTGTCATATTATTTACATTTTCTTTAATAAAAAAATCAATTGCTATTCCTTTGTCTGGCTAAAGCTTAAACACGGCTTGACTGATTTTAATTAATTTATATTATTTTTTTACTGGGCCCCGGGGTGGTTTAGACTCACAATTTATTGACTAAATGTTGCAAACAGGTTCTACGTTTTTATTTTTCCAGGGCAGAACAACGTCTGCCGCGCCGCTAGATGTGTAAGTAACAAGTTAAATACTAATATCTCACTTAAATATGGAATGTACAAAAATATATATTTAGCACTAAACCACCACGACCCTTTTAGATAGTACAACGCCTTACCAACATCGGAATGTTTCCTCCCAAACCGGCTGCACTCCATTGACACAGTGTTCAATCTTCCTGAGCAACGCCATAATCCGTTTCTGAAGGGCAGCTGAACCTACAAAGTAGTAACAGTTCAAATCCAATTTAAATATTCACCAGGACCCCGTAGCACGCTTGTGGTATGTATACACGTAGTTTTTGTAGGTTGTATGTAGTAGGTATTGAAATTATATTGTCCCAATGTGACATCTTTATTCTGTGTATGTTTTACAAAAATTAAAGCCTTGTATACTATATTTATGCTACGTATGCAAATACTTAATTATCGTGCTCTGGCCTCCTTTCAATTAAAGATACCAATATATTAAGAAGTGTCCACTGAAGGGCAGCAAATTAACATGGCACCATAATAGCAAGTGGAAAGTATTTAAAATAACGCCACAAATGATTAAAGTAGGATACTAGATTAAAGAAGGAAAGAAAGACTTCCTCTTTGTCACTAATTTTACGAAAATGTAACTATTACATTTATATACACACATCTCAATACGAGAAAGTCACAATAAGTACTTTTCCAAATTATATTTTTTAAGTTTTGAACACAGCACACTTCACTTCGTTTATAACTGCTAAATTCATATCATTTCCTTTTCTTACACTGGCGCTATTTTGACGAGTTTTCGAACGATAATTTGCTGTTTACAGGTGGACACTTTTTCAACTGATCCCCCATACTAGATGGTCCTCCTTACCTCTACCCTCCATACGTGTCGTACACGATTCGTACATCGTGACGCGCAACTAGAAAAGGTCTATTACATACATAGATACATCGGGAGGCATTATTACATAAGTAAAACTATTTGGTAATATAAAAATTATGAAAACACTATTGTGAACACTTCTCAAAACATTGCATATTGTACGGACGATAGAGATTAGAGAGAGACGCGAAATCTATCTAAAGAGATACTTTCAGATCATCAAGTGTGGAATCATCCGTAAGGCAAACAGCGTGACTGGGTGAATAGAATAATAACTTATGAATATAGTGACACTTACTTTGTATGTTCTTATAGAAACAGCTTGTACCCATATCAGGATTGGCTGCGTGCACAAGTAATAAAATTTCATAAGCTATACATGACACACCATACACACATAATTATTGTATTGTTACGAGTTAAATGCCGTTGGAATTATTATAGAGTTTATTAGACCTAAACAAACACATATAACACAGGTACAAATATAACCGAACAGAACAAGTCCAAACTTACTGCAAAAGGTCGTAATTCAATAAAATGCGCAAGGTCCGTCGCTATTACATTACAAACAGAGAGTAGACACGTCTCACTTTGATCGTGGTTCTTGCTCGACAGGCCTTCCTCCCTCAATCAGGTCATCGTTTTTGTACTTTAAAATCCGTAACACCTGTCTAATTATTACAATGCACCAATAGGCTGTTGCCAATAATGCTTCTTTTGTTTACTTATTAAACAAAAGAAGACGACCATAACAGAACTACAATAGTTTCAATTTTATTAACAACAACATTTTTTTTGCAGGAGTTCAGCAGACAAGCAGATGGCCTTCTTAATGGAAAGCAGTTGCCATCGCCAATGGACATTTGCAACGCCAAAAATGCTACAAATGCCGGAACACCACTCAAGGTGGTAATGACGGAATACTCTAGACCAGGGGTGGTAGCCATCCAGTCGGGCAAATACCTGACCACCTGGCTGCGAGTTGTTTTGTCGCCTCTTACGACAGGCCTACCGGCCGCAGGAAATTGTATTCTTTCTCCGTTTCTTCACGGATAGAACGACAACTTCAAACGTACCTTTAGAATATCAGAAAAAACATGCATTTTTAACATCTTTTTAACACTCACCTGTAGTCAGGACTGTGGAAGTGTGTGCGATCTCTTGGAAAACTGCGTAATTGGGCAACAAGCAAGTGGCGGTGATCTCGTCGCTGCCACAACGTATATCGGCTTCCTGACAGAGGAGAGCGAAGCAAGACATGGCCACCAACACCACGTCAGTATCGATGGACCAGAGGCACATGAAGAACACAACCTGAAACGATGTATGAACCTCAGAGTCAGCTGGCAGCTTCCAATAACATGAGTTAGAACAGCTGCGACGAAAACATGATGTACCTGTACAAAATTGGGTTAACACTATTAATTTCTTGCATTAACTCCTTCGAGGGGCCAAATTTAATATTATTTTTGTCCACAAGCTGCCAGCTGCATCACAATTGCCGCGCCAAAACCAAGCGAATTATGTCGTCTCTTTTATACTAATACAAATCCTATGTAGTTAGAGGGAGAAAGCATCAGTATAACGTTCGTTTCAATTATCTGTTTTTGACCACAAATTTGTGGTGCTTCCCAATTAGCCGTGTGTGACAGTTCGGCAACAAATTTGTGGTAGTTCCATCTTAAAGGTTAATTTCTCGGAGTCAAATCGAGACCAGTACTTCACGCAATAACAAAACTAGCAAATAAGCGTGTATAAATTCTAAAAACTTTTTTCTAAATTACGTTGTAAAAAAGGGTACGGAACTCGAGTTGGTATTTGTTAAAAAAAATCAGCTCACCTCAAGTTTGATATGTGCTTGTTTACAAATAGGTATCTGGGAGCCGAGGTTGGCATACTCTTTGTTCTTTGCCAAGAACTCATTGCGACAAGTCAAGATGTCGCGAAGCCATCGCAACACCTCGCGATAGTTGCATATCTGACGTTGTATTAACTTCTGGCTGATGTTGTAGAGCACTTGAGAACTGTTAATAGAAACAAATATTTAACCTCCTTCTTTTATATTTTTGTCCGTGCAGGAAAGGAGAAAAAATTCATTTTCCTGCGGCCGGCAGTCTATCGTAAGAGGCGACAAAACAACCTACAGCCAGATGGTAGGATATGTGCCCTTCTGGCTGATTACCACTCCTGGTCTAGAGTATGCCGCCATTACTACCTTGGGTTTTGTTCCGACATTAAAAATGTCCATTGGCGATGATAATCACTTTCCAACAGGCGGGCTGTCTGCCTTTTAGGGTGATTCAAACATCACCATTTTGGGACGCTTTCATAATGTGGGGGTTGACGTCACACAAAAACATTAGCGTTCTTTAAACTATAAATACACTCAGCAAACGTGACTTTTTAATTTATTTGTACAGCTTTACATAACAATAAAATTCCTCCCGATGTACCTGCTACCTGAGGTCGAAGTTTCCAGTGCTAGTAAACTTGGCAGTAGAGCAAATTCAGTAGCGCGAGAATCTTCGATCTGGTGTTGCGAATCGTGTTCAATGCAATTGGATTTTTATCGTGTATCCATGTGTAAATGGAGAAGAGCTAAGATGCATATTCAGCAAGCAACACTCTGCCATTTCGCTTGAGAATAAAGTTCAATATAAATTATTTACCTGTCGTAAACCGTTCTGCACTCTACTGTGCAATCGAAAGCTGCCGATCGGAATTATTTATAAGTTGTGTAAAACTACATAATTTACCAAATTTATTATATTGTTACGAGTTTGCAGGACTCGAATAAAAATGCATTAGAACTATTATAGAGTTTATTAGAACTATACAAACACGTATGACACAGGTACAAATAGAACTAAACGCAACAAATCCTAACGTAATGCAGAAGGTCGTAATTCAATAAAACGCGCAAAGTCCGTCACTATTACATTCCCGAGTGTACACACGTCAAGCCTAGATCGTAGTTGTAGCTCAACTGACTCCTCTCTCAATCAGGCCATCGTTTTATAGTTCACAAATGCAAACGTGCCCGCCCGGCAACGTCGACGTGATTTCCTAGAATTACCTTGTACTTATAATCCTCAACACACGGTTAATGATACTCGTTTACGGGCGTGAACAGAGTACAATAGAACGACAGGCTGTTCTCCAAAACAACTAGAAACGTATGCCAATAAATAAGTGAACACAAGAAGACGATCAAAAAAGGATTACAAGCAGTTCAAATGCCGACAGGTAATAAAATGTGCTTTTATAGATCTGTACATAGAATTTGTCTTTGTCAGAGCCTAAGTTGTAACAATATTAAGTATGATTTTGTAAAGGCTGGTTTCCGCGGTGGTTCATGACTACACATTGACCATACATTGCAATGTCATAAACTCCTGACACAGAAAAAATACATCAAGACTTATAGTTATCAAATGAATCGTGTCCTTTGGTATCAGAGGTAAAACTTACTTGATATCCCAGAAGGTGTTGAGCGGCGCCCCGGGATTCCACATATGCACCCTATCCGGTCTATGAAGGGCTAGCAAGGCGTCCATGGCCCCCTGAGAGATCTCCCCCATGCCCGTCTGGTGGACCAACGACACTAAGCCGTTTATCAACTCGGTGGTAGACGATTGTATCTCTATGCTAGAACGGCCTGGATTCTGTATGCAAAAAATGTTATATTTAGTATTTTAAAACTGGAAACCATAGGTTCTAGTAGAGAGCTATATTATTTAATAATCGTCTACCTTATCTAAGAGTTATCTATTAATTGTCTATCTTATAAAAGAGTTATCTATTAATCAACTATCTTAACTAATATTCATCTATTTAATTGATTATCTTTATTAATCGTCTATATTATCTAACATTTATTTATTAATCGACTATCTTATTTTTCAATTGTGTATCTTATGTAACAGTTACCTATTAATCGACTACCTTATCTATTAATCGACTATCTTATCTGTTAATAGTCTATCTTATCTAAAAGTTATCTTTTAATCAACTATCTTATCTGATCATTACAAAAGTCTATCTAATATAATACCTACACTCAACATAAGCATGGGATCTGCGTGTATTAATTTAACAATCAGAAGCAATAGATTCCTATAGGCCGGCATTTCTTCAGATTTGTTGAATTTGGATTGCACCTCTTTGGACTTTAAGGATAGAGAGATCATTCGTAGAGGAGTGTGGACCACGTAGCCCTGAAAAAATATAAATTTTAAGCTTAAACTGTTAATTAGTAAAAATCACAGTACTAATCGTTGTTTAGGCTCATGTATCGAACCAACGAACAATTTCTAAGTATAATTACTTAAAAATGGTTCGACACATGAAGAAAGAAATGAATACATACCTGAGTGGCTTTGTTTGAAGTGTCAGTGAACATTGCTCTCAGTTCAGCAGCTCTTGGATACAAAAGTTCGATTTGAGGCCACCAAGGAAGCCGTGGTTGTTTTATGATTCTGCGAAATTTAATTTAATAAAAATCAGTATTAATAATACATTTAAATAAAAAAAATACGTATGTTGTCCAAGTAAGCGTCAGTCTAAGCACAGTGAAAAATGGTTACAGGTGATGAACCATAAAAATGCATTTAAAATATAATTTAATCTCAAAAGCGACACCACAGAGCTTGCCCAAAATACTTTCGTTGAAAATAATATTACCAGTTGCCAGACTCGAATTCAAATGCCGTTGGAATGGTTACAGAATTTATTAGAAATATACAAACACGTATAACACAGGTACAAATATAACTGAACACAACAAATCCAAACGTAATACAGAAGGTCGTAATTCAATAAAACGCACAATGTCCGTTGCTATTAGATTCCCGAATGTCCACACGGCACGCCCGTATCGTAGCTGTAGCTTGACTGCCTTCCTCTCTCTATCAGGCCGTCGTTTTATGCTCCACAAATGCAAAAGTAAACGTATGTCGCCCGGCAACGTCGCCACATTTTCCTAGAATTAACTTGTAACACCTGGCTAATGATGCTAATGAGCGAGTACAATAGGACAATAGGCTGTTCTCCTTCAATAACTTAGAACGTATGATAATAAATAAGTGAACAAAAGATGACGATCATAAAAGGATTACAATTAGTTCAAATGCCGACAGGTAATAAAATGTGCTTCGTGGATTTGTCTTTGTCGGGGGGCTATGTTGTAACAATAATTTTGTTGTACTTTGAACTTTCTTTTACTTATCCTCTGCAATCTCTTTGACATTGTTGGCTTTGAAATGGACATGAGATATTAAAAACCCAAATATTCATTAACTTACAACAACTACTCACCTAAGAAGCGAATTCATTATAACATAATGATATGATATGTGAGTGTTCAAATTCAGGCACACTTTAAGAGCATCGTTGTTGTGCGGCATTATCCGAAACAGAGAAACGAAGCAGTCCGTCATCAGATCCAATTCAGAGTACCCGGATATCGGGTTGCCGCGAATGTACGACTTTGACGGATTGAACAGCAGTGACTGGAACGAATGAACAGAGAATGAATGAATGGAGAACGAACGAAACGAATGAACGGAAAAGAACGAGTGAATGGATATAACGAATATAAACTCAGTGGATTTTGATGAAAGCAATTTTCGTTAACGTAGTTTTAGAACTAAATCAGGTACTCTTGATTTGCTTTTGAGACACTTTGTTTGACATAAATAAGTAATTATTATGATTTAAAAATTTCAAGCAAGTACTTGGGTTACTTAGGGTCTTTGTAGTAAAAATCTCAACAGATTAGTGAAATCACAGTTTTCAATATGCCACAATAATTTAAAGTCAAAAACACATAATTAGACTGAATTTTGGTCTTACAACAAAATTTAAAAGAAGCAGCTTTACAAATATAAAGAACACACCTTGAGATCATCTTTGACAGATTTGACTAGAGTAAAAGTGACATTTCCAGAATCAGCTATATTTAAGTAAGTGGATGCTTTGCATAACTTTACACAGGTCACAACGGCTGCTTCGGTCATTTGTTTTGAATTATTTTGAGGACCTGAAAAATCGTATTCAAATATCAAATTACAAAATTATTTCATCACACTTCTAAATGCGAGGATTCTATGACTCTTATTCATATGTAAAAGAGAATTAATGATTCCTCTAAAAATATTCGATTTAGAAATTACCTTTTCAAACTAACTTTTTCTCGCATATTTTTATAGCATGGCATATTTTTTCGTATGCCATCTCTATCGCACCAAACGCTGTCAAGTGTAATAAATCACGCTCTTACCGCCATTATACCGAAAGTAACTATTGTACCTAAATACTTTTTTGTTATAAGTATATGATATTTTTAAATATTATTTTGTTTTACGACAGTTGTTTTTTTATTAAAATTCAGTTTGATGATTTAAAACAAAATAACAGTTTAACATACATTTTGCAACAAAATGTGTTTAGGTACAAATTACACTTACGATAAATCGGCGGTAATAGCTCAAAATGTTCAGACTAATCACTCAGATGTGCTACGTATTCACGGAGCTAAGTTCACTCAAGACGCATTTAAGTATTGCGCATAATACACTGAGCGACTGCAATTTTTTGTATTGCGCTTCAATGGTGATACTTACTTAAACCACGTTTAACTGAATCTATGAAGAACTTCTTTTTTGTATGTCTTGGACTGCAAGGGGCCCCACTGTCAGCGTTTACTATTTCTTCTAGAACTTTCTGAAACAAAAGAATATACGAAAAAAAGGAAGTTAGTGTGGAAATGATAAAAACAAGAGACTCGGCAAATTTAAGTTACTTTATTAATGCAAGGCTCTGTAAGGTGACCAAAACTCATTTTTTAATTTCAGCTGAGAATGCTAAAAAAATAAATTAATTGAAAATATGCGACATATTTTTTATTGCAGGAGTTTAGACAGCAGACAGGCAGGCAGACGGCCCACTTGATGGAAAGCGGTTACCATCGCCTATGGACAATTGCAACACCAAAGGTGCTAAAATGTGCTGCTGCTTCTTAAGGGAGACTGGAACCTGGTCACTAATGCCGGAACACAACTCGAGGTTGTTATGGCGCCAAACTTTAGACCAGAGTGGTAGCCATCCAGTCGGGCAAATGCCCTACCACCTGGCAATAACAACAAAAATATCTAAAATTACTTAATAGGCCTTGTTCAAATTGATTTTATTAAATAAAAATCAACCAGATATCATTACATTTTAAAAACCAAACACAAACATACAACTATATAAAACATGGGTGGCACGTGCGCGCGCGTGTGTTTGTGTGTTTGTGTGTGTGTTTGTGGGTGTTTGTGCGTGTGTGTATGTGTGTGTGTGTGTTTGTGGGTGTTTGTGCGTGTGTGTGTGTGTGTGTGTGTGTGTGTGTGTGTGGTGTGTGTGTGTGTGTGTGTGTGTGTTTTTGTGTGTGTGTGTGTGTTGTGTGTGAGTGTTTGGGTGTGTTTTAGTTTTTGTGTACATTCCGTATTCTTTTAAAGTATTTTACACTAACCTCTTTTTGTTCGTGGATAATGTAGTAAGATAAACACTGACTTTGTACTATATACCTTTTTTATTATGTAACTTTAGTGTATATCTGCTTATTATCCTAAATAAATATATAAAACATAGCTTAGTGACTTTTTATTCGTAGTCTTAAACTTACAGGATTTAATACCAACAGCATTATTTGTAGCGGCCACATGGCAACTCTGGATTTCTTGTTATCTGAGAAACTGTCTTGTAGTACGTCGAACAGAGTGTCGCAACATTTGCACAACTCGTCGTTAGGCCGACATTGAAGTTCAGAGAATTCCTACAAAATAAATTCCAAATTGTTTGTAACTTACTCGCTTACATAGTTTTACGAAGTTTAGAGACTTACAAATTTTTTACAGTTTTACACAAATTATATTTCCGATCGGTACTTCTCGTTTGCGCAGATAAGGCAGACCGGTTTCCGTTTTCATTCATTCTGTTCCGCTTACACGATTCATACACTGTGGTGCAATACTAAAATTGGTCCACTGCGCTGGTATATTGGACACCCCCCTCTTCTTCCTAATAGTTTTAAGAGGTTTATAGACTCTTAAAACAAAAATGTTATTCATTATCACATTCAGAATGCGATTACGGAAAACACTTTTTTAACGAGCTTATAAAACCCCTACAAGTTAGACATGAGTGGGCCAAATTTTATATTCTTAGTCAGTTCGTAACAGACAGACTTCAGAGGAGAACCATAAGATCCCTTCCACCTTTAAGTAAAAGATGCCAAAAAATTAATTACCTGAGGATATGTATCCATCCAATTCCATATAGCCTTCTCTAATGATGTAACTAAAACTATATGCGCCGATTTCCTTAGCAACTTAAATTTTTGTATCGACTCTACAAAATGAAACATAGGTTTTAATACAAACACCAATAAAAAAACGGGAAAATTAAATCAAATAGACCGTTGTCTCGTCGACAATACGGACTCCACTGGCTAATTTTGAATCCTGTTATAATATTACCTGTTAAAAGCCGTATAAGCCTCAAAATATCGACATTTATATGTTGTATTAACTCTATATCTGTATAATCGGGGTTTTCTTCTGAGCTAGATGATAGTTCCTAGAATAAAAATCAGATTAATAGAGGTAAATTAGCTTCGAAACATTATTAGTTTATTTATTTATGTGCTGACAGTACGGTACTTCAAATGCAAAAGATCTTTAAGTTACCTGTAATCATTACTGCCTTTGAACAAACTGAAACCAGCATTAAATACTACTAGGAGATATCGATACTTCTATAGTAATCCGATAAACATACAAGCGCAAATGTACACATTCATTCTTCACTGGCTCAAGAACAAATGCACTCACTCGCTCAAGAACAGATTAGAACACTTACTCACAACACACATACACATTAATGTTCACAGAATGCTGTCGGCATTAATACCACACTATAGGATGTCCAAGATCTTTATGGAAGCTCACACATATGTTTAAAGCTATTGTCCATAAAACAAACTACCCTTTGCTACAGCACTTACACAGATGATAACAGCTTTTAGTAATCCGCGTAAAAAGCTCTAATATAATCTATAAATATTAACATATTTTTTCATACCTGTAACCGCGCGCTGATTCTGTTAAATACTGCATTAAAAAAATTAAGACTTAATGCAAACAAAACTTTGCTAGCTAATTGTTTAAGTAGTGTGTTATTCACTATTCCCTCATTGCGCATGTCTGAAAAAAAAATGTATTGTTATGAGCTACAGGACTCGAATTAAAAATAAATGCCGTTAGAATTACTATAGAGTTTATTAGAACTGTACAAACACGTATAATACAAGTACAAAATAAAACTGGATGTAACGAGTTCACACTGCGCGATTCAATGCAATTCAACACGCGCAAAGTCCGTCACTATGTCGCTAATCGAAAGCACTAAACGTCTTAATCGTATCGTAGTCGTCGATTTGACTGCCCACTCTCCGTTCGGGCATAGTTTTATACTAACTATACAGTACGAAAAAAACCTACCACATGCAAGTGCACCGCTCGGCATTCGGAAACACCAGTGAATTTCCGAGAAATAGTAATTTGCACACCTGGTAAACTTCGGCGCAATGCAATAAAAACAAGGATTAATAAAATAAGTTTTTTTAATGTTTCTGCTTCGTGGCAATCTGTTTTCCAACAATACGCCACTTCCTGTCTGATTTCTCAGTTTATGTCTTCCTCGAGAGCCATACTTGTATGAACATTTTTTTTACACGATTCTCTGGATGTCAGGTGGTAAATCTTTTATGTAGGCTCGGTATGTCGCTCCTTTTTAGCTGGGTATCCTGAAGAGCGCCTTCTCCACTCAAAGTGTGTGCTAGTTTGTTTAATAAAATAAGTATGATAACAATAGATGTTTTTAAAGTTTAAACACAAAGTAAATAGAAGAATTCGTTTTTACAACATGCTAGATGTGCGGTCTTGTCGGTATGTAACAGTATCATTAGTGTTTAAAAGTGGTAAAAAATGTGTCGGCTACTATCTCTCTAATAAGGGATTAGGTTTACAGTTTTCACATACCAATAAACTGACAAACTTCTCTGAGTAATATCTTGACATTCATAGCCTCCTCATACTTGGCTGTATCTTTGGGCTGAGAACTTAGGCATATCTCCAATGTATCCAAAACTATCACCAGACTGTCATGATACCCTTTCTCCAATTCTGTTTGGGGACGGTTGACCCCACTTGATATTGTGGGCTGGTACTGTGGAACATTGTTGTTTGTAGGTTTCAGTATTCATTGTGACAAAAAACGGAACATATAGGGAAAAGTATTAAACTATTTCAAAATTCAATAAGAAGAAGATTTAATGACTTAAAAAAGGACACACTATAAAAACAAAAACATAATAGATAACACACCATGATTAAATATCAGAAGTGTTAAAGAGAGGTTAGGTAAAAAGCATCTCAAATGAATTTTCATGTACAAAGAGCTAAATGAAAGTAGATGAAGCAAAAGTTGTTTGTCAGGATCGTCACAAGTGGAGATTCATAGTCTCTGCCTACCCCCATGGGAAACAGGTGTGATATTATGTATGTACGTATAATAGATTCACAAGAAAATATACACAAAAAAACAAACTTGACTCAAAAGAAAGAATAAAGAAAAATTATCATTATTATCTGTATATCTTTCAAGGCCGCCCAATTAAAAAGGACCCAGACTTTTGGAGGGCTTGTGTAGGGCCATGGGAAGGCCAACATGTAGAGGCCCCTTGACAAATTGAATGTGGCGTAACACTAACGGTGACTTGCCACTCCCTGCATGGGCCCTTAAAAATGCCATAGAAGACAGGGGCAATATGGGTGTGAGTGTCTAAGGGGTGTAGATAGGTGGGCTGCAGTTTCACTGAAGCTACTTCTGACATTCAGCCATCTATTACTTCCACCTCTGGAGCTTGTCTTAGCTCTAGCGATCTCCACTCTCTGCCGGCTAGCTAAGGCAAGCACAGAGGCGGGGCCTTGCCTTGACCCCCGGAATCAAGTCCGAGGTTCACCTAAGGCTTTGCCACAAAGCCCCCCTGTGGGTATATTATTATTATTCATTTCAAAACTCAATTACAGTAAATTTTTGTAGATGCATGGGTGTGTACACAATAAAGTGAATTTGGTGTTTCATATCACTAGTCTTAGTACTTTGTGACATAATTAGATGTGGTATACAGAGAGATGTCAGAGTGAGCCACATAAGGATTCCGTTTTTAACCTCATATATTAGAATATCTCCTATTTATACTTACCAATTCATTAACTCTCTGTAGTATCTTGGTAAGGCCAGCTATAACTAAAGAAAATCTGTGTCGACTGATTTGAACAAGACATGCTTTGCACTGCTCCTCATTGATCCTGGAGTGAAGGTTCTGGGCACCGGTTTTATAAGGAAGCTAGTAAAAAGGGAAATAAAAAGTTGTAACATTTCTTATTAATTACTAAGGGACCATTCATAAATTATGTCACATGTTAAGGATGTAGGGGAGTGGGTGTCCACAAAGTGTGAACTTGTGGGACAAGGAGTATAAGAGATACTAAATTTTGTGATTTCAAATTCTAATATCGCTATAATATTATAACTGCAAAAGTATGGATTTGGCTGAAACTCTGTATATATATATTTTCGATGCCCAGGATGAACACAGAGTACTTTTTATTAGTTTCCAGGATAAAAATATATTTGTCTCTCTGTTTAGTTTTCTTTTATGGAAAGACTATTGTACCGATTTGGCTCAAATTTGGTACATATGTAATATTAATACTGAGGATGGCCAAGGGATTCTTTTCATGCTGGGTAATGAGATTGATTTATGTAAAGGTTATCCTGAAAACTAGAACAGTTTTCTGATTTAGTCATTCTTGTCT
The DNA here is from genome assembly GCA_012273795.1 of Dendrolimus punctatus. NCBI lineage: Eukaryota > Metazoa > Arthropoda > Insecta > Lepidoptera > Lasiocampidae > Dendrolimus > Dendrolimus punctatus. Next base: position 24,617,535 of record CM022527.1, read on the forward strand.
ATTACATCCACTCTGTCAATATTATCCACTTCATCCACTTGCTCCATTTTGTCCAATTCATACATTTTATTGAATTAATTCATTTCGTCCATTTTATCTATTTTGCCTTTTTTATTGTCTTTTGTCATTTATGTAATTTATAGATGAGGGATGGGATAGATTGCGATATAAAATGAAGTGAATCTTCCCGGGGCAAATACATAAAAATGTAATACAATGTAACCTGTACTGCCTGCTCTTTAAACAAGAGGTACATGCTAGAGGTTAACCCACAGCAAGTTCATGGGGTATATATACTCTAGTATTAAATAGAGATCAAATTTTGTGTTTTAAAGACATGAAATTTTAACAATTAAACTCTGTCTGAATCTGTATGAGCATATTAATTTCTTAAAGTATAAAAAATAATTTAAATAAATAGAAATAAAACTAATTTCACAACTGTTGTTTCAATTTAATACTTTCTTGATGTAAAACTACAAAATAATGATGTCACACTTGGGAGGGAACAATCTCATGAATATGACCAGCTGTGACAAAGAAGGGGACAGAGATCGAAAAATCATTAAATTCATGTGACATAAATTGTGGATGGCCCTTCAACACTACTTTTAACATGATATTAAAAAAATTATGCTAAATAATATTTAATCATAAATATTCTATTTGTTTTACACTCCTACAAAATCTAGGTGATTTCTCAGTTTTGAAAATGAAAAAATGTCATGACATAGCATGACATACACAAACAAAAATTAAGGACATTTTTATTAAATAAATGTTCATATGAATTACTCGACTTTTTAAATAATACATTTAGATTAATTTTATTTTATATATTAATGTATTAATATTATAATAATTTCAGAGAATAGTATAGTAATAATAATTATTATACCATCTTTTTGGTTATTATTATGACATTGTTTCTAGGACATTTAACTACATTTATTATTGTAATTTTTTATGTCAACTGGCTAAACATGATGCACCTTTACTTTTATACCATCAATCCAAACACAGACTTAGCTATAATATAGATTGAGATAGAAATTAGGATATAGCAAGCTACCACACACGGGAGCTATACTATAATATATATTTTGGCCTCACTCGGTCTACGATTGTCCTTGCAAGCGCAAGGCTTATTTTCTGTAATTAATATGTAATACATATTTGTGTTAGCCTAATCTATAAGTAACAAGACGCTATATTAAAGAACCTAAATTTAAATATATTTTCCGGATCGGTATTTGGTTATAAGTCGAACTTAAAATACAAAGGAAAAATTAAAAATTTAACGTCGCACTACTCGAAAAAGCTAATAATATTCAGCTAAACCACCGAATATGATTTGTATTATATTCTAGAGTCAATCTAAGATTAATTATTGTTCCAAAATACAAGTTTAACAGTTTTGTTACAGTATAAATATATTTGGTGTATAAAATACTGAGATCAAGAATAAAATCGATTTGGTTTGACTCAATATGGGTGGACCTTAATTAATAAATTAAAGTAAAAGTACACAAGTTACCTGCTCTTCAAACCGCGCGATGAGGGAATTAGCCCATTCTCCAGGTTTTTGCGTGCCCATTTTCCTAATATTCGACGTATTTAAAGTGTAAATAAATTAAAAACAATAAACTATTCTTTGCACTCCATTTCCGTCAATCGCAGTGTTACTACATGCCAAACCAGAAAATCTGGGTTGCAGTCTAAAAATCTGTATAAAATCTGTAAAAGTTACATTTTTAAATTTATTAATTTTACTGAGGTACTTTAATGAAAAATAAACTCCAATAAAAAGAAAACAATAGCTCATTGGTGAAATTAAATATATTTATTAGTTTTTATATGTTTTTATTTATTTTACCAATGAATTCCTTTCCTACTTTTAATTTGTAGCACAGCTGATTGTTCAACAATTGTTTTGTTAATAGCAGACCCTCTATTGTTTCAGTATTTAAATGGTTCCGTGAACTTCCGTGTTTTAGTTTTGAACTTTTGATTAAGTTTATTGAAGAAAATATCCTTTCTACTAGAGCGCTGGAGTGGACGAGGCATAATAAAGTGATAAGTAGCTGCTTTAGAATCGGATATAGAAAATTTCCGTCACTGTTTTGTGCACAAGAAACACGTTTCCAGAAAACTTCAGGATCTTCTTCATTGGAACCCAAAAGATTATTATTCATTCTCAAATGTCGCCACTCATTATATATTGTTTGTAAATCTGCTTGTTGTATAATGTTTGGAAAAAAATGCAGTATAATCACAGCATTTACAACTGAATAATAATCATAACTGAGTATTCAAATATGAAATACCAAAAATTCTGATATGCCCGAATGAACAAAGCAAATGGTCAAAATGTAAAGAGTTTCTTTCGCAAAATTCGCCTACATAACCTGGTCGGATTTAATATACGAAAACTACTGATGTGAATATTACACGGGCCAAAAATATGGTCCTTGGTAATATATTTTTTTAATTCAAATTATAACCACAATAGCTTTTCGTATAGTTAAAGACACAATTCAATCAATAAATTAGACGTTGCGTTCGGTATTTGGATAACAACTTGTTTGAATTAATAAAAATGGTAACATTGTTGTTATTTTTTAAAAATGACAGCTTTTTAGTTTGACATTTAAACAATCATTCTGCGCGTTTGCCAAAAAAGTTGATAAGTCGGGTATTATTTTTTATAAATTTCTAATCCAATAACTCAATATCATTGTACTTTTAATACGCGTTTCATTGCTTAATTAATACATTTCAAGATGATGGTAAGTTTCTCTGCATATTAAAAGCTAGGGCTTAGTTATACTACTTTTTATAAATATTTGGGGGGCGTCACCGATAAACGAATTAAATGTAATTTAAAATATTATAAGTACGATTAATTTCTCGGTTTTCGTTATCTCGTTTCATAATAAATGCGTCATAGAAGCTAATTAACAACAACAGTCTTGAATTTCAAAAGCTTTTCTTATTAGAATCACATAGTGACGTGGTTGTTAAAATTATTGTTAATTATGGTTTAATGAAATGATACAAACGAATTTACACATCACAATGGCCTTCATAATTACTGTTTTTACCGGTGCCTAATTTAAATAGCGGATCGGCGATTTGTGCCTAACTTTGTACACTAATTATTTAAAATTTTAATACATCTAATATTGTTTTTGTTATGCTGTTTAACTAGTAATTGTGTTGATGCTATACATTACCTTCATTTAAAGAAAACTAATATATTAAAAGTATTCATCTGCACTAGTGTTAAAGATGTGCCAAATATTGTCTTATTTAAAGTATTAAAACATAATATGCTTAATACATAGCCACATTAATGTATATACCTATATTGTCTGTTAATATTTAACATCATTGACAATATCACATCTCAAATAGCTCATCACACCCATGACACTATTTGCATAAAAGAGGCTAAATCTTCATCACTATTGCAGATGAAGCCCCACCTTCAATATTACTCATAACTTGACTAGTAGGTATATGGCGAGTCCTGTATCTTAATCCATTCATTTGCCCTTTCATTGGGAAAAAAATACATTAAATGGAGTATATATCAAATTGTAACCAGTATTTGAGCATACAACAAATTGAATGGATAATAAGCTATAGAAACCAGCTTATAAATAACAAACATAGTAAATTGGAACTCTTCAATCATTTCTTTCACATAAACTTCGATTGTGTATTCAAAGATAACTGGCATTTTCTAGTTTTAAAATATCTAATAAAGCTATTTAGTTTAATACTACTTTGTACATCGAATAATAAGTATAAATAATTGACAATAGAGTTTTACATTGTACAGGTGAACATCTGCTCAATTTTTTTTTAGTCTTAACTAATAAGTGTATTTATATTTAACCAAAGTTATAATGTTTATACAAATGCATTTTATAATTGTGAAAAAATATCAATTATATTTTTGTTACTCTGTTGAATTTTAACCTCAAATGAAAGGATATACATTATTTTCTTAATTTGGTTCAAATATTTATATAATTAAATGTTCTAAAATTTTGTTTGTACCTATATTTTATATGAAAAAAGAGGGTAGACTGACTTTTGTGTTCTTGTTATGTGGCTTATGTCTTTCAGACAACCTCAAATGCGAGGCTTAGAGGCATTTTAAGATTTATTTATACCATTGATTATCATTCCTATAAAATTTACACTGAGTATATCTATTACTCACTGCTTAACAGATATTTAAAAAGTTCTTTTCAACCCATAACATGTATTAATTTCAAAATCTAGTAACTGTCATTTTTTTAATTGCTTGTATTTTGACTGCTACCAATAGGTAAGTAATTTGAAATGGTGGTATATTAGAGTTTGTGATGTATTTTGTGCTGTATTATAAATTGTTTGGCGAATCAGTTGCTAGGTTTTGAAATTACAGACTTGTTATTCATTACTACTGTACTGAATATTTCGTATTATTGCCATAAAGTATTTCATGTACTACATCAGGACTGTGTGGAAGAGACCAACCATGATCCTCTCTCAGTGCAGCCTCCGTCCACTCCATCATCAGGAGACCAGAAGATAGATAAGAAGAAGCCCAATGAGAATGTGTCCCTGGCTGATAACAGCTTGTTGGTATGTAGTTATTTTAGGTATGTGTTAACTGACAGTTTTGTCAGAGATAATGCAATAAATACCAATCAGGTTTAGCAAACATTCTCCTTGTACCACCAGACTGGGCACATTGAAGGGGTTTATGGTACACCCAGCAAGGTATATAAAGTGAGTGTTTCCATAAATCTCTGTCTACCGATTACTGTTATTAGTTAACAAGTAATAGTTTTCTCAGTGGCTATGCCCAAAAAACCTGGAAAGGAAAATACCAGGATAAAAAGTATATTATATCCATTTTCATTGTTAAGACTACATACTGTATACCAAATTTCAGCAAAATTAATGTTGAGGTTTCCTTGACAGTGTAACTGACAGAAAAACAAATACTTTTGTATTTATAATATTAATATGAATACACAAGAGACTTACATGTAGTATGGATGAATTTTTATTAGTATTTAACAAGTATTTTTTTAACACAGGTAGATATATCAGATGCATTGAGTGAAAAAGAGAAAGTCAAATTCACAGTCCACACAAAAACAACTCTTCCAGAGTTCCAGAAATCAGAGTTCATTGTGGTACGTCAGCATGAAGAGTTTGTATGGCTCCATGACAGATATGAGGAGAATGAAGAATATGCAGGATATATTGTGAGTATTTTACAAATTATAAAGAAGAATAGTTTCTACACTTCCCCTTTATCAATTTTCTGGTTTTAAGGTTCTATAGCAATATCCAAAAATAGATTAACTAACTGCTGCTGAGCCTCAACAACTCACCACCAAAATGAGAATACTTCACTCCTTCCTGCTCAGCACTATCTCCTGCCAGTCATAGACTTGGAGCCTGAGAACATCAGCCTCCACTACACTCCAGCGATATAGGGGTGCTCACAGGTCACCCTCATATCAGATGGCCCAAGTACACTCTTTTTGCTCATAATCTCCATCCATTTTTTTAGGTACCCAAGACAGCGCAAGAGATGTGTCTTGCTCTTGCCTCTGATATTGGGCTTATTTAGCACCTCTCCTATTTCGGCATTTTACGGATCCGCTAGTTGCCATCGCTTCATTGTATCGCACCCAGGATCCCAAAAATAGACCCTTATAGAAGTGTCTATCCATCTATCACTGCCATTATTCTCAGGAAATATTAGCTCTATGAATGAAATTTGTCAGTAAGTTGAATTCTAGCACTGGACTGATTGACTAATGACAAAAGGTTCTTATAAATATTCATTGGCAAAATTTTGGTTAGAATAAAATCTTTTCAATATGTATCAGATACCACCAGCGCCCCCACGGCCGGATTTCGACGCGTCTCGCGAAAAGCTGCAGCGGCTAGGCGAAGGTGAAGGCGCTCTCACAGAGAGGAGTTCCTCAAGATGAAAGAAGAATTAGAAGAGTGAGTTTTGGTAGTGCTAACTTTGCTTTGAGCCATTTTTTATTTGTTTACTAGGGCATTCCATGCGCTTTTGCATGTTGGTATATGAAATGAAATGAAATTTAATAGCAAGTAAATAAGTAGTACATGGTACATAAAAATTACTAAAATACAGGAAACAGTACAGATGGCGTCCCAAAGGAAACACTGTTTCCCGCGCTAGGTCTCCTTAGAGCCTGTGTTGCGGGCCACAGTAGGATTCGCTCCGGTCATAAAAATTCATATCATTGCTGTATGTACATTTTACAGATTTAGCACCAAAGCTTGTACGACAGTTTGATTGTTTGAAGACCAAATCTTGCCTACGCTGTGTTGTCAATTCTTCCACAATATTTTTAGTTACAAGATTGTGTTGTTTCAAAACTATAGCTCGTATAAATAGTTTGCGGATATTCAGGACTTTGTGATAAAGGGAGTCTGTGGAGAATAATCTAGACTTGAATGTCATGTGTCAATATGTCAATGTCAATATGTTCCTCTTACATGCTGTGGTAGCGATCTGGTATAAATTTCATAGTGCTACAATATGTTTTTTTTTTAAATTTCAAACAGAGTGTAGGTGACACCTCTGGTGTTACAATCAATATCCACTTCCATCATTGACCAGCCTGTTATCAGCCAAGATTTCCATCTCAGAGGACTGTCATTTTAGAATAAGTATACTATTTCTTTATATATTCTGTGTCACAGTTTCGTGCCTATCTCCGAACGCTACATTGATGAAATGTGCTTATCGGTATCTATGCCACATCTATTTCAGTAAGAGGGTAGTTACCTGTTCCAATTTTATTTTTTTATGAAAATACAAGATACATACAATCTAGATTTTCATCTACGATCAACCTATTTTTACCAGACGACGTTGGACACTAGTAAGTATATATTCATGACTTTAAAGACTATAGACTTTTATAATATTATAAAAAGGTAAGATTTGTATTTATGAATGTTTCTATCTCTGTTTTACATCACGTTTATGGAATAATTATTGCTGCATAATTAGCAAGGTTAAAACTGAGTAGTCATATACGTGCCAAAATCTGTCAATACATAAAAAACAACCAAAATATACTATATAAACAATGGTTTTTTTTTTTGTCTGTTTGAGATTCAAGTAAAACCTATTGGGTGGGCCATTTTCGCTGATCGACAGCTAATTCTAATTCTTAGACTTAAAATCTGCGCTACTTTTATCCCGGGAATTTTTCTCGAAATAACTTAAAATGGCGCGATATTTGTTATCCCGGAAATCCTACGGAAATTTTCCTGGGATGTATTGTAGTTATTCAGCTGCATAAAAAGTAGCTTATTCTAGCACAGTTTCTTTAAAACGATAACTTCATTCTTTTTAAAGGCTGCGTCTCGGAATCCCGCGGGTATTTCAAGTGTGACCGCGGGCCTATCTTAGTTTGTCATAAAATTATAGACTATTTTAAATAGAGTGATAGCAAATTATTAGATTCTATATTTTTAGGAAAAAAAAACGTAAAATTTAATATCATATCTTGTTTGTCCAAACAAGTGATATAGTGACTTCTTTTACAGTGAGTATTTGGCAACATTTAAGAAGACTGTGGCCATGCACGAAGTTTTCCTACAGCGTCTGGCGGCGCATCCAGTATTCAGGAACGACTCCACTTGCGCGTCTTCCTGGAGTATGAACAGGACTTGTGCGCGAAACCGCGCGGCAAGTTCGACCTCATTGGCGGACTGGTGAGTGAGTTCACAATATTGAGTGAGTTTATATTATTGAGAGAAAGAAAAACTTTATTTGCAAAAATAGCGACGTAATCACATTCCTTATATATTGTTATACACAGAACGTATTTAGAAAATTTGTATGCCACATTTTCAGCAAACAGGACTTGTATTCAGCATATTGCTGTGCCAGAATTATATCCGACACAGCATTGATTTTCAGTGCAAACCTTCCTTTTGGCGAGAGATTAATGTTCGAATCATAGTACTGTTGGATCCTCATAATTTATACTGATGTGGGTAGTTTTGTAAGTGCTGCTGTCTTTCGTTCTTGCATTCTCCTTGCTTAGACCAAGTGAACATTACACATCCCATTCTTCATATACAAGCCGTGCTTTGGTGTGAGTGTGCCATAACTCAAAAACCTAATTCCATCCGAGGATTTGTTAGTGCTGTGCACTTTCAGGACCTGTCTAACCCTACTACCATTAAATATACCCACAGTGCACAAAAAAATACTCGAACCAGCAAAGCTGTGTGGGATCCACGATCCTGCACTACATTATATTATTGAGTGAGTTGCTTTACACTATTGAGTGTGTAGTGAGTGAATGTACAAACATCGTTTTTTTGTCATTTGGTTATGGTGCCACAAAATACATTTAATCGAAAATACACCAATTTTGGTGAAAGTATTTTAATAGCACAAACTTATTTTTTCCAAAGATGCGTTCAATGACGACGACAACCGACGAGATATACTTCGGCGCGACCGTGAGGGATGTGAATGACTTCTTCGAACAGGAGACAGCTTTCCTCCAGGAGTACTACTCGCACCTGAAGGAGGCCGTCGCTAAAGTCGACAGGATGACCACCAAGCATAAAGGTAACGAGATTGTAACAGAGTATTCATTTTTAATGCTTAATGATAAGATTCGATTTCATGGATGCGTTAACCACTAACCTACCATGACTGCTCTATTCCTCTATACAGAGAAATAAAACTTTCACTTTTTATCTAGCAGGAATGGAGAAAGAATACAATTTCCTGCGGCGGCCAGTTGTAAGAGGCGACAAAACCACCCACAGCCAGGTGGGAGGGCATTTGCCCGACTGGATGGCTCCACCCCTGGTCTAAAGTATGTCGCCATAACAACCTTGTGTTGTGTTCCGGCATAATTGACCAGGGGCCAGTCCCCCTTAAGAGAGCAGCAGCGCCTGACCTATAAACACTTGTAGCACTTTGGTGCTGCAATGTTTATAGGTCATGGTAACCGCTTCTCTGCCTGTCTGCTGAACTCCTGCAATAAAAAAAACTTAGTGTCTGTTTGCAATGTCAAAATAAATATGTGAAAGTTAGGGAGGATCATTCTGACCAGGAGATTCCGAAAATGCAATATTTAGAATTTTGTCTGTCTGGATGTTCTCGGCTAATCTTTGAAATGGTCGAACTTTTTGACTGGAATTTCTTTGGCAGATAGATTTTATAAATTTCGTCGCGGTTTTCGCTGATCGACAGCAAATTCTTTTATTTAAAATCTGGGCTTTAAAATGCCCGGATAAAAAAAAAAGAATTGCAATGTGACTCACTGATCGATATCAGATTTATGTAATAAAATGTGTGATATTCTTATCCCGTGGGAATTTTCTCGGAAGCGATTCGTTGTTTTCGAGTGCGTAAAAAAATGCTTATTATTCCGACTCAGTTTTCGCTAACACGATATTATAATTACTTATATCCTTTTATAATGTTGCGCTACATGGTGTCCATATAATTTGAAATGTTGTCGGAATCCTATTTGTTATTGTGGCCGATAATTACTGTTCGATAATCGCAGTATTCTTTAAGGGCAAATTGCTGCTCGACACCTGACGAGCGTGGAGACAACTCTTGATTGTCTATTATTTTTTTATTTATTTGTATATAAATTTTTTATATTTTTTTTTTTGCTATGTGTACAGCTGACTGTAGTATCAGCTAGTATCAACATTCTTTGAATCGTGGCCAATTACATACATTTCTACACATATTACTACTATCATGTACAACTATGTTCATTTGAGTTCACATTTACAATACTGCACAGCACCTTTCAGGTCGCAAATCTTGATTGTCTAATAGTTCTATGTATTATGTGCTGTATTTAATATTGTAATTGTTGTAATAATTCTAGTGTAAGAAACTTTGATTATTATATTTCAGATCATTTTATTTGCTATCACGGGCATATCCATGTTGATAAATAAAATGAAAATTACTAATATTTATTTCCAGAGGTTGCAGACGCTCATATCAAGTTATCATCGTGCATAACGCAATTGGCGACGAGGGAGCAACCGGCCACCGAGAGGTTCCTCACGAGGGCGGCTGAGACTTTTGACAAGTGTAGGGTATGTTATCAATTATTAACAAAAATGCACCAGAAATAACCTCACTCCCCTTTTTGTTTACGAAGTGTAGACTTCGAAGCCGAAAAGGTTTTAAAATAGGAATAAAATATAATGAAACTACGTATTAACGGTTTTAAACGCGGTAATTTATTTGATTTTGGTTATTCCGACGTTTCGGTCGCTTTTCAGTGGCCACGGAAGACAAAGATGACATTTGTCCAACGGGTATTGTTAAAGTTTTATCTACTCTACCGCCAACTTGTTCATTTTAATTATTTAGATTAAATTTTTGTTTATGGTTTTTTACTCTATGGGAGCCTAATCTAATTTACCACCGCTTCACAACATGTAGCCGAATATTCGTTATTCGGCCAAACCACTCTAGGAATAAACTTAGTAATGGGGTCCATGGTTGTTATGAAGTGTTTACTATCGCCAAAGGTAAAGGTGTGTGCAAGTGGAGACCCATCATCTACGAGAGAAAGGTATGATGATGATATGTACTTACGTGCTATATAATATTTGTTTTTTTAGAAAATTGAGGGTCGAATGGCGTCAGATCAGGATTTGAAGCTGGCCGACACCCTCCGTTACTACATGAGGGACGCGCACGCCGCGAAAGCAGTACTTGTCAGGCGACTCAGGTATGCACATACTATGCTCGTGTCAAAAGTTGCAATGTGCAATAAAATGTGAGAACAGAACAGCGCCTCCTCGTCCTGTTGAATACTCGAAAGGCCACATTCGACTATACAGTTCAGATTTCTCACAGAAACAAATAATTACTACTCAAAAACAAAACATCCCCTTTCAGTTGTCGCTAAAAACTTCCCTAATACCATGAAAAGGTATGGTGTCTCTCCCTAGTGCACTGATGATCTATGGCACCACAGACAGCGAGTGTTTGTCACGGAGTATATTGTGTATAGAAATGTTTGTTTCCTATGAGTTCATTTGCCAGAGTATTTATTATTTCTAATTAAAAATAGTTTATAACCGACTTTAAAGTAAGAAAAGGTTCTCAGATCTTTTGTATACTTTGCACTTTTTCTCCAGTCACGGATTTCAAGATTATATAAGTATATAAGATTTTTATTTTATTGCAGGAGTTCAGCAAACCGGCAGACGACCCACTTGTTGGAAAGAGGTTACCATTGCCTATGGACATTTGCAACACTAAGGTGCTACAAATGCGCTGCTGCTCTCTTAAGGGAGACTGGAGGCTGGTCACTAATGTCGGAACACAACTCAAGGTTGTTATGGCGACATACTTTAGACCAGGGGTGGGAGCCATTCAGTCGGGCGAATGCCCTACCACCTAGCTGTGGGTTGTTTTGTCGCCTCTTACGACAGGTCGCCCGGCCGCAGGAAACTGTATTCTTTCTCCGTTCCTGCACAGATAAAAGAAAATTGAGAAAAAGATGAGCAAAAAGAAGAAAAATTAATTTAATTTATTTTTCAGATGTCTAGCAGCATATGAAGCAGCTAACAGAAATCTTGAGAAAGCTCGCGCTAAAAATAAAGATGTACACGCCGTAAGTATAATAATGAGCAATTAAAATACTTGTATGTATAATAACTAATCACTAAATACAACATATATTGACACACACTGTTTTGACATTTTCTTTCTTTGCATGTGGTACTTTCAGAATACTACAATCTAACAGAAAGAGATGCATACATAAGAAATTTCATAATTATCCTCAGTTAATTAAAAATATTTACAGTAAGACCATCTCCATAAACAACTTTTGTATTGTGTCTATTGAAACGTAGTAACTTTGTTTATGGGCCTAATATAATAAAAGATTTGTCCTTTTTATTTCCTTACGGCATAGACCATTATAAAATAAATTTGGACATTGTAATATAAAAGGGTGATTTATCGAGTGGGCTTTCAAAATCAAATGAGAAAACATACATACCTACTAAGAATATGGTAGCAGTAGTACACAACTTCACTCAGTAAAGACAACATGCCGTTTTTGTACAGCCAGCAGAAAAAACAATATATGTGTTGTGTATTTAAAAAGATATTTTTATTTTGTGTTTATGTTATATAATTATGCAATGTTTATTGAAATGCTAATTATTTAAATTTAATGAAATGGCCAATCATTTTATGATTTCACTTAAAATAGAGTGAGTATACACAGACGGTCAGCCTTAATATGTTTATTATATTTCAACACAAGTCTATCTCCACATATCTTTCACCCTCACTATTTCACTACTTTATTCATAACTGAACTCAGTTAGTTAAAAAACGACTACATTAGATTGGTTTCAAGAAAATATAGCTCCTTGAAGTTGCGCAGTTCAGTCAACTTTTAACGTTTATTACACCTGACGGTACGTAGTGCGAAAGAGATGGCATGCGAGTCCGTATAGCGGGTGAGCGAGAGCGCAACACTCTTCTCACTTCTGTACAAATTTCAAGGATATATATATAAGTTTTATATAGACAAGATAGTTAATTTGGAGTCAATGATTTATATTATGATCATTTGTAGATTGGATTAGTTTGGCATAACTGAGTGCAATTAATTTCCAAAAAAATTTTTTCTTTTTACACAAATACAAATTAATCAAAGAATAAACACACATATTTTTTATTATAATTATTCAATCACAAATGCAATATCTGTTTTTATTCACGCAGCCTTTGGAAGTGCAGGAGGTAAAAGCACGCTTTATTGTTTTTAGTATTCTTCTTCAATGCACTATTATTTTTATCAACAAATATGTGCACTCTAATCAAATTATGAAATAAAAATACTAAGAACGAAAATCGCCCAGTAAAAAATACTCGCCTCTAAATCCTAGATTAGTTGAGTCATTCTCTTCTTTCTTTTGCCAATGAAAACACCACTAAACGTTCAACCAACGTGCATCTCGTGGTACCTGCCACATTACCCTGCTTATATATTGGTTAAAATTAATATAATTGAAGAATGTTGAACGATACGTGCATTTTAAATTAAGTCACTTAACTTAAATTCAATAGAAAATATTTTTTTAAAGACCATATTTTTGGTACCAATTTTTGAAATAATAAAATAATGGCCTACCGTATACATCAGAACGGGAGGAAAGAAAAATTCGTGACCTCCTGTAGAAATTTATTCATTTTTCCATTGTTTGAGTCCAGAGTTCGCAGAGGAAATCATAGACGCTAATTTAGTTCAGAATAACTAACTTATTTCTAGATTACATGTGTCTACGCTTTAAATTCCCGCCATAATGTTATATGAAGAAGTCTTTTTTTGTTATTGTCTCTGGCAACTTTTACTTTCTTTTTTTTCTTCTAATACCTTTAGAATTGTAAAACGCAATAAACCATTAAATAAATATTATAATTATTCTTCTTTCAATAAAACAAAAATCCAAAGGAGTGTATAGCAATTAGGAGACTCCGTAACAACATGCAAGTACTCGGTGGAAGCGGTATTCAAAGTAGTGTAACCTTCCTCTTTATTTTGTCAAGTTGATGTTGACGTTTAATGGTTGAAGTAGCTATGGTCGCGACATTCGCGACAATGCGATTTATAAAAAATATGTGTATCCCGGATGTCCGAAATAATTAAATAAATATGTAAATCGGTGTTAATATTGATGAAAAAATTATTATAGGCGGAACAAGCCCAGGCGGAGGCTTGTGCCAAATTCGAGCAGCTCTCAGCCCGAGCGAGGGAAGAGCTCATCGACTTCCGAACTAGACGGGTGGCTGCGTTCAGGAAGAGGTATATCTATATATTATAAAATTCTAAAAATGCCGTGTCTGTACATTGAAGTTATTTATTTAAAAAAAACAACTGGAATACATTATCCAAACAATGAAGAACACGATGCAATTGCTTTTAATTTCTCATCTGTTTGTTCCGGATCCACGTGAAAATGAGTGGGCGGCAGATTTCGATGCAGTTTTCCCTGATCAATTGCAAATTTTCAGACTTGAAATCTGTACTACTTTTTATCTTCGGAATCCCGCGGTAATTTTTCTGAGGTAATCTTTGAACAATACATTTATTTCTAACTAGAACATTTTTTCAAACCGTTGAATGAATGAATGAATGAAAACTCTTTATTGTTCACCATAAACCTAAATCTAGACAATTGATATGGATACATTTGTATTAGAACAATGGGCGGCCTTATCGGTTATAGCGATCTCTTCAGGCAACCCGGTGTCAGGAGATTTTGAACGAAATTTAAATATAAGATTTTTGATGGTGTATTATAAAAAAAAATGTAAATAACCGTTGGAAGTGGCGCAATTTTATTTACTTAACAACTTAATTAGGTTTAGTATTTTTTTAAGTGTTCGCTTGTATTACACATAATGAAACTCGGTTTTAACGGTTTACAGTAAAAACATGTTTTTTTTTTATTAATTAGGTTTTTTATAATTATAAACGATAAACCTTCAGTAAAGAATTATCTAAATGATGGTGAAAGCTGCTTAAAAATCAGTTCCGTATTTAGGGAGTTAACGGATGTACAGACATATGCGAAAAGCGACTTTTATATTATGTAAACAAGCCATAAAGACGAAACATACAAACTTCCAAAATATTTTTTTTATAAAATTGTTTATTTCAAAATTGAAATGAATACATATTGCATGTATTTTACTTGCAGTTTAATAGACCTGGCGGAATTGGAAATAAAGCATGCGCGTACCCAACAGGAACTCTTCAGGAAATCATTGCAGGTGCTCAAGGAATGCCAATAAATTGTATATTATATACATTTAAATGTACACTACATTAATGTTATTTCAATAAATTTTACCGAAACGTAAACAATAGCGATTGGTGTAGTCCACATTTGAGGACTTGTCATCTGGGGTATGTGGACGCCAGGAAGAATGAATATTGCGGCGACTACTGCATTTCATAGATGTTCTTAAACAGCACACGACATCACGATCTCAAGATGTATCCGCCGTTAACTCAAGCGACATTTGGACCCAAGTACATTTATTTGTTGCAAAAGGTATTTTAAACTATTATTTTGTTTGAACACTTTCAATATTATTAGGAATCTATTGAATCAAAAACTAAATCTCCTAAAACAAAATAATAGTCTAAATTACCTTTTGCAACAAAAAATATAATTAAATGTCGCTTACGATATAATGGCGGTAAAGGCTCGATACTACTTATATGCACATAGGAGTTAGATTAACGAAACCATCGACGAATAATCACGATACATTAGTTTTTTTTTATTGTTGGAGTACAGCAGACAGACTGACGGCCCAACTGTGGTGGAAAGTGGTTACCGTTGACTATAAATATTTGCAACACTAAAGGAGCTACCAATGTGCTGCTGGACTCGTAGATGCGGCTAGAACCTGGCCACTAATGCCGGAACACCACTCAATGTTGTTATGGCGGCATACTCTAGACCAGAGCTAGTAGCCATCCAGACGGGCGAATACCCTACCACCTAGCTGTGGGTTGTTTTGTCGCTTCTTACGACAGGCGGCCCGGCAGCAGGAATTTGTATTCTTTCTCCGTTCCTGCACGGATACCAGACGCTACGGTTACAGAGACGTCTGATTGTCAATTCTTACAATCGTAAACTCAAGTGGAACTGATTATGGGGCGTCGATGTCATTAACAATGAAATATACAAATGTCATTGGTTAATTTGAAAATCCCGCCTTTTCCAATGTCAAGAGATAGTGAGAATTATGCTCTGTGGTCAACGTCCACTTCGACCCACCTCTGACATGGGTCGTTGTGAGCGCTGTGTGATCGAAAATGATGACGTCACTAGTGGCCGCTATGAACAGTTGACGGAGCATTTTGGGAGTTGTGAGCTACTAACGGAAAGCGTCCACAGTATGGTATCAGTGTACGCAAAGCCTTCACTCCAACGTAAACACCTAGAGATTACAAAAATATATAAAACTCTTTTGTTATTGAAAACAATAAAATAAATATGAAGACGTGAGTGGATGAAGGTGATAAGTCGCATAATTCCAATTTGAGTAAATCGAGATAAAAGTTTTACTTTTACTTTAAACTGAACTGAACTTAACACCCTTTTCAACTTTTTATTTTTTAAATATGCCTTATATCTATGGTCTAAGGTATGTAGTCATTTGATATCGACTTGTAACCTTCATCTACGCAAAAAAAGCAAAACACCGAATTTGCGACATATCACCTTCATCCACTCACGTCTTCATATATTTGTGTATCTGCGTTACTATAATGTGTATACTATTTAAATGTGTATAATGTATATAATGTGTATATTATTTAAATAGGTTTTTGAAATGTATGTTTTGTATTATGAATTTCATAGCCACGTGTCATATTTTGAGGTCTTGACAGTTTCGAGCTCTATTCCCGCTGCTCGCATACCTCAGGTGATTACTAGCATTTGCTCGCGAACTTTATGCAGCCTTTTTGTTGTTATTTTTATCTTAGTTATTTATATATAAATGATGTAAACGTTGATTTAGGTTATTGCGTAAGTCTAATAGGTATGAAGAAGAAAAATTAAGATTGTTTGCGTTTTAGAAAAATTGTATTGAATTACTCACGTAACATGTAATATTCTATTTATAAGCTCACGCTTGTGTTTTCGGAGGGCTGGGCAGTCTTCAATGTGAAGTTATTCCAAACGTTTTAATATACTGATGGTATTACGTATATAAAACAATAAATAAATATATAAGCTCATTAGCACCGTATGAGCTCATGAAGGTTTATTCATCAGAATTCATCATGGCATGGTTTGGATATGTGGGTATATTAATAAAATTAATATCTATAATTTCCATATTTTCCAACAACTACTGATCCAACAAGATATAGTTTCTACAAGCCGCGCGCAAAAGGTTTGCCGATGACTACTTACTATTATTTTATATACTTATGTAAAGTATACACAATAAAATAATAAATTTATTGCAACAACTTTATGCAACCTTTTTTGTCAACCCTACTGACCATCGACGCGTGGTAGTGTTGCGCAAATACCAATTACCATTAATGAAATTAACAGTCGTTACGTTACATTTCACTTTGATTAAGGCAATGGATAGCGGTTCGTCGAATACTTGGTGTACTGGCTACCGTTCTCAAGAAGAGGTTATGTTTACTCTTCATACTGCCAACCTCGCTTAGACACGACGCTCCGCTACAGTAACATTGGCAACATATCACTCTTGACAATGACAAATATAATGACAGACAAACAACACTTGACTACGACAAGAATCGCCTCACGATTGTGGTGGGAGTTCATCCACTTCCTAGACGGTCGTTCACTGTACATGGCGCACGCTCCTTCATGTCATATGTGTGCAAACAATGGAATGAATCCCCACTCCCGCGGATTTCCCAGAGCGCTACAATATGGGGCTCTTCAAAAAGGACGTAAATAGATGTTTCAAGTCTCACTAGGTGGCAACGCATCCGCTCTTTTGGTGTTGCAAATGCAGTCGGATCTCGGCGTCCAATACAGTTATGACGGCTCTGAAATGTTAAGACAACAAAATAAGAAATACTTTCAATTTCTGACTGATTTGGTGTAAAAAAATATGTTTAAATATATAATGAACCTTCCATACGCGAATGACCTATGGCGCCATCTTCTAGTGTAGGATCTAAGAGTTCATCAAAGTAGCAGTGTTTAGTGAGCTATTGCAGTACCTAGAATTCTTCCACCATGATGTTTAGTATTTCGTCGTAACGTGTCCACCCCTCTAAAGAGACAGGCTATATGTTATTATTATATGTAGATCAAAGACTAGGGGATCTATTTCGGGTCTATTAAGTAGGATCGTATGTTGATCCCAGAAAAAATAATGGTTCTTTAACTGGCGTACTCGGAGTAAATGTTTTCGTGTATTAAATAATATTCGATAACATGTTATAAAATCAAAATACAAGGGGCTTGGTCACTTGTGTTTTTAGTAACGGCAACCCGCGAATGTCAGCCACCGACTATAATTTGTAATAAAAACAAAGTTGGACCGAGTGAGTATTTCCAGATTGTATTTTATAGACTCGCACATGGTCACTAGCTATGTAATTAAGTGCCGATTTCTCAATCGTCAGTTAAAAGTTATTCATAGAATAAAAGACATCATAAAAAATTAACAATTACAGATGCTGTCACGCAACTGTCACTTTTTAATTCATTAGAGTTATAATTGATCTGATTGAAAACCCTGCCCTAAAATTAATCATGTTGTATTATTGTAATGTTCTTAAAGGTTTCTGAATACGACTCTACGTCTGTGTCAATTTATGTAAATTTTTATTTCATTAACGAGAACATATCGATTTTTCATAAGTTATTTGTTTTAAGCGACATTTTGAACATTTGTCAGAAGGGTTTTAAATTTAAAAAGGTACAGAAATACGATAATAATATCAAATATTCGAAAAAGGAGAAATAGGTAGATTTTATTTGGGATAGAGATACTTGTCATAGACATATGACAAGTATCAACTTCTTTGTTTGGGGTTATGGCTCCAACACTTTAAGCGTTGATTTTGAGAAAAAATATCAGGTGCATATGTATATATAAATGAGAGGGGGGGAAGGGGGGTCAATGAAAATTTTGACCGGTTGACTTGAAGTGGAAACTTTGAGTGAGTTTTTAATTACTTGGACAACTGTGATTGTCATTTTTTATGGAGCAGTGTTGTAGTATGGCGCAGTCATAAGTGAGTTGTGTGGGTTGAATCACAACTCACTTATGAGTAAGCCATACAACAACACTGCTCTAAGCTTGTAACTTAAAAAAAGGTCGATCGCAGCTATCGACTTTGTCCAGATAATTAAAAATAAGAATATATATAAAGAATACTTGCCAATTTCGCTAAACGATATTCTAAAGTCGACCGGTTTAGGCCCTCAAGTTCTTTTATATTTCCTAAATTGAGACAATGGGTTGAAAGTAATCCATGTAAATGTTGAGAGGAATAGCCTTTCACCCATCGTGTTATGTATTCGATAAAAAGTGAACTATTGTTAAAACTCGATGCATTTTGTTGTATTAAATTGGCACAGATTGTTAAACGTCACTGAATAAGATAAATATGTATTCATTTTGTTGTTGTTTTTTTTTACTTTGGGTGCATATTGGTTCTCTATTACTTTAAGCTTGTGTACAATAATTGCCATTACGTGGTTTCGATTATTACCACTGAATTTTTATTTGTCCGTCTGACAGTTTTTTTCGAATACGTTTCGAAATTGCTGGACTAATTTAATGAAAATTATAGGGATTAAAATTACAGTTTTTATGTGTATGTCCATTTGGATATCTTGCAGGGTTCAGAAGATATTAATATAAACCGCGAACGGAGGAGCGATCACAGCTAGTATATACTAAAGGGGACGCGATATTTCGGGCCAAAGAAGTGATATACCTGAAAAACGAAAACTTAAAAATAAGGTTTCAAATAAAATCAGTAATCGATTTTTGTGAATGGGTTTTAACTATTTAAAAAGCACACGATTAATACATTCATAATGATTAAGCCCACTACAATTATAAAAAAAATATTAACATAATAAAAATAAATCTTAAAATCACTCACCTTTTTACAATCTAGGCCCAAGAATGAATGAAACTGTCTCCTTTCGTGACAAACTGTTCATTCCTTAGATAAGATTAGAGGACGAACAATACAAAACAAGTCTCCTATTTATATGTCAGCATACATTTTGTAATATTTTAATTCTATAACGTTCTGTATACATTTCTAGACAACGGACTATCAAAGGAGCAGAGACAATTACGAGGATTACAAAAAAAGATTGAAATTACGAATTTACGTGCTACTGTTTATTAATTGTAATATTAGCACTTGTTTTGGCTATGCAAGTTGTTTTATTTGTACTAAATAAGGTAATGCAGGTGGTTACGTCTCTTCTCTAATCTTGCAATTATTGTGTCCGAATGTTCCATAATTGTGGACTACCAATTTTGAATGGTCGGTCGATTTTTAATTTTTCGGTCAGTTGATCAATGTCTTCATAATTATTGATTTTTGTCAGTTTTGAATTTGTCACTAAATTATCAAAGAGTCAAAATTTTAAATTATTATTTATTATGAGATAAACAGTCATTCTAATAAGTACTTGTTAATAACAGACTTGGGTCCAAGCCTGGGTTACTACCAGAATTCTAAATCCTGGTTTAGTGATATTTCTGGTAATAATGTACAGATAATGAATACTTTGTTAAATTTAAAAAATATTGTTTACGTGTATACTTAGTGTAACGACACAATATGCAGTTTTATTGTTAATTTCGTTAGTTTTTGGCATTTATCTATAGAACCCTAAGAAGAATACATGTTGTCTCAGGTGTCGCTACACTATAGTCAAGACTTTTTATATAAGAGTAAAAACATTCTGAAATAAAACTATGTTAAAATCTAAATATTGTAAGAAAATATACGCTATATTTAATAATGAAATTTTGAGTTTGATTTAAGTTGAATATCATTTACAGGTCATTCTTGATACGCTTTATAGGTAGGTTGTATTTTTGTAAGTGCAATTGTGACTTGTCCAGAGTGGCCATGACTATTGGAAGTACATTGGAATCTTCCAATAATATATATTACACGTCGTTGAGTTAAATCCCGGTCAGTTTGCTTCGAGTCTCTATGTCTCGTTTCCTAATTTTATCTACTACGCCGCGGTCTTCAGCATCCTTTGTTTTTAGACCACACATGTCATCCCTCTCGACGTCAAGCCCACCCCATTGTTAAAAACTTCATGAAAAATAAAACATATTATAAATTAAATTATTTATTTCAACAAAATAATCAGATATGTCAAGAAAATAAATCATCTTTAAATATAATTACTTCAGAACATATTATCTAAACACACATTGGATTGAATAAATTATAGACGGTGGACAATGTTGCGTTATACATTTTATCATTTTTAAATAATACTTCTTTGACAAGTTATGAACATACATTTATATATGAAGGAATTATATACGGTGGACAATATTGCATTATACATTTTACTAACGCCAAGTTTAAATTACATTTTACTAGTCTCGTGTGGTTAATGAACGACGCTCTATTAGAAACCGGTTCCCTACATTGTATTATTCTCTGTTCACGATAGCTTCAGACGCACAGGGCTGCCAACAATCAATAATTTTAACACTTAAACAACACATCAATCGCGATAATTACAAGAAAATCCCAACCAAAATAAGAATAATTCCCGTTTTGTAAGAATCAATATTTATAACAAGATTTAAAAAAGTTGATTTTTAAATTTGGCAACCCTGCGCGTCAAGTCATCGTGAACGGGGAAGAAATGTTTCACAGTACGTTTCACCAAACGTTAGCTGCAATCGAATTTTTTATGTTCTGAGCTTGGAGCTTCTCAGCATATGTTTATTTGTAACCAATAAAATATGGTTGTGTTTATTTGCACACATATTTATGTAATCGATGAGCATGATGTTATATAAAACTTTGTGTCATAAATAACTTGAGCAAAACAAATTCATTTTATAAATGCATTTCTTAAACATGTTGAATTATAAATTTTAACTGATTTTATAACTTTCAAGTACTTGAGCGGTCACTTACCCAAACCATTACAATGCTAAATATTACCTAACTTTCTTGATGAATATTTCAATCCCATTCACGCTACAGAGGAAATATTATAATTTAAATAAGGCCCACACACTAAGACCAGTGACAGACTTTTATTAGGAAACGTGCGGGAGTTTTATTCAGCACACATTCAAGTTCCTGGCCCCAATTTAAAAGGACTACAATATGTATGCTCTGCTCTTTATTGCAAACAATAAATCCGATTTTTTCACATATAGGTATATCGAAGGGTGAAAGGTTATTTGTTTCAAGCGACATTTTATAATCGGGTTTTTTCATTCTAATATTCTCAAATCTGGTTTCCAGTTTAAATCTCCGTAGTATCTTTTTCACATATTTGACAGTTTATTTAGTATACGTTTTTCTTGAATCATACTAAACATTTAACTTCTCAATACGAAAAATAATTTTAAATAAAGTCATGTGATTATTCGCATTGAGGACATAAGTATATATTTTATCTACATTATATCACTTGTGTCGACTATATTGCTGCCACTCATTATTATAATCCCTGCACGTTCCCTATGCATAGTCTTAAGAACTACGTCAGTAGAAGATGCCTCGGTATACCCGCTGTCCCTTAGGACTTTGGCGCCCAACCAGACGATAGTTGGATGTCATGAAGCAATGTAAGATTAAATATAAGATCTTTCATAGTGGAGTTGATTAAGTAGAAAACGACATCTCCAGCGACAGCTGGGATTAATAATTGCCAGGCAGAAAAAAAGTCGTACGCAAACCAATGCTTGCAATATGTAATCGATAAATGATTCAAATGTTTCAAATGTTTCGCGGCAGTCCGACACCTGGTCAATTCAAAAATACTTTACAATTTACGGATTATCATATCAAACGTTGGTTGGCGTATAACTTTTATTCTAGAATCGTGGGAGTTAGTGGTCGATACTAAATATTATTTGGCCTAAACCTCATACATTTCAATGAGCATAGCACCATACACTACTCTATGTGCAAGATCGAGGTTCTCATAGTCTACAGAACAACCCACACAATTGGAATTCGAATTTTAAATTGATAAACTAACTCCCAAGTATTATTATCATACTAATAAATTGAATGATTTTGCGACAATTTGATAATTCACGTACAATTAGAAATTTAAATACTTTGTGGTCACAGCATAAACTTTGAACACCACTCCCTTTCAATAAATACCTAACATATTCCCATAGTAAAGCTATAAGATACAGACTTAAACGTTGAAGACAATTTTATAAATGCATTTTTATTCCGAAAATATTTGAGTGATACAAATTAAAATTGTGGAATTTTTCGAAAACGTAAACAATATTAGTGTATCTTTTGATTTTAAAAGATGTATAAAAAATATCATCATTCATTTGAACATAAGATGTAATAATTATTTCTGGTCATTTTTACAAAATTAGGCTGATACAATTGTCTTAAATCAATCGGCAATTTTATCGTATAATAGAAACAAAACGAAAATTTAAAATGCTTAAAATCCAACCCGAGACCTCTGCATTCCAATGGGCCAGGCTAATGAGAGCATTCAACAAAAAAAAAATGCCTGTACACATACAATAGTTGTTTACATTTAAAAAAGTCCATTGAAAAGTACGAACGAATCAAGTGATTTCATATTTTATATATTACACCAAAACCGATGTATTCTTTTACTACAGATTAATTAAATTGTAATTATTGATTCAATAACGGTGGTTATGTCCCAACACCTAAATACTAAATGAATCCATACTATCCCAAAGCTATACCTGAAAAGAAAAATGTCCAATAAAACTAAATTTTACTTGGGTTTCACTCACGTCTCCATTTCCACAAGAAAAAAGGCGGACGGTTTCCACCATACAAAGACGTGCTTAACATTCTCAGATGCATGAAATATAGACTGAGCATTGAGTTCTCAGAGAAGCTGGTATCGCCTCAGTGCACTATGAGAATTTAGTATCAACTTTATCCATACTGAAACGGAGAAATAATACAATTTTCTACATCCGGGCTACCTGTTCTAAGAGGCGACAAGACCACCAACAGCCAGGTGGTAAGGTATTTTCCCGTATGAATGGCTATCAGAGTATCCGTCATAACAACTCTGAGTTGTGTCCCGGCATTAGTGGCTAAGTCCTAGCTCCTTTAGAGAGCGGCAGCACATTGGTGTTACAAATGTCCATTGGTGATGATAACCGCTTTCCATAAGGTGGGTCGTCTGCCTGCCACATAGAATAAAAAAACAAATCAAATGATTAAATCAGTTTGATAAAAGAAAAGTAGTTACCAGTGGATTACATTACTATTACCCACATAGGCGCAAACCAATAATCATGTGTATGTTACATAAATTTACATATTAAAAAAAGCGCCACTTCCTTTGACGTTTTCGTTCACGTAACATACGTGTATAATTTTATTTATTCTGAGTTAAAAAGAAACAAACTCTAGTTAAAAATTTGAATACTTACCAACTTATTAAAGCTATGTACTATTCTTCGCTGTTTGTCTCACTTCTGTCTTCTCCGATAAATCCTGAAACATTTTATATACTGAGCATACTAATATATAAAATCGAAATGTTTGTCAGGCCCACTTGGAAAGGCATCGTCTAATTATTCGTAATTAATTCAATTTACAAACATGATGGAAATACAGATAAAATCTAATATTTATTAATATTGTTTGTCACGTACATACATACAATGGACCAAATCGACGGTGAACCACCCATAAGACTAAAATCGCCTGGCAATCTTTCGCTAACAACGCAATGACATGCACACTGATAAAACTTCAGTTTTAAGAGTTTTATGGTCACCTATTTCGGGTTTTACAAGGGGGCAATAAAATCGAAGTCCGTAAACAAAGCGAGAGCGGAATACAACAGAAAAAAGGCATCATCCGACAAAGTGCATATAGCAACTACACACAAGTGCTTTTTTCCTTTAAACATTTCAGAAACATCCTGATTGATGTCTATGAATTTTGAGATTGTCTGCGTGGATATCGATATTTTATGAGCCGTTTAAAGCAAAATGTTAAGACTTGATTAAGGAGGAATATGGCCGACAGTACACGTTGTTTTATATAAATAATATTATGACGTAAGATTTCATTATCGATCTTAATTAAAATTCATGTATCACGTTTGTGAAACTCTTAAATATAAAATGTAGTAAAATTTGGGAACGCAAGACGAAAGACGTAGACTCATGACCAGGTCATTCATCCAACCAGTACTTTAGTAAGAAAAGTGTCTGTAATTGTTTCAAAAGTGCCGACATACTCACGTCATCAAGAGTGTCGTTCAGTACGTGTCCATTGCCCAACGCCCCTCTTAGCGTGTCATCGGAATCCTCTTCATCATCCGTGTGCACGTCGAAAAACTCTTCACTGTCCATTTCGCCATCAGTCCCTGTATAAATACACCAGGACGGTAGTAAACTTGTAAAGTGGTAATAATCTATAATATTATAAAATTGTAAAAGTGTAGTCTTTTGTTTTTGCAATTTTCGTATTTGTCTGTTTGTTCGGGGTTGATCGGGAGTTTTCGCTAATCGGTAGCAAATTCCCGAACTTAAAATCTACGGTGCTTATATCCCAGGAATCCTACAGGAAATGTTTTGGGAGCGGCTTAAAGTACCCCGATTGAAAAAAGATTAGATTCCTATGTTATATTTTCACTGATCGACATCAAATACTCTGTCATAAAACCTTTGATATTTATATCCCAAGATCCCGCGGGATTTTTCCCGAGAGTGGTTTCAAGTCGTTAGGAAATGTATAAATTAGCTTATTCCGTCCAACGTGGACGAAGTCGCTGGCGAATCCTAGTAATGCATATTAATCATAACTACTACGAAATATAAAAGCCAAACGCTTGATCTTCATAACCTATACAGAGCCCTTCATTGGGCATAGCTTGGCACACATTTGATAGTTTATGCTCATTGCCAACACAACCTTAACTAAAGTCTTTATTTCAAATTCATACCCAAGACTGACTGGTAATCAGTGAAGTACTCCGAATCCGAGGCGTAGCTATGTTCAGGAGCGTCGGCGGCGTCTCCGCTAGGCGTCGCCTTCTTGGCGGCGCGTTCGCGGCGTTGCTTCTCGTTCTTCTTCTGCTTCAGGCGACGGAGCTGACTGTAAACCGATATAGAAACTCAACCATTCTATTTTATTATTTTGTATGGTAAGCTTTTTTTATTAAAGTACAAAGATGATTTTTTTATATGCAATCTCTATGAGAATGGAGACTGTGATTCTCGAATCCTCACAAGAATAATAGTAAAGTAATCTTTGTGTGAGAAGGCTTATTATGTTGTTACGTGTTGCAGGACTCGAATTAAAATGCCGTTAGAATTACTATAGAATTTATTAGAACTGTATAACACAGGAACAAATATAATAACACGCGCAAAGTCCGTCACTAAATAGATTACCAAACGTAATACATACGTCTTGCTTCGCTTGTGCTTATCGCTCGACTGCCAATCTATCCATTGGGGCATTGCTTTATATCATCGAATCACACCTGGCTAATGACTACCACAAAAGATTACAATACACAACGGGCTGTTTTTCTAATTACAAATTTTAAACACAAAGTAAACAAAAGAAGTCCAAATGCCGTAAAGGTAATAAATAAACTGCAGGTGTGAGTTTGTCTTTGTCGGTCGTAACAATATATTGGAAGCGGTGGTGAACTCATGACTTTCAATAAGGAATCTGTAAGATTCCAATTTGAAATAAATACATTTATTTCATTTTCAGAATGTGCAAGACCCTTTTCTAATATGAGTATCACAAAGAGTAAGACTGTTTCATAATCATTGATCCTTGATTATGTTTTACCGACACACATTATAAGTAAAACAAAGTTTAGTTTGGGCCATAATTTTGTTTGAGAATATCAATTTCCTGAGATTAGTAGTAAGACAGTGACTGACTTTCATTTGTAAGGTGTGACATGTCTCGGATTGGAAATTTAAACAATTTATGTTGTTTGTTTGTTTGAAATGTTTGAAAGAGAAGAAACCAGAAAGTATGCCAGGATAATGGTAGATGATGTTATGCTGGAACAAGTGAATGAGTTTGTATATCTTGGATGTGCTTTTAGCAGGGATGGAAGGTACACCACTGACATAGAAAGAAGAGTAAATTTGGGGAATAGTGTGAATGGAGCGTTAGGTAAACTTCTAGGCGCTAAGAACCTCAGCCAGAAAGCCCAGCTTGCATTAACACAACGCGGTGCTGGTACCTACGCTAACATATGGAAGCGAGAGTTAAGTATGGAATAGAGAGTATGAAAGTAGAGTAAACGCTGTCGAGATGCGAGCACTCCGCACAATCTGCGGAGTGACACTCGCGGACCGTGTTCGTAATACCGAAGTTAGGAAGATAGTTGGTCTGAAAAAGAGTGTCAGGGTGAAGGTAAGGAAAAGAATGCTCCAGTGGTTCGGGCATGTGGAAAGAATGTATGTTGAAAGAATGACTAAACAGATATACAATGCAAAAGTGGATGCATGCAGAAGTCGCGGAAGGCCACCTTCCATGATCAAATTGATAATGTATTAGCAGAAGGTGATGTCAGGAGCCTTAAGAACAGACGAGCGTGCATGACAAGAACTATGAATGTCAAAGAAGCAAGTGAGGTGTGTAAGAATAAACCTGTATGGCGCTCTGTTGTTCGTGCCTACCCCGCAAGGGACCTGGCGTGAAGTTATGTATGTATGTGATTTACAAGACTTTCAAATGACAATTATTGTAATAATAAAGCCGAACCTCGAGTTTCAATTTCATTGCCAGTTCATCCAGTTCCCTAGCTAGTTGTTTTTTCATATATCTCTTCTTGTAACATTTCCATTAACTCTTCTAACAGTGTATCAAATTCTGCAGTTTTCGAAAACTCATTTATCCCTAATTACTTCAGTAATGAGTGTACACCATACATAAAAAACCACTGGATTTATGTAAGTAACAAAGTAAATTCTCAGTGCCTCCACTGGCTTCCTTTAAAGTTGGTAAGAAGCTGCATTAATGTAAATCAAGCCTTAGGCTTCAACATTCTTGTCACTTGTAGCCTTGTCAGCTTTTTTAAAAATATTCTTAAAGAATCCAGTATTGAATTGTTCCTTTTTTATCTATAATCAGCCAGCAATATTTTCTTTCATATTTAATAGCACCACAGCTACATTCATATAATGAGAGAGAGTAGAGCAATAAGAGTAGAATTTTGAGGTTGGCATATCCCACTGATATCTTAACACATAATTTTAGGTCGCCATTACGATGTAGCTAACCATATTGTATGTATCTTTTTCAATTGATATAGTAATCATGTATTTTCATACAAAAAATCTATTGGATTGACCTTCTGGACTGTTACCTGTCCAAAGTGTATAAAGTAACAGGCAGATTGTAGTCTGTTAAACATGTCCTTTTGTAAGGATTAATGGAGCTAATACAACACAAACAATAAACATTTGACACCAACAAGATGTACTGCTTGATACTGATGAGGTTTTAACACGGAAGAGAGAAAAAAGTGTGTATAAATAAATATTCATAAAATCACTATTGCAATTGAGAATTTTGAAAGTTACTTACGTCTCTTTCTGTAGCTCTCTGAGCGCTTCCAGCTCTGCTCTCATTGACGAAACTTGTTTGTCAAGTCGCGCCACTTCACTGACTGAAATAACAATGCATATAGTTGAAGACATGAGTGAATGAAGGTGATAAGTCGCATAATTCCAATTCTGAGTAAATTGAGATAAAAGTTTTACTTTTATTGTAAACTGAACTGAACTTAACACCTTTTTCAACTCTTTATTTTTTTAAATATGCCCTATATGTATGGTCTAAGGCCTAAGGTCTGTAGTCATTTGGTATCGACATATCACCTTCATCCACTCACGTCTTCAGTTTTAATAAATTGGCATCAAGTAACCCATGCTTTTCTAATTTGGCTATGCAACCATAATATGAAATTTAATTTAAAATAATATGCTTATGCATATTATTTTAAATTAAATTTCATATTATGGTATTTTATAATATCATCAAAACTAATGTAACACAGAGGATTCAGAGTGCGGTATAATTAAAGAGCATAAAATAATGGAGTGGTTCCCCAGAGATGGAAAAAGGTGAAGAGGAAGACTATACAAGAGGTGGGAGGACTATTCTATTCTATTCCTTTATCGAAGGGCAAGCTGAGAAGGAGGCAAAACTAGATACCAATTAGCAGATTAGGTATTTTGTTTTGTCAGCATTATAATAAAAATAGCCTTTATGTTTATTTTATTTTATTTTATAGTTATAGAGCACATTTATTAATTATTTGATGTATAAAATGAATTTTGGGTGGTTTTTTTTTAAAAAGCATGAAGGCTAAGGCAGGAGCTCAGCTTCCCTCACTCCTCCTTCTGCTTTCTAAACTATACTAAAAAAAATACCTGTTGTTTATCTAAGAGGAGAGCAGTTAACAACATTTGAATGATTAACATAGGTTGCACCCAAAATATTTGACTAAAGAGGAGTTTTTGGGTAAGATTTTCATTAATCAGTTGCTGAGCAGTTTCTTTAAACTTAAGAAAGGATTATAAGTAAGGCCCCGAGTCTATAGCACAAACTGCAGCAAAAAAGCTGGGAATGCTCTCAACGGTGAGATGGTACTTCACATCTGAATAGCTGCTAGTGTTCTACAGAACACACATAAGTCCTTCAATGTTTAAGTTAGGAACAGGGAAGATTTTCATATTTTTAGAAATATATATCTTACCAACTTACAACCATTTAATATAGTAGGTTTACAGCATATTTATATATGTACTAGCTTCTACCTGAAACTTTGTCCATGTGAAATAGTAAAAAAAAGTGCAATAAAAAATCTCCCAATTTGAAACATTCTTCATTGGTGCTCCGCTCCTACTGGTCTTAGCATGATGATATATAGCCTATAGCCACCCTCGATACTCTCTCTCTCTCTTCTTTGTTGTTGATGGCTCCAACGCCTTTGGCATTGATTTTGCCAATGTCACAGTAAAAGAGGCAGGTGTTAAAAAACGCTAATATAGCTGACAAAATAAAGAAATTTTGGTGGTCGGTAATCTTTTTCCAGAAACCTGAGGACAAGACAGCACAAACAGTTATGTTAGACTAACTACTTTATAGGAATAGGTTATTAAGTGATAAAAATTTACATAGAATTAATATATACTTACTATAAACTAAAGTTAGAAGGAAATTAATATTGATAGGGCGAGGGATATCGTGGGGCAGAATATCATATATGGGTGTAGATAAATTTGGACAGTAATAAAATATGTGTTCCAGAGAACCTTCGGCAAGACCACATTCACACAGAGAATGATCACGTACCCTAATCTTAGCCAAAAATACTGGGGTGCATATAAAGCCTAATCTTAAGCGTATGATAGCTGAAGTCATCTTTTTGGATAGATTACGGCATCGGAAAAACCATGGATATTGAGCCAAATGGGGTTGAAGTTGACCATAATATTTGCCTTTAGATTGACGGGATTGGTGCCATAAATCACTCCAGGATTTAAACATTTGGGATTTAGAGAGGGTAAGAAGGTCCCTAGGGAAACACTTATTGAATTTTTCACAGCCTGAGTAGACAGCTTGTTTGGCACAGTTATCAGCCGTCTCATTTCCGCTAATTCCTGAGTGGCCGGGGATCCAAGCTAAAACTATTTCTAAGCCCATATCGTGACAGCGTTGAAGAGTAGCTTTGATTTGTAGTGAAATGGGAAATATGTCCTTAGATCGAAAAGGGGGCTTAGCAATGTCTTGTAGACAGCTCAAGGAATCAGTGAAAATAATTGACTTTCTGATCCTGTGTGACTCTATGTAGAGAGTGGCTTCAAGGATGGCAATTGCCTCACCTGTGAAAACCGAAGTGTAAATGGGGAGTTTATAATTAAGGATTATTTTATATTTGGGTATCCATACAGCAGCACCCGTAGGACCATTTGAAGATAACTTTGAAGCATCGGTAAACATTGGAAGCCAATCAGGCCATTTTTCAAGTAAAATACTATTAAATAGCTGATTGGCAACCAGGGAATGTTTTTCGATGCCAAAATCAAGAATAATTCTCGGCCGAAACATTAAGCTTTTAAAATCGGTTTCAAATAAAGGGTGTCTGTAGTTTTGAAAAATGCTAGAAGAAAGGTTTTTGAATTTATTGAAAGAGTTAACTAAAGGAGGGAGACTCTTATGATTCCAGTAGGTAGATGATTCAGTCAATTGGGATAGATTGTCGAGACTTTCAAAGATGGGGTGGTTGGATAGCTGAAGAGCTTTATAAAAGAACCTGTCAGCAAACAGCTGTCTACGCAGAGTGAGAGGCGGTTCCAGGCATTCAACTTGAAGAGCATTGGTGGGGGACGACCTCATGGTGCCGGTGATGATTCTCAAGCATTTAGCTTGAATGCCATCCAATTTAGATAAAGTAAGTTTATGGCACGGTTCTAAAAGGAAGCAGCCATAATCAAAATGGCTCCTGACTATGGCGTTATAGAGGAGTTTTTGGTTGTATGGATGCGATCCCCATTTTATCCCGGAGAGCGCTCTAAGGATATTGACATTTTTTTCCGCTTTCTCACAGATATATTTTAGATGAGGGATGCCAGAAAGCTTCGAGTCTAGAAAAACCCCTAGAAATTTCACAGAATCAACTATTTGTATGGGACAATTATTCACTTTTATATCAATAACAGGGGGGGTTCTTTTGCGAGTAAAAATAACTACATTACTTTTTGAGGATGAAAGGGACAAGTCATGATCCAGCAGCCAAGAGTTAAGGTAGTATAGAGCGGAGTTTAAGCGGGAACTAACGTCCGTAAAAGAGTTTGAAGAAGCATATAAGGCAATATCATCAGCATATTGCAGTATGTTGCAAAAGCAATTTACCGAAGTATCTAGGTCTGCTGTGTATATATTATACAGAATGGGGCTGAGGACAGAGCCTTGTGGGAGACCCTTCCACACGAGCCTTGGGGTGGATAATTTGCCATCAGGAGATCGAATCAAAATGGACCGTTCCATGAACATTTCGCAAATGATGTTTATCATTCTCACAGGTATACTCAGCTTGAGCATTTTCTGCCTGAGTAGGTGGAGGTTGACACTGTCATAAGCGGATGTAATATCTAAAAATACACCGACGACATGTTCATTACGTGAAAGTGCAGCTCGTATGTTAGTGGTGAGAAGGCTTAAGCTATCCATACTCCCTCTTCCTCTTCTGAACCCAAACTGACTTCTGGGTAGTAGGTCACGATTTTCGACGATCCATTCCAGACGATTTTTAATAAGGTGCTCCATGATTTTTGTCAAGGTAGAGGATAGTGCTATAGGACGATATGAATTAGGATCTGAAGGGCTTTTTCCAGATTTTAATATTGGAACAATAATTTGGATTTTCCATGAAGAAGGGGTAGAACCGGATATAAAAAAATTATTGATTAAATTAAGAAAATAGACTTTAACAGTGTCAGAAGATTTAGAAATAAATGAATATGGAATACCATCAATACCTGGAGTTGAATCGCGGAGGTGATCTAAGACACAGGACAGTTCGGCAAAAGAGAACTCTGAATTCATTGGGTCAGGAAAGGAAGACGAGAGGGTTGGTAAGTTGGGATTAGGAGGAACATAAGGGGGAGCTAGTTTATTGATAAATTGATGGAGCCAAGAAGGGTCATTTGATGTGGAGTTTGAATCTATTTGAGATTTCCGAAATGTTTTTATTTTTCGCCATATTAAAGACGCAGGAGTTCTAGGAGATAGGCTCTCACAGAATGTTTGCCATCCCAAGCGTTTCTTTTTACGAAGCAGTCGTTTAGAATGGGCAACAATTTTTTTGAAATCTAAAAAGTTAGATAAGTTTGGCGTCCTTATAAATTTTGATTCTGCAAGCTTTCGCTGTTTTACACTGCTGGAACATTCAGAGTCCCACCATGCTGGGGATGGAATTTTGGACTGGGCACAATTTTTTAGGGGAATTGATTCTGATGCTGCAGAAGAGAGGGTAGATATAAATTCCGAATAAGCAGATAGAGCATTATGTTGAGCAATTTCCGGGAGGGAGGTAAGTTTATTTTGGACCAAGGAGGAAAATTTATCCCAGTCGGCTTCACCTAATCTATATTTTAAAAGAGGAGCGGGACTGAGAGCTGGGGGCGAGGAGTCTGATAAGAAAGTTAAGACAGGGAGATGGTCACTGCCATATGAATGAGAAATAACTGACCATGATAATCTACTTATTAAAGAAGGAGAGCAAAGTGTTAAATCAGGAACACTAACATTTTGCATGGGTGAAACTCGACGAGTTGGAGTCCCGTCATTTAAGATACATAAATTTAGATTATCCAGGATTTCAATAAACTGGGTTGAAATGGAATCACACACAGGTGCACCCCATAGGGTGTGGCGAATATTGAAATCTCCCAGAATAATCACAGGATTGCGGAATGATGATAGGATAGATGAAAGTTCCTGAAGAAGGTTTATATTGGGGTGTGGAATGTATAAGGAAACAAAAGTAATATTGAATGATTTTATATGAACTGCAACAATGTTAAAACCAGAAGAATGAGGGGGGAGGGATACTTGAGAGAAGCACATTTTCCTATTCACAAAGATAGCACATCCTGCATGTCCATCATCTCTGTCGTCCCGTAGACAGGAGTACCCTGGCACCCTAAATAGGGAACCAGGTTTTAACCATGTCTCAGAGACAGCAAAGATAATGGGTTTGAAAGTATTTAAAAGATAAATAATGTCATGTTTTTTATTTACTATACTATGACAGTTCCACTGAAGGAATGTCGCCATTTTTGGTGTGGGAGTTTAAAAGTGTAGTAATAAGTGATTGTGAAGTTTGGAGGATGTTGTACGGTATCAATTCTCCGAACTTGGAGAATATATTTATTAATGTCAATGACATAAGTTCAGCTAAGTTATCATTCTGTAGGATATCTTGAGATTGAAGGCCTAGGGCACAACCATTGGACATAGAGGAAGAGGGGGTAGCAGTAATATTGGCATGAGATTGTACATCATAGGATTTCCCTAGGGCAGATCTAGGGCGTCGCTCTATAAACACTGACTTTTTATACGAGGAAGATGGAGGGTGTTGACTAGAAGAAGTCGAGGGCATAGATGGGTGAGAATGGATATTACTTTGGCCAGAGAATCTTAGAGGTTGGGGGGAAGACACAATATCAGCGTAGGGGGTACGGACTGTAGGAAATGCCCGTGCAGCTTCACTATAGCTAATGTTATCTTCAGACATTGCATTTTTTATTAATTTTTGTCTAGAGTGTTCAGGGCATTTGGATTCGGTGGCTAAATGATTTCCCGAGCAAAATAGACAGGAGATTTTGTCATTTGGGACATTGCAGGTTGTAGAATCGTGGGGGCCAGCACAGCGAAAGCAACGCGGACTTGAGCGACATTGGTCTCGGACATGACCAAATCGACAACACTTATGGCACTGAATTGTTGGCAAGATGTATCGCTCTACAGGTAATGACATATTACAGCAATAAATACGTTCTGGTAAGTTCTGGCCTAAGAAAGTACAGACCACAGTACCTGTGGGTTCCCAGATAGTTTTACCTTCAACACGTTTTTTCCTATTAAGACGTCGGGCTTTAATAATTAATGGAGAACCTGGCCGGCATTCTGTTGTTGACACTAGATCTTCTAGGGTCCAATCAAGTGGAATGTTACGAGCAACACCCATTCGAGTCACTTGATAGCGAGGAATAGAAGCAGAGAGGTCATGATTAGATAAGAGTGGGTTGGACACAAAGGAATTGGCATCTTGAAACTTTTTGAAATAGACAGAAGTTTTATTTCTACCGACGTTGCGGATTTCGTCAACTCCGGGAACATTATTATTATAAATTATACGGGCAATTTTGAGGGTTTTCATTGTGTTTGTTAAATTTGGAAGATCGTTCTCAGTAGTACGAGATACAACAACAACGAATGGGCCGCTATCATTCTCTGAGTATTTGAGGTCAGAAGTTGGCTCATAACCAGGCCGGGTGTAGGTGTGCTGAACAGATGCAGATGCGGGACATACAGTAGCGCGTTTTTCTAAAATATCGTGACTCATTGAATCAGCAGAACGTTTCGATCCGATTTTGTCTGGTATTTGGCTTAAAGCAGCCAGTTCGTCCAATTGTAAATCAAGAGAACGCCGCCCCTTATCAGGGGGAACGTTCTCTCCTACGGAAAAAGACATGGCAAATAATGTTAAAACTTACAAATACTTAAATAATACCACCACCAACACAAACAGACAACACAAGTCCTTGTGATTTAGAGAAAAACGATTAAATATCGCGAAAAAGTTTCCAAACACGTGTTAGTTACACTGAGGCACCTGTCACTTTTCCACCCTCGATAAATGGGCTATCTAACTCCGCAAGATCAACATAAGTCATATATGTCACAGTCATTCATGAACTGTATCAATACCTACCTTGAACTTAAGCACAAAGTACAATACTTACCTAACATCGCTCTGCGTTTCTCAGCGTATATCTGCTCATAAATGAAGACACCAGCTGCACTCACGATGCCCACTAATGCAGCCCCAGCTAACACACGGGGACTTAGGAAGTTATTCATGATTTCTTTGTAAATATTCCCAAAGTTAGGGTCGCTAGATATTCGAATTATATCACTCTTTTCGCATGGTTCTCGTGAACTTTAGCAATTCAAAACGAACAATTGTTGAAGATCATGTGAGAATGTGTTTTTTTTTCATCCAAAAAAATACGACTGAAATTGGAGAAATAATTTCACTATTTGAGAATGGTTTAGATAAATCCGGCAACGATTATTTTAGTTCTGGAATGTGAATTTATCGTAATTGAAGTTGTAATGTTAATTAAAAACAACATAAATATAATTTAAATGAGACGCAATATAATTATATACAGATGACAACATTTTAAAATTGAATCCAAATTTTAACTTTTAGCCACCGTCCAGTGTCCACCGAAACCTATGTGACATTGACGTGTGTCCACCGAACTGAAAGTACTAAAACCTATGTGACATTGACGTATCGAGTTTTTTTTTATGAGGAGCTTGATCGGGGGGTTCTAGTGAACATTTATTGAGACATGAGCGTCAATTAACAACTATATAGCGCCATATATCTCTTTTTCAAATTATATTACATACGTAGTGGTAGTATCCATAGTAGTTTGTTTGGTATACTCTTAGTCTTGAGTCTTGAATCCGATATTCCAACATCGATGGTGTATTGGATTATTTCTATTATTTATTTTAATATTCTTACCGTACTTTTAACACTTAACGAATAGTATGAACAATTTATTATAATGAACATAATTTAAGATTTGTAAATATAAAAACAGATACAGATTAGAAATAATGATACACATTTTCAATGCTATTAAACATTTTATTATATTAAAAATATTACAAAACGTTAAAATAAAGAAATAAAGCTACAACTGTGTGGTTTTAAAACTAAAATACAAAACAAACCACTCCTTAACGCCAGCAACTTTTAAGTGTTTCAGCTTTAGAACTAGACATTTTTATTGTTAACCAACAATTATTTTACATTTCGAAGAAGATATGTTTTTCTAGAAATGATACCAATTATATCGTGTTATTAATCGATTGTTACTATTAATAAATTGATGACAGAAAATTGAACATACGAATGAATTAATCGATAAAAGTAAAAATCCATTACTCTTGACATCCCTGCTTTAATTTTTAATTTGGTTTTGTATAAATATAAACATTAAACTTGCATTTTATACGAAATAAATGTCTTAATTCGCTTTGAAATACAGAATAAGTAAATAAATTCCAAAATAAACTGTTTATAACGATATGAAACCTAATAACCACTCGTTTCAATCAAATGTTAAAATGTGTAGCTAAAATTTTTCACCGCGTACGTTTTACGCCGATTCGTTGCATATTTTGATTGCAACTATGAGTTCAGAATTAAAACTAGAAGACACCTCAATTAAGTGTGTCGACGATACGAACAAATCGAATGTCCAAGCTGATGAAGGTAAGTAATTCTAAAAGAGTTTATTTCAAATATACAAAAGGTTTTAAAAATCGATTATGGTTAAATTTTAGATTAGTAATCACTGAATTTTAAGTAGTGGGGATACGGACAAGGTCGGGGGGAGGAGGACTTCTCTCTAGTGCAACCCCCATGTCTAGGAGACATGTAGTTCTTAAGATATTAATTCCTTTTTGTTTCGTTATATTGCGACAATGGTGAAAGTCCCTTCTGGCACTCGACAGTCGCTACCGCGGTACGCTCGCTCGGCTTGTACGTTTTGGTTTTACATCTAACATAACCTAAGTCACCATTCTAGTCACTGGTCACAACTTTCTATTAAAGCCCACAAGCCAATCAAGCGTGCTATGCTAGCGGTCAGCCGGTCAGCGAGTGTCACAACCAATTTATAACTTCGTTGCAATATATATGCAAAAAAAACTATCTTTATGTTTAAAAATAAATAAACTAATTTATAACTTGCTTACTAAACTCATAGACAGTTTTAGTGTTTATACATTAAACGTAAGTACATTCCTAAACACAAATCATACTTTTTATCAATAAAAGTGGCATAACCTAATTTATTGAACATATTTTTGTTTTTCCCATAATTTATTCAAAACTTGTTGGTGGATCCTAAAACGTGTTTCCTAGCCGAAGTAACATGTCTAATGTTCATATGCAAGGTGTATGTATACTAGGGTGGGTAAAAAAATTTTTTTTTTACAAGTGACACGGAAAAATGGGTTGCTAGACAGACACCTTAAAAAAATTCTCACCAAACATGAGCTCTTTATTTTAATAGGAAGATCCTCCGCATCGCAGTTTTGTATTTTTTTCTCAGTCCAATAGAAAAAAATTCATACCTCATCATTTATCGATTGAACAAGATTTGGCGATGAAATTAACCATTCAAAAGATATTCATCATCAAACTTTCATATGTACGGATTTTAAAAGTTTTTGATGAGATATTCGGAAAATTTCAATTTCAAAACATAAGAAACCATTTTTATAGAGCAGTTAATTTCCAACAAAAATTTGTATTGTGCATTTTGTAAAAGTCATTTATTGTCCAGTTATAAAATTCATAAACAAAAATGAAATTTGTCTTAAAATAATCAAAATTAAATCCTTAAAATAAAATAAATAAAAATAGCCTTTATTGCTGAAACAACAAGAAAACTTAATCCGCTAATTGGTATCTAGTTTTGTCTCCCTCTCAGCTTGTCCTTCGACAAAGGCCTCCCTCAAGCTGCTTGCTGCCCATTTAACCTTGTCTTTGCAGGTTCTGGACCACACTGTTCCTGCTGTTCGTTTAAGATCGTCCTCCCACCTCTTGTATTGTCTTCCTCTTCGCCTTTTACCGTCCCTGGGGTACCACTCAGTTATTTTTCGTGTCCATTTGTTTTTGTTATCTCTCATTACGTGTCCGGCCCAGTCCCATTTCAATTGTTTTATTAATCTTGATGCGTTTTTGAACTTGGTAAATTTATTGATTGTCGATAAGTTAATTTTGTCTTTCAACTTAACTCCTATAACACTTCTTTCGATGCTGTTCTGACAAACTTTAACTTTACCAAGTTCTTTTTCTGTGAGTGACCAAGTCTGACATCCATATGTTAAAATTGGAAGTAGACAGAGATTAAAAACTTTTCTTTTATGTGTTATATTTAGGTCTGAATTTTTCATAATTTCTCGCATAGCCCAGTATCTTTTCCAAGTATTAGCTACCCTTCGTTCTATCTCTTTAGTCATGCAGTCTTTAAATGACAACAACTGTCCCAAATACACATATTCCTTAACATATTCTATTTCTTCTCCATCTACTTCAATATGGTAATGTTCAGAATTGGTCATTATCTTTGTCTTTTTAGTGTTCATAGTAAGGCCTGCTTTAATTAATTAAATCCTTAATATATTTTAAATGGTGAGGTTTACGGAAAAAATATAAGATACCTTTTTTGTAGAGCATTAAATTTCCAAAAAAAATATCTCAGAACATTTTTCTGTTCAATTGATAAATGATAAGGTATGAATTTCTTTCTATTGGACTGAGAAAAAAATACAAAACTGCGATGCGGAGGATCTTCTTATTAAAATAAAGAGCTCATGCTTGGTGAGAATTTTTTAAGGTGTTTAGCAACCGATTTTTCAGTGTCACTTGTAAAAAAAAAAATTTTTTTTGACCCACCCTAATGTATACCCCTAAATTCAATTTCCCTTAATCTCATGCTATTCTGTGTAAAAGCACAGCCCACTCATTTTTAATACCCTCAATGGCTGCTACGCAGGTATTTTATACCAATTTTAAGGGGAAAGGATGAAACAGGGAGGAAGGTATACTTAATTTTTCTGCAACCCCTATGATATGGAGTTGTCGAAATATTAAGTTTGGTAAACAACCTTACCTATTTTTATCTCACAATAATATTCACTAATATCATTGTAATAGATGGTAAAAGGTCGCAAACAGTGACTAGAACATTAATTTAGGTTAGATTATCTTCAGACCAAAGTGAATGAGCCAAGCGAGTGTACGGCAGTAGTGGCCGACGAGTGCCAGAACTGACTGATAACCGATTACTATTTTTTTATAACCTGAACAGTTTTGAACGAAATATTTGTTTTATTTATCAATTTTGAATTTTTTAATAAATTTCTGGAGAAATCTATTTTCCAATATGGGTTGAAAATAAATAAATGTGTTATGTAAAAAAAGAAATTTATAAAATAATAAATTAATTTTTTTATCTTTGAATATTTTCATGGTTACTCAAACTGTATGTGAATGTGGTGTTTTTTCTAAATTTTTAAAGACTTACTCTGTTTTTGGGTGGTTTTGGTTCTTTTTTATTTGTCTACAGCTTTTTGGACTTTGAAAAGATTTTTCTACTTTGGATCTATATTATAAGAGTAATATTAGGGAAAATAAGTGAGGTTATATTAAAAAAAATATATAATAATATTTAAATATCTCCAGCCATATGGGTTGTAGTAGGGGCAATTGTGTCTCCTCACTTCACTCACCCTTCTACATGAAAATCATTGTTTCCATCCATATTTCCTTTACTAAACTTTTCCTCCTCTATTTTCTTCATTCAACTTTAGCCAACAACATTGAGCAGGTCATTGTTCCACTGAACTGCAGGGTGTTCTATACCTACTATTTTTCCAAAGATGCACTCTTCACTCCAGGATACAGTGTTCCATTGTCCATCTACCTTCCAAATTATCTCACTTACTATAGTAGAATTATTTTCTCTGTGCAGTTTGGGTTATAAATACTCGGAGTGGTGCAGCAAGTATTTCACTCTCTCTTCCACTCACTGGCCTTATGGGCAGGCATAGTGATACACATTTTTGTTGTGGATAAGCGTTAGTGATAGTGTATTTAGTTTTGTCATTTTGTGGGTTAGTGATATTAATGAAAGAAAGAAAATATATAAAACAACATATTTATTAAAATAAGAATAATAATGATTTAAAATAAATTATTAATTAGGTATCTATGTATTAAAAAACTATAAGTACAAAAGTTTAGAAAGTAATAAGTTATATTAAAAATAAATAGAAATACTTATATCTAAGTTTAAAATTAACAGCAAAAAATATAATAATGATTTTTATAAGAATAATATGATAATCTTTTTTTTATAAGAATGAGTTTTTATCGATAATGGCATTGCGCCTGCGCAACATGCTCACCGCCCTAGCCAGCCTGAGGCCGAGTTTGATTTATGACCCAAACTGCACGCATAAAATAATTCTACTATAGCTCTTTAGCTTGCCGTTTCATGTGATTTTGTATATGTAGGTAACCTTGCTTTAATTGTGGTGCTCCTGTTTTTGATTTTATCCATAAGAGACATCCAACTTATCTCCCTTCATAGCCCAAAATAGATTGTAAATAATGGATGATAAACATACATTTTGTATTCCTAAAATAAACTAAGTTGGTTTATAAACAACACAAAAAGAGTACTGGGAGCAATACAGTAATACCCAGAATTATTCAAGTTCAAATTATAATGCAATTTATTCAAATTTATGTATGATGTTTACAGATGGTGAGTCTGATGGAAATACCAAGAAAAATTC
The DNA here is from genome assembly GCA_012273795.1 of Dendrolimus punctatus. Taxonomy (NCBI): domain Eukaryota; kingdom Metazoa; phylum Arthropoda; class Insecta; order Lepidoptera; family Lasiocampidae; genus Dendrolimus; species Dendrolimus punctatus. The sequence goes on from CM022527.1 coordinate 24,658,544, forward strand.
AGAAGACATAGAAGAGCAATCAACAATAATCAATAGTTTCAATGAGGAAAACAGTAACTTAAGTGATAAGAATCCATCTGAAATTGATGCACAACAATCTAATGTAAAAAAAGATTTGGATTCATTAGATAAAAATAAGTATGCAATCAACAGACAAAATAAAGTTATAGAAAGTACCAAGTGTATGGATGAAGGAATTGACACCCAAGAAGAATTTTTACTAAGATGGGATGATGATAATGAAAATGAAGATGTGAAGTATGATGAAATTGGAATTGATGAAGATGCTCTCCTATCTGTCAAAGATGACACTGAAAACGAAGAATTTCCACATGACACAAGTGAGAAAAATGATAATATTATGTTGGTGGATAATGATGCAACTCAAAAACTCTTAACAGAATCATTTAGAGCTACTGATGAACATTTAGTTGAATTAGGCAGTACCAAAGTTGAGGTGCCAAATATGGCACCCGATATAGATAAGAAATCTCAAATAACTGATAACAATTGCCAAGAAAATATTCGTAAATTAATACCAGTAGCTAAGACTGTAGGTGATATTGATAACTTAGAAGCTGGAGACCTGTGCTTATTACAAGTTCAAAATAAGAGAATGAATATAGAGGAAAAAGTAAATATTACTAATATTAGTGAAGACAAAAAAGACCTAGAAACTGACAGTTGTGATGTTCTTTATCAAAATATAACTAATGAAATAGCATGTGGTCCAGTTCCTCAGGAACAACTTAAACCAGTCAGTGCCGTTAGTAAAATAGAAAGCAATATAGATAATGAAGTAATTAGCTCTGTTGTTGACAGTAGCAAAACCTCAGAAAATACCATAATGTCTGACTATGTTGAAAGTATGATTCTGGATGAAGTTACTGAAAATACTTCTAAAGTTCATAATTGTTCAACAAATCAAATTGTTGATGAAGAGTTTAATATTTCAGAAAGTATTAATAATGATCAAACTAAGGTTCAGAGTGAATATAATATATATATGACAGGGATAGTGACTGACGGTGATTCCAAAATTGTCGACACTAATACTGCCTCTGATAATACTGTTAAAAGCACAAATAAAATTAATTTAAAAGCAACATTTTCTTGTTCAGACACAAATGAACCTAAAACTATAGAAGTAATAGATATTGAAAATGTAACTGAAACAAAATCAGAAAATGCGACAGAAAATAATACTGAGAAAATATTTGCAGTTGATCCACAGAAAAATACAATAAGCACGAAAGAAGAAGTTAAGTCATTGGATGTTCATGATTTAAACTTGTGTATAACTCCTGAAATTAAAACAGATCATGCTATAAACAAACCAGATATCATGTTGGAAATCCCTACTCAAGAGCTTATTGATATAGACAATAATGATTCAACACTTGAACAAGATATTTCTTTAGACATGGAATCACAGTTATTAAACAAAGTGGATGATAATTTTCTTCAAAATGATAGTCCAGTGTCTTCAATCAGCAATGAAGATATGTCTATAGATAAAATCATTCTAAGTCTTGATGATGACAATGACAATGTAGAAGAATCTCATAAAGATAATTTTTCAATAAGTTCTAATATTCAAGGGGGAAACGTACAAAAAGAATCTAAACTAAATGAAAATCCAGTAGAAATTGCAAATAAAAATTTTGAAATACAAGACGTTTTGACTGAAAATATTAAAACCAATAACATAAATGACAATATAACATCAACAAAAACTAATACAAATAGAAACTCAACTGAAATAGTTATGGAGAGTTTTAAGATTTTATCTGACACTCCAATACATGATGTATCTAAACAATCAGAGGTAGAAAACAAACCTAGTAAGTATTACTATTATTATGATGATACAGATGCTCAACCAGTCGAAGTTAATTCAAGTAAAGACGGAAAGGAATCCGGAGCACATAAATCTCTAGAAACACATGGCACTTCAGATGTAGATGTAACAGTTCCTTCTTTAAATTCAGAAGTGTCAGATGAACTTGAGAAGGAAGCTTCCCTCGAACATAACAGAGAGGACACTTCACTCAAACTGGTAGAAAATATATCTCCAACAGATATATCTCATGAAAAACGTTGTACAGAAATGAAGGAAACAGAGAATATAACAGAAGTTCAAGTAATAAATAAAACAGAAAAAGCATCTAAAGAAGACATATTAACTAAACAGACTATGGAAATTGTAACATCTACTGAGCCAATTACTACAGTCAATAGTATCATACAATCAGTTGTCTCTTCTAAGGAAAATAATTGTAGTAATAGCACTTCTAAACAATTAACTTCAGAAGCAATAAGTTCTAAATCTAAGGAAGAGATATTAACTAAAGAGAATATGGAAATATCTACTGAGCCGATTTCTATAGTGAATACTGGTGCAGAAACAATTATGCCTTCTAGTAAAAACAATTCTAATAATAGTATATCTGAAACACTGAGACTAGATGAAACAAAACCTCTAAGTAAAGTGATTTTAACAGATAAAGTTCCTGAAGATATACCATCAGAATCTGAAATTTTGCCTTTAGCTTCTGAAACTATATCATCAACGTCTGATTCTTTGCCGGTTTCTAAAGATTTACTTGTACCTACAGAACATTCGTCAGCAATAAATAACTCTGTACCATTTGAAGATATACCAACTCTCGAACCAGTACTAGCAATATCGGGAGTTATACCTTCAACTTTAGAGTCAGTATCGACGACATGCGCACTGACAACATCACCTTCGGAAGCTATATTACCAGTTACAGAAGCTATACCATTAACATCCGAAGATTTACCATCAACTTCAGAAGCTATCCCTCTAAATACAGAAACTATTCCTTCCATCTCGAAACCTATTCCGTCAAGCTCAGAAGTCAAACCATTAAGTCAGGAAGCTCTACCATTGACTTTGAAATCTATATCACCAACTTCGGAATCTATGCTACCAACTTCTGAAGAAGAAGAACTTACATCATTAATATCAGAAGTTGTACCATCAACTTTGAAACCTATATCATCAATTTTGAAAACTATGCCATTAACTTTGGAAGCTATACCATCAACTAAGGAAGCTATACCATTAACTTCAGAGTCTATATCACCAACTTCGAAATCTATACCATCAACTTTGGAGTCTGTACAACCGATTTCACATTCTGAAACTATACCAAATATAATTTCGAAAATTAATATATCATTAACTTCAGAAGCTATACCGTCAACTTCGGAAACTATACCATCCATTGTGGAAGCTATACCATTGACTTCGGAATCTATACCACCAATTCCAAAAGCTATACTAGCAACTTCACAAGCTGAAGTTGATGGTACAACTTCTGAAGTTAAGCCGGGAGTTGATGGTGCAGAACCTGTACCATCAACTTCCGCAATCGTCACTTCAGAAGTTCAGCCATCGTCTCCAAAAATAGACATAGATATGTCAGAGCAAAACCTAGAAATCGAAGATAGTCTAGGTCTATTGGCAGAATCATCGCGGGTGATGGATTACGATGAAGAAATCGATGACGATGAGTGTGATGATGATGATGACATGGATCTTGATGATGAAAGTAGCAATCACATGACAGCTGAGCATTCGGAAGATCTAATGCACCTAATTCCGAAAATGAGGTACAGAAAGAAAGCTTACCAATTCCGATAAGTGCAAAAGAGAAAGAAGATACTCAGACGGTTGAAAGTAGGAACCTTTTAACAGCAGAGCATTCTAAAACATCTACGATAAATTCAGATGATGATGAGCAGAAAGAAGAGGACAAACTTGTTACTGAAGGTGAAATAGAGAAAGAAAATATCCAAGTTGAAGATGTTGGATGTAATGATATTGATATCACCGAGGATACAATTGGGAATGTTGATGAGCAAGTTGAGGAACTGATCACTACAGAAAATCTACCGAAACCAGATGAAATAGTAAGTTTTATATTTTTGCATGCAAGAAGGATACTGGGAATGATAATCAATCAGTAATTAGTGTAAGCTAAATTAAATAAATAAAGCTCAAAAAAACTCCTAATCATACATTTCAGAAGTCTTTTTTCTTCTTTTTAACCGACTTCAAAAAAAGGAGGAGGTTCTCAATTCGTCGGGATCTTTTTTTATGTATGTTCACCGATTACTCTGAGATTTATGATCCGATTTACGTGATTCTTTTTTTGTTTGATGCGATATAGTTGCCATTTGTCTCCTAAAAATTTAACATAGTTTAGCCCAGTAGTTTTCATTTGCGAACATTTTTTTGTTCCCGTTTCTTGGGACCTATATTTTATAAGGAGCGCGGCACCTTTCGTAGGTAGGTTTACCCATTTGAAGTCGGTTTTTTTAAACAAAGTTTTTTTTATAGAAAATTACACCATTAAAGTTTCAACCAATATTTTATTGTTTAATACATATGCGTCGATCATCTTAGGCAAAGGTATGAAATTTTAGTCCCTTATTCACAACTAATTATTCCAACGAAACTTTAATCGCAATCATGTATTTTTTTGTTAGTTGCGTTATCTTGTTATGCACTGTCTTTTTGGCTATATTCGTTTCTCTTCCGCGTATAACAATGAAGTTCTAGAAAAAAAAGTAATCTAGGGAACTTCCCGCCGCGATTTTCTTCTGCGCTACAACATGCGGCTTTTCAAGAAGGACGTTATAAAATTTTGTAGAAATCGGCAACACAGCATCGACTGGTGTTGTAAACGTCCTTAGAAAATAATCCGTTCCATCAAGTGGGTCGTCTGCCTGTTTGCTTGCTTCAGGCAATTAAAAAAATATGTCACGAAACGTCATTTATTGGGATATATGCTAGCTCTGTTTCGAGTGTCACCGGTTTTCATGACATATTTTGACAGCCAGAGAAGCAGATTCTAAAAGTTATTTGGTTGATTTGTTTGTTTATTCCCGAAGAATTATATGTTAATTTGTTTTCAAACTACCCCACAAAATTTAGATTCTCAGGATTTCCTTTTTTTCAACTTCTATTTTATAATCTATAATATATATATTCTATTGCTTTTAATTGTTGGTCTATCTAGCTTTGGGTTGATTTTTCGTTCATGAGGTAAAAGTTACTTATCAACGAAATTATCACTAATCCCCTTGTATTTATGGCCCGCCTTCCAGTAAGATCATAAATTGTTTCTGTTGTTCAAATTTCGCTGCAATTTATGGGAAGCCATGTGCTTTGAATTAAGCTTACAAGTTTTAAAACTCTGAAGAATAGTTTGTACATGTTTACTAGGTCGGCCATGTCTATTCTGCGAATATATAACGCCGGTGGTTGACATAGAGCTAGTTGAATTTAAACTGTTATTAAGTGTACATTTGGAATGTAAATCTCACATCGACATATTTTAGTCATTTTGTTTTATGATAACCTTCTGGCTACTGTTTGGATTTGTTGTATTTGATTGTGTTTCTAAGAAGTGACTGGTGTATATGTACTTCTAATAAACTATTTTTTTAGGACAAAAAACAACAGGACAAACAGAGTGACACCTCCAAAGAAGAAGTACCAACTGTAAGGGAGAAAGTAGATATTTTTGTAGAAGTAGAATCGCCAGAATCAAACAAACAATCACCTAGTAAGATGAAGAATTTCACTATAACAAATACAACTCATTATGTCAATATTATTGATCTGGAGGAAAGTTCTTCTGAGGATGGTAAGTTTTGGTTATTTAAAACAAAATAAGCCACTGCGTTTCACTAAAAACAATGTATATCTTAAAATTTGTTTTCAGATGTCACTGTACAAGAAACTTGCAAAGAAGCAATAGCAGATGTCAAAGATTCAACGCCTATTAATATTGACATAACGACATTGCAGAATGTTCCTCCGATTAAGACTATAGTAACTGCAGTAAAAGAATCTGATGTAACGACAGCAGAAAAAGTCGTTGATGTGAGTAAAAACTTTAGAATATTAATTAAAGCATTTAATAAAATAGCTATGAGATAAATGTATCCACCATCATTTATGATAATTATTGTAATAATCTATAGAAATATGTCACATATAAAACGTCTTTCGCAATAGCCTGGATAAAAATGTCATCTTGATTGACAACGGATTATTCAAGTAACAAATAAAAAGATAAAATGACAGTTAGACTTAGTATTTCGCAATTACTCTAACATTTGCGGCGACGATGGTCTATCTGCCGTCTGTGTTGATTCTGTGTTTATTTTTATTTCTTAAGTTTATTTTTTAGGAATAATAAACGTGGGGGTTCTATTCTCGCTTTTGAATTTATTTAAACTGTAATAATTTGCAGTAGTTATTGATAGATAGCTTCATATTTAATTAAGTATTAATTGATACACTAATAGAACAGACTGCTAGTGCATGTATGTAATACCGGACTAAATTATCCCTAACTGCGCTACAATGCATAGTATAAAAACTGATATGTATGTACATTACAGTCAGAAAAATTGGTCCCATATACTTTCGATTACAAAAAATTTAAAAGTTATGGACACGAGAGTCTACCACTGATTCCAAAGCAATTTGACCCCTAACCTTAAGAACCCTAAATAATGTCAAGTCACTTATAATTTTGTTACAGTCAAACCAGCAGGTGAAGTTAGTCCTATAATGGATAAAGCGCCCGATAAAACGTTGTATCAATGAAAATACAATACTCAAAGGAACTGTAGATATGACTTAATCTGAAATGTGGCTAGAAATATTTAATTCAATAATCATAAGACTTAAAGAAAGACACGACTCTACCACTGCCTCCAAAGCTATTTAACCCTCTAACTTAAGAACCCAATAAACGGTCGAGTCATTTCTAATTTTATTACAGGCTCCACTAAAACCAACAGATGAGGTTAGTCCGGTGATGGATAAAGCAGCCGATACAACAATAGATCCATCGAAAAGTGCGATAGTCGATGAAACAGCAGGCACCTCTAAACCTAAAGTGGGGCTAGAAATATTTAATTTGGACTCTGACGATGAGGAAATGAAGGAAGCACCGAAACGTAAGTACTTGATCTTAAATAGGATAGATTTTTACAATGTACTGCTGACAGCTATGATACTCTACTTGAGAAATTTAAGACATGAAAAAATTCGACCCATTAAAGATATGATGTCATAGCTTGTTATGCTCGTACAAAATCTGGGAAGCCGCATTATTTTGTAATATGTTAAATGAGATACTCTGAGTTGAATTGACTGTCAATTACTGAATTCTATGGCTGTGATATTTCCCTAACTATAGATTCGCATGACTTGTGCCTTTTGATCTTAATTTTATTATCGCTATCCTCGCCATATTCAGGGCAGAGATCTTTTTATTCTTTCGTTTTCTTTCGTGTCTTTTATTTTATTATTCTTTTAGGTGCAATAAGCGTGGCCGTCAATATTTATTTCAATATATTTTTATTACTTATAAACATGTTCTTATATTCTGTTACATTTATTTCTTTACTTAAAATCTAAAACCTATCTATAGTTTACTGTTTCTTATTTTTATGTTTACAGACTTTTGATTATATCTCTTTGGACTGGCTCGACGGGTTCGTTATCACGCCCTGACAGAATATCGGCCTGAAACGGTTACCCTTGAGCTAATCGTGGTTTTAATGATGAGTGAGAATTCTGATTGTCCATTTTCCCTCCCCATGGTACATCTTTCCTATATTAGCCCCTATCTTATCTCTTCTATTTCATTACACCTGCCCGATCGCTCTATCCCATCCCAAAGGCTAGGCACGCGTTGACTTCGCCCCGGCTATTTGCAAACTTCTATAGGCAATATAACCACTTCCCATAACGGACGCGTTCCTCTTGTAGCTTACAACGTCCAAAATGCTCCTTCAGCCATTCCAAGTAGCGACCACGGTCGTTATGGTCGCAGCGAAAACGTCACTAATGACGTTATAATTTTCGCTTACTATTTTAACGCCCGTTAGCAAGTGGAACGGGAAAATCACGGTTCTGAGCGTGATCGCTGTGAGCCTCATGTGGACGTAGCCTATGTGGGTCATCTGCTTGTGTGGCAGCTTCGCTATATAAAAAAACGCCAGTATATAATACCGTTTCTGGTAGTGAACTCACAGTCCAATATATAAGCTCCTTTACTCAGTCGTGTGACTATTACCCTATACATTCATTCAAATTTCTTCTATTTATCTTCTTCACAGCCGAAGAACCCGACGAACAACAGTTGAAGCAGAAAGAAGAAGAACTGCAAAAAGGGCGTCGTCGGTCGAACAAATGCATAAATCTAGCATGCACAAGCGTAGACAATGTTTACTATAAAGCAGACAGCTCTATTGTGGCCCATTACGATGCTGCAAGAAAGAAACGGCTTCTGGTGTGTGAGACGTGCGTCCAAGAGTTCTCCCAAAGCCGACTGGTAAGTATTTAGGTGACAATAGGTTTATTATTCAGAAAATAAATAATTTAAACAACTGACAAGTGTAGGATGGGAAAAGCAGAAAATAACATGTATTATTTCCAATTCTTATCGTGACGTGCACTGCAGCAGTAGGCATACATACAACAATCCACTCACACATATACACATACTACCATCGGGGCGTTCCATCAGTTGCTCACAACACCCAAAATGCTCTATTAGCAGTTCCACAAGGCGACCGCGGTCTTTGTGGTCTTGGCGAAAACGTCACTAATGACGTCATCATTTTGGATCACTAAACGCTTACAATGACCATGTCATGAGGTGGGTCGAATAACCGTTCCATTCCGGTTTCGGATTCTAACGCGGCAAGCAAGTGAAAGGGGAGTAATCGCTGTCGTGAAAGTGGTCGCTGTGACTCCCTAATGGAACGTAGCCCATACATTACACTTCACTTTGACTTTGACATCTTTGACATATAATCATCATCACTACATAGTATAAAACAAAGTCGCCTTTTCTGTCCTATATCCTATGTGCGCTTAAATCTTTAAACTACCAACGAATTTTGATGTGGTTTTTTCAATAGATAGAGTGATTCAGAGGAGGTTTATATGTATAATACAAGTTTTTCTGTAGTGTATTTATTTTGTATCAGCATTGCACCGTGCGAAGCCGGGCGGGTCGCTAGTATTTATAAATACCAACCTTCATACTTATTTTTTTTTCTTTCTTTATATTGAGTCTGGTTCTTTTTTCATTTGATTTAAATTTTGATGACATTATTTCAATTGAAATTAAATTAACTTTATTTATTCTCTTTCTATAAGTTTGGTCTACAAAATAAGATTCATTATTGGCTCATTTTCTGTTTTAAATTCTATCGCCTTTTGTAATATATAGTGCAAAGCAGTGTGATCTTTTTAAATAATAAATATATTAGAGAAGAAAGCTACTACAGAAGAAGTGTTTGTCTGTGATTTCAAAGAAATGAAACAAGTTATGTAAAAATCTATTCATTAATGAATTACTACACAATCATCTGGTGTACCTATAGTCACATTTAGAATAGTTGTAATGTTTGTTCTTTAAAGTCGAAAAGTTTCGAATGACACAGATTGTATGGTTAATGGGAAAGATGGTTGATGATGATGATGATGGGAGAAATTACGTAGAGAAATAAACATCGTGATTCTCGTTGGGGGTTAAGAAGACGAGGTTTATAAATATAAGTTGTTTTCGTTGTTACAAAATATATATGCAAGTGAAACATCATTGGTAGCACAAACTACTAACAAACACAGTAACACATTTCAAAATATTTAATTTAAATTTAATACATACAAAAACTTTGCAAATTCATCAATTATAAGATTAATAAATAGTAACAGGGTTAAATATATTTTTATAAAACTTAAACACTTGCAAGAGTTTTTTTACATGGTGTATCTAAAAATATTCATTGTTTACCGCACAGAGTCTAATAGAGGGTGTGAAGAACATGACTCCACTTTTAGAGTTACTTAGCGGAAGAATTCCCGAGGATTGTGTAGAGATTTCCGACTCGGATTCCGAAGAGGAGGGCGATCTTCCGATTGAGGTGGAGAAGGAATTGGTTGGAGAGGCCGGCGCTAAGTGAGTATACAAGTAAACATCGGTGGTGGTACTGCTTGCTCTCTTTTATTGTTACTGGAGTGACTGACAGTCAGACTGGACAATTTAATTCTCTGTATATTTATAGAAGGGTCCATTTTTATTTGCAAATACAATGTAAATTCTATATAACGACACTGAAGGCATTGTGCATTTTATGGTGCTATATAGAGTTGTCGTTAAACCGAGAGAAATCTGTTATTTTTTCTGACGTATTTTGTTGCACCAGTAATTTTGTTGTATATTTTTACTTATTTTTTTCATATCTTGCGATATTGAGGCATCTTTATGATAAAGGAAGTACTTAGAAATTTCGGAATTTCTTATAAATTTCGGTATACATGATGCCGACAGTCGAGTTTATTGAGGGCGCGAGGTATATAATGAAGCGATAAAAGAAAGTACACCGCTGCACAGCTTTTACTAATTTTGGCAAATTAAAAAGTGGGTGTAACGCTATATACAGTCTATCATTGTATGGAAGACAATCTAAACCAAACAAAGGCAAAGCAACTTATGATTTCGACGCCTAAGGGAATTTGTTGTTAAATCGAGTGGAGTTTTTACATCTGATATATAAAATTCTCGTGTCACAGTTTTCGTTGCCATACTCCTCCGAAACGGCTTGACCGATTTTGATGAAATTTTTTGTGCTTATCCGGTATCTATGAGAATCGGCCAACATCTAATTTTCATCCCCCTAAATGTTAGGGGTAGTCCACCCGTAAATTTTTATTTTTACCGGGCAGGACGACGTCTGTCGGGACAGCTAGTTGTATATAAAGTCCGCCTGGTGGGTCGGTTGAGTTTGAACTGCGATCGAGAATTTGTAACTAGAACTGCAATTGCCTCGCGATCAAGGCTTATTATATTTGGTTGTGTTTGTAAGAACTTTAAATAACATGTGTGTATATTTTATGATTTTTCAAATGGCATTAAATAGGAACTGCGCTATACGTAACAGTGCGAATATTCTACGATTTTTTTTGGACAGGCTCTTAGAAGAAAGTTTAGCGGAACTAATAAACGATTCGTGGAAGAAATACAAAATGGACGCCAGATTGAATGATACTACTGAATTGTTGAATAAAGAACTCGAAAAACTTGATGGTAAGTACTTATTGTGTACAGTTTATACACTTGCTCTTGCTCTAGTGGTGAATGCTGGCAGTAGTTGGTGGAGTGCTGGTGGTTTCTTGTAGTAGGGTGAAGAAAATGGACCTTGTTGCTTACATTGATTGGATTTATTCTCGTACTAGTTGGACTTGAACGCTCATCCCTGGGTTCAACTTAGTGGTAACGGAAGTCGTATTATCGACTAACAGAGATTCAGTAGGGACTCAATCACGAAGTATTTGCGAGCATTATTTATTCTAGTATTAATGTAGGTCATAGGGTGCACTTTATCCGTGCAGGAACAGAGAAAGAATACAATTTCCTGCGGACGGGCGGCTTGTCGTAAGAGGCGAAAAAACAACCACCAGGTGGTAGGGTATCTGCCCGTCTGGATGGCTATGGTCTAAACCTAGAGTATGCCGCCATAACCACCTTGAGTTGTGTTCGGCCATTAGTGACCAGGTTCCAGTCTCCCTTAAGAGAACAGCAGCGCATTTGTAGCCTTTGGTGTTGCAAATGCCCATAGGCGATAATTAGGTGGGCCGTCTGCTGAAAATATGCAACAAAAAAATAGCAAAAGAAGTTCGAAAACGGACGACGAAAGACGTTTGAGAGTAAGCCCATGGCAACCCAGACCATAGTAGATAATTGAAAGTTCGTTTAAGAATTTTACCACGTCTGGAATCGAACCCTCAGCCTCTGCTGGCATGAACTAGGCAGGCGATGTCCTAGACTAACTCAAGCACATCGACTATCGAATTTCATCTACCACTTCCCTTACAGCCGAGAGTAAGGACTTGGATCGTTTGTTGAACGAGTGCCAGTTGGCAACGGATACGTTGCGCAAAGAGTTGTACGCAACGTTCGAGCCGATCCGCGAGGAGTTGCCGCCCATAGTCATTATGGATACACCCGATAAGAACGTAAGTATTATATTAATAACTAGAGTTTTCCGCGCGTGAAACACGTGTACGCGTATGATGTCAAAACTTGATACATATGAGGCTACGACGTTGCCCACTACCGTATTCTGTTGTTTTTTTTTCAAAAACGGCCAATTTGATTCCTGAACAGGGTAATTGCTTTTATAAATCTAAAAGAAACTCCATTCGAGGAAGCGCTTTAGTTCCAAGTTCAGTTCTAAAGTCCCCTTACCACCTCCAAGAATATAACGCGTGTAACGCGTTACGACGGCAGTCTGTATGGCTTCACTTTCTATCACATTAGATTAGTTTAAGTTATCACTCCTGTCGGGTGTCCCGAGACGCACACCGACTTTTTTTATTTAAATCTATAGGGGAGATTTCAACTCCCAAATTCGTAAAAACTTTATGTCCTCTTTGGAAAATTCTTGAAAAAATGAAACGTTTTCAGCGAAAATTGATGAAATTCTGGCACAGCAATAATCTGAATGCAAACCTTGTTTGTTAAATATGCGACGCACAAACTCTTAAAACAACCTTTTTTTCGATTTATTGTTGTCGCTATTTCTGCAAATAACAATAATACAACAATCAATTTCTTTCTTTAAATGTAGTCTTTGAGATTATTTTTGATTTAACCCTTCATAGGGTGTCATGACCAAATTAAAAAAAACTTGTTTTTTTTTCAGTTCACATGCAACGAAAGCTATTATCTGATGGATCAAATGGCTGATGCTGAGAAAGCAGTGAGTAGTTGATTAAAATCAGAATGCGAGTTAAACCGTCTAAAAACGGTCTACGGCCATATCTCTACATACGTTATCGTGCCATGCTTACACAACTAGGTTTTAATAGACGATATAATTTTAAAAAATGTCAACTTAAAACCATAAAACTTATTCATTTAATATTTATGTAAGTCTACCATAAGACTGCCCTATTAGGCATCGTATAAATAGCGATTATCACTTTAATTTAGGTATTCTTTGAACAAAAAAACGGCTTTAATTATATTAGACAAACGTTCATAAATTGTCCTGTATGGCCGCAATATGCACAGAACCGTCAACGACGTCTACCGTCACACTACACGCCTCCGGGCCATGCACTCGTGCACGTAATTGATTAATACATACCCAAGGAAACACGGTTTTGATATAAAATCGAACCGGTGACGCTTAAGGGCAATACTAATTGATTAATGACCGACCTGTCAAAGTGGAAATAAACGGTTAGACAGAGCAGAGTATATATATGTTGTGACAAATATACTTACAATAAAATGCCCTTTACCATAAAGTAAGTGTCTTTTACGACAAAATGTCGTTTATCACAAAATGTATTTTATGTCAAAATGTCGTTTATCACAAAATATCTTTTACGACAGAATGTCTTACCACAAAATGCCTTTTAGCACAAAATATCTTTTAGCATAAATATCTTTAACGACAAAATGTCTTACCACAAAATGCCTTTTACCACAAAATGTCTTTTTCGACAAAATATCTTTTGCCACAAAATGTCTTTTACGAAAAAATGTTTTACCACAAAATTGTCCATCACCACAAAATGTTTTCAACCACAATAAGTCTTTTACGACATTATGGCTTTTACCACAAAATGTCTTTAACGACAAAGTGTCTAACCCTAAAATGTTTTTTACCACAAAATGTCTTTTTCGACGAAATGTCTTTTACTACAAAATGTCTTACGACAAAATGTATTCTACCAAGTGTTTTACGACGGTTATGGTTATGGGTTTTACCACAAAATGTCTTATCTTAAATTTCCACCATAGATACTGTATAATTTTCTTTCTAATTATAGCAACAGAATGCTAAACGTCGTACAAAGAAGACCGTTATACCTCTAGGTTATGCTCCGTTGAACAATGATCCGCACAATAAGCAGGTTTGTTCCTAGCTTTCAGGAATCCGTAGCCATTTTGGCAATAAGGGAACCCGTGTACAATCGTCATGTCCGTCCGTCCGTCTTTGTCAGCCACAGTCATTTTATCTCGGAAACTACTGGGTCTATTTGAATAAAATTTCACATGAATAATTGTGACATGTATAATCATTGTTTGCACCCCAGTACTCTGATTGGAACCTAGGTATTTTATTTAAAACATTAAGAAATATTAATAATATTATAATTAAATAATATAATTGTATATGTGTTGGGTACATGTAATCATGCTAATAGATTTATTATAATAACTCGTATATTTTGTACATGTGCATATATATATATATATATATATATATATATATATATATGTCGGAGGGAAGTTATAATTATTGGATGTATTGTTGACTGGATGTATAACGCACAATATCACTTGTTTACATTTTAATTACTTCTAAAATTCTTAATTTAATTTAATTAGATTTGTTAAATGTTGCTATAACTTGAAGATCGTTCATAACCTAATAAAAGTTATGAATATTGTAATTTAATAAACGACCAATGAGAGCAGAGCATGTCTTGAGCGGAGTCAAGGACGCCCTCTATACTTTGGTAGTATCTACTTCGGTAGACTGAGGAGTTTTTGTGACACATTTGGTTGATGGCAATAGATCGAGTTGGACCATGGAGTATTTTAAAGAAAGTATTGTAGTTGGAAGTATGAGCGGTGCCCTGAACCCGATGCTCGGTCTAAACTATGTCAAAATATCGTGTAAATCTAAATTAAAAGTGTATAAACCATGGCCATTGTGTTTTATACTCGCATTTTACCCTGATGACGCCCACTAAACCTGCAATAACTAAAGATGATGTCGTGAGAATGAGGCCGTTCTGCGACATATATATATATATATATAGTTTAAGTATTTATTGCGATAAGGCCGCCTATTGTATTGCATAGAAACACACACACACACACACACACACACACACACACACACACACACACACACACACACATATATATATATATATATATATATATATATATATATATATATACATATGTATGTGTGCGTGTATATAACACTGCCACTGAATGGGGTGTTATAGTGTGTAGTAAAACCGCGAGATGACAAAATCAGTATGAGACATAAGACTTAGGGGTTTCATTTGTTTTTCAGTTCAACATAGTTTCGCATTTAGTGTTAGGTAAATAAATAAGGCCCCTACTTATTGCATATAACTATATATCAAATTTCAACCATACAGACGTTTGTGAAAAAAATGACTGACAGATGGACGGAAATAACGATTACATACGGATTTCGTTCTCGTCAAAATTGCTACGGAACCCTGAAAAGTAAATAAGCTTCCTACTCTATATAAATTATGTATGAAAACTAAGTTACAATATTTTTCGATTTCTATTTTCAGGAATCGAAGCCACTTACCCAAGCTACGGAAACTTCCTCGAAAGCCGAGGATGATGTAAGTTCATATTTTTACCAATATATTGAGATCATAAACTTGATTCATAGCACTAAAATTCGGCTAGAGTTACATAAGTCCAGGGGCCGAATTCTGCTGTTACTATCTCGTCTTAATCGTAGGTTTGCCTGCTGTCTGTTAATTCTAAACTCTTATCTGTATAAATGTATAAAAGCGATGACTCGCGATATAATGGCCTTACTTATAATCGTTGGTTACATTTTAAGAAACTGCTCAGCAACTGATTAACGATAATTTTACCCATAAACTCCGCTTAAGGATAAGAGGTGGTGGTAAAGTTACTCATAAAAAACTAAAAATTATGATTGCATGATAATCAATGAATGACGTGCGTGCGAAAGGAGGGTGCGGTGCGCCTTCAGATTTGAAGAGGGAATTTAAGTATGGTAGAAGAAAGTTTGAATAGGTCGAAAGGAGGTTTAAATGGCGGTATCAGCGCCATTTATGCTAGTTGACTATATCGAGAGGATATTGTAGATTTAGTAGAATACGATTTTTTTTACACTATAGAAGCATGTCTTTAAATATCTTCCAACACTAACAAAATAGCAGATCCCACCCAGGTCGATGAATATTAATGTTAAACTCACACTACTAGTAACAGATTATCATTCTGAATTAACTCGATGATCCGTCTATCAACAACTAACAGATAACTTGCCTTCACACACCGTATGGTTTTATTTATCCCCAATATTTGAAAATTATAAAGCTGTAAAATACAACAAGAAGAATTATCCGAATAACACCATGCAATAATAATAAAAGGTATTAAGGCTGCCTGTCCGCTGAAGCGGAGCGAGGCTGCGGAGCGGAGAAAGGTCGAAATATTGACCAATAGGATTGCATAAAAATTGCCTTAATAGACGCGCAGCCAATCAATGCCAATAGGGTTGGCAACTCGACATAAAACTATGCTGGAGTTTCCTCCAGCACCGATGTATAATAACGGTGAACTAGGCAGGCTGAGTACTTTATTGTACAAAAATGCTACATTTTCATGTAGCATTTCAAGAACATTAAATAAAAGTACAATCGGCGGTCTTATCGCTCATGGCGATTTCTTCCAGACAACCTTTGGATGGAGTATAGGAGGGACAACAAAAGACGGTAGTTACTTAACCAGCACTCGTACAATAATTTCGTTTATTAATTAAAAAATAAATACTTAGCCCCATTAAACCACATTTTATTCCCTTTCTTTATTCATTTTAGGTATATGTATTGTGTGATATTTATATATCCTATTTATATGTGTATTAAATTATCACACCAACGTCATACACTTGCGAATCTCCCGTTCATAAAGTCCATAGTCCGGGTTGTCTGGAAGAGATCGCTCTAAAGCGATAAGGCCGCCAATTGCTCCTACTTTTACTCTTTAATGTGATTACTGTAAAGTGTTTTCTATTCTATGGCAGTGTCATAAATGAATGAATGTTATTGTTAGAAAGACGTGTCAGTGGTGCAGTTGTCGGCGGAGGTGGCGCCCCCAGACCTGCCGGCGTGCGGCGACGTGAACAGGCCCAATTTGAAAGTGGCTTGACTGTGTACGCCGTCAGGAACGCCTTCGCGCCGTGGCTCAAGGCGAGGATATTGGAACTGACGCCCAAGGGGACTAAGGCAAGTGTCAATCATATATCGTATCTAAATTTTGACGCTGATTTAAAAATTCTAATAAATTTTCTAAGTGATTTATATATATTTGAAATCAACAAAACAATATTTTTGTTTTATCTATATTTGAACTTACATATCAAAGATGAAGGGGTTTTATGGCTAATATATTGTTACGAGTTAATGTGGTTGGAATTACTATAGTAATTTTTAGAACTATACAAACACGTATAACACAATTACAAATATAACTGAACATAACCCGTACAAACGTAATGCGCTATTCAAACAGGCGCAAAGTCCGTCACTATATAGATTATCGAATGTAGTACACACGTCTTGACTCGCTTGCGATTATCGCTTGACTGCCCCTCTCTGCATTGGGGCATTGCTTTATACTGCACAATTATAATATGTCTTACGGCCGTGCAGACTGGATTTCTAAGAATCACACTTGGCTCATGACTACCATAAAAGTTAACAATACACAATGGAATGTTTTTATAATTACAAATTTTAAACATAAAGTAAATAAAAGAAGATGGCCATAATAGCGTTTCAATGTTATTAGCTCAAACAACGCCGATGGGTAATAAATGTGCTTTGCTTGCAGGTGGACCATATTGTAACAATATATAATAATACTTCTTTATTAAGTTTATATTAATTGAAAGACAATGTACGTATAATATTGGCTTAAGTTGCAAATCTTTTACTTTAAAAGCTATAAAATATTACAAACCGATGCACAAGAACTAAAAATTAAATTTGACAGTATGTATGTCAGGTAAGCCAAACACTAGTAAGGTTTGCTCGCGTAAGCATCAAAGGCACTACGATCAATAACCTCGAGACTCAGCTGTCAAGGTTGATTCGATTCGTCTTCCCCGTTATTTGGTTGGTGACTTGAATATTTAGTTAATTTATATAACACCTATTCCAGGGATCGCAATATACCATGTGTCGGGTGAAATTCGAGACAACTGTCAAGAATCCATTCAAAGTGCTATCTGCTAGAGATATTGCTTATGAGCATCCGACTGATGTCAGACTGACCATCGGTAAGTCGCATTACACTTATATTAGTACCACCAAAACATATATGCGTCCCTGAAGTTCGTAAAAGTTGCGAAAAAATTGTATCTCGAGTGAAGTTAGCTCCGTGTGTTTCCATAAAGTGATAACGTTTATTACACCTGATAGTGTAGTGCGAAAGAGACGTTCGAGACTGGAGGGCCGGCCGAGAGAAAAAGCTATGAATTTAAATTCATTTATTTCTAGGTTGTAGGCGTATTTGAAACTTATATTAATAAAACATTTTCATTGCACAGTTATGAACTACAAATTCTTGACAGCGGTAATTCCACTAGACCTTGGGTCTGTACTGCAGCATTCAGCACAACATTTTTTTATAATGAATAAAAAGATTCTTCTTAAAAAAATATGTATTAATAAATTATTTATTATGATAAATTGCAATGAAGTAAAGAAGTATATATTTGTGACACTGTTTAATCATGTTGGATTTAGAAATAGAAGAAGAAGGAATCATAGCACTCTGTATAAGATGCTTACAGATAATGTCGGAGGTCATCACTTAAGTGTATTCCAATTGAGTGTCTGAAAAAGTTGGAAATGCTGCGCCTAAATCAGATATATATGCCCTGTATGTGCTGACTCCATTGCGTAAGGAATTTGCTTTTTCAACCAGTCTCTGTCTACTGCTGTACGTAAACCTCCCCAAGTTTGCGTCAAATATCCCGATCTCCTGAAAAGAATAGCGCGCGGTAATTGTCCGCCTTTTATATCATTATGTACAAACCCTTGTACGAGCTCTTTGTTCGCCTTACACATTTGTGTATACATTCTCAATCGTGCAGGTACGAGAATCATAGCACTCTTCAAGGATGCGGCAAACGATGGCAAACGGGAGTCATATTACTCTGGAATCGTGGCCGAAGTACCCACACCGGTCAATAGTTTCAGGTGAGTCTCTTTCTTTTTAGGCTTACTTATGTGTCTATTTGTTTGAGTGCCCGTATTTGTGTGCATGAGTGTGTGTATGTGTGTGCATACGTACGTGTCTACGTATGCATATATATGTTTTGGTTAGTACGTGTGTTCGTGATAACTCGATGTGCTAGTGCGTGTATGTGCTCTTTGAACTGGAGTATAATTAACAATAAACTATCTTTCTAACGTAAGATAACTGATAATTAGGGTGGCGCGAAGAAGTCTTAAAAAAAATCAATTTCTTGAGATAAATTTATTGCTCGACAGTTCTTACAGGACTAACTTAATTAAAATTATATTAACACTGTTATAAATTAAAGCTAGTCAGCTAGTCAGCAGTGGTGTGTCCACAATACTACCCATCAACTTGCTGACTGTCGGTGGACATCGACTGCACAAGTCGTGGTTCATGATATTATATGTATTTGAACTGTTAAGACAAATTCTCACCACCCATCAGGTATTTGGTGTTCTTCGACGATGGCTACGCCCAATACGTCCTTCACAAGGACACGCGTCTGGTATGCGAAAGTTCACCCGTGGTTTGGGACGAGGTTCATCCCTATTCGCGTGAATTCGTGAAGAAATACCTCTTGGCCTATCCGGAGAGGCCGATGGTGAGGTTGCACGCTGGGCAGAGTTTGAAGACCGAGTGGAATGGTTAGTGAGTTTCACTTAAATACAAGTAGTGTCAACGAGATAACTCGAGTGGTGAAGCATATTGCTTATTCTAATCGAGCGAGAGAAGTTTTTCCTCAAGCTAATAAAAAGTAACGAATATAAATATAAAACAAAGTCGTGTTACTTAAATCATTTATAACACAAAAACGGCTGGACGGATTTTATGATTTTCTTGTTTTTGGAATTGTCTCCGTCCGGAATAGGATAATAAGTAAATATTAAATTCATCAATAAAAAAAAATATTAAAAAAAATCAGTCTAGCCATGCATTTTTTATGATCTTTCCCATCGGATTTCGGCAATGGTGACTGCATATAAATTTATTTTCATTTGTCTGATTTAGGTGAATAGTTGTTGTGTTCGACTGGGTTCTGGGATGGTTTAGATTCAAATTTGAACCAGGTAGATGGCGCTGTTATTGAGTTCCAGGATTTAGGTGAAATTATTTTTGTGTGTGTTCAAGTGGATTCCAGGATGTTTGATTCGATTGGACCCAGTAGGTGGCGCCGCTGAACACCTTTCTAACGGTGGGACCGATTTTGATGAAATTGTTTATGTTTTTCAAGTATATTCGAGAATGGTTTAGATTAACAATTGGTCCCGGTTGGTGGCGCTGAAATCGGTTTCTAGATTTTTATTCTTTAAAGTCAAGACAAAATCTGCCGGGTGCAGGTAGTTCTATATAAATAAGTGGCGGAAATGTTTTGATCACATACTTCAGGCTGTGACTCGCTCTTTTGCGTGGTTTCTGGTTAATAATAATTACGACTGCTTTCTAGGTAAATGGTGGACATCGAAAGTTATAAAAGTGGATGCGTCTCTAGTCCAAGTCCATTTTGAAGAAGATAACCGTACCGAATGGATATACCGAGGGTCGACCAGACTCGCTCCGTTGTATCTCGAATTGCAAGCGGCCCAGCGTCACAGAAACAGGCCCTTGCCGAGAAGCAAAGCTCAGACCAGGGTAAGATGTACCTTCATCCTGATTCAGGCCTAAAGCAGGGTGCTAAGTATGACAATCATGAACTTTTTTAAATTATATATTTCAGAGCAACATGCCTTACGTGGAATACACGAGGCCGGATGAGCCGAATTCCAATAAAGAGACAGAATTTCAAGCACAGCAACGCCAAGAGGTGAGGCTTTGTTTTTTTAATTTCAACGCTCCATAGTTATTTTATTGTCATGTCAATCCACCTGTTTTTGTATGAGAATTATTTCTCAGTAATTACTGTGTCTATGTTCATGAAGTTTGACAGGAAAGTTTAGTCTAAGTAGCGTTACACAAGCCATTGTGTAACGCCACTTAGACTAAACTTTCCTGTATTATAACCGCGAAAATAAATTTGGTGGGTTGCCATACATTTGACTGAAAATTTTTCTTAGTCTATATTTACACTAAGAAGTTGTGTGTGAGTATTATTAGATGTTAAAAAATCATGAGGATGTTCTTTAACTACTTTTTTTTATTTAACTTTATATGGATGGTGTAATATTTATTTTATTACATAAGACAAGTCATAATAATTCAAAATTTATTATATTTTGAATTTTTATTGTGTTTTATGCTACACTTTACTTGCGGTGAAAAAAATTGGGCTTAAACTGTTGCAGCATAAAGACGTAAAGCACCATTATAACAAAGTCTTAAATTGTATCCGCGCACTTCGGTGACTGCCGTAAACTGTTTATGTTACACTAGTGCGTTGCGTAATCGCAGCGGTTTATTGTCGCGAACTATAAACGCGTAATGCGTACCTAGTCTAATGCAAAAGTGAATAACAGCGTGTTTTGTGCATTAGGAGATTCGGCGGCAACGTGCGGTGGCGAAGAAATCAACTATGGCCTCCTCCACGCCAACAAACCAGCCGCCGAGCATCGTCGAGTCTCCGCTCACTACTAGAGTCGTGGTATGTTTTGGGATGCAGACACGCACACACGTGCACATGCATACACACATATGTGCACTCACCAGGCACACACAGACACAAGAACATGCGTGTGCCGACTTATAAGCACACACTCGCACTCATGCACACGCTCGCATGGAAGAATTCTAGGAATGACAATACCACAGTGAAATATGTTGGCTTGATTTTTTTTTTCTAAATCCTACATTTTTAGAAGTCGTAACAAGATTTTCTCCTATTGTGCTTTGGTATTGATAAGCTGTATTAAACTTTGAAGCGAAACATATTACGACTAAAAATTGGACTACAAATATGTTGTATTGTCTAAATGCAAGATAAGAGTGGCTGGTAGCGCCCTCTAGAATTGTAAGATTTGAGAGGTTTTATATAGTTCATTTTTTACTCACACATTGTCGTTCTTGGTATTGTTCTTCGAGTGCTATAAGCAATATTACATTAAAAATGGTTTATATTTAGCAATGAAAACGTTACGCAAGAAGTTTAACGCAACATATAAGCTGCATCTTTAGTAATTACCATCTATGATGGTCTGTGGTACGCGTATAATATATAACAATGTATTTGTTTAGCCTATACACAGTATTTAAAGTACTTTTCTTCCGATTTACAATGAGTGAGTAACAGTGAGTGAGTTTGACAATATAACCATAATTTGTTTTTAATTTTGTTAGCTTGAATTTACTTCTAAGTCCCTGCCAAAAATGATTTTAATATATTTTTTTTAGTATTATACACCGAAGAATGCTGTGAAACCTTATAAAATGACCTCACACAACTGTAGCCCTAGGTGTAAGCGAACGGACGTGTTGGGGCTTAAGGAATTGCGCACATACAACCCATTAGCTAAACCCCTTCTAAGCGGCTGGGAGAGGTGAGTGCAAGTTCATAAGTTATTTGCTAAAATTTGACATCATAAATAAATTCGATATTGTTCTTTGGTAAAATTGTTATATGCTTTTATTTAGAATTGGTAGATTTTGTGGTGGAATCGATAAATGTTTCTAGGAAACATACCCATGCAACCTGATTCACTTTGACATAAACACATCCATCAACGGCAGATGTTGATGGATGTATTTATGTTGCGAATTTTCAGGACAAACATTAGTACATTTTTTATTGTAGT
Organism: Dendrolimus punctatus; assembly: GCA_012273795.1. Classification (NCBI taxonomy): domain Eukaryota; kingdom Metazoa; phylum Arthropoda; class Insecta; order Lepidoptera; family Lasiocampidae; genus Dendrolimus; species Dendrolimus punctatus. Next base: position 24,681,420 of record CM022527.1, read on the forward strand.
ATATATAGGTTTGCGTGACCAGGGTCTCTCCTGGTGACAACATAAATGGGGCTTAAATAACAATACATATTTTTCCCGTTCCTTCTATAGGCAAATAATCCGTTACAAAGGACATAAGGATGTCATGTACCGCGCGCCGTGCGGCCGCCGTCTGCGCAATATGCGCGAGTTGCACACATACCTGCGCACGATTGGCAGCGAAATGGCCGTCGACCTGTTCGATTTTCATCCCAACACGCATTGCCTGGCCGAGTTTGTTGTCACCAAATGTTTGGTTGGGAAGAAGGTGAGAAATACCCTGGGGAATATAATTAAATAATAATAATTTTATTATTATATGGTTACATATTAAAACATATTAAGCTTTCTTTATTTGTATATAAATATACACTTGAATCAAGTTTGTACAATAAATTTTTATTTCAGGACTTGTCCCATGGTAGGGAGAACGTCCCGATCCCATGTGTCAATACCCTGGATAAGACCCTTCCAGAGTTCTGTTCGTACAACACGGATAGGACCCCCACGGCTGGGGTTCCCCTGAATTTGGACCCCGAGTTTCTTTGCGGCTGTGATTGCACCGACGACTGTGAGGTAAGTTAGAAAAATGTTTATTTCACATCAACAAAACGCCATAATGTATTCTCTCTTTCTGTCCTATTAGTGTCTACATATATTTATCTCTCTCTTTCACTTATGACTACGAGTCAGTGCTAACACGTATGAGTGTTCAAAACCAGCAACAAGGAACATGACGGGGCCGCTGTATATAACATGACGCGGTGGTTAAACTTAATGGTGGATAACAATAATAATTATAAGATTACTGCAATTGTTTATTATTAAATGTGGCTTTCGAACACTAAAAGTACTAATTTTCAGGATAAATCGAAATGCGCTTGCTGGCAAATGACACTAGAGGGCGCTAAGACTATCGGGCTCGAAGGATCGAATGTCGGTTATGTCTATAAAAGACTACCAGAGCCACTGCCCTCCGGTATTTATGAGTGTAATTCAAGGTAAGTTTTTTTTAGGCCGGCAAGAATATTCTATATTGCCCACAAAAAGTGTGGTTTATAGGTGTATTGACAATATCTTAATGAAAAGCGATTTCTTCTAGACAACCTTTTGTAGTTGTTATTATATAGACGAATATTATAATAAACTGTAACAGTGGTGTTTAAGGAAGGCGCTGGAACTTATTGTGGATTCCTACTCGCGAAACATCTATGGACAGAGATATATCAACCATTTTACAAAAGAAAATGGCGAAGAATTCGTAGAAAATTTGCCAGAAATTGCATGAAAAGTTCATTATAAAGTTTAAAATTTCAAGACAAAAACACAAGTATTCTATAAAAACAACCAAAATACTACAACAATTGTTCATTTTTAACCAATATAAATTTTTTTAAATGAAACTGGCATCCAAACAGCATCTTTCACCCCTACCTTGTTTATTAAACTATTTTTAAAGTTGGATACAATATTAACTGTTTTCAGGTGTAAATGCCGGCAGACATGTCTCAATCGAGTGGCGCAGCATCCACTACAGTTGAAATTGCAGGTATATAAGTAAATAAGACAAAAATATTAACCAAATACGTGTCAGTCCAGGCAAAGCGAAAGTAATTGTTACGAGCGTCCACTGTTTTTTTTTTCTTTTACCTACAAAACTCCAAAAATCAGTGCATATTGGACCACACATATGGTTCAAACGCGAAATCTTGCCACTGATGGTTTTAAATAAAGTGATTAACTTTTCTGCTCACTATTACATATCGTTTCTTTGCTTCAATAACGTGGTATCTTGAAAAACCCAAATTTACAGTACGCCACTTTTAAAGTTTCAAAAAAAGATTTTACCCAAACATATTATACATTTTTTAATATTTTTTACAATTAAATTTAGTGTCAATTTACTAAGCTTTTTGAAATACATGAGAAAGTTGTGATAATATGATAAATTTAGCAAAATATAGTTAGTGAGTGAAATAAGTGAGAATTAGGATGTGTCACGTTATTGAAGCAAAGAAGCGTGTCCGCGATGACAGTGCAGATGGCGTTTGTGCACGTGATCGTTTTTGTGTTGTTGTCTCACTCTGTTTATATAGGATTTGTATGAAATGGGTATATTTTCTTGATATATTAAGAGATAGTGATTGTGTTAATCTTGCGGCTTTTGGAAGAGCTGAAGGGTTAAGGATCGTTGTTATGATTTTTCAAAACTAACGGTACCGCACTACAATGTACCCTGAAAAGTTTTTCAGCTTTCAGTTACATGAATGGTAAAATTTACATTTTTTCGCGAGTTCATTCCAACACTGTACAGATGCATATAAATTATATATTCCTACTTTTGGTACATATATAAATCTAATAAGTTTGAAGAAATTTTTTGTAACATACAAAGGCAGGCGGACAGACGAACAAGAGGTTTTCTTAAGCTACCTCGTGTAGTAGCACAGGGGTTAAAAATCATTTAAACCTTTCTAAGTACAGTAGTTAAGGGTGAGTTTGGTTTGCTTCCTTAGGTGTTTAAGACATTGAGCCGCGGTTGGGGAATCCGCGCGTTAAACGACGTGCCCACCGGCGCATTTCTCTGCGTATATGCTGGAAATCTTCTCACAGATGCCACCGCTAATTTGGTGAGTTCGTACTTATATCATTTGACATTTTTAAAATATATTTAAACATATGCACTCATAAACACATAAAGCACTCATGTGCACACACAGATATACACTCATGCGCACGCTTGCACTCACGCGCATTTATGCACACTATCACATTTAAGTTTATTGTAACTAAACATTTCTAGAGAAACAATGATCCTACCTCCGTAGCAGAGATATATAGTATCTTGCGACGTTACTCTATACGTTACTGCACTACAGGTTGAAGGTCACTACTGTACATCATAAACCGTTATCTAACTATCAGCTTGTCTTCGCAGACAAGCTCGCATGAAGTCCTTTTCAGAACCGATACAGAGGATTAGATATGGAGAGAGCCATATAGGACCCGATAACCCCACGTTAACACCCCATGTGTACGCGTTTCGTCTCTAGTGTTTAGACTCATCAGGTGCACGACGCTCACATGCTAGGTGATGGTTAGAATTTTTATAATTCAACATTACATACACTCAGGATAAAACAATCCAAAGTGTACAATATTATTCAATTTGACGGTTGTCATTTGCAGAGAACAATGATCCTGCTCCGTAGCAGAGATATATAGTATCTTGCGTAGGATCATTGTTTCTCTGCAATGACAACCGTCAATTGATATATTGTACACTTTGATTTTTATCTGAGTGTATGGTAATGTTGAATTATAAACATTTCTGCCTATTAAAATGTTTTGGTTAACTGTGAGCAAGTCCTTCTAACACATGTCTATATTTATTTTTAAATACGTCTAGACTGGTATGAGTTTAATTTTTCGGGGCAAAAATTATAGTTTTATTATATTCTTATTGTTTAATATTTGTCATTCATAAAGGCATCTATATTTTCAAAATAAATATTTTTAACATAAAATCACATACATTAAGGTTTAGACAGTTACGGGCTGTTATGTTATATTACTAGCTGTTGGCCGCGACTTCGTCTGCGTGGCGCTGTTTTCTAACTATCCCACGGGATAATTAATATCTTAATATTTCGAGATCAAAAGTATCCTATATGTTGACCCAGGGATATAAGCTACCACCATACGAAATTTCTTTTAAAACAGTCCAGTCGTTTCGGAGATTAGCCCGTACAAACAGAGAAACAAAAAGTTTGAAAAAATCTAAATTAGTTCTATTTCACTTTTTACATCGCCTTGACTCGGTTTTTAGCATTTTCTTTCATTGTACAGAAATTCGATCTCTACAGTTTTATTATATGTATAGATATATATAATCATAATCAAATATAGTCTATGTCACTTGGGAATAATGTAGCTTTCTGCTGGTGATAGAATTTTCAAAATCGGATCAGTACTGCCAGAGATTACCCGAACATCCAAACTTACAAATTTTATCTCTTTATAGTATAGAGAATCATATTTAAAAAAGTCAAATAGCATATTATTTATACTTTAAAAAGTAATTTCGTTTTTAATTATGATATTTTAAGCTTAAAATCGGCTCTTTTACAAAACATCCGATTTTGTTTAATGTCTCAGCGCTACCTCATTCTATGGTACTTGTTATGCAGGACGGTTTGAACGAAGGCGACGAATATCTGGCAGAACTGGACTACATCGAAGTGGTCGAACAAATGAAGGAGGGCTACGAGGACGACATTCCCGAAGCCGACAAGAAGTTGGATAAGGTAAGGTGTCCCCAGTAGTAAAATATTACTAATAACGCTTTTAAATTTGCATTGCATTTTATTTTACATTTTGAGTATATGGTATAGATAGATATAAAACCTATAAAATCACAAAAATAACAATTTATGAAACCTGCCATTTCGCCATAACAAGCTTGTCACGTATGCCGTGCATTACCATAAAAAATTTAGAAACGATGCGAGAGAACTTGTCAGAAGTATTGATTTCCGATTCTTGTCGGTCGATTTGTAACTAAATTCCAATAAAAACATGAAAGCCGAGTAAACTATAAGCTAAAATGGTTTGTGTGTTGAAATACTTTTTATTGTTTTGAATATTTTTGAAAGGATGTGAAGAAAAATTGCTTAATTTCAAACATCAATTACAATAGAATATGTAATTGGTACATAACTTTTAATGCTGTATTTACAATATATTCAAAGAATAATGAAACACACCATTGTTCTTTTCAAACTTCTTGTCCATCCAAAGGTTGTTTGGAAGAAATCGCTAATAGCGATAAGACTGCTTATTGTTTGTAATTTTTTTATTTGAGAAAGAAAAGAAAAAGTTTATTCCCAAATGCGACACACACAAAACAATTGAATACATATAACAGTAAAAACCATATTTATGAAGATTGTATGTCGTACTTTGTGAAACGAGGTTGGGTGTCTAGTATATACGAGTATATGCTGAAACATAGTTCAACATAGCACTGATTTTCAGTGCTAATCTCGAAAATCATATATTTCATCCGACCCACGCTAAAACAAGACAAAATATGTAATTATAATAAAATATACAAACATGGAGTAAATATAACATCCAGGTAAGATAATATTGTTAATAATCTAATAAAGACGAATAAAATACATAATGAATAGTATTTTTTTCTATTGACTGCATCTTTTAAATAATAATATTCATTTATTAACTTATTCATACTCAGAAGTGCCAAATTTATAAGCAAAATGCACAAGAGAAGGAGAAATTTTTTGCAGAACAGTCTAATAGGACTATGACCTTACATAATGTGTAACTTGCAGAAAGACTCGAGCGAACAGTCTTGCGAAGAAGATTCGGCGACTTCGGAAGAAGAGAACGGCTCGATGGACGACAAGCAAGACGACGACTTCCAGCCCGGGTTCAGTGGAAATTGGGCCCTTGGAAATGACGAAAATAAGTAAATATTTAATTTCTCGACACACTCATTGCCTTGACCTGTATGTATGTATATTACGTGCAAAACATAAATGCGTTTTGAGTGACATTATCTCCGTACGTTTGCGCAGCTCCAGACGCGTTTATTATAATTAACAGTTTGTGGCGCGAGAGAGATTGCATGCGAGACCGGATAGCGTGCGAGCGAGAGCACTGCGTGAAGTGTTCGCTCTTCACGAAGTACGCTCGCTTCACTCCGTAAGATTTGTAAGAACTTCAGGGACGCATTAAAGTTTTGCTTGTACTACATCTACCAATATAATACTAGTCTTAGTCTTACGACCTAACTGTTGCTGATGTTCAGACATAGAAAAAAATATAGTATTTTATTACATTTTCGAACTGGTACACATACTCGTAATTAAATCTGCGTTTTGACGATTTTACGAGCCACATTTGATTTGAGTTTTATTTCGATGTTTCAGCCACTTTTACTTTTTAGTAGTAATATTAAGGTCATTTGCATCGTCGACTAAAAATGTAACCTTAAATACCATACATACATACAATAAAGGTATTTAGCGTTAAAACTACCCAGCAAGAGATTACTCTTCAATTTCCCGCCAAAACCTAGTGATTATTTATTTCAGAAAAACACTAAGAAAAAGAGAGAGAAACTGAAGAAGGAGAAAGAGGAGAAGAATAAGGATGCCAAAGAAGCGAACCAGAACGATGACTGTATCACTATAAGCGACGATGATGAAGGTGAAAGCTTTTTAAAATTTCTTTTTAGCTAAGCTAACAGACGTTTTAAAATTGACTTGTGCCTTTGAAAAAGTAAGAGATTTTTAAATGTTGCGTGTGATCGGGTTTTTTGTGTGCACTACCTAATTTACCATGATTTCATAATCTCTATATTATCTCTCCTATCTCAAAGCCCCTATGCCATCCTAAAGGCTGGCAACACTTTAAGCTAGTTCATCGTGTTTCGTACGTTGAGCGAGAATTTCAGAGATTCACTTCCCCTTTATTTCATCCCTACTTTCTTATCCCCTATTCCATCCCTTCAATACCATCCATCGTCATCCGTAGGCGACGGTAACCACTTGCCACCAGGTCTGTCTGTTGCTCACTTCAAGTTTTTTTTTCTTTTAGTGAGAGAACCGGCAAGTTTCACAGCGCAACTCGGTATAGGCGCGAAAGAATTCGTCTCTAAATACAAGTAAGTTTTGGTTTTCAAGGCAAATGGTGTCAACTGTATTTTTTTCTTTGTACTTTATTTTATTTGTGACAGATCGATTTTTGATCAATTGGTAATGCCATATTACGATAAAGATTCGATTAATTTAAAAAAATCTAGTTTATTTCATACATCAGTTTCACTCGATAAATCGTGTGAAACTGATGTATGTATGTATAAATGTATGTACATATAAATTGTTTTGCTTAAAATAAATATGTTTTAATAATTAATAAATATACCCAGATTTTTCGATTCATATATTTTATTAATGACATTTATAAGTCTTTTTATGTTTTAGAACCAATTTAATTATAATTCTGTTTTTAATATTTAATTTTAGCTTTGCTTTATATCTCATATATCTATTAACGGGAAAATATTTAAGGCAGTAAATAATATTCGACAACCTCTGTGGTTGTGTGGTCTAAGACTTTGCCGAGTTCAATGCAGCGCAGGGGCTCTAATATTTCAAGTAGGCCTATTTGGACTAATGGCTCCTGTATCAATGTGTATATAATAAATGTTTCAGGTCCGTCCGTGCACATTTCGGCAGAGACGAGGCGTGCTACATCATGGACGCTAAGGTTCAAGGCAACATTGGACGATATTTAAACGTAAGTTCGCACTAGTTTGAATAATAATATTCTGTTCTGGTCAAAAAGGGCTTTGGACCAGTCTTATCGCGATTATTTTTAGAGTCAGTTTTATACTCCAGCTTCAAATACTGACTGACGCCAAGGACTTGTAGTGTAACGCTTAAAAATATCATTTTCATATCATATATTCGAAAAGGGGAATGGTTCCTCGATAAGTACGACCAAAATTGGTAATTCCGGCGCACTTAATAACAGTGACGAAATGTGTTGATTTTGGAACCCTATTTTAATTAAAAAGTTTAAATGCAATTCGCTTCGATAAAGTCCGGGCCGGTAATAAAAAAAATAGTGTGCCTGCCGAAGCGACATTGCCCAAATTGAAAAAAAAACGCGGGAACTTATTCGATTTTTTTATTTTTTATTTATTCTTGATCCACCAATTCAGCCTTTCTCGTCGCGCCCATCCAGTTCAAAACAGCGTTCATCATTGACTCAATGTAATTATCAACCAGTCTTAAGTTATTATGGACACCCAAGTGATAAATAAGCCAGCGATATTTTCTGTTACCAACAAAAAACCAAAATTGCGATAACTTCGCATCTCTTGTTTAGTTTATTCTATCTCAGGACGTGGTGGACGCACCGCTCGAACATTTTTGTTTTTTGGTCGACGAAAATACTTGAATGCTGACTCCTATTGGCTTTTAAAGAAAACATACAAGTAGAAAAACGAATCGCAACGGACAAGTGGAAAAACTTCAACTGACAAGTGATAAAATGAATCGCAACAAAATTTTAACTTCAAGTTTCACGGGCATATTGTTAATGTACTTGTCCAATTTGAAAACCTGATGAATTCGAAAGATGTCACGAGTTTAAAAATATAAGAACTAGAACACAGGGCCGTGATGCTTTTTCGTGAGCGAAAAATCGTAAGACTCCATAGAAGACTATATAGAAGTTTCACTTGAAAATGCGTCGCCTCCCTTAGCACTCGTGCTCGCCGAACGTGTTCGTGCAGAACGTGTTCGTGGACACGCACGACCCGCGCTTCCCGTGGGTGGCGTTCTTCGCGCTGTGCCACATCCGCGCCGGCACCGAGCTCACCTGGAACTATAACTACGACGTGGGCTCGGTGCCCGACAAGGTGCTCTACTGCCACTGCGGCGCGCCCAACTGCAGGGGCCGGCTCCTCTGAACGGACACACTCGTCTTATTCCTTTCTACCACTTAATCTGCTAGCGCGCTCAACTGTAAAGTAGCGATGTGACGAGTTGGATTCTTCTGACTCGAGTTACTCGAGGTTATATGGCCGTTGACTCGAATCACGAATCGAGTTGGCTCGACTCTATGATTCCCGCCGCCGCCGAGTTCCGATCATAGCCGAACTGAACCCGAAATGGCCCGACGAACTGACGAATCCAAATATTACAAAGCGAGTTGAACGACGTGCAGGAGTTACGAGTTATTTCATTCAATTCAATTCAATCCAAATGATGCTCGGTGCAGCCTGCGCAACTCGTGTCCCCCGTGGAATGCATCATGCGAATATGACGAGAGCCGCAAGCTCGTTCGCTTCGCGACCGTAGTAGAGAATTCTCTTACTATATTGGAGTGATTTGAGTTACTAATAACTGTACTCGAGTTGACTCGTTCGTGGTTTGACTCGAGCAACTCAAGTCAAATAGCTCGACTCGGACATCGCTACTGTAAAGGACGGCTTTTGTAAAGAAACCGAGTCATTATCAATTTCTACCACCCAATCTACCCATTGATATGATATGCTAACCAGTATAAATTAATATGCAATTGTGATTATTAATAGACGTTTAACTTTGATTCCATTAGTAACTACAAATCAATTATATGTACTACCAACTGGTTGACGACAAGTTGACCATCATTACTTATTACTATTTTTTATCACTTAACACAATATATCAGATAAGTGACTACTCAATCAAATATCTTAATGAATTTTGTTAATAATTACTTTTATAAAAAAGAGCACGTATTGTGCAATCTATCGCGGCTAATCCCGTAGCCTATAGTTGGATGTGCACGTGAATAACATTTATTCATACATACCAGTTATTCACCACGAAGGACTGTTCTTGTATGAACAAATATTTTCTACCCATATTAAGTATTTTTATAATTACTTTCCAAAAGCATACAAGCGCGTGTTCGTCATCGATTGTTGTTTAATAAGATCTTTGTAAACAACGAGTGGTACAAATCAACAACTGTGGAAGAAATGTTGCCAATGAATCTCCTCGTCTATATGATTAGTCGTTAGTTTTAGTCGAATTGTGTGTAGACGATTATAGAGGATTTGTATACTATCACCTCCTTATTCATAACACTTATAAGAGGTTTATTAGCTCGTTAAAAATTAAATAAAAAGATGGTCATTCATAATCACGTTTAGTATACGATTATTGAGAACACTTTTGTATAAACCTCATAACTGTTATGAATAAAGTTTGACTATTCTCGCGTTTTTTCTACCTAAGTTTCAGCTTTGTATATAAGAAATTAATTTTTTAGCTTATATCTGAAATCCCAGGTTCGATAACTGAAAATATTTCTTTTAACTAACTTTGTTTTTTACTTTGATCTGGTTGTCTGCGATCTTAAATAGTTTAGCTTGGAAATTGGGAATAATGTATTTATTTTCTGATTTGTGAATTATTCATATCCGGTCTCTAAGGATCAAATATTATAGTTTATGTGACTACCAATCGGTCCCTATATCAATGGAAGAAGAATAGTTAGGGATAACAATCAAATTGTAAAAAAGTTATTCGTTATCTGCAACAATAGATGGCGCCATCAGACTTGTTTTATAGAAAATCTCGATTTAAACATTCTTATTAATTAAAACGTAGTTTTTTGCTCAAATCAGTCTCAAAAAATTGAGTCCTGATTAGTTTCTTTCCAATTTCATGAAAACGATATTGGAAAGCAAATTATCACAGACAACTCATCCCTCTTTAAAGCATAGGGGTTGTGTTGTCTGTGCTGAATATATTAACATTTATCGATGAAACAGATTCCTGTCGTTGTGTATATTAATTCTTAGGTTTAATTGCCTCCTTTGTATTTGTAAAATGATTTTTAGTTCTCGAATAAAGACTTAAATTATTTTCGTCTTTAATTTAATTTCCCTTGCCAAACAGTAAAGAATAAAGCCTTTTAAGCTCTTCATGTGTCACTCTATATGTCGCACGTGGTGGAGCAAGAGCGGGGGAGACGCGCGGAAGAGGTAGGGCCGCCCCACGCCCACGGCTGGGCCGCAGCCCGCGGCTGCCGTGGGTCGCCGAACACTCGCCCGCACGACGGACGACCACAAATTATTGTATATACGATATAACTTCGAATAAACAGCATCTATCTTGTATACATACAGTCCGCAGTCATTTAACCACCTGAGCTGTGTGTCTGCTAGACACTCCACTCTTCTACAGCACCCTTAAAATCAAAGAGAGCTAAATCAAGATGTTGAGTCATTGGATTTATATATCTCTAAGTGACAGCAAGCGGTCAAGTAGTAATAGTAGTGGTCAGTGTTACTTAGCCAATCACGTTCGAGTCCATTGGTCGCAGATTCATCCTTTTCCACTTAGATTTTTAGATATTTGCCCATTATTACAGATATTTTAACATCAAACCAATTATGCTTAACAAATAAGGCTCAAAATTTAATGACTTGCTATTTTGATTTTTTATTCGGTCTCTATAATTCTAAGGGTGCGATATGTTGTCTCTGCTCCATGTGGGACTATGTGAGTGTTAGTGACAACTTCCGGCAGATGTATTGATGGTTTTAATATGTGATGCCATATTGTTATTAATTGTTAATGTAACATTAACAAGAATAGTAATTTATTTTAAGCTTTCTTAATAATATTTGTAATCAAGAAGTAATTTAACCCTCAAGACAACCACCACAGATTTGTTGCTCGAACTGTCATACACGGCTAATAGGGAAGCACCACACATTTATGGTCAAATACAGATAATTGAAATGAACGTTGAACTCATGCTTTCTCCTTCTAACTATATAGAATTTGTATTAGAAAGAAAGAATTATTTTATTTAGGATAAATAAACATTTTAACAGCACTGAGTAAAGTAGAAGATAACAGTATCAATATAAGTCCTAAAATAGGAGATATATATCTCTTTTGGTTTTGGGAGGGCAAATTGATTTTTTTGACGGATGATGATCGAGTTTGTCAGCGATTAGTACTAGGATATAGAACCTAAACCCAAGCAGTGAGTTATCACAGAGCAGGCTAACCCGGGGTGCTAGTCCAGTGATGGGTGTCTCTAATGACCTATGCATGACCTAAAAGGTATCGCTGCTAATATTGTAAATGTGTGGCCGCCCTAGACAATGTGAGTATCCAATTTTAAATAACTAACAGTCTTTAGAGGTATATTAATAGTATCACTAAAAGTATAGTTCGTTTTAGAATGAAACTAGTTTCAAGAATAAACGCTTTTATTGGAAATGATACATTTGCAACAAGAGCATTAAAAGTGATCTATGTACCTTGGACCAAAATAACGCACGGAACACATTAATTACCATTTGAAACGAACGGAATATGTTTGACTTTTAGAACCAACCAAAATATGATAAAACTTAAAAACCCCAAAATTATAATAAATGTTTAACTTTTGCAATGGAAATATGAACAGCTTTAAAACTCCTAGAAAGTATGTAACAGTTGAAACCTCACGGAATTATATTCTACTTTTGTAATCCCACTGAAATATATTTATATGTGATATTGACATTTATGAAAATATATTTGACTCTTGAACTGTTGAGATCACTCGGAAATATGTTCAACTTTTGAGACCTCACAGAAATATGTTCAACTATTAATAGGTTCAACTTTTGAGACCTCACATAAATATGTTCAACTTTTGAGACCTCACAGAAATATGTTCAACTTTTGTGATCCACGGAAGTATGTTCGACTTTTGAAACCACCCCCGGATAGGGGTTGCCATTTACAAGTAATCGATGGGTCGCGCTACGCGGCAGCATCCCACCCTCACAAGCCGGGCATGATGTAAGCGATGTTGTGGAGAGTGTCGTTGAGCAGCTTGTCCGGGGGCGCTATGGCCGGGATGGCCCGGCACACCCCCACCAAGGGCGCTAAAGAACACAGTAAAGTGTCTAGTAGAACCGACACTGACCCGGACACGGCTATTTGACCCTATAAAGAAACAATTCCCATATATATATAGTGTCTTAAAAACTATAGTAATTTATCGATTTCAAAAACATAATATAATCAACAGTTTATTTATTAGTATAGTATATAATGTGGGTCATGACCTCCAGGTGGTCGCGGAGCCCTGCTCGGGAGTCGCAAAAGGCATAAGGCTATTTTAATTAATACCTCGTACTTAGGTACTTACTACGCTCAGCAACTTTTTGTAGACTATAGGTCTTAATAATGAATATGGGTAACAAAATAGAGAAAAAAAATAAAGGTAGTTCTGTCTATGATCCAAGGGGGTCGTCAAGATTTCAACAGGTAAAGGGGTCGCGTATTCAAAAAGATGGAAAAGCACTGATATATGTGACAATTGTTGGTAGGCCCGAGCGCAGCAGTGGGATAATTATTAGGGTTGTTATTATTCTTATTAAGTCATGGTAGAGTAGTGGCAAGCACACACGTTCCTCACTCAAAGGCGCGGGTCCGATCCTGGTCGCAACGCATGCACCACTTAGGCAGTTTTCTGACTTAATGTGCATATTGTTACAAATTACACGTGCTAACAACGGTGAAGAAAACATCGTGGTGCAACCTGCACATCATCATATAACCGATGTGTCAATCCTGCCAAGTCGCGTTGGACATGCGTTGCGGATATACTGTCCGTTGCAACAGTGGGACATCTTTGGGCTGTTATTATACTGTTAAGAGTTCGGAAGTCGAATTAAAATGCCGTTGGAATTACTATATAATTTAGTAGAACTATACAAACACGTATAACACAGGTACAAATATAACTGAACACAACCAGTGCAAACGTAATTGACGATTCAATAACACGCGCAATGTCCGTCACTAACATCTTGCCTCGCTTCTGACTATCGCTAGACTGGACCTCTCTGCATTGGGGCATTGCTTTATACTGCACAATTACAATATGTCCATGGCTGCGCAGACTGAATTTCTACGAATCACACCTGGCTAATGACTACCATAAAAGATTACAATACACAATGGGATGTTTTTCTAATTACATTTTTTTTAAATCTTTATTGTATAAATGGGGTTTTGTCACTTTGTGATAATGTCACCCCGTCCAATCTTACAATCATTTCTCATTCCTTAAACTCTAAGTACACTGATATAATAACTGAACGAGCACTCCGGCCTCCCCAGAAAATGGAGAAGACAGAATACTCGTCCAGCTACCCACATTGTAGTCGACCGGAAGCTGACGTCGCAGCGCCTCGCCCCGGACACACTCCGCCAACACGTGATAAATATCTTCAATTTTTTGGCATTCAGAGCAATTTGGTGAATTCGATTCATCATATATTTGAACTTGTTTGAAGGAATGTGCCCGGAGCGAAGTCTTAGTAGAGCTACAATAGTTTTCCTGTCCAATTCTATGGATGACAAAGCGAACCACGGACATCGAGGGAGCCGACACTGGATGGTTTTGTACCATATGCCCTTCGAAAGTGATCGTTCATCAAAATACTCTTGCCACTGTTCTCTGATATGCATTTTAACACAACTCAATGTAATTTCAAATTTTAAAAACAAAGTAAACAAAAGAAGACGGTCATAAAAGCGCTTCAATGTTATTAGCTCAAACGTCGCCGGCGGGTATTAAATGTGCTTTATTCTTATTATACAATCATACATACATACATATTGTCACGCCTGTTTCCCATTGGGGTAGGCAGAGACAATGGATCTCCACTTGTTACGATCTTGACAAACACTTTTCGCTTCATCAACTTTCATTAATCTTCTCATACATACACGCTTATTTAAACTACTTTTTATCTAACCTTTCTTCAAAATATCTTCAATTTGATCATGGTGAGTACGTCTTGGTCTACCGGCACTGACTCTTCCAGTCACATTGCTATCATATACTTGTTTTGTGATTCTGCTATCATTCATTCTCTCTACATGGCCAAACCACCTTAACATTCCCTTTTCAACTTTTGTCACTACATGTTCTTTCAATTCACAACGCTCCTTATCACACTGTTTCTTATCATATCACTTACATTAACCTTACATATACTTCTCAAAGCTCTCATTTCAACTGCATTTATCCTACTTTCATGCTTCTTCTGCCACACCCAACTCTCACTGCCATACATTAGCGTTAGTACTAATACCCCTTGATAGACAGCCAGACGTGCCTTTACAGACACTTTCTGGCTGTTCATAAAAGAATTCAGCGCTCTATTCACCTTATTACTCTCCTTTCAATATCACTTTCATGCTTTCCGTCTCTGGTAAACATGCACCCTAGGTAAACAAATTCTTTAACTTGCTCTAGTCGTTCATTTCCTATCTGTACGTTACAATCAAACAATCAAAAGCAAGTTAATAGCCCGACGGATGTAAGACGCACCTCGTGCTCCTTGAGCCTCGCCCCGATGATGGCCAGGCTCTCGCCGAGCAGGCGCAGGTGCGCGGCCACGTCCACGGCGCCGCAGCCGGTCACGCGGTACATGCCCGCTTGCGAGGGCGCGCTGCTCGCGGGCTGCGACATTTACGAGGTTTAAGCAAGTGTGTGGTGCGCCGACGACGGCTACCCCGTTGGACAGGGCGATGCACCACTGGCGAGAGTCCATGGCTCAACCGCCATGACGAGTTCTTGTATCCATCCCAGACACCCAGACAACAGTAAATAACAGAAAGTTCGTTTCCGAAATTTACCATAGCAGGAATCGAACTCGAAGCCCCTGCCTTTCAACGAGTTCGGCCACCTAAGTGCTGGGCCAGACTGAACACGCGGGGCGGCATACTTAAACATATGAAACCTTATTTGAGTGTCCGTAGTGGGCGCGCGGGCGGCATGGCGCGTTGAGCGCGCGGGCAATTCAAGCCATAGGACATTCATACAAGTGGCCGCAGTTCAGGATTTTTTACATTTTTTTGCCATTTTAAGGAAGAATTTTTTAATAAAGATAAGTCCTTTCATCCATATTATATTTGGCAAACAGGCACCCGCGCCGCCACCGCGCCCGCGTGTTCAATCTGGCCAAGCACTAAGACTTGCCCGTTCAACCACAGAGGCCGTCAAAGATCAGAGATTGGACATTTTTGATGATTTAAGCCCAATGTTGTCGGCTGCTGTTGACATTTGACACAGTGTCATGTATTAACCACAGTCTTTAACTGGCTTAAACTTATACATCTATGAATTGGTGGGTGAAACGTGACACAACAGATATCTCAAAAATACGATTTTCAAAACGTATTGTATTGGTTACAATGTAGAGTAACAGTTATTTTATTTAAAAAATGTGTTTGTGTTGAAATTCAAAATTGTTTAGTGAAATATGCTTTTTCGAGCCACTACATAAACTCCCTCGTTTATCATAAAAGATGTCAATTAGTTTGAATATTTTTAAAACTTGAATATTCATGAATACTTTTCAACTATCAAATACCCATTGATCTGATTACTTAGATAAGTTTTATAAGCTATGTAGTAGGTAGATAAATTATGCGAAAACAATATTTGAAAAAAATGTTGTTTATTTATAACAAAAGCTTATAAAACTTATCTAAGTAACAAGCTACTGTTATTATTTTTGTAAACTTAATCGACATATAATTAAAATTATATACACCAAAAAATTTACTTATATTTATGATTGTTTCAACTTACCACCAAAGCCTGTTGCGGTGCAGGCGGCTGCGGTTGCGTTTTAGGAGAGGCGCGTGGTGGACGCCCGGGTCCGGCGTGGGTAGTTGGACGCGGACCTGAGGGTTCAAAGTTCCTCTTGTACCTCACAACGCCCAAATGCTAATTTCAGCCGTTCCACATAGCGACCACGGTCGTTATGGTCGTCGCAAAAATATCACTAATGACGTCATGATTTTCGCTCACGGCGACTCATGTCAAGAGCTGGGTCGAATAATGCGTTCTACTTAAGTTTACGAATGTAACGCTCGCAAGCGAGTGGAACGGGAAGAATCGCTCATGAGCGTGGTCGTTGTGAGCCTCATGTGGAACGTAGCCACTGTTCATATATTACCTCTCCATTCATATATTAACAGGATAAAACAGACAGCCCAAACAAATGATTGTGACATATCGTGCTGTAATGGTAAATATCGTAAGCGACAGAATTTAGGCATTTCATTTGTTCTCGCAACATACAGCTCAAATAATTTAGGTACTAACACAAAATCTTTAAATTCATACTTGCAATATGGCAACATTATGAACATACAAAAATCAGAGATCTATAACTACTTAAAGTATAGTATATAATATATATTATTATGCTGTAAAATCTTATACTAATATATAAAGCCGAAGAGTTTGTTTTCTTGAATGCGCTAATCTCAGGAGCTGGTGGTCTGATTTGAAAAATTCTTTCAGTTAGATAGCCCATTTATCGAGGAGGGCTATAGGCTATATATCATCACGCTAAGACCAATAGGAGAGGAGCACCAATGAAGAATGTTTGAAAATTGGGGGGGGGTCTTTTTAAACTATCCCACGCGGACGAAGTCGCGGGCTGAAGCTAGTACTATATATTTTGGTTACAATGTATTTCCAAAAAAGGTTTGTTATAAAGACAGACAGGAGGAAAACCTAATGATTCTATTTTCACCAAAATTACTATCGAACCCTAAGAAGAGAAATGAAAGTCGCTGGTACATAGCATAGTCATGCTTACTTGGGTTTGATATGATTTTGTTAGTGGACTGGTTGCTTTGCTCCTTTTGCATTGCGAACCGCTTCGCTTTACGTTTCCATAGATAACGCTCATTGTAGTTCACCTGAAACAGAAATAACACTATTATTTCGTTTTGTTTCATTAATACACATAATATAAAGACACTTAACATAATCTTTAATGTAACAAATCTGTTGGGAATGTCAAATTTGCAAAAAGAATTTAAAAAAGAGGAATAATTCATGGCAGCTTTTGCATGAGGAAATTTAGAAAAAATGTTTTTTCAGAGCTTGCTGGTTCAAACCCACTATACAAACTTGAACCATTTACAGATTTATTATTAGTATAGATAAATATATGTGTACTCACATTAGACCACATCTCTCCCAGTCTCTTGGATATGGCTGAAAAGTCCATATCTGGATGTTTCCGCAGCAGTTCATTGCGAGCCTCTTTCGCCCACATCATGTATGCTGTTATACGGGTTTTGCCTGTTTATGACAAAAGTGCCTTTAATAAATTACTATTAAATATTATAAGTAATATTCTACGGCAATACCAGTTATACTAGATGGAAAACTTCAATGTACTCAAATTTTGCTTATATAAAATGCTTAAATGGCATAAAGGCTAAATTTTGATATAAATAAATATCATAAAAATAAATTAGTTGCACTTTGTGATTACCTTTATCTTTCCTCTGTGCCTTGGCTCTGCCTACAACTCTGCCATCTTTAATGATGAGCTTCTTCTTGCTGCTCTTTTCCATCATGTACAAGGAATTGGCAGGAGTACGAGCTGAGCCTTCGTCTGATGCAGAACTATCCGACTCCATACTGAATAGTAAATGACAATATAATTTCATTGTGTGTTTTACTACATGAGGACATTTAAATTACTATTAAACTTGTTATTACAGCCCTCGAGCTTCATAACAAATGGGTGTACAGACAAAAATGCAGTTTTACACAAGGGACAAAATTGTGAATAAAACAAAACTATTTGATTATAAGGCTGAAAATTGGAATACCCTTCTATTTAGATACACTTGCATATTGGTAAGACTTTCTAAATTGTAACATGCATAGTTCAATTAAAAAATGGCACTTTGCATATAGGCCTATTTGTAATCAAGCCCTCGATATGTATTTCTCGAATTGTGACATACAACTTTTAGGTGTCGTATAGAAATGAGACACATTTATTTATTATTAGAAATATAAAGTGAATTTTGTGGGTTTCGATAACTACCAAAATCAACTGTATAAATAACTCTGCTTGGCCTCACTCTCACCATAGCCTTTGAACTAGAGATGGTCGTTTTTGTAAAAACGTTTTTGAGCAACAATGCCAGTTGACGATGCCGGCATCCGATGCCGATATATTGAAAAACGGATGCCCGCAATATCCGATGCGAACTTCACCAAATGCGAGCGAGCGAGAGGCACCGTTGACCACGCCACGGAAAACGCAACGATGACAAACCGAAGACTCGACGTATCGCTCGCTCGCTAACTCTCGGGTGCTCTCGGTACGATCGGTGGTTGTGCAAGGCAAACAATCAACGTAATACAACACTAGGAGCGAGCGTAACTGTTAGAAAATTTTATAATAATATAGGTACTTATTTATTTTTTAAAGTATCTCATGTATTTTTTAACAATCCCACTGAATGGTGGCTTTGTCATTCCAAAACATACTCGGCTGGCAGAAATATACGGTTCGAGGTGCAGTATTATTATAACTTCTGTGCCATGCGAACAGATATTCTCCAAAGCCATATTTTGAATGAATGAAGAACTCCTCTTACAAGTTCCAAATTAGAAAAATTGGTTTTTCTTAATGTAAACTCTAATTTTGTTAAAAATAAAGACTAATATTAATTAACTTATTATTTTTTTATTTACTTTATTTTTAACTTCCACACTTTTAAAACAATAGGTATACCTAACAATAATAGTAGAAGTCGTAATGTTGAATATCCTATCTAAATAATTTACATAACTACTAGACAACAGGCATCCAATGTCATACGCAGAGTTGCAGATACTTTAGCCGGCAACTAATTTTGGCAAATCGTATCGATGCCAGAAATAACGATGCCGGCATCGGATGCGGTTTACAATTAACGATGCGCATCGGATGACAAAATTTAACGAAAACGCCCATCGCTACTTTGAACCTATATTTAAAAAGGTCATATATGTTCATAATATATAAAAGGTGTACCTAACTATATCCTATCTCAACTTTTAAACAATAAGGTTTATCTATCTATCACATCTATAACCACACCTATTTGCTTTGTGTTTCAGATTTGACATAAATATTTTCTTCTTTTCTATGGATAAGGATTTATGATCAAAACTTATAAATAAACAAGAAAATCTAAAGATTGTTTTTGTGTTATTTAAATGTCTTATGATTATTTGGCTTTCGGTTGTTTTTACAATCAATACTATTTAAGAAAGAAATGGCAAAAGAAAATTTGACTATCATCATTAAAAGAATGTGATGAATTAAGGTAAAAGCATGAACACAAAACAAAATCAGTAAGCATGTGAATTTTTGACTAATTTAGTTAAAAATTGGTTTTAATAATACAACATATCATTTAAACATCAAACAGATAGAGGAGTCTGAGTCCACAGTATTATTTAATACATATGACTTAAAGTTTTCTCCAGGTAAACATTTTTCTGGGCATTTATCATTCCTTGTACTGACTTCCTCTTTGCTTTATGAGAATAAACATGACACACTCTTGCGGTTAATTTAACACCATTTATACAACCATTTTGACAAACACTGATTAATTGATCAAAGAAAGAATTATAGTAAGTTAATTTAATATTTTAATAAATGAACAAAACTTACCTATCAGCATTTTCGCCATTATTGTTCTCATAATAATCAGATTCACTGCCAGATGCAGTAGCTGCTTCTTCAGGACCTGGAGTATTAGTACCTTGTTGGTCTACCTCTTGCCGGAAACCACTGTAAGCCTTCACAGGGGTTGACCTTCGATACCTCGTCTCTATGTCATCCGGAGACTCAAAGTCCATAAGCTTGGAGCTCTTCTTTCTTACTCTTCCACTCCGAGAGATCCCTGTGACTTCCAAATCTATAATAAATTTTTTGAGGTTGTATATGATAAGAAATTTTTAGGAATTGCGCTAAGGAAACAAAGGAAGGAAAAGTGGCTTCACTATCTTATTACACATTTCAGTTTCACATTACTAAACGCACTAAATTTTGACAAATCAATATTATTGTTTACAAAATGCCAAATATGAAAGGTGATTAAAGTTGAAGGTTACTGTAAATAAATATAATATTATATATGAAATCCTGTACAAACTATGCGTTTTCTTACCGTCTTGCATTGTCACCACTCTTTCTTTCTGTTTTTTAATAACTTTTTATCCTAAATTCCTAATTAGACAACTAATATAACCAACATAACCAACAACAAGCGAAATCTTTATCCGCCTTTTTTTACTATTAAAATCAGGGTGACCAGATATTAATTAAAGACTCTGCTAAATGATCTTAAAAAGTGATAATATTATATATAATGTTACATAATTAATAATAATAATATTTTTTTCTATAAATATTATATAAATTACATACTATTGAATACAATGTAAGAAAACTTAACTTATTTGTATTGTATTCTACCCATAGTCCCTCAAGACTATAAGTAGAATACTGAGCCCAGATCACCGTCTTCTATGGGTAAGGTGCCCAGAAGGCTGGCTACGTTTCCTCGCTGGATCGCCATACTGATCCGTTGGCCGAGGTAGGCACCAGCCCTCTGATAACCTGAAGAGTCGATGAGTCGTTTTGATAAATTTTGGTAGAGGCTCATGGCCTCAGGACCCCACGGTCCAAGCGTCTCGACAGCAAACGGCACAAACATATAACTCTCACTGAGGGTTGCATATTTCCGTCACTTCAGTGATTCCGCTGTTTCCGCCGCCGAACCGGCCGATCTAGAAGTGTTTGGTAAATGGGATGCGGCCAACGTGTCTACGCAAGTCGCATCCCACACCAAAGGCTTGCCACGCTGCCAGGGAATTAGAGTCATTCCGTCAGGGCGCCTGCCATCATCACGTGCAATACCGTTCGGCTCCAATAGAGCCGGCACGTTAGCGGTGGCAAGCGCCCTCCGTAAGACATCATTTAGGGCGGCGTGGCGTGACCATCTGCCGGCACTGCGGCGGCAAGAAAGACCGTGGTATCCCGGGTCGATTACCTCTATTCCACAGACACATGTGTGTGGTGCACATATGCGAGAACCTAAGCGCAGGTTTATGGCCAAAGAAAAGGAAGTATTATCCATTAATGTACCTATGTTTGGGGAGGGGATAGCTTGGAGCCAAAAACCAGACTCTTTGCGGGAAACGGCAAGGATGCGGGCACGTCCTGTAGAGTTAGTTGAATTTAGAAGTTCTGTGTTTAATCCTCTACATATAGGTTCATCCCAGCATCGTTGCGAATTCATGATCGTGGAAATGTCTTCACTAGGGCAGACCATTTTCCAGGCGTTTAGTGCTTCATTTAAAAAGGATGTATTGACATTATCCCAGTGTTGCATAATTTTTTTAAATAATGAGCCAGTGCTGTAGGCGGATGAAAGAAAAGCCGGTAGAGCAACGCTAGAGATTTTGCGGATGCCTAAACCTCCATACCTAATGGGTAGGGAAGCTTGGATCCAGTTGTTGTCTGAGAGTTCTGAATTTAAAATTTTACTAAGCACATCTTTAATGCGATTATCTAGTGGTTTTATAAGATTAGAAAATTTCCAAAGCGGGGCGCATCGTAAGACATATGTTAATTTTGGTACAAACAGACAATGTCGTATAATGTGATATGCAATTTTAGAGTGAATATCGAAAAGTTTAGAGTATGACAGATCAAACGCGGCTGATTGCTCAGACAGATAATTTGGAATGGCCCCATCTAGAATAGGGGCTCCAAGCAAGTGAAGAGAATCCTTCTCCAGGACCTTAATACCGGGTGCGACGACATTGAACATATTGCTAATATTGTCGCTTTCGTTTTTAGACAGGCTATCGGACAAGAAAATTTCGCATTTTGAGAAATTTAACTCTAATCCTATTGAATTAAATTTTGATATCAAGATAAGTAGGTCTTGGAGTACTGTCTCTGCGTCGCCGCCTAGAGTCCCATCGTCTAGATACCACACATTGAATTTAAATTTGAGGGATTCGATGACTGGATGGATCGCCAAGCTGAAGATGGCCGGACCTAGCGGGTCGCCCTGTTGACAGCCCACAGATGATAGAATAAGGTTGTTTTTATACATAAGATTTGTTGGTTTTGAATAGCTTTCATAAAGGTAATTTGATATTTCTGGAATATTAGATGTTACTTCGTGTAACATGATGGATCTGTCGACAGAGTTAAAGGCATTCTTTACATCTACTTTTAAAATAACTTCTCCGCATTTATTATTTATGAATGACCGCAAAGAATGCACGGCTGCTTCACAGCCTCCTTTAGAGCCGAAACCTAATTGTAAGGGTTGGAATTTGTTTTTTAATTTTGTAGATATATGGCGGCAACAGACCTTCGAGGCGATTCGTCGTAACGAGTTGCCTACGGCGATCGGTCTGATACCGCCATCTTTCTTTTTTAGAGCTATTGAATTTGCGCCGTATAGAACTTCCCTGATTCCGTCGGGAACCTTTCCTGCAAGCATGAGATTTATAATTTGGGTAATGTGTTTTAGAAGAGTTTGGCCAATGTTGCCTGTACAACCGCTAATAAGGTCTTTCAAATGTTGTGGAGAAAGGCCGTCTATTCCAGCAGCAGAGCCAGTTTTAAATGACATTATTGCTGAATAGACGTCTTTAGTTGATGCTTGTAGGAACTCTGTTTGTGAAGAGGGAGGATCTGGCGGAGAAGTCGGTGAAGTAGTTGGAATAGGATGCTTGTCTTTTAGTGCCGAGAGTGTGTCTGCTGAGTCTGGTGCTAGGCTATCGTTAGAAAAAAGTAAGCAGGCTGCCCCTTTCAGGTCTCCCTCGCTTACTTTATTTTCAATCTTTTTTGATAAATTTACTGAGAATTTATTGCCTAAGATATGGGACGTATCTAAATTTTCAATTGTTGGACGGCAGCAGTTCTGTTTGATAGTTTTAGTAAAAGAATTGTTTTTATCAAGGCCGGTCGAATGGAAAACTCGGAACGAGAAAAATAGGTACCTTTCCCAATTTGTGGGAGAATTTTCAGCTAAAATTTTTGCAATATTTTTGTGAGATTTTCTGCCACCGTGATGCGTGCCCCCCGGGGGATACGCCGAATTAATGGAGTATTATTTTTTAAGCAGGCCAAACGTTCCCATAAGGCGGTACAACTAGTCTGAGGATTGGGGGCCGAATCTGTTGATGTGCTGGGGCACGCAGAACAATTTGTTTGGGTATATTAGTGGTGAATTTTTGAAATATGGATATTTAGGCCCCTGCTCCCTTTAAAAAAACGCGGGGTAGGGCAATGAGGGCATTGAGAAAGTAAGGTTTCACGTGGTATGTGCACCGTCTAAATATATTCCTAATAAAAAATAAACCGGGAGATTTGGTGACCTAAACTCAATAACAGTGATTTTATATAACACTTAACTTAAAAAATAAATAAATAAATACTAGGAGGACGTTGTGGAGCAGGCCTGGAGGCGGGGATCGTACCTCTAGGGGCACGTCTTCATGCCGGTCGATGCTTGACGCAGCGTAGCCGGTAGTTTGGTATGGACTGAAAAGGAAAAATAATAATATAAATAATGATTGTATTTAGAAGATATGAAGGACCTGTAGATCTTGACGCGGAGGCTGCCCGTCAGGCGGGTGAGTTTGATGTTCGGTGCGGGCAGCGGCCAATGCCACGAACCCCGGATGAGTCTGAGAACAAAAACACTGATGAGTTGAGGATTCGTGAAGTAGATGAAGGGGGATACTTTTCCTATCTGCGACAGCGAATGGCTGTCGTAAAATATAAATTTAGACTATATAAATTATAAATGTTACATATTTCATTTATGGCCGCAAAATCTTTTAGTAAGCCTACACGCACAGATATAGATTTATTCATCTCATCTCATTTTTTTAGAGTTTTCCCCAGTATAATCTCGCTATGTTTGGTGTCAATTATACTTGTATATACTATTCAATACCGCAATAAAAGATGCAGAAACTGCTTTAGCTACATTTATGAAATTCTTGTGTATGTCGTTTTATAGATGAAAAGTTGCATTTGGCCAAATCATTTTTTAAGAGGTAAAACAAATCATGATGAAAAGTATTGAATATATTTCAATAATACTGTGAGAGATGCTTTAATTAGCTTATTTTCGTTTGAGGTTTTAAAAATTCTACTATGCTCTATATATTTTTTATTCCGTAACATAATCTTCTAACTCCTAAAATGTAGGTTAAAATTGATAAAATGGAAATTACAGCTAACTCTGGTAACCCTGGTTACAATAATTTGACAGTGACAAGACAATGATCGATACTTTACTACTCTTTGAATTCGCCACAAAGGCAGGCAAAGGAATTTTAGTCCATACAGCCAATTCTGATGTATATGTCTTCGTGTATTCCTTTTGTGATACTGACAGTTGTATACTAGTAGTTTGTTAACCGATCTTTTGGCAATTGTTAAATAAGTAATGGTAAACGAATATTATTTCTTTAAGAAAAAACACAATTTAAACACTTGTTAAACAAAAAAAAGAGAGAGACAAATGGCTCAAATTAAGTCTTGTCTTATCAATGGACTATAAATTCTAGAAATTATTTTTTAAACAAACGCTTTAATGTAATTATTTAAGCAAATTACCGTTTTTGCTTTTAAATACGTCAAATACTGTTGACAGGGATTAAGTACGTACACTTCGTCTATGAAAATATTGAGATGGATAGTTTTATTATAGATAATTAGAATAAAATTGTTCGTAATGAAGGAAATTCCCTTAAATTCATCACATTCTTTCAACATAACCGAGTGTAAATAAAACTAAAAATTTGTACAACAACAATATTTATTTTCTCCATACAAATAAAGTTAAACAACACTTAATATCATATGCAGATATTACCCACCAATACTATATCATTTATACATATAAAATTGCTCAATTAATATGTATGTATATTTGTGTCAGCTGGACAGACACATTCCACTAACTTTTGAAAATTCCAACAAAAACACATTTTTGCTGGAAAACTATTAATATTCTACCAATATTATTAATTTTTTTTTAAATTTTTTCCTAAACTCCACAGCACATGTCAATATTACATAAACTCAAGCATAATCATCAAGGGCATCGAAATACTGACGACTTCATGTTGTTTGTGTGTTGCAACTTTAAATATAAACTTTACAAAATCTTATAAAAGCAAGTTTGTAATAATTAACTTAAGAGTAGTTATTATTTAATATAAATTATTAAATCGTAAAATAGTAAATCCATAACTTTGGTTTATTTATACAAGTGAAAGTAATTTAATTTGAATGTTTTATTGTTTCTTACTTCCGGCCTTAGGAGTAGACTAAGTATCCTGAAATTTGTTATATGCAGATGCATAATGTGGATAGTTTGAGATGGACATAGAACTGCTTTATCCCTTAAATAGGATAGACTCTAAGGTTAAAGGGTAAAAGTGATGTATGGATGCAAAGTTTACCCGAGCAAAACCATGTGAGTAATGCTAGTTAAGAACAACTTAATAAAGTGGAGAGCATACAGATTACACCATTTTAATACAGGCTAAGACAATAATTTATTTCACAGCATGATTATGTTTTTGTGCTAAAGAGGTTGTAACTGTTAATACCTACAATTAATGTCATTAAAAAAATAATACAGAAAAAGCATTCTTATTTCAAATGATATTAGTGAACCACTAGCGCCAGTCTATTACTAAACTTCAGACACAAAAACACCAACGCTGCCGTCTATTTATATGATTATTATACAAAATCTGTGTTCGAAATTCAAAACGACCAAATCAGCTGACCCTGCCTATAATGTTACCGAAAATGATCGCCAAACATACGATGACCCCTATTCCGGTCAACACCTGACTGGGCTCAAGGGTCATTCTAGTTTGGACGATTTCTTTGTCCTTGTCAGCCTCGTCCAAATCCTGATGGACCACAGACAACGCTTTTGCTAGTGCCGCGTCGGATTTCGCGCTGGTCTGTGACGCTGTAACGACCACTCTTTTCAAATCACGCATATGGGTTTCTACTACGTGTTCTAAGTGATTTACATGATCTGAAACAAAATTTAAAGTAATGCAGTTAAAGTTTTTATCTCATCATTTCTGGGCATGGCCTGCTTATATTTAGTTTTGTAGTGGGAAAGTAGAATATAATAACAATGTACACTGTTTATGTTACAGTAAGCTATCACATCAAACATTTTTAGGTTATACCAAAGAGAATGATTGTCC
The DNA here is from genome assembly GCA_012273795.1 of Dendrolimus punctatus. Lineage (NCBI taxonomy): Eukaryota > Metazoa > Arthropoda > Insecta > Lepidoptera > Lasiocampidae > Dendrolimus > Dendrolimus punctatus. The sequence goes on from CM022527.1 coordinate 24,708,159, forward strand.
CATGCCGCAATAGTAGATAATCGCTGGATTCGATTTGATGAATCGATACACGTTGTTACGGCAATATACATACAAGCTGTTACAATATAGACAAGCATGTACAAAACATGCATGTCTATATTGTAACATCTTTTTTCATTATTTAAATCATAAAGTTAACAAAATATTTATACCGCTTATTCTTTATAGATATATTTTAATTAAATTTATAAAATATTCCGGCACAGCAATAAGCTGAGTGCAAACCTTGTTTGCTGAAAATGCAGTATACAAATCTCTCACAAATACTCAAAATATGTTTTTTATTTTTTAAGATACATGTAAGCAGTGTACGTCGCTATTTCGTCAAGTAATTGTTTTCTTTCTTTGTTTTCATCTCATATTAAAGACATAATTTCTGAAAAGCTTCTAAAGTTCAAAGACTAGATGGCGCCACACGTTTTGTAGTGCTCCATAGCCATTACCGAACACTTATAAAATATTACCCATCATCTATCTGTCTTTATGTCACAGTAGTTTTTCTTACTGTCTATCTAAATGAATGGAATGGAATTTGACAGAAAAGTGTAGTCACTGTAGTCCATAATCCATTGTATGGTACACAATCGTGTAGTGATACCGAGAAAAAAAATTGGTTGTCTGTAAAGTCTGTTTTCTGACGATAGTTGAACGTGACAACGTTCAACACTCAAGTAGGAGAGAGACAGATGTCGAACGCTGCCGAACGCGGAGGCCGATTGTGCCTCTTTGTCGCTCGTTCCGCGCTCTCGCTTGCACTTCAAGCTTAAATGGAACGCCTCAGAGCGAGGTAACGCCGCATGAGTCATGTTTTTTCGTGCGTGCCGCCGGCTCCATCGAATTATTAGACGTTGTCACGTCAAAATGAAACAATTAGGGATGGCTGCCATATATGTAACTGGAGGTTAAGTTTACTTTTTCCAGCATACAAAGTCAGATTCTAAAAAAACATGATAATGTTTCTTGATAACTATGTTTATTTAAGTCATACGAGGGTTTAAAAAGATACTTTGTACGAAATTTTATTAAAACAAGATCTCGTGAGAAGTTTTTGAATTATGGGTTATTTTTGATTGCACACTTTACTTATGATTCCATGCCAAGTAATGAAACCATTATCTGTAACCTATATGGAAACCTTAATTGTATATGCACACACACGCACTTGAGCAATTTATACTGAAATAGGACAGACCGAGCCCAGCATTGGGATGCTGACGAGTGATATTATTTTTTATTATATTATATTATTAGTTATTATATTACACTCTGACGCGACTTGCTCAAATTCCCAATATTAAGACAACGTCAACGACGTCTGCCCGCGTCCAAGTCGCGCACTCGACAATGACGCGTTTTGGGTGAAATAGTAACATCGATCTACCCTCACAAACTTCCCCTAATATAAAATATGTAGGATTACCAATTAACGACGACTGTTTGCTAATTAGATGATTCACATTGTCTTGCATGATTTTTAAGTTCTCTGCAAGCCTTGCCTGAAAGAGAAAAATTAATTGCCTTATTAATAAAATAAAATTGACTATGCACATGGCAGTCCACATACAATAGAGTCCTGTAGAGAGGTTAACATTACATTTGTTGTTTGACTTTAAAAATCAAATTTAATCTAAAATACCAAATCTGTACAATGAAAAAAAATATCTAAAAACCGAGTAAGGGGGATGTAAGAAGTGAAATTGAACTAATTTTGTTTTTTTTTAATTTCTTGTTTGTCTTGTCTGTTTGTACCGGCTAATCTCCGAAACGACTGGACCGATTTACATGAAATTTTGTATGGTGGTAGCTTATATCCCTGGTGAACAAATAGGATACTTTTGATCCCGAAAAATTAAAGAGTTCCCGTGGGAGTTAAAAAACCGCACCACGCGGGCAAAGGCGCGGGCAGAAGTTATCGTTTATATAGCAAAATAACGTTTACCAGGTCAGCTAGTATCTCATAAAATATTCACCGGATTTTGTAACAAACAAAATTGATTGATAGTAATTTTTAAAGATAAAGTTCTCCATTTTTTCTAACTTAACACGTAGATTTAGATACCATAGATTGGGAAGGGAGGGGGCAATGAGTTAGGCACTCTTTAAGACTTTGAAAGCAAATATCCACCAATGATTTTATGATTTAGAACCTTTTGACTTTTTTAAATATTTTTTTTATACCAACCCAGTCTAGCTTGTCCATAAACTGATGAAGACTTAATTATTATTAAGACATTATACTGAGTAAGCGATAAATTTATATTATCTTTAAATGTTTTTGGAACAGTTGCGTTTTACTCTGTATATTTTAGATTATACAAAGACTTTAAATAGTAATTTAATAAGTGAGAAGCATGAGTTGACTATAGGGGGCAGTTGGTAATCACCGGACTGGGTACAATCATTCTTTTATTTTTTATTGCAGGAATTCAGCAGACAGGTAGAGGAGCCACAAGATGGAAAGCGGTTACCATTGCCTATGGACATTTGCAACACCAAAGGTGCTACAAATGTGCTGCTGCTCTCTAAAGGGAGACTGGAACCTGGTCACTAACGCCGGAAGACAACTCAAGGTTGTTATCACGACATACTTTAAACCATGCGCTACACCTGGCTGTGGGTTGTTTTGTCGCCTCTTACGACAGGCCGCTCGGTCGTAGGAAATTGTATTCTTCCTCCGTTCCTGTACGGATAAAATTATTATTATCCGAAGTCTTGACGACACTTACATAAAAGAGTGTCAGTCCCAGTATTCTTCACAATTATATGTTATACATTTACGATGGGTACATTACATAGCATTTTTGGGATAACGACACTCACAAAAGCCCTTACCTGATAAGCAAATTCGGTTTTCATGGCTTCAGTGATGTCAGCTCTACTGGCAGTGCCGCCGCCAGCTATGGTGTACAGGACGCTCGCACTTCGCGCCATCTGTTGTTCCATCATATCCCTAAACTCCGCCATCTTGAGACGGTTGTTTATGGTTGAGCCCGCTATGCCCAAGACCGTACCTTAAAGAAAGTAGAGATTTGTCTATCTAAATCTATCTATGTGTCTAAAGTATATAATGAGACGAAATTTTTTTGATTAAAATATTTTCAAGCAGCTTTCATTATCAGATATGTAATTTTTCACAGAATGTTTGTGTATATATATATATCTACAGCTAGCTATTGCACGCGGCTTTGCCGGCAATATATGGAATCCTACTTAAGTATTTATGTATGTAATATAGAGCTAGGCTATCTAGTCTAGTAATAATCATGAAACAAAATCTACTCTCCTTTCATTTTTAAACTTTGCAGTGAAAGTCGCTTATCTAATTGATTTACTAGCTACTCACCAAATATGGACGCAACAATGTACCAATACTTGTTCCTTTCAGCATGGGCTCTTTCCCTCTCGTGACCCAACTTGACAGCGGCGGACATCGTCGCGAAAAGTTCTCTTTCCTCTCTTTCAGCATCACCAAATAGAGTGCGGAGGGCGCGCTCTTGGATTATTAACTGAGAAAAGTGGAGTGTTTATTAGTCAACTTACAAAGAAGGGTGTCAGAGAGGAGAAATCATCAGCTTTTTTAGGTTTCCAGCCATTTTTGCAAAACCAGAACACTTATGAAATCCTAGTCTGTTTATCTGTATTTTCATAGCACAATAGATGGCGGTTTATTAAAATAGCGAAAAAAAAATGATCAGGGGTACCTGTCATATATATGACTGATGTTCTTTTTGCTTCAGTTTTGTTTTAAAAATAGTAAGAAATGTAAACTGAACTTTGAGATGGGCAAATTCTTAAGAAAATTCTAAACTAGAGAATTTAAACAAGAGTAGGAGTGAAACTTGCATCCTTGAAGTTAGTACAAGTCATTGCATAGAGCATGAATATAAAGTTGCGCACAACAAGTGTTGCACTCTCGCTCACCCACTACCAAGACTTGCACAGCATTTCTTTTGCACTCCTCAATCTTTGTTGTAATAAACATTAGAAGTTTAGACAACCTGTGCGTCTCACAGAGTTAACTTCTGTCGAGACACATTTAAGTTTTGAACATACTGTACTTTCAGTTATATAAAGATTCATTAAGTAGTTACTACAATATGAGGTATTTTGCATTGCATTGCATTTGTCATCTTACAAAATCTTTGATTGTATGTGAATTCCTTTTACGAAGATTTAATTATCTCAATCTCAGTTTGCTATTTGCTTATTCATTACGAAATGAAGACTACGTGATGCAATACTTATATGTATTTATAGCTTATATGATTTGTATGATAAGGTGTATAGAGATAAAAAACGTCACTCTTATTTATCTTAAAGATTTTTTTATGATTTTAGCTGTGGATGGAAGTTTTATATTCAAATCAAAATCAATCAATTCTTATCCATGCAGAAACGGAGAAAAAATACAATTTCCAGCGGTCGGGCGGCTGTCGTAAAAGGCGACAAAACAACCACAGCAAGGTGGTAGGGAATTTGCCCAATTGCATGGCTCTCAGCCCTGCTCTAAAGTATGTCGCCAAACAACCTTGAATTGTGTTCTGACATAAGTGACCCTGTTCCAGACTCCCTTAAGAGAGTAGCACTGTTGGTGTTGCAAATGTCTATAGGCGATGGTAACCACTTTCCATCAAGTGGGCCGTCTGCCCGTTTGCTGAACTCCTGCAAAAAGAAAAAGATAATCTATCAAATGTAAAATGTTTGTTCAATCTAATGAGTGGAACTGAATAATGTTTTTTGAAGGTCATACAAGTTCATAATTAAGTCTACTTTCTATTCTATCTATGTACTATGTATGTACACTCATGTTTTTCACCAGAAAGGGTCATTATTTGCTATAATAACCCTACTTAAATATCAACGGCATGGGCTTCATACAACTCAATTCCCCAAAGCCTATCTTTAAGATACTAGCATGTAGGAACTAAAAGGTCAAAACACCATGAATTTATAGGGGCTTACGTTTTTTATTCATGCATATATTATTTCTGTATTACTATCTCTACCACTCAGAGGCTTTCCACACATATTGGATTAAACATTTACTTGTTACCTGATCAGGCACAGACTTTTGTTTCAAATATGTGGTATCATTGCAAATAGAAATACAGATTGTAATAAGTAAAAGTTCATAGCCAGTTAGATATTTTTCTACACCGGTGTAGTTGGCACATGAAGCCTGGATCGTGTTTTTCACTCGGCTTTCCCTAGCCGATTTTCAATTTAATTTTTGTGACACTAATTAAATTTTATGAAATAAATTTGTAGAATTAAATAAATTGAAATTTTATTCTGAAACATTAAAGCATTTAAGTAATGATTTTAACAAAAATTTGCAAAGATCCAATATGTTTCAGCAACATCTATTGCATAGTCTCAAACTACCTAGTTACTCTTTAAAGTCTTTTGGACAGACTTCACTTTTGTGAAATTTTTTTGCTTTTTTCTTTATAATTTCATTATGGTTAGGATAACAAAGATAAGCAAGCTTGGTTTTCATTTATAAATAGTAAGTAATTGAGTTGTAAATTTGTTTGATTTCCAAATAAATATAATAAAAAAATAATATTGGAGAAATGGGGCCTTCTTAGCAAAATCACAAAAAGCTGGGTGTTTTTTATTGCGTCTTTAGCATAATTTGAAATAAACATCATTTATGTATGTGGTGGTTGACAAAGAGTTTTCTAACTATGGTCAAGGCCAGGATTAGAAATGTTCACATTTCTGTTTTACTGGAATAAATCAAGAGTGTATTAGTAACTTAATAATATGTACTTAAAAATTTCTTACTTTATGCTCTTCAGTGCAAAGCTGTAAATATTTCTCATCGCCCTTCATAGTGTTCTGCATTTCAGCATGTAGTTCTTTCAACCTGGCTTCAATGTTCGCAAGCTGTTTTCCTAAGTCTCGCCTTCTGTCTTGGGCTGACATGAACCTTTCCTAAAATTAATATTCTGCAATTTATTGTATTCCATAAACATAATTTTTAAATACAAATCTTGGCTATTAAAAGAGAACCTCTTGTTAAATTTACTTGCCTGCCCCGTAACTACCTATTTTGAAATGTGTATTAATTGGCCAGGCCTCTATTTTTTTACATTAGAAAAATCTTGCATATTTGGATGCCAGAAATGGTGGGGGTGACTCCCTTATTTCTACCTTATCTAGGTGAGTTACTATTAATTTTTACCAGCCCCTCTGAGTCCCCCTGTTCTTATTAAATATAAAAAACTGGGGTGGGATTTTGTTATAGAGCTCATTTACTTAAAATGAATAGATCCAAACTTTTTTAATATAGATTAGAAGGTAAAGCCAGGTGCGAAGCCTAATTAAGCTCCTGCTTAGCCTTCATGGTTATTTTTTTATAACCACCCAAAGTAAATTTTATATCTCAAATAAAAAATAATAGTGCCTTATAACTATACCACACCCAAAAACTGCATTGCCAGCAACTAGAAATGATGGAGGTCGACTCCCATACATCTCCCCTGCATTCTAAACTGTACCTATGATATATCTTGATGTTGCCTGATAATCATTCTAAGATTAAATGCATGGAAAAACATTTATGTATTACATGTTATCATCAAAGAATCCTCTATAATTGTGCTCAGCCCATATATAACCACTTATTGCAGTAAGAGCAAAGGCTACCCTTGAGATATCATTTATGTGGTTTTCCACTCATTATACCAGTTAATTACATATTATTTTCATTGATGGAAGGAAGTATTTACAAATTAATAGACTACGCAAATAGTACCAGGATATTACAGTCTGAAAAGAGATTAATGAATAATAAACCTTGACCTTGGTAAAGTTTAAAATATACAATACCTACCTGTGCATCAATAACAGTGTTTTGCAAAGCCATTATTTCTTCAACTCCAGTGAATTTCTCGTATTTTGTAACTAACTCTTGCACTTTTTTCGTGATGGTTTCATGTTTAAATTTCTCAGCAATTTCACTGACTTTCGTTGCCGGAACATATTTGGTTAGAAGTTGATCTACCTTTTCCCGACTGCTCACGTTGATTTGTGAGAATGGCACTTTATCTTTTAACCTTTGGGCGAACTGTCGGAGGCGGTCAGCCATTTTTTCATATTATTATTGTAATTTTTAAATAGAATTATGGGTTAATTTGCATTTTAAACAGATCTATGATATCATCCCATATCGGGGACGGGCTGATTTTATACTCTTTGATTTTGACCACAGAGTACTTTATATATACTGGTATAGAGTCAACAGTCATAATATATATACTAACGCACTCTATCGGTATACGGCATTATTCAACGGCAAAAACCATCCAGGGGGTCTAGTGTTGTTTTGATTTGTATATTAGACTTTTGGAAATTGCGGGAGTTATAATTTAACTCCTGCAATTTCCAAAAGCCTTTCCAAAAAATGTTTATTTGTTAGTAAATAAAACAACAATTTAGCGGTAGCGTGATTTATTATGTTTCCTTTTATTAAAATATTCAAAGGTATACATTTTCATAACATCATTTGTATCCACATCTAATCTGGTGCCGTTAAGATAATGTACTTACAAGTTTTACCATATATGGTCACACAACAACCTCTTTCAGAAGAAGCCATAATCCAAGTCATCAGAAAACAAATCGTTAGGCAAATTGGTGTTCAGGGTACATACGTAAGTCCAACGTGATTACAGAACACTAGTAAACGTGATAAGCGAAGTCTTTGGAGTCCAGGAATCAAACAAAGTTATCGAAAAATAATCAAAACACAAACAAAGTACATACGTTCACGAATGTAACTTGTATCAGTCGGAATGTCATTTTGGTTTTGACATAATTGACATCTTTGAAATAAGTTTTTGGTAAATCGACAATTCTAAAAATCTATTAATTAAAGTTAAAAAGAGCTTTATAATTTGAAAAAGGTGAGGACTAGAATTTACACACTTTAAAATATATTTATTAGCTGATATGGCTTGCAAAAACATAAAAACATATCAAATATTTCTTAAACAAGTATTAAAACAACTGCGTATAAAGAAACATATTATATTCATTCATTTGGTGATTAATTTGAGAACAGTGACATCTACTGCAATACCTACCTACTAATAGAACGCAAAAAAATCTCTAAGAAAAAATAATTGTACCGACTGTTAGGACACTGATTTTGACGTTTACGGTTTAATTTTTTTATATTTTTTTATTAATTTATTCATGACCATAGAATCAAAGTCTTTCAGTCGGAAACATGTCAAATAATAGGTCTTCGTATAGTAGCGCAGTTGTATTGCAGTCTACAACTCTCCATATATTCAATATACTCTTTGCTACAACCGACGCCATTCAACGGAGTTCTTGTGAAAACTCGAAAGATCACATCTGACTATACAGTTCACATTTCTCACAAAAACACAAAATTTCTACTCAAAAACTATCAATATCCTGCAACTGTTGTTTATTTTAGAGTAATTATACACATTTTTAGAAAATAAAACTGCACAGCACAACGTCTCCTTTCAGTTCCCGCCAAAAACTCTCTTTACGGTTTAACATAATCCAGTGTTGCCTGTATTGTGATTGTGCGGTAGGCGCAAAGAGTATATTGAATATATGGAGAGGTGAAAGATACGGAAATGCCACTACACAGCGTAATAGCGCTAACTCAGTCATCTGCACCGGTACTGGCACCATCCCAGGGAATTAACTTTTTCTAAATGTATTTGTGCATTTTTACACAATTTTAAACATACAAATTTGCTCCGCCGGAACTACATGGTACCTTGCTAAAAGTTTGTGGACTCAGGGTGCGGATGTTATATTGTGCTTTGCAATTGTTCTGTGTTTTAAAATAATATTTTGATGCACTAGTGGGTATTTCACAAATAAAGTGCGGTGCTGAGCAGTAGACAGAAGGAGCAAATAGAGATCTATGAAAGAGAGTAATATGTTCCCTGGAGCAAGTTATTGAATTGACGCAAGTAATTTTGCTGTGTATGTCTACCGCATTGAGCAAAAATCCACTGTAATAATATCGATACCTCTGGGCTCAAAGGGCGTAAAGCACATTTTGGGGCATATGGAGTTAATAATACCATCGTATTCAGTTTTTCATTCTCTATCGATTGGTATATACGAAGTTGCCAAATTCGCACAAAAATGTTCTTTACGCCCCATCTTTTTTGGGCTGCTAAAGCAAAATGAAACAGGAAATCGGGCTGTAAATTACATTACTGCGCAAGTTAAAAATATCCTAGGTTGTATAGGAATGCAATTATGAGTATTAAGGCGTATAACGCATTAATTCTCATTATTGTTCTTTACAACATTCAGCATAATCAGCAACTGTACCATACTACCTCAAAACTATTGTAAATGCATAAAGTATTTCCTGATTTTAGGGTGTAAAGCACATTGTATCTGACAACTTTTCACTGACAACAACTTCACACCCTAAATATTAAAAAGATAACAATTTAAATATAGTTTACTACCTAAAAAAAATATTAAACAGATTTTTTTGTTTGCCTCATTTATTCTTTACTTCCTCACACCAAAGTTTACTTTGTCTTTTACTATCTAATACAACATTTTTAGCCCTTATTTTCATGTAGTTATGGTATCTATTAAAAAAGATGTCTGTCTGTCTTTGTTTTTAGTATTAAAATAATAATAAAAACCACTAATTTCGATTTAATTTCTTCGAATTCGTGTTCGTAAATAATTTTACGTTATTGTCCTTTATCATTTAATATTTTTAGTTTGCTCATACAGTTTCAAGTAATAGTTTTTATAATTATTATTCAGGTTAGATAATATTTAATCTCCGACAAAAAAAGACGTGTTAGGTACCTATGTGTTTTATAACTCAATGGTCTTACATGTGTATGTGTACTACCTATTTACTATTAGTCTGTGGCATTACAGTTCTTGAACAGATGAATCGATTTTGGTTTAGTTTTTGTATTTGTTTGTAAACGCCTGTTCAAGAGAGTTTTATCTATGTTTGAAGAAAATCAGTCGAGCCGTTTAAAATGGGGGGGGGGGGGGGGGGGGGTTTAAGGTGGGGATAAACACCCCGAAAAAAGAAATACACCCGAGTGAGGTATCAAATGAAAGGGCATAGTTTATATTAATTCAGCCGGAAGGTAACTTGAATTTCAATTGAATATTATTTTGAATCGTTTTGTTTCGTTTTATTTCAATTTCAGAACACACACAATATCTCTTCAAGAATTATTATTGAAAGATAATAAATATATAAGGTTGGGGAAAGAGTTTCTTCGCATTTTATATAAAAATTGAAAAGGTTTTTTTATAAATTTATAAAAAAAGTATGTAGGTGCCATTTTGTTGGATAACTTTTTGCCATCTTGGAGGTAGGGACGTGATCCCATTGCTATAAAAAATTTGGGGCTTCTGATCAAAAAACTGCGACAAGTGGTTTTGGCAGTCCTCTCGTGATGTTAACCTGACACTGCCTAAGGAACTGCAGAGACCAAAACAGGTGAAAATCTGAGGTGCAAGGTCAGGACTATACGGCGGATGCGTTAACACCTCCCAGCCAAACTAGTAATTTTTCTTGAGTGGCCAAAGATGTGCGAGGTCTAGCGTTATCATGGTGAAAAACCACACCCCTTCTGTTGATTAATTCTGGCTGCTTTCTCTCAACTTTTTGCTTTAATCTCATCAGTTGTTGGCAGTTCAGAATCGATGGTCCTACCTGGCGGTAACAGCTCATAATGAATAATGCCCTTCCAATACCAACATACACACAGCATCACCTTGTTGCGAGTGAACCCGGGTTTCGCCACAGTCTGTGAAGCCTGACTGGCCTTTGACCACGATCTTTTTCGCACGTTCTTGTCGTACGTGATCCAATTTTCATCAACAGTTATCAGCGTCTTCAAAAATGGTTCGGTTTCATTATGTCGTAATAAAGAATCACAAATGAGTACACGGTTAATTAGGTTTCTTTCTGTGAGCTCATGAAGCACCCAAATATCGAGCTTTTTTGTGTACCCAGGTTTTTTCAAATGCGCCAAAACCGTTTTGTGGTAAATTTCCAGTTCTCCAGCTATATCGTAACTACTAATACACCGATCTTGCTCCACTTTTTCAAAAATGGCATCAATTTTGTCCGCAACAGGGCGACCAGAGTGACGTGCATCCTTGATATCAAAATTTCCGGATTGAAAATGCTTAAACCAAATTTGCGCTACTCTCATAGATACTGCATTAGGTCCATAAACATCACAATTTTTTTCGCGGCTTATGTTGCATTTTTACCTTTTTTGTAGTAAAATTTTAAAATGTATTGAATTTCTTCATTCTAATGAAGTGAATCTATTCACTCATTTAAACAATAAGAAAAACAACTGAAAATCACACATTTTCCTAATTTAAATTTGGAGTTGTCTTCTTTAAAATTAAAACTTTTTAATGATACCAAAACCAGCCAGATACAAATGGTATAGCCAAAGAGATCTTATTGCAAGTTCGTACATACTATATGCGAAAAGACTTTTCCCCAACCTATTAAAAGTTCAGATCGACAATCAACGGAACCAATGGCTTCCGGTATATTAAATGATGTTAGTAATCCTCTCGATCCAAATAATCTAAGTAAAAATAGCGATATTATTGAAGATAGTGAAGAAGAAAATTTTATGAAATGCTGTAAGCCAAAGATGTTTATTACTTCTAGTGCTGATGATGAAGTTAATACTTCCACATTCTCTAGATTGGGGTACCCCCCCACCCCGTTTAACCCTTTTTATTATGAAAGTTGTACAATTTTAAATGCAAACTTTGTGATTTACAACACAATTCAACATTGCTATTATCATTTACTACATAATATTGTACAACTTTTTTACCCTAGGTTACATTTACTGCCTAATTTAATAACGTTAGCTCTTTTTAAATGGGTTTAAAGGACATTTTGTAGTTTTTTTTTGGGTAGTAAAGCAAAACTATTTTGGAAACTATTATATTTAGACTTCATTTACTTAAAATATAGGAAAATGTAAGTATTTTTCTCATAGATTGTTTTTATATAATCATTGAGACAAAAAAGTTATAGCTAATTTTGTTTTATTTTTTACGTTTTTTGGCTCTCCTGAAAAGTAGCTGTTTTGTGCTATACGTCCTTTGAGCCCAGAGGTATCGATATGTTATTGCCATTAAAACTGGGTGCGTTCAGAATTAACTCGTAACATAGTGTTAAGTTTTCTTTACTATCTCAGAACGGAAAACAGATTAAAAGTAATGGATGCTACGCAAAGAATTACTGACAATTATTAATGAAAATGGCCAATATGACAATGAAAAATATTAATGAAGATTGTTATCTTGCGGAAACGGCTAAGAAGTTTCAATTACTTGGTCAAAGTGTTCCAACAGTAAAATTGGATCACCAAAACCAAGAAGCTTACGAATCAAAATGTGTAGGTGTATATGTATATCAGAGCATTTTTTTCTCGTTTTATCTTTATGGTTAATTTTACTTTGTTGGATATCAATAATATTCAAGTTAAAGACATTCAATTTCTAACTTTTGGACATGATTCAGTGATTGTCCTTTTTAATATTGTTTTTCTATTAAAATAATATAGGTAAAATAATGCAACGCCATCTTTTGTTGTGTAGAAGAATCAGGATATATGGTGCAATTTATTACAAAGTAGTATTACTAGGCTATGCCCGCGGCTTCGTCTACGCTTGACACGTTATATCCGATATATTCTATATCCTGATTTTTCTATGTAACAAAAGATGGCGTTGTATTATTTTGCAGATACTTTGTAATTGAAAAACAATACGAAAAAATATGACAATCCCTGAATAATATCCAAAAGTCAAAAATTAAAGGTCTTCAACTTGAATACTATATGGCGTGAAGGTTGCACGAAATGTGATGGCATAGTCGCCATAGATCGCGCGAAGTGGAGGAAAAAAGTAAGAAAGCGGAAGCGAAATGCAACCGGGATTTAATGCTGGCATGATTATATAGTAGAACACATTTCTGTTTCGTTCCTATGACGTGGGTGCGATTCCTGATCAGAAAAACATGCAATGTTTTAGCGGTTTTATAAACGTAAATGCAAACCTAATGCATATATTGTTAAAATTACTGGAAAGTTTTCAATTATTAATGTAATATAAAACCTGCTTTGGATAAGCGTAACAAATATACCATTTCGCTTAAATGGGGAGTCTTACAGTAGCAGTGTTAAGACTATAGACGCCAACCATAACTACACGCCTTAGCCTCCCATATCTTTTGAATATAAGACTCAACAAGACTGGTGAAGTTTTAGCTGCTGGTTGCTTGTTTTTTTTCTTACTTGTTGTAGTGATATATATATATATATATATATATATATATATATATATATATATATATATATATATATATATATATAATATCCTTCTATATGAGTATCTTAGTCCTGCTCACTTCTTCCGCCAGTTTCGTTGTGTTCCGAATACAAAGACAGGATAGGCTATAAAAGAACTGGTATCGAGACTAATCCACACACGTTCACAACGCGACCTAAAACGTAATACAAATGGTATTTAATTTAATTGTAATATCGTTTATGTTTCTTTATTTTAATTTATGAAATACGTATTCATAAAAATAATATATTTATTCACGATTATTAGTTCCCTATTTCTATCTATAGTGTATGTATGTATACACACACAACAAACACATGCACACAAACACATACCCACACAGATAAGACACATATTGTAATGTATCTTCTATTGATGTGCAACTGTCGCATAGCCGTAATAATAAGTACCTAATGCTTCGTAGTGGATAACGCATTTATGGTGAAAACCATTAATTTTAGACACTTGGAAATTGGATAAGATTGTTTAGACGTCGTTAGCGTACTATGCATAAACAGAAATCTCACCAAAGATGCCGCTAATATTAAAACTGACTTTATGCATGGGCTGATAATTGTATTTAGGTATGTAATTGTTTATTTAGGAAATCTCTATTAAAACGTTTAATCAACATGTTGTTATTCAAAACATATTTTTTAACCTTTAATCTTGAATCAGTTAAAAGTCCAAGGGCGGAGGGAGTGTGACAAGGGGCGGGAGGATTCTAAATTTCGTGACGTCACAACCCTAAATCTATTATATTTAAGCTTTAATACAAGAAAGTTGAACCTAAAAATATTTCTAACACTGGTCGAATACGACACGGATACGTATCGTATTCGACCAGTGTTTAAATTAGTAAAAAATAATTCAGATGGAAATAAAACTAATTACGTAAGTAACTGCTGTAATTTACTTTAATTTAATAATTTCTTAATGTAAAATTGCAAAACGTGGTGTAACACTAGGGAGGGAGGTCTCTCACGATTGTGACCAGCTTTGAAAAGGACGGGGGAGGGGTCAAATAAACATGAAATTCGTGTGACGTAATTTGTCGATAGCCTCTTATGCAATAAACTAAAATGTTATAAACTAATAAAAACACATAAAGTAAAGGATTAGTGAATATATTCATTTTTTTTTATTTATTAATTTATTCATGACCATAGAATCAAAGTCTTTCAGTCGGAAACATGTTAATTAATAGGTCTTCGTATAGTAGCGCAGTTGTATTGCAGTCTACAACCGACGCCATTCAATGGAGTTCTTGTGAAAACTCGAAAGATCACATCTGACTATACAGTTCACATTTCTCACAAAAACACATAATTTCTACTCAAAACTATCAATATCCTGCAACTATTGTTCATTTTAGAGTAATTATACACATTTTTAGAAAATAAAACTGCACAGCACAACGTCTCCTTTCAGTTCCCGCCAAAAACTCGAATATATTCAGAGATGTTGATGTTGCCAGACTTCTAAGCACACTACCCAGCGACAGCGGTCTAGTCAGGCTGGAGGGATTGTAGTATACAGTGTTTTTCTTTTTTTTCTATTTCAATCTATATATTTGTTTTATTTATGCGAGATATAGAAGTCATGGTAGCGCAATGGCTAGCGCACGCGTCCTGAACTCAAATGGCGCGGGTTCGATCCTGGCCGGAACGCATGCAACACCACTTAGGTTGTTTTCTGACCTAATGTTCATATTGTTACAAATATCACGTGCTAACAACGGTGTAGGAAACCATCGTGATGCAACCTGCACATCGAGATAACCGATGTGTCAAACTTGCCAAGCCACCTTGGACAAGCGTGCCGGGTATACTGTCGGTCCCCCTACAGTGGGAGGCCCGAGCCCAGCAGTGGGACAGTTATGGGCTGTTATTATAATATTTATTACATATACTAGACATAATTTTATATAGCAAACTTAACTAATACATTTGTTGATAAAGTATTCTAATAAAGGAAGATCGATAACATTTGGGCAATGTCAATAAGTTATCAGTTATGATGAGACGTTTGGCCAAACAGTACATTAATAAAATATAGCGTTTGGCTTTGAACTTTACATTGTTGGTGTCTAGATACTTGTTTATTATTGAAGATATATAGATATATATATATATATATATATATATATATATATGTATATGTATATATATATATAATTAATTAATTAATAAAAATTAATAAGTTAATTTTTGGGTAATATCATGTTTTTTCAGGAAACTTCTTCATACTTAGAAGTAATAATTATTTTAAGATTGGAAAAGTTTTAACAATGAAATACCTTCCGTATTATCATTCTCAGTGATGAATTTCAAATTATAGTTTCAGAAAAAGTTTAAAATTCTTCGTGATTCAAGCTTATCTTTCAATTTTTCTTATATTTTTAGTTTTAACTTGAATCGTCTTGAGGCACGTGATGTCTTGACTTGAAAAAATTATAAAAAAATCCCAGTGTTTTTTCATTAATAGGAAGCTTTTTAGGGGGCATCGCAAGAAATTTAATTTTTAACGACCACCCTAATATATATATAGATAAGGGAACACGTTCAAATTGGTAAACATTAAGAAAACGAGCAATAAAGTTTCTTTTGATTATTATTTCGTCTTCGTGCTTGTAACTCCGTCATCGCTTGATATTTCTAAAAAAGCTCAAATACCTTTGTTTTTAGTTATATGATTGTATTATACTGTTGCGTTCGCAGATGTTATCCTGAATGAAAGACCCCTTAGCACTTATTGTATTTATTTGTAGGTGCTACAGCAGTAACAGGTATGATCGGTACTACTGTACTAAACGGCACGTTCAAGGTCAATCAATACAATTTAGCACTAAAACCCGGATGCTACATTGAACACCGATAGCACTAGTTGTTTATATTGCATCTATGAATACGAGTGGCAGTAATCACAATATTTATAGTGTCATATTCTAAAAATTACTTAGTTGATTTTATAATACATCAAATGCGTTTGACATGCACACGTCCTTTACACGTAGGCTCGTAGCACAACGATAGAATTTCGCTATTACGTGGTGAGTTTTAATAAATAGTTTTCCTCAAAAACCATTTTGGGTAAGGAATAGCGAATATGGCATAGTAATAGACAGGTTAACGTATGAAGGATAGAGTTGAGGTGGCTCGTCTATGAAGTCCACCCCACCACCGCCGGCCTGACCGGCGACCCACCCTCCCCCGCTCCGTCCGCCGACGCTGCTGTGTGCGCGAGGCGGCGGGGAAAAGGGGAGGAAGGAGAGGGGGAGGGTGTTGGCGCAGGAGCAATCCTTCGCAGCCTCCCCCTCCCCCTATCGCGAGGCCCCCCCGCCGCTGACGCTGCTGAGTGCGCGAGGCGGCGGGGGGGCGGGGTGGAAGGAGAGGGGGAGGGGTGTTGGCGCAGGAGCAATCCTTCGCAGCCTCCCCCTCCTCCCCATCGCGAAGCCCCCCCCGCCGCTGACGCTGCTGAGAGCGCGAGGCGGCGGAGGGGGAGAAAGGAGAGGGAGGGGTGATGGCGCAGGAGCAATCCTTCGCAGCCTCCCCCTCCCCCCTATCGCGATGCCCCCCCCCCGCTGACGCTGCTGAGTGCGCGAGGCGGCGGGGGGAGGAGGAAGGAGAGGGAGGGGTGATGGCGCAGGAGTAATCCTCGCAGCCTCCCCCTCCCGGCGGCAGCGGGCGTCGAGGTCTGGGGGATCCACATAGACCTCCGCCCGCACTAATGCCGCGAGAGGGCGCGAGAGGCAGCCGCGCGTCCCTCTCAGGGCCGGGGAAACGTCATTCCCCGGCCCGCACACAGGAGAGGCCGCCTCTGTTTACGAGGCGGCCGGCCGCTGCCGGGGTTGCGGGTTAAGCTCACGCATGTACCGCGACCCCGGCGCTAGGCGGAAGGAAGGCTCCCATGAGGTTTTAGTGGGTATACCGGCAGCCGGTCGTATTGAACCGGCGTCGGGGAGCCCCACACACCGGCCGCGCATGATCCCCCGCGCGGCTGACGGTGCGGCAACGCATTTCCCCATGTAAAAAAAAAAAAAAAAAAAAAAGGCTCGTCTATGAAGAGGCGGCCGGCCGCTGCCGGGGTTGCGGGTTAAGCTCACGCATGTACCGCGACCCCGGCGCTAGGCGGAAGGAAGGCTTCCATGGGGTTTTAGTGGGTATACCGGCAGCCGGTCGTATTGAACCGGCGTCGGGGAGCCCCACACACCGGCCGCGCATGATCCCCGCGCGGCTGACGGTGCGGCAACGCATTTCCCCATGTAAAAAAAAAAAAAAAAAGGCTCGTCTATGAAAAGATGTTGGCTAAATTGTAAAGAAACATTGCAGTAAACAATATAAAATAATTTTAAAGTACCTATTATTAAAATTAATCATCACTAAATAATGTAGTAGGCTGGCGGTAAACCCTGGATGAGAAAGGCTGAGGACCGGGATGAGTAGCAACGACTTTGGAGGGGCCTACAGCTATCAGTGGACTGCGATTGCTGACGGCGAAATAATGATGTATTTTAATTGATTGATTCGGTACTGATTTACTGCATTCAGTTGAACACTTTCCTTCCGATCCCAGTAAAACAGTGTGTTAACACCTATACTAGGGGCCTAGCTACGTGCTACCGCTGTATCAGCCCTATCAATGATACGCAGCCCCCAGGCTACAGAGGCCCCGAAAGCGTGTACGAAAAAATCTTAAAATGTTATCCACATTTCTTTGTATATAAATAACACTTTTGAAAATAACTGCTGGGCCAACAGGAATAGCTATCGGATTGGCATTGTTGTCTATACAGGCAGAAAATGTAGATAAACTGAGATCGTCTTCAGCTATGGTTGATTTAGTAAAGAAGATTGGCGAAAAAAAGGCGAGTAAAGAGTATCTTTGATTTGAATTGTTTGTAAAACTATATATTATAAGTAATAATTTATAATATTATAATTATTTTAATTCAATATTAATTTTTTTTGTTTCTTTTATTAAAAAAAACTTGAACCTTCCTTAAGGTCCCCCAACACTTTTTGATACAGGGCCCGTCTAAAGCAAGCTACGCATGCCACTGACTCATACTAATAATGGCCATATACTATGTAAGTACTACCTAAACCTACTCTGCGCAATGGCCTATGTTCCGTCCCTATTCATGTCCATTATCTTCGTGGACCTGCTATTTATTATGTTGTAGAAACATGCTCTATGTGTACGCCGACATTGTCCTTCGTTTAGTGGGGTCGTTGCGAGCGTGCCGCGTACTGCTCGCCTCAAACTCGCGAACCACGCCCTATGATTATTACAATAAAGAGCCACCTACAAATTACGTCACAAGAATTTGATGATTTCTTCACCCCTCCCCAGTCTTGGTCACAGCTGGTCACATTTCTGAGACTCATCCCTCCCTAGTGTGACGTCACATGTTTTACAATTTTACTATTTATCAATAGGTACGTGAACCAAAAACTTTGTACCCCTTTTTATGTAAATTGCGCAGACAGAGGAGTATGAAATTTCGCACACTCAATACTTTATATTAAAAAGTTTATAATTCACAAACACGCATATATACTTTTTTGTTTATTGTTAAAGTCGAATTTACAGTGTAGTGTAAATCTGTGGTTACAGAAGTATATAGTCTTTGATATTTATTATTATGGTCGAATTTCGACTAGTTAGCTTAAATATATTTTGAAATGTGACGTCACGAAATTTAGGATTACTCCCGCCCCTTTTGCCCCCCCCCAATCCTTACAGTGTGACGTGATTTATGTATGGCTCCTAACCGCATGCAACGGTTGCAATTACGATACAAGTGAGTACGCGGCCTTTAGATATTTGACAATAAATTAATCATTCAAAGCGTGCGCAATCCATAAATCTTACTAAAAAGCCTTTGATAAAGCCGTTGAGGATTTTCCCCGCGTATGCACGGGTGCATGTCGAATTTTAAATATTTGTCGATAAATCTTTCTACAACACCATTGTCTAACATGAGGAAATAGATTTCTCAATTAGACTTAGATCATTCGGTTATATGTGCAACAATAGAAAGCATTGCATTTTAGTAGGTATAAATTATAGGTACAAAATTAGCATCCAACGCGGAAATGCGGCCAGTATTTTGGGCACGCTCTATGTTATTTTGTAAGTAGTACAGTTTTATTTATAGTATAGCCAAGATTAATTATTTTTAAAATTAACTGTTAATTTTATTATAATGTACAATTGTTGAACACTTCTTTATGAATTAATATTTAATTAATTTGCTGTCGACTTGTTCTTTATACGTCCATGGTCGACTGTAAATATTTTGATTATTAAAGAAATCTACATGTGCGTAATACAATGACGACTTTAATAGCTAAATGGAGGGAAAAAATATACAGAGAAAAAAACAAAGAAACATTTATGTTCTAAATTTAAATATTTAGTATTGGTAGTACTATGCCACAATAAATTAATAAAAACTTTTTGTTGGAGATTCCAATAATAATTATACGTGAAAACAGTTTTGTTTTTATAAAATGCCTAATATTATGAATGGATGACATGTTATAGTTTTTGTATGCCAATCTGTCTGAAAGCATCCGTTTATACTTGGTTGAGCCAAGCTGTAAATTGGAATCATGATCTTGGTTACAGCCCTTTTTTTAGGCAGGGGAAATACATTTCGTACACTACCGGGTCCTTTACTGGGATTGGACCAAAGAACTGAGAGTTATTCACTGAAGATGGCACAGATAACCGAATCAATTGCCGGCTTGTGTGGAGACTCAGCCAGGTACCCTTATTAAAGAGGTATCCGGTGGGCTAATACTCCACGAAAAGCCCCTTTCTCCCATGTGCCCCGCGCTCATGGTAGGAAAAGCGTGAGACTTAGAACGTAGTTACGCCCACGCTGATCCTGCGCGTCAGTGCTTGAGAATGCCCCGGGGAACAGCCCTTAGGGCTGTCTCGGTCCGCGGCGAGTTAAACTCTAACAACAAATGAAACTTTTCAGCCAAATTAGACAAACATTACATACGTACGAATGTAGCTACTTGTTTACTTAAATTTGTGAAATTTTGTAATCCTAATCATGAAATACCTGTCAATCCGAATAATCGAGTCTCAGTTGTATATCAAAAACTGTTCACACAAAATTTCATGAGAATCAGTCAAGCCGTTTCGGAGGAGTTTAACTACAAACACCGCGACACGAGATTAGAGACGAGAGAGAGAGTAATATATATATATATGTCGGAGGGAAGATATAAATCGGATAATTGTTGATTGGATTTATAACGCACAATATTATTTGTTTACATTTTAACTACTTTTAAAATTCCTAATTCTGTTTTATTTGATTTGTTAAATGTTTCTATAACTTAAAGATCGTTCTAACCTAATAAAAGTTATGAATATTGTAATTTTTTAAACGACCAATCAGAGCAGAGCATATGGCGGAGCGGGGTCAGACGCCCTCTATACTTTGGTAGTATCTACTACGGTAGACTGAGGAGTTTTTGTGACACATTTGGTTGATGGCAACAGGTCGAGTTGGACCTTTGAGAATTGTAAAGAAAATATTGAAGTTGGAAGTATGAGCGGTGCCCTGAATCCGCTGCTCGGTCTAAACTATGCTAAAATATCTTTTAAATCTAAATTAAAAATGTATAAACCGTTGGCCTTGTGTTTTATGCTCGCATTTTATCCTGATGACGCCTACTAAACTTGCTATAACTAAAGGAGATGTCGTGAGAAAGAGGCCTTCTCCGACATATATATATTACAAAAATGCAAGTAGTTCGTACAACGTATACCACCATCGCCATTATCGTGTCAATTCATTCCCGGGGTTGTCTGGAAGAGATCGCTTTTTAGCGATAAGACCGCCCTATGTGCATAACTAGATGTAATTTTAGTCTTAAGTTCATTTTTGTATTGGTGTATAATAAAGTGTTATCTATCTATCTATTGTTCCATGTCCGCTATTCGTTTATAGTATAAATATATCTTAAAAGTATAAACTTTATACTTTTAAGATATTAATGTGACACAATCGACATAGCTAGCATAAAAGTGTGAATACATTGCCCTCTCTCGTCTCGAGGACAAATTATGGATATAGTGATAATTATTTTAATTTAGGATATGATAAAATATCTATATTGTATAGGTACATAAAGATAAATAAAATTGAAGTGTCTATTTGTAATGTCAGTATAACAGCTTTTTACGAAATGCATATGAGTATATACGATACTAAAGTATCGTATTGCCCCCCCCCCAACTTCGGGGAGCAGCGCGAGAGCGCACCTGCCCCCCTTTTAGTCTGGGGCGCAGCTGTCGAAAATGTGGCGAAATATCCCATCGGCTTTCGAAGACCAATCCAAGATGTTTCATGGTCTCCTCGATGCCGATGCGGATGCCGTCTACTGTAATGCTCTCAACATCACAGCCTCGGTCTTCTGCAACGCCACCTCAGACCAAGACGCCGGATCCTGTCTACTATTGTGGACACCCTAGCCGTGTCTAAAAGGCACACCTGCCTATAGGTCCCCCCGCGCGCGGCGATCAGCTTGTCGTCTGCGTAACATACGACGGTAACCCCCGGGAAAGAGTTTTTTTTTAGGCGAGGGAAAATGCTACCGATTTACGCACAGACTGGGTCGTTGCCAGGAAACGACACACGTCGGTCGGGGCCGGCATCACTGCAGCAATAGTATGCTTTTAACAGTGATCCACCCGCGATCGACTCAGCTAGTTTGGAAAGACTCAAAGGAAGCTGCACGGGCAGCATCCCCCATACCCACTAAAAACCCCCTCCTCGCTCTTGACCCTGCGCTTTGTTGTGTAGGAAAGGTTGAGATTTAGAACATAGTTACGCCCAGCCGATCCAGCGCAATAAAGTGCATGGGATGTGCCCCGGGAGAACACACTCCACTTCGTTAAACGGGGGTCGATAATCCTTTGCTTTCTTAGCAAGCTAAAGGGCCCCCGCAGGCCCGGGAATGAGTGAACCAACATATCGTAAAAACCCTTTCCGTTCGCGCCCTACACAATCACTCCCAGCGTTATGATATTGTTTGAAGACAGGTACACTAATTATTTTGCTTTATGTCTGTACTTAAAAATTTCGTTCTTTCTATTACTTAAATATGTAAAAAAATAGGTTTTCTTCATATATTCAGTTATCTGCATTTTCGATTATCTGAATGAATTACGACATTGCATTATCACAATGAACAGGCCCTTGAGACTGGTGGCATTAGCGCTAAACGAATAGAATACTACTGTATGATTAACCCAACATTCCCAAAATTTTTCATCCTATTCGTTTAGTGCTAATAACAATCATCACGATATTTTCCTTAACAGCAGCACATGATAATTGTAACAATATGTACATTAGGTTAGAAAACTGCCAGAGGTGCATAATTCTCCGGTCCGGATTGGAACCCGAATCATTCAGTTTGCGATCTGAGTGCATTAACCACTAAACTACCACGGCTTTTTTACACGACGCTGCATTCTTGGGTACATATATTAATATTTTTATTTAACATTAGGCACATAAATAGGCTCATATTGAATTATGTTCCATTACACGGCCGTGAATGTTTAAGTAAAAGTCATAAAACAACTATTAACGAACTTTATAAATGTTCGATGGATTATCTTGAAGTCTCCCGGAGGTCATAAGATGACAGATGAATGGTTTAACAGTAAGGTTAAAGCCACAGACCACATTAATAAGTTAAAACTTATACACAGACGGTTTCGCAATAACGCAAGGCGCCCGCTCCGACGCGCCTTGCCGTACGCGGTACGTATTCATATAACTTTACAAAGTTCTTAAAAATTAAAAAAATAAATAAACAGAAAATTGCTATATGAGGACAGATTAAATTAAAAAAAAAAATTAAATAATTTTTAATTTTCAAAAAAAGAACTAGTTTAGTGGTGTGCTTGTGAATGCTCTGTAATTGGTTCTAAGAAGGTTCAACAGTAAAGAGGTTTTTAAAAAGGGTCAGTATTTTTTAATATTAAAAATAAGTATCACACTAGCGATTACACATTATTGGTAGATTATGATTATCTTGCTTTTCTCTGCTTCGCACGATCTGCCTTAAGTTATTAATATATTATATTGATTTATTTTTAAAATAAATTGTGCATTTTGATTTAAACAAATAATGTATTTTATTAACTAGATTTAATTATTTTCAGACGAATAAATTATATTCGTCAGTTATCGAATTATTTTTTAATAGTTCTATTTTTTTCTGATAGCAACTTATTATTATCATTTTTATACCATACCAATAAAAAAATAAAGTATGTGTAATTTAAAAACAAATACAGAGTTTTTGGCGGGAACTGAAAGGAAACGTTGTGCAGTTTTATTTTCTAAAAATGTGTAAAATTACTCTAAAATAAACAATAGTTATAGGATAGAAGGAAATTTTAATTGCCCGTCGTTCAGTATTTGTAAATTTAAGGCTATATAGGTATAACTTTAAGATTAAAATATTAGTGATAATAATTTTATTATAACATTATCCAAATAAGAATGTACGTTATAATATAACATTTAAAAAAAATGTACACCCAACCGGCAAAACATGTGCTCATTGTATAACAAAAAGACCTGATAAGATTGTATAACCATGTTTTAATGCAATAAATTATTTTGATTTGATAATTTTTAGTAGTAATTATGGGTTTTAGTGCGAAAAGTAAAGTCAAATGTGGCCTTTTGAGTTTTACGAGAACTCCGTTGAATGGCGTTAGTTATAACCGACAATTCAACGGGGATTGTTCACAAAAAATTACCCTCTGATTTTATATTTTTATTACGTAAAATAGGGTATTTTAAGATACCAATTTGAATATTTTTGTATTTTAAGCGTTAGTTTTTTTATAATTCGATTTTAAAATTATTTCTCCGATGACGTCATAAGGGACAAGTTTACAGTGATTTCTTTGCCTAGAAAACAAAAATAATAAAAGTAAGTTTTATCTATATATAATCATAGTAATCTGTGCTACTATTTAAATGTCACTGTCTCACACTCTCATTACGTATCGTGATGATTTTAGTGTTTTTTGTCGCTAGGCTTATAATTTTTCGTGTTCAATCATTATTATTTTCTATAGTTATCGTTAAATTTTTAAAAGTGGTCTTTAGGGAAAAATCCATGTTACAGAACTTAAATCAAATAATGTACCTATAGCTAGATTTTTTTTTACACCTGAAGCAGGCAAACAGGCAGACGGCCTACCTGATTGGATTTAGTACGGGCAAATAAAGGTCAAACGCATTTCTTACAAAATACAAGAAGTTTTTTGGAATTTTAACTAGACAGAAATGATTAGGGACACTATTCCTCGACATGGTTTTTCAAAAAGCTAAATTGAAAAAAGTGAACCATCCCAATTGCGCTCTGTACGTATTTATGACATCAGAACTGCCTGTATGGACTAAGATTCCTTTGCCTGTCTTTGTGGCGAATTCTACTACTTAGAAACAAATGCAACATTTTATGTGTTCAACGCTATTAATAGGATAATGACCGTTTATAAATTATTAAATTTGATCTCGAATTGGGGCTGAAACGGCTCAACGGAGTTCTATGAAAATATTAGGGAATAATCAGCAATTTTATCTTAAGGTACCCGTTGCCGCAAAAGGTCAAAAAGGGGCGCAAATGAAACAACTTTTCGCTGGTAACATTCACCAAATCACCTCCAAATTATTGACATGAAACCATTTTGCTCCTTCGATTTTTATCAAAACAGAATGAGCAAAGCATCTACTATACCTATCATCCATCCGTGCAGGAACGGAGAAAGAATAGAATTCCCTGCGACCAGGTGGCCTGTCGTAAGAGGGGTCAAAATAACGCATAGCCAGGTGGTAGAGCATTTGCCCGACTGGATGACTACAACCCCTGGTCTAAAGTATGTCGCCATACAACCTTGAGTTGTGTTACGGCATTAGTGACCAGGTTCCAGTCTCCCCCCTTAAGAGAGCAGCAGCGCATTTGTAGCACATTTGTTGTAAATGTCCATAGGCGATGGTAACTGCTTTCTATCAAGTGGGCCAGTGCCTGTCTGCTGAACTCCTGCAATTAAAAAAAACTACATATTTATAAAAGAGACATAAATAATTTTATATCATTATTTTTTTTATTAACCATAAAATAATAATGCATTCGAAAAACGGCCGTGTCTATGAAATCCCCTTTCGTATCGTTCGACGAATTAGTACCGAAAATTCCTCAAGGACGCTAGCATGGTTACAAGCTCTAAATATCCTTGTATTCCATCTCGTTATTTTGCAGGGGTGTGAAGATATTAACATGAAATCCAGGCCACGAGCGAATAAAATAGTGAGCATAACTGGTTTAGTATCTAATAAATGGTACATACCAATAGAATGTATCCTTATTTTTATTGGTGGCTAATTCATATTATTAATTATATTTCTTTAAGGTCATCTTAAAGAGAGGAATGGTTAGTTTAATTCTAAGGCTAACCATTAAGGTTTCGAAATCTGAAGTTAAAAATTGACCAACATAAGCAGGGAAGGGTTCCGTGGCGGTGATGATCATTCGCTGTTTTTGTTTACCTATTGTTGTCAGCACTTTAAAAAAGTATTTATCTAAAGTCACTCTCATTCCCTATATTCCATAATACTAAGGTAGACAATCGCCTTGATGTCGTATATATTGACGATAATTCCATCAGATGGGCCGTCTTTCTGTGTGTCCGTTTCAGGCTATAATATAAAATGCATATTACGAATATGAACATGAACGAATATGATTTTCTGTCCGTGCAAGCACGGAGAAAGATTACATTTGCTGGCCACTAATGCCGCAACACAACTCAAGGTTGCTATGGCGACATACTCTAAACCAGCGGTGGTAGCCTTCCATACGGGAAAATGCCCCACCACCTGGCTGTGGGTTGTTTTGTCGCTTCTCACGAAAGGTCGCCTCAACGCAGGAATTTTATTATTTCTCCGCCGTTGCTTGGGTTGCTTGCCTTTGGTGTTGGAAATGTCTATAGGAGGTGGCAACCACTTTCCATGAGCTGGTGCGTCTGCCTGTTTGCCAGTTTCGCAATCAAAAACTGTGTGTGTATGGTCTAAGATAAGTATCGTTTTTATGCTCGGTAATTTATTTGATTTTTATTATTCTTGCTTTCCGGCCACTTTTCCGTTAAAACATAATTTTGAACTGATAGCTTCTTATGGGAAGGTAAACCGCTTTGTTACGTTACGCGTTATGGCGCCAGTCTGCCTAGCTTCCCTTTCACTCACGCATACGGCAGAGGTAGGCAGGCTCCTCTTCTCTCACTCTAACCCACAGCGCTAGCCGTATTTCGGTAACTCGATTAAATTATGATACTAATAATGTACATATGCAAATTCTAATGTATGTACATACTGAAGAATTGTAACTAAGAATAAAATATATTTTAATGATAACCTTTCCTTACATTTTCATATTAATATACATACAATATAAATAATAATAAGCTAAGTTCAAGTTTAACATTTTCAAAATTAAATAGTTCAACTTATATTTGTTTAAGTTATCACTTCTGTCGGGCGTCCCGAGACGAACAGATTTTTTTAAATATACAATAGTCGCGAATACTTCTGATAATACTATATGTGTTTTAGGTTTTGTTGCTTGTGTATATGTACGCCCAGATGTTGTCTGTTCTGTGTATTGTTACGAGCTACAGGACTCGAATTAAATTGCGTTGGAATTACTATAGAATCTATTAGAACTATACAAAAACGTATAACACAGGTACAAATATAACTGGTCACAACCAGTACAAACTGCGCGATCTAATAACACGCGCAAAGTCCGTCACTATATCGCCTATCAAATGTACTACACACGTTTTACCCGTATCGTAATCGTCGCTTGACTGCCCCACCCTTCCGTTCGGGCATTGGTTATAGTAAATTATACAATACAACAATCGACCGCCTGAGTCTTCCTAAGAAAACGTAATCTGCACACCTGCTTAATTATTCCTACGAGCGGCCATAAACGAATACAATAACAATATGCTATTATCTAATTGCATATTTTAAACACTAATTAAACAAAAGAAGTCCAAACGTGGGAAAGGTAAAACCAGGTGTGCAATTTGTCGGCATGTAACTCTATGTTTGAGTGAATATGTGTTAATGTCGAGATAGATATCGATAATCAAAATTTGGAGCATTTTTATTTTGAATATTATATTTCATTGAAATAGCCTGTAACGTAGTCGAGACAGTTTGAATTCAATAATAATAAAGCCGCTGATATGACTAATTTTAGTTATAATTTCAACATTCACACAGATCAATTGGTATTAACGATGCAATTATAATTAACTAAAAGGAATTCGCAAATGAACGCTGCCAAATGCGGAAATAAAAAAAAAACAAGTTTACAATGAGATCATTATAAAAACAAGCTAAATGTTAAATATCTAATACTTTTAAAAACGATTATAATAATATGTTTTTCATATGTGATTTATTTAAAATTAATACACTTTAGAAAAAAAATGGAATTGATGAATATTTAAAACAAAAAAACTTGTCGCTTGAATGTTTAAGCGCAGTGTTTTCTGTAGATTTCAACAGAACAAGTAATGAAGGGTTCAACAAAGGTGAAAAACGTCCGCAGGCTTTTTATTATACAAATTGCGTTATCATACCCTAATATTTAAAAAAGATATAGATAACTAAAGAAACACTCGAATTTTCCATCCAAGCGTCGGGACAAGTGAATAGTGTGTATTATTCTCAAATATTCGAGCTATAGAATCTTTCAGAAACTTCCACATTTTACGACTTTTAAATCTATCATACATCTTCAGCTACTCTTCGTCCATTTCTGAACCAAGACCTCCCTAAGCTTGCGCCCCATGTCCCGCTCTCCCGTCTTCCTTATCCAGCCCCTGCTACGTCCTACACTACATTAGGTCTCCACTCCAAGACACGTTTGCTCCATCGGCGGTCGGTTCTGCGACGAACGTGACCGGCCCACTGCCACTTCAACTAACTTGCTAATTGTATAAGCTATGTCGGTTAACTTAGTTCTCTTACGGATATCCTCATTTCTCCATAAGAGAAGCACCTATCATCTCTCCATAGCCCGTTGAGCGACTTTGAATTTGTGTATCAGTCCCACTGGCTCTGAAAGGTCATCATTGCGGCATCATACATACATCTCAGCACCTCAATGTATTGTCAGTCAGCAGCTCAGGTTTCGATGGAGTCGAAGGTTTTTTTGTAGTCCACATGTGCCATACACAGCGGCTGATTATACTCTTCATTCTCCTGTATAACCTGTCGAAAAGTATGCATATGGTCTACGTAGCCAGCCTTCTGGGCACCTTACTCATAGAAGACGGTGATCTAGGCTCACTTAGTATTCTTCAATTAGTTAGTAGTTAGTAATATTTTTATTTGAGTTAATCTTATGTATAAAATTCTCGTGTCACAATGTTTGGTCTCATACTCCTCCGAAACGGCTTGACCGATTCTCATGAAATTTTGTGTGCATATTGGGTATGTCTGAGAATCGGACAACATCTATTTTTCATCCCCCTGAATGTTAAGGATAGTCTATCCCTAAATATATTTTTAAAATTTTTAGATAATATTTTATGATACAGCATTAAAAAATACATACAGCCCTAAATTATTAACCCGAAAAATCTTCTTTCTAAATCTTTTTTTTAATAGCGATATTAGTATTTTATAATTTTCTATTGGGATGATTTAGATTTTAATTTAAACCAGGTAGATGGTGCTGCAATCGGATACCAGAATTTAGGTGTTCTTTTTGTTGTTGTATGTGATGAAGTTCGTCCCGGAATGGGTAAATAATTAAACGATTGGTAGGTGTAGGTGGCGCCGCGATACTCCTCCTAAACGCTGGGCCCTGATTTTGATGATTTTTTTGTTTGTTCAAGTGGATTTGAGAATAGTTTAGATTAACGTTTGGTCCTGGTAGATGACGCTGGAATCGGGTTCTAGATTTTTATTTTTTAAAGGCAGGAAAATGTCTGCCGGGTACAGCTAGTCTATATACATAAAAGTCGGGTTAGTTAAAGAATGAACGAAAGAAAAACCTTTTATTTGGTCATCACACAACGAGACAGACATATGGAATGAATTGTACGGTCATGGATATGTACTAAGTCTCGCGATGGTACCAAATAGGTGCAGTTCAGCATGCGCCAGGCAGCAGCAGGTGCCTGACGCTGGTTTTCAACTGCACCCTAGGACGGACGGATGTTGCACTGTTATTTATATATATTTTTGTTTATAGATATACGCATATGCATATACATATTATTATGTATATATAGTTACACTATTTATAACTCAAGAACGGCTGTACCGATTTGGCTGAAAATTGGCGGAGAGGTAGCTTAGAACCAGGAGACGACATAGAATACTTATATCCGTTGGAAACGGTAGTGGCCTGAGTTCGGTTTCCAAATCCCTAAGCCTTATCACTGGACGATTTGGTGATTTTTTTTTGTGTTTGTGTGGTCCGATGGTTTAATTCAATTGAACTGGTAGTGGCGCTGGACGGGTCTAGATTTTTTTTCAGAGCAGGACATCGTCTGCCGGGGCCGCTAGTTAAAAACAAAAACATTCATAATGCGGAAATAATATACACTTTACATGAATTATAATAAAAAATTACGTGTGTTTTCTATTTGGCATGTCTTATGGGGTTTAGATGTCGCGCAAACAAACAGGCTATTATTTAAATAAATATGAAACTATAAATATCTATGACATAGTGCTTTGTTCAAAAACAATACGCACTTGCGACAAAATTTTGGGCAAAAGTGCGTATTGAATATATTTATTTAAAAAACTTGTCACTAGATAATATTTCCGCACTTTGAACATTGACTACTTCGAAAGTTGTATAGTGGCCAGTGGTTGACTGCCTTTGGAAACATAGGTATGAAAGATTTTTTATTAAAATAGTATAATAAAATAACTTATAGTTTTACGCTTAAACTTCACCTGGAATAATTTTATGGTTATTGGATGTGACCAATGAATGCGTCTTAGTTATAACGTTAAAAATTACGCCATTAATGAATAACTGTTACATACGCGTCAGTGTACACAGCCAGGTTGTCCGCCTGGATGGCTACCACCGCTGGTCTAGAGTATGCCACAATCTTGAGCTGTGTTCCGGCTTAAGTGGCCAGGTTCTAATCCCCCTTTAGAGAGTAGCAGCACATTGGTGCTACAAATGCCCATAGGCGATGATAACCGCTTTCTATCAGATGGACTGCCAGACTGTCTGCTGAACTCATGCAATAAAAAAAAACTGCAAATGCAATCGTCATATACGGCTGTCCATGTATGACACAGTCACCTTCTCCACCCGCTTGTTTTCCTTCCAGACTCTTCTACCCTTTTCTAAAAGTCTTCAGACTAGCTTACGCTGCCGGAAAGTTCTACCCGCGGTCACCACAATATAGTATTGTTATTGTATATCCCCAAATGAAGCAAGTTACACTTGCATTATGAGTAATATATACAACGGACTATTCTGGGGCCGATCTCATCACCCAATCCATAGCAAATAACGAAAAAATTCGTTTTCTAAATTTACCATTCCAGGAATCGAACCCGGTGTCTCTGCGTTGCAAAGAGATAGACCGCCAAAGGCTTAGGCTCAACCTTAGAAGTCTTCTGTGGTTGTGTCTGGGTGTGGGTCTATATTTCTATATGGATGAAACTTGACAGCATGGTATTATAGTCTACTTAACGATTTTGTAGACTCGCACTGATCGGAAATAATGCAGTCAAACGTTACTACCGGTAACCTTATTCAGGCCATCGGTCTTCCGGCCAGATGGCGTCCTAAACCAGTGTTTCGCAAAGTATGTACCGCGGCACACTGGTGTACCCTGGTCATTAATTGGTGCGCCTTGGTAAAAATAAGGATATTTTATAAACTTTTTTTTAGTAAATTGTTTGTATTAGGATTTTCGAGTCTTAGCACAATAAAAACCCAAAAAAGAGAACGCCTCAAGACAATCGACGAAGAGATAGAGCAGCTTTGTCAACGATTACGACAAATTTAGACCGTCTATAACAGGCTCATGTTTCGCATTAAATACCTTTCCTTTTTTTATTTTTTATTTTTTACATGGGGAAATGCGTTACCGCACCGTCAGCCGCGCGGGGGATCATGCGCGGCCGGTGTGTGGGGCTCCCCGACGCCAGGTTCAATACGATCGGCTGCCGGTATACCCACTAAAACCCCATGGGAGCCTTCTTTCCGCCTAGCGCCGGGGTCACGGTATGTGCGCGAGCTTAACCCGCGACCCCGGCAGCGGCTGGCCGCCTTATAGGCAGAGGCGTCCTCTCCTGTGTGCGGGCCGGGGAATGGTTTCCCCGGCCCTGAGAGGGACGCGCGGCTACCTCTCGCGCCCTCTCGCGGCATTAGTGCGGGCGGAGGTCTATATGGATCCCCGACTCCGCCGCTGGGGGAGGGGGAGGCTGCGAAGGATTACTCCTGCGCCAACACCCCTCCCCCCTCTCCTTCCTCCCCTTTTCCCCGCCGCCTGCGCACACAGCAGCGTCGGCGGACGGAGCGGGGGAGGGTAGGTCGCCGGTCAGGCGGGCGGTGGTGGGGTGGACATCACTACGCCGTCCTCGACGGCCAGCGGAGAAATTCTCGACGCTGGCGGTCGCAACGGAAGGGATGAGTGTTTGGGGAGGAGGTTTGGGAAGGAGGGGAAGGCATTACGATTTGGAGGCGGAAAGTGGGACACCACTGTCACGGAGTGAAGGGGGGAATGTGACAGTGGCCGCTCGGGGCCCCGGGAACGCATCCCCTTGTACCGCTACCTGGACGGGGGGGGAGTCCAGGGCGGCACCCCTGAGGGAATTAAATACCTTTCCTGCAACTTAAACTCTAGGCTTGTTCAATAATAATAATAAATACCCTTTCCGCAATCAAAACTTTAGGTTTGATTATAATCAATATTATTTCGATGATTAATAAATATATGTTGATTAATATTACTTAACTTACTTTTTATATACCTAAATGTAGGTACCTGTACACAAAAAGTTTGCGGAACACTGTCCTACACTAGGTTTGCCGAGGTGTGTTCATTCCTAGTATTGGTATTGGTCATGTTTAGTAATAGTATAAAAGAAATTGATTCGACCTATTTTCATCGATCAAGCTGAACGTCTACTTATCTACGATCAATTGAATACATTTAGATGTCATTATGATCGGCTGTCCCACATTCATTGCGTATTTATTATACACTTGCTGAACCCTGTCTACAGGGTAGGTATTTTTGCCAATTATTTGAAGACTGATAGATAGATATATAACACTTATTGAAGTGAAACTTCTATATAGGTATGTAGGTTCTATATACATAAGGCACACACTGCAAATGCACTTCCTCACAACACCACCATGTAACAGATACACTCTACATTAGTATAAATTTAGTATTAAAATTAGAATAAATTAATAAAATAAGTTATTCGTAAGGTAAACAAAACACAAAAATCACTAAATTAATGTCACACACAAGAACCAAAATAATCAATAAGCGTGTTTAAAGTCTAAAAATTAAATCTAGAAATTAAGTTGTAAAAAAGGTTACTGAACTCGAGTCCGTAGAATTGTTAAAAAAAAGAAACTTCTATATAAATAGGGGGGGTCTTAGGATATTTGTGTCACGAAAAAGCGTTACGGCTGCGTGGAGTAGTGGCATAAATTAGACTAGACAGACGTGGTGAGAGGCGGAATAATTTTAGAGTAAACTATGGATGCGTGTTTTGGTTCCGGGTTGAATTCAGTTTTGTTTGATAAAACACGTTTAAATAAAAAATGCAATCATTAAATTTTTTTTATTTAAAATGTAATTAACCTAACCAAATCATAATTTGCAGTAAACCTGCGGAAAATCGAAACGAGTGCTGGGACGCATAGTAGAAGTGGAACTTCAACGGACAAGTGGAAAAACGAATCGCAACGGACAAGTGGCAAAATGAATCGCAACAAAATTTTAACTTGAAGTTTTACGGGCAGATTGTTAAGGTGCTTGTCCAATTTGAAAACCTGCCTGTAAAACTTCAAGTAAAATTTTGTTGCGATTCATTTTTCCATTTGTCGGTTGAAGTTTCACTTCTACTGTGTGACCCAGCACACATTTCGATTTTCCTCACCAAATAAAAAAAACACAAAAATGCCCTATTACAATATTCTCCTGGTAATTATAGGCGGCCTTAGGGCTTAACACAATCTCTTCCAGGCACCTAACTTAAACCATAATTTAAACTTGTCTTGGCCGATGACTGGGACATTGTCAATAAATGCATAATTACATACAACCTTTAACATTAATACAAATTACATCATATAAACTAGATAATACGTAATACACTGTTTGTTTTAACATCCGATATCGAACTAGCAGAAGTTATCTAAGTGTTTAAAATATTTCCTTATATTATAAATATTTATACTAGCTTCTACCCGTGACTTGGTCGCGTGAAATAATTAAAAAAAAGTAAAAAAAACCCTATTTTGAAACATTCTTTATTATTGCTCCGCTCCTATTGGTCTTAGAGTGATGATATATAGCCTTCCTCGATAAATCGGCTATCTAACACTGAAAGAATTTTTCAAATCAGACCAGCAGTTTTTGAGATTAGCGCAGTTAAGCTAACAAACAAACTGTTCAACTAAATATATTAGTATAAGATAAGACAACAACTTTGATCTAAGTAATTTTAAATTTTATTGTAATTTTTTTGTGGACAGTCTGTTTTGTGACTTACGTTGAAAAGGTATTTAATATGAGCTCGCGGAACGATAGATGAATCAATTTCAAAACTTTACATTCCACCACTGTACCATGTCGCGTTGAAACACATGTACTTCGACATGCTAAGCTAAGTGTGGTTCAATGTACACATCTTTTTTCTTTTTGTGCGCCGGTGCAATTTTTTAAACAGTCATTTATCATGATATTTCAAAAACATGTAAATAAAAAATCTTCTTTTCTTTACCCAGGTGGTAAAGTATTTACCCGATTGGACAGCTACCACCTTAGAGTATGCCGCGATAACAACCTTAAGTTATGTTCCGGCATTACTGACCAGTCTCCTTAAAAGAGCAACAGCGCATTTTCGCACCTTTGGTGTTGCAAATGTCCATAGGCGATGGTAACCGCTTTCTATCAAGTAGGCATTCTGTCTGCTGAACTCCTGCAATAAAAAAACCTTAAAACCGACACTTCAACTTTTTTATTTTCTTTTTCAAATACGTGGTACTTAATGTGCCGTGGTTCTTGCGGAATTGTTAAAATCATATTTAAAAAACTAGGTTTTTATATTTCATTGAATTTCCTAACTTCGAAACCTCGTGATCTTAGGACTAGCTTGGTATAACAGTTTAGTAACATTGCTTATCCCAGGT
Source organism: Dendrolimus punctatus (assembly GCA_012273795.1). Classification (NCBI taxonomy): domain Eukaryota; kingdom Metazoa; phylum Arthropoda; class Insecta; order Lepidoptera; family Lasiocampidae; genus Dendrolimus; species Dendrolimus punctatus. Next base: position 24,743,072 of record CM022527.1, read on the forward strand.
TTTAAGGGAATCTTCCGAAATCATCTATGTATGTATGTAAAGTTCGGATGGAATCTTGCAAGTTAAATTTGACCAACTTCCCGGTTTCCGATTGAGCTGAAATTGCATGCATATGTATATCGCATGACAAAGCAATAATGTAGTACCATGGAGCCGATCTGATGATGATTGTACGTGATATCCAGGATCTAAAAATCTTGTATTTAAAAATCTTTTTAAAAACTAGTTATACAAAAAAAATCTGTTGCCCTTTGCAAATACGCTTTGATTACAAAAATATAGGCAAAATAATTGTAATCTACGTTATCTGTCAAACGTAACAGAAGTCGCGGGCAAATCCTACTTATAAATAAATTATTTACTTATTTTGCTAATAGCAAAATGCTTAGTTAATAAATTTGCATTATATTTATTATATTAATACCATGATCCTCAAACCACTCCAGGGTCGCAATGGACTAGTCTAATCTATATGACAAGTCGATGACCGTTATTATGTTACCCAATAGGCGTTTAAGCCGCTTTGCTGCTGGAAGCAAGGCCACCGCTCACTATCGCAATACAGCGTGGGTGAGACTGGTAGCGGACGAATGAGTGTGACGAATCTTTGCGAAATAAAACAAGCCGTATATGTTAATTATTTAGAATATTTGTTTAATATTTACATTAGAAAAACCACAAATAATACAGGACACTTTTATCTAGTTAAAGATTTTTTACGAGCATAATATTTATAACATAATTATAATGTCAAAGAAGCAAGTGAGGTGTGTAAGAATAAGCCTAAATGGCGCTCTGTTGTTCGTGCCTACCCCGCAAGGGACCTGGCGTGAAGTTATGTATGTATGTATGTATAATTATTATGTTTCAAATATTCAATTTAATAACGGGTTTCTTCTGCATTACCACATAGAGACGTAGGTATTTATTTACAGAGCGTCATTAGTCGTTGTAGTACAAAAGTTTATTATCAATAGTGTTGGAATCTCCAACAAAAAGCATTTATTACTTTGGTGTGGCATAGTAGTACTGGCGACCAACACTAAATATTTGAATTTAGAATGTAGATGTTTTTATTTTTATCTATATATTTTTTTCCCGCTTATTGCTAATAAATTCGTCATATATTACGCACGTGCAGTTTTCTTGAATAATTAAAATATCTACAGTCCACAAACAAATTCATATTTAAAGAAGTGTTTAATAAATAGAGTAGAATAATTTATTGCCATTAATATGTATACAGTACTATATAAGGTCTTACATTAATGTAGTATCAATACATTTGCTTCATTAGGCATGCAATATAAAAAAATACACTGTCAAGTTAAATAAATTACAAAAGTATTATCCAAATGTCAATATTATATGATAAAAATCAAGATAAACCCGTAGAGGGCTTTATGGCGAAGTCTTAGGTGAGTAGCGATACCTCGGACTTGACTCCGAGGGCCAAGGCAAAAAATTTCGACCACTGGACGACCTCTAGTATTCATTTACTGTATATTAACTTGGATTATTAAATGCTAATGCTGTTTGCTTAGCGTTTCTGGAAGTTAGTTGAATATTACAGGTGCCATGCAATAAATATTTTTCTTCATCATGGCTGTGTTTTAAGGGTATCGCTTGTAAAGTGACCGCAACCATACCTTGTAATACTACTAACCATAACATAAACATGGCATTATGATGTTTGTTATTTACACTTATATTTCATAGATGAGCGATCGGCAAATATGTTTTTATTTACAGTAATGCGTTGTTTTGTATTTACATTCTAATGTGGACATATTCATGCTAAAGAAATGTATAATATAGATCATTTATTTAGAGTTCCGTAGGCATTTTCGTTGAAACAGAAGTCGCATACATCATGTACTTCTATCTGTCCATGAATAACTTAATAAGGTTATCTCGATACCCAGGATTCATCAGATGTTTACCTTCACCGTTGTTAGCACGTGGTAATTGTAATTTTATGCACATTTGGTTAGAAAACTGCCTAAGTGGTGCATTGTTCCGGTCTGGATTCGAACCCAAGCCTTTGCGTTTAGGACGCGTGCGCTAGCCATTACGCTACCAAACTTATGGGCTATGTGATTGGAATGTATCTTATACTAATATATAAAGTTGAAAAGTTTGTTGTTTGAACGCGAATCTCAGGAATACGGCTCTGATTTGAAAAATTCTTTCAGTGTTGATAGCCCATTTATCAGGAAGCCTATATGCTACATATCATCACGATAAGACCAATAGGAGCGGAGCACCAATAATGAATGTTTCAAAATCGGGGTGTTTTTTAACTTACTTTTTTTACTATACCACGCGGACGAAGTCACGGACAGAATCTACTAATTTATATGCCGCTACTAATGCTCTAGTAATGTCGATAAACATAAGGCTTGTCTGCAATACATTTAACTGAAGGTTGAAGTATTTTTTCATTTTACATTACCGTTAGGATCTTGTACGCGTACGATTTAATTATTGTCTCTGGCAACTAACTATGTTTTTGTTCTCATTGGGATTGTTCACTTTTTTCAATCTAGCTATTTCAAAAACCATTTCGAGGAATAGTGTCCCTTATCATTTCTGTCTAGTTAAAATTCCAAAAAACGTACGATCATCATGTATTTTGTAAGAAATGCGTTTGACCTTTATTTGACTTTACTAAATCCAATCAGGTGGGCCGTCTGCCTGTTTGCTTGCTTCAGGTGTAAAAAAAATTCTAGCTGTACATTATTTGATTTAAGTTCTGTAAGATGGATTTTCCTTAAAGACCAATTTTTTTTTTTACGATAACTATAGAAAATAATAACGATTGAACACGAAAAATTATAAGCCTAGCGACAAAAAACATTAAATGATCACGATACGAAATGAGTAGTGACAGTGACTTTTAAATAGTAACACAGATTACTATGATTATATATAGATAAAATTTACTTTTATTATTTTTGTTTTCTGGGCAAAGCAATCAATGTAAACTTGTCCCTTATGACGTCATCGGAGAAATAATTTTAAAATCGAATTATAAAAAAACTAACTCTTAAAATACAAAAATATTCAAATTAGTATCTTAAAATACCCTATTTTACGCAATAAAAATATAAATCAGAGGGTATTTTTTTTAACAATCCCCATTGTGTGTCTATCTGATACGTAATGAATGTTTTTAAAGAAAGTTTGTTGTCCTCAAATTCTATATAAAGTAGAAATACTTATCCAAATAAAGGGCATCGCACAAGAGGCGACCCCGTAACAAAGGTTATCGTTAGTCAGATTGCAAGTACTATGGGATAGAAAAAGAATAGTTTGTGAAGCTTTGTGAATATTTCAAGCTAAAATTCTTAATCTTCTTTCAATTTTCAAGTCCTAGTTGCAACTCTCAACAAACCCCTTTTCGTTTGTCCCCTTATCCATTCTCATATCACCATCATAATCCACATCTCTATCTTATCATTCTCAAGCTGGAAAAGTTTTGGTTTTTGAAACATTTAAGTATGTGTTGTGTGGGACGTTATCTGTGCCGACACACTAGCGCCTTCCCATCTCCAGGAGTCCGAAGTCGGGGCCGGGCGCACTGCCACTTTTGCCGAACACCACAAACGGCGCATATATGTGACCCTGGAAAGAGGGTATATATTTGAGCCGTTTGGAGTGGAGACGTTGGGCCCCTGGGGGAAAGAGGCCACAAACTTTTTGAAAATATCAAAAACTAGCTGATCCAGGCCACAAGCGACCAGAAGCTTGGAGCTTACCTCCCCCAAAGAATTAGCGTATGTATCTAGCGAAGTGATGCTGCCAGTGCCAATCTTCAACACGCACTACGCACACAGCCCAGTGACAGCGGTCTGGTTGGGCAGGACTGATTGTAGTTTATAGTTTTTTTTTCAGTGTATGTACATTTTTATGTATGTGTTTGCATGTATGTATTTTATTAATTGTATATATAGTTTAAATTAAATTAAATAAGTAATTAATATTAAATTTTTGAAAACAAAATAAAAACCTCTTTATTCGTGCAGTAATAGACAAGGAATATAATTTCCTGCGTCCGGGTGGCCTGTTATAATGTAAGAGACGATAAAACAACACACAGCTAGGTGGTAGGGCATTAGCCCGTATGGATGGCTACCACCCCTGGTCTAGATTATTTTGCCATAAGAACCTTGAGTAGTGTTCCGGCGTTAGTGGCCAGATTTCAGTCTCGCTTTAGAGCGCATTTGCAGAGCTTTTCGTGTTGGTAATGTCCATAGACGATAGTAACCAGTGGGCCTTCTGCCTGTCTGCTGAATTCATGCAATAAAAAAAAATTGACACCAGTTATGTAAATGACTTTTAAACAAATGGTAATTTCATGCGAATGAAATTACTTACTTATCATATTTTTTTGGGTTCTGTACCGTTTAGACAAAAAAGTATTTTGTGTAATTCAGTTACATTTTAACCGTTTCAAGCGTGGTGTTTGATTTTATTTTTACTCCGTTTTCCTTGTGTTTTCTTCGTGCCACTCTCTCTGTCTGCCTTTATATGTCATAGACATATTTCTCATTAACTACTGGATTAATATGGTCCAAGTTTGATAGTAAGATGTAGTTTTTTTTTATTACATGAGTTCAGCAGACGGGTTGATGGCCTACCTGATGGTACATTACATTTCTAACAACAAAGGTGCTACCGCTGTGTTGCCGCGCTCTTAAGGGAGATTGGATTCTGGTCTGTAATGCCGGTCCACAACTAAGGTTTTTATGGTGGCATATTCCAGAACAGGTTGTTTTATCACCTCACGACAGGTCGCTTGGCCGCTGGAAATTATATTCTATCTTCGTTCCTGCACAGATAAAAAATATTTAATATGATGTCGATGTTGTTTGTATGATGATCATGTATTTATATGATGACACGCAAATATTAAACTATTATAATAAGACCTCGATACAATAAAAATTAGGCGTGACAGCCACAAATGAGAATTGAAAAATATAGTGCATATGGACGGATACCTATATATAGGTGAAGCAAAAACTTTGCATCCCTTTTTTTGAAAATTGCGCTAACAAAGAAGCATGAAATTTCGCACACTTATAGTTAGAGAAGAAGCAACGAATGCTAATATTTTTTAAAATTGAAAAAATAAAAAGCATTCCACACCCAAGCATGTATTTAACACACACATACATATATACTGTTTTGTTTATTGTTCAAGTCAAATAAACAGCGAATGTAGGCTTAGCGAAATGTCGAACTTCAACCACGGGCGACCACTAGTTATAATAATATAACATCGATAATAAGATTAAGAAGAAGAAAATTCGTTATAATATTTATGAAAATGGGTATTATGTATTTAGTATTGAGCTTACACATACTAGAGTAGCAACGTCTTATAAATAATTCTCTGAAATGCGTAGCGATTCACTTGCGATTTCAAAAGACGTAGCTTTGAAACAAGTAAACTCTATTGGTCTCGACTCTTCCACTATTTTGTTATAACAAGATTATGTTATTATAAGATCATTGGTATTTAGCGTATAAAACCGCATATGCTCACTGGCCGGTCGGCCAAGGAAATTAATTGATTCATTGACAACTGTCAACAGACATTCAGAGAGCAAGTCATGGGGTAAATTATCTGGTATTCAAATCTTAAATCTTATTAAGTATATATAAATTATTTATCCTTTTGAAAATGTAAACACAATTCAGAAAATTGTATAATATTCAAATGTATGGGCCATGTTATTCAATGAACGACGCGTCATTAATGGTGACCCCGACGTGATTTGACCACGCAACCTTCTGATATCCAACCGGTCATGTATAAACTCTCGAATGCCTTATAGGCACACCCTTACACGGTGCACATTCGCGATACATGGCGTCTGTACTAGACCGCTGCGCTAGTAGTTTTTAAGTTATTAAGGCCAGCTCGATCGGTGTGACATTATATTCTCACAGAATATCGCTGATGTAATCGAACTTGTTCTAATCGTATTTCATATTCCGAACGCCCACTTTCTTCTTCCTTATTCTACTTCTTTTTCACTTTAACCCCCTATTCTTTTCTTCCTGATCCTTCTATCTCATCTTCTCGTTCTTTTTATCCTGTCCTAATCGCGCTAACTACGCGTTGGTTTCTCATCTGCTGTTACAAATGTCTACAGGCAATCGTCACTCCTTTCTATTAGCTAGGCAGACGCCTATTTGTCAGCTTCTCAAGTTTTGTTTAGTTCGATTGTATTTTAGGAATCAGCAGCGAAATGACGAAAACAAAGGACTTTTGCTAGTTATCCGGAACCCTCCAATATACGCGGACCTGCATGTGCTTGCCGGATAATTTTATAATAATTAAAATACTGTAAATATATGTCAATGCTAAACTACGATCTCGCACTGTGTAATTGCAACACAAACTGAGTCACGAGCCTTTTAACGGATGCGCAGCGTGTCCTTAATATTAGTTGAGAAAAATATTTAGTAATCACCGAATGGCTTGGTGCGTGACGATGGCAAGAGACCGAACGGCATATCACTCGTCTCTTGGAAGACGACACAGCGACGGCTGACACACTGACCCCATCACATCTTCTAATGACCAAGTCAGAGGCTGGCAATGCTGCCGCTTACATATTTGTGTCGTTTGCGATTGAAACATTGTTCCATTAGAAACTCTTTAAGAAACTTTTGTACACTACCCGTGATCAGAAGGCTGGCTCATATTTCGCCCAAAAAATATGCATTGCCATACATTGTATCTATACCAACCTTTTGGGCATACTCCCGTTGGCAGAGTTCTGCTCCATAAATTATTTTATTTTTAACTATCTGGGTCATATTTCAATGTTCAAAATTAAAAATCTAAAGTTTTTATTCAAAATAAGTTTCACTGAACACTTTTTGAAGGTTATATATATATATTTAATTTAAATTTACTTCCTATTCTATAATAATATGTACACCGCTTCGCAACGGGTTATGGCTGCTTTAAAGATAAGAAGCCGCAAGAAATTCCCCAGCAACACGTATCGCTAAAAAAAATTTTTCTTTATATTTCATATTGTATTGTTATATCTCCAGCTCTTTTTTATAAGTTTTATACAGAAGTATGTGACAGAATTACTTCTCGAAGAATGCATGAACTTGTAGCAAACAGTGCATACTCAGAAAGACAGAAATGGACCATAAAATGGACCGGACTTTTGGAGGACTTGCGTGGGGCCATAGAAAAGGCAACATGTAGAGGCCCCTTAGACAAATTTAATCTAAATGTGGCGTGACACAGACCGCCGAATATCTTTGTCTATATCATATATAAATGCACCCAAGGATAAGCCCCGGTCAGAGTAGGACTATTGTAGGCAATAAGAACAAAAAGTACCGGACTACTAGGGTGAACTGCTAGTAGAACTACGAATCGGGGGCTACGAGGACTGGCGTCTGCCCGTTATAATTTTCAAGGAATAATGAAAAAACGGGCAGACGATGACTAGCCATTCACTGCATGGGTCCCTAAAAATGCCGTACAAGATTGGCGAGAGGCAACATGAGTGTGAGTGGCTAAGGGGTGTCGAAAGGTGGGCTGTAGGTTCACCGAAGATACTTCTGACGTTATGTCATTTATCACTTCGACTCCTGGAGCTTGAGTCTTAGCTCTAGCGATAGCCACATTTGTCGTAGGACTGATAGCCGATGGAGCAGACGAGTTTCAAAGGCCATCACTGCGTCTCGACAAACAGAGTGTGGGACGCCGTCCAGCTCGATAGACTGCCGTTCTACGCAAGGTCGCCTGTGGAGGTTGGATAAGGACAGCGGAGGACCGAGATAGACGGCGCAAACTTGGGGAGGCTTACGTTCAGCAGTGAACAACGGTTTATTGACATCGACCATACGGAATCATAACTTTTTTATTCCTGAAGCGCAGCAGACAAGCTGATGGTACAACAGTCCTAGTAAGCGGTTACCGTTATCCGCGACATCGCCAGAAGCATATTAGCAAACACCTTTGGTGTTGCTAATGTAATTCCGGCTTCGAGGAGGACACGGAGATGAGGGTTGGTAGCTATGCAATCCACGTAGGTGTAGGTTTTTTTGTCACCGCTTCTGACAGGCCGCCCGGCTGCAGAAATTAGTAATCTTTTCCCGACCCTAACGAATAATTATTATATAACTTAATATTATAAATTACTAGGATATGCCCGCGACTTCGTCCACCGCTTGACTTGAAATTCCCACGAGATTTCTGGGATACAAAGTAGCATTTAAAAAACTTTACAGTTAGGTTACGCCATCGGTGTAGTGGAGACTGTGATTGAATAAGTTAACTTTTGTGCATCCGAATAACTTCAAATTGTTATCGGAAATTCCCACGGGACTCACGGGATAAAACCATTGCACATTTTATTAAATAAAATTTGCTATCGGTCAGTAAAAAAATCACATTGGAATTCGAATATTTTGTTTAATTTGGTCATTTTAAATAATTCCTAGAAAATTTGCCGCGAGATTCTCGGGATAAAAAGTAGTGCAGACTTTAAGTCTAAGATTATTCTGTCGATCAGTGAATAGCGCATCAAAATCAGCCCAGTAGATTTTACATGAAACCCGAACGAACAGCTAAGAAATCTTTAAAAAATGCATCGTGTTGTCGGTTTACATAGTCTATTCCAGTTGTTTTTTTTAATTAGCTTCAATGTACAAACACGGCATGTTTAGATTTTTATAATATTATAGATGATGGACCAGAGAACGTCTCCATTGAAATGAGAATATTGAGATAGATATATAGAATTACTAGCTGTCCCGGCAGACGTAGTCCTGCTCGGAAAAGCCTCAATCGATATGCCGACAGCAGCGTCACCTACCGGGTCCAATTGTGAACCAGCTCAGAACCTTTGGCTCATGCACAATACTTTGCTAAAGATCATCATATGATCAAATATATAGTTTACAATTCTATAAAGAACAAACAAGAGACAAACATTCATTTTTATATATAAGAGATAGATAAGGTGAGAAATGAGTAAATAAGAGTGTCTTTACAAATAGCAACTATGATTGAACATTGAGAGGAAGAAGGTTAAGGTGCTATGGGCGTGTAATAAGGGGGGATGAAAGTCATGTGACAAAAAGAATTTTAGATATAGAAGTAAACTTAGACTTTTTTTTTTTAATAACCACCCACCTAATCTCTCGTATTAATAATCGGCAGACATACACACACACTGCATATCCCCAAATTAAGCAAGTTACGCTTGTGTTATGGGTAATATACAACGGACCACTCTGGGGCCGATCCCAGACACCCAGACCATGGTAAATAACGGAGAAAATACGTTTTTCCGAAATTTACTATACCGGGAATCGAACCCGAAACCTCTGGGTTGCAGTGAGGTAGGCCGTCAAAGGCTTAGCCCGCTCAACCACAGATTGTGTGAAGGATGATGATTTATGGTTGTAATAAATATGATAATTATGCCAGGATAGGGCACTATGAAACTAAAAATTATATTGTGCCAACCTCCAAGTATTAAAGGACAAGCTGAAAGAACAAAGAGAATTATGAAAGACAGATACGCAGCCAGGAAGAATTTAAGTGTTCATGGTGAACTAATAAAGACTTACAATAATTACTTACAAAGTAACAAAGGTATATGGAAGTAAGTAGTAATTAAGGATTACTGATCGCATATCTTTTAACTCTTAATTGTTGGATAATTTTTAAGCCACTTATTCATGCTATATCTTAAAACATAAACATAGTCGCTTCAACACATTGCTGTTAACATATTTCTAGCAATATAGTCTATTATTTGAGTTTATAGAGTTGGGCATCGAGACAGCCAAACTTACGTTATAGTTGGGATAGCTGTGATAGGAAGAAGCTAACGAAAGTGTATAAAATTCTGTCTGAACTATCGGGTGGAAAATTCCAAAAAGTTCAGAATCAGTCCTTAAAAAATACTATCAATCGGATTTAGTTTGGACAGATAGATAATATAAATTAGATAAATATTAATGTCTGCAGAAACGGACCACATATACTAATTACCGCTTAAAGGCTCCATGTGGAACCCAGCCGGGTAGAAGGACATTTGCCCATTTTGGTGGCTACCCGGTCTGGAATATACCGCCATAACAACCTTGAGTTGAGCTCATCAGTGGCTTGGTACCTTTTCGAGACGGGCAACACATTTGTAGCTCCTTCCTTCGGTTCATCACGTAGACTGCCATCCTGTGTAGGTGTTCTCCTGCAATACTGTTTCTTAATAAAAGTCTTCTGTATGCACATGGCTTTAAAATCTACAATTTAAATCTCGATGCAATAACACGTGTTGTTTTTGCTTTACGAATGTTTTTACAGCAATTTGCGATTAGTTTGTAATTACGTCCGCATTGACTCAGAGGTAATCTGTATTATTAATAATGTAAAACAAAAACCTTTATTGTATACCAACATTAAAAAAAATGGCAAGTACTTGGCAGTCTTCGAACTATGGATTGGTTCTTGGAGGTGATGATAGTACATTGTTTGTGTTATTTGGATACGAAACTCTAAACCATCGATAACGATAACGAAAATGTTTTTAAGCTTTATCTGCATGATTTTATCCGAACTGTTTCTTTAAAGTACATACATACATGCATACATAACATCAGGCCAGGTCCCTTACGGGGTAGGCACGAACAGCAGAGCGCCACACAGGCCCATTCTTACACACCTCACTTGCTTCTTTGACATTCATAGCTCTTGTCATGCACGCTCGTCTCTTCTTAAGGCTCCTAACATCACCTTCTGCTAACACATGATCAATTTGATCATGGAAGGTGTGTCGTGGCCTTCCGCGACTTCTGCATCCATCCACTTTTGCATTGTATATCTGTTTAGTCATTCTTTCATCATACATTCTTTCCACATGCCCGAACCACCGGAGCATTCCTTTCCTTACCTTCACCCCGACACTCTCTTTCAGACCAACTCTCTTTCTTACTTCGGTATTACGAACGCAGTCCGCGAGCGTCACTCCGCAGATTTTGCGCAGTGCTCGCATCTCGACCGCGTTTACTCTACTTTCATGCTCTCTCTTCCATACCCAACTCTCGCTTCCATACTTGAGCGTAGGTACCAACACCGCGTTGTGTATGGCAAGCTGGGCCTTCAGGCTGAGGTTCTTAGCACCTAGAAGTTTACCTAACGCTCCATTCACACTATTCCCCAAATTTACTCTTCTTTCTATGTCAGCGGTGTACCTTCCATCCCTGCTAAAAGCATGCATCCAAGATATACAAACTCATTCACTTGTTCCAGCATAACATCATTCGACCAATCGACCATTATACTTGCATTCGTTCTGGTTTCTTCTCTTTCAAACACCATTACCTTTGTTTTCTTCGTATTCAAATGTAAGCCTCTCGCCTGACAGTCATCTTTCATCATTGTGACTAGTGTTTGCAGTTCTGATGGCGATTCGGCTAAAAGCACGGCATCATCCGCATACAGCAAAGTGCTAACAACTAGATCACCCATCCTCACCCCAAAATCCATCAATATTAATCTCTGAAAACAATTCTTTAAAGTAAGCGTAAAATTATCACATCTACAAAAGCTAGTATTATCACTACATGTACATCATGTAGGTATATGTACACAATAAGACGGCAATCTTTATGTACTTAACCCCTCCCCCGAACTGGAAGGGGGATGTAGAAACCGGCTATGATTATTTGATGAACAATCTGACTGTATCCCAAACTCGCGACATTGTATCATTTATAAAAAAAACACAAAAACCATCATATAGAAAATTATTATTATTATATTTATTTCTTATAATTAATAATATCATTCTTTTTACACAAATAATAAATATAATGACGACATTAGTCTTTTTGAGAACACAGAACATCGGCATAATATTTCAAAATCTGTCAAATCTGTACGTAGAATAATTAAAAAAATTTGGATGGATGTTTGCTGCACAATCATACCAGAACGGCTGAACACATCTAGATGAAATTTAGCGCAGAGGTAAATTATAGTCTGGAATAGCATATAATATAGGCTGCTTTTTATCCCGGAAAATGTACGGTTCTGGCAGGATAACATTAACGCGAGTGAAGCCGCGACCAAAAGCCAGTATTATATAAACTAAAATAATTTTCAACCCTTAGGGAAATGGCCGTAAGCCTCTTTAACTACTTACTTAATTTATTTCTCGATTTGACGACATCTTTGTAGAGCGGCATACAAATAAAGTATTGCTTTTAAATTAAATAATATATTATAGACTATAAAGTGGAGAATATCATAAAGTTCAGAACAAAAAACATACATAAACAAGCATAAATGTAAAGAGTAATAAGAGGATATGTATTAAACTAAGGACCTACATAATATTTTGAAAAAAGTATAAACAAAAAGTTAACAAGGCTGGATAAATCTTCTTCATCTGGCGGCGGGGAGTGAAAAAATATTTAAAAAGTATGATAGATGAACACGACAAAAATCTTAAGGTTTCCAATTTTACTAAAATGTCTACGGAACCCTAAAAACCGCACCATGCATAATTGCATCAAAGTAATAAACTTGAATTATAGTAATTTGCTAAAACTCACAATGAGTTCAATAAAAAAATAAAACCAGTGTAATAAACAATTGCAACACTGTTGTTATAATGTAAAAACTAGCCGGTACCTACGATCTCGTCTACGTTTATCTTTTAATTTCTGTATGAAATCACTGTTTAAAAACTAAGTTACGCTTCGCTATGACTTAGTCTAATATTGACAATAGAGAATACAATCAATTTATCGCTTTTCAACATAATATACATACGGAAATTGTATATAGAATAAAAAGTACACAAAAACACTCTTCTATTAAAATTCAACGTAATGTAAAAACCTTTTTTTTTTTTTTTGAGGCGAGTGAAAATGACTAACCGATTTACGCACTCTCTGGGCCGTCACTAGGAAACGGCACGAATCCACGGGGGGCGGTAACGCTAGCAATTGTATGCTTTATTTTGCGCTCCGTCCGCTATGGACTACACAGAGGAGTGTGGAGACTTCGAGTGATGCCGCACGGGCGAGCAACCTCAATACCCACTAAAAACCCCCTCCTCCCTTCGCGGCCCTGCGCTTTTGTGTGTTGGAAGGACTGAGATATAGAACATAGTTACGCAACAGTCGATCCAGCGCAATAAAGTGCTTGAAGTGTGCCCTGGGAGAACACACTCCACTATGGAACGGGGGTAGTTGTTAAATCCCTTGCTTTACCTAGTAGCTAAGGGCCCCCATCGTTCCGGATCCTAACTCAGGGAGGGAAGTAATGCGCGTACCTGCCTCTTCGGGTGCCGGCTGAAGGCCGGCGACCTCGAGAAGAGACCGTAGCACGCGCCGAAGGACTTCGCTCCCTATCCCTTTCTGCGGCCTCTTTCAGAGACATAACGTAATGTAAAAACCTTATTTTAATCTCTATCGACTGCTTTTCGAGTTTTGCCGACACAAACATACAACAAAGTATTGTATAATATATATAAACAAAGTGTCAGGGTTACCACGCTTAATGTAGGTATCTATATACATACTTATAAATAAATATGACTTCAAACCCTGACCGGCGAATAGCCACCTTTTACTAGACAGTAATTATGTGAATAACTCAATACATAAAATATTGTTATGCTTTGGAAGATCTTATGAAAGATATCCCACATAATTGTCTACAGGTAAATTAGCTTCGAGACGTTTGTAGTAGTGTACGGTCAGCACATAAATCAATAAACTAATATTTTTTCTGGCAGGTGTTTAATATGAAACTAATAATATTAAAACATATTAAAATAATAAATATTAATATTAAATATAATTAATTTTTAATACTAAATTGTTAGAAGAATGGCATTTGCTTTCTGATTAAATCAATGAAAGTCCGTTTGATTTAGCAACTAATTGAACGGGAGTCATAATACTGTTCGGATTGCTATCGCAGGCATTTTCGAAATATTTTTGCAAATTATACAAACAATCTTTAGTTTTGGAATTCAAAAGCTTAACAACTTAAATATCAACTAACAACTATTACCACAAATAATAATAACAAGAATGAACTACCAATAAAATCAATTAATTTATTAAATATCACAATAAAACCAAATAGACCACCCAACAATTTGCAAAGTAAATAATCATTATCTATTTGATTTTCACCATTGACTGTAAATATATTTTCTTCTTCAAAATGTAAGCAATTTCTTTTTGCTGATCGGACAAGGAATTTTAAATTTCAAGTTTTGAATTGGATCTCTGATTCCTCTTAATCTCTACCAATCATTATGGTCGGCATAAGACATAATTGTCTTTTCTTTCCAAACTCATCCATCACACTGTCCACCCATGTTTTTGTCTACCATTATTTTTATGCCCAGCAAACGCCTCGTTTGTTTATCATTCTTAGATATAAAAAAATAAACATAAAAACAAATCAATTAACTTCGGTCATTCACCATGAACTCTCTTCAATTAAAATAATACATGAACTATTGTTTGTATGTCGCGACGGGTTGTAATTAATGTATGTTTAAATTTTGCATAATAATTGATGTATCTAGTAGGTCTGTTTTCAATATATTTTTAGCAGATTTTTTATTTCCGAATTCTGCTACTACTATCTCATCATAATCGCCGGATAGTATTGCATCAATCGTTCGTCAGGGCTTTCTGCCGCAAGAATTAGTCTTCTTTCTCTATTCGTGCACGGATCATTTTTTTAAATTAATTTCCTTCTTTCTGCGATGCGATCAGTAGCAACACAAGTAGAAGTCATAAATAAATGCTTGGTACTAGTATATAACATAAAAGTTAAATAAAGAAATTTAATATGCCAGACCGACGAAGTTTAGTCCACTCTACCCGAAAGGCTAAAAGTCGCTGATGGTGAAGTGGGCCTGAAAGGGCTAGCTTTCGTCTTCACGTAGCCCTGGCATAGGGCGCAGGCAGGAAGACCTAGGGATTTTAGTGTGCGTCCTAAGTGACCGCGCACCGGAAATGCGGAATGAACGGAGCATTTAAACAAATGTTCGACACGTTTGAACTTGTCCGAAGTGCAGCGAGCGCGCACTTTTCAATTGTAAGTTCTCTCAGCAATCTATCATACGCTATGACAGCGCCATCACCCAGAACGCACGCTACGTGTGGTGTGGCAATAGTACTTCTAGTCCTGGCGAAAGTTGCTGGAACCATGACCTGACGAATTCCATACACGGGCCGCAGTCTATCCCTCTCGCGTGGCTTAATAATCAATGGATCCCTTCATTGTTCGTAGACCGTCGCGTATTTAGCCACTTTTTTCAAAACTCGATCTCAGGTTGAGCTTTGATTTGAAAGCATAGGACTTTTATGGCATGAGTCGCCCCATATTTTTGAGGACCGTCAGTACTCACCCGCCCGTCCAATGTGACGGTTTCAACAAAACTTTTCTGTTCACCGCCAGCATGTGGTAATTGTAACAATACGCACTTTAGGTCAGAGAAGATTAAGTGGTGCAAGCTTACCAATCAGGATTTGAACACACGTCGTCTAAAAGGGTAATTTACACAATTGCTAACCTTCCACAACATTTTATAAAGTTTATTGTTTAAAGTAATTAAAAGAATAATATGTTATAATCTGTGTTTTATATTTGTTTAGGTTATCCCGAAATTTTGAAAGCAACCCGTGCAACGAACTCGAAATTGAATGTCTTTCATTTCAACACTAAATAAACCTGTTGCGCACTGTCATTTAGAAAGAAGCATTTTTTGCACATATTTTGATGTTAGGCTTGGGTGACGATTTTATTAATATAATAATAATAATAACGTCTTATAGCGAAAAGCGTCGACCGTCATCTAGAGAGGCTTTCGCTGGGAGGCTGGGTGAAGGGCCAGATACAGAAGACAGCACTCTTGTACACGGCACGAATTGTGAGGAGGTTCCTGTCTCTGGAGCCTAACCACCGGTAGCTTCTCTTCTTCTTTTAATTTTATTCTTTCACGCTTCTCTTTCACTAAAGCTTTGGTGTCATTCTTGCAGAGGCGATAAGTTTCTTTCTTCTTCTCTTTCTGGTCTCATTCTGGTGCAAAGATGCAACATAATCCAGCCAGGCTTTTCTCTTTCTTTCTACGCTAGATTTAACATCCGCGTCCCACAATTCGCCACCTTTCGTTGTTATATGTCTCTTTGCGCATCCACATGCTTCTTTTGCGCTTTCCACTATACTTTTTTTCATACTATCCCAGACATTATCCACATTTAAGTTGGAGAAGTCCGCTTTTGCAAGCCTTTCTTCGACTAGGCGCACATACATACTCCTTACACTAACATCTTCAAATTTTTCACACTTTATTCTTTCAAGCTCCCCGAAATTGGTACGCTCTCGCCAGTGTCTCCACTTCTTGAACAGGCCCACAAACCGGCTTATCACCAGGTAGTGGTCCGTTTCAAGAGTGGGGCCTCTGTAGGCTCTTGTATCCATTATTGTATTGCGGAGGCGACACTCTATTAAAATCAGATCAATCATACTTTTCTGTTCATTCATTCTCCATGTATACGTGTGAATATCCTTATGATGGAATAAGGTGTTCGACACAAGCAAGTTTCTTTCCATGTATACGTCTATGATTGGCTTACCAGCATCGTTCGCTCTCTTGCCACCATAGGGTCCAAGGACAGCCTCAAAGCCGTCTCTTTGGTTCCCACCCATCCTTTGAGATCACCACACATAATTAGACTTTCGTTCCCTTCAGCTAGATCCAGAATTTCTCTCACAGACTCCCAAAACTTCTCGAGTTCTTGGGGGTCCGCTGAGCTTACGGGATCATAATCTGCGACCAGAAAAACTCGCGTGATCCCCAGTTTTAGACCCAAAGAAGTCTTGGATTCACCAGACAATATTCTTTCACTCCAGACACAAAGCGGGATGAGAGTACGACGCTTACCCCCTCACTTGCACTCTCGTCCAGGTCCACGCCGGACCACAGAGCAAGCATGCCATCGGGGAGGTCATCGACGTCACACCCCTTCCGCTTTGTCTCTGTCAGACATAAGGCATCCAGGCTTCTCTCATTCATTATATCAATCATTTCGTCCATCTTATATTTTATTCCATTATTCATTCTTTCATTCGACCCGCCAGATTTGGCGCTGCGTGAAGGGTGGTGGCCCCCTTCGCCGCATGTGCGAGAGTCCACACCGACGGGGGCGAATCGGTAAGCGTCGCCTGCGGGGGACGCCCTATCATGCACTGCAGTCAGGTGAATTTCGGTCAGTATTGCGGCCCTCTGGGCCAGCGGGGATTGCGACGTGCACGCTTTTGACATGACCCCCTATATAAATACCTACCAAAATTACCCTACAAACAAAAACTTAGAAATGAAATACTACTATAAACATATTTACAAGTAAAATATGTAATCCAAATTGCTTAATAATTTTTTAGTCGCCTAATAGTTTTTTCATTGGGGAGGAACTTCATTCGTCTTAAGTTTTTGGGCAATGAATTCTACAGCCGGACAGCCTGCACAGCGAAGGATTGGGTGTTGAATGTAAAAACGTATGCAGGTGTTTTAAGGCAAGATTCTGAAAAGAGCGCAAATTAAGGATGTAAGATGAATGGAGGAAATCGAAACATTCCTTAAGATGTGATGTTGTAGAAGAAATATATAGTATGCTACAGATGAAGAAGATGACCATTCCGGCGAAGTGAGACCGACAACCACTTGAACTTTTTGCGTCATTCATTATTTCTTTAAACATTTAAGGATGTCCCGGCTAGGTGGAGGAGCGAGATGGAATGCTCCTCCATCTTAAAGAAAGATAACAGCGAGGATATTGTTGCTCCTCGCAAGCCTAAGTCCATTTAGAATAGAATAGAATATAAAACACTTTATTGTTCACCAAAATAAACAAATAATTACAATAATCTAACGGCAAAACAAAAGGCAGCGTTATCGTTTAAAGCGATCTCTTCCAGGCAACCTGACTGAGAGGACGCTTTCAACAACTTATGTCTAGGTATAAAAAATTAAAAACAAGTAAAATAAAAAATAAGGAACTGTACAATGTGGACAGTAAACAGCTAAGTTAAGAAAGAAGAAAAAAAAATATATATTTTATTATAAACTAAGGTAATTGGTTTTGACAGATTTTTTAAATATAGCAAGTGATTTAGCTTTTCTGACATCTACGGCTAAAGAGTTCCAAAGGCAGACTGCACAGCGAAGGATTTGGAGTAAAATGTTCAAGAATGTGTAGGTGCCTTTATCAGGAGGTTATTAGAGGAGCGCAAATCGAAGTTCTTAAATTCTGTAATGTATGAAGGAATTTGAAACATTCCTTAAGGTAAAGAGGAGTACCTATAGGGTATAAATAGTGTACGATATAATAAATGTAAAAGCTGAGCATTCCGGCGAAGTGAGATTGGCAGCCACTTGAGTTTTTTTCGATATATAGAAATGTGATCATATTTTTTTAATGCAAATATGAATCTAATACAAACATTTTGGAGATGCTCAAGTTTGATGAGTTGTTCTTGGGTGTTATTACATATATAACAGGCATCCGCATAGTCAAGAATAGGTGGTAAAATTGTTTGAAAAAGCGAAATCTTAGTGGCGGATGGAAGGATTTTTTTTATTTATTACTGTTGGAAAGTATATATTCTTTATACGTTTCGGGAATCGTTTGTACAGCAATCTCAGTGATTGCACAGCGCCATCTATTGGCTTGTGTTAATGTTCCAGTACACAAATACAATGCAATTTTGAAGCTGCTCTACTTTATTGAGTTGTTTTACGGTAAGGTCAAGATTACAGGCGTCCGCATAATGAAGGAACGAAAGTAAAAGCAATTGAGCAAATGTAACCTTGCCAGCAGTGAGTAGAAAATATTATTTTAACCTACTAGGTGATTCAGAAGAAGCAAAGCCACTACGACTCGGTTTTGTGATGTAAGACCAAGACAATTTCTTATCGATAATTACGCCCAGGTTTTAAAGTTTATATCATGGTTTGAAAGAAAGATAAATATTTATTGTCACAAATAAATGCACACACATAAACACACACAAGGAATTTTACTAATAAATGTATACAGTTTGAGAAATGTATGTACACAAAATTCATGGCAATGACGCTGGAAACTCAGCCTTCTGCTGTGAGAGGAGCTAACACAGCGCTGATTTTAAGTTCCAGCCTCCATCCAACCATTTTTTTTACTAGGGGAAATCCGATTGAGGACGAAGCGACAAGGGTAGAACCTTGGGGGGATAATTCGCGACCTAGTGTGTGATTCGCCAGATCGGGGGTGGCACTAGCATGCCCAGTCAGAACTGGCGCCATGTTATTGCCATTCCCCAGTTAGGCATACCCTGTGGTACCCCTGGGTGTTCCCACTACTAGTACTGCCACTGCTACTTATTACCTTCATTTAGGTGCAAAAGGTAGACCGAGGCCGTGATATTTCACGGCCCTCGAAATCGACCACCTCCAGACTCTAATATCGTTGTAGGAGGCGTCCGTATCGGCATCGGGGGAACTATGAAGTATTTGGGATTGGTCCTCGATAGCCGATGGGACTTTTCGGCACATTTCAAGCAATTGGCCCCCAAGCTCAAAAGGGCAGCGGGAGCGCTTTCACGCCTGCTGCCCAACATTGGGGGGCCCGAAGCCACGTGTCGAAAACTCTTCGAAGGCATCGTGCGGTCTATGGCCCTATACGGGGCCCCCGTATGGGCAGACCGCCTGGCGGCCAGAAATATAGTCTTGCTGCGGCAAGCGCAGCGAGTACTGGCCGTCAGGGCGATAAGGGGATACCGTACGGTGTCCTTCGAAGCGGCCTCGCTACTCGCCGGATCCCCACCATGGGACCTCGAAGCCAGGGTCCTCGCGTCACTTTACCAATGGCGCAAGGAGGCCCTGGCGAGGGGCACGAGACCGGCTCCTCAGGAGACTGAGGCCTGCCGGTCGGAGCTCCGCGACGTCGCCATGGTGGTCTGGGAAGAACGCCTCAGACATCCCAGCGCGGGCCTCGCCACCATCGAAGCGGTGAGGCCTGTTCTGCAAGACTGGACAAGACGTAGACACGGCACCCTGACGTTTCGGCTGACACAGGTCCTCTCGGGGCATGGCTGCTTCGGGAGGTACCTGTGTCGCATAGGCCGTGAGCCGACATCAGGGTGCCATCATTGCGACACCGGCGACGAGGATACGGCGCTGCACACACTCCACGAGTGTCCTGCCTGGACAGAGCAGCGCCGAGACCTCGTCGCCGTCACCGGACCTGACCTCTCGCTCCCGGCCATGGTACGCACCATGGTCGGGAGCTCAACCGGATGGGACGCCGTCTCCTCCTTCTGCGAGCGCGTTATGCTTGCGAAGGAGGAGGCGGAGCGGGAGCGTGAGCGGACGTCCTTGCTCCGCTCCCGCCAAAGAAGGACGCGCCGACGCCGGAGGGCGGATTTCGACCTTCGGCCACCGTAAGCGGGCGGCGCGGGTGGGGCCCCTTGGGGTATAGGGGTTCTTACTCACCCGCATATGCCGTCGAGATGAGAGCGCGAGTGTTCCGCGCGCGCTCATCTCTCCTTCCGTGGGGTGCGTTACAGACCGCCCCACGCCAAAGGGAGGATGACGATGCCGGGGGATGAGTCCCTCGGCAATGGAAGAGGCCTCGTGAGGGGGGCCCACGCCTGCCAGGGCTGCGGAGAGGCTAGGTCATATACCCGTAGCCCTGGCATAAGGCGAAGGACGGAACACCCAGGGGTTTTAGTGGGTATCCCTAACCGGGGAGTGGCAATAGCATGGCACCAGTTCTGACTGGGCATGCTAGTGCCACCCCCGATCTGGCGAATCCCACACTAGGTCGCGAATTATCCCCCCAAGGTTCTGCCCTTGTCGCGGCTTAGTCCTCAATCGGATTTCCCCTGGTAAAAAAAAAAAAAGGTGCAAAAGGTAATGTTTCTTATGTAACTTTAAACAGTCTTCTTTCTTAGCCTCAAACTCTTAAAACGAACCCCGAACCCTTTAAACTAAATAGATTTATATACACTTAGCCTGTTGAAATTAAAAATAGTCTTCTTCATATATGTTTTATTGAAGAGTTATTTTGTAAAGAGACAGGTAACAAAGGTTGCTATGATACTATGAAAAATATTTAAATATAAAAGAACAAATATTATAAACCAGTATTACAACATAGCCGACTTTAATTATAGCTCAGCAACATAATGATTACGTATTGTAAAGCTAAAAAAACAAGTCAAAAAAGACGATATTGAGTATTGATACAAAAGAAAATCGTGTTACTCGGTGACGGGCAATCGAAAAAAAAACCATTTAAAGTAATAAAGGTTATGTCAAAAAATTCATCAATAAGTTTTTGTGTCGATTTTATTACTTGTGTGTATGTATGATCCTTGGCACAATTCGCACTGCGAATTCTGCGCTGCGCGAAAATACAACCCACAGCCAGGTGGTACCCCAGGTCTAAACAACACCGCCATAACAACCTTGAGTTGTGTTGCGGCATTAGTGACCAGGATCCAGTCTCCCTTAAGAGAGCAGCAGCGATGTCAACCGCTTTCCATCAAATGGACCGTGTGACTGTCTGCTGAACTCATGTAATTAATAAAAATCAAAAAGTTCCACTAGAAAATACTTTATGACTGTCAATACAAATAAGTTAAAATGTAATCTTACTTTTTAGTCTATGTACACTGCTTCGTAACGTGTCATTGCTATTAAGGAGAAGAAGCGGCAAGTAACTCCCTAGCAAGCTAAGCTAGCCAAAATTTTTTAACTCATACTTTTCTTTTTTTTAAAATAAATTTTATATAGAAACATGTTACTAAATCACTTTTCGAAGAATTAGTAGACTTGTAGTTAACAGTGAATACAGTAAGACAGACACAAAAAAAGGAAATAAAAATATTATTATATACATACATGCATAACTTCACGCCAGGTGCCTTGCGGGGTAGGCACGAACAGCAGAGCGCCACACAGGCCCATTCTTACACACCTCACTTGCTTCTTTGACATTCATAGCTTTTGTCATGCACGCTCGTATGTTCTTAAGGCTCCTAACATCACCTTCTGCTAACACATGATCAATTTGATCATGGAAGGTGTGTCGTGGCCTTCCGCGACTTCTGCATCCATCCACATTTGCATTGTATATCTGTTTAGTCATTCTTTCATCATACATTCTTTCCACATGCCCGAACCACCGGAGCATTCCTTTCCTTACCTTCACCCCGACACTTTCTTTCAGACCAACTCTCTTTCTTACTTCGGTATTACGAACGCGGTCCGCGAGCGTCACTCCGCAGATTTTGCGCAGTGCTCGCATCTCGACCGCGTTTACTTTACTTTCATGCTCTCTATTCCATACCCAACTCTCGCTTCCATACGTGAGCGTAGGTACCAGAACCGCGTTGTGTATGGTAAGCTGGGCCTTCTAGCTGAGGTTTTTAGCGCCTAGAAGTTTACCTAACGCTCCATTCACACTATTATTATATAGTTAGTTATAATAATGACATGACGTACTAAAATTTCAGCTTACTAGTCTTAAGAGCTATGTCGATTACCTTGGTTCTTTTACGGATATCCTCATTTACAATTTTAACTGAGAGAAATGTTCACCATAGATTACTTCATAGCCCAATAACTGACTTTACATTTGCTTTTTATCCTGTCCTGGTTAGCGCATCTTTGGATTACACTGCCTGAATCACTTAACTCACACAACTTATGAAGGAGTATCTACTATGTAATTGGGTATTGTGTTTATTATTTTTTATATTTGCATGTACGTTTATATCTTTATAGCTAAATGTTTATCACATTTATTAGTATCTATATATTAATAGAAAAATAAACTTTGTACCCCTTTTTATGAAAATTGCGCTTACGGAGAAGTGTGAAATTTAGCATACTTATAGTTTGCATAGAGAAGAAGCTATGAATGCTAACTTTTTTTAACTATAAATTAAAGACACATCAAATCCATAAAAAAACATTACACACCCTACCATGTATTTGACCCACACACGTATGTATTATTACTCTTTTGTTTATTGTTAAAGTCAAATTAAGTGCCTTGTAGCCTTTGCGAAATCTGTGATTATAGAAGTAAAAGTCTTTGACGACAAGTTATTATGGTTGAATTTCGACCTCGGGCGACCACTAATTTTTATTAAAAATGTCAACGCACTCTTATTGATAAAATCTTGTTCATCCAAAGGTTGCCGGGAAGAGATTGCTTTAAGCAATAAGGTCACCCATTTTACTATTGGCGATATATGTATTTTTAATATATATAATATAATAATAACTGCCCATAAACGTCCCACTGCAGGGCTTCGGGCCTCCCACCATGAGGAAACAGTATAACCGCCACGCTTGTCCAAGGTGGCTTGGCAGGGTTGATATATAGGTTATCTCGGTGTGCAAGTTTCATCAGAATGTTTTTCCTTCACCGTTAGCCCGTGATAATTATAAAAATATGTATATTAGGTTAGGCGAACCGCCTATACCCTTTCCAAACATTTATTTTACTTAGATAGCTCGATGATGGGTCAATTAGTAAAGCCCTAATGCGTTACCAACTTAATGTGTTGTAAGTTGTAAAAATCGACTTCATTTATCAATCATATCATCATATATCAATTAAAATCAATTTAACTTATATATATATATATATATATATATATATATTTGCTAAATATACCCACATTTCAATGAAAATATTTTATATATATAAATAAACAAAATAAAACGGAACTTATAATAATTGCGGTATTATTCTTTATTAAAGCAAAACATGTTTTAGTTGTAATTCGATTAAGTTATGTATAGTGTCGATGGTTTAATAGTCTGTGCGTTACATTACTAACAGAATATCCCTATTACGTCACCCACAACAATAAAGTACAACAATTGTGTCATTTATTTCACATGGCCTTTACTGTCAAGAAATACGTAACTTGATAGATGTGCAACCGTCAAAAGTAGAATAAACGCTTGGAAACAATATAAGTGGTGCATGCTTTCCGGCCAGGATTCGAACCCGCACCCTTTAATTTGTGTACTATAAAGAATCCATTGGTGTACTACAAAGATAATTCAATTGCGTTTTATTGTCCACAGCTAACCTAAGATGTCTGCAGAAAAGTTCATCCCATCAAACAGTAGTAAAACATCTTTAAATACAGAAGATGGTCCAGAAGCAGAATCAGATATCAATATTACAGATAGCATAGAGAAAAGGATGATAGACGAAGAAAATACCTCAGACAATGTAAATGTAAAGATTGTCAAACGTCAAGCTAGTGAGGAGAAAAGGAGTAAAAGAGTATGTTGCGGTGAGTTTATTATCATTTATTATTTATAGATTAATATTATTATAGACAAAAAAATTAATTCATATCAATATTTCATTTTTTTTCTATTGTTGTTTTATTAACGTCATCTATATCTCATAAAATTAAATTATTATATTGTGTTAAAAGTATACGGCTACTTTTATTATTAAAATGTAATTTTTAAGAAGAGCACATTTTTAGTTTTTTTTTCAGACGATACCTTGTTGAAATGATCTTAAATTATGTTATAAGATTTAAATCATTTAATATAATTCAAGATTATCCTTCCTTGTTACCATATTGGTTCTACCATAGAGTAAACAAAGTTTTTCATCCCGCGTGACGAAGTCATTCGGCCTACTTGCAATTGATGTGACAATGAGTGGCCTAGAAATCGATTATATAAATAGTGATGTGAAACGTGACGGGAATTTAAAAGATAAATAATTTAAATAATAATGTAGATTATGTCAGAATAATCGGCCAAGTGTGTTCAGGCACTGTAAAGGGTGCTGGAGATAAATATCCACAGTTTCGGGTAAATTGGTTAAGTAACCCTAAAATAAAATATCTCAAAAAAATCGGTTGAATTGTTTCGATATTGTCTATTCTATAACTTGAAAGTTAGAGGCGGGAGGACACTCTTGTATGAATTTAGTAGTGAATATCTTTGTAGATACAGGAACGGAGGATATCCAAAAATGATTTAATTTTCTCGTATATATTCGTTTATTATTTGTTACAATATTCGTTACTTTAAAAACGTTTTTCGTAATGTACGTATGTAATGTAGCAACGTGAAGTTTGTGTCGTTTCTTTATATGTCACTGCTATTGTGACATTTACACTTGGACAATGTGTCAATGTCACAATAGCAGCGATTCATAAGACCAAAGGCTTCGGAGCCAGAACCTAAATTGGCTTATTGTGTCTGAATAATCTTAAATAAAAATCAGCTTTGATACTCTTTTGCGTTTGAAGTAGTATTTGTATATTTACAGGACATCTAAACTCGAAATTTAAACCTTGACCTTGGCTTGCATGACGTTCCTCAATTTTATTTAAGAAACGCTAAACGCATTTAACCTTTAACAAAGTCAGAATTAAAAAATATGTTTTAATATCAATATTTAGTATTTTAATCCGTTTAATACTATTAATTTCACATTAAGTACCTGCCTATAAAAAGTGTTAGTTTATTTATGTGCTGGCAGTACACTACTAGAAACGCAAAAACATCTCGAAGCTAATTTAAAGAACTATAGATCACCCCCTGATTTTATCACTATTTCACTACATCTTTGTGTAGAGGCATATTTATTACATTTTGTAGTAGAGATACAGCAAGTAGTTTCTGAAAAACATGACTAAAAAGACAGACAGAGGGACGGTCATAACGATGTTATGAGGGTTCCATTTTTCCCAAAAACTGTTGCCGAACCCTAAAAAGATGAAGAGGAAGTTGTAACCAAGCATAAATACTCCGCACATATACCAATCATAAATGTAGGCAAACATATGCACTTGATCTTGGGCGGTTCAAGGCTTCATATAACATATAAATAAAACCATAAAATTCTAAAGCCTATGAAATAAAAATCAGTATTCAAGGAAGAAGGAAAGGTCAGTACCATAAATTTTCAAAATATCGAAATTAATGTTTTTTGGGTTAAGTTCAAGATGGCTTTAGCCTTGACAAGTTTTTTTGTTTGAATACCAACTGATGCCGTGCCGAAATTAATCTGTACAGATAAATAAAATTTAAGTGTCTGTTTGTAATATGAACATAACAGCTTTTTAGTTTTTACTAAATGCATATAAAAGTATATCAAAAATCAATTTTAATTTTTTTTGTCTGTCTGTGTTTTTTGATGTTCAGGCTAATCTAAATCTAAAACGGCTGGACCGATTTTCATGGGACTTTCACTGGCGGATAGCTGGTTTTGTAATGAGTAAGCCAAGCTACTTCTTTTAGGGCTCAAAATTATTTTGTCTGATGCCTGTATCCGGAGTGCTCTATTTCAGTTTTTTTAATAGCTTCAATGTACAGACACAGAGTTTTATATTATAGATTTCAATCAACATCTTATAATTTAATAATGTATTTTTTCAACTTAAATTAGTCTTAAATCGAAACTCCTAATTAGCTCCTTTTATTTTTTTTAAAGAGTTGCTTTCCCTTGCGCAATAGTGTAGTGAATTCGCGATAAAATTAAAATTAGGTGTGACCTTCGACCTTAGATAAACAGCACCATACAAGTAACTGATAGATAATAATTATTTATACTAGGAAACATGACATAAACTAATCATATTAATTGAAGACGTGAGTGGATGAAGGTGATATGTCGCATATTCGGTTTTTTCCTTTTTTTGCGTAGATGAATGTTATAAGTCGATACCAAATGACTACAGACCATAGATATAAGGCATATTTAAAAACTAAAAAGTTGAAAAAGGTGTTAAGTGCAGTTCACTTTCAAATAAAAGTAAATCTTTTATTTAGATTTACTCAGAATTGGAATTATGCGACTTATCACCTTCATCCACTCATGTCTTCAATTATAAATTAAAACAAACATTCACACTTCCACTCAATCTCGC
Organism: Dendrolimus punctatus; assembly: GCA_012273795.1. Classification (NCBI taxonomy): domain Eukaryota; kingdom Metazoa; phylum Arthropoda; class Insecta; order Lepidoptera; family Lasiocampidae; genus Dendrolimus; species Dendrolimus punctatus. Next base: position 24,770,076 of record CM022527.1, read on the forward strand.
ACACACACACCACGACCCGCTTATATTACGAATTTAAAATGGCCGCTTGTACTTGCGCTCTCAGTACAGTCAACAGAAAAGAAATCTGCTATAATTTATTATCATATTAATACGAAGTAACAAGACCTGGTCGTTTTTATTTTAATTAGTACTTCAGCTTCAAAGCGACTTCAACTACCACTAACATGTACATCAGCATCCAAGACCAAATAGTACGAGAATAAATCCCTAAAAGCAACAAGGTGTATATTCTTCATTGTATTATAAGAAAGCACAAGTCCTTTTTTTTTTTGAGGCGAGGGAAAATGCTACCGATTTACGCACAGGCTGGGCCGTTGCTAGGGAACGATACACATCGGTCGGGGGCGGTATCACTGCAGCAATAGTATGCTCTTGACAGTGATCCGCCCGCGAACGACTCAGCTAGTGTGGAAAGACTCAGAGGAAGCTGCACGGGCAAGTGACCCAAATACCCACTAAAAACCCCCTCCTCCCTGTCGACCCTGCGCTTTAGTTTGTGAAGGAAAGGCTGAGATTTAGAACATAGTTACACCCAGCTGATCCAGCGCAACAAAGTGCCTGGAGTGTGCCCTGGGAGAACACACTCCAATTCGTTAGACTGGGGTCGATGATCCCTTGCTTACCTAGCTAGCTAAGGGCCCCCCGTAACGGAACCTAACTCCGGGCGGGAAGTAGTGCACGTACCTGCCTCTCCGGGTGCCAGCTGAAGGCCGGCGACCTCGAGTAGACTCATTAGCACGCGCTGCTCCTCTCTCCCTATCGCGTTCTGAGGCCTCCTTGAGAGACATTACTGCCTCGCAAAAAGTAACCGCAGCCCCCCAATTGTAGCTGAACTGCAATATGGCCTTAACCAGGTCGCAGAGCGAGTCGACCGGACCTATTTGTGTCTCAAGGTTGAAGCGCTGCGGTGCCAATGCGGCGCACTCGACTAGCGTATGAAGCGCCGTGTTGGGCGCGCCAAATTGGCGACAGTCCGGGGAAGGCAAGCAGCCCACGGCAGCGCGTTCTAATGCGTCTTCTCGAGGTCGCCGGCCTTCAGTTGGCACCCGGAAAAGCAGGTACGTGCATTACTTCCCTCCCTGAGTGAGGTTCCGTTTACCGCTGGGGGGCCTTTAGCTTGCTAGGAGAGCAAAGGATTCATCTGCCCCCCAGCACAACGAAGTGGGGTGTGTTCTCCCAGGGCACACTCCAGGCACTTTATTGCGCTGGATCGACTGGGTGTAACTATGTTCTAAATCTCAGTCTTTTCAACACAAAACAAAAGCGCAGGGTCGACAGGGAGGAGGGGGTTTTTAGTGGGTATTGAGGTTGCTTGCCCGTGCAGCTTCACTCGGAGTCTCCAGACTATTCTGTGACGTCGATCGCGGACGGAGCACTGCCAAGAGCATACTATTGCTGCAGTGTTATCGCCCCCGACCGACGCGTGTCGTTCCCCTAGCAACGGCCCAGATTGTGCGTAAATCGGTTAAGCATTTTCCCTGGCCTCAAAAAAAAGGCAAGCAGCCCACAATACGATACAGATACTTATCTAAACATGCGTGTCCGGTAAGTATCTGCGTCGTCCTGAAGGTCAGGGTGCCGCTGGTGCGGTTGACCCATTCCGTCAGCTGTGGCCTGATTGCATCCACCGTGTAGTCGCCGGCAACAGGACTCTCGAGCTCTTGAGACCAAAGCACCAGTACTCCACCAACTACTGCCATCATCCATCAGTAGAGGCAAGAGTAAGTGTACAAACTGTACAGGCACTGATTTCCGAAACACGATCTCAATTCGTTAATGTCTAGCTCGGGAATTGGACTTCATCATTACTTACCGCATCTGACTTTTCGCAGTAAAGACATGTTTATCAATAATATGCAGTTACAATAATAACCTACTAACTTATGAAAACTTGTAAAGTGGGAATGGCGTGAACTAGATCTCCCGTGTTATTTGTTACAGGAGCAATCGGCCAGGGTGTCTGGGGTGTGGTGTTACTGATACTCTCAGTGACTGGATTTATATTCACACCACTCGATTTTTTGCTGTGGGAGAAGCTGAATATGCGACCAGGTAAGATAGACAGACAGCTCTATCGCTACGCTCAACAAGATCATTCACAACGATCTCGTTCATTACCGCGATTTTTCCCGTTCTCCTTGCTTACCGTCGTCACAACCGTAAATTCAAGTGGAACGGTTATTCGGCTCACCTCTTGACATGGGCCGTTGTGAGCGTTGCGTGAGCGAAAATCATGACGTCATTAGTGAAGTTTTCGCCACAACCGTAACGACGCGGTCACCTTGTGGAACGGCAGACGGAGCATTTTGGTCGTTGTGATACTAAAGGAACGCGCCCTTTATTGGATATCAAAAGCATCTTTTATACAAAAATATAATGTTTGTCTGTATGTCCTTTATAGAATTGTAAACTATACATTTGATCATGTGATAATGATCTATAGCAAAATTTTTGTGCATCAGGCAAAGAAGGTTTCGAGTTGGTACACAATTGGACCCGGGTGGCGCTCCTGTCGGCATATCGATTGTAGCTTTTCCGATCAGGACGACATCTGCCGGAACAGCTAGTATCTCTATAAATATTATAAACGCGAAAGTTTGTAAGAATGGATTTATGTTTGTTACTCTTTCACGCAAAAAACACCGAATGGATTTTAATGAAACTTTACAATAATATAGCTTACATATAAGAATAGGCTGTAATTTATAAAGATATATAGTGTGAATTATACAAAATATAACGAATTTGCATCACCATGCGAGTGAAACCGCGGGGTAAAACTAGTACTAGAATATTGTGCGGATTGCGAAAATATCTATTACACAATAAAGTTAAAAATAGGTATACATTAAGTAGTTTAATTATAACATAAAAAGATTACACGAAAAACCCACTAAAATGTTAATTATATGCATAGCTTGTATTATTTGATTATTTATGGCCATTAAGGCTGTAAGCTACGATGCAAAAGTGTGAATATTTTAAATTTCGATAAACCTATTTGCAAAAACCGATCTATAATCAGCACCTCGCCTCATCATTTGTCATCGTTTCGTATGTCTTTGTATGACCCAATCATTTTTCAAACAAAGTAGTTATCCACAATCCTTTTTTTTATTGTATGAGTTCAGCAGCCAGGCGGACGGCCCACCAAGCGGTTACGACCGCCTATGGACATTTTTAACACCAAAGGGGCTACCAATGTTCTGCCGCTCTCTAAAACGAGACTGGAACCTGCCCACTAATGCTGGAACACAATCCCACCTTGTTATGTTATGGCGGCGTACTTTAGAGGTGGTAGCCATCCAGACGAGTAATAACACTACCACCTGGCTGTGCGTTGTCTTGTACGCCTTATACAGGGCCGTCTGGCCGCAGGAAATTGTATTCTTTCTCCGTTCCTGCACGAACAGATTTATTGGACACGCGAGTTGCTACTACATCTAGGTAATGCTTCCTCTAAGACAAAAATATTTTTAACTTGAAAGGGATGAAACAATAACAAATTAACAAGATTTTTGTAAATCGTTTTTATTAACCTCATTAATTTTGAAAGTTATAAGTACAATTAATCCAAGAGTTATTTTATTATTTATTCTAATACCGAATCATATTTAATTTTTCAAATTGCAGATAAGGGCTTTTTCTTTTTTTTTGAAATTTGGAACAAACAAAAGGTACTTGGCCTTTCTTTTGAAGGGCAAATGAAATTATTCGTAAAATTATTATAGTTTTGTAGAAAAGTGTAATAAATGCTAAATTTTCTTTATTTTGAAAATATATGTTTTCCTTCTTACATGATTCTATCTAACTTTCCATGATCATATCAATACATACCCAAAAATACAATTAATTAAATAAAAATAGAATAAAAGAAAATAAAACTTATTTGTATTGTATTCTCAAATTCAAATTCAAATTTATTTACTGCAAAAAGCAAAAGGTTCAAAAGGTGTTACAATAATTACACATGTTTTTGCCAAATTGGCGTGCAGATTTAGCTCCTACAATTTACATTATTTATAATAATATCATAATTACGTCAAAATTAAAATTAAATAAATAGCGTCCATAGTCAGATAATTATAACAGTCAATATAAATATTTCTCAAATTCTACTATTCTATTTCTAAAGAAATATGTTAAATAGTTTTTTGAGATACGGGAGTGTTTTCTATTGAAAACTTTTTTAAGGTTCCATAATAAAGCAACAAAAACATGAAACGATCGCTACTCTACGGAATGCTTTGTTATGCGTAGACTGTCCAGGACTAAAATTTTTATAATGGGTCTGGCATCGAGCTTCTTTGTTCACTTCTCTTCGAAGTTCTAGATTTTGTTTTAATAGACGCTATCGCTACAATATTGGAGGATTGATAATTCGCATCAATGCACCGAGGTCACGAATTTTCATTCCTGGTATTGTTCGTGACTTAATGAGTGCTTAATGCAGTCTTGAACTTCTGACATCATAGCGTAGTGCAAATTATCGTTATGCAAAACAAATAACAATCATCTTTCATTATAGTCATTATATAATTTTATTGTTTTTGTCATGGGAAGGAAAAATATTTAAGGTCACCGCTACCCTACAAGTGAGAGTCGCATGCAAGGTAGTAAGTAGGTACCTCCATAAAATTCATAAAACGAGGTTTTAATTATAACTTTGAAACAGAAGCAGTTTTCATATTTTCTAACTGAGGCTGTTTTCTAACTGTTTTCCTTAAATTCGCCCGAAAATTCAATATTATAAAAAGAAGTAAGAAAACCACGATCGGTGTGGCGTTCCAGCGAGTAGCCACTTACCTACCGAAAAGAATGATCCGGGTATCTTCAAGTCTCGTATGAATAAGTATGGTCTAGGTGAACTGGCCCCTTCTTCGACCGCATAATCGTCTGGCATCAGGCGTGATTGTGGTCAAAAGCGAACCTTTTATTATTGAATAAAAATGTTGGTATCAAGTCGTACAGAGCTTATATAAAAACAAGACACAGCCAATATGCATAGGAATGTTATTATTCCAGGCCTCCCCCCTTACGAATGGTGGGCGGACCCGCCTGACGAGGTGAAATTACGAGCATACGTCTTCAACGTCACAAACCACGAGAGATTTCTTAACGGGCTCGACGCCAAACTGAACGTGGAGGAAATTGGGCCTATTGTCTATCTGTAAGTATTTCAGCGAGAAATTGTCTTTTTAAATTACGAAAATCCGTCATCAGGAGCGACCAAACTAGGAAAATAGCAGTTAGAAAATAATGCCATTTCTCTTTTCTTCCATCCTTCATTTTCCTTTCATACTTCTCTAATTTAGCATACGTCCTCTGTCACAGCATCATGTCGTCCTTCAAATAATCCATTCCCCTTTTGTTGCTATACCTTTATCCCACCAATCCCATCCCATCATCATACCCGCCAATCGTTCCGTTTAACATTCCTTTAGTCATGAGACATTCGTCCCTCTTCATTTCATGCCCAAACCACTTTAGTCTTCTTCGTCTCAATTTTTCACAAAATATTTATACATGCGTGCCAAATTTCACTTTTAGCCTTTTTTTATTGCATAAGTTCAGCAGACAGGCAGACGGAACCGAACCTGATGAAAGGCGGTCACCATCGTCTGTGGAAATTTGCAACACCAAAGGTGCTACAAATACGCTGCTGCTCTCTTAAAGGATACTGGAACTTGACCACTAATATCGGAATGCAACTCAAGGTTGTTTTGGCAGCGTACTCTAGACCAGGGGTGATAGCGGGCAAATATCCTACTAGCTGGCTGTGGGTTGTTTAGTCGATTCTTCAGGCCCTCTCCGGCCGCAGGAAATTGCTTAGCCTTCGGAAATTATCGGAACAATCAGCAGTGAGCCTGTGACATATAGTCATCGAAGAAAGACCATGAAATTACCTCTTTACTTGCTAGTCGATGTAATCCTATATTGATTTGATTGATTGAAGTACTCTGCAAGGAATTTGAGTTTGACTTCGCTAAAGATCACCCTGGCTTTGAGTAGGAGTCCTAAAATCAAAGTAGAATAGTTTTAGGTATTTGGAATCGAATAAACTGATCTTCAATACATAGTTCACATATTCTTAGTTACAGATTATACATTATTGTGTTGAGGAAATACATTATCCAATAATACGCCAATGGCAGAACATAAATAAAGCACTAATCTCTAAAACAAGGAAACTTATAGACGCTCACGTTTTTAAGATGCAAATATAAAGATTAATAATTGAATTATGAACGTAAAAAAACCATCATTTTATTTTTTCAAGGTTATTTTTGATAAGGACAGACAATGATTATATTTCATATTATATGAATATAATATTTCATATTCTGGGATAACTTAGACATTTTGCAAAAATGGAATCCTTAATGCATTAGGTGGTCGCCTGGGCACGGTAGGCCGGAGATTCTTTCGAGAGGAGGGCGTGCCAGAATCCGCGCGCTCATCTCCCCTCTTCTGGAGCCCGACTTAAAGCGCCCCACGCTGGACAAAAAACGTAGATTATTAACACACACCTCCCCACCCCCCCCACCCCCCCACCCCCCCAATCCGACAGTGTATGTGGCTCTCGGGAGTTCCTACTGCCAGATAATGCGTAGTTAGTCGAGCTTCCGTTTCGTTTTACCCACTGGCCTGACGGTAAAAGATGGAACACTGAGGGGTTTTGGTGTGTATCTCTAGCTCTTCTCCTTTGGCAAGTGAGTTACACTCGTTAAGGAGGAGGCGGAGCCTTTGCTCTGCGTCTGAGGGTAATCCCAGCCCTTCAGCCGCCTTTAGCTGGTGGTACAGATGGGGTGTCCTAGGCAATACAGTGGTGTTTTCACCACTGTAAATCTGTTGATCAATTACCATCCTACACTCGGCCATCCTGAAAACCTAAAATGGTTGAATATAGCTAACTTCATGGTGTAGCTTTTTCGTGTGACGGTGTGCGCGCGCATCGTAAAAATTTACTCTCATCGCGCCTAAAGAAGTATAAGTTAAAAAATTAGGGGTGGACTGCCCTTAACATTTAGGGGGATGAAAAATAGATGTTGTCCGATTCTCAGACCTACCCAATATGCACACAAAATTTCATGAGAATCGGTCAAGCCGTTTCGGAGGAGTTTAACTACAAACCCCGCGACACAGAATTTTATATATTATATTTCTGATATCATCGATTTCTTGATTTAACTGCTTTACTAATGCAATTGTTAATTAGACTTTAAGTATGCATATTATGATTGTGTTTTGATTCAAATGATGTTTCAGAGAGAAACTTCTACATTCGAACGTGAAATTCAACGAGAATGGCACGATGACATACACAGCGAAACGGTCGGCCATTTTCCTACCCGAATTTAATAACATCGACATGAATGCCACTTTGATTGTGCCAAATATGGGCGTATTGGTAAGTGCTATTGATTTTGAATGTGACAGCACAATTTGTGTATATTTTTTGGAATACAGGAAACAGGCTGACGGCTCCCATGATGGACAGTACGATGAACTGTGGAGACATGAATAGAAAATAGGTGATACTGCTTAGACCGGGCTCTGTCATACATGCTGAAAGCGGTGCCTAGTGCAGTGGCGTGTAACGTCCACCTTGCCCTCAAAGAGCCAAGGAATGACAAACTCAAGCCGAAGCATAGAGTGAGAAATAAAAGAAGTTATAAAGTGAAAATTAATAACATTTATTAAGTAAATAAACATAAATTGGCCAAAAATCGTGATCATCTAGTAATAATATAAAACACAATTTTTTCCGAAAATAATTTTTTTATGTCTTGTTCTGTCAAACACGATTCAAGTTCATTATTCAAGTCCCTCTTTTCTCTGTCAAATTTTCGAACAAAGAAAAATTTGACTATATCATACAAGGAGATTAATAATAAATACATATATTATGCGAAATAAAGGAGGGAATAAATTATATGGAGAACAGCCATTCCTTTATAAATAAATAAAAATTAATAGGTGAGCAAAATAATAAATACATGATGATGCGTACCGTCACAGGCGTAGCTTGCCTTAAACGGGCCCTGTATCAAAACGTGTTAGGGCGCGTTCCCACTATGTCGTAACGACAGATAATCGTGTAGTTTTAAGTGTCGTGGCTTATATGTTTAAATGGAGGTGGTATATAGAACGACACGACTTACGGTCTACGGCATTTTTTGCAGTGACGATAGATTGTCATGACAGTGGGAACGGCTAGCACGACAGTCGTTAAACGATAAAAGATCGTTACGAATAAATCGTGACAGCAAATCTATGGTAGCAACGTCGTCGCGATCCAATGGGAACAGGAATACGGTAGGCGTTAAACGATAAAAAAATTTGACGACAAACAATCGTTATAATGGGAACAGTTAGAGACGACAGTCGTCCAACGATAAATTAATCGTTACGACATAGTGGGAACGCGCCCTTAGGAGGCCCAAACGAAGGGCAAAGCTTTTTGAAGTAATAACTTCTTTGGGAGGGTAAACCTTTTTTTTTTACATGAGGAAATGCGTTGTCGCATCGTCAGCCGCGCGGGGATCATGCGCGGCCGGTATGTGGGGCTCCCCGACGCCGATTAATCAATACGAACGGCGCCGGTATACCCACTAAAACCTCATGGGAGCCTTCTTCCGCCTAGCGCCGGGGTCACGGTACATGCGCGAGCTTAACCCGCAACCCCGGCAGCGGCTGGCCGCCTCGTAAACAGAGGCGGCCTCTCCTGTGTGCGGGCCGGGGAATAACGTTCCCCCGGCCCTGAGAAGGACGCGCGGCTGCCTCTCGCGCCCTCTCGCGGCATTCGTGCGGGCGGAGGTCTTTCTGATCCCCCAGACCTCGACGCCCGCTGCCGCCCGCCCGTGGCTGCCAGGAGTCACGGGCGCTATCCTCCTTTGGTGGGGGAGGGGGAGACTGCGAGGATTGCTCCTGCGCCATCACCCCTCCCTCTCCTTCCTCCCCTTTTCCCCACCGCCTCGCGCTTACAGCAGCGTCAGCGTTCGGAGTCGGGGGAGGCCACCTAACTTCGGAAGGGAAGAGTGTTTTGGGAGGAGGTTTGGAAGGAAGGGAAGGCTTTTAGGATGAGGAGGCGGAAAGGTGGGACACCACTGTCACGGAGTAAAGGGGGGAATGTGACAGTGGCCGCTCGGGGCCCCGGGGACGCATCCCCTTGTACCGCTTCCTGGACGGAGGGAGTCCAGGGCCGCACCACCTGGGGGGAGGGAGGGTAAACCGCCTCTCTCTCTCTCAATCTAATGGTGAAAGAATCTTTTTAACTCGGTCCCTTAGTTTTTGAGTTTATTTGTTACAAACATACAAAAATGCAAATATATATTAGTACTCGTATAAATATATATTTTTCTATTCTTCTTGATTTTACTGTTTACTGTCCACATTGTACTGTTCTTCCTTTTCTATTTAACTTTTTTTATATAATTATATATTATATACTCCTCTACGTCAGGTTGCTCTGGAAGTGGTCGCTTCACACGATAACGATGCTTATTGTTTTGCCAGATAATAATTATTGTAATAATTCATTGTGTATTTTGATGGACAATAAAGTGTTTTCTATTCTATACTTTCTTCCATCAGGGCATAGCGTCATATCTTCACAATGCATACTCCATCATCAAGACGGGCTTCAGGATCTTAGCAGACAGTAAAGGAAGCCAATTTTTTGTTAAAAAGACCATTTACGAGTATTTATGGGACTTCAGAGACCCGGTCCTGGACGTATCCAGGACATTGGCCCCGGGATTAGTGCCAGTTAACAATATGGGAATATTGTCTAGGGTAAGTTAACTAGACAAATCATATTATTTATTTACCAATGTCTGTACATTTATATTGCTATTAAACAAAACAACTCGAATACTTCACTAGACTATATGGGTGGGTCGTTATTGGAAATAAATATTTTCTTTCTTTCTTTCTAGACGATGGAGAACACGATGCATTTTTTTATATTTATATATCGTCTGTTTGTCGGTTTGTTCAAGAGTCAAGTAAAAACTACTGCGCCGATTCCGATGCGATTGCTGATCGACAGTAAATTTTTAGACTTAAAAGCTGCGCTACATTTTATCCTAGGAATCACGTGATAATTTTCCCAGGAGTGATTCGCAGTTGTTCGAATGTATAAAAACTATCTTATCCCGACACAGCATTCACCAAAAAGATAACTTACATACATACATACATAACTTCACGCCAGGTCCCTTGCGGGGTAGGCACGAACAACAGAGCGCCATTTAGGCTTATTCTTACACACCTCACTTGCTTCTTTGACACTCATAGTTCTTATCATGCACGCTCGTCTGTTCTTAAGGCTCCTGACATCACCTTCTGCTAGTACACGATCAATTTGATCATGGAATGGTGTGTCGTGGCCTTCCGCGACTTCTGCATCCATCCACTTTTGCATTGTATATCTGTTTAGTCATTCTTTCATCATACATTCGTTCCACATGCCCGAACCACCGGAGCATTCCTTTCCTTACCTTCACCCCGACACTACACTCAATAACTTACATTCTTTTTTAAATGCTGTGGTACTTTGTGTCCCGGAAATTTCAAGTCAAACGTGGACGAATTCGCTGGTATATCCTAGTTTAATAATATATAAAAATTCAACACTCATTACGGATGGCCCATTTCAGAACCTTGAAACTGTATTTCTGGACCTTATTTTTTGGTAAATTATTTTTTACACTTTGTCAGTTTTAGTACTCTATATAATTCTTTGAGTGGTTATTAAAGTCTGTTCTATGTAGGTGTATTTGTTTCTGATATTTCAGATATATGCAGACTTTACAGACGAGGTGACAGTCAAATATGGCCAGCAGTGGGGTCACAAGGAGTTCTTCGAGATCGACAGATTTAGGGGCAACCCCCAACTGCCTGAGTATGATCCTGATGTAAGTTTTTTTTATTGCCTGAGTTCCGCAAACACGCAGACGGCCCACCTGATGGAAAGCGGTTACCAATGTGCTGCCGCTCTCTAAATGGGTAGTTGAACCTGGCCACTAATACCGGGACACAACTCAAGGTTGTTATAGCGGCATACCCTAGACCAGGGGTGGTAGCCACCCACCCAACCAACTGATATCTACTGTTTGACTTTTCTAATCCTACCGGCGATCTTGGGCAAAATTGTGCGAGGCTGAGAGCCCGCAATCTTACAACTCTTTACTGCATTAGAGATGACACATTTCTGAGTGGAAGAAGGAGTTATGTACAGTTGGTAAACATGGAAAAAAGACAAAAAAAAAATTCACCAAAAGCAAGAGCACACTTTCATTTTATTAGAAATTTACTCAGAAAACACTAGTTGTCCACAAATAGCTATCTCTCTTTTTCTTCCCGAACTTTCTATTCTAGAAATTTCGTTCATCGTATATCCTCTTCTAAAATGTGACTGTCCTTGTCCTTTTCTTCCAGAATCTTCTACCTTTTTTAAACAATTTAAGACCAGCTTACGCTGCCAGCAATTTCTACCCTCGATCGCCACAATATTTAAGCTTTAAAAAACGAAATTAGTACTATTAACAAGACTTAAAAATATTTCCAACTCTATCTGTATGAGCGTAGTCTTTAAATTATTAAAAAAAAAACATCAGGATGAAAGACGGGTCAAAAATGATGAAATTCGTTTGACATAATTTGTGAATGTTCATTAATAAATGAAGTCATGTAATCAATTTTATATTTCAGACGTGTCCAGATCGAATTTTCGGATCTACCGAAGGAGTGATGTATAGACAGCGTCTCACTAAGCAAGATGTGTTATTATACTGGAGAAAAACCGTTTGTAAGCTGATGCCACTCTATTATGACAGTAAGTGTCATCACTTATATCACTTTAGCCAAGTGTTAATTTTTTTAGGGTACTTGAACCGGTTTGTCCGTCTATTTATATATATATATATATATATATATATATATATATATATATATATATATATATATATATATATATATATATTTATTGCAGGAGTTCAATAGACAGGCAGACGGCCCACTTGTTAAATGACTTACCTGTCAAGTTTAGGGAAAGCATTACATCAACAAATATTAAATATAAACTTAAAACGCATTATTTAAATGACACATAAAGCTATAATTGTTAAATGCTACGGATGTAGACACCCATAGCATTAATATAAACCCCAGAGGTTTTCAATGCTATGTATAAAATCAAAGAGCTGTAATGATTTTGTTGTTTTGATAAATAAATTTAAAAAAAAAACTTGATGAATAGCGGTTACTATCGCCTATGGACATTTGCAACACCCAAGGTGCTACAAATGCGCTGCTGCTCTCTTAAGGGAGACTGGAACCTGGTCACTAATGCCGGAACACAACTCAGGGTTGTTATGGTGACATACTTAAGACCCGGGTGGTAGCTATCTAGTCAGGCAAATGCCCTACCACCAGGCTGTGGGTTGTATTGTCGCCTTTTACGACAGGCCGCCCGGCCGCAGGAAAATGTATTCTTTCTCCGTTCCTGCACAGATAGTCATTTTTTTCAAAAGAATTGGATAGATGCATGGACGAAATTTAGTAGGAATGCGCTATAAGAGTGCCTAGGTCTGGGTTCAGTCCCTCTAGGGGTCTGGCAGCACATTGGTAGTACCTCTGGTATTGCAAATATTCATAGGCGACTTTAACCACTTTCCATTACAGTTGGGCCATCAGCCTGTCTGCTGTACTACAGCTATATATATATATGAATCGCAAGAAAAATAAAGACTAAGGGTGATTATGACTGATCGCTAAACCAAATCTTTTCAGTGTACACAGTCGTGTGTTTCGTCGTCAATTCTTCAGTCAGATCTTGAAAAATAATAACAAAGTTTGTGAAAAAAGTCGTTTTTGAAATATGGTGTATTTTGGATTTAAATTATTTTCTGTGGTTCCTTATTCAAATAAAGAAAACATTTAACGCTAGTTATAGTCTGGCTATCGAAAGTTGAACCTGGAATTATTTGCAAACTTTTTACATGGCAACTCTAATACGAATGTCAACGTCAATTTTGACAAACAAGATGGCGGTTTTCGTTTGGTTGTGAGTGGATTTGCCTGTGTTGATACTTTGGCGGAGTCCCATCTTCCGGACACAGCTTTGACAGCCGGGGCTGCTGCTGCACACCAGGAGGGCCTGAAATGTTGCAAATATGTGTCCATTGGTAGTGGGTACGTATGTGGCTTTCGGGTCGAGACTAGGGGGCCGTGACAAATCTGATTTTTATTTTTCAAAAAATGTAATGACTACTGATTTCCTGCTATCTACCGGAATTAAAAGTAGATAGTCTATATTCTATTGTAAGTCATTCTAGATTTGAGATATAAGGGTTAGTAATAACAAGTTTTCCAAATTTCATAAAAATCCGTTCAGTACTTTTGGCGTGAATGAGTAACAAAAACATCTCACAAACTTCAGTATTTATAATGTTATCGTTAGAAACGAGTATGATGTATCTATTGTCACACATAAAATACACAACATAAATAATTGGATGCTGATAAGCAATAATGTGTTAACCCTCATAAACTTGATTTTGAGAAAATGGCGTCTAAAGATTTTAAACCCATTTTTAATAAGTTTGCTTGAAAAAATATGTGCCTACTATTCTTTTCTTTGTTTAATAAAAAGAATAATGGATTAGAAATAGATTACTATTACAAAAAGACAACAAGGTAGTATATTCTTCCAAAAAAATGAGGTAATTGCATATTTTTTTTTTTTTTTTTTTTTTTTTTTTCGTTTAACCGCAGACATATTTGCGTCCGCCTAGTATTGGTAATTGCATATTGCAAAATATGGAACACACTGTAATATTCGAAACATCGAATTAAGAAACATAACACTGTTTTGCTAAATGCCCAGTACCAGGATTGAATAACAATGAATGCATGTTGAGGAACATAAATGAATATTGATAAATGCATGTTATCACTTATATAGGTTGGCAAATTGTTTTAAGTAAAACTCTTAAGATATTACATCAAACTTTTATTAATATGAATAATACAAGAACATAAACTTTTTAAACAAGTCCTTCAAATGTAATAAGAAACAGAATTGAATGTTATATATTTTCATCTTCTTTCAAGAAATATATATTTTTTTTCCTCAGAATCATCTTTTTTCAACAAAATATTGTATTATATTATATGTATTTATATATATACATATATTATTATAGTTACTAACTTATATTATACGTCAACAATATTTTTTCTTAATATTTTGTTACCTAATTTGTCTGAGATAATTATAACATCACTTTCAATTAAACAACTAATATCATTTTACAAAAGTCAAGTACATTTTTAAGAGCTTTTGTTTTTTGAGATCTTTAGTAATTATAAAGTATTTATATAAAATTAACTTGTAACTTACAATAAAAAGTTTTTCGAGAACAATGTTAAATATCAAAATGACTAACCTACTTATTTTGAACTTAACGTATACATAAGCTTATTCAGTCTCATTGTAAAATCACTTTGCTTTAATCTTCTTTAATCATCGCTCGTTCTAATAACTATTATATAACTAAGGAAGCAGCAGAGCCTACCATAGTAAGTAAATAATAAAGTATTTAATCTTCAATACAATTTTCTTCTATATCAAAGTCAATAGAATTACCCAAGCCTTCAGTGTCATCAATAAAACCACTCTAAACAGCATTCCTCAAAAAACTATAAATCCTTTTGCATCTCTCGGAATGAGCGTTAACAATTCTTTCAGTTCTTGAATTTTTGCAGTAGATAGTTCACGACCAGTCGGATATAGGATAGGAAGGTCTATAGCGAAATTCGACTTCTGCTTCCGACCCTTTCCACCTCTTGATATATCAATCGCCTGAGGTTCCTCCTCAAGTTCTGATTTCATGAAAAGTTTTAATGGTTCATCACGGCTTAATTCTATTTCAAAAGTTGAAAGCCAAGATAAGATACCTTTTGTTTATTTTCATCACATTTTCGATTTGTAATATTTTGTAAAAGTGTTACCGATTTAAAATCATCTTTTTGAAGCCTAGTTAGTGACTACAAACTTGTTCTTGCGGCGGCAATTCTGCATAACAGAAATATAATCTTCTTTTTCTTTATAAAGATCGTTAATGATGGACAAGTTCAAATTTGGAGCCAAAAATGTAGCTGATGTGCTATCTTTACAGTAATGAGAAGAATACTTAGGTAAACTTTCTATAAATTGCTTTATTTGCAGCAATTGTTCTTCATCGATAGCATTTCTGCCACCAGATTAACACTTCTTTTATCCTCAATAGGAGCCTGCTCTCTAAATTTGTTAAGGGCTACATCAATTCTTGATTGACTAATGCCAAGAGTAATTAAAAAGGCTTTTTTACAGACTGGAGTATTACAAATTTTGTATTTTCTACTAAAAGCTCGCTTGGAATGTATAGAATAGGATCTGTTTTTTTTAACTTCAATAACCCTGTAATATCGCGCACCTAGCTTCATAAGAACCAGAACTCCAGAATTTTACAAATTCCTTTTTACGTTGATCTATAGATATTTTCTCTGTATACTTCAAAGGACATCTACAATCGCTACTGTTAAACTCGTTCGCACAAACTTTTTTTTCCTTTCGCACTAAAGTAATCACCATTGTTATTTGCTTTCTTTTTTCTTATGCTGCTGTTCTGGTTGACAAATTTTCTCTTGCGTCCTTTTTTAGGTCTGCCACTATATGATGATGACGGCTGTTTAGAATCATTGTCGTTGATTTCGGGTATATAATTAATGGAATGGAATGTATAACATTAACAGTGGCTTCTACATGTTCTTCATCAATAGTTGGGCGAGGGTGACTTTCTTCAATAGGACTAGAAATATTTTCATTCAGATTCTTATCATTAATTGCATTTGTACTATTTTCATAATTTGTATCAGGTAATGTCTCAAGTGGTTCATTTTTATGTTCTTCACTAACTTTGGAATTTTTTTCTCTGTAATAATCTGTAACTATATCAGTTTGGTCCTTATTATTATTTAGTACATCGTTTAGAAACTGCAGTCTTCTTTCATCAATGGACGAGAATAAAAGGTCGATTGCATCTGATGAGGTTGAGGGAATTATCTCTGTATCATTAGGCACAGGTAAAATCTTGATTTTTGAATGATCCAGTAATTCAATAATTACTGGTGAAATGCTCTCCAATGAAAAATTATCTGGTAGTTCGTTATAAGTAAACGGATTATTACACCTAGTCTTTTGTACTCCGACAGAATTGTGTAAATCTAGATCAGAACTTCTATCAAGTGCAGGGATATCTTGAGGTTTATTTGAGCCGGCAGGTTCATCATTTTCATTAAAAACTTCTTTTGTACTAGATTTCGCAAGATTGACAAGTAATTTTCCCCTTGATCTTGGCGGTGACATGAGATCTCTACAACAAAATAGAAATACACTTTTGATTGGGATTATCAGTTCTACGAATAAGAAAGGGTTTTTCAATACAATATTAAGATACTTAACATATAAACTATCTCTCATAAAAACCTAACCAACATTCAGTAATAATATGTCAAGCACTTTAAACTGTACTGTAAGCTTTGTTAAATGCCCTTTCATTGTTTAGCAATAATGTGATATGCTGTATAGTACGTCTTTCCGCATTGTGTTGTGTTTAGCAATAATGAGTTAAGCGATTTATCGTATTTATTTGTGACCAAAAGTTACAGTAAAGCAATCTGATCGGACCAAATTATATTATTTTAGTATAAAAAATAACTTTAAAGTTGACATATACCTACAATAATTATTTAATTAATGATTCGTTGTCTAATTAAAACCCGTAACTTAACTTATAAACGAATTACTCATGTAAATCTTAATATAACAATAATTACAGACTTACCTTAATGACTTCAACATGGATTGCTTACAGTTCACTAAAACAAGGGTTTGTTGAAGTAATTTAGTACTTAAAATGGGGATATAACTTTAGAATTTCACTATTTAAGAAGAGCTCGTTATTTGGCGCGGCGCGAAAACACTGATGGACATTTAGCAACACTGTGTCAAGCCTCATAACATATTTTTCGTGATGACAAATGTCGCTATTTTGAATTTCGACGATGTTAAGGAACCTAAAGGATTATTGATAAATATTGTATACGTGATTTACGATTTGTTTTATGATATAAATCCATTTTTTACGTACTTTTATGTTTTAGATGACTTGAAACACTTTTGTAGAATGTTGAATACGTGATGCGTTATACAAATATATCAAAACCTTTGAATTTGACTTTTTGTGGGTTGACACATTATTGCTTATCAGCATCCAATTAAGTAACTACCAAGTATCAAAATAGGTTAATCCTAGTAATGTTGATGTTGCCATACGTATATTATTTAAATTTGCCGCCATTTTCCAGGGTCAACTTTCGTTGGCCAGACTATATCTCTATAGAACGGCGAACTCCCGCTTCCTACGACTGTGACCGGGGCTTGTCTAAAGTAATACGAAAGTGCCCCGGAGACGATCATTCGTAATTGTCAATTTTTACGTCATTGAAGTACCAAATGATCGTCTATAGAGGCAATTAAAGCCATTGTCATTCGCGGTTACGTGATTGAAGGCGAATGATGGAAGTTTTGACTGAAGCCCATTGACAATCGCGAATGACGTATCAATTGAACGTCTCGTTGTGCGATAGACACATTTCGGTCATTCCCTTCCCGGAGAAACATGGCGGACAGAAAGCAAATGTGAGCGAGCAATTGACGCATCGTATGAAGCTCCATCATTTGCACCTTCAATTGAAACGGTCAATGACGTAAAAATTGACAATAATTACGAATGACTGTCACGGGGCACTTACTAGACGACCGCAGGTCGCGGTTGTGGGAGGCGCTAGGGGTCGTCATCGGTAAACCTTCTACGCATGACTTATATATCCCCAAATTAAGCAAGTTATGTTTGTGTTACGGGTAATATACAACAGACTACTCTGGGCCCGATCCCAGATTTCTCTTACAAATTAGGCAAGTAGCAATTAAGTAAGTCTTCTATGGGTAAATATTTACATTAGTTATAAAGTAGTTAATTTTAATTATTTTCAGGTGCTTTAAATATGAACGGTGTTCCCGTATATAGGTACAACCTTTCAGAGAGCGTTTATGACAGAATTTATAACCGGACGGATTGCTACGACACCGTTCCGAGTCTTCCTGCAGGATTGAGCGACGCTTCCAAATGTTATTATAGTGAGTGTTCGGTATATATTATAAAAGTTAGTTATGATAGTTAAGGAAGCTGAGTAAAGTCATCTGGCACCCGACAAACATCGCCTTCCACGGGTAGACGCCGCGATGTTTACCAGTGAATGCCGCATGATCGACAAATTGCCGAGTTATGGAATTGGCACTAGGTCTATAGGGGAATCACCTGTACACCGGGTTGTCAATAAGTGGTAATATCTCTTCGTCCGCTCGTGCACAGCTTGTGAGTGAGTGCGACGATCATCGTGTTGGACAGGTGCCATAATAGTCACTTTATTAATAATTATAACGTAAAAACTTCTAAAAACATGTATTGAGCAATCAATACTCTGTTATTAATTGTGCACTAAAACACGTGTGATAAGGTATTTGTGTTATGCATGTAATTCAATACGTTAACTGAAGCTAATGAAACCGTATATGCATAAGTATACCAAGACTGCTTTCACTTATGACGTTGAAGGCGTATTAGAAGGAGATGCCTATATACATTCGTTATTTACAAAGTTGTCAGTAGTGTAAAGAAACTTTAAACTGGTGAAAACCATAATAAATTGGTCTTACTTTCCAAATAATTGAAAGTACATATTTTTAATTTGGTATCATAAATATATAGTATCGAATTACTAATCAGCCGTGCCCTTCTCAAACTTGTGACTTGTCCGATAGAAAAATCAAAGATTTTTTATTTCTCTTACACTTGCTAATTTTTATCAGCGTCTTGACTGTTTTGTATCAATATATTTTTCAGATTTCCCAATGGTTGTATCCTACCCTCATTTCTACACAGGAAGTCTTCCAAAAGATCATTTCGTTACCGGTCTGAAGCCAGATAGGTCGAAGCATAACTCTTATGTCATTGTTGAACCGGTAAGTTTTTATTTCTATAGTATTCATCCATACAGGAACGGAGCAAGGGATACTAATTCCTGCAGTCGGGTGGCGTGTCGTCAGAAGCAACAAAATCACCCACAGCCAGGTGGCATGTACCAGTCTGGATGGACCACCACAGAAGGACCTTTCGTATTACAAATGTCCGCGTGAAAACGTTAGCCAGTGTGTTGATAACATTACTCCGTAGAAAACAACCAATAAATAGAAGTTTACATTATAAATTATGAAAGGGGTACAAAGATTTCCTCTAACGCAGTGTTTCAAAAACTTTTTTGGCGTAACACCCACCTTAGGGAAAATTTAATAACCATTACACATAATAAAGAGACAATATATTTAAAAAATATTTTACACATGTCCATTCCGTTATACTTTCCACTGCCCACCGATTATTATTTAGGGCCCTCCAACATTACTTGAAGTTTCTTTTGCCCCCTCAGTTAGCTTCAGCGCCCACTGGGGGACACTACCACCCACTTTGAGAACATATGCTCTCTATTAGGGTTTCCCCACGGCTTCGGCCGCGGAAAGCTTCCACGTATCCCGCGAAAGCAATAAAAATTATCTTATGTCCATTCTCTACTATAATATATTATAGTACCCTAATATTCCTCTAGTATATTAGCATAATACATACCTATTGTTATTATTAATTTTGTTTTATTCCAGATGACTGGCACTCCCTTTGAATCCGTCGCACGGATGCAAAGTAACCTGAGGATATACGACTTATCGGGTTTCTCCCAGGAGTACGACAAGTTGTCCAATCTGGTATTGCCGCTATTCTGGGGCGAATACGTAAGTAAATCTCGTAGAGAGCGAATTGATATAGAGAAGCCATAGGCGTAACACGTTAAATGCAAAAAATGAAATGTTTTTACACTTACTATAAAAAATTCAGCTCACGGTCTTATTTTCACTTCTCCGTTTATTTAAGACTAGAGATTTTCCCGCGTCAACGTCCACTTCGACCTACCTCTTGACATGGGTCGTCGTGAACGCTGTGTGATCGAAAGTAATTGTCGTCATTAGTGACGTTTCCGCCACGACCATAACGACCGTGGTCGCTAAGTGGAACGGCTGGCGGAGCACTGGGCTTTGTGAGCTACTACGAACGCACCCTTAAAGGAATTGGGTATTTGTCATATTATATTACAATAAATTCTCAAAAAATATTCATATAAAAGAACAGGCGTCTTGTTATCATCGTACTTTCAACAGTTCATTATATAAATAATTTAATCATAGTTTAACATTGACATCAATTATTACATTTCTCTAAAATAGTTGATTAAGCTTATTAGTTGGAAAATAATGTGGTTAATTTTTCCATTATACAAACTAAATAATACAACCTTGCCAGATGTAAATAAATTATGAAATATTGAATTATGACTTCACACACAGAAAATACGTAAAATAACCCTCAACGTTTTTTTTTCAGAAACAAGAAGGCCTTCCAAAGAAGATTAAATATACAATCTACTTCATGACAGTTATATTACCACCTTTAACTATATTTATTTTATTAATATTTCTACTTACCGCATTCTATTTAATTACAAAAAATATTAATAATAGCAAATTGAAAAATGACAAGCTAAAATCATTACTACATTTTAAGAGTAAAACAGCTGGTAACACTTTGACAAAGAATACCGTATTTTTATACGAGAAAGAAGCTTTTATAAAGCATTCTAGTTAATATTTTTTGTATATTTTCTTTTTTTAAAGGTAATAGTTTTAAACTTTGAATGTTCTACCATCGTTATTGTTAAGTTGCGTACATACAGAGCCGAAGAAGACCAGGCCACCAAATCTGTAACTTCAAAACAGAAACTATGCCAGTGCGAGTCAAGGTCCATTCTACTGACAGTGGTCAAATTATATTCATAGTCTCTAAAATACGCATTAACTCGGTCAAATAAGATTGATTCAATATTGTGGGAAGGTGTTTATAGATTAGTAAAACCGTCAAAAATTAAGATACCAAATTGATTCGATTGCTAATTTGAGTTCAGACTCGAGATGCAAAAAACGATTACTGGCCATCGCGTGGTGGTAATATTCAAAGGAATCTAAGCATTCGGCCGTTCAACGAATGCTACAGCCAATGAAACGTTTTCGTTGGTTCTATATGTACCTTATGATAGCATCAATGTGTTGATTAGAGTTACCTAGGACCGGACCAGCACAGGATCGCCTTGCTCGCGAGTTGTCCCCGCGTGGAGGGCGAGTGAACCACTCGATCACAATTTACTATTCAGCGATTCACGTGGATCACACGACGTTCATTCGTTGACCACGCGAAGCTCACTGAGTGACAACGCGACGTCCAACAGTGGAGGATGGTGCTTGTCGGTTGCCGGGTGACTTTAATCAGCAAAGGCCCACAATGTCAATGGGTCCACATTTTTGTGGTTATGGTTTTATTTTTAATTTTATTTCTTTTTAAATAATGTTATTATAAATAAGACTGAAAGATACACTCAATATACATTGTGTAGCTTAGAATTATTAGTACAAATCTAAGTTCTAAATTTTATTGTAACGTGACAATTTCGAATTCTACAATATGGCCAAAGTTAAAATTTAGAAAAATATTACATTACATAAGGTATATTTTGTAATAAATCTACCTCAAATAAGATAGATTATGATATGAAAATAAAAACGAAACATTTTTTTATTCCATACATTCTTTGATAAAAATCAGTCCACAAACTTAAAAACCTAAGTTGTTGTTCAAAATATATGACACTAATCAAAGTATTAAAATTAGTGGCAATTTTCAGAAGAAACAATTGAAAAATCGATGCATTTTCGCAGAAAGTGACATTGTTTTTATACGGTGTGATCAAGATTATAGCCAATATTAATAAACGTTCACTATACTCCTTGGACTAAAGTGACAGCTGCAATGAACCTTTTTTGATTCATAAGTGAATTGTGTGAGTTAATCAAAAACTCACCAATGTCAGTTGGGATCTACAGAATGTACTCGTAGAGCATCCAACTCACAGTGGTGAGATGCTCCAAGCCTGCAACATAAAAAAGGTCGATCGCAGCTGTCATTTTAGTCCAGGTAATTAAAAATCAGAGTATATGCAACTCTTTTTGAGGCAGGGGAAATACATTTCGTACACTAGCAGTTTCTTTACTGGGATTAGACCAAAGCAATGAGAGTTATCCACTGAAGATTCGCAGGTAACAGCGTCAATTGCCGGCTTGTTTGGAGATTCAGCAAGGTACCCCTATTAAAGAGGTAACCCTTGGGCTAATACTCCATTAAAACTCCCTTCCGTCCATGTGCCCTGCGCTCATGGTAGGAAAAACGTGAGACTTAGAACGTAGTTACGCCCACGCTGATCCTGCGCGTCACTGCTTGAGAATGCCCCGGGAGAGACCAGCTCACTTCGTCAACAGGCGTTTGATCATAGCCCCTGACAGCCATTGATATTTATGACACCAATGGCGAAGTTAACATTTTTTTTTTATTCGCCACTTGACGCACACGCTTGTTGATGTATTTTTTCGTTATTTTTTTAACTTTTATTTTGGTGTTCTTTTCTTAAGGACGAAATAAAGAAGCTGGGATAAGGGAATTACAAAGATCCCCTCTAACTAGGGGCTAAATCCCTGTAGGTGATCTCTCTCTAGGTGAAGTGGTCATCCAGCCACCGGGGTGACCAAACTTGATGCACGGAGCGACATGGTGTAGTAACCAAGTATACTAAATCCCATGTTCTTCCAACTCAAGCGTGGATAAGAAGCGCAGGTTGACGTTTAGTGAGATAGTTGGGAACGCCTGTACCATAGTTCTCTTTCAAGTAGTTGCGGCACTTCTCGCCGCATTTGGTTCTCCCTCTAAACGAACGAGCTTACAAACGAATTCCCCCTGCGTTAACAAAAAAAAGGAAACGATAGAAGGATCAGACGAAATGAGATAGAAAAGATGAGATATGGGAAAGGGATATGGAATAGGGAGACGGGATAGGGAAGACGGGATAGTGGAAGTGGGTCATCGGAACTCTCACTTATCGTATAGTACTCGGCATGCAACTTTGCCACGTTTTGGCGTAGTGGGGGCAAGTTCAACACATATATACACGTTGTGCTTGTGTAGTGCCTGTGAATAACCGCGGTTTGACGTACTAGAGACCTAAAAAACGGCTTTAGCCAAGTTGCGTGTCGGGGATTATACAATACATTACATAACAAGATTACGTGAAGGCCAATTCCACACGGATATTCTGTGAGATATCGTGTCGTGGTCACGTGAGAAGTCGTTGTAGCCTAATGGCTAGCGCACGCGTCCTCAACTCAAAAGGCGCAGGTACGATTCTGGCCAAATCGCATGCACTACTTAGACAGTCGTGTTAACAACGGTGAAGGAAAACATCGTGATGCAATCTGCACATCGACATAACCGACGTGTCCACCCTGCCAAGCCACCTTGGACAAGCGTGGCGGGTATGTGTTCCGTTCCCTTATGGGCCGAGGAGGCCCGAGCCACGCGGTGGGGCGCTTATAGGCTTATTATATATTCTGTGAGAGCTGGCCCTAAAAGTAGTAATCAAGATATTGAGTCCAACATGACTTTACCACAGCGGTGTACTGGCGTTCATCAAAGACATAAGATTTGGCTGAGGGCTGACTTATATGGGTCCGGATTGCGCCTAATTCCTGTTTAGGTATTTAAGGATTATTCTAAAACCTAACTAATCGGGAGTACTTTACACAAGCTCTAGACAACCCGTGTAAAGATATTGAAAAAAAAATTATATTCAATAAATAGTTTTACAAAAGGTGTATGTTTGCTCAATTTAGTATTAAGCTACGGGATTAATTTTAAGTTGCAATTGTTCCTAAATAACGACATTAATTGCTCAGTGCTAGGTTTAAGGAAACAAGAATAAAATAATTTTCATATATCTGTTTTTTTATTTATCCCAATTTTCCTATTAGAAGTTATGTTAGTACGTTACTACCGATTCAATACCTACATACTACTCGACCGAAATAGAAAGTGAACTTTTTTTTTACTTCTGGCAGTATAATATTTTCTTAAGTTTTCGCGACTTGTATACATAATAAAATAACGTTAACGGTTTAAAATCTGTGACGGGAACCACGTGGCTGGAGAGCTTCAGCATGTCAAGCGAGTCTCCAATCAACGCAATCAGCTGAAGACTTCACACCAACATCACAAAGGCCCCAAACTACCGTCAGTTGAGCGGTGCCGTTACCCCACCCTACATCAAGGGGGTCACAGATATAATTGGTCACATCTTCAGGCGAGCTTCAATCAAAACATCTTTCAAGCCGCATAAAAGATAACCCAATTTTTGAGACCTGTGAAATGCAATATCTCACACCAGAATGCAGGAGTCTACGAGCACGATTGTGAGTCTAGAATATCATACATTGCTGCATTGGGTAGACAAAAAGGAGCATAAAAACACGGGTAAAAGAACACATTGCTGACATGTAACACACAAGGTCTACGAATTCTGCGATCAGTGAACACACGCTGGATAAACCCAACCACTACATCAGATTCGATAACCCACAAATCTTCGCAAAAGAGAATCGTTTTATACCTAGAATGATGCGTGAGGCTATTGAAATCAAAAAACACCCAAATTTCGATATAGAAGATGGTTGGCAAGTACCACCTGTTTGGGATCCGATCATCAAAACTGTTAAGACCCAAACCCAGCAAAAACCAACTGCCAGACCTCAAGACACTATGAGCTCTTTCTGCGTGCAACGGAACATAAACCAACTTGACTAATAATTTCTTTTATTTTTCCTTTCACTCATTTTAATATTATATAGAAAAATTTATAACTAGGCATCTTTGCTGAAGAGTTTCGTGCGCCACTTCTTCTCTTTTAGCCACATCATGTTGTGAAGCGGTGGTAAATTAGATTAGGCTCCAATAGAGTAAATAATAACCATTAGACTTTAGTTCTTAAATGATATTATTGTACTCTATGGCATGGAGGATGATCTCGATACTAAAATTTAACTTTACTAGGATCGTATAATCCTATAGACTAGCGTGCCGCAGAAAGAGACAAAAACAGAATACGTCACTATATTTAGGGATACCGTGTGAGGAAAAATTAACCAAATTTGTGATAATTAGAAATTAATATGTAAGGAAGCCTGTAAAATGAACTTGATAAATCGATTTTCATTGACAGGTAGAGGCATGCTATGCGGAGGAAAAGACATGCTCCCTAACTAAAATTAATTGTGATAAGGGCAGAAGTGACGATGGATAATGATGATGTGGTTCTAAATATCTGCCATTTTTTATGTGATAATAGGTTCTGGCTTTGTGAATAAATAATAGAACATGTTTATTTTTAATTGACTTTAATTGATTTTACAATTTTTTAGATTTTTGTCCTAAAGTACAAAAACCCGATTAGTAACCATAACATTGTTGGACAAAATATTTTTTATTTGTATTACTTACTAGTGATGGTTGTTGAGAATATACGAATTTATATAACGAAAATAATTTATCTTAATACTATATATAGCAAAAACTGTATTGATTGTGGGAAAATCATATTATTTTTACTGCTATACTGCACTTACAGGAATGTTAAAATATTTTCAGTTTCCATAATTGTATCTTCATTTCAACTGAAGGAGGAAGATGATGGATTACAGGCTGTTTTTTTTTAATAAAGTGCCAAAACATTTCCGGTTATTTTCACCTTTGCAACACTGACACTACATCTTGACTATGAAGAGTTTTTGGCGGGAACTGAAAGGAGATGTTGTGCTGTGCAGTTTTATTTTCTAAAAATGTGTAAATTTACTCTAAAATGAACAATAGTTGTAGGATATTGATACTTTTTGAGTAGTAATTATATGTTTTCTGAGAAATGAGAACCATATAGTAAAATATGGCCTTTTGAGTTGTCACAAGAACTCCGTTGAATGACACTAGCTGATTACCTACAGTCCCGCTGTGCTACACATATGCTTAAGATTAAGAAAATGAAGAAACTATATTGTAAAATAAGATCTGGCTTAAAAGCGTAGTTGCCAAGCCATAAACCTAAATAAAAAAATTGTCTATGAACATAAACTTCATTTCTTGAAGTGGAGTTTTGAACAAACACACCACAGGTTTTTAATTTCGCGGGTATAAGCAAAATTTTCCTCCGCGACTTGAAAAGTTTTATTTTTCGTTTTTTAGTCACAGATAACATGGTTATTGTACATAAAATGGCAAATAAATCTCTAAAACCAAAGTATTAAAGTTATTAATAGAGGAAAGCAACTATAATTGTGTTGAAATGTATCAAAACATGAAAAGTGATGATTGGATTTTATGCACTTCAAAGACCACACCAGGAAAGCTTTATTATTTCAATATTCGCAGTGGAGAAGCTTTATGGAAACATGAGGTCGAGGTACTAGATTTAAATTACTAATGCTATAAGCATCTTATAAATCTCTATAAATATCTTAAACTACATCCAGAACTAAACACGGCAAAACTTTCAACTTTGAAATCGTATCTCGCAGCTATTGTTTCTTTCTCTATAATAGTCTGTCCATTTACTGATAAACTTAAAGATTATTTAAATTAAAAATTAGCTATTTTTTGTTAGTGAAACGATATAAAACAATTGAAAAATTAGATCGTCATGTCTCAACTAGTTTTTCCTCTCTGTTATCTTCAAGAAGCTATGTTACTGTTCAGGCGAAAAACACTGTTATTTTCATTTGTATAAGAATCATTGATTTGTTTCTTATTTATAACGTCTTTTTAGACCAAACCATATCTTGAAAAATAATTTTATTAATACTGCCAATTTTCTACTGATTTAGTCTAAATATTATGTTGTAAATAAATTATGAAATTTCAAAAGTGCAAAATCACCTGTGGCGCCATCTAATCGTGTAAAAGTTAGGAACTTTATTATTACTATGTTTTCTATGGAGACATAAGGAAGATCATCTCTGTATACTCTAAGTTTGGTGGGTATACTTACCATTTTCATTAATATGGGAAGGTTCCAAGCTTAACACTGACACATTTATGGGTTGGCTGGCTTATTATTTTGTTAAAATACTTTTACTTTAATATTTAACTTTAAATAAGTCATCTACAACATTTAATCATCATTAAATAATATGGAGCAGTGAGTCAATATGAAAATAATGTCAAGCAAATAGTTTAAATTCTCAAATGACTTAACAAAAATTTGAATAAGATAGATAATGTACAGACTGCATTTAAAACCAGATTTTTTTTCTTAAATTGAAAACATGATAATAAAATATCAAATCTCTCTAAATTAATTTAATCACTCTAAATATTGCTATAAAGTCTGATTTGTCCTTTGTATCTTACTCATAACAACTTTTAAGTATAAAAGTATGCAACATGTGCATTTCACTGCCAAATTTATTATTACTATTCCAGAATATGTCCAATAAGAATCCAACAAGCTATCAAAGGGTATTTGGGGATAACATGCATATTGAGTTAAAGGAACCACCAGCAACCAGTTTTGCAAATCAACTTCCAAAAAGTGGACATATATATAATGCCATGAATACTATAAACTTCAATAGACTGTTGGAAAAAAATGTAAATTATGGATCGAATGAATCACCAGATAATGTCAATGCCTGCCAATTTCCAGATATTGGTCCAACAAGAACTATAAGCTCTCCAATATTTGCTTCATCCACATGCCTAAAAATTGTACCAAATGAGTTTAGTTCTAATATGTGGGCACCAATATTGTCTCAAATGTTTGGGCAAGAATCAGTTAAGACACAAAATGAAAGGGATGTATCTGTGCATGCATTACCAGTACCCCTATCTAAACATTATAAAAACTATGAAGAACCTAGATTCAATTACCATCTTGAGATAAAAAGGGGTGCTCCAAATCTTATGGTTACCTCAACACCTATAGGAAAGAGAGTTAATGCATTTAATTATAAACCAAATAAATATAATGATACAAGCAAAAGTACACAAACTGAATTTGTTTTAGCTGAAACATCTGAAAGAGCTAATTCAGCAGGACTTTCACTAAATCCAACATTATTTGATATAAATAAGAAAATACATAGATCAGGAATGCTCATTACATATAATGACTACTTAAGCAAAACTGTAAATAATTGTGAACCAAAGTTCAATTTCCATGATGCAATTCAAAACAATGTCTCAGAAGAAAAGATACTTGAACCAAAAACAGATAAATCAAATTCAATTAAAACATCACAAAATTCTGTATCAAGCACTTCTCATTGTCCTAGAAAAATTGGCATAGAAAAGGATGTCCCAAAAATATCTGAACTTACTAACACTTTCAGAACTAATTTAGACATTAATGGTCTCAATAATATTCAGGAACCTGATTCTATTATAACACAGAACCAACCACAAAAATTTACAGCCAATTTAGAACCAAGGAAACCATTATCTATACAGAAAACTGATTATATACCCAAATTATGCCAAGAACTGCAATTTACTGATTCTAATTTAAAGACTATGAAATTAACATCTGATCAGAAAGTTGATTATGTACCAGATGTATCCAAACAAACACAATTTTCTGACTCAAATTTAGAATCAAAGAATTCACACAATAATCAAAATGCTTGTTATATTCCAAAAGTCTGCAAAGAATTACAATATTCATATTCAAAAGCAAAGAAGTCATTATTTGGACAATACATTAATATCCCAGAAGCATCCAACAAACTACAAATTCCTAAATCAAAAGAAATGAATCATTCTTCAGCTAATCAAGAAATTGGTTGTACCACAAAAGTATTTAAAGAATTGGATATGACTAAAACAGATGCAACATTAATGGAGCTGGCTATCCCAAAAGCATCACTAAATATGCCATCAATATTTGATCCAGACAACACTACTGAAGATTTGAGATTATTATTGAATGCAAGAAAACGCTCAAATGCACAAATATCTAATGACAATGGTATATTTTTTTTAAAATATGATCTTTGCATGTGGTTTAGACTATATTTGTTTATCACAAATATTGATGGCCTCTGTGTTTGAAGGGTGGTGTGTTGAAATGCCTTTGCTAGCCTGCTCACTGGAACACAGAGGTACTGGTTTTTATCCCTGGCATATTAAATATTGTAAAAAACAAGCTTTAGTTATATAATATAGTCTGGGATTGGACCCAGAGTTGAGATTGTTACAATCATAAACTGTTTAAATTTGGAAATCACAGTATGGTCTGTTGCCAATTAAGAAAAATCATTGTCTCATTGTTCTAGTGGGTTGTTGTTCTAATGGCATTGGTACATTTTGGTATAACTGGTTTTAAATATAATCACGACATGGTACAGCTATGCTAGACTCATCTTTTCAACTTTTCTACCAGTTTGGATGGTATGATAATACACTGAATATTGGTATGAAATTGTTAGCTTTAAGCTAATTTCATACAGTGAATAAGAGATTCGGTGGCCCACTTCTCCTCCCCTTCCCGATTATCTCGTCTCCCCCCCCCCCACTTCCTTAAAAGCTGGCAACTCGTCTTGTTTCCGTTGTTGCAAATGTTCATAGAATATGGTAACCACTTTACATCAGATGGGCCCCATAGAGGTTTAACTGCTTAATATAAAGCTGAAGAGTTTGTTTCTTCGCTTGAATGCGCTAATCTGAGGAACTACTGGTCTGATTTGAAAATTTCTTTCAGTGTTAGATAGTCCATTTATTGAGCAAGGCTATACAGGCTATTCAATAAGGGGTAATTCACAAATTTAATAACTTTTTGACCCCTATACCGTCCTTGTTACATCATATTACAAAAAAAATTATAAATAAATACAAATAAATTTTTGTTCATTGTCCAAATTTCGTGTTTTTAAGCTTAAATATATTTTAAAATGTGATGTTATGTTTAGCACCTCTCCCAATCATTGTTACATTTCGTCGATTCACAGCCCGAGCCACCCTCCCCCTCCTCTTTGACATTTAACATAAATTACGGTAGGTCCCTAAAATTCGTTAGCTTTATTTTAAGAAGACCAAATATACCATGCATATAGCAATATATATTATGTTCGCAGAAAAGAAAACTACACTTGAAGAGCCATTGCTCCGTAAAAAACGAGTTTCTTTTAAAGAAGATCCAATAGAAGATGTTATTGATGCTCCTCAAGATGTCCTGCAAATACAAGTTAATAATGTAAGTATGAAATCTTTTGCTCTTTCACGTGTTCCCAATCATTTGGGGTCAGCATACTATTGCTACATTCCATAAGAGGCTCAAAACAACCATGTTTTCGACTGCGGTTTTTCCCATTCCGTTTGCTTGCGGACATTACAAATTATAAATTCTAGTGGAACGGATTATGGCGGTGATGTCATAAACTATGAAAGACACAAATGTCATTGGTTGATTTGAAAATCGCGCCTTTTTCAATGTCAATTCATAGAGAGAATTAATAATTTATGGTTAACGCCCACTGACCCACCTCGTGAGCCCTGTGTAATCGAAAATGATGACTTTTCACGACCACCATAACGACCATGGTCGGTATGTGGAACAGCTGACAGAGCATTTTAAGAGCTGTGAGCCACAAGAGGAACGCGCCCTCTGAATAAACTATGACGCCATCATAAGCCTGCGAAAATAATGGCCTTTAACTAGCTCAAATTTAATCGAGATTTTAAATATTTTATTAAAAATAAATTCCCTATTATTAGTACCAGTGTAGTAGTTCTCTCTCTCTCTCTCTCTTTGTGTGTGTGTGCGCACGCGCGCGAGCGCGCGTGCGTTCGTGTGTCTGTGTGTGCGTGTGTGTCTGTCTGTCTGTGGGTGTGTGTGCGAAAAATAAAGAGACTAAAAATGAATATGATTCGATGGAACATTGACAATGCAGAACTGATTATTACAACTAATCAGACATACACACTATTGCAATGTGCATGTACATGTTCAGCCATGAGTAAAGTCAGCTCGCCTTCGTAAATTGTTAATGATAGTACATGAAAGGTTATTTTTCAAAGTTGTAAATTACTTTACAGAGCGATAGCCAATCACACCAATTATTGGAAAGAAATGGGTCAAACTTAAGCCAAAACTGCCGTTATGTTCTGGTAGATTTGGATATACTTTTTGAAAATCTCGATGTCGTTGTAGATTTTGTTAAGAAAGGTAAGTATCCAAAAGAAATAGTTATTGTACATTTAAAGGCAAACCGTTTAACATTTACTTACATAAGTAAAAAAAATTACGGAGCAAACAGGAGAAATTATTTTGTTTTTCAATACTTCTTGTACAGCCTTGTTTGTCCAAAAAGATATTTATAATATTTATTCACTCTTTGTACAAAAGCATGTTCCATCTGATATAAATGAATTTTGTACAAAGCAAGCCAATCAAGTATATTTTGCTAATGCCCCTGCTGTCTGAATTATTTATAAAAAAAATAACTTGAGTTGCTAAAAGCTCAAATTTATTTAAACGAACTCTTAAAAAAGTTGCCTCAGTTACTCATTATAACATCAGCTGTCTTCCAGTGAAAGTCCCGTGGAAATTGGTCCAAATGTTTCAGACATTAGCCAGAACATACAGACAGACAAAAAATTTTAATACTGTCTTTTTGGTATATTTACCGTATATAGATACTATCATATGTATTTAGTAAAAAGCTGCTAGTTTGTCATTAGAACTAGATAGAGATAAATGTTAATTTTGGAAATAAAACAAGAAAATTTACCGATTTCCGGAGTTATGCAGTAGCATATATTGTTTACAACTAAAAAGGTTTTATTGTCTTTTAGTTTTAATTTAATATTTTAAATATAGTAAAAGTCATTCCAATCAGGGCTCTTTTTATCGGCACGCGAACAAATGGAGGAATTTGGACAAAAATTATAGACTTACAACTTTCGAGAATTAGGGTACCTCCAAAAAAGAAACACAAACAGGCCTGTTCCCAATAATACATTATAATACAGAGAACCTCTATCTATTAGAATCTCTATTATAAATTAATTAAATAATTATTTCCCTCTCCAAAATATATAGGTAGGTACATACATACATGACTTTCCTATAGTTAATACGTTCGCGTTTGCCTGATATTGTGCCTGATGTCAGCTGAAAATGGAGCATGCTTATCTAGAAAATACCTCATCACGCGTCTGTCGACGTTTAACGTTATCAATAATGTCGCATTATAAATGGATACAGCCACTATTAGTAACATTGTGTCAGGTGTAGCAGCAACTATAACGCTGTCTAGCTTTGTAGATGGAATATTGAAAGGTCGCGTAGTTTATAGTTGGTGAAATTTTAGTAGGTATTTAAGCATCATGAAAACTTGTACAATTCCTTGTATGACATTTAAATCACACTTGGATCAGAGCCCCAACCCACGCCTGCTATTGTCAATATACTAGAATATTCATGCCCTGGCGTCATAATAAATAAAATCTTAGTATTTTGTAACGTTCTCGTGAATTAGTCACATAGTAAAACTACATTTTACCATGATGCTTAAAGCGGTTGAAATCTAGTTTTATTTAATAAAATCTTTATGTCGTAATCTTGTCTTAATATATATAAATTATGTATCATGTTGTTTGTCCGCGATGGACTCCCAAACTACTTAACAGATTTTAATCAAATTTGCACACCGTGTGCAGTTTGATTCAACTTGAAAGATAGGATAGCTTACATCTTAATTTATAGTTAATGGGTTAAGCGATGCGAGGTTCGCCGGGTCAGCTAGTAATTATATAAATATATTTCCTCTTCGTGTCTATGTCACTGATCCCCTTAACGGTCGGATTGATTTTGATGATTTTTTTGCATCCGTTCAAGTGGATTCGGGACTGGCTTATATTTACATTACGCCCGGTAGGTGGTGCAGGGATTGCGAATTTTCTTTTTATGGGCAGGACAATGTCTGACTAATAATATAAAAATTATAACACTTTGTAAATGATGATATTTTTTTAGGGTTCAATGGCCCAATGGCTAAAATAATAGATGTCTATTGCTACTGAAGAATTCAAATTGCAGTTTTAACTGTTTTATTATTTCTTTGTAGACGAAGAAAACCGCCTTTTTATTCCGCGTGTAATGTCAGAAGTGATCGAATCGATATCCTTAGGCGATAGCCGAGGGAGACAAAACGTGGTTGTTGCAAGGAAGCTGTATAGGGTCATAACATTTCCACCGCCTCGTGTTGTTGGTGAGATATTTCTCGTAATTAATATAATGTGTAGGTGGGGAAGTCAGTCAGTGGGGGAACTCTATACACCTCTCGTTATTTCGTTACTCTCGTTATGTATTTGAATAGCAATGATGGCTACAAATCGGTTAGAAAAGCTAAGACTCTTTTTAATTCTAAAAATCTTCAAATTGAACTTGAAGTTAAATTCGGTTTAAAAAAGGTAAAAAAACGAGAGGTATACCCCACTGACCGACTTCCCCATCTTGACCATGATTGAAAAAAATTAATATGTAAACATTTTTACAAGTAAACTTTGTAGACAGATCGCTGTCAGTGGAGAGCGTTCCCTAAATGATGGCCGCATTCCCACGTTGTATGGTAACGCTAGTCCGTTGCCCTAAATATAGGCCAGCCCTTTGGTCACACGAGACTTCTTTCAATCACCTTCAAAGATCTCGACAAACTTGATAAGCCTCACGTCCCCATGGCCCCAAAGTCGCAACCTCAAATAACAAAATAGTAAAATCACTACATAGTATAAAACAAAGTCGCCTTTTCTGTCCCTATATCCCTATGTGCGCTTAAATCTTTAAAACTACCCAACGAATTTTGATGTGGTTTTTTCCAATAGATAGAGTGATTCAAGAGGAAGGTTTATATGTATAATACTAAGGCAACATTGCAATTTTAGAGGTTTCTATGTAGTGATGCCCGTGCAAGTCGGAGCGGGCCGCTATGTTTTTATAATGGCACCCGTGCGAAGCCGGGGCGGGTCGCTAGTAGACTATAAAAATTAGTACGTTCAATCAGTTCTCCCGATTATTAAAAAAAATTGTTGTCAGATTAATTATAAACACTAAAAGATCTACATTCTTTTTAATGACTAAACAGCTGAATGAATTTTAATGAAAAGCTTAAGGTTTTTTTCAAGATAGGTTGTATTTTTTTTTAACATTTTTGAATTTTGAAACATTCTTCATTGGGGCTCCGCTCCTATTGATCTTAGCGTCATGATATATAGCCTATAGCCCTCCTCGATAAATGGGCTATCTAACATAAATACATTTTCAAATCAGACCTGTAGTTCCTGAGATTAGCGCGTTCAAGCAAACAAACTCTTCAACTTTATATATTAGTATAAGATTATACTATTGATGTGAATTAAACAAATACTTACGGTAATGCTTCCTTGCCTACGCGCGCAGTACTAAAGAAGTTTATTTGTCTATTATTTTACAGTTCGAAATGTAGAATTACTGGATAGAGTCTTTGAAGATACTGGATCTTTACTGTCCTGTTGTTTGCATTTGCAAAGACTTCAGTATCGTGTGGTAAGTTTGTGTAGTGGAAAACTGTACTTATTAGCATATATTAATAATACTTAGAATGACTGCCCAGTAAAAGTTTACTAGAACGTTCTAAATTCCTAAATAACTATCGCCTCAGATTATTCTTCTCCCGCTTTTTAACTGAGACACCAGGTTCGATTTTCTGTATGTGTAAAATTTGTAAACAAAATTTGCCTTTTTAATTCTAATTCTGGTTTGGGATTTCGTTGTGATATATTTTACCCATAACAGAAGCGTAACTTGCTAAGTTTGGAAATATACAATGTCTGTGTTTGCTTGCCGATTTATTATGAGATAATTGTATAACCCCGCAAGTCGTCTCTGGCGCATTTCCCATGTGCTAGGTTTAAAATATGACGATTTTTTAAAAATATTATTAAGTTTTTACAGTAATGATATTACCGGATAATATTTTTGTGGACAATCGAGTACCTACTCTATGCATTGTGTGAATAACCAGATGGCGGCACTCCGATGAATATAATATGCGTTTCCCACATTAATAAGTTTACGTCACGGGTTGAACGGCTGGAGTTAGAGACCATAGAACACAGATAAGATATTAGTTACCGCGTAACCATAGAGTATGTATTTCGTATCGCGTTCGCTTCCAAAAAGTTGTTTCAGACATATTGATAATTAAATAAGTATTTGTTGATTTCAGGTACATATCTCTAATGACAAAACCACTCAAGAGCGTGCACAAACATACAAAATCCCATGTTACACACTTTCTGAAATATCAAATTACGTCTTGTCCACTGCACCACAAACCAATTATGAAAAAACCGACAATCATAACAATTTCCTATTATGTAACCTTTATGACTTCAACAGTAATTTCACATATGAAGAACAAACTGAAATTCAGACTGACGTAATTAAATTAAGAAAGTTATCATCCGCTTCGAGTGATAGTAAAAAAATAGTTTTGGATGATAAAAGTAAAGAAATTAAAATAAGTTTCAGCAATGATAAATTAGATGGGAATCAAAACGTTCTTGGTAACAATCAAAAAGGAATTAATAACAACCAAAATGTCGTTACAAGTCAGGATTCACAACATGAAGACGATACTAATCATACTGATAGAGAGTCTAGCGTTTCGTCTGTTTTTTTCGTTGACAAAGCGAGCAACAAAATATCAAAGACTAAAAATATATTAACTGCCAAAAACGAGAAAATTTCCAACTCTTTTAACTATATTTCAAAACAATCAATGAATTTAAAAAGATTTGATATAACTGCAAATTCAAAAGCAAACGTTGATGAGTTTAATAAAGAAAACAAACTAGGCGATAGAGAAAACGATTTAAATAATGTTAAAGATACCAAAAACGACAGTGAAAACATAGGCTTACAAAATTTCGATAAATTGATCCGTTCTTTCAAAATACCCAAATTCTCAAGAAATACAGAATCGGAAGGCAAAATGAAAATGTGGTCACTTGATGATAATTTGATGAGGTTTATCGGCGAAGGCGATGAAGTTGGTGAGAAAATTGTGAAGAGAATAGAAGAGTGGATGTGTAGTCTGAGACAAGTAATGGAAGAAACTTTAAAGGATCTTTTAAAGGTCAGTATTTGTTAAGTTAAATGTAGATTTCTAGTTTTTTATTTTGCTTCAGTTTCAGTAGCCTAACAATAATATAAATGGAAATCTTATGAATGCTGATTTTCTATATGTACTATCCAGTTATATCCATTATTATAATTGGTTAAAATTTAACATAAATAACATGCAGCAGTTACAGATAGGTTAGTAGTGAAGACATCGAGTGTGAATAATTTTAATATACATTACTTAAGTCCAGGGCTTTTTTGTGGGGCACGCGGTGCCCTTAAAGTAAATTTCGAAAATATCGAAAATTGTCATTAAAATAATGTGTGCGTGTACTAGTGTACACACGTAAGAAGTGAAACTTCTTTATGACCTTATTTTTCGAAAAATGATCTACTATATGCAACTTTACTACATATGGTCGAATCGACCGTGGTAGGGTCAAGAAAAAGATGGCGCGTATGTAACCGAAAAAAGTGACGGTAATTTTTTTTCCAACGCCAATAAAGGAGTTTCACTTCAAAAATGAAAAAGAACAATTTTGGTAACCTTTACAAAAAAAATGGATTTTTAAATAGGTTTTTTAGAGTGTCGGTACAAACAAAAAATTATAGACTTACAACTTTCGAAAATTAGCGTGCCCCCAAAAAAGAAGTGACAGTAAAAGCCCTGCACAAGTCTATTTTGTAACACACAGACGCAAATGCACGGGCACATAAACATTACTCGTTAAATACTATGGTAGCTAAAATATATTTGTAATAAAATAGCATACTATGATCAGCTTACTATCATATTAAAAATATTTTTTTTTTTTCAAATATAAATAATACGTCAAGTATTATGTATCTTTCGGTTCTTTTTTCTACATCGCCAGATTAGCTAAGAATTTCCTGTAATTTAAGTTGCCTGGAATAGATCGCTTTAAGCGATAAGGCCGCCTATTGTATTGCCTGTATAGTATTGTGAATATGTTTTTTGTGCGTTTTTATTTTGGTGTGGAATAAAGTAAAAATCTAGGCTGCGACATTTTGTAAGATCATAAAGAGTATTTTGGTTGATTTTACCCTCTTTCCAGGATCAAAGAGCAATGGAGAAGTTATCTAGAATTGGGAACATATGTGAGTGCCTTGAATGCGTATTGATAAGTTACAAAGATCATAACAAAATTAAAATTATAACCGGAAAACTGTTACAGCTATTGCGGGAAAATATTTTGAAAAATGGTAAGTTGTCGCGTCGTGTGTAATCGTGTCAGCGTGAGTGCAAGGAAGCGAATGCGTGAGTGCGAGTGCGTGTGCTTAAGTACGATTGTGTTTGTGAATGTGAGTGCAAGAATGTGTGCTTAATAAGTGCGAGTATGTGTGTGCATGAGCGCGATTGCGTGTGTGAACGTGATTTCGAGAATGTGTTTGTGCGTCAATGCGAGTATGTGTGTGTAACCGCACGTGTGTGAGGATGAGTACAATTGTGTGTGAGCGTGAGTGCAAGAATGCGTATACTTGAGAGCGAGTATGTGTGTGCGTGAGTACGATTGTGTGTGTGAACGTGATTCCGAGAATGTGTTTGGATATGAATGCAAATATGTATGTGTGTGTGTGCTTACACTATTCAGCGATATCTGAATCAATTTTTAACATTCTTTGTTGATGTGACAGCAATTAATCACCACGTTACAGGCTTGTTCTGTAACGAGCCATTCTATTTTTCAGGTAAATTAAACCCTGACATAAAATCGGATGACTTTATGAAAATAATAGGATGTTCTATTCTGCTTATTGAACAACTAAAGGTGAGTTTCTTGGAATTCTTAACTTAGCCCCAGCTATCCTTCAGCAATAATATACTCGTAATAACAAAATATGTTGGCTTTGAGAGTTTGTCAAATCTTAAACAGTATTAAGACAAATGAATGGATAGAGAGATGCCTGTAAAATGATTTATGGAATATTTTCAGTTATTACACACAGATAATGAACAGCTAGTTGATGCTGAATTATCTTTACACAATATATTGGAGTCGTTGATGAAAAATGACGAGCCTGTTATAGTTGGATCGCCGTCTAAAACAATCAGCACTGTGGCCAGTGGTTCCAAGTATGCCAGGCGGAATTGTAAGTATCATAGAACCGAGGAAAATCTTTTATTACCAAATATTACTACAACAGTCACATATATATATTCCTGTATTAATTATTACATAATTAGTTAATTATTAGTTATTTTGGATACTAATATATGCTAGAATGTACTGTGCCTCTACAATTGGGATTCTGTTTTTTTTAATATTTAATGGAAAGATCATGTTAAGTTTTATAGCAATCTATTACTATTTTATTGTTTTTCGCTATAATTAAAAAATTACATCAAATTAAATTACTTATTTGGCGTTTTTCAAAATTTTTCAAAAAATTTATCTTTTGCTTTATTCTAAGTTTGTAGAAAAAACAATAGAAAAACTAAAATGTTGACTATAGCTAACTCCAAGGTGTCGGTTGACTATAGCTAACTTCAGGGTGTAGGTTTTTCGTGTGACAATTAATTCCCTCATCATCACTATGACAAGTCATCGTAGCTTCGTAGTACAATAGGCTTACTATTAAGCGTCTATCGTTTTAGAACTTAATTTGCTTGCTTTTTAATTTTTTAATGACAAATCTCAGATACAAATATGTATGAGTGTCCGACATTTTTACGAAAAATAATGAAATTATCGTTTTTTACAGATATCAAAGAAGTGTCTCAAATAAAGAATTACATCGAAAAACATTTTGTTCAAACTTCGTTACAGAAAGAGGCTCTCGACGAAAGATTCGATATAATAGTAAGTTCTTTGAATGTTCATATATTTAAGGGTAGTTTATTTCGTGTTTTCCACAGATGCTAATGTTAGTGAAACCATATCGAGGGCTTCATAACATTAGGCGTATACGCAAAAATGTTATTTTTTTTGTAGTTTACTAAAACTGTGCATGTTATAATTTAGAAAGCCTTTTTTTATTTCAGGAGATCAGCAGACAGGTAGACGGCCCACTTGATGGACAGCGGTTACCATCGCCTATGGACATTTGCAACACCAAAGGTGCTACGAATGCGCTGCTGCTCTCTTTAAGGAGCCGTGAACCTGGTCACTAATGCCGGAACACAACACAAGGTTGTTATGGCGACATACTCTAGACCAGGGGTGGTAGCAATCCAGTCGGGCAAATGCCCTCCCACCTGGCTGTGGGTTGTTTTGTCGCCTCTTACGACAGGCCGCCGGGCCGCAGGAAATTGTATTCTTTCTCCGTTCCTGCACAGATAAAAGTGCCTTACCAGCATGTGTACTTAAAAGAAACTTATTATACCAAATTTCAGCCTTATACAATCAACGAATTTTCTTTTATTCCCAATTTGTCTCTTGTGTAAAAGTGCACTTTTGTCTACGCCCATTTGTTATGAACCCCGAGGGGGTATCTAGGTGTATTGATAAGATTAAAGTTTGCTCGGATTTGAGTGAATTTGAAATTATACGAGTGTGCATGTATAGCAGCTTACACTTAACTAAAACTCGCTCGTATCGTTCTGTTTAATTTCAAAGTTGAAAATTTCATAACACAGTTCAGCCGTTCAATAAAGCCACATTTGGTATGTATCAAATTGATTAATGTGATCAATCAATAATGATACGATAAAAAATTGGAATCTATATAGAATAGAGGTGGCCAGTTCTTATGGCTTACTATAGTTTGCTCCACATGCCAAACCCTTCATTTTACTGATACAAAAACGAAAATATACAAATATATAATAATAACAAAGAAACTAAGTCCATATAATTTAAACAAATGCCCAGCAAAACATGGAGATGAGTCGAAGCCGACCTAATTTGAAGTAATATAATGAATAACACTCTCGGGATTCCGAGGAAGTCATTACAGCATCGATAAAAATAAAACGATTTATTGAGAAAAGCTTAGGTTACTACTTAAATTTTATATATATATGGTAATAATATAAGGAAACGTTATTTATCAATAGAATCTTTTATTGATTATAAAATATATTTTATTCTTAGTTCCGTTATTCCTGAATATGTACATAAGAATTTTGTGAATCATTATTAGTATCATTATTTAATCTGGATACCGAAATACGACTACCGCTGCCGTATGCGTGAGAGAAACGGAAGCCAGACAGCGTCGTAACGCGTTACGTAACGAAGCTGTTCACCCTCCCACAAGAAGTTATCACTTCATAAATTGGCTTTCGTTGCGTCGTTTATCTTTACAACGTAGAAAATATGCATAACTTAGTGATGATTTACGTTTAAATTTTTCAATTGTACATCAATCTTCAGGTCACGTCACTAATATTTAAGACAAAAAAATGGTGACTAACATAACATTGTCGTGTGATACGTTTCTAAAGAAATAAACTAATTATGATGTTTAATTATTTTAATTCTGTTATAAAGTTCGTCAATGTTTATATGAAACTTCAAAAGGTGCTTCTTAGAACGCCTCAATTGTTAGTTGTTGATTTTTTTCCATAACGACTTCACATTCTAGTAGAATTTTAAAAGCAAATACCGAAAATATGTCACCAGGTAAAGAAAATTTAAGAATTATATTTATTGCTGGAATATAACAGACAGGCTGATGTCCCACCTAATGGAAAGTGGTTATCGTCTCGGCTGGAACCTGGCCACTGATGCCGGAGCACTATTCATGGTTGTGGCGACAAATTCTAGGCTAGGAGTGGCATCCAGACTGACCACTTTTAATGATAATATAATTAATCTAGATTTCGCGTTTAGTCACTTTAATTATTCCTACATTTTAACAACTATTTACAAACGCGATTTCGTGATCACGGGTACTGAAAAATTGTCGTAACGCAAGATGTAAATAAAAATTAAGCTTAAGAGCCTATAAAAAGATTTTAATTATGTGCTATTATAATTTTAGCTTGCCAATAAAGAAAAACCAATAATATTCAGGACTCTAGGCAGGAATGTGAATACAGTTAAAATAGACAACAAAAACTCTATGACACTTGAAAATGCCAGAGACAATCATAACGCCGAATCAGCTGAGAAAATTCCAAAGAAACCTATAATTACTCATTCAAACGTCGAAATTATCACTAATAAAAAATTAGTGGACGATGGAAATAAAGAGCCGTTTGAAAATATGGTGATACACAAACCTAATGATAAATACTATGACACAAAATTTATAATATCTAATAACATTTCTAGTACAACCAATGAGTTCGATAATATAGACATTGAAGATCGTGGTAATACTTTTGGCACAACAGAAAATGGTCCAAAAGTATTAAGAAACCTCACGTTACTAGATTTATATGAAAAGAAATTTAAAGAAAACCAATTATTAAATAAGGAAAACGAGTCAAAATATTTAGAAACACATAATGCCAACAATAAATGTAACGGGAAAACATTAGACGATTCTGCTTTTGTTAATGAATCTAAAACGAGTGTAGACTGTGCTGTATCTTCAAATAATCACAGTAAAATTGAATTTCCATTGCAAAAGTTTGCTATTGAAAATTCATGTACTTCATTAAATATCAAGAAAAACAATAACGACAATTCGACAGACGATAGTGGTTACTCAAACGAAACATATAAACACAATCCTTTAAAAATGTTCATTCATAACTTGAGTTTGGTTTTTTCTTCAGTACGTAAGTTTATGTAAGTATCAATTTTCATTATTACGCTTATTGCGTTAAATTAAGTTTAGCAATTTCTACGAGTATTTAGGGAACGTGCTGCTATTGTGGATGGCGACACTATAGCCGACACCGGATCAAAACATACTGCATATCTATGGCCTGCTTTGATGGTTATATTCAACTTTGTGTTTGTGAAAGTAATTGGATTTAAAATTATAATAATATCAGCCTATAAATGTCCCACTGCTAGGCTCGGGCCTCCCATTTTAGGGGCAATAGACAGTATACGGGTTGGACACATCGGTTATCTCGATGTACAAATTGCTTCACGATGTTTTCCTTCACCGTGGTAATTATAACAATATGCATATTCGGTCATAATCTGCCTAAGTGGTGCATGAGTTCCGGCCAGGATTGAACCCGCGCCCTTTGAGAATGGGACGCGTGTACTAACCATTATGCTACTAAGATTTATATTTTAATTTACTTACTTTTATACTCTATTAATATTTTTTGTTTCTATATCAAAATATTACAGAGATTGTCACTTCTCCACTGTAAGAATTTTCAACGTTAGGTTTTTATATTTTACATGATCCTTAACTGTAGTAGTCAAATATTGAATTTTAGTGACAACACTATATCCCAAATAAGAGAGGAGAAACTTAACGAAAATAATAGATATGATCTGATTTACAAAACTGGTCAATGTGAGGAACAATTGGACATTATTATTGAAGATTTAAAAAAGTAAGTAAATTTATGGAGCCATTATATAGGTACCTGAGGGGGTTGAAGTAGTGTGGTGCTTCGGTCACCACTGTGACACCGCCCAGCACACGCCGCAATCATGCCCATGGGCATCCAGTGGGAACTGGCTTATCACTGCTGGCCATAGTCCGTTCGATGGTCGTCAGTAAAGAGGCTTGGGAGGAGGTCCAAGTGTTCAAGGAGGCAGCGGAAAGGGAAGGGGAGGGGAGGGGAGGATGCAGCTTCTTCGGCCCCCATCCGCCGCCTAAACCAGGGCGTCGAAGAAGGGACTATCTATCACCAATCCCTTCCGCTCTAACAATGACCATGAACGATAAGGTGGGGGATACTTCTCGTTCAGACACTGGTCTAGAGATGGCGCTGCGCTGTGCTTGCACGCGCAACTTATTAATAATAGTGGTGGACCAACATTCAACTCCATGTAAAGGGCTCTATGAGCCGTCGCCGTCAGGACCATTGGAAGTGTCTTTGGTTCCCCAGGTCCTGACATACGGCGTCGAGATGGACTAAAGAGGTGGTTTAGTTGTTAGGTCCGAGCATGCCATCGGGAGTCCAACACTATTATTGTTCCCCAGCGGTAGGGTGTCCGTAATGGAATACACCTCGTACAAAAAGTGTAGTGCTTCGGTGTTGGCTGATCCCTGTAGTATGTTGGTGAAGCATCACAAGGCCCATGAGAGTACAAAATGATACGATGTATGTTGTACTCTCTATGTAATTATTGCTTATTTACCTTAAGAATTATATATTGAAATCTTAACTGCTACTTGAAAACATGTAAAACCTAAACGGAGATGTCCGGAGATGCATCAACGAAGGTGGACAACTCAGTTTTAACCTTGCTAATTATGTAGTAATAAATTATTCCATGTACGCGACGTCAAAGTCAGTAAAAATTTATTTGACGATTGGCCCCGTTTTGAGGAAAACGCGCATCTGTATTGTGCTTAATATAGGTGTTGTATAAAAGCTATTTGTTTTTTCAGAATCATACAAAGAGAGTCGAATGAAGATAATTCGAACAGTCTTCAAAGTATAATGAGAAAAGAGAAAAATAAACTATACGATGATACTTTCTCCTGGTATATGTAAGTATTTATTTTTAACATAGACCGGTATTCTTAGTTCAACTGTAACGTCAAAAAATAATAATAGAAATGACAATGTTCAGTATTTTAATAGGTCGCCTTGAGGTATAGTTCGCTAGATGTCGCTGTGTCTGTTCACCTAAATTTACTGGAGACATGACATGGTTCTAATATTTTGTTGAAATATAAATCTGAAGAGAACTTGCTAAAAATTTAATTTATGTAACAATATCACTTAATATAATCAACATAAGAAAACACATTGATTGTAATTCATAGTTTTAGCAACTCAACACTAGATGGCGCTGTACAATACCGGCGAAATATACGTTTCATTTATTTATTATTTGGTTTGGTAAAAAATAATATATGTTATAAATCCATCCCCAAGTAGAATTGTAAATAACAATAAGTTGGTTGACAGTT
This sequence comes from Dendrolimus punctatus, assembly GCA_012273795.1. Taxonomy (NCBI): domain Eukaryota; kingdom Metazoa; phylum Arthropoda; class Insecta; order Lepidoptera; family Lasiocampidae; genus Dendrolimus; species Dendrolimus punctatus. Next base: position 24,814,365 of record CM022527.1, read on the forward strand.
TTTTAATAAATTCTTTATGGATCTGGATTTAGTGAGAAAGTTGCGATATTTACTAAGCGATCGTCTTTCTTAGTCTTCTTTTATGATATTAATAAATATCCAGGAACTGACTTAATATATCTGGACATTTAATGAATTACGTAACTTATCGTAGAGAGTTGGTCTGATAGAGAGTGTCGGGGTGAAGGTAAGGAAAGGAATGCTCCGGTGGTTCGGGCATGTGGAAAGAATGAATGATGAAAGAATGACTAAACAGATATACAATGCAAAAGTGGATGGATGCAGAAGTCGCGGAAGGCCACGACACACCTTCCATGATCAAATTGATCATGTACTAGCAGAAGGTGATGTCAGCCTTATGAACAGGCGAGCGTGCATGACAAGAACTATGAATGTCAAAGAAGCAAGTGAGGTGTGTAAGAATAAGACTAAATGGCGCTCTGTTGTTCGTGCCTACCCCGCAAGGGACCTGGCGTGAAGTTATGTATGTATGTATGTATATATGTATGTACGTAACTTATACACAAATAAAATAGACAGTTTGTACAAACATACTCTAATTAAATTTATACATTTATACTTATTTTTTTTATATTTTAGTTTAATTTCAGTTAATATTTACTTATAATTAGTTTTATTTAAACTAGTATCTATGTTGTATGTTCACAATTTTCTTCATATATTATTAGTTTCATATTAAGTACCTGTCTATAAAAATATATCAAAGTATTAGTTTATCTATGTATTTGCCATAAATATAAATTATACATACCTTACAGATGTAGATATTATTAAATTTCAAATCAAACGGTTCATTCTTCAGGCTGTGAAGAAGATTTAATATTAATATGTCATTCACTGTTTACAGTACGCGCAAAACTTAAACGCGCTTTGAGTGAAGTTAGTTTCGTTAGCTTGCGCAGGTCTAGTGCAATGTTAACGTTTATAACGGTGTGTTGTGCGAATGAGAAGGTATGCGAGTACCGATAGCGTGCGAGCCAGAGGGCATTACTTCGTCGGCTCTCTCCGTAAACGTTATAATTCTGTTCTGTGCAATGACGTGTACGAACTTCAAGAATGTGTTTAAGTTTGGCTCGTACTGTATGATATTATTAATTTTGAATCCAATCTCTTCGATTTTACTTTGTACACCTTTAACATGATATTAATTGATGATGAGTAAGTAAATTATTTCTTTTTTTAGACGAAATATCCAGAAATGTCTCCGAAATGCAACACTGCTACGTGATATAATGAAGTTGATGTATAATCTCATCAATGGCGATTACGAAAGCCTATCACCAGTGAGTGTTTAGTATTATAAGAAGCAAGTTATTACCCTTTTAGACATAAATTTTTGACGTTACTTTTATTTTCACAATCGTATTATATATTCAAAGTTGAAAAGTAATTTAGAATATTTATTGTGTGTTATTGTGTAAAACTGTAGAGAGAATTGTGATCAGAACCTTACTTAAGCCTTTTGATGTTTTCCCCCATGGGTATTTAACCTTGCATGAAGCGACTTTTCACATTTCAGTAACACAAATTATGTTTTTATATTAGCTTTAATTTCAGGAATTTAAAATTTGTTTAAAATTAAAACATAATATTCCCAGTTTTGAATGTTACTTGGAAAGTGATTTTCCCCCGTAATCTTGTAATAGTTACAGAAAATACAATTCAACTGATTAGTTACATCAGACTTTAAATTTAACTAAAACGGTTTTTAGGTCTCGTAGTTTAATGTAATTAATGTCTCTACCTTTAAGGTTGTTTAATTAACTACCTCCTATATTTTTGAGTTACTATAAGATAAGAGATCTCTAGAGTTAATACTGTGATGAAACATTGCCATATTTATTGTAAATATATACATGGAAGGACGACACTAGATACAAGCGCACAAATATGACTGAAATACATCAAGATGTTAGATGTTAAATACAAATAACAATATTTTAGACTTTCCAATGGGCAGCATAAATAGTTCTTATAATGCCCTTTGACACAGAATAGAAGAGAAGAAAATTTGAGACAAATACACTACAATAATATACTACATTTATGTTTTTTACGTAAATAAAAATGAGTTACAAATCTGAGTACTCTTTCATGATATATATGAAAAATGAACACTTCGCCTATTACGTATAAGTATAGTCTATTCATATACTTTAAATAAGTACAATGTTATTAATATATTAGTTTTAAAAAGATATATCATATTGTTATTAATTTTAAATAAAACAAAAGTGTTCCTGCAGCTTTCTCAAGCTTTAATCTTCGCTCGTCATATAGAAGAATTTTTTTGGGTAAAAAGCATACATAAGTCTTTAAGAATGGAATCGTGAAACGGAACTTTTGAAAATTACTCCTCGAACCATGTCATGGTTGTAATATGTACGTACAGGGCACATAAAAAATACGTAGATGAAGTTTACCCTTTAGGGAATTGAACCTGAAACTTGCCTTCTACTAAAATAGATGGGCTTGGTTAGACGATAAACTTGATCGTGTCTACGTAAACAAAAGCGTTAAATTAAGTGAGAGTTAAGTGAAGCCTCTTTTACTAGCTTGTGTGCGCAAACTGGTGTGTTTCATGCGTCTGTATGGGAAATAAAAATCTTGCCACTGATAATGTATTCCACCGTTATTACGTATTCATTTAGGTATTATGTTTTAGTGCTAAGAAATGTAGATTATATATTGTATCGTTTTAAATAGTTGACAAATTATCTTTTTTATTCAATTTCAATTTTTTTTATTCAAAATAAGTTCCACTGGAGAACAGTTTTTGAAGGTCATACATATGTTAAAATTTAATTTTACTTCCTAATCTATGTACACTATAATATATAGTATGCTATAATATTAGGATAAGCCCGGGACTGACAGAAGTCCCGGGCTTGGCTTGAAATTCCCGTGAGAATCCCGGGCACAAAGTACCACAGTATTTAAAATATAATGTAAGCAATCGTTTTAGTGAAAACTGTGACGGCATAAGGCAATTTTGATGCACCCGAACAACTACAAACCGCTCCCGGGACAATTACTGCGAGATTCCCGAGATAAAAATATCTCACATTTTATTATATAAATTTTGCTATTGATCAATGAAAAAAACACATTGGAATATCTGGCCATTTTAAATAACTCCCAGAAAAATACCAGCATGATTCCCGGAATAAAAAAGCGCAGATATTAAGTCAAGAATTTTCTGTTGACCAGCGAAAATCTCATCGAAGTCGGCGCAGTAGTTTTTACGTGAATCCTTAGCACACAGACAAGAAATCTAAAAAAAATGCATCGTGTTATCCGTCGTTTATATACATTTCAGTTAGTTTTTTTAGAATTCGGTAGAATTTTATAATATAGATTTACAGCAAAGTATCTGTATAAGATTTCATCATGTAATGAAGATAGAAGCTGGATTCTATAGCCTGATCTTGGTATAAACACACCCCACGTTTGTGAGGTGTGTTTATACCCCACCTCACAACGACAAATCCATGGAAAATTGAAGCAAAAAAGGGTTGTTTTAGTTTTCCAATATACGTATTTCATGTGGTCGAAATTCGACCATAATAATTAATGTCAAAGTCTATACTTCTATAGTCACAGATTTCGCGAAGGCTACATTGTTAATTTGACTTGAACAATAAACAAAAGAGTACATGTGCGTGTGTGTGTTAAATACATGGTAGTGTGTGTAATCTTTTTTGTATGCATAATTTTAATAAAATATTAGCATTCGTCGCTTCATCACTATATATACTAGAAGTGTGCGAAATTTCATACTCCTCCGTCTGCGCAATTTTCGTAAAAAATGGTTCAAAGTTTTTGCTTCACGTATTAATATCTTCTTCTTTTTATATATAAAAATGAATGTTTGTCTGTATGTCCTTTATAGAATCGTAAACTATTCATTTGATCATGTGATGATGTTTAGAAAAGCTGTTGAAAGCGCATGAGCCAGAGGTTTCCGAGTTGATTAACAATTGAACCCGGTAGGTGGCGCTGCTGTTGGCATCCGGGCAGGACGACGTCCGCCGGGACAGCTAGTATAGATATAAAAATATTTTATTCGTAATTGTCAACGCGTGGAGTGGTTTTCAAATTCATCGTTTCTATTGGCCATACAGAGGCAAGACATGTCTATACTATATACAAGCTTACACAGAGAAACTTGTAAAAGGTACTTACTTCATTTGACGCTTTTCTTTACGTAAGCTCCGTGTCGTCTGACTTTATACTTAGATGTGTAAGTTGCAAAAATATTTTAGTTTGTAAAGGTTATAGTTTAGTACGTAAGTGAACGTTGATTTAAACAGTATCAATTGATTTCAGTGCGTATTTGATTTCAATTTATTCGTCTTTTATATGATATTGCGTAAGTTTAGCTATATAAACCGTGCCAAAATAAAAGTTGTGTAAAAGCTCTTTTATTCATATTAAGTATTATAGTACACATGAGTGGGAGTGAAACAAACAACATCAGACTGTTCTTGTTGACATTGACATCATCTAGACTGTACTATACTTAGGGCCGCTTGTATAACGATCGCCTTTAAATAAAATTAGTTAATCATATTAACCTCCTAGCGCCTACGGTCCTTAAAAAAGTACTTCAATGAAATAGTGATTAAAGCCCAACACTAAATCCAATTTCGTCAAATTAATGCCCAGGGTACTATTCTAAGTACCCCAACTTTAACCATTGTTACTAATTTTAAGTTACCACCTTTTTAAAATCTTATATCTCCGAACGTATGTTCGAGGTTTTTGCTTGTGTATGACCAAGCACCAGTGCCAAAAACACAAAAGAAATTTGTCTTTCTTGACTTAAAATGGAACAAGATCATCGAGTGTGAAAATTAATCTTAATTTATTCATAAAATCTCTACGATTTGTGTTCATATGCTTATCAAAAATAGTTGCTCATGTACTATATTTGCTGTTTACATCAAAACTTTATATGGATCTGAGATATAGTGAAAATGATCATAATTCAAACTTTAAGATCTTTTAATAGGCCTTTGGTTATATAACGACTATCATGAATGTTTCGAATGTTTTAAATAAATAATAATAAAATAATTTTTTCTCTTAATTTTAAAAGATTATTTGTTATTAAATTGGTTTTTAAAGTTAAATTTTATTTTAATCGTTTTGAGGATAGTTGAAAAAAAAATTATGTGATAAGTTTCTTGTTTGTAATCTAGTGCTTTTGACCCAAAGGCCTACCAAAAGGTAATCTATTTTTACCCTTTTTTTGCTTTTCCTCATTCACCTGATGTAAGGAAAAAAATATCATACTTGTGTGATTACTGTAAGATAAAAAATTTAAAGTTCAAAGTCTTGGGTTTTCACCATTGAAACCTTTTTTAAGGACTTTGGGCGTTTACTTTACGAAAGCGTTGAACAACCCGGGCGTCAGGAGGTTAAACCGCCTAAATACTTTTTACACAAAATGGTATTGACAGTTAATAAAACTACGTTTTAACGGTTTTAAGCGCGGTAATTTATTTTATTTAGGTTTATCCGACGTTTCGGCCGCTTTTCAGTTGCCGTGGTCACGGAAGACAAAGATGACATTTGTCGAACGTGTATTGTCAAAGTTTTTATTCAGCCTACCGCCAACTTGTTCATTTTAATTATTTAGTTTTAATTTTGTTTATGGATATTATTTACTCTATGGGAGCCTAATCTAATTTACCACCGCTTCACAACATGTTGTGGCTTGAAGAGAAGAAGCGGCGCAAGAAACTCTTCAGCAAACATGCCTAGTTCTAAAGAATTTTATATAATATTAAAATGAGTGGAAGGAACAAAATAAAAGAAATTATCAGTCAAGTTGGTTTGTTTCGTTGCACGCAGAAAGAGCTCACAGTGTCTTGAGGTCTGGCAGTTAGTTTTTGCTGGGTTTGGGTCTTAATAGTTTTGATTATTGGATCCCAAACAGGTGGTACCTGCCAACCATCTTCTCTATTGAAATTTGGGTGTTTTTTGATTTCAATAGCCTCACGCATCATTCTTGGTATGAAACGATTCTCTTTCGCGAGGATTTGTGGGTTATCGAATCTGATGTAATGGTTGGGTTTTTCCAGCGTGTGTTCACTGATCGCAGACTTCGTAGACCTTGCGTGTTTCATGTCAGCAATGTGTTCTTTTTACATCATTACATTTTTACATACTTACATTGGGCAAACAAAGAGGAGCATAAAAACACGGGTAAAAGAACACACATTTCTTTTATTTTTTCCTTCCACTCATTTTAATATTATATAAAATTTTTTAGAACTAGGCATGTTTGCTGAAGAGTTTCTTGCGCCGCTTCTTCTCTTCAAGCCACAACATGTTGTGAAGCGGTGGTAAATTAGATTAGGCTCCCATAGAGTAAATAATATCCATAACCATCCACAAAATTAAAACTAAATAATTAAAATGAACAAGTTGGCGGTAGGCTGAATAAAAACTTTGACAATACACGTTCGACAAATGTCATCTTTGTCTTCCGTGACCACGGCAACTGAAAAGCGGCCGAAACGTCGGATAATCCTAAATAAAATAAATTACCGCGCTTAAAACCGTTAAAACGTAGTTTTATTATGTGTACAAGTCGCGAAAACTTAAGAAAGTATTGACAGTTCTTTAAACATATTTAGCGTCAAATTTTGTGATGTGAAAGACGCTAATTGTATTTACGTTTTGTGTTTCTGAAATAAATTTAAGCAACCTTATGCAAGCGGCCCTTAATATTATAATACAAATGCTAAAATGTTGATGGATGTTTGTTAATCAATAGATATAGTCTGGAATAGCACATAGGCTATTTTTTATCCTGGAAAAATGTACGGGTCGCGTGGATAATATTTATTAACGCGAACGTAGCCGCAGGTAACAGCTAATTGGGCTTTACGAAGTAAAAGCGAATAATAAACGTTTGTTTAATATTTTAATAAACATTAGTTTGGATAATGACAGTGATGTTTCACTTTTTTATATCGAATTGTATATGATAAAATAAATTAGAAAACATTTGAAAAATGATAACGCACGTTCGGCTTTACCTAGACTTATATTCAAATGCGCGTTGAAATCTGTTAAAAACATTAGCATAGTTGTCATAAATTTATATCATAGTACCTATGTAAGAATACGTCCAGAACGTTGATTTGTTTATTTAGTTTATAAAATGTTGAACGCATTTAAATTATGTATGTACTGTATCGTATAAGGGAAAGCAGTGGTGCTAAGTGTTTAACACTCCCATACCTCAAAGTCGCGTTTCAAGTGAAATACTGTCTATGAATAACGTCACATTTTCCATTGTGGGGTCGTTGAAATGTGACAAGGGGTGGGAGATGTCCTGAATTTTGTCACTTCCCATTTCGAAATCTAATATATTACGATTTGAACATTTAACGAAAAACTTCAAGACGTTCCATCTCTATCTGTATTGTGTTTAAATTATGAATTAATCATTTGTGAGTTAATTTGTGGATAGTACGTTTGTATCCTGTTTGGGAAGCGGGCGCCATTTGGTAGTTCTCTGACGGTGAAAAAAAAACCACCGTAATAAAATCTGCATATCGAGATAACCGATGTGTGAAATCCGCCGATCCGCTTTGGATTAGCGTGGCGGGTGTACTGGTCGTTGCCTATAGATTTAAGAAAAGGTCATACATAAAGGCTGTTGTATTTAAGTTTCAAACAAAATATTTTGTTATTAAAGAGTTTCTAATAAACCAAAGCTATACTTATTAAGATTGTTTGATTTTAATCCCTTCAACATAATGTCAAATTGTAGTTGTATCTCGAGCATGGAAGAAACTAGTAGCAGTGTTCCATTAGTAGCTCACAACGCCCAAAATGCTCCGTTGCCATTCTACAAGGCGATCGCGGTCGTTGTGGTGGTGGCGAAAACATCACTAATGACGTCATCGTTTTCGATCACAACGACCCATGTCAAGAGGTGGTTTGAATAACCGTTCCACTTGGGTTTAAGATTGTAAAGCCAGTCAGCAAGTGGAACGGGAAAAATCGCGGTCGTGAACGTGGTCATTGTGAGTCCCTGATAGAACGTAGTATAGGAAGTGATTAGCTTAGTAAAATGTAATTTTGTGAGCTCTTAAATCCTAAGAGCCTATCTTAATTCCTTCTTTCATGTATAATGTGAAATATTCTTAGATAAATTCAAACAATATTTAAAAAGAAACTTGTCAAGACTAATTTGGATTGAATAAATGCTACAAACAGTGAATAAAACGGAATGACGACACAAATGTGTATATAATTATAACATCATTTACATGTAAAAGGCCGGTGCTAAATTACCAAACTAGTCATATTTTTACAATGTCACAATGGATGTTTTATATATCAATGGTCACAATGAATTTTTTATTCATGCAGGAACGGTGAAAGAATATCATTTCCTGCGGCCGAGCGGCCTGTCTTAATAGGCGACAAAACAACCCAGACAGGTGGTAGGGTACTTGCCCGTCTGTATGGCTACCATCCCAGATCTAGAATATGCAGCTGTAAGAAGCTTGATTTGTGTTCCCGCATTAGTAGCCAGGTTCCAGTCTCCCTTTAGAGCGGCAGCATATTGGTAACACCTTGGAGTTACAAATGTAACCGCTTTCCATCAAGTGGGAAGTCTACTGAAATCATGCAATAAAAATAATGAAAATAATTTAATATTTTTTATTACTATTTAAACAATTAATACGTTATTAGACACGTTTGGTTATGTCATAACTGTACATTCAACATAGCACGCTGCGACGGTTTTTAGATAATATCTGTTTGACTGGTCTTCTACAGAATACCAGGTATTAAATTAAAGTCACAACATTTTGGAATATAGAATTTAATTTTATACTATACAGATGTTTATACGAACATGATCTTATTTTTTATAGGTACATTGACGTTCTGCAGTTAATACCTCATAGGTGGGCGTGATATAAACGCCGTAGGCTGCATACATCGTGTTGGTGTACGCGACCGAAAAACGTATATTATGAAAATACACTATAGCTTCTGCAGCCATTCTACAACAGCGTACAAAGTGCACGATAAAGCTGATGCGTGTTGAGACAGTTGCAGAATGACATTGACAATAATTGGTATAACGTCGACGTTGGAAACTGAAAATTCTATATATTTCCAATGGACAAAAACAACCAATGCATAACGTCCTGTGTTATGAATCGTTTATTTAAATAACTTCGCGTCAATACTTGTAGAAACGTCAATATAACCTGTTCTAATATTGTGTCAGCCAAGAAATCGCTATACCACTCTATAACTAAGTTATAGGCGCCTGAAGGAATTTTTTTTTTTACTTATTACTATTCCAAAATATAAATTATCGTGGGTTTGAAAATCTAATAATGATGAGACTACAATTCAAGTCGACAAGACTGAGCTTATTAGTAGAATAGGTTAGTGGAAACTTATGTTTATTAGGCTTAAAATTCTTAAACAAACTGGTTAAGCATTTTCCTGACTAACTAACCATCTAAATGTGTATAAAACATTTTACTTATTACATTAACCAACAGCGGCCAGCAGAAGCTGGGCGACATCTTCCCTAGGGGACCTAGAAGCCAACTGCATCGTTACCCCTCCAGGAGTAGCCGCCAACCTAGCTCTGACCAACACTGGAGCGCCTCCCCTAAATATACCTCCACCTCGTATCTCTTTAACTGCTTCTCCAGTGATTGCTGCTTTGGGAAGACCCAGATGCTCGCAAACAGCTTTAGCGGCTTCGTTTATATCATTCTGGGATAGTACGAAAGTGTCGCTAGCTTCAGGAGCATTGGCTGCTCTCTCCCAAGTCTGTTCCCAGTCGTCGGTACCAGGTCTTGCTCGAATCTGATCTGAACATCCCATTTCAAACTCTTCTAGTGGATATGAGTCTGCGTAACCCTCGCCAGGGTCTGGTGTTCCTGTTGTTGGATCGCAATCCCGAACTATAAACTCCAGAGTCGCTCCGAATGTTCCCAAACTTTCTAGGAAGGAACATGGATATTCAACCACAACAAAGACACTTCCAGGTTTATCATAGAAAAGTTTCTGTATTGGGAGCTCTGCCTTGATTTCATATTCGACCGGGCACTCCAGTTTGACATGAACTTGCTCCAATATCTGGTCACTCAGTGTGTTAGTACACTCAAATTGCAACACTACGTGTCTAGCGTATACGTGCTTTAGCAACCTCACGCGATATTCCGTTTCGGCTTCCGTGAGATCGATTGGTAGATTCGTTTTGAAAACTGGTCCAAGTCGATCAATTCCTGGTATTACTGCCAATTGTTCCGAATACACCTCTTCAATAGACATTTGGACTGGTTTCTTAACTTCAATTTCCACTATTGCTTCTTTACTTTCCTTTTGCTCTTCCTCCGCTGGAACAGTCATTATATTGAATGCTTCATCGGGGTGCGTGTTTAAATGATCACGTAGCGCTCTTTCAAGTAAGATTGGATTTGGCTTCGGTACATTAATAATGTAATCATTAATCAACTGCTCATCTCCGGTGTCCAGAATCGCGCTGTAATAAATAGCTCGGTCTCGTACTTCATCCTCTTCGTCCAACTGACATCTGGCTAGCAAAACTCGTATGTTAGGCAACAATTCGGGTCTTTGTGCTCCAAACTGCGCTACAGCAGACACGGCCGCAGCACGTACTGGCCCTGACTCCAATATGACTCTGTTGTATATGAACCTAATATATCTCGACGGTTGCCGAGATTTAGGACCCTCACGTCCTAGTAAATGTAAGATACGAACCGCCAAAGCTGTATGCTCACAATCCTCAATAAACTCACAAAGATGAGCTAGACCTGTTTCTTTAGCATCGGGATTTTCTTCGACCAACGCTATAATGGCATCAGCTATCGCTGCTTTGTATTCCAGGCCACCTTCATCACGCAACATGCCGGCTAAGAACGCAGCCAACGACTGATGTTTTCTTGGAAACTTAGTACAGAGTCTACGAATCGCACGTACTACGACAATCTTAAACTCATCGGAAATTTCTGAAACAAAGCTAGATATTTGCTTCATCAACCTATCAACTGAACTTTCCGCGCCAGTTGCTAAGAGAGTAGTCACTGCTAGTGTTGCGACAGATCTGTTAGGATCTGATATAAGATTCTCCAAATCTACAGCACAAGCTGCGACAGATGTAGGGTGTTTTGCTGTCAGACGAGCTAGAGTCCTTGCTCCAGCTAAACGTAAAGACGCTTTCGAAGAACCACAGAAGAGTTGAAGTACAGAAACTGCTGGAGATAGATCTCTAGCAGTTTTACGTAGATTGACGATAGCGTGAGCCGCTTCGTATATAACCATTTCGGACTTATGCCTAAGGCAGCATTCAATGAACTCTATATAAGGCGCTGAAGCATCTGAGTCATCATCTTCAACCAGCTGTGCAGCTAAACGTATAAGAAAACATAGCGCGTAAGGAGATTTGGTTGGCGACGATGTTAGACGTGTTACTAGCTTTACAGTTGAGAGTTTATCGTTTCTTCTCGAACCTGCTACTACTCCCAAAGCGTGGTAAGAGACCATCGCGTTGTCTGAGCTTATGGCTTCCTGAAACAAAATACGACTAAAATTATTGCTAGTCTTAGTGTTCAAACACGTTGACTCGCGGGCGCGGTCGCGAAAGAACCAACATATGGCGTAATATCCAAGTGTTCACGTACCTACGAAATGCGCGCGCGGTCTAAGTAACGTCTACCGCGCCCGCGAGTCAACGTGAATAAGGACTTAGATCAGTCTTTAAGATGTACATATATGACTGTCAAGGCTGAAATTTGATACACATACACTTTATTAGTTAGTCTTGTGTCTACAAATAAGTTTGCAGTGTCAAGTTTGCGAAAACTGTTTTTAAAAGTTATGAATTCTAAGAGATTTGAACAGTTTGTTAAGCACCACATTGTTGGTCACGTTTCATGCGGTTGGACAGCGGTTGACTTCAAATACATAATTGTAATATTTTATTACGGAAAAACTAAATAGATTCGATAAAAAAACCTGAAGCTTCACATTGACATGTAATTTACTGTGTACATATTTTCACGGTTTGTAAGTTGCATCTGTAAGCGATGGTTGAGCCTGCTAGTAGTATCTGTTGTAGTAGTTTCAAGGACTATGGAAGTCCAAAGAGATACACTTAAAAGTTTTAATGATTCATAATACTTCTCGATCCTTAGTAGTAGCATGAGAGAATATTACAGAATGAGAATCAACTTTGTAGGTGGCAGAGCAATTCTGAAGTCAGCATTATCTTAATTACAGCTCTTACCGACCCCTGGATCGGCTCGACCTGTGTGATACCACAGTCTCACAGAATATTGGCGTGAAACGGTTAGGCTTGTGATAATCGTGTTTGTGTGTCCCTATAGTAGAATTATTTTCTCCGTGCAGTTTGGGTCATAAATAATCGGAGCAGTGAAGCGAGTATTTCGCTCTCTTGCACTCACGGGCCTTATGGGCAGGCACAGTGATACGCAATATTGGTAGTTTTCCAATTACAGAGCATAATGCGACTCAGTGGCGCACAATGCCGAATTATGCTGATGCTTAATTGGAACGCGAATTAGTTTTCAAATGCACCAGCAGAGTGCGACTCAGTTACAAAAGTATATTCCTGTAAACAAATTTGTTTGTAGATTCGAATTCTAAAATGAAATTGTATTCACATTTTAAATGTGAAATATAAAAAACAAGTCAATGTTTGTACCTTCATCCATACTTATATTTATTTTTTTAACACAATTTGAATTAACTTTGATTATTTCGAAAAAACTACAATGAAACGAAAGCTTTAAAATTTTTTCCAACAATTAATAATATTACTAACGATAATATATAAACAAAACATTTCGATCAATGCCAACTTAAAGGGGAAAACACTTGTTAATTTTCTGTCACTGAGTTGGCATCGATTGCACGCATCACTTTTAAGAGTGCTCGATTGTGCGAAGCGTTGCTGTAGTTGAAACATTCAACGTTAAGCATTATGCCGCATAATGCGCTCTAGTGCTGTAATTGGAAAACTACCATTGTTGTCGAGAAGAGTTATCGATAGTGTATTTAGTTTTGTCATTTTGTGGGTTAGTGATATAAATGAAAGAAAAAAAATAGATAAAACAACGTATTTATTAAAATAAGAATAATAATGATTTAAAATAAATTATTAATTAGGTATCTATGTATTTAAAAACTTTTGTTTTCTATATATAAGGTATTTAATAAGAATAATAATATTACCTATTTATTAATATTATTACCTACCTTATTAATATTACCATCTAACCTAAGAAGATTAATAAGTAATTTAAATATAACCTAAATTAACTAAAAGTATTACTAAGAAAGTGTCCATTAACACTTTTCTTATTGTCTCTATTAAGGCGAAGACACTTTGTTCATGTGTTCTTTATTAATAGCAAGCACATTACACTACACTTTTTCATTTAAAAACTATAAGTACAAAAGTTTAGAATGTAACAAGTTATATTAAAAATAAATATAAATACTTACATCTAAGTTTAAAATTAACAGCAAAAAAGATAATAATGATTTTTATATGAATGATAATCTTTATTTGATAACAATGAGTTTTTATCGATAATGGCGTTGCGCCCGCGCAACATGCTCACCGCCCTAGCCGGGTTGAGGCCGAGTTTGATTTATGACCCAAACTGCAGAGAAAATAATTCTACTATATAGTATTCTAAATTTCTATAGGCGACACTAACCACTTTACATGGACTGGACCGTTTGCCTTTTTGCCAGCTTAGCAATAGAATAGAATAAACCTAGTAAATAGCATAACTCATAATTATACTAACATAACACACACTACGTTTCTCTTTTCAATTTCATTAAACTTATTAAGACTTTCAACTTATGTCTGCTTTCCATTTAAAAATATGTTTTAAATAACAAGGCAAGCATTTATTATACAGTTGGGAATTTTCTTCAAAACCAAGTATGGTCTTGTGATGTCAACTGTGTTGTGAGTCAGTCACATATTGTACTTCAAATGTTAAGTTTCTACTACATCATCATAATTTTTTCATTTTATTTTTACATGGTAGTAGTATTTACGGCCTCTATGGATGATTGAGCTAAGCCTTTGGTGGCCTACCTCATTACATCACAAAGGCTCCGGGTTCAATTCTTGATGTGGTTAATTTTACTATGGGTGTCTGGGATCGGTCCCAGAATAGTCCATTGAATATTACCCATAACACAAGTGTAACTTGTTTAATTTGGGGATATACAATATGTGTTTGTATATCCCCGTTTATTATTATAATTGTATGATGATCCTTGGAGTTGCCTGTTCACTACTTACTTGAAATTGTCAGTTATTTATAGTTGGTTAACAACTCACCCACAAGAGAATCATAAGTGTATACACTATGTTGATGGAAATGAATTTTATGTTCAGTTTGTGTATGTGACTGAACTCCTCCTAAATGGTTGGACTGATTTTGATGTCATTTATTTATTTGTGTTTCAGTGGGTCTCGGAATGGTTTAGATTCACAATTAGACCTGGTAGGTGGTGCTAGAATCGGGTCCAAGATTTGAATTTTTCAGGCCAGGACAATCTTTTTGGGACCACTAGTTTTAAATAAAAAATAAGGCTATGTGCATGACAGACACAAACGGCGTGTGTTTTTGTCATTTGACTATAGACCCCAAAAAACATAATCTCAAAAACTAAATAAGAGATTTTATTCAAAACTAATTTTGTTGAAAATATTGCATGAGACCTACTGCAAAGATTTTGGTAGAAACTTCTATGCCATATTTCACAAGTTAAAGCAGGGACACTTTTAACAGCTTTGTTACCGAATTGACATCATCTATTTACTTTAATTAAAAAGTACCTAATTAATTTAAGTTTTTAGCAAAAAAAGAAATAACTACAAAAATAAGTAAAAAATATTTTCTACATCAGGAAGTCTAAATCATGTTGTTAGAACATGTAAAGATCGAAGATTACAATTGTTTAAAGCAAATGAATTAAGTCTAGTAACATTTTAAGTACCATTGTGTCTCAAGGTGGACTAAGCAAGAGTTAGGGTCTAGTTCCTGTGGAATTTTTATGCTGGCCAGTCTGACTACAACCCTACAGTTACATTTCCTCTTCCTTGTTAGTGATGTGATGTTCAAGCACACTCCGGTTGGATTCCTTACTACAAGCAGGTCAAAATTTGTAGTCATGAAATGTATAGTACAATTGCTTGATACGAAAAAAGTAATAATGCAACACTGAAATGCAGGCTTCAAAATCAATTCATAACTGTTTGGTGCATTGAATTTTTAAAGCAAATTATTTGGCTAATACTCCACAATTGTAAATGTTTAATAAGGCCTATGGCATCACTAACATTCATTATTTGACCACCATTTGTTAACAATGACTCTATTATTAAGGTCAAGATCATAAATATTCAATACTAGTCATAAAAAGTACAAACCTTAGCTTTTGAAATATGACTTGAAAACGTTCTTAGTAGCAGAGCTACAAAAATTCATTCCAGGGAAATTTCTTTGAATTGCATTGCAATTAGGTTTTATGAGATTTGTTTGATTTTTTTTAGGGCCTGGTACCTATAGTATAGTATGGTTGTATAGTATAGTTATAGGCACATTTTGTTTATTATTTGAGATATTAAGTGAATTCTTGGTGGTTATAAAAAAAAATTACCATGAAGAATAACATTCCTATTAACCTATTAAAAAAGTTCAAATCTGTTTATAACAAATAAATATAACCCACCCCTATATGGAAATTATATGATAGTAAGTTGCGAGAACAGAGAAGCTTTATATTAAATAAAAAGAAAACCTCACCTGAGCCTCATTAGCCCATCTCCTCACAAGATCAGGAGCAGTGGAAGACAGATGCAATGCAGACACTAACGCTGCCGAGCTCACAGCTGGGTTTTTATCAACAATTGCTTGCTTCATGTATCTTTCTATAGCCTGCAGCATTGTGCTGTCTGTTATACTGCACAAAGCCCTTATAGCCGCTGCTCTGTATAGGTCCTCCTTACCAGTCATATCTTTAGTCAGTGAAGAAGTAACAATGATCACATCTTGGGCGAGATTAGACAACTCTTTAATACACAAGTACACCATACGTCGTAGCATTACATCCTTGGATTGAAACAGTTTTGTAGTAGCGAAAAAGGCATCTGTTGCTTCCTGGGTAGTTAGTTTCTCTCCTTGATTGAGTAAATAGAGGATTTTGGTCAAAATAAGCGAACATTTTCGAGGATTGACCGGACTTTGATTGAAGTAACGGGCTTCTTGTAAAACGATTGTTTTGTCCAAATTTTCATATGGGTTTCCACCACTATCCTCCTCTTCCTTCTTGTCACGCTTAAAAGAGCTCATTTTGAGCTTTCTTCGGGTTGTTATTAAAAAATTATAGGGAGCCGACGAATACAGTTTATAACTTTACACGTCACTTATGTGGTGTTGTGCTGTCAAGTTGTCACCTGTACTGTCAAATGGATATTGTTTTTAGATTGTTCGGCTTGGTAACCTGTACTTTTAATCTAACTCTTGTTTTACATTAATTGTTCCTGATTTAACCTCGACTGTGCCAAATTGTATACCTATGTCGCCAAACAAGGGATCTATTTAGGCCAGTGGATAGCATTCTACGTCCACATCACTCACTAATCATTATTACTTATGAGCTTGGAGGGCAATACGAATAAAACGAAGAGACAAGGGGTATGTAACGATATATTGAATACATTGTATTGTTAACATTGGAGTTAAGATATGACATCGACTGCGCGCTCATCGCATTACTACCTAAATGTTACAATTCAAAATTACAATCAATAAACACTTGTTATTATTACAACAACGTTTAAAACACAATTGTAATTATAAATAAACACAATTATTTTTGTCGTATTTACTCTTCACTTTTTTAACTAAAGGATAGGGTAACTTTGAAAAAAAAACAATAAAATATCAAGAGTTTTAATAGGTTAACTGAAGACAATATAATCTGAAAAATATTGTTTATTAAAAAAAATGCCTAGCTGGAGAAAAGTAACTTGGGGAGACACCATCTGATTATTTTCAGAGTTACGTTTTTTTATGGTCGAAAAATACTAGTAATAGTAGATGTACATATTTAAACAGATCTAATTAGATAAGATCAGATCAGATAAGAATCTAATCAGAACTTAATTTTGAAATTACGGACAAATACTTAATTTTATTATTTAATTAAATAAGTAAGGGTAAACACAATTTCAATGCAAGTAACATAATTACAACTGGTTAAAATTTAATTATTGCCAATAAAATGCAATTATACTTACCATAATTACAACTGATAAAAAATGCAATATTTGAAGTGAAATATAATTACGACTATCACAATTACGATTGAATAAAAGTGCAATTAATTGTAAACAAAATGTAATTAAAATTAATACGCTTAAATTAAAAAAAACGAAGAATAGAAAAATAAATGCGGCGATTATATTTTTGTAAATACATTTTTTTTAATTCATCTGTGATTTTGATACCAAAAACAATTTTAAGTATTTTTTTTTAATAATAATTATGATATGAAAGTCTTTGTTATTGAGATTCAGAAAAATCGATCGTTGTTAACCCTTTTCACAGCTAATGACTTAATTATCCTGTATTAATTTTCCACATTACACCGACTCGATGCCCGGCTCAAGTACACGATTTATCAAAAAAACTTATTGATTTTTGAAAATAAAGCAATGCATTCGTTTAGTAACGATTTCGATCATCGATGTGTTTATTATCCGCAAGAGTTAACTTGAGACCTGAGAGGAATGCGCGCTCCCCTCCCGACCCCCGCCTCCTTACCGCTTTCGCCGTCGATGCGTACGATCGAGTCAGTACCTCGCGCTTACGTCATCCGAGCGAAGTCTCAAGTTAACTCTTGTTGCTTTTACTTTACTTTCATCCGAGGGCTTTAATTTCCAATCTGCATAAGATCTTCAACAACTTATAATATCATAATTATTATCTTGTGTGAAACGAAACATTTAAGATGTCAAGCAAAATGGAGCTTCTATTTTTAAAAATAATAAACAAAATTATAGAAACCGTATCAAAACATCTATAAAATACATCCGAACCATTTGCACGTATAGCGTTCAAAATTGTGATGAAATAGGATGTGTAAACAGTCGTATATTCGTTACCTATGTCACGCGTTAAAGCGAAACAGCGATACATTGCTGTCTTGCTTTCAACAACAGAGTGCCATACAACAATTCATGATAAATAGGCTTGCGATTGACTATGATCACGCTTAACATCGGACGATGATGTGGTCGAAGATGGAGCACGCTTACCTATTCATACGAGACTTGAAGATACTTGGATTGTACTTTTGGGAAAAACGGACTCTGGTAGTGAATTCCACAACTCAGCCGTGCGTAGAAGGAAGGAACTTGGAGGCGAAATGTTTGATTCGCATTTCGACTGCGAAACGATGTTTATAATTTATAACTTACTCGTAAAAAACAGCAGTAACCAAAGACTTTGATGTTTTACTCATACTATAGCTATGTTCCACAAGAGGCTCCCAACGACTACGATCAAGAACGCGATTTTTCCCGTTCCATTCCTGGCGGGCGTTACAATCATAAACTCTAGTGGAACGGATTATGGAGCGTTGATGTCAAAAAACGACGAAATATACAAATGTCATCGATTCATTTGGAAGCCTTTTCCGATGTCTATCGGTAGAGAGAATTAATGCTCTGAGGTCAACGCCGACTTCGACCCACCTCTTGACATGGGTCTTTGTGAGCACTACGTGATCGAAAAGTATGGCGTCATTAGTGACGTTTTCGCCACGAATATAACGACGGTCGCTATGTGGAACAGCTTACAGAGTATTTTGGGTGTTGTGAGCTACTAAAGAAAAGCGCCCTATGTGTGCTGTATTGCATTATATATGAGTAAGATAGGTGTTGCTAAGCTTTTATTTAAGCACGGTTTCTATAGCTTTAGGTATTGTTCAAAATAATTAACACTTACTACTAATTACAGATAATAAACATGAATAAAAGTTCCTAGTAAGGACCAAGTCTGACTGACATCACAAAATGTAAATTCATTTTAATACATTTTTACTAAAATAAATCACAAATAAAAGATCAAAAAAATAAACAGAAATAAATGCATGGTAATTTTAGTTCATATTTTTACACACGCTGCGAGAAGGAATTTAAAATATTAACAATGATAATAAAAAAATCGATTTATCTATTGTGGGATTTAAAGACTATTTAGTTATTGCTTGAAGTTGGTAAACAGGCAAACGACCCATCTGATGGAAAGAAGTTTCCATTGCCTATACTACGGCACCAAGCTATCTAAACGCGTCGAATGCGGCCTACCCGCCCGCATGCCGTGTACCTTTTGATACAGATCGCAGCCTCGATAAGTTATTATCGAGTTAGTAGTTATAATCTTCGCAAATTGCTGTTACGCCTGGCCTCACCGGCCGGTGAGTACGCGCACATATCGAGTTCCTGATGACGTCACTTGAATGTTGATTTGACAAGGTTCCAGCGCATTAGCAATTTGCGGCGATAATACGCTTGTCGTTTCTGCACTTATCTGTTTTGTTGTATTCTTTTTGTATGTCAGCCATTTTTTTCTCTCAATTATCCTACTTTTACTATCTCTTATAAATATTTTTCTTTCTTTAGATTTAAAAACAAAAATAAAAAAATATATAACACCAGTTATCGAGTAATAAATGAGTGTTAATAGTGAAAAATGTAATCAGGTGAACAAATTAAAATTAACGACCATAATCATGTCGGTATTGTTACTTTTATTTTTGCAGTCGGTACCGAGCACGATCGACCGCACATCTGGCATTCGCCTACTTCGCTTGGTCGTAAACGTGGATGTTGATTAAAGCAATATTCATTAAAAATGTATTTATACTTTATATTTTAAAAATTTCCTCCCCATAGTTTAAAGTTTTAAAGAGGGGGACGCGTTAAATTTAAAAAAGGGACCATATTTTTTAGGCAATCGTGCTCTATCTCGAAACATAATGTTCGGTTTACACCAAGCTAGATCGTGTTCAAACGCACATTTCTTCTCCAACTCTTCGGTATGCTTTATTATGAGACTATTAGCTGCTATATATGCTGCCATATATGTCCTACACGAGATCAAAAATTCTATATGTCAAAAATTTACTTTCCGTTTGTTTGTTTCCGTAAAAGAAGAGAAGAAGAGTTTACAAGCGTATTGAATGGTTTATAATTTAGTTAGAAGCAATTTGAACAAACCAAATGCTGAAACAAAGTGAAGCGTCTTCCTATAAAACAAAAATTCCCGCTCGCAACATGGATACTATTTCAAAATATTTCAATTCACAATTTATTTGGCAAATTTTACAATTTATTTTTCTTAAATTTAGCACCAAATTTTGGCTAAATTGTTATAATTTTTTATTCGTCGATCGAATTAAAAAGTAAATGACTCAATTATATTATCACGACACATTAGCTGTGCTATGTGACGGTACAGTACAGTTCAAAATCTTTGACCAGTAATAATAGTAGCTGGCAGACAAATACATAAACTGTATATAAAATGCCAATAATCCGGCTCGAAGGCCCATGACGATTTTCCTCCCTCGATGATGGTAAGTTCTTGAATGATTAATGGGCTATTTTAATATAATGAGCTTTATTTCGACCACAGAACAGGTATTAGGGTAAATGCCCATTGAAGTGGAGTGAGACGCGGAGCGGAGAAACGGAGAAATTGTTTTTTACAATAAATAGTTAAAATCTAAAATTCTAATGTAGTAGCCAGTAACGCCCTGAAAAGGCATAGACAGACATACAGACGGGCAAACGGATATACAGGTTCCATCTTAACCAAACGGCTACCAAAAAATTTAGTATGTACCAGCCAAAGATTTCGAACTAATTTTAATTTAATAAAGAAAATAAATTAAATTAAAATCCTTTCCTCATTGTATGAGATCAATTTAATTAGAAATCAGTCTATTTTAATAAATACACTATTAAAAAATGGCAATTTGATTAAAAACATTTTGAAATTTCACAGTGGCATTTTTTTGTCATTATTTAAATTAAATTTACACATTGAAAAAAGAATATTAAAGTGAGTAAACTTCCAGTAAAAGTTCTGATAATCATGCCTTTCTAGAGGCGCACATGGTTAAATATGTATTCTCTAATTAACATGACACTATTAATTTTCAAAAGAATTTCTAAGTAATATGTACTCAAATACAATGGATTTCTAATGCATTGAGCCACTGAAAATTCTCCAAAATTAGACTAAACCATACAAAAATCACAATTTGATACGCTCTTTAAAAAATAATCCATCAAAATTATTTAATAATACTAAATTATAAGTGTAAAAACCCCTTATAGGGCTATAATAATAATCTACAATTAAAAAACAATACAATGGCATCACAATCACAGATGTTCTCAAAAACAAATCTATAGGAATTATTTTAATAATTATTAGAAAATAATAATAATAAATCACAGGTTGACAGATCTTTATACTTAAAACTAACGGGAAATCACAATGGCCGCTAATATTACGCTCCAATTGTCTATGGCTAGAGTAGCGTAATTTTAGCCCACCACATATCCATAGAGTATGAACACTTAGTCTAAAATTAATAAAACATTTTCGAATTGTATTTTTAAAAATAATACTGGTCACCAGCTGCCGTATGAGAGAGAGCTTATAATTAAATATAATAAATAATTTAAAATTAATCTTAAACCATGCTAATAAAAGTCTATACGTGTAAGTTGTGACTGCCCGTTTGCCACGGGCGTTTTAAAACAAAATCAGTACTGAAAAAAAGCGGAAAAATCAATGTACTAAAAACATTTCCATTCGGACAATTAAATAATATAATGTACGATTCACGCGCTTTTACTACACTAACACTAACACATAGACACATAGACGCACGCCCGTCTACTAATTTTATATAAATGCAAGTCAATTTTACGCTACGAGTTAAAATTACGCGAGCGTCACGCGTAAGTAAACGCGTCGCTGTCACGTATGTCTCAAATGTCAAATAGGCAAAAGCATAACAAAATCCATTACGCAATATGTTTTTTACGCTATATTCATGCGTAATTAAACTGATTTGCTTTACGTTTAATAATGTCATCATTACTTGGTCTATTTCGACCGCAAAAACATGCACTTTACCTACTTTAAAACATCTTAAATTAAAAGTAAACATCTCACAATTCATTGGACAATTTCGACGTCTCAATATTTGACAAATAGTCAAAGTTAAGTATATTAAATATACAATAATTAAATTAAAGGAATATATGCAGCACACGTTATTTGAGCTTGTTTTATATATGAACATCGTAGTTGAATTTACGCTAACAATAGTCGTGTTTACGCAACTATCCAAAAGTGGTCTTAAAAATCCTTTACTATCTACCAAACTGACGCGTAATAATGACATCATTACGCTATTATTAGATACAAACTTCCAACAACACCTCGCTAGGCACCTTCCCAAATTCCAACCAACTAAACACAATTTTAAGTATATTATAAAAGGCATAAAATTATAAATAATTTCAAAATGTATTCGATTATTCACGGGTTTCTCGCAAGGAGTCAAAGTTACGCTGCTATTATTCAAATGACAATTGTTTACGTATTGTTTATCAGCTTTATCACCTTGAAATGCTCTAATACTCTTCGTTTTCAAACAGCAACCACCCTCATAAGACAATGTAGAGCATTGAAAATTTAATTTTACACATAACAAATTAAAAACCACAATTTCGAAACCTGCTAAAATCACACAACAATACGATTTACAGCCTCCATAATAATGAACACCTTCAAATGTCACAAATGTTGTTAAAACTTTATATATCGCACCTAAAGTTACCCTACCAAGTTGTAAAACCATTTTAAAAATGTTGCTAGTGACTTCAATGTAAGTGTTGGTAGATTTAAAATCACCAAATACCTTCAAAGTTACATTACAATTTTGTTTATTAAATGCCATTTCATAAATGCAAGTGATTTCCACGCAATCTATCCTATAAGTGACTTTTATGCTTTTAGCTTTCGTACAACCTGATCTATTAAAATTTACTATCCAAACGCATTTTTCTTCCACACAAGCTGATCTAAGAGATATCATCACGTGAGTGCCAATAATTGAACACAACCAGACTCACAGTTAGTTAAACTTACGCAACTTGATTTATAAAAAGTGACTTTTAGTTCATCATCACCCATTGCAATATTTGAGTTATCCAAAATCGATCTCTCACAAACGCATGTCAGTTTTGCGAGACCTAATGACTGCGTAGTGAGTTTTACGCAACTCGAAAGTCCTGTAGTGACATTTACGCGATTTAAAATTTGCGTAGTGACGTTTACGCAACTTAGAAAGTAGTATACGCTAAAGTAGACAACGTTAACACTAACGACTGAGACGGGGGGAGAGTAGTACGGGCGTGCGGGACGACAGACGAAATTGAAAGAGGACACATAAGGGATGCGCGTTATGACCGCTTTTTCACCGTACTGATGGGTGTTTATTGGTTAAGGGCAATGCTGTTTCTTAGGTTTCTTTAAATGTTCCTCGTCGATTCCAGATTTCGGTACCTGCGGTTTTAATAAAAAGAAAAACAAAATGAATTAACAAGGTTTTTCTCTACTTTTTTGTAAACATGACTGCGTGATTCGTGTACTGTAGACACATGAATGCTATAGGTTCCTATACAAAGTTTATATATGTAGATTTAATAGCTTCTGAGAAAAAAAGTCTGACACACAAAGATACGTAGATGGACAGACGGACGGAAGGTCTTAACGAAAAAATAAGAGTTCTGTCTTTGCCAAAATGACTATGAAAACCAAAAAAATATTTTCAAATGTCAGTAATTCATTACCGACAGATTGACTGAATCGCTTTCGAGCTGTGAATTATGTGTTTTCAAATGTGCGCTTTTGCATAACCTGGTCAGAATCTAAAATATAATAATACATTACGGTATAATTAACACCACTATGCAATTACTAGTTATTTACTCAAATGAATATTACCTCAGTGTACCGCTCCCCCTTAAGAGAGACTATCTTGTTGTCTCTGTAGCGAACCATCTTTTTGGGCTCAATTTTGGGTGCGAGAGGCTTGTGCTCCTTGGTGTCAGAGTTCTTGTCCACATATGAATAACTGGAATATATTAAAACCAACATTATCATTACCATTCTAGCGATAAATCAAAATTGCGCATATCATTGGGAGAGACTGTTTCTGTAGCGAACCATTTTTTGGGCTCATTTTGGGTGCGCGAGGCTTGAGATCATTCGTGTCGGAGTTCTTGTCCACGCATGAAGAACTGGTTTTCTTGTTTTGTTCGCTCTAATACAAACAAAACAGAAAACCATTCAAATCAGTCATCAAGCGATTTTTGTTAGTTAAAATAATTTAAGTGTTAACCTGTATGTCATGTTAATTTTCATCTTTTCTACATTAAGCTCGTTTTCCAAAATGAATTTTAGCAAACTACTATTGCATTTCTAACAGCCTCTGTATGTTTTTTCTTCAAGTAATCACCCTTATTCAGATGCTGTTCGGGTGTGCATGTTTTTTAATGTAGGAGTAAACTTCAGTCGTGCGTCAGAGTTGACACAATTGTTTTTTTTTACCACGCCAAGTAAATACACTTGCATAACTTAGTTAGTCCTTCAACATTACACTTTTCGAGCACCCAGCAAATATTCCATACGATACCCCCATAAGAGAGCAGCAGCGCATTTGTAGCTTTGGTGTTGCAAATGTCCATAGGCGATGGTAACCGCTTTCCATCAAGTGGCCGTCTGCCTGTCTGTTGAACTCATGCAATAAAAAATTAACAAATCTTCGTCATCAACTTCATTCGGACATCAAATTATGTTAACAGAAAAATATATCAAAAAAAATTGTTCTATAATATTTCGTTGCTCATGTTTTGATGAAGAGGCTTCGAAACAACTGAACTGATTTGAAAAATTCTTGGCAAGCTACACTATTCCCGGGTGACATAAGATATATAATATTTACAAATAAATTAAGGATCCTGACTAAAGCTCCGATAATGTAACCCAAGGTGTAAAAAATACCTAAAATCGCGTGTGCTGCGAAAACTATTGATTATAGAATAAAATAATGTACTAGGACTTTGCAGAACACATCATTATTTACAAAAAGTGTCGCGACACTATAGATAATAGATAGATACACTTATGCACACCAAATATACATACAAACAGTCCATGTTACAATACTTTAGCAATACAACAGCGCTTATCGCTCAAGCGATCTCTTCAGGCAACCTAAATAACAGAGATTGAATCAGGCAAATAGTGTGCAGGAAAAAGCAATAGATACACAATACACAAATACTCAAACTAATTAAGAAATAAATATACAAATACATACATATATACATATATATATATATATATATACATACAATATATATATACAAAACACATAAGTATTATAATAAAAAATGTTTAGCATGATATATTCCGTAAATCAAAATAGCTATTTATGGACAAATAGTGTTTATATCTAACTATTATACTTATGCCACAATAAGTGTTTTTTATTTTAAAATTTTAATTAAAATGCCACCGCTACAAATGGCTCTTTATTTGTATCTTGGCATTAATCCTTATCAAAATAAATTACTTCACATTCGAGACTGCTTCAATAACTTTATATGACTTTTGGAATTATTCAATTCGGACATCCCATTCGAAAGGTATGACGAGTTTAAAAATGTAAGAATTAGGCCACGTAACCGTGACACCTTTTCGTGAGCGAAACGTCGTAAGACCCCCTCTATATAGAAGTTTCACTTCAAAAATATTAAAAAAGGGGCGAAAGAAACTGACCGCGCGATGATCCTGCTCTTGAGCTCGGAGTCGTCGCAGAGCGTCTGCCTGGCGGCGGAGTGCAGCGCCGCCGGCGACAGCGCCTGGCCCTGCTCGCGGCGGTGCAGCAGCGTGGCCGCCGCGCGCTCCACGTCCCCGTGCGCGATCGACACGCAGTGCTTTATCTGAGCGGGGTGAACGGGGGGCCGTCCACAAATTACGTCACACCTTAAGGGGGGGGGGGGGTCGACGAAGTGTGACGCTATGCTATATACGCTATACGTCTCTTTAAGCCATAACATGTTGCGAAGCGGTGGTAAATTAGTAAATTAGATTAGGCTCCCATAGATTAAATAATAACCATAAATAAAATTAAAATTAATAATTTGGCGGTAGGCTAAATAAAACTTTAACAATACACATTGACACTTGACAGCTTTATCTTCCGCGATCACGGCCACTGAAAAACGGCCGAAACGTCGGAATAATAAAAATCAAATAAATTACCGCGCTTAATAGAATATATTAAGAATGCTGGGATTTATTAGGGCTTATGAAAGTACAGCGGGAATCAAGAAAATTAAGTAAATATTAAAACTATGACGGATTTCATAATGATCGTCATCTTGATGTTAATGAATTCCACACCTCCAATGCATTTCAAGTTTTTGTTCTCTTCTTCATTGTAAAGTCATTAGTTTGTCTGCTATGTTATAAAGACATGAAGGCTGTCATGGTCGGAAGTTTCTGACACGATTCTTCTACCACACTTACAATAGATTATACATCTCCATAGTTCTCTATAAATGAATTCGAACTCACCTCCATTGCACAAGTATTGGGAAACATCTCATGCAAAACTCGGCACTCGGCAGAGTGTTCATCTTCTCTGACCACTCGGCACGTCTCGGCACCTTCAGAACTTTCGGAATTCGAGTGGGAACTGAAAAGACATTCAAAAAGAAATTACATTTTTCATTTAATAATTACTTTGTTTAATGGATGCTGGCCCCCTGCTGGCAAGTATTATAGTTACTGTCGCCTATGGACAATAACAACAGAAATACTATAAATAATACTGTGGGCTTAGAAAATTTCATAACACCTTGTTTTTAAAAAACCATATTGTAGCACTATGGCAAAATGTCTCATTCTAGGAAGTCCTACAGTCCAAGGCTTGGCGCATGCAGACCACCAATGGCGGCCACGAGCGACCGTGCAAACAAAAGTGCTACACGTAAGCGGCCAGTCCCAACAAAATGTATGAAAAGCGTGTAAACTGCTTGTCGATGGCCACAAGTGCCTGTGGTCGGTAGCCCGTTTGGGTTCAGCCTAATACTTATTAATTATATTTTTTAAAAATCAGCAGACAAACACACATATTAAATATCCCCAAATTAAGCAAGTTATGCTTGTGTTATGGGTACAAGGGACTATTCTAGAGCCGATCCCAGACCACCCTGACCATAGTAGATAAATGAGAAAATTCGTTTCCGAAATTTACCATACCAGGAATCGAAGGGAGAGCCTCTGAATTGCAGTGAGGTAAGCCGGCAAAGACGTAGCCCGCACAACCACAGAGGCCATCGTCGTATTTACGAAAACAATGTTTTTGAAAGTAAGAAAATAATAGATATTTAAAAAATTGTCTAAGTGAGTATTGGTTTTCATACTATGGAGGATTCTGTAGGCATCATGATCATCATCTATATGTATATATATATAAGAAAGTCGTGTTTGTTACACTATTTATAACTCAAGAGCAGCTGTACCAATGTGGCTGAAAATTGGTGGGGAGTAGCTTAGAACAAGGAGACAGACTTGCACTTTTAATCCCGTTGGAACCGGTAGGTGGCGCTGGGATCGGGTCCTAGATTTTTATTTTTTCATTGCAGAACAACGGCTGCTGGGGCCGCTAGTTAACTATGAATATTGATATGAAATTTTAAGACTTGTCCAATGATGTGATGTCAATTTAAACTGATTTTCACTTAGTTACAGATATGGCAACCACTCCTAAGTATTTCATAATACATCTCTGTTTTTCAATAATATTGGTATAATAAATTATAGTTGCTGTTTTTGGCTAAATGGCAATGAAATATTACGAGTTTTACTTACCGATTGTTCTTAGTAATAGATGGCAGCATCTCACTTAAACTCTGCAAGGTCAAGCTGATCTTGTCACTTCCAGCGGAGTCATCTGTCAAAACACAAGTAATAATGTTTCTTTCACTGTCAACAAATGATCACAATGAAAAAAAAATGTTTATCTCTTTAACTTTTGAGTTTACAAAATACTTTCAGCATATATTGGTTTAAACTATATCCCTCTGGCAGTATTTGTAATATGGGGTATTATTGATTAAATACTTCCTTAGGATATCATAAATTGGCAACATAGACTTTGTCAGCTCTATGAAAATGTCCAATGAAGAGTATATATTTAAATTCTGTTAATTTTTATTTATTTATTGTTTTGAACTGACTTCAAGCAGGAGGTTTTCAATTCTACTCAACAAAATGCAATCCATATGTTGTTTCCTTTTTTGTATGTTTGTAAGCAATGTCTCTATCAATGGTGGAACAATAAAAAAAAAATCAAAAGTGTATATATACTTCTGACGTAAAGTGAGGCACAGTGGAGCTCGGAGCATCTTAGCCTTATAACCTATAATAAAAGTTTGAATCTGTTAATAATATATAAATGCACCTATAACTATACCCCCCCATTTCATATTTTGTTTCTAAAGGGCTTTAAGTATTTGCATAGCTAAAAAGTAGAAAATAAAAAATTAAAAAACCGAAATCAACTAAAAAGCAATTACTATATTTTGTATATTTTTTTCAATTATTTAATGATTTTAATTGTAGGAATTATTTATTTTTTCTCTTTAATTGCTTTTGAAGTTGCGTTTGTTTCTTGTTAATTTTTTTATGATGATTTTAATTTTTGTTATTGTAGTAAATGTATAAATAACATAGACAGATATTAAAACAATATCTACCGTGATTAGACAATGAATCTGTCTCCTCTTGTCTTGTTAGTTCCGCTTCAAGCTGGAGCACCCAGGAGCACACCTGACCTGCATCAATGTGCGCAAACTCCGGTACATAAGCTGCCATCATTTCTATGAAACCTGGAAACAGAAACCAAGTTAAAATTTAAATCAGCTGCATTTTAAATCAGATTTTTCATAATTAATGTATTAGTAAAAGATTTTTTAACAAATATGATTCTAATAAGAATATGATTGTAGTACTTTTCAATATCAAAATAACAAAGAATATTCTAGGTTTAAGTTACGGTGAACAATAAAGAGTTTTCATTCATTCATTCTTGCATTCATAATAAAACTATGTTTTAACAGTTTTTAGTGCACTTATTTATTTGATTTTTATTATTCCGATGTTTCAGCCACTTTTCAGTAGCCGTGATCATGGAATATAAAGATGTCAAGTGTCAATAAGTATTCATTTTAAAAATATGTTTTAACAGTTTTAAGCAGGTAAATTATTTGATTTATCGAATAGCCAATGTTTTCACTACTTTTCAGTTATTGTCATTCTTGAAATAATAAAAATCAGATAAATTATCATGATTAAAACTGTCAAAACATAGATTTATTATGTATGCCTGTTGCAAACACTTAAGGGAATACTATGACAATGAGCATTGTTACAGTTTTATGTAGCCTACCATCAACTTGTTCATTTTAATTTTTTAATTTACTCTATGTTACCCTTATCTAATTTATCACTACTTTGCAACATGTTATGGCTTGAAGAAAAGAAATGCTGCAAGAACCGCTTCAGCAAACATGGCTAGCTCAAATAATTTTATATAATATTAAAATGGGTGGGAGGTAACATAAAAAGAAAATGTCAATCAAATTGGTTTGTGTTCCGTGTACACAGAAACAGCTGTGTCTTGACTTGCCTATTCCTAAAGAAATTAATAATTTAGAAACTTAGAAATAAGTAATTTAAGAACTAAGAAATATAATTTATGTTAAACTAAACAATTGATATTACTAATATCTATATTAGCTAGGCTTATAGATTGAATACAACTGAATGAACTTATTAGTATTCAGTTTAAATAAAATATTTTTGTTAAGTGTTTTAGATTAAAAATTGTGTTATGATAAGATACAAAACAACACAAAAGAACTATTGTTCTGACCTTGAGTGAAAGAATTAACATTTATGACTATATATACAGGACAGAACTTTAATGTAAGCACCTCAAAAGTTGTTGAATAATCTTGTATCATGATAAACAAGCACAAAGAACTACATAATATTAATAAAACAGTTATTATACACTCCTACAACCATTGTGTGTGAGCCAGGAAACAGAGCGTGAAGGTTTTACATTATACGTGATCTTAGCGGGACATCTTTACCTTCAACATCAAAACAGGGGTCTTGGGATGCTTCTTCCAATATAGAAATCACATAGGAGAGTACGATATCGTCGATAACGTTTAGATCCGCAGATGGGATGTTTTTGGTAATAAATTGAAATAAACTCTCCTTTACTAACGACTCTTGCTGCGCTATAGCACTCATTCTACGTCCCGAACCAATAT
This sequence comes from Dendrolimus punctatus, assembly GCA_012273795.1. Classification (NCBI taxonomy): domain Eukaryota; kingdom Metazoa; phylum Arthropoda; class Insecta; order Lepidoptera; family Lasiocampidae; genus Dendrolimus; species Dendrolimus punctatus. The sequence goes on from CM022527.1 coordinate 24,844,975, forward strand.
TATCAAAGAAAACTAACGAAAATTGCAAATTTATTCGCCTTTTACAAGTTCGCGTTACGGCTGGATAATCACGAATAAAAAAACACTACAGAAACTAAGTTTTAATTTTTTTTACGAGTACACACTTTTGTTATTAATTTTTGTACAGGAATTATTTAGGTCACCGAATAATTATCGGTCTTTTCCCTAGAAAAACCTGGGACCCGAGCTCCGAAAATCAATACAATGATGTTTTTTTTCTCTAAACAACTTTTTGTTGTGTTTTGCAATGCTCTTCAACTCAACCAACTGATTCACTTTGCATATAATTTAGAACCATACAAAATATAGATTTAATACAAATTAATAATGTTTCTAATTTGTTTTTTAAAAACTGTATTCGAAATCATCTTTGCTTAAATAATATTTTGTTATTAGAGAAATTACTGCTTCTTATTTTATTTCTGGACTGAATATTATTTGTCAAATAATATCCTAAATCCAGATTAATAATATGTAACGGAGGATAGTGCTGCACCGAAATTTGAGATTTAGTTTTATTTGCAAAATAATTTGTATTAAAAATTGACTTGAATTCATGAAATAACTCTAGTACATCTCTAAGAGTTTTAAAATTTTATTATTTAATTAACAATTTAACAGCAATATTTTTTGAATTTTAGTAGTAAATCTCTAATCATCAATAATTAATTCAATTAATCTCAATTGATAATCACGTAACGTTAAATAATCTATGTCTTAAATGTTACTGACTTATGATAAACGAGACCTATTTTAATGAAAAATGCTATTTAATTGTTAAAACAGTTTAGACGAATCATTTGTGAGACATCACATCAATACATTCATATGTTAAATTATATGTTAAAAAATTAAGATAATTGTTACGACAAACAATTTTGAGACTACTCTCATAATTCTCCCAAACCTATTTACTTTTATCATACAGACTATATTTGTACACAACACAAATTCGATAAAAAAAATATTGATGATAAATACATTCATTTAAATTTGTCTTTATTAAGCAACTTCATTATAAAACTATACTAGTAATTAGTAGGAATAAAAATACACAAATGACATTTCAATCAACCCAAAATAGACTGTGCGATAATATATTGTGAGTAATTATCCCAATAGAGTAAGTCTGAACCTATTTTCTGTGTGATACTTTATTTAATAATACGAAAAGTGTTGTCACTATTGATCCGTTCAATATAACACTTTTGTAGAAGTGTGAATTATTTATAATTTGTCCATTTTCTAAAAGTCGGTTCCTTATGGACCATTAATTTACTACTTATCTATTGGTTAAAATTTAATGCTCCAATTAAGTAAGCTCAAATTTCAACTGATGGTAGGGCAAGTAAATGAATGTAGGTGGTGGTACGATGTAAGAACCGGCCAAAAATTAACATGTTTGTTGTATTACTGATAATATTTGAAACTGAAGTCTGACCAATTGGCTGTTAAAAGTTGTACTTTATTTTATTTTCAAATTTGTTTATCAGAAAGTTTCAATTTAGCCAGAACTAAGTTAAACTTGATTGTTTGTCTCATTTGTCAATAAAAAACAAAGTATATCCATTAAATGTATTTATCTTATAAACCGTAAACCACATATAATTAACAGCTGGCCCGGTAGATGTTGTCTCGAGCTGAATAATAAAATTCTAAATCGTCTTTAAAAAATACATATAATAGTTTTCACTTTGAATTAAACTTTGTTATCATGTTTCGTGATAAAGCAACACTTAATCAGAAATTAATTGATATTCATTTTGTTGAAAAATCGTATAAAAAAAATTAAACATCGTAATCGAACGTATGTAACAAGAACAGCACTAGTAGTATGTTAGTTACGTATGTGTGATGTATTGTGTATAGAGTTGTTTGTATTACGTATCATGTTTTTATCAAAAAAGTGATGTTTATGAACTCGCATTTGATTATCTGAAAGAATTTTTAGTGGTAAATACAATATTTAATCTTATCACTAAGGTTTTGTTTGATACAAACTATTTTTGATTACTTTAGAAAGGTTATAAACGTTTTCAACGGTCGTGATTGTATGAACTCATGTTTTCGTTTTTTTTGTTAGAAAAACTGTTTTTTGCGCGTTTTTAATAATTTCTAAGCGAAATATAAGCACAAAACTACGCCCTTTAATAGTTTATTAATAATTTAAATGTTTTATTTAGAATGTATGTGTGGTTTAAATGTTGATTGGTAATGTCAAAAACTTTTCGATGATCAGTATGACCTAAATGCTTCACCATCGGGGCGCAGCCTTAGGCAACGCTAACTGTAAAACTAATAAACCAATTATATAGCTATTTTACTTTTATCTGTTATTCTATAACTTGTGTCTTCTCAGAAGCCCTGTTTCTAAAAGAATGTTCAATGATTTTTTTTACTGAGATACTTAATTTAAAAGTAATTGATACACCAACAAATTATATGATTATTAATTATTTCTTGAAGGCTGTAAAGAAACCTATTAAGAAGAAACTTGGAGTGGGATAAAAAAATTATTTCTATTTACAGAATGGTTCATCTGAATGTTAAGAAGAGAAAAATGTCCCGCCATGAGAAAGGAAAGAGTGGCTTTGTAAGTAGTTGATTGATCTTTCATTTGTTAAACTGAGAGACAGCTCTCTATGAGGTTTTTTTTTACATTTGAGGGTGAAAGAGTTATACAACCCACCTCAGCTTCTTTCGGGAATCACCTGGCTTCTTGTCATTGCCAAAGACCTGGAGGCTATTGGTGTACCCAGGTACTTGGTACTCTACATTGGCATCCCATATTTTATATACATGTCTTAATAGTGATATTTTATCCATACTATGAAATATTTTAGAACTAATACTTTAAATTGACTCTATCTATGTATGTCAACTATGCTAAGTCATTTAATTACTTTATTTTATTTGGGTGGCTAACAGCCATAGTTTTATAGACTAAAGTTATAGATTTTTTTGTTTTATTTTCCTTATTGTTATCTGCAATTGGTTGGACACCCATAATCAGATATGTTCGGTGAGTCACTTTCTTGGACTATACTCCTGTGGGTATTTAACCATTCCAAAAATAATAGCTTATAGCTTTTGGTCTAAGTTTAATATATGCTGTCTCTTTAGTTGATGTATTTCATTGTTCCTGTCGAGCAGTACTCTAGCCAATTAGCCTATTGCTTTGATACTGTAAGGGAGATTTATATATTTGCTGTAGTATTTTACTTCTTGCATTAACATAGGTATATTTAAATGTTTGTGCACTTCAGGATTCTGATTGTACCAGGGGCAGTTTGATATTGTTTTCAGAGCAATATTTTAAAACATTTGGGATTTGAAGATTCGAGTTAAAAGCTAAGTCCCACAGCTGTATTCCATAGGACTGTTGGTTTAATGATGGCTTTGTAGACCAATAGCTTGTTCTCAAGCAATAGTACGGAATGTCTTCCTATCAACCACTGGTTTTTTTAAATTCAATGTTTGCTGCTGTCCTCTTGGCTAAAATATGTTTTTTCCAAGTTAATCTTCTGTCAAGGTGTAGACCAAGATATTTTACACAAGTAGTTACTAGTAGTTGTTCCCCTCCCATTGTTAGTGGTGTACAGTCTCCTTTACGGACAACTATTATACTTACTATTACTACTAATTATGTAAAGTTACAGAGATAACTAGAGAATAGCTAAGATGACAACTCTAATACTACACTACCTGCAAAATAAATAATATAATGTATAATGATAAAAAGTACACAAATGGTTTATTCTGTGTAGTAATTTTTATTATAGGTAAACCCACCTATCTAGCAGACTGGATATGCGATGTATAGTTAGGTTAGTAACTTTAGGTCACTGGTCACTATATATATGTGGATAATAGTTTTAATTGTTTTTATTGAACATTTAACACTAATTAACATTAACTTTTTAATGACACTGCCAAAATATTGCCTATTATTTTGTAGTTGTAGCTAGGTAACCAATCAATTCGAATTGTGAACACTAAAGTTTTTCTTTAGGGCCAGCTACAACTCCAACAATCTTTTCTTCAGCTAGCCCTTGTCCACTGCTGGATGTAGGCCTCCCCAAGTTTACACCACATATCCCAGTTTCTCGTCTTCCTCATCAAGCCTCTGCTGCCGACCTTGTGTTGGTTGTCTGTCTACTGGGCTGTAGAGCCCTGTAGCACTCCTGCCATATTATTAATATAATATTAATTTTACTATCCTTGAATTTGTACACCTGATAGGTAAATAACATGTGAAACTATATATATCCTAACATCTATAATGTGTACCATGTTCTTAGCAAATAAGTAAATTGATGGGTTGATTACTAAATGTATTTATTTTGACATTTATAAAAATATAAATATATAGATTGTTCATATGCTGAGCAGCAAGCACTAAAAGTGGAGCCCAATAGTGACTTTATTGGTAAGGCAAACACGGTGACTGCTGGACCTTACAAGAGACCCTGGCATAAGCAGACAGAGGCCTTTGCCAGAAAAGACTCGGAAGAGAATTTTCATTTAGAATCAAACAGTAGAAAAAATTACTACTTGTGGAATAATTATGATAGTTCCCATTGAAACACTATCTGTACTACAATATAGCTAATTAAAAAAGGATATGATGATTGTAATATAACTCACTGTAAGCTGTGTAGCTGTAGCCCCATTAAAAATAAAAGAGAAAATATCTATATAGACTACTTCTATACTAAGTCAACTACACTACAAAGCTGCTCAATGAGCTATGGAGTGAGTTACGTTAGGTATTTCTCTTATATCAAAGATTCAAAGTCTGAGCAACAATACCGCAAATGTACACTGGAGATAGTTTTTCGACCCTCAGTTTAAAACTTTATGTAGACTATTTATAGTTCCTGGACTGCTAAGCACACTCCTGTAGTTTTATTTTTGTTTATTCAAAGTACAATAACTACAGCAATAATCCGATACTATTATGTATAGGTTCTAAATGTTATAATTAGCGTGACAAAAAGCCATGCACGGGCGCGATAATTTATTATATTCCGTGACATTGGTTAGAAGGACGGTGTTTGGTACGGTCTGCAAAAATAATTGACCATTATGTTTTTGGCGGGAACTAATATTGGCGTTGTACTGGGCATTTTATTGTCTAATATCATGTAAAATTACTTTACAATAAACAATACTTGTAGGATAATGATTGTTTTGAATCATGTAGTCAAAAGTGCCCTTTTGAGTTGTCACGAACTCTGTTGATTGACGCCAGTCAAAAAGAGTTACAATTTGTCTGAACTATATAAAACTTAATATACAGACAAGCCTGTTTATACTTTGAAGTTCCTTTACTTGCCATTGTGAGGAATTTTACTACTACTAACACCATTTACGTCCGTTGGGGCTCAGTCTTTTGTTTTTCAGGGGTATGTTATGTTATACTTGCCATATTTGTTCCAATCGAAGGTGTTTTGTTTTTAAGGCCCTAGGCGCTGAGAGCAAGTATTTCATATGGAAATGGAATAAGATACTTGAGTATTATTTTGAATTAATCTTCGACTAAATGACAAAAACAGCGATTTTTTCTGGTTTTACGTTATTATAATTAGCTCAGGCGTTCGGGATTTGTCAAAGAAAAGCACACGTATGTATGTACATTAAACCAGAACACATTACAATCGTTTTTTTGGAAATGCAATATATTATTTTAAGATAATTATTCTATTTTTGTGCTATCTGTACTAGAAAAGTCGCTTATAATATACTTATGTACATAAGAGGCTTGCCTTATCGTGTCGTTTATATTGTATCTTTATGAATTTCAGTTTTCAGCCGGTCATAGTACAGTGAACGTGTTTATGTCTGATTGAAGACTAAAATTAATTTTCTTATTTTAATCTGTGACAGTATGTGCATTAATTTGCTTTGTCTAGGTGTGGTCTATTTTTTAAATTAGTGATTTTAGCGGAAATTTGAAGTGTAATGTTTTGTTGTGCAGTTAAATTTTCTCTTAAAAATGAACAATAGTGCAGCATATTGATCGTTGTTAAGCAAGAGTTGTATGTTCCGTTTTTGTCAAAGTGGCTATGAATACTTAAAAATAATTTTACTTTGCAATGATATCCAAAGAGGTTTGTTGCTACAGAACTGCCCATATTCATCATTATTATTCTTTTATCGGCTTAAACTGCCACGAAGGCAGGCGGCTCAAATAGAAGGTGATTACGATTGCCTTTATATGTCTGCAATATCCAGGCGATGATAACATGTAGCCAGCATTTAGGATAGAGGAGTTGAGATAAAGGGATTATGTTATGGGACCAGGGGGATCCTGGTGAAGAGGGTACCATTCTCCGGGGGTACCGAAGTGAGATCCAAGTGTAGGGTGCCACATATGTAATAAAACCTTTGGTTTAGTTCCTGTGGTACTCCATAACAGTGCACAAGAGAGGGGCGTAGTTTAGGTTTAGTGGATAGTCTGGCGGTCGAAAATCCCCCGTCCCTCCGCTCGTAGGCAACGCTGGGTCTGGGCATCCGGCCGATCAGAATTCCCAGGCATCCTCGGTGGAAAGACTTCTCCCGAGGATGGTGTCGCAAAAAAGACTACACCTGCGTATAAAAAAAAAGATGGATGATCGCATACGAGAACACATTCTTCGTACGAAATATGATTAACTCAAGGTTAACCATTATACGAAATTTCTGTGTAAGCGTGTTCGTCCGTCCACTATGTCCAGTCTTAGTTGGTAACGGATGACTTAGCAATTTATGCGTTATTATCAGGGCCGGACTCGGGAGTGTAAGGAGCGCGTGCCACCCGAGCGTAGGGGCCTAAGGGGCGCATCCCGATGGGTTAACTTCAAAGAAGCTTTTTATAAAAATGATTTTTCAAGTTCTGATTTAGAAGAAAGAAAGAAATAATTTATACATTACATTAAATTAATTATTACACAAAACACCTAATTAAAAATAAACAAACATGTCCTAAAAGGGGCATCGGTCTCAGCACATTGCTGGTCTCTTAAAACCAGTAGTGATCTTCCGCCGAGCCCTTAGGTATCGTCACGGCAAACATTACGTCTTTGCGAAGCATTAAAACTAGAATTGAAATCGATATTGCATACTAAGTAACGGTATATAATATTATAAATATAGATAGGAAAGCTAATGATAAGAAATAAAAGTCTATAATAAGTGTTATAATAAATAAAAACATTTATAAAATAAAAGGAAATTGTATAATTATACTAAATCAAAGTATAAATATATAAATTTTATCAGTAGAAATTCAATCTCATCCATACAAACCCAGTAGTTTCTCGTGATAAACGATTGTGACACACGAAGACAGATAGTCCATATAACACAAAAATATGTGGAACATGCAATGGAAAATGTAATTTAATAAGAAAAACAATCAAAACAGTTTTGTCTCTTTTATTGCATGAGCTCAGCAGACACACAGGTTCACCTAATGGTAAGCGGTACAAATGTGCTGCTGCTTCTTGAGGAAGACTAGAACCTGGCCTCTAATTCCGGAATGCAACTCAAGGTTGTTAAGCGGTATATTCCAGACGGGTGGTAGCCACCCAGACGGGCGGATATCCACCCTAAAACGAATACGAACGACGAAAGACGTTCTATGGTAATTGTACAAAATCGTGTATTTCGCAGCCTTCTGCTGCTAATATGTAGAGACAATAAAGTTGGACACGGATTGTATATTAAATTTAGGTGAGTCAATAAACCTCAAGAAGCGTGATAAAGGCTAGCCAGAACAAGGTCGCATACTTCACTAATTACAACACGACTGTACACAAAGATAATAAATGAATAAAAAAAAAACTATTTTTATTCAATTGCATACAATAAGGAAAACTTTTGTATGGCAGTGAAGCATGGCCTGTACTTCAGCGCCACTAGCAAGAGCCGCGTCAAGGAGATGCATTTGCTGCGGTGGATGTGTAAAGTTACATGGAAGAGTCACAGTAGGAACTCTCACTTCTGCGGCGATCTCCATATCCGTGGTATAGCGGATAAACTGCAGGAATATCGCCGTTGGCAAGAGTTGGTTACGTGAGGGGAATAAATGTCTAGCTATGCCGCCTCCCTCAAGTCCCGATTGAAGCGGTAGGCTTAAGAGATGCTTGCTTGACGTCATAAAGTATGATATGCGTATGCTACTGGTCTCACAATTAGGGATGCCGAACACCGTTCGGAGTGGAGAGAAAGCGGATTCATGGCAGATGCCCGAACGGAACCGGCGTTTAACAACAAAGAAAACTTAACCTGAACTAGACTTAATTAACTTAGTAATTAACATAGTATTTTACTATAGTCCTTACGCCTATAAGAAGGATACTGTGCTAAGTCACCGTCTTCTATGGATAAGGTAGCCAAAAGCCTGACTAAATTAGTTCGGTGGATTGCCACACTAAGCTGGCCTCTCAACAGCAAAGAAATAATTAAAATGAATATATTTATTTCAAACTTTTAAGTCTACAAGATTGTAGGTCATGACTACCACCGCTTCCAAAGTAATGTTAGTTTCTGTTAAGGGAGAAGAAGCGGCGCAACGAACTTTTCAAAGTGTTTTCTTTACTCTAAATATCATATATTTGTAATTAAATGACCTTCATTGAGCATGTACGACACGCACTGTACGACACGCACTATCGCTTTTAATTATATTATTCTTGAAAACTTCAACCCTTCAAAAGTTAAAGGGCGGGTGTTGTGGGTGTATGAATTTTTATAAATAATAGTCTGTATTCAAATTGAAGGATAGATACGAATTTATCAGGGTACCGTTTTTGCAATTTGGTTACGGAACCCAAACCACATTAGAAACTGATCGTTACATACAGGACACGTGACATAAATTTTCTTCGATGTACATCATCATTATAACCGTGAACGGATGACGACATAATGACGCTACTTGTTCACTCACAGCTTTTATAATGTAGTAAAACTGTTACTTCATTAGGTTGTGGTCTAATTTGTAGCGGGTAGCGCTAAGGGACTAGCGATTGTAATTTTTTTCTGTATATGTTATTTTACGACTATACATTACCATTATACTACTCTGATATCAAACTAGATTAAAAATCAAATAATAACAAAACTACTTAAAATATTTCTAACTAGCTTCTTCTGCCCGCGACTTCGTCCGCGTGGAAAAGTTTAAAAAAAGTAATTTTAGATTTTGAAACATTCTTCATTGGTGCTCCGCTCCTATTACTCTTAGCGTGATGGTATATAGCCTATACTTCCTCGATAAATATACTATCCGACACTGAAAGAATTTTTCAAATCGGACCAGCGGTTCCTGTGATTAGCGCGTTCAAACAAACAAACTCTTCAGCTTTATAATATTAGTATAGATAAGAACATGTGCATTAACACTTGCTTCTTCACTTCAACTTCATTGTCTCTATTTGTTATTGTGTTGTTCTTCATTATATGGTACAATCCGATAACCCAAGCAGAATTTATTTGTGGTTAAACGTGTACTATGTGCTCATTGCGATGGTGTCTTTTTCTAGTGTGTGGTCCAATCATATCCGCTTGTGGTGTCACCCGAACACATATGTGTTTACTACAAGTAAAGCCCGCACTCATTCGTAAATTGTAAGAACTATAATAGCTAGTACGCTACAATAAATTTATATTGTTTATAGAACTAAATCAAAGATTTTGCTCTGAATCTTTTTATTACATCCGTGTTGTCGAGTAGTTGGATAGTCTGCAAAATCACTTGATGGTGAAGCCAAAGCCGATCTTCAACATATTTTCTAATTATGTTGGAAACAAACTTCATTAAGGTCCTTAGCTTTTAGGTCTCATGCAAATAGTCTGATCTAATCACCATGTACAATGACGCGTTTACAAAGCCTTTTAGTACTTTATATAGGTATATTGTGCTATTTCGATGTCGCTTCGTTTGATACAGCCGTACAACTGCACCTAATAAGTCAAGAATAATATTCCCATTAAAACTTGTTTATATAATAGAAATTCATTAGGTACTGGTAACTCTACACTTGATATACTTGATACAAATGAGATAGAAAAGTCACCAATTTTACGCTACTCGCTGACAAACAAACTACACCCTTACCGTGTATTAGATGTGAGTGTTATCCAAACAATGCTCACATTTCGATACTAATTACGCAACTATCGTATCATAATATTTGTAAACCAATTAACTGCACTAATACTAACTTACTAAGTCTAGTATTTGATTTCAACTAGTAGAAAACTGTAGTGTTGTAATAGAGATTGTGATATTGTATTAATTTAATAAACATTATGACTTCATATTTGAGTGAAAATTAACTTTATAACAAAATAAATGAAATCAGCCAAGTGCGTCCAGTCCACACATTATATATAGGCCTCCTTGACGTATCTGTCAACGGCGAACCTTGTCAAGTCCGGCTGTGTGAGCGCAGGTGCCTAGCATTTGGTTTCGATTTTAAAAGTTCTTTTTCAAGGAGCGCAATACAGCCGTCCTGATGAGTCATATGTGTAGCTGTAGAAGATTTTAGGGCGGTCCTTTTTGATAACGCGTTGCTCGTTAGTGTTTTACGCGCTGTGTTTCGAAGGCAGCAACAGCTTTATCTATTGATAAAGCTGTTGCTGCCTCAAGTTCAAGTTCTATTGAACTACGCCACTCTCTTCTTTGCAGAGCACGATCTTGCCAACTGTCACTTGAGATGTCACATACAGAGAGATGGTGCTTGACTACGTCCCTATAACGCAATCAGTCCACACATTATGAAGTGTTTCATAGTTGTGAAAGGCATTAAAGAACACCATCATTACTTTTCAAGACCGATCTAACGATATTCCCACATGACAGAAAAAAATGCTTGGTTCCATGGCCACACCTAGGCCACCATACATCTTTAGGTTTGCGATTCCACTGCAGCATTGTGTAAAGCCTATTTAAATTTGTATCAGTTAAGTAGTCAGTTACCATACGAAACTGGTGGGTTAAGTCTTTATCATCGTTGGGACAGAAATTTGTCATTCAGACAGCGCATTCTCTGCCAAAAATCCCCATTTGTCAATGCGCCACAATTCAAAAGAACATCCCTCACGATATCTAATAGTATTGGCATCTTTGGGGTCGACATAACGAACGACGTAAAATTTCAGGGTCATCTGGAGGTAGGGCCAAACTTGCCTCTAAAAAGCTTGGTGTGCTAAACTGGTCCAAGCAGTACTTCACCCGGCGGCAACTACTTGCACTCTACAAAGCGTGCATATGGAGTACTGCTCAGATCTATGGGCTGGGGCACCCGCTTACCAGATTGACCCTCGACTCCATCCAGCGTCTCGCCGTTCGTATCGTCGACGATCCCATACTAACAGGCGGCTTAGAACCACTTAGCCTTCGGAGAGACTTCGCGTCCCTCTGCGTATACTACCGCCTGTATAACAGGGAGTGTTCTGAGGAATTATTTGATCTAGTGCGAACGCCTCACTTCTACCGCACAACTCGGCAACGATGGAATGTTCATCCCCATTCCCTTGAGAGCTCCCACGCTTAACTACGTAACGGTTCTCTAGAATACATATTCCGCGTACAACGACGATCTGGAAGGAACTTCCCGCCACGGTTTCCCTTCGCGTTATAATATGGGGTTTTTTAAGAAGGCCATTATAAAATTTCTTACAGGTCGGCAATGCGTTGTCAGTAACCACTTTCCATTAGGTTGACTGACTGCCTGTTTGCCTACTTGAGGCAATAAAAAAATCCACAAGCCCGCCAAAGTAATAGTTGGAAATGGATACTATTACTTGAATAATGTAAATCAGGATTAACAGCATACTCTTACAAAACATACACTCATTTAGACCTAGCAGTTGGCAAGAAAAATGTCTGAAATACAAAGACAGACAGATTTGACGAAAACGCGAGGGTTACTTTTTGGACAAACTTTTTTTATAGCTGGAGTAGGCGGCAAATAAGCTGGCGGCCTCTCATCTCACCTGATAGAGAGTGGTTATTTACTCCTTTCCAATTTAAGCGTTTTACTAAGCTGTTATTATATTCCTAGTATTCATCATCCATGGCAATATTAGGTCTATGTTTATCAGATAACAACAATGATATACGCGGTTTATCGTGTTATCAGTGGATTGTTCGCGTTTCATTAAGTAGGTTTCTTTTATTGTGTCAACTGTGCGGACGCTTTGTTGTTTATTAAAATTGTGCTCAGTTAGTTATAGTACAAGTATAAGCCCAAATCGTAATAATTTATTCGAGGAAGAATCCACATTTTAATTCAAAGGCGTAGATTTTAATCCCAGCTCGGGTTGTGCACCTTTCTAGTACAGTTTTTCTTATCTAATATGCAAATTGTTCTAAGAGGTGGGTAGGTCCGGATAGATACGACTTCTCGAACACCAATTCGGATGCCAGTCTCACAGTTCCGGCAACCTTGCACGGGATAAAAAAAGACGAATTAAAGTATTCAACAGGACCCATACGGTTCTTACGGGCACAGGACTTTAGACATGGAGGTACGTCGGGATGCAAATCCAAATAGTACTCGGAGTGTATGTTGTGGAATAAATACTTATTTGTCTAAATATTAGAGTACTGACAGCTCGGTTTTCGAAGTTTGTATAATAAAATAAAATCGAGTTGGTTGTGATTCGGACATGAGGAAAAATGGCGTTTGATTTTATTTAGTCCCATTTTATTAAATTATAATTGTTATTTTGCCTCGTTCGGGTCCACCACAGCATCCATTTCTAAAAGTTACACATCGGAAATCAGCGAATCAGTCCAGTCCAGTTCGTCCCGCCATTCGTCTTTCTTTCTATAATTACGTGAGATTAGGATTTTTAGGGCTTTTCTCTTTTACTGGGATTAGACCGAGTGTCATCAGCAATATTTATTAAAAAACTTAGCTCTTGTGGGTGAAGTCTCTTCCAATCTTGTCTATTCTCGTCCAACTGTTTCACTTCTTTGTACGATAAGACGTCTTGTTTGCTTTAACTTGATTGACAAACGCCCTCTTAGGTCTTGTCTTCCCATTTCTTCCTTCCACTTTGTCTTCGATTATCTTACAGTATCACAGATTATCCCAAGACCAAGTGTGTATGGGTTGATATTTATCTCCAACGTATCATGGTCATCTGTTGGACGTAGGCTTCTGGCTAGTAAGCGCTTCTCTTGCAGTTTATCAGCTACGTCTAGAAACTGAAGGCTGCCTCGGATACAGGAACTTAAGTCATTTACCATTTCGTGTCGTTTTCTAAGTATTTAGATTATACAAACATTCTTTGCACATGTATCAGTGACAAATTTAGATTATTGATAACGATCGTGTTCTTGTCGATGATATAAATACAATCTTCGAGTGCCTTTGAGTATTTATATTTGATTTTTTTAACACAAATATTTATATTAGACTCTGATAAAGTTCACATTTATAGGTGCAAAAACGGAACTCTTTATCACAAACAGATGGATGGTAATTCAAGCCTGCGTCTGTCTGTCTGCGTTTTCAAAATTTAATGGATTTTTATGCATGTTGGGCTATGGAACTGTGTTCTATATTCTGCTATACAATAGTGTAGCTAAATAGTGAAGATACTAAATATAAAAAGCATGGCATTCACTCATTTAAATGAGGAATTAAATATTTTTCAGTATATATAACGGTGTGCGATGTCGTTGACAGATCTTAAAAAGTATAATTTACTGCCTTAATGTCATTACATAAAGGTGTGCGATATCGTTGATAGATCTTCAAAAAGTATTATTTACTGTTTTAATGACATTACATAAAGGTGTGTGATATTGTTGACAGGTCGGCAAAAAGTATAATTTACTGCCTTAATGACATTTTTTATTTAATTTGTATATTTGGGGTATTTTCGATTAAGTGTTTTTTTGAGGTTATGCAGCCAAATGAGACTGACAGTGGATGTAGGTTACCTATATAGAATGTATCTATTGTTCGTAGTCTGCGAATCAGTTACTCGATTTCTATATATGACTTAAACCCAAAGGCGACGTAGAACTTTGAAGTTAATTGTATTCATGAAATTCAGAGTGCGTCAATGTGTAAACATAAGCAACGGACTGTGACGAGTGATTTCAAAAGTGAACTTTTGACTGTATGAACAATGAGTGAGAAAAAGTATAACAGTTTACCAAGGTTGAAAAGGAAGGAGACCTGGCGGCGTAAGGGGGTAAGTTTGTTTGTTTGTGTGACGTTGGACTCGTGTTTAGCGTTAAATCCCGCTTATGTCCAGAACATTCGCTGCGAAGCCCGAATTTTAATATTTTTAGAATTTCCTAGTCCTTTTAGGAAAATTTCTTATAAAATAGTAATATCCGCCTGGCCGCGTAAAGGGGGGTCTGTTCTCTATCCCGCATGGTGGTCCGCCTAGTAGTCCGCAGCGTAATGCAAGACAGTGAATATTGTTGCAGCCTGCATCACCGAGCAGGGTGCCTCTTGAGTCCTGCAAGCTCCGCCCACTTACTGATACTGAATAGGTCTCCTAAGTCATAGCTATTTTTTAGGGTAGGTTAGTAGGTACTAGGTATATATAGAGAAATTTTGGATGTAAGAACTCCTATAAGTTACTCCTTATAACACCGGCTTCCTGCCAAATAAAGTTTAGTCAAAATCGATCAAGCCGTTTCAGACATTTAACGGAACATCCAGACAGAGGGATAGACAAAAAGTTTAAAAGTTATTTTTTTGATATAATTACCGTATCGTATAGTGGTATACTTTTATATGCATTTCGTAAAAACCTTTTAGTTAAAATTTTTTACAGTGAAATGTTACCTAGAAACGGTGTAGCTTGTAAGATAATATTTCACTGGTATTAATTTGATATTTTTAAAATAACACTTGATAGGCAGATTATTTTTACTTTCTAAAATATCTGCCATAAGGCACAAGTACTAAACCGGTTAAGTCGCTTTTCCAATATGTAAAATTGACCCGATTTATAGAGGTATTCGGCCTATTCGTGTTAAATGTCGCAAATACTACGTGTTGCGGCAGCGCTGGACTTGTGATAAAAATGGACTATGTCGTTTTTATAGAAAAGGCAGTCTTGGGCAATTGCTATCCAAATGCTATCATTGTTCATGCTTCTCTCACTTTTGCACGTTCTATTATTATATGCAGTAAATATTCAATATAATATTAAACCTAAGACATTGTGCGCCGCATTTTCGACGAATGATTGGCAACTCAGCATGACTGTGCTGAAACTTCATCCAGGGGTCCAATGCTGCTATTACTATCCCGTCAAAATCGTCGGACACTGTACTGTCTCAACTGTAGTTTTGCTTGATTTTGGTATTCTGTTACTCGCAATGGCGTGCCACGTTTTATGAGCGAAAAATCGCAAAATAATATTTAACCTTTTAAGTCGGAACCACCACAAATTTGTTCTCGAGTGTCACACACGGCTAATTGGGAAGCACCACAAATTTGTGGTCAACCTTTAAGTATATAGAAATTGTATTACAATAAAATCTTGGTTTTGGCGTGGCAATTTTGAAGTTAGCTCATCAAGAAGTTTCACACTCTTTGTTAGTTGTTTATTGAATTTCATTACTTCTTTCTTTCTTTTATTTTCTCTTAATTATTATGTACTCGATGTCTATATTTATAATGCATGGTGTGTTTGCATCAAGAAGGCCATCCAGCAACCATATTCTGTGTTCTAGTTTTGTTTAGAAGTATGTAAGCTGAGTTGGCCAGTTTGGGAACAAAACTAAAAAAAGATATTGTGGATGTAGTAAAATACGATTTTTTAACACTATCGCTTTAGAATCGTACTTTGAATATATTTGCAACGCCAAGATATTGAAATAGGAGAATTGGCACCCAGTACAGAACTAATTATCACTATCAAACCGCCTCGGTTACAATGTAACCCACCGTGGAGTACCTGAATTGAATGATATATAAATACCACTGTATATATGTATATAAATTAATTGGATTATTATCATATACCACTGAATTAAATTATAAACATATATAAATAAACTTAATGTATAAGTAAATAATTAAATTTTTAATTAACAATGAAAGTATGCAGATCATTTTCATTCGTTAATTTTAATTAAAATTGATTTAGTGGTTTTGTTAAGGTCGCTGCTTCTGTTATACACAATCCGTTCCGTACAAAAGCAAGTTTTATAAAGTCGATTTACAATTTATGCTATAGCCAATTTACATAAGAACCTTACACATTGACTTCGATGACGTAGGCTCAGTATTTTACTTAAACTCTTAACTCTATCTGTGCAGGAACGGATAAAGAATACAATTTCCTGCGGCCGAGCGGCCTGTTTGTGAGAGGCGACAAAACAACCCACAGCCAGGTGTTAGGGCATTTGCCCGACTGGATGGCTACCACCCCTGGTCTAAAGTATGTCGCCATAACAACCTTGTGTTGTGTTCCGGCATTATTGACAGGTTCCAGTCCCCTTAACAGAACAGGGCGCATTTGTAGCACCTTTGGTGTTGCAAATGTCCATAGGCGATGGTGGCTGTTCTCTACAAAAACTAGAAACGTATGCCAATAAATAAGTGAACAGAAGAAGACGATCATAAAAGGATTAATTACAATTAGTTCAAATGCCGGCAGGTTGCACTTTAGCAGAAGCAGCAGATCTGTACGTGGAATTTGTCTTTGTCGGGGCCTAGGTTGTAACAATATTTTAGGGGCTAGCAATTTGTCGTTGTCCTAAACGGCATGACAGCTATCAATAGGGGCTGACCTACCCCTTTCATCGGGACTCGGCGTAGAGGGATGGCTAGACATTTATACCCCACATACAAATCCGGTTTCGTGCTTACCTAATCGAAAATATTCAGGAAGTGTTGTGACCAATCGATGAGATCATAATATGAAGTCATTGTGGGTCATTGTCAACTTCTTTACATTAAAAGGAGATATAGGTTTTTTTATCATTATTGCTAGTACTAGACACAACAAATTACAATCGTTAAAGAAAACAAGAGCATTAAAATAAAATAATGTAGACCTAGATTTTAACTTAAAACTATGTACACACAAACAAGATTAACTTAACAATAATCTTACGGACATAAGACATACTATCTGGGTAAGGAGTAGGATGCAGAGGCAGTCCTGCTGGACATGGCCGTATTATGAGGAGGTTCCAGTCTCTGGAATCCTAAACACCTGTAGCTTAGACGCAAAGCCCCACTGCCGGTGGACATCGGTTTTTTTAAATAAATTAATGTATACACTTTTTTAAAAATAAAAAAATGTAAAAGATTTAAAAGTCAAATAAACATGCGAAAATAAATCATTTGGCATAATTTATTTGTAATACTAAGAGTATTATCGAAACTTGGGCTGTTCTGGAGTCTCTGCAGAGATGTCGTATCGATTGGCTGTGGCCTGATACATCGAGGTGTTGAGATGTCTGTATGACGCCGAAACGATGACTGTTCAGATCCAGGACCGGAGGACGAAGGGAAGCCTTTACCTTTACGTCACGGGGTGAGACGGAACTGTTTACCAACACGATGGAGGTGGTCTTTAAAACTTTGGAATGAAATGAACGGGGCATCAAAATCAACAGCGAGCGCATCTCCCACCTTCGCTGACGATATTGTCGTCTTTGCAGAGACGTTGGAGGTACTTGTCGACATGCTGAAAAGCCAGAATGAATCCTCCCGACGAGTCGGGCTTGAATTTGACAAGACGAAAGTTATGTTCAACGAACATGTAATGCCGAGACCGGTAAACGTCGATGGTTCCCCTCTTTAGGTTGGGCAGGAATATGTGTACCTTGGACAAAAGATCCGGCACGGCTTCGGGGGGGAAGCCAGTAGGAGGATCTATTTAGTCTGGGTAGCATTCGGTAAGCTTCGTCAGGTCTTTTCGTGGACTATTCCCCGATAAGTCTTTGAAGTCCTGGAGTAATGCGTCCTACCTATCATGACATACGCCACTATAACGCTGAAACAAGTTTATATATTTTTGATCATAATTCCGCAGCGCGGGTGTGCCATTTTCAACATATATTGGGTTTACATGTCTTTGCTGCCTACTTCTGTTGCCACTTTCCGCTGTCGTTGAAGTGGAAATAATATAAATGAGGCGTAAATTTTTTCATATTTATAACTTGAGGAATTATGATGTATCCATTCCAAACAAATGACAAGGCCCATTTTGGTACCCCCATCCCTGAAATCGGATGAGCCTTAACAAAATATCTTTCTAAAATATTATGATTTTTTATTTTATAGTAAAACAAGTAAAAGTAAAAAAAAAATGGAACCGTAAACGGCATAGAAATTACATAAACATGTTTTAAACGTTGTAACTTTAAATTTATGGTTTTCAAAAAAATATTTGTCTAGAAAAATTAAGATTTCTCTTAAACCTGGTTCAATGATAAAAATATTTTTAATGAATATGATAATTATTTCAATTGTGAAGGCTCGTGCAATTTATATGAAGCCCAAGTGTTCTAACAAACCGGACAATGTCCTTTTCATGTTGTATTTCATACCTTCAATCATCTTTTAAAGCAAAACGTAGCCCTTATTCTTTCCCAGATGCGATATACTTCTCTCCTTTTCAAATTTCATTAAGACTTTCTGACGATTTTTTTGTTGCTGAAGCGAGGCTAATGATACAACTATTAATACAATTAATAAAACTACGATTTAACGGTTTTAAGCGCGATAGTTTATTTGATTTCGGTTATTCCGACGTTTCGACCGCTTTTCAGTGGCCGTGATCACAGAACAAACATGACAAGTGTCAACGAGTATTGTAAAAGTTTTTATTTGGCCTACGGCCAACTTGTTCGTTTTAATTATTTAGTTTTAATTTTGTTTATGGTTATTATTTACTATATGGGAGCCTAATTTAATTTACCACCATGTTTTGAAAAATGCGGATTTGTACTTTAAGTTAAAGAATCCGCCTGGAGGTACCTATTAAGCCGTTTATATACTCGGTCATGATATTACAAGGGTTACGTAGTCATACTACGAGTGTTTAGTATTCTAAGGCTAGGCTCTGAAGGTGCTTCGTCTAGCTAGATGCAGGGCTAACGGCATTCCTCTGTGTCCATTGTCATCTATCTATACATATATTAAAACTGTACAGTTCGAATTTCTGTACAATGAAAAAAATATGTTAAAAACCTAATCTGGGGGACGTAAGAAGTGAAATAGATTTTTTTTGTTTGTTTCTTTGTTTGTCTGTTCGTACCGGCTAGTCTCCGAAACGACAGAACCTATTTAAATGAAATTTTGTATGGTGGTAGCGTATATCCCTGGTCATCATATAGGATATTTTTGATCCCGAAAAATTTAAGAGTTCCCATGGGATAGTTAAAAGACTGCACGACGCGGACGAAGTCGCGATCAGAAGCTAGTCTACTAATAAAGCTGAATTCATACGCATATAACTTCTTTAGGTGAGTTTATTATAATCTATAATAGATATTATAAAATTCTAAACATGCCGTGTCTGTACATTGAAGCCTTAAAAGAAACAACTGGAATTGACTAAACGATGGTGAACAGGATTTAATTTTTTTTAATATTTTGTCTGTTTGTTCAGGATTCACGTAACAAAATACTGGACCGATCACGATGCAGATTTCGTTAATTGACAGGAAATTCTTTGACTTAAAATCTGCGCTACATTTTAGCCTGGGAATCCCGCTGGAATTTTGATGATAAATGTTTACAAATGGCCAGGAAAAAATCGATTTTAAATGCTATTTTGTCACTGATCGACAGCAAATTTTATGTAATAAAATGTGTCATATTTTTTATCACAGGAATCCCGCGGTTTGTAGTTTTGCATAAAAATTAGTTTATTTCGGACACAGTGTTCACCAAAATGATAGCTTGCATTCTTTTTCAAATGCTGTGGTACTTTGTGTCTCGGGAATCCCGCGGGAATTTCAAGTCAAGCGTGGACAAAGCCGCGGGCCTAGCCTAGTTAAAAATGTAACAATACTAACAGCTCATAACCGTCTCACTGCTGGACTGGTGGCTCTCATGTATAGGGGAACTGAAAGTATATCCGCCATGCGTGTCTATGGCAAATCGGCGAGTTTGACACATCGGTTATCTCGATGTGTATGTTCGTTATTCTCTTTTGCTTCACTGTCAGAACACGGTGATTAGGTTAAAACAATGCCTAAATGGTGCATGTTTTTCGGCCACGACTCTAACCCGCAACCTTTGAGTTATTATACCGACCATTGATTTGCTTTACTATAGGTTAACTTTTGACATAAGCGCCATACAAGTAATGTCAAATTTAACCGATAGTTAGTCAAGTGAAATCTTATATTGTTATATTAATATATAAAGCTTAAGAGTTTGTTTGAACGCGCTAATCTCAGGAAGTACTGGTCTGATTTGAAAAATTATTTTACTATTAGATAGCCCATTTATCGAGGAAGGCTTATAGGCTATATATTATCAGGCTAAGACCAATAGGTAGATAATGAAGAAAAAATGGGGGTGAAAACAAATTGCAAGCGGACTACGTCGCGGGCGCAGGTAGTAATTATTAAGATTAGGAACCGGCCATAAGCTGCCTTGACTAGGTACCTATTTATAGTGACAACAGTATTTTTATTGTACCAAGTATATGTTTGATATTAATAGTACCATTTTTAATTATTATTATCAGTGCTTGTTAAACCTAACCTTGGGTTGATTATGATAATAGCTTGCGCTCGCGCATATGACTAATTGTGTACTCGATTGTTATGGTGCTTACGTCATACAGATGTCAAACGGGCGACTCCCGTGCAGATTTTAATATAAACAATACAAACGGTATGTCTCAATAGGTATCTTATAATGTTCGTATTGATGCAGAAGAAGAAATCTAGGTATATGACAATCGCCCAGTGAATGAAAGACGTCTGAAAACCTTCTAAATCGCACACGAAAGATGGGCGCCACAGATTATTATGTTCCCACTGCGATGCTCAATTATTATCTAAAATTAATTCTTATTTAAAATCAAAAATTGAAAAGAAACCACTAATTAAAAATTTGTTGGTTTTTGAATTAATTTGGTTTAAGAAAATATTGTTGAGAGCTGACGGCTACAGTAGCAGGCAGATGACCCACCCAATGAACCGTGATTATCGATGCCAATGAACATTTGCAACGCCATTCTGGAAGAATTTTATATAATCTTTTTTCACAACTCCATATTATCATAATATTTTAAGGAAAACCTTAGCTAGGAGGTTATTCGAAATCCTCAGAGTGTGTAAGAGAAACGATCTTGACAGTCGTTGCATGTATGAGCGGCTCAAAAGCTGATGATGTACTTCTAGCCGATGGTGCGATGCTATAGGAGAACAAAGACTCCATTCTGAACAGTCCCTCGGAACACTTATCATTATACAAACTGTAGAATAAACAGAGAGAAGCGAAGTCTCTCCGAACGCTAAGTGTGTCCTAGCCGTTTGTCATAGGATCGTCGATACCGAACGGCTGGAAAGATGTCCCAATCTACAGAAGTGGGCAGTACTTCATTTGCGGCCTTACTTGCGTTTTGTAAACCATAAGATTTTGCCACGGTGTGCTGCTAGTACCGCGTGGTTCGAGTTAGCACTTTCAATTTCTTAGAGACGAGTTTTGGCTTGTCATTAAGGTGACTCCTGAACTGCACATTGTTTGCAATGTCGACCCGGAGGATCCCAATACACCTAGGAGTGGTATACCATTGTTCTTGGATGTTCCTGAGAATTAAGCGCATCTACAGAATAAATAATAAATGGCTTTCTTGGTGAAGCATACACAGACTTGTCTGTATCATTCTTCTTTAATAATAAAACAACAAAACGCCAAAAAGTAGCTGTGGAAACATCTAGAAGTGTGCGGTATAGGAGCTTTTTATTTAATATGTAATTGCTAAGGTTCCATTGCGAACATAGTCAAGGTTCAGGTCTTAATTTGCATTAAGGATAGTATGACAGCATCAATGGCCTTTTAAGCGTTATATCCAAGTAGTAAACAAACGGCAAGCAAGGCTTTTGCACGTATTTTAACAGAGGTTTTATATTGCTTTATTATCAACAGTGCATATACTCGTAATATGTGTAATTGTACATTTTGTGTTTAAAAAAAAAACATCTACATATTGATGTTGTGAATGTACTGAGTGAAAAGTTTTTCTTTACTTGACTAAAGTGTAACTTTGTTATTTTTCATTAATTAAAATTATATTTCAAAGTTTAAAATTTGCACTTACCAAATTAAGTTGAAATTTTCTTAAATTTCTGATGCATAGCCAATTAAAAATGAATATAAAATAAAAATTAGTTTCCTTAAAAGTAGTTTATAATTAAAAGTCGGGAAATAATCTTAAAATTTTATATATCAAATATTCAGTAATATTGCGTTTAGTGCAGTTTTAATTTCAATGTAATCTACTGTTTTTCATGCATTTAAAATTGAACGTGAATAAGCAAGTAAAAGTGCGTTTAAATGCAGTTTTAGTTATAACTAAAAGTCCGGACAAGTCGTAAAATTAACTTCTTAAACAATCCACAGCCAGGTGGTAGGGTATTTGCCCGACTGCATGGCTACCACCACTGGTCTAAAATATGCCGCCATAATAACCTTGAGTTGTGTTCCGGCATTAGTGACCAGGTTCTAGTCTCACTTGAGAGAGCAGCAGCATATCTGTAGCACCTTTGGTGTTGCAAATGTCCATAGGCGATGGTAACCATTTTCCATCAAGTTGTCCTGTCTCCTGAACTCATGCAATACAAATAAAAAAAAACATATTTTTTTTAAATACCTGTCAGGCTCTGTAGAGAAGTGGCACTAGCCCTAAATGAATAGTATGAGAATGGAATTATACTTAGCGTAATGTCATTCCCATACATTTTGTATTGCTAATGTCTACAGGGTCAGTGAATGAAATTGAAGTTTTAGTGTTCTATCTATGGTGATTTTGGGATAAGTTACGGCCGTCATTAGGCGTTTCTCGTATAAATAGTATTTGTTACTATGTTGTTACTTATTTTTAAATCACAGACGTATATTTCAATTTTATTATTGGTACAGACCCAAAGAAAAATTAAATTGTAAACGAGTACTTACTCTAAATTGTATGAACTAAAATTGGTTTGAGTAGTTTATTTAATATTGTGTTAAATTAATAGTGTTATGAAATGACTGTGAAACTCGTTATGTAGTAGTATCGGTGATTGGATTTCAGGAAAATACATCATGTTTGCGGTAATGTTCTTAAAATTAATTAATTATTAATAAACTAATAATAAAGGCCTGAGCTGGCCCTCCGGCACTGACGCGTCCTGCTTTGGCGGGAGCGGAACAGGCTGATACGCTTACGCTCCCGCTCCGCCTCCTCTTTAGCAAACATGACTCGCTCGCAAAAGGAGGAGACGGAGTCCTATCGGAGGGGGGGGGGGTTGGCTGTTTCCCGACCATGGCGCGAATTACGGCCGGGGGCTAAGTCCGTAAATAAGTAGTTTATTCCATATTTCAATCATCAATCTATGATCAAACTCTCTTTCACATAATTCTACTATACATTTTATAATAATAAGAATGGTTTAGTCATCGTCATTGCAATGTTTAAAAATAAATATGATGCTATGTTTGACTTATAACTCATCTCGGACAGTTTATGAACTTGGTGCGACCTTACTAACATTTCTATATAAATATAGAAGTGGCATTGTGCGAGTCGGACGGACTCACAGACGGACGGTTCTTTTGCAAATCGGTACAATCGTCTAAAAATAGCCCATCGCAAATGCTATTTCTATTCTTATCTTATTTAAATATATATACATGATATAAGAATGTGGTGCGACAAATTTTATCCCGATAAGTGACTTTTGAAATTAAGCCAGGATAACGTCTGTCAGATCAGCTCAACTCAATCAATCAATGATGCGGTATCGACCGCATTTCCCAAAAATCAGAAAAAATTATCAATCGAAGACTAAAATTTTGATAAACCATACCTGAGGTAATCCGGGTGGGAGGGAGCCCTTCATGTAAACTCTAATAACGAATTAGAGTTTAATTAACGAATAAACTCAAAAACTGGACCGATTTCAAAAACTTTTTCACTATTAGAATGTTACATTACCCCAGATTAATATCGGCTATATTTATTACTAGAAAAAATTAGGGGTCCTAACTTTCTAACTAAAATTTCAATAATATAACCCAAGGTGTAAAAAAAAATTGTTCAGGTGGGTTCGGCGATGGTTTGATGGTTAGATTTACATTTAGAGCCGGTAGGTGGCGCTGGAATCGGGTTCTAGATTTTATTTCTTCAGATCAGATCGTCTGCCGAAACCTCTGGTGGTCTGGTCACTCGATTTAACGACAAACTCCCTTAAGCGTCGAAATAGCTTGGCTTTGGTTGGTTTAGCTTGTCTTCCATGCAATGATACACTCAATCTAGTATTCTACGTCTACCAAAATTTATCAAAACGACTCATCGACTCTTCAGGTGATCAGAGAGCTGGTGCCTACCTCGGTCAACGGATCAGTATTGCGATCCAGCGAGGAAATGTAGCCAGCCTTCTGGGCACCTTACCCATAGAAGACGGTGATCTGGGCTCAGTATTCTACTTATAGTCTTGAGGGACTATGGGTAAAATAAAATACAAATTACATTTTTTTTCCTTCCACTCACTTTAATATTATATAAAAAAAATTTAGAACTAGGCATGTTTGCTGAAGAGTTTGTTGCGCCGCTTCTTCTCTTCAAGCCACAACATGTTGTGAAGCGGTGGTAAATTAGATTAGGTTCCCATAGAGTAAATAATATCCATAAACAAAATTAAAACTAAATAATTAAAATGAACAAGTTGGCGGTAGGCTGAATAAAAACTTTGACAATACACGTTTGACAAATGTCATCGTTGTCTTCCGTGACCACGGCAACTGAAAAGCGGCCGAAACGTCGGATAAACCTAAATAAAATAAATTGCCGCGCTTAAAACCGTTAAAACGTAGTTTTATTAAATACAAATTAGTTAAGTTTTCTTACATTGTATTCAATAGTATGTAATGTTATAATCTAGTATTACATCCACTCTCAATAACGATAACAATTAAGTAATTTAATAAATTTAAGTTGCCAAAATTGGGATAAACTGTGCAGCTGTGTACGTTTTTTATCTCTTTATTGTCCTAGCTCGTAATAAGCGACTGTCGGCATCATGCATACCGAAATTTCTAAGATTCCGAAATATGGAATTTTTTAGCATTTCCTTTATCACCAAGATGTCTCAATATCGCTAGATATTAAAAAATAAGTAAAAAAAATACAACCAAATTACTGGTTCCGCAAAAGGGATCAGAGAAAAATAACAGACTTATCTCCATTTAACGACAACTCTCTATAACGCCATAAAATGCACAGTCCCTTCAGTGTCGTTATATAGAGTTTACACTGTATATAATGTATGTGTGTGTAAATGTGGTGTGTGGCGGTGGTCATTTAGCACCAACAGCCAATTACTCGACTTTGAGAGTAACGGTTAATCTTCATTAATCTTGCTTAAAACAATCAAATCCCCTTCATAATAAACAAACATGCAGTATATTAAGACGCGTGTTTATTATGAAAACGAATCGATGATGTTTATTAAATCATCGCCATTTTCGCTTTTGGATAATAGCCAAAAGCCATAAGATTCTCGGTAAACATTACGAATTAGTATTAAGTATCTAGGTGTCCATGTACCTACTAGATACTATTTTTATGTCATTGTTGGAGCACAGGAGACAGGCTGAAGGAATACTTGATGGTAAGTGGTTACCGTTGTCTATGGATATTTAAAAGACCAAAGGTGCGACCAATAGTATACTGCTGGCCTCGAAAAGGGAACTAATAAATAATTAAATAAGCGACAAACAAACACACATATTGTATATCCGCAAATTAAGCAAGTCACGCTTGTATTGTGGGTAATATACAACGGACTACTCTGAGGTCGATCCCAGACACCCAGACCGAAACTTACCATACCAGGAATCGATCCCGGAGTCTGTGTTGCAGTGTAGTAGGCTGGCAAAAGCTCACTCAGCCACAGAGGCCGTCTAAACTAGACTAAACGGCCTAGAGTAAGTACCGAATATACTTTCATATGCATTTAGTAAAAATCTGACATTTTGACATTACAAACAGGAACTTCAATTTTATTTATCTGGTCCTTTAAGTCTCTAAGGTCTGGTATTTTAAAGTCCGGTCAAAATCGGTCCAGCCGTTCCAGAGATTAGCCGGAACTTCTAGACAGACAGAGAGAAATTTTAAAAATATATTTTTTGATATAAGTGCCGTATTTACTTTCACTAGCATATGCCCGCGACTTCGGCCGCGTGCATTAGTTAAAAATAAACCCCGTGATATTGAAACATTCTTCATTGGTCCTCCATTCCTATTTGTCTTAGCGTGATGATATATAGCCTATAGCCTTCCTCGATAAATGGGCTATCTAACACTGATAGAATTTTTCAAATCAGACCATTAGTTCCTGAGATTGGCGCGTTTAAGCAATCAAACAAACCATTTATCTTTATATATCACTAGTTGTGCCCGCGACGTCGCCCGCGTGGAATTTGCTTTCAAAACACCTCGATTTTGAAAGATTCTTCATTGGTATTCCGCTCCTATTGGTCTTAGTGTGATGATATATAGCCTATGGCTTTCCTCGATAAATGAGCTATCAAACACTGAAAGAATTTTTCAAATCAGACCAGTAGTTCCTGAGATTGGCGTGTTCAAGCAAACAAACAAACTATTTATCTTCGTGTATTAAGTATAAAATATGCATTTAGTAAACAGCTGTTATTTTGACATTACAAACTTTATTTATTTGTATAGATAAATCGTTCCATAACGTTTCTGAGTGCGGCCGTATGAGTTAATGAACGCAGATATACATCCGTGTAAATATAACCTTGCGTTCATTATTTGGGTAGTATTTTTAAAAATACACCTCACGTCTACTCATGTTTATTTTGAGTGCACACTGAAATCACTGTGATGAGATTGTTTCAGTAATTCAGTAGTCCTCGAAACGTCTCATTGTGAAGTCTTGTTTTTATGTTTAATAAGTGTAATGTCATAATGTTTGCGATATTTTAAATATTCCTTAACCGGCAGTTACCCCCTAATTCAGCCGTGTTGTGTGTTTACGGAGTGCTTTTAAAGAACAACTCGTAATTTTTACCTGTTACTGTTACCCTTACCATTTGTCTGTTTGGATATCGACCCTGGTCTAGAGTATGCCGCCATAACAACCTTGTATTGTGTTCCGGCATTACTGACTCCAGTCTCTCTTAAGAGAGCAGCGGCGCATTTGTAGCACCTTTGGTGTTGCAAATGTCTATAGGCGATGGTAACCGCTTTCCATCGAGTGGGCCGTCTGCGTGTCTGCTGAACTCCTGCAATAAAAATAAATAAAATAATCCAGAGATGATTTTGCAAATACACTGAAGGTCTGAGACACGTGTTTCTTTATTTGCTACTCTTATTCCTAGCTTGAGTAATCATGGGTATACACATACACATTTTCAGTACTCATTTTGCGGTGGTTTTTGATACAAAATGTTGCCCATGTGTCTTGATTAAAAATCTTAGTATGTAATTTTATTTATTTCCTTTAACAACGTTATTCATTAGTTATACGAGGTTGGCAGGTTCGCCTAAAAAGTTCAATCAATGTTATTCATAATTCTCTTCCCTTAATAGTGACACTTTTTAGCAACCCTATAAAGCCTCGTATAGCTGTTACGAATAAAAGAGTAAATTTCAAAATGAAAGAGAAATACATATTACATGACCTTTGGTACAGCCTTGTAGCATTTAGATGCTTTGTAGTTGCGTTTTTTATTAAACGACTTCTTCCAAGTTTTTTTTTCGCGGAACCCAAAAAGATTAGCCTTACTTACTCCTTATAACATTAGCTATCTACCAGGGAAACTCGTCAAAATCGTTTCACCCGTTTCAGGGTAACCGGAACACCCAGACAGACAGACTGACAAAAAATGTATTTTCGGAATCTCCTAGTCCACATTATTCCCCCTGTTTTTTTTCACAATTTTATTTTGATACTACAAACAGACACTACAATTTTATTTATCTGTACGTACTCTGTATAGATTGTCTTTGCGATTCTTCTACTATGATAGCAGACTATGAGGCTTTCAATTTGGATGAAAATACCAAAGTGGTCTGTCTATATTTAATATAAACTTGAATCATTCGGTGTCATTGAATACCGTAATGGCTTTCAGTTCTATGCCTTGACCCATATTGTTTCAAGTTGATTGATCCATCTAATATCAGCATAATATAATGTCTTATAAGTACGGCATTATAATACAAGTAAGTCATTTACATACAACCGCTGATTAAACGACTCTGAGAGGAACGCTTTTTTAGCTTTCATCATCTTCTTTCATTTAATAAGATGATAATTTTGTATGTAGCACAATCCAAGTTGGTCCACGTCGACTATTTTTACCTATAAAATCAGTTCATGATCACAGTAGAGCAATAAGTGAGTCAGTGAGCAATTTTGAGATGCTTCTGAGATTCAAATGTTAAAAATATTAATAATGGACAGTATTAAAGTTGTCGGTGATTTTGTAAGGGAGAAATCTCCTTTTTCGGTAAGTTTAAACCAATTGCCCAGATATGGAACAATTATACCTAACTTGATATTCTTATAATAATAAGAATATCAAGTTATAATTATTGTTCCATATAATGTAGAATACTACATTTACATAAAGTAATAATGAAGACTTAACACAAATAAATTTACTTAACACTATGTTAGTAATACTCTATTCTACCTATAATCTCTTGAGACTATAAGTAGAATGACTAATTTAAGTCAACGATTTACTATCGATACCCAGAAGACTGCTGATTCTTCCTCAAAGGCACCAGCCAAGTAGCCACCAGAGGAATTCTTTAGGCGTTTTTAGATCTTTTTATAGAGAGGCTTATCATAGCCTTAGGACCCCTGTCTTCTTCCAAATTTTCGAACGATCTTCAAGTTAAATGAGGCAGTTTTGCTAGTAATTCGGAAAGGCGTACTATATTTTATATTATAAGAATAAATAATTAAGAAATCAAACACCCGACTGCAAAAAAGACAATTTAAAAGTAATGCGTTACAAAGACCGATACCAGATTGAGAATAGAAAATTAAATAAAAATAAGGTATAAACAAAGTAAACTGTACTTAGTAACAAGCGGAACCCATTTATTTTCTTTCGGTTTATAATTTGCAATTGGGTCCCGCCAAAATTGCGTTAACTTGAACAACTTGATCGAGTATTAAAAAAACGCATACTGCTCTGACGTCGAAGATCCTTTTTCATCTTGGACTAAAAACTTATTTAATACACATTTAATATGCTCAGTCAAATCTTGATTCGCTGGAAAATTTTGGTAAATCTAAGCCTCGTGCAGACAGTCAGGCAGTGACGTTATCCTTTTGTAGTCCGTACACGGACACCACAATGGTACAATAGTGCCAGATATGCAGTGTTAACCTCCTTACATACAGCGATCAGTCTGTGACCTTAAATATTGTAACTTGCATTAGCACATAATTATGTGGCAATTGCGATTGTCCATCTTTTTTTAATTTTTGCTATTTGTACGACTAAAGCCATTTTGAATAATAGTGTTGCAGGTCATTTCAATATAATCTTTTTTTTAAACTATACTTTATTTTTCTATTATCTTTATATTTGTTAAATAAATAGACAATTTGCCAGTTTGCCAATTTTGAATTAATCATTTATATGTTCCTTCTGACCCAATAGCAGTCCACTGCTAGAGGTAAATATTCGCAAGTTAATGCCACATATCCCGGTTCTCGATCTTCGTAACTTACCGGTGCTTATGTGGGTTGTGAGTCGGTCCTTCGAGCCAGATTGCGGCCTATATTTATTAAGAGTCGATCTACGCTTCAAGACTCGTCTGCTTTATTGACCATAGGTGCTTCGACAGACATGACCGGCCCATTGCCACTTGCTGATTGTTAATTCTTTTAATTTTTCACTTATATATTTTCTATTATTTATTCAATTAAGTGCCAATGTGGAGTAATCGATCCTAATTCGCATCTTGCATGTTTCATATACTAATATAATTTCCACATTATCTCCAAATTTTCGCGTGTCTTTTTCTGGCGATTTTCTAGTGACGCTCTTGCGAGGTCGCCGCAGCCGTCGATGTTAGACATCCAATACGTGCGCGACGATCCTCTTCCTCCCGCTCACATACTACAGTGTGATTAGCCATTGTGCGAGGAATGTAGTAGTAATAATCTGGTCTTCCCATAGCTGGACACATGGTTCGGGCGTCCGAAGAAGACGGGCGGGGGCGTCGAGCGCGGCTACGATACCGTGCCGCGTGGCGCCGAGCCCCGCACCGAAGACGACGAGCCCTCGGCCAATGCCGAGTATACCAGCAAGATAGACGCGCTGGACGACGAGCAGCTCAAGCGGCGGTTTGAGGAGATGCTGGTAAGTTCCAGATTAATTCCAGCTGTACATACTGGGGGTGAACCTCATCCCGAAGGTGTTTTGTGTGTAATGGAAATACGTATTTCCTTTTTTTTCTATCTGCTGATACTACTCACTACTACCCATTACTTTGGACTTAGTGCTACCAATTTTTTCAAAAACAGCAGACCCTGAAGTCTGTGCGTGTGAGTGACATATCGTTACACTAAGAGCCATCCACAAATTACGTCACGCGGATTTCATGATTTTTTACACCTCCCCCGTCCTTCTCACAGATTGTCACATTCGTGAGAAATCCGCCACAAATTTATAAAACAGACAGGTCAGGTTATAAAATGAAATAGTGACGAAGTTATTACCGCAAAAAAGTGTTAATATAAGTTTTTTCTACTTTTTCAGTCTGACATGAATCTCAGTGAAGAGAAGAAGCTCCCCCTTAGGAATTATTCGAGAGACCAGAAAAAGAAGATGCTTGTAGCGTATAAATTTGTAAATACACAGGTTAGTTACTTCCAGTTATTGATTCATTCAGTTACAGCATGGAAATAGAAGTACTACACTAGTCTGAAGAGTAGTAGGTTAAAAGCTGATGACTGGGATTTTTGGCGCGAACTTGGGGAGGAGGACTATGTCCAGCTGTGGGTCGAGTCGATTGACTGACATGAACATTTGTCTTCCAAGTTTTTAGACCAAGTCAGTCAGAATAGAAGATGTAAAAACCATGATGAAATCACAGAAATTTTGGAGAAAGTTCATGTAATAACCACCTGTAATAAGCATGTGCGAAAACATTAACAAAAGTAGACGAACTGAAGAGTCTGGAATGTGGATAACATCCTATGGAGGTTTACAAACCTCCATAGGTTTACACGCCTATGGTGTTACAACACCAGAGGAGCTACCGCTCTCTAAAGGGAGAGTCCCCACTCTCGTAATTCCGTAACACGTCTCGACTTTAGACCAGGGGTGTTAGATATCCGGACGCGTAAAATGTCCTACCACTTGGTTGTCAGTAGTTTTAGTGCGGCTAGCTGCAGGAATTGATATTCTTTCTCCGTTCCTGCACAGTTTTTTTTATTGCAGAGTTCAGCAAACAGGCAGACGGCCCACCTGTTGGAAAGCGGCTGCAATCGCCTATAGACATTTGTAACACCAAAAGTGCTACAAATGCGCTGCTGCTCTTTTAAGGGAGATTGGAACCTGGTCACTGATGCTGGAACACAACTCAAGGTTGTTATGAGGGCATACTCTACACCAGGGCTGGTGGCAGGCAAATACCACTCCCACCTGGCTGTGGGTAGTTTTGTCGCCTCTTACGACAGAACGCCCCAACGCAGGAAATTGTATTCTTTCTCCGTTCTTGCACGGATGAACCGATAGCATATGTTTGTTAAGATCGTAGCAAGTGAAGATCCAATCTCTATAGGTAACATGCTTGTTAATATGTATGTATGTGTG
This sequence comes from Dendrolimus punctatus, assembly GCA_012273795.1. Lineage (NCBI taxonomy): Eukaryota > Metazoa > Arthropoda > Insecta > Lepidoptera > Lasiocampidae > Dendrolimus > Dendrolimus punctatus. The sequence continues at coordinate 24,877,023 of CM022527.1, forward strand.
GTATAAAAAGTTTGGTAACAGAACCAAAAGAGGATTTACAGCAATGAGGTTATACTTTTATACATTTCAGGAAGGCAGATCAAAATTTGAGAAACCTTCAGACTACGTTGCGTATCTGAACCAGCCGGAACTCTCCGTGGGCAAACTGCACAGCTGTTTGGAGAACTTGAGGATATCGTTGACGAATAACCCATTATCCTGGATAGAAGATTTTGGCACTAGAGGCATCGAGAGCTTGCTTACAACACTAAACCTATGCTATACCAAGTAAGTATGAAGGGGATTTCAATGTGAAGTGGTCGTTAGATACGCCCTGAAAAATTATCAGTAAAATCTATTGAATGGAAATTTTTTATAAAAATTCGGGATTGTATGAATACAAAAACGCTTTAAAATTGCTATGAACAAGATCCCTTTTTTATATTTTGGTAAAAAGGAGAATTTTTGATAAAATACTTGTTTTGGATTCTATAACTCGAAATTGACAAATAACGGAGATTGGTCACCATTGTACAATCTATGTTTGTGCGTGAAGTGACACACACTTGGTCGAGTTTACTGAAATAATCATTGCTGTTCGAAAAATAGCCTCCATGATTTTATAATAGTGTTGTATACCGTTTGACATTTGTAATTATCGTTGGATTCCAAATATAGCAATCTGTACTTAATAATTAATTAATATTAATATTATTATAACTAGGTAAAGTTTGTGAGCTTGTAACGTTGTAGAGGGTAATCTCTGGATCTGCTCAATCGATTTTGAAAATTCTTTCACCAGTGGAAAGCTACATTATTCCTGAGTGACATAGGGTATATTTGATTATGATTAATAATAAGTATTTTTTAATTTTTTTCTGATGCCCAGCGAAGTGGGCACGGGTCAGTAAGTGTAAAATAGAACACGTATTTTTTCTTTTCATAAAATTATATCTAAAGATTAGTAAATAATGCTTAGAAAGGTATTTTCAACTGGATTTTTTAACAATTACTTTTAAAGAAGTTTTTTTTAAATTTCGTTTTTGTTCATGCTATCAGTGGAAGTGGATTTTATCGGTGAGTGGTTAAAACAAACACGTTAATGGGTGTCAAAATTTAAATACGTTCAATTTATTTATATGCTTCGATAGGTAAAGGTCAGCAATCCTTATGTGTTTGTTTACACGACATTGCCACCGAGCCGCTGCTGTGCTGCAAATTATGTAGTCTCTGTGGGACTGCACTGCTATCGCGCCGCCGCTGAACTTTCACCGGGCGATAGAAGTTCACAGGATAGCAATTCGGTGGCGGCGACAGTAACCACCTTCCGTCAAGCATCAGCCTATCTGTAATGAATGAATGAAAACACTTTATTGTTCACCAAAAATTAAAACTACGTACTTAAAAACTAAGTACAATAATTATAGTTTTTGTACAAAGGGCGACCCAATCGCTTAATGTTATACACTTGGGAATATATTAAGACATATCAGGGGCGGTGAAGACTATAATAATATGATATTCAGAATATAGATAAATAAATAGTAGACGGTTATACTCCAGCTATAACAGATACAAAATTGCACCATTCCATATTTTTTCCAGCGATTCCCGCTATGACAGGGTCCAATACGAGTGTATAAGGTGTTTGTCGGCCATATTGAATAACACAGTGGGTATTAGGACAATGTTCGAATGTAGGGAGGCCCTACCTGTCTTGGCCAGAAGTTTGGACAGCAGAAAACCGCACTGTGCTCTGGAGGCGGCTAAGGTACGTATCAAAAATGATGAGTATTTTATTTGATTTTTATTATTCCGACGTTTCGGCCACTTTTCAGTAGCCGTGATCAAGGAAGACGATGTCATGTGGCAATGAGTATTTGAAGCGTAGTAAGTCTTCAATTAAGCAACGTTTCTCGAAATATAGCGTTTATTATAATATTTATGACAAGAGCTATGAATGTCAAAGAAGCAAGTGAGGTGTGTAAGAATAAGCCTGTATGGCACTCTGTTGTTCGTGCCTACCCCGCAAGGGACCTGGCGTGAAGTTATGTATGTATGTATGTATTATAATATTTTACAATTTTTACAATAAAAACTTGTTTGCGCGTACAAAGGTTCGTTTTTGTCGTAGTAGATTTCGAATATTGCCGTTGGCCGTAGACTACGAGTGTTTATCATAAACTAATGTTAATATTGCGCGTACAGACCGGCGCGAGACTATCAACCCGGCTGGACCAGTGTGTACCTTTCCAGGCAAATCGTGCCGCGACAGTATTGTTAAAGTTTCAATTAGTTCATTAAGTAACTTTTTCATTTTAATTATTTAGTTTTAAATTTTGTTTTTGGTTATTATTTAATCTAGGGGAGTCTAATCTATTATTTTTTGTACTAGTCGCGAAAACCTAAGAAAATACTATGTACTAAAAATAATTTCTGAAAAATGTATATAGGTTGAACTATAAATACCATTTGATACCCAGTGCCCCATTCGATGGTTAGCACGCAGTCAATTTATTCAAAATAATAAAACTTGTTATTATTTTTTGTTTTGTAGCCGTAGGTACAATAATATTACTGTCGCTTATAATTGCAATTCCTTTGTTTGCCTTAAGTTATTTTTGTTGTTTTTGGAATCAAGTAATTTTATATTATAGAGTTTTTGGGATTGGTATATTGTACCGGATAATGAAAAGATTCTCCATTATTGTATGCAAAACAAAATTGCGTCCATGAAGTTCGTACAGGTTATAGTGCAGAACGCAATTATAAGGCTAACGAGGTAACACGAATGAAGCTAAGAGGGAAGAGTGTTGCGTTCACGCTCGCTATCCGAACAGTCCTGCCATCTCTTTCGCACTACACAATTTTAGCTGTAATACATGTTAACATTCGACTGGAGCTGCATAAACTCACGAAGCTAACTTCTGTCAAGACGCACTTAAGATTAGGGCGTACTATAGTGATCTGGTAAACCTGGCCTGTGACGAAGATGTATTGTATGGCGTATTATGGTTAAGAAAGAACATCCGTTTACTTACTCCTTCATCAATTCCTCCTTTTAGAATTAATTTACTGAGTATTTTATTATTTACAGGTTTTAGCAGCGATATGTTTGATACCGAATGGGCACGAGAAGGTCCTGGAAGCTATCACAATGGCCGGGGAGTCAAGTAGAAGGCCGAGATTGCTGCCTATCGTCGAAGGACTCGAAGCTAAAGCGCCTGAGAGTTTAAAGGTGAGATTCGTTTTCCAAGTCCTCCTTCTATTTAAATTTTGCCCTTACAGAAGGTTAAAAAAAAGATTATTATGTTATTAGTATTGTTATATGCCGAAGGTAAACGTTCAACTGCCAGTTGTAAAGCGCAGTTTATTAATTCTTTTGTTAACTTGTAATTTGTAATTAAGAAACATTATATTGTTATTGTACTTGTTTTATGGCCGTCATTAGTGTCGAACTAATCCTTGTTGTTATTGCATTGCGTCGCAGCAATGGCCCAATGCAGAGGCAGTTAAGCGAGAATTACGATATGAGCAAGACGTAGATTCGATGAGCGATATAGTGACGGACTTTGCGCGTGTTATCGAATTGTGCAGTTTGTACTAGTAGTGTCTAGTTATATTTGCACCTATGTTATACGTGTTTGTATAGTTCTAATAAACTCTATAATAATTCCAACGGCATTTTAATTCGAATCCTGTGTAGCTTGTAACATGAAGTTTTGTTTAACTTTTCTTTTACAGAATGGCTGCATGCAACTTATGAACGCGATAATCACGGAGCCAGAGGAATTGGAGTTCAGGATGCATCTGCGAAGCGAATTCATGAGGACGGGTCTCTACGACCTGATCGGTTAGTATATTTTTGGTCTACATTTTTTTTGTACACTATTGACCTAACATAGATGCCACTATCTCCACTCTTGGTCTGGATTATGCGGCCATAACAACCTTGAGCTGCGTTCCAGCATCAGTGGCCAGGTTCCAGTCTCCCTTACGAGAGCGGCAGTGCATTTGTGCAAATTTCTTTAGGTGAGGTTAACCACTTTCCACCAGGTGGCCCACCCGGTGGAAAGTGATCTGCTGTTTGCTGAACTCGTGCAATAAAAAAAACCTTATTCGTATCTGCGTATGTTGATATGCATATCATTTTTTTAAAATTATCCCTAAAAACCTATTTTAAATGCCGTACAGATGAGCTTCGTCGTGGCGCGGAAGGTGCTCGTCTTATCCAGATGAATGTGTTCGACTCGCACGCGGCCGCGGACCAGGAAGAGTTCCTAGCCAAGTTCGATGATGTCAGGTAAATATTTCCTCACACAAACACGCTATTGTGCAAAACCAATCGATGTCATACAATTTTTGTTATATTTAACTATATCTATCTCTTTCTATACAAGAAGAAACAAAACAGTTATTTGATCACATTGCAAGACATTACATATACATTTGAAATAAATGTATATGTAAGTCGCGGTCACAAGCTGGTTTTTAAAATAAAAGTGCATAGTAAGACATTAACTCCCGCTATAAATCCAATACTAATGTCTTTTAATTTCTTGTACCATTTTTTCTTATTAAAACTTATTTAAGATGTTCTTAAGTTAGTATTTTCTTAAGTTATTGCAAATGTTACACATAATTAAAACTATGTTTTAACGGTTTTAAACGTGACATTTTATTTCGAGGTTTCGGTCACTTCAGTCACCTTGAACAAGGAAAACGCAGATATCAAGTGTCGATGAATAATGTTTAAGTTATTATTTAGCGTATCCCTGACTTGTTCATTTTAATTATTTAATTTTAGTTAACGATTATTATTTATTCTTTCTCTCTTTTCTTTCACCATATCCTAATCAATTGGGGTCGGCACAATATGTATTTTTCTTCCACACTCCTCTGTTCTGATATATGTCCTCTGTCACACCACAAATCATCATATCATCCTTCACACAATCCATCCATCTTGTAGTCTAACATTCTTTTTGTCACATGACTTTCATCCCTCCTCATTATATGCACATATCACCTTAATCTTCTTCTTATCAATTTTTCAGTCACGGATGCTACTTTCAAAGACCCCTTATGTATTAATTTATTTACTTTTGTTATTATTTACTGTATGGGATCTTAATATAATTTACCGCCGCATGGTAAGAAACTCTTCATCAATGTGCCTAGCTCTAAGGCTGGTGTGCACCAACATTTAACTGATGATTAAAATAAAATAATTACTAAAAATGTGTGCATAAACGGTGATTATTTTATTTTAATCGTTGGTTAAATGTCAGTGCACACCAGCAAAAATATTCTTCTACACTTGTGATTTCTTTTCGCAGAGTGGACTTCCATGACATGAACGAGTGCTTCGAGTTGGTCAAGAATCTGGTCATGGATACGCCAGCGGAGCCCTATTTACTATCTATATTGCAGCACTTGATGTTCATAAGAGATGATGAACTTATAAGGTAAAATGTTTGTTTGTCTATGAATACCAGATTTTATATGTGTTTATATATTGATAGGGCATCTAGGCTTGTTGGTTTGTTTGCTTGAACGAGCTGATCTCAGGAACTACGGGTCTGATTTGAAAATTCTTTCAGTGTTACATAGGCCATTTATCGAAGAAGGCTATAGGCTATTGTTATGAGCTACAGGACTCGAATTAAAATAAATGTCATTGGTTACTATAGAGTTTATTAGAACTGTACAAACACGTATAAAACAAATGCAAATAAAACTGGATGCAACCAGTTCACACTGCGCGATTCAATCAATTCAACACGCGCAAAGTCCGTCACTATATCGCTAATCGAGAGTACTACAAACGTTTTACTTGTATCGTAGTCGTCGCTTGACTGTCCCACCCCTCCGTTCGGGATTTGGTTTATACTAAACTGTATAATACCCACAAAAGGGCCCCGTTCACGCACATCTGGCAAGCTTCGACGCAATGCAATAAAAGCAAAGATTATTTCGTTCGACACTAATTCCAGCCATAAAACAAGGACGATAACAATAGATGTTTTTATAGTTTAAACACAAAATAAATAAAATAATAAGTTTTTACATTCTATAGACCATGACGCTAAGACCAATAGGAGCGGAGCACTAATGAAGCATGTTTCAAATTCGGGGGTTTTTTAACTATCCACGCGGACGAAATCGCGGGCAGAAGCTAGTCATTTATAGAATTGTTTCTCTATACTATTCTCTAATATTATTAATTTGTCGTTATTACACTTTCAGGCCGGCATATTACAAATTAGTGGAAGAGTGCATCACACAAATAGTATTGCATAAGAACGGTTATGATCCTGACTTTCGGCTAACGCAGCGTTTCAATATTGACGTGCAACCACTGATTGATGGTTTGATAGGTAAGATTTTGTCTTTGTTTGTCACAGTGATAAAACTACTGAATCTATATATGGATTATTGTAACATTGAAACTTTTTAGGATGCATATTTAAATTTATACGTAATATTTTTTCTTTGTTTTTTTTTTGGTTGTCACTTGTAAGAGAAAATTTGTAAAGGCAAGTCAATATAATATATCACGAAGCGAATTATTTTATTTATAGTTTAAATTTCGCTGTATATAATATAATCCATAACACGGATTTTATTTGGCCAAATGCTGTAGAACAGTGTATTGTGTAATAAAAGATGTAAATCAAGTGTTAAAAAAGAAATACTAAGGTCATTCTTACCTGTAAAGAGAATGCATGCATGGAGATTGATTACGCATGTGGAGTAGAGCGAATAGATCGGGGCGTACCCACCACAATCAATTGCAGAGATTCTGAATAAATAGCAGATCAAAAGCACCTCAAATGTACTTATGTATTACACATTTGTTGAATCAATTGTCAATTGAGAGATCATAAGTGCTGGGAATGAAGTATCAGCTAGAAATGTGTATGAATCCATATAGTTAGCAATCAATTGATACTGTTAAACACATACTTGGATAAGCAAACTCCCTATGTGATTACAATTGTAAATGCTATGTCGCGTAGTGGGACAGAAAAACCACCCACTCTCCGAACCATCTTTATTTATCAGCACAATATCTGAAGAGCGTTAGTAAAAGCTGTAAAGAACCGAACTGAAAATTCCTCGAGGTCCACATGTGTGCAATAATAGATAGAGCGAAGGCTTCTGTAAATAACGTAGCGGCATTGAAAAATTTCATAAAATGTTCGTAATAAAAAAAAATGGTTACCGAAACGTTCACGTAGGATGGAATAATAAGAATTAAAAGAGAAATCCGATTTCAGAGAAATCCCGAGCAGAAGAAGAGAGGAAAGTGGAGGAGTTGAAGAGTAAACTGGAAGCGGCGATAGCGGCGCGACAGGAAGCGGAGGCGAGGGCCGCTCATCTAGAGGAGAGGATAAAGAGCAACCCGCCGGCGGGACCGGCGGGCGTCACGCAAGGCAACATCGCCGCCATAGCCAAGGTATCTCAACGATCCGAAGAGCTTTTTGAAAAAACCTATTTTAATAACCCGTCTCATTCTCATCTTATTATACTTTTTACTAACTTATCAGTACTCTCATACTTTAAATGAATTGTAAAAATTATTTCATCTATAATATTATAAAATTCTAAACATACTGCTGTATCTGTATTATAGAAGCTATTTAAAAAAACAACTGGAGAGAGAGAGAATAGACTTATGATGGAAATCACGATATAGTTTTTTTAGATTTAATATTCTAAAAAAAACTGCATCGTGATTTCCATCATAGTCTATTCATCAGACTAATTTCTGTTCATTCGGAATTCACGCAAAAACTATTGGGCCGATTTCGATGAAGAAATTCGACATTTCTAGACTTAAAATCTACGCTACTTTTTATCCTGAGAATCCCGTGACAATCTTTCTGGGAATGATTTAAAATGGCCGGTTTAAAAAAAGCAAGTCTTGTGTAATACAATGTGTGATATTTTTTTTAATTAAAAATATCACAACACATAACATAAAAATTATCATATTCCAACACAGTTTTCACTAAAATGATAGCTTAGATTATTTTTTTATATAACGTGTTATTTTGTGTTCTGTTAATCCCGCGGGAATTTGAATTCGAGCGTGAATTAAGTCGCAGACATATTCTAGTGATATATAAAGCTCTTTAAATCGAATAATCCTTAATAATATCGTCATCTTCGTTTACCGGTCTTTGACTGGTAGAAAAATAATAATTAGTCTTATTGATAGATATTTTTATTAACTTTAAATATAAGACATGGATCAGTCTGAAAAAATCATAGTCATAGCACGTGATAAAAAAAATTGCTGTGATCAAGATCCGTTCAATAGTTTTGAAATATATTTTCGGAAACACCTTTTGTTATATTCAGCAAGAATTAGCAAAATGGCTTGACTTACGTCTTCACTACAACACAATAACACACTCTTGGCCAGTTTTGATATTTGATTTTTTTTAGGCTATCGGTAGTCCAGGTGGTCCAGCTCCTCCTCCACCGCCGCCTATGCCCGGAGGTAAAGTATATTATTTATTTTAATCACTCACCATTTTTTTTGTCTATGTCGACTCCAACGTTTTTGACAGTAACAGCTGACATATGTCGTTCACGAAAACTTGACACGCAGGGTTGAAAAAGTGACAGGTGTGATCGCGGAGTGAACACGTATCTGGCAAATTTCTTTCGGTTTTTCTCAGCTTTTCTGTTTTCCTTGTCTTGTTTTGTTCTATTTATGTTGGTGGTGGTTACTAAATAACTCCTAGTATTGGTAAGTACTTTATTTATTATATAAATGGCGCGATCTGTGGGTGAAAATGTTCCTCCCGACAGGGGAAGGAATCCGTTAGACTTCGAAATGGCAAGTCAATCCCCCCTAAAAGTAAGCTCCAAACGCATCAGAGTCTGTTCCCCCGAACATATTCCTGAAAAAAGAGCGCCCAATTTACCTGCCGCAGCATCTACACAACATTCTTATACCCGTACTGGTTATGACTCGGATTTGCAATACAACGAGACTGATGCTGGTCCATTTGTAGTTTATGTTTCACGCCAAGATGCTGAGGCAACCAACATCTCCGCAAATATGCGTTCGTTAAAAATAGCTCAATCCATTTATAACAGCAATGTATCCGGCATTAACGAAATAAAAAATGAGGGTAGAAATAAAGTTTCTGTTTTCTTTAAAACCCCCGCTGACGCCAATGCTTTTCTTTCCAACCCGGCACTTGCATCTAACAACTTAACTGCTGCCATACCCAGATTCCAAGTTACCCGTATGGGGGTTATCCATCAGATCCCCCTTGATTGGACATTAGAGGATCTTGTCTCCTGGATTGAGTGTCATCCTACTCCAGAACTGGTCATTAAAGCTAGGAGGCTAAATAAAAAAAAAATTATAGATGGGAAAATCAGTTGGGAACCAACAGGAACGGTGGTACTTACTTTCCTTGGACAAAATTTGCCATCTTATGTTTACTGTTGTCATGTTTCTCTCCCTGTAAACGTTTATACACTGCCAACTATCCAGTGCTTAAAATGTTGCCGTTTTGGTCATATACGTGATCAGTGTCGTTCCAACCCTCGTTGCTCACGTTGTTCCGGTGCACATGAAAGTAAAACCTGCAAAATTCCAGATGACAGTAGCACATGTTTGTTTTGCTCTGGAAATCATTCAGCAACAGATTTTCGATGTCCAGAACATGATCGTCAAAGAACAATTAAACGAATAATGTCCAACGAAAATATTAGCTACTTAGAGGCTGCTCGTAAATATCGTTTAACACGATCCTCTTATGCAGACATAACCAGTAGACCCCAGTCACAAAAACCTACCTCTTGGAATACCCCCTCCCCAAATCCTATGCCCTCCACGCCTGTCCCGCAATCACTGCCTCATGCCTCCCAACTATCTTCCCATCCTCATCCATACACTTCTTATAAAAAAACGGTTTTTATCGAGAAACGTCCCAGACAAGAACTGGGTAAATCATTTGACCGATATGCCCACTCCAATATCACAGCTACTCCTCCGTCAACTCTACCTAATGGATGTGCCCTTGGTGATAATACCCCAGGCCCCTCTCCTCTTACTGATAACCTCGCAGAAGTTCTTTCTACTACTTTAATTAACGTGTTTTCTAAATTTGGAATAAACTCACCGAACAATGTCATGGAAATAATCAGATCTGTAATCACTTTATTAATCAACTCTTTTCTAAACAAAAATTATGAACATAATCCAATGGAACAGTCGCAGCGTTAACAACAAGAAACATGAAATAATCCATTTGATTAATCAATTCAAGCCTATCGTCTTTGCCATTTCGGAGACATGGCTTAGGCCGGGTTCCCTCTTCAGAGTGCCTGGATTCTCGTGCCTCCGGGATGACAGAGAGGATGGTTGGGCCGGCTGTGCTCTTCTAATCAGAAGAGACGCCGCATTCTCTCAAATCCCTGTCCCTCATCACTCCCATAATATTAATATTGTTGCTGCCCGAGTCTTTAACATTTCTTTTGTATCTATTTATATCCCACACCCTAACATCTCTGTCACCCAGGAACTTCATTCCCTTCTACTTCCTCTTCCGTCCCCTGTTATCATTCTTGGAGACTTAAATATTCAGCATACTCTATGGGGTTCAGTCTCTTGTGACTCAATCTCCTCAGTATTCCTTAATATGCTTGATGAACTGGACTTGTGCGTCATTAATGACGGAACCCCTACCCGAAGAGTGTCCCCCACACAAAACCCAAGTGCTCCCGACCTCACCTTATCTTCCTCATCTCTAGCCAGTTCTCTGTCTTGGCGTGTTCTCTCTAACTCTCATGGCAGTGATCACCTCCCAATTCTTTCTTCCTTACCTGACTCTTCTCCCCCTCCTATTTGTCCCACCCCACTCCTTAAATTTAGACTGGAGCAGGCAAACTGGCAAAAGTTCTCAGACCTAGTCCAAAACAAATTACAGTCCTTTCCTCCTATCACAAACTCAAACTGTCTCTCACTATACTCTCAGTTCATATCTGCACTATCTTCTTCAGCCGAAGAATCGATCCCGCTCAAAAACAGTGCCATTAATAAAATCTCTTCCCCAGCTTGGTGGGATTCGGAATGCTCCGCTATAGTCAAGGAACGTAAAAAAGCGGAAAAAATGTTTGCAAGAGTGCTGTCATTAGAAAATTACCTGGAGTATCAAAAAGTCTCAGCGGCCTGTAAAAGACTTTTACGTCAAAAAAAACGCAAAGGCTGGCACATTTTTTGCGAATCACTTGCCCCCCGATCTCCCTCTTCTCTAGTTTGGAAAAAAATTAAAGCTTTCCGTAAATCCCAAATTGACAATAATGTAACCTCAAATAATCCCTCTTCTTGGCTTCATGCTTTTGCAAACAAGCTCTCTCCTATTTTTGTTCCCCCTGACCCATATCCCCCATTTATCATTCTGCGACTGCAAATTCTGATCCCATGAACTCCCCATTCTCTTTTGAGGAACTTCTTCGTGCCCTGGATCATCTCAAGGATTCCTCCCCCGGCGCAGATGGTATCCCTTACTCTTTCATTATCAAGTCCTCTGAATCCTCAAAATCTTTACTTCTCGCTCTCTTGAATAATATATTTTTATATAGTGTAGTACCAGACTCCTGGAAAAGCCAAATCGTAATACCAATCTTGAAACCTGGTAAAGATGCTACAGATCCCAGCTCTTACAGACCAATTGCTCTGTCTTCAGTTATCGCCAAAATTATGGAGCACTTAATTAAAAATAGATTGGAATGGCTTGTGGAAAGCAGAGGCCTCCTTTCTAGGAGTCAATTTGGTTTCAGAAGAGGCATGGGAACTACAGACAGCTTGAGCCTTCTCACAACAGATATCCGTCTTGCTTTCTCTCGAAATGAACATGTCATAGGGGTATTTCTAGACATTACAGCAGCATATGACAATGTCGATCTCCATATTCTTAGAGAGATAATGCTCAAGCTGAGTATACCCTCAAAGATAATAGACATTATCCATAATATGTTGATAGAAAGATCAATCTCTATTCGCTTTATGGGAAAAGTTCTGCCACCTCGTCTGGTATGGAAAGGTTTGCCGCAGGGCTCAGTCCTAAGTCCCTTACTGTATAATATATACACTGCCTCCATCGACTCGACGGTAAACTGCTTCTGCAGGATTCTCCAATATGCCGATGATATCGCTCTCTATGCCTCTTCACATTCTTTCTGCGATGCCTCGTCTCGCATCAATTCTGCTTTATACTATTTACATTCATGGCTATCTGAGCACGGTTTGTCCTTGTCAGCTCCTAAAAGCTCGGCAGTTATATTTTCTCGTAAAAGAATAATCCCTGATCTCGACATCCATGTACTCAATCAGCCTATTCAAATATTGGATAGTGTAAAGTTTCTAGGAGTCTTTCTGGACAGTAAACTTTCAGCTGTCTCCCACCTAAACTATGTCTGTCAAAAGGCCGAAAAGAATATAAACATCATTAGAGCTTTATCCGGTGTAAGGTGGGGATCACATCCGTACTCCCAACAACTCCTTTACAATGCAATTGTTAGGAGCCATCTGGATTACGGATGTTTCCTATTTGAACCATGCAGTAAGGCAGGCCTTTCTAATCTGAATAAAATTCAAGCCAAATGTCTACGAATCATTACTGGCTCCATGAAGTCTTCCCCCTCTAATGCACTTCAGGTGGAGTGCGTTGAGCCTCCGCTCGCTTTACGCAGACAACTCCTCTCGGACAGATTCCTTTGTAAGGTGATGGAACTGTCTAATCACCCTCTTTTAATGTCGCTAGATCATCTGTCACACTTAATTTCTTCTAATTATTGGACCCATAAACCCCTTCCCCTCCTTATTCATTCTTATAGAAAAACAGTTAACCTTCCTTCTGGTATTTATCAAACAAATATGCTTCCCCTATTCCTATCCAAATTCGATAGTCTTGTGTTCTCTCCTAAAGTCATCACTGATTTAGGCATCTCTAAAAATTCTCCTTCAGCCAATCAACAGTTTTGCTCTATCGTGCATAATCGTTGGCCAAATCACATACAACTATTTACTGACGCATCCAAAATTACTCAGGACCAACCGGTTGGAGCTGCAGTTTGGATTCCGAAATATAAAATTATCTTAAATTTCAAAATCCCTCCCACCTGTTCCATTTTTACAGGCGAATCCGTTGCGCTTCTAGAAGCCATTCTGTACATTGAATCTCATAATATTAGGAATTCTATCATTGCTTCGGACTCCTTAAGCTGCCTTCAGGATATTAAAAAGCTCCCTTTCCATTCTAAACAGAATTTCCATATCACCCTACAAATCAGAGAAGCTCTCTTCCGGTGCCTGTCTGCGGGCCTTGAAATAATCCTGGTTTGGATTCCGAGCCATTCAGGTATTAGGGGAAACGAGATTGCCGATAACTGCGCCAAAGAAGCTATCTATGCAGGAGTGAACAAATACAATAAGAATTTCCCTCATGACCTACGTGCCCTGGCTAGACCTCAGATGTTCCAATCATGGGAAGATTCCTGGCAAAAATCTCGACAGACCGTAGGCAAGCACTATGGATTCCTCCAGCCGACTCTCCAGCCTAAACCTTGGTACTTCACCTACCGCAATCTACCTAAGAAGGTAATATCAACCATAATTCGACTTCGACTTGGTCATTGTACTTCACCGGTCTTTCTGGCAAAAATTAGAATTCGAGACCATTCATTATGTGAATGTGGTTTAGCCGAAGGCACATTGCACCATATTTTCTTTGATTGTCCTAACATTGTATATCCCCTATATGACATGTTACCTAAAAAATTCCCCCGTCCCCTTAACTTGAACTTCCTTCTAACTTTAATTAACAAAGATCATATATATGTACTAAGTAAATTTCTATCCAACAATAATATTTATTTATAATATAATGTACTAACATATGTCTGTATTGTCCACAGGATCACAGAAAACGTTATGAGTACCGACCAAATCCTTTTTTTATTGTAACGAAAATTTTTTTCTTAAAATCCACCTGACATTTTTACCCTACTGTGACATTGGCAAAATCAATGCTGTTGCGTTGGAGCCATTAATCCAAAAATAGAATAGACACGCAGGGTTACCATTCCCAAAAAATAAAATTAAATTATAAATCATAATAATTTTAACAATACAAAAATATTATATAATGTTTTTTTCTGATGATATTGTTTAGTGATTGTTGCTATTTTAGGTGGTTTTTTTTACTTTAACTTTGAGTAAATATTTTTCATTGTTGGATACCCTGCATGCAGGTTTTCGTGAACGCGGTATTGCTACTACACATTCAGTACGCCCAACTTATCTGTGAAATTAAAAAATCGAACTAATAGTGACTATTATGTTGAAATTTCATATTAATTAGTGCTACCAGTTATAAAGTTAAGCGTTTATTCACTAAGGGCGTTACTTTAAACGCTATAAATAAGACTGGAAGTAGTCAATAACTATAATATTATCCCAGATCTTGGATTAATGTGATATATAGAAATCTCTTTGATGATGAATCATAGATTGGCACTAGGGTGAAAGCAGAGACGCTTGTCATTTCACAGATGAGGTGGGGGAGCACTATATACTTTATTTGACAGATGAAACATATTCATATGACAGATATACCTGACAGCTGTCAATCTGGCATTGATAGATAAAACGCCATCTACTGTTACAAATAATGTAACCTTCAAGTTATTGGAAGATGTGTCTCGTTCTCGTAACTATAATAATTTATATGAAACATACTAACAAAAAGATAACTAACACTTATTATTCTTTATGGTTTTGGTTATTTGTGTAAAAGTAAACTAAAGTAATTACAGTACATATATAAGTGTTAGTAAAAAAAAAAAATTTGTTGTATCAAACATGTCACAAGAATAAATTGATATGTACTAAAAAAAAATTTTCTTTTGGTAATACTACTAAATTAAATATACTATCCTGTCCATGATCATTGTCTGTAAAGTACGACCAACATAAGTTTATTTAAAACAGGGTAGTGATGTATCAGAAAAAAGTGACAACCTTATAAACGACGAGTGTTAGGCTCTATGTGCATCCCTTTCTTGCACTTGCAACACTATTAAATAGTTTAAACTTATTTTTAGATATTTTTAACACGGTTTGCTATAGCTTTAATGCGTCCTAAAGTCTGATTATTTTTCTAATAAAATGTATACAAATAATAATTGATTCAAACTAGATATATGATACATGTGTACGTCCTTTTCACCTTGTATTATGCGCATGAAGTAAGCATGATCGGCACTATATCTCTATCTCTTTCTGGGTGGGTGTTTCTAGGAGGACCTGCGCCGCCGCCTCCGCCCCCTATGCCTCAAGGTCAGTAATCAATTAACACAATTAATTATTGCATGTATAATTTAGGGCATGTGACACTAACAATTCAGTAAATCGCCGCTATATGCGAGGGATGCGTTCCGGACAAAAAAAGCGCCTTAAGCGAAATTCGCGTATAGCGGGGGTAAGATTAATTAATAATTAAAGGCCTTTTATAATAAAAATGAAACACTATCGTATAGTAGTATAGTACAGTATTCATTATTACAGATTTTTATTTATTATTTATTCCATGGAATTACATGAGATATAGTTATGTAATGTTTTTTTTGAGTAGCATTTCGTGTGCGGTATTGGAAAATTCACTCGTAACAAAAAGCACTGTTCCTTATTACTTACCGAATTGTTGAATTGATGATGATGGGCCAATCAATGAATCCGCATAAAGCGGCGAATTTTTAAAATCTTATCTTTAGGATTAAACTTAGATAATTTGCATGATATTTGGCATATGTGTGGGAATGAATTAATTTATATTTTTTACTGAGCAATTCTCATTTCTATTATTTGTTTTTATGCTTTTAAGAAGGACAGTAATGTAATTTAATAACGGAGTACTCCGCACTGACAGCATGCAAATGCGCACAGTATAGTCGTTCATATGCTTTTATAGGTAATGGCCCATCCCCTCCTCCCCCGCCGCCGATGCCCGGCTCAGGTCTGTATTGCTTTGTATACATTTTTATATAAGTACCAAAAATATTTATTCAATAACAATTAACAAATTTTACATTAAGGGCCGCTTGCATAAGGTTGCTTAAATTTATTTAAGAAACACCCGTAAATACAATTAGCGTCTTGCACAACGCAATATTTGCCGCTAAATATGTTTAAAGAACTATCAATACGTTTTGTGTAAAACGTAATTAGGCAGTTTAATATGATTAACTACTTTTATTTAAAGGCGATCGTTATTCAAGTGACCTTAAGAGCGATAATGGTTTATTTAAATTAGTGATCCTTCAAAACCTAACAGTAATCTGACATTAGATCTGGCTAATGAAAGTCGAGACTGAAACTGTGCGGCTTTAAAAAAATAATAGGTTGGCACCTGCGAATTACCATATAGTATTTATATAATACACAAACAATCTTGTTTTACTTCAAACTCAGCGTTTTTTTTCTGTAGCCTTTTCTGGAATTTGAAAATCTTGCAAAATAACAATTACCGCATTTCGGTTTTTATTATTTTATTCATGTTTTTAAGCTCGTAAGTCCTTAAACGCAATTACACCAAAGTATCAAAAATGACAACGCTAACGACAATGTTTTGGTAAAACATTGACATTGACATAATATGTGTTAGAATAGAATAGAATAGAATATACTTTACTGTACAAAAATGCTACATAAAATCAAGCACATTAAATACAAGTACAATCGGCGGTGTTACGCCATACAACCTTTGGATGGAGTATAGGAAGGACAACAAAAGACGGTAGTTGCTAAACCAGCACTCGTACAATAATTTCGTTGTTATCATTGCCATGTAAAAAAAATGAATAATTCTAGTGTCTACTTCGTTAGCCAAACTCTAACTTGTTTTGTGAACTATGGTAACTAAATATTTGACTATAACTCTATTGGTCTTATTCATAGAGAATTATAGTAAGTCTGGCTTCTTAATGGTTCTTAAAGAAGCGTTCAAACTTACTCGAACTCTCTATGAATAAGTCCGCTAGCCTTTGAACTTAATTTTCACAGCTGCATGAGCGTGCGCACATTTTAACAACGGCTTAAATTTCTAGGTGCCGCACCCCCTCCCCCTCCGCCAATGCCAAATGGTTTGTAACACGCTTTTAATATCCACTCTTATTATACTTGTGTTAAAGCGCCATCTAGTGAAAGTCATTTATAAATCATAGTGACTAGTACCTATATTACATAATGCTAAACACAAGATGGCGACTCTAACAATACCAGGTTTATATACGTACTACGTATATCTATTCTTTTGCCTTCCCATTGGTGAAAAATGGCATTATTTGCGTGAATTATACTAATCAAATTATGACCAGTGGTTAGGCAAATGAATGTTTAGTAATATATAGATATGTGGCGTAAATCAATTAACGAAAAGCCCAAACATTTGTTTGGCAACTTCTGATCTAAAAGTTACTACTGTCATTTTGGCCACTGCCTTTACAGCCCGTGCTAATTTTTATTGTGGTTCGTGGCTGATTACAAATAATAGCGCAGCAAACAGAAGAATCTTAAAACTGATTTATGGCTTATCAATTTGTTAACCTGTGTGTTCTCTTTCTGTAGCTGGCGGTGGACCCCCTCCGCCGCCGCCACCGCCCTTCCCCGGTGGTGGGGGAGCGCCCCCTCCGCCTCCTTTACCGGGAATGGGGGGTCCGCCACCACCACCCCCCATGATGGGTGGCCCAAGACCTCCACCACCGCCCGGAGGATTCATGGCTCCTAGGATGGTAAGTATTATCGATTTATATCAAGCAATTTATTTAAAGGCCTCTCTGATAGATTGTCAATTTTGGAGCCGATGCTAGACAACTAGACAGGAGTAAACGACGGAAATTCTACTACTTCAGGGTACCAGTTCAAAGTTTTCTCTGTTGAATCACAAACTCCACATAAATTATGTTTTACTTACGTAATTCTATACATTATTACTATGATTATTATTGACTTATGTATATCAATATATGTGTAATTTTGTCTTGTTTCCATGTCTATTTATACTTATCAACTCAAAATCTTATATATACTTTTTCATTCTATTTATATTGCAAAGCCTACATGGTATGTTTTCTCTAATCCATCCTGAGATTGTCTGGAAGAAATTGCTTTTAGTGATAAGACTGCCTATTGTCTTCTGTACTTATATTTTTTAAATTGTATCTTAATGTTATGCAATAAAATATATTATATTCTATTCTATGTTAACTTTCGACCAATGATAAAGTAGAAGTGATCGCAGTGTCGCTGCCACACATTGGTCATATTAATACCAATGTAGCATATTGGTGCCAATACTCCAATGTGTGGATCAGTCTTTGGACACAATATGAACTTTGCGTCCAATATTGCGCCACATATTGGTCTGTCTGTTGCGGCTACTGTTAATAATCCACCACCGCCTTTTCTTTCGTTGGTTCCTAGTACGATGTAAATAATAAACATATGTCCCTAAACCATATGCGTAAACCACTAGTGTAAATTAGTATCAAATTCAAATGTTTTTATTCAAAATAAGTTCCACTGGAGAACACCTTTTGAAGGTGTATATAAGTAAAATATAAGTTAAAATTTAATTTTACCTCCTAGTCTATGTACACCGCTTCGCAACGTGTTATTTCTGCTAAGGAGAAGAAGCGGCAAGAAACTCCCCAGCAACCCATCTAGCTAAAAACTGTTTCCTCTATAATTCTTATTAAAGTTTTATACAGAAGTATGTTACGGAATTATTTTTTGAAGAATTAATGGTGTTGTAGCAAACAGTGCATACTCAATAAAACCAAGACACAATAAAAAGGAAAGAACAATATTATAATAACGACATGACGTACTAAAATGTTATGCTGCGACATATCTCCATAAATTCCGTACAAGCTTGGCAAGATTGCCTACAACATCCTAAAATCCATCCGTGAACTTCATGCTGCAAAAAAGGGAGTGGTCTTCCAGTGGATACCCTCCCACATAGGCATCATGGGTAACGTGGAAGCCGACAAAACAGCGAGGCAGGCCACCACTGAGGGCATCTTGTATCACTGTTCCCAAACCCACATAGAAACATTGAGTTGTGTTAAAATGCATATCAGAGAACAGTGGCAAGAATATTTTGATGAACGATCACTTTCGAAGGGCATATGGTACAAAACCATCCAGTGTCGGCTCCCTCGATGTCCGTGGTTCGCTTGGTCATCAATAGAATTGGACAGCAAAACTATTGTAGCTCTACTAAGACTTCGCTCCGGGCACATTCCTTCAAACAAGTTCAAATATATGATGAATCGAATTCACCAAATTGCTCTGAATGCCAAAAAATTGAAGATATTTATCACGTGTTGGCGGAGTGTGTCCGGGGCGAGGCGTTGCGACGTCAGCTTCCGGTCGACTACAATGTGGGTAGCTGGACGAGTATTCTGTCTTCTCCATTTTCTGGGGAGGCCAGAGTGCTCGTTCAGTTATTATATCAGTGTATTTAGAGTTTAAGGAATGAGAAATGATTGTAAGATTGGACGGGGTGACATTATCACAAAGTGACAAAACCACATTTATATAATAAAGATTTAAAAAAAAAGCTTGGCAAGATAAAAACGTTATACAAAATATAGTATAAGAGGTTCGAGCGAGCGATATTCCATAGTCTTCCGCTCTACCTCCGCAATTGGGACAGGTGCAATGCGCTCGTCTCTTTCCAGTGTTTGGGTACAAAGTTGGTATTGAAGCCAATGTGTGGTGCAGTACTGTACTTCAATAGTGACTATTTCAAATTAGAGCCAAACTTGAAAGCAAAGTTGAATCCAATGTGTGGCCCCAGCTTGAGAGATATAAACCAGGCCTCAGCGTAACATGTAAATTAAATCTAAAGAAATATTGTATATGACTTGATATTATTATATTCGTGTTTTGATAGCCCCAACCGGATCTGCTGCCACACGGTTTGAAGCCAAAAAAGAAGTGGGAAGTCGAGGGACCGTTGAAACGAGCCAATTGGAAAACGATTGTACCACAAAAGATGTCGGAAAAAGCTTTTTGGGTCAAGGTATGTAGCAAATCTAACATCTCTCTGCATAATGTTTAAATGGGCCTAAGTATATTTTTTGTTGCAAAAGGTGTTCTATTATTTTGTCTCGAACTGTCATAACAGCTACTTGGGAAGCACCACAAATTTGTGGTCAAATACGGGTAATTGAAACGAACGTTGAACTGATGCTTTCTCACTCTAACTACATAGAATATGTATAAGAATAAAATAGACTACATAATTCTATTGGTTTTCGCGCGGCAATTGTAATGGCAGCTGGCAGCTTGTTGACAAAAATAACATCAAATTTGGTTAAGACTTTTAGTTTTTTATCCAGTAGGGTCTAATTTAACTAAATGCGAAAGTTTTAAACAAAATTATAGCTTAAAATACCTTTTGCAACAAAAAAAATACTTGATCCAAATGTCGGTTACGATAAAATGCCGGTAAAGGCTCGATATATCCTACAACTATTTGTGTGAATTGTCCCCTGAAACGGAGTATGTGTATTTTATTCAGGTGCAAGAAGACAAATTAGCATCGCCCGACATTCTAAGTGGTTTGGCGTTGAAATTCTCGAGTAAACCGGTGGCGAAGAGAAACGAAGACTCTGTTGATAAGTAAGTATAAGTATATAAATAATAACAGCCCATAAACGTCCCACTGCTGGGCTCGGACCTCCCACTATAGAGGACAGTATACCCGCATCGACACATCGGCTATCTCGATGTGCAGGTTTCATCACGATGTGAAGTGCATGAAAAGTGCATGCGTTCCGGCCAAGATTCGAACCCGTGCCCTTTGAGTTTGGGACGCGTGTACCAGCAGACTTTTTTTTTTCTATTTGTATTTTATTGCATGAGGTCAGCAGACAGGCTGACGGCCCACTTGGTGGAAAGCGGTTACTATCGCCTATGGACATTTGCGACACCAAAGGTGCTACAAATTTACTGCTGCTTTCTTGAGGAAGACTGGAACGTGATTACTAATGCCTAAACACAACTTTGTTATTATGGCGGCATACTCTACATCTAGACTAGGGCTGGTAGCCGTCCAGACGGGCAAATACCCTACCACCTGGCTGTGGGTTGTTTGTCGCCTCTTACAACATACCGTTCCAACGCAGGAAATTGTATTATTTCTCCATTCCTGCACGGATAGAATACCGTGTTCATACAGAATATCCGTGTGAAACGATTTTTCTTGAGCTAATCTTATTTCGCGCAATGAGTGCGAGTTCCGATGCTCGCTTTGAAATAACTGTAAATTTTACGTGTATGTAGCGAACAATAAAGCGTTTCTTTTTACTATGATTTATTTGTCTAACTAAGTACGACACTCTCTTCAAATTTTTTTTTTTTTCTAATACA
Organism: Dendrolimus punctatus; assembly: GCA_012273795.1. Taxonomy (NCBI): domain Eukaryota; kingdom Metazoa; phylum Arthropoda; class Insecta; order Lepidoptera; family Lasiocampidae; genus Dendrolimus; species Dendrolimus punctatus. The sequence goes on from CM022527.1 coordinate 24,898,477, forward strand.
TCTATATTCTCCCTCCCCCTATCCCATCTCCTGTACCTTTTCCCTATAGATAGATAGATAGATAGATAACACTTTATTGTACACCATTACAGAAAAGCTTACGAACTAGTATTATTATAGTAGGGTACAAAGGGCGGTCTTATCGCTAAAAAGCGATCTCTTCCAGACAACCCGTATCTCATTTTCTCAGTCGTATTTATCTTATCTGATCCCTCTTTCTCATCCATCCTATCCCATCCTCCTTGTCTCATGTCCCCTATACCATCCCTGCTATCTCGTCCCCTGCATCTAATCCTAAAGGTTAGCTTCGCCTCTGGTGTTGCAAACGTCTGTAGGCAAAATGAAGTAACATTTTGATATAGGTAGGCAGTGTACCTGTTTGGTAGATTCGCAATTAAAAAACGGAAACTTGACGTGGTCCAAATTATGCTCTTCAGGGTGCACACGTTGAAGAAAGTGAAAGATCTGAAAGTGCTTGACAGCAAAGCGGCTCAAAACTTGTCCATATTATTAGGAGGCTCTTTGAAACATATGTCGTACGAACACATAAGGACTTGCATACTCAGATGTGATACTACGGTTCTGACTGGAAACGTTTTGGATCTACTCATACAGGTAACATTTTTGTTATCATAATAGTAGCCTATGAACGTCCCACTGCTGGGCTTGGGCCTATTAGAGAACAAACAGAATATTCGCCACGCTTGTTCAAGGCGGTTAAGTACTTAGTTAACCTGCGACTAAATCCTTATTATCGTTTGGACAGACTTTACTTATACATTCACTTGCCTCATAATTGGTTAAATTATGACATTACATGTATGGAGCTTGTGTCTAATTTTAACCTTAGTAGTAGCCATAAAAGTAAGGCAACGAACAAACGAACACTAAGATATAGAAACTGGCCATTAATCGACAACTTATTACTTAAATGGAAAATGACTGTCCAAACGATGACAATGACCTTAACTCGACGGTTTCGCAAGTTAAATAGTTAGTTTACTAATGTAATTTTAAAACAGGCTTTTAACTAATACAAGTGTAATTCAAGCTTAAATAATACAAATTTAAATCAGGCATCTGTGCCAGTAATTTTAGATAAACCAGATTTTTTTAAAATTGATAGTCCAATATACTTACATTTATATACATTAAAAACACATTTGACTGTGGCACAATAACCTCGTGGATTTATTCGTTCCCCAGAGAGTTGTGTACACAATTGTTATATCAAAACAGGAGCAGAGGCGAGTAATTGCTATCATCATATAGTCTGGCTATCGAAAGTTGAACCTGAAATTATTTGCAAACTTTTTACATGGCAACTCTAATACGAATGTCAACGTCAATTTTGACAAACAAGATGGCGGTTTTCGTTTGGTTGTGAGTGGATTTGCCTGTGTTGATACTTTGGCGGAGTCCCATCTTCCGGACACTGCCCTGACAGCCAGGGCTGCTGCTGCACACCAGGAGGCCCTGAAATGTTGCAAATATGTGTCCATTGGTAGTGGGTACGTATGTGGCTTTCGGGTCGAGACTAGGGGCCGTGACGAAATCTGATTTAGATTAAAGCGGATAAAACTAAGTTTTTACCGAATATTGCAGTTTATTTTTCAAAAAATGTAATGACTACTGATTTCCTGCTATCTACCGGAATTAAAAGTAGATAGTCTATATTCTATTGTAGGTCATTCTAGATTCGAGATATAAGGGTTAGTTATAACAAGTATTCCAATTTTCATTAAAATCCGTTCTGCACTCTTGGCGTGAATGCGTAACAAAAACATCTCACAAACTTTAGTATTTATAATATTATCGTTAGAAACGAGTATGATGTATCTATTGTCACACATAAAATACACAACATAAATAATTAAGTAACTACCAAGCATCAAAATAGGTTAATCCTAATAATTTTGATGTTGCCATACATATATTATTTAAATTTGCCGCCATTTTCCAGGGTCAACTTTCGTTGGCCAGACTATAATAACAATTACCCGCCTCTGCGAGTATTAAAAAAAAATAAACCTTTTCCATTTTAATACTTGCAGTACTTACCACCGGCGGATCAGTTGAAGAAACTAGCGGAATTGAAGTGCAAAAGCGAGGAATTGACTGAAGCGGAACAATTCGCGGCGACCGTCGCCGACATAAAGCGTCTTGTGCCCAGGTTAAGAAGTTTGGCATTCAGGGAGCATTACAAGGAAATCATATCCGAAGTCAAACCGGTAAGCTAATATTCATGGGGATACCATCTAATAATAAGGGTTGATAAAGAAACGTCTTGCAGGTTTATTTAAAAAAAAAAATAATTTTGGTTATAGTACGCACAAAATTTAAATACATCTCTGAAGTTCGTACACTTCATAATGCAAGATTAATTATTATAATTGCGAAAGTAACTCGGTCTATGACATTTTGTAGGAATAACTTCGGTATCAATTTTGAAAAAAATGTATATATATATATAAAGTCTCAATAAAGAGAATGAACATAGGATCTTCTTATCTTGGAAAATGGGCTAGTAGGAATTTTCCGGAGGAGAATAGCGCCTAGATAAAAATGTCATACAATGCTGAATCATGGATCCGCATTACTGGTTGCTGGTTTGAGATTTTGGTCTTATTGGACTGTAAAATATTTTGGGGGTATTAAGGGATTAAGACATATGCCAAATCCTACACAGAACTACACACACTGCTTTTACTAGATAATAGATAGATATGTGTTTGTTTCTCAGGACATAGTATCAGGCACAGCGGCGTGCGAAGAAGTAAAATCGAGCAATAAATTTGCGAAGATATTAGAACTGCTGCTTCTTTTAGGCAATTACATGAACACTGGCTCCAATAACGCTGGGGCTTTTGGATTCGAAATTAGTTTTTTGACTAAAGTAAGATAAGTATATAATCCGCAAACAAACACACACATTGTATAACACCGATCTAAGCGAGTTATACTTGTGTTATTTTTTCTGTCGTTGGATTAAAGCAGAAAGACTCACGGCCCACCTGATGGAAAGTGGGTACCATCGCCTACTATAGATATTTGCAATACCAAAGGTGCTGCCGGAGTAAGGGCTCCCAGCTTATGGGTAATGAATATGCAGCAGCTTACCCTGTGGCCGATCTCAGACACCCAGACCTTAGTAAATAATGGAAATTTTGTTTACTAGAATCATGCCAGAAATCGAACCCGGGACCTCAGCGTTCCAGTGAACTGGATCGGTGAAGGCTTCGCCCACGTAATCACATGCCGGCTATTTTTTGTTTTTTTTTTTATTAGGATTAGCTGTGTCCGTAACTTCGTCCGCGTAGATTTTTTTTGCGTATTCCAAAAAAAACAGTTATCTGCCCAAACCGGTTCAGCTGATTCAGAGATTAGCCGAAACATCGAGACAGACATAGAGACTCTAAAAATTGCATTTTCAGAATCTCCTGGGCCGAATTATCTCCCCCTGATTATTTTAACATTTCTATTTTGACATAATAAACAGATGCTTCAAATTTTATTTATGTGTATAGATTTTTCCTTTTAAGTAATTATAATCTTCACATTTCTTTAATATTTTTTTTTAATTTCAGTTAACGGCAACGAAAGATCTTGAAAACAAGCAAACTTTGTTACATTATTTAGTTGACACAATAGAGAGTAAGTTTCCCGATGCATTGAATTTCGCCGAAGAAATGCCTCATATAGACAGGTAATGCTTCTTGACATAGAATACGAATATTTTTTGACAAAGATTAAAACCTTATATATAAAATTCTCGTGTCGCGGTGTTTGTAGTTAAACTCCTCCGAAACGGCTTAACCGATTCTCATGAAATTTTGTGTGCGTATGGGGTAGGTCTGAGAATCGGACAACATCTATTTTTCATCCCCCTAAATGTGGGTTAGTCCATCCCTAAATATTTTTTTCATTTTTTTATGATACAGCATTAAAAATACATACAATCCTAAATTTTCCACCCTCTACGATTAACCCCTATTTTTTAATTGTTAATTATAAACTTTAATGCTGTCGGCATATCGATTGAAGCTTTTTTCGGGCAGGACGACGTCAGGGAACAACTGGTATTACGAGGGTGACACTGAGAAAATCAAAAACTGAGCAAACGAGCAAGTTATTATTTTTATTATATCTTTTCAAAATAGTTTCCATTCACATCAATACATCGCTGCATTTACTTACTTACTTATTAGTTAGTTATATGGAGATTAAGTTAATCTTTGACCAGTTGAAAGGTGGAATGAACAGGTATATGAACCCAACAAAAATATTAATTTATGACTTGAATATGCGTGTATATTTTATTGTGCCAAACAGAGCTGCAAGAGTTTCAATGGAGAATCTCCAAAAGTCCCTGAAGAAAATGGACAACGACATCAGAGCTTTGGAGACGGACTTGAACAATTCTAGGGTTCCACAGTCTCCAGATGACCTCTTCCATGAGTCTATGAGCGTATCCTTTTTTGCTGATGTATACTCGTATTTCAATGCTTTAATTTGACTATGGTACCTGTGTCGTTTTTATTGTCTTGTAGCCATTTTGACATGAAACATTTCGTCATGTTTGTCCGTCCGCCATCCAAGGCATCCATATAGAAGGATTTGGTAAAACCGTCGAAAGGAATAAAAACAATGAATATTATGTCATTGTCGTAATTGACGTATATATTTTTTTACTCCAATAACATTTTTTTTTTTTTTTTTTGTTACATGAGTTTAGCAGACAGGCAGAGCAAACCTACCTGATGGAAAGAAGTTACCATCGCTTATGGACATTTGCCGCTCTCTAAAGGGGGACTGGAACGTGGAACATAACTCAAGGTTGTAATGGCGGCATACTTTAGGGGTGGTAGCCAAACAGACGGGCGAATACCCTACCACCTGGCTGTGGGATGTTTTGTCACCTCTTACGAAAGGTCGCCCCAACGCAATAAATTATATTCTTTCTCCATTTCAATATAGATGGATCCATGATACGAAGAGATCTTAAATTGTATTGTGTGTATTTCGAAGGTACTATAATATAAAATTCCTTGACTAGTACCCTTAAAAATTTAGGAATTCGCGAAAGAATCCCGAGAACAGTGCGATCTCTTGCATTCGATGTTCCGAAAAATGGAGGCGTTGTACTCGGAATTGGCCGAATATTACGTTTTCGATCCACAAAAGTACACACTGGAAGAGTTCTTCTCGGATATTAAAACATTTAAGGATTCCTTTATGGTGAGTATAAACATTTCTTCGGAAGATTCGGACAAATTCAAGGCGATTGACCATACTGGTATAAATGCTTGTAACGTAAAATAAATTGTTCCGAAAAAAGGAGGTGTTGTACTCGGAATCGGTCAAATTTTACGTTTTCGACTCACAACAGCACACACACTGAAAGAGTTCTTCTCTTTATTTGTGAATATCAAAACCTCTTTCTTTCTTCAGAACGTTTGGAAAAAAATTCACGTCATGAAATTTAAAAACTTGTTTCAAATTTTGCTCTCTTGAAAACTATGTATTTACCATCTCTCTCACTTTTGAATTATGAAATGAAGAACCGAGTAGATGTCACATGTTACAACAAATTCTAAAATGGTTTTCCCATGAAATATGGAGGCTAGAGGTATAAGAACGACCATCTAGTATGGGGGATGTAAATTCATCCTATGTGCCCTGCCTTATGCATGTAATCTAACAAATGAACAAAACAGGCACATATATGACTTGAATTTATTAATTTATAATTTGATCCATCGTCATAGTGACATTATTTTTTATTTTGACCTAAATAAATTTACTAATAGTAAATTTAGGCTAAACAAAGATACTATGTATCTGCCTTTTAAGTTACGAAGACGTATAGCTACTTTGTTAGCATTTAATATACAAAATCATGACAAAGTTATGTATGATATAACTGATATATATGACATAAATTTTAATAATAACATTAATGTTTTTAATATTAACTCTACTGCAAGTCCTAGCACTTTAAACTGCTAGATATGACCAACGCTAAACCTACTTCTAATTTAAATATAGTTCACCAAAATATACAGGGTTTAGCAGGTAAAGATTTAGAAATTGAACTCTTTTTAAAAGAACATAAGGTTCGTGTCATATTACAGAACATTGGCTTAAAACTTTTCAAGTCATAAACTTCATAGAGAATTATACAGTGATAAGTGCATTTGTAAGAAAGTCCGCTATACATGGTGGATCACTTATCTTTGTAGCAAATGATGTAAAATGTAAAGAGCGTAGAGACATTATGTCCCTTTCTGTTGAACGGACTGTGGAGGTTTCCTGTATTGAGCTTGAGCGCTATGTAATTGTCTGCGTCTACCGACCTGTGGGGAGGAGATTATAATGTATTTGAAAGCACAATGGAGGACTTATTAAGAAAATTAAATAAAACTAATAAATTGCCTATAGTTTGTGGGGATTTTAATGTTAATTTGTTGGAAATGTCATCAACTCGTTCCAAGATCATTAATCTTTTCAAATCGTTCAATCTTATACATGTCTTTAATGAACCTACGCGTATAACTGCTAATTCAGCAACCTGTTTGGACAATATATTTTGTAGTTGCGAAATAATCGACAAATCAGTCTTAGATGTACTACGGTCGGATCACTGTGGCCAGTTTATATCAATACCTTTTGATAGTATTAAAATCAATTCTAAATTAACCTGTAGGCCAGTGAATAATTATCGCTTAAGAACCTTTAAAGATAATTTATCCAAAACAATTCCTATTTTGGATCTCAGCAGCGAAGATCCAAACAACTTGTATAGTAATTTCTTCGACATTATACAAGCTGAATTTGAAAACACATTTAAAACCAAAATAATCAACAAAAGTAATAAACTTAAGTTTAGTGATTGGGCTACGAAAGGTATATATAAAAGTCGAATGAAACTCTATGAATTATACAGTGAAAAACAATTTAATCAAAATCCAGACTTCCTTCACTATATTAAAAAGTACTCTAAGACCTTTAAAAGAGTGTGCATCGCTGCCAAATCTCTATATTATAGTAACAGAATTAAAAAATCATCAAATATCATTAAGACAACTTGGAGTGTTATAAATGATGCTTCCGGCAAGAGTTCACGTCGAGATGATGCAATTCAACTTGTAATCAACAATAACACCATTAGTAATAACTTTGAAATTGCACAAACATTTAATGAATACTTTAGGGATATACCAACTTTAATAACTAGCTCTTTGTCATCATCACCACTGGAAGCTGAGCTGCTGATGACACAGTGCGTTGATCGATGTAATATCACATACAAATTTAATCATATAGATACAGATGATATTGTAAAAACGTTTAAATCGTTAACTATTAAAAACACAGCTGACTTTTGGGGTATATCCTTAAAAGTATTAAGTGACTTAATATGCACTATTGCGCTACCACTAGTACAAATATTTAATCGATGTGGAGATAAAGGAGTATTTCCTGACTTAATGAAAGTTAGCAAAGTTATTCCTATATTTAAAAGTGGAAACAAAAACGACCCCTCCAACTTTAGGCCAATTTCTATTTTACCAACCTTAAGCAAGGTTTTCGAAAAAATAATTTTAAATCAACTGCTCTCACATTTTAATATTAATAAATTAATTCATACAAAACAGTTCGGGTTCACCAAAGGTCGTTCCACTACCGATGCAGGTGTTGAGCTTCTAAAACACATTTATGGTGCTTGGGAAGGGACACAGAATGCCATTGGTGTATTCTGAGACCTGTCCAAGGCATTCGATTGCGTTGAACACGTGACCCTCCTGAAAAAGCTCAATTATTACGGTATTTATGGCGATTCTCTCAATCTTCTGTCGTCTTACTTAAACAATAGATCCCAAAGCGTTGAAATTAACAATATCAAATCTCGTGAGACTGGCATATCTATGGGTGTGCCCCAGGGCTCTATTCTAGGTCCCTTCTTGTTTTTGATAAATATTAATGATTTGCCATATTTTATTAATGATATGTGTGAGGTAGTGTTGTTTGCTGATGACACGTCACTTATATTTAAAGTAGACAGAAATAAACAGAACTTTGACAACGTAAACAACGCCTTAACCCAAATATCTAAGTGGTTTACCGTAAATAACTTATCACTCAATCCGAATAAAACTAAATGTGTTAAGTTTTTTATGCCCAATGTAAAAGAATACGATGTTAATATTTCCCTTAACGACACTAGACTTAACCTAGTAGATTCAACTGTATTCTTAGGCATTAACCTAGATCTGAAACTCCAGTGGGGCGCTCATATATCTAGTCTCTCAGGAAAGCTTAGTTCTGCTGCATATGCGGTCAGAAGAGTTAGGCAGTTCACTGACGAAGAGACTGCTAGACTAGTTTATTTTAGTTATTTTCATAGTGTCATGTCCTATGGTATTTTACTTTGGGGCAACGCTGCTGACTTGGAGACTATATTTGTTTTACAAAAAAGAGCCGTAAGGTCAATTTACAACCTCGGCCCTCGGGTGTCTCTTAGGGAACGCTTTAAGGAAATCGGTATTATGACGGTCGCCTGCCAATATATTTTCAATAATATAATTTATATTCGTAATAATTTGAGTGCCTACAAGCGGTATAAGGATGTTCACGATTTCAACACCAGGCATTGTAATAAACTGATATTGCCAACTTTTAGATTACAAAAAGTATTGTCTTCTTTCTTGGGGGTTGGTATACGCTTCTTCAATAAGATTCCGAGTGAAATGTTAGATCTGCCCTTCACTAAATTCAAAATCAAAATAAAAAGTATCTTGCTTAAAAAGGGATACTACACTATTGAAGAATATTTAAATGACAAAACTTCATTTACATAACAGCTCGCTCCAACCTCTTATACTGTGTTTTGTACGAGTATAACGTTTTTATCTTGCCGTACTTGTAAGGAATATATGGAGATATGTTGCAAAAAAAAATTATTACGTTACGTCTTTATATTTATAACTATAATTATTTTCTATCCTTTTATTGCGCTTTTGTCTTATTGAATATGCACTGTTTGCTACAACTCCATTAATTCTTCAAAAGTTATTCTGTAACATAATTCTGTATAAAATCTTAAAAAAAAGTACTTAAATGTAAAAAATAGAACAACAAATATAAAGAAAAACAATTTTTAGCTAGACGTGTTGCTGGGGAGTTTCTTGCCGCTTCTTCTCCTTAACAGCAATAACACGTTGCGAAGCGGTGTACATAGACTAAGAAGTAAAATTAAATTTTAACCTATATGTATGACCTTCAAAAAGTGTTCTCCAGTGGAACTTATTTTGAATAAAAACTTTTGAATTTGAATTTGAATCAGTTGAAAAAGTGTCCACCTGTAAACAGCAAATTATGGTTCGAAAACTCGTCAAAATAGCGCTAGTGTAGGAAAAGGAAATGATATGAATTTAGCAGTTATAAACGAAGTGAAGTGTGCTGGGTTGAAATTATTACGATTTATTATATCATAACCTCAACTTTTATTAATGAATTTTATTTAATTAAATTATTAATGAATTTTATTTATTAATTATGAAATTTATTTATTAATTTTGTTTAATTTAATTATTAATTTCATTCCTGATGGATTTTGATAAAAATAATGAATGTATGAGGACAAAAGATAAAATTACCACTATTTAAAGCGAAAAAATTATAATTTGGAAAAGTATTGAGATTTTCTCGTATTGAGATGTATGTATATAATTTTTGTCCAATTGAATTTTTGAAACCTATTTCACTAATTAAGATAACTAACTAAATTATCTGAATTCCACCATGGCGAGACATGCAATAGTTACATTTTCGTAAAATTCGTGACAGAGAGGAAGTCTTTCTTTCCTTCTTTAATCTAGTATCCTACTTTAATTATTTGTGGCGCTAGTTTTAAATACTTTCCACTTGCTATTATGGCGCCATCTTAATTTGCTGCCCTTCAGTGGACACTTTTTAATAATTATACTGAGATGGTTCTCTTTATACTTCTAGCCTCCATGCTATAAAAGAGTGGGTGCTAAAATACCTTTTTATCTTCTTCATCTTTAAATTATCGTAACAAAAATGATATATTCTAGGATATAGCGTATATATTCTAGGATGCCTCGGTGTTTTTTATGATGATGAATACCCTATTCTGGAAGTGTTTAATGAAAATCGTTTCGAATGGTTTCTATAGTTGTGTCCGAATAATTTTGTGGTCTGCCATGCACTTTGCTTTCTTTTTCAAGCCTTATGGTTATTGGTGACTGTTTGAAATTTAAAAATATATTTAACGTTGAATTTTCTTCTCAGACTGCCTACCAAGACAACGTTCTGGCGAGGGAGACCGAAGAGAGAGCGAGACGGGCGAGGGAGGCAAAAGCGACTGCGGAAAGAGAGAGAAGAGACCGCCAGCACCGCTACAAGCAGTTCGTGGACATGGAGAGGGCACAGGACGGTGTCATGGATAGGTATGCTTCAATATTGCATATATTTCTACCAATGTATAAATATAAGTTTGATTGTTCCTTATTAACGTTATTTATTAAAGTTATATTATTACATTATTCTTTATGTAGTTCCTCTGCTAGTTTTTTTTCGGATGTTTAAAAAATTTTGTTTGTCATTTTCATATAAAAATCTAATATATAAAATTCTCGTGTCACAGTTTTCGTTGCCATACTCCTCCGAAACGGCTTGACCGATTCTCATGAAACTTTGTGTGCATATTGGGTAGGTCTGAGAATAGGACAACATCTATTTTTCATCCCCCTAAATGTTAGGGGTAGTCCACCCCTAATTTTTTTTTTTTTTTTTTTACCGGGCAGGACGACGTCTGCCGAAACAGCTAGTAATATATAAAAAAGAAGTATAACACAAAATAACGGCTTGACATCTTGATGAATAATTTGTGTACTGATGTTTTTTGTACCAAAAAGTATTAAAGACGTTTTAAAGTGGAAGTTGTAAATAGATAGATAGAAGTTGTTAATAGAATGTAATTGAGTTCAAGCGAAGTCAAAAATGTAACGGTTTTTAGCCTGTAAGACCACTAATTTGGAACCATCACAAATTTGATGACGAACAATCACACACGGCTCATTGGGAAGTCCCATAAAGGTCAAATACAGATAATTGAAATGAACGTTGAACTGATGCTTTCTCCCTCTAACTACATAGAATCTGTATTAGAATAAAAGTGACGATATAATTTTCTTGGTTTTGGCGCGGCGATTTTGATGGCAGCTAGCAGTTTTTGGAAAAAATGATATTAAACTTGGCCCTTATAGAAGGTTGATTAGGACGACGATAATCAACTTGATTTAAATATTAGAAAGTATGACTATATTGTAAATTTGTTATTACAGTTTAATGGAAGCGTTGCAGAGCGGTTCGGCGTTCAGTAGGGAACGGCCGAGAAAGAAGGCCAATCCGCGAGTGGCCGGAGGTATGTAAATTAATAAATCAAATAATTTTGTTTTAAAATTTAAAATATAGGGTAGAAGTAAGGAGGACCATCTCAGTGTATCAAAGAGTGTCGGTTGAAACCCACAGTCAGGTGGTAGAGCATTTGATTGGATAGCTTCCACCTCTAGTCTAAAGTATGTCGCCATAACAACCTTGAGTTGTGTTCCGGCATTAGTGACCAGTGTCCCTTAAGAGAGCAGCCGTGCATTTGTAGCACCTTTGGTGTTGCAAATATCCGTAGGAAATGGTAGCCACTTTCCATCAAATGGGCCGTATGCCGGTCTGCTGAAATCCTGCAATTATTAGCAAATTTGAGTGGCGCCGTGGTAGCAAGTGGAAATATTTCAAAAACAGCGTCAAATGTTATCAGAGTAGGATAGTAATTACAGAAGGTGAAAAAAGCATCCGCTTTGTTAGAGCACATTTTTTTAAATTATTACTAGCGACCCGCCCCGGCTTCGCACGGGTGCAATGCTGATACAAAATTAAATACACTACAGAAAAACTATGAACGTTGTATATAAAAACATAGCGGCCCGCTCCGACTTTGCACGGGCATCACTACATAGAAACCTCTAAAATTAGCAATGTTGCCTTAGTATTATACATATAAACCTTCCTCTTGAATCACTCTATCTATAGGAAAAAACCACATCAAAATTCGTTGGGTAGTTTTAAAGATTTAAGCGCACATAGGGATATAGGGACAGAAAAGGCGACTTTGTTTTATACTATGTAGTGATGATAGTGATAACAGACAAATATCAATGTGGAATATAATTTTTATTGTAAATAGAAAATAATATTTAAAAAAAATTGAAATTTCAAAGAAATTTATCGACGATTAGATAAAATTTTTGAACTCGGCACACTTCACTCTGTTTAAAACTGCTAAATTCATATCATTCCATTTGCTATGCTACCGCCATTTCCGTGTGTCTTCGAACAATAATTTACTGTTTACAGGTGAACTGTATTTCAACTTGTTCCCATTACAAGATGTTTCTTGTTAATCGTTATTAGTTATTACCCTCCATAGTTCAAAAGATAAAGTTAGATAGGGAACATGCAGTATTAGGTTATGGCACAATAGTCGCTACAAGCGAAACCTTTGGGTGGGGTATATTTATAGGGCGCATTTATTTATTATGAACAGATCCGAACTTTTTTTTGTAGGTCAGAAGGTAAATGCAGTAGCAAAACAAAGCGGAGCTCCCGCTTTAGCCATTCATGACCACCCAAAATTCACTTTATATCTCAAATAATAAATAAATGCGCCCTATAACTGTATCGCACCCAACACTAGATCTGTCATTGATGTATATGACCATTGTTTCGTTTGTCACATAACCATCAAGATATAAGTACTTGTTGAAAAAAATTACGCCATTTCTTTTGTTAAGTTAAATTGTGTCTTTAGATGATTAATATAAAACATTTTCTACTGTAGTACCTAGCTTCAGATGTCGTTTAAGTTGTTTAAGACATGAAAACATAATTAAATAATGTAATTCATTTCAAAAATCCTTTTTGTAATGTAATCATGATCTTCTATAGAAAAACAATGTACACGTCTATTGTTTATGTGTTAGAGGATCCAGAAATGTGTCAATATATTTTAATGAATTAGCACTTTCTGTATAAAACTTAGGTGTATTACATTAACTAAAGTTTGTGTCTATTGTTAAAACAGAGTTCGAGTGTGCAATAAGCTCATTACGTGCTTCTATCTTCGATTGGTTTAAGAAGAATCTTGTCCATATTCCATTGTTAGTCCTAATGTGTTTGTATTGCCAAATGCTATATATTTCTCACTATATGTTCATATGACGCCTCATGTACAACTATAAAATCACAGAACAAAATGCTTTTGTTTATTCAAATTAATGTCATACTTGTCTGTCAATAATATCCATATGGCGGCCATATGCAATTATCGTATACTTGTATTGTTAATTGTCATATGATTATATTGTCAATTGCCATATAATTTTATTCCCAATTGCCCTATGATTGTACTACCATGTTTGTGTTGTCAATTTTGCACGCACGCACACAGACATAGAATCACATATATTAGAGGATTTGGATGATGAGGAAGGGCTAGTAAATGCTATACTACACCGTTTGGAAGGTATGTCTAGTAACGAAACAAACTAGGTTCAAAATATGTTTATTTTTAGCTATATTTTATTATTGTTCATATAACATCACTGTGCTTGGCGGTTTTGCACGTGCGAGAATATTAAGTATTGAATATTGCCACAGGATTTAGTAAATTCACAGGCTTTTTAAAATTATGTTATTTTAGTCTAGTGTTGGTATTATGTGAATATGTCCCCTCAGTAGTCGACACGGATTCGGCAAATACCAAAAGAGCTTTTATGCCTACGATATAAGGACGTCAGTGATATCGTTCTCACCGACTGGATGTGCAATGGTTGACTGGAAGAGATAACTTATAGAATCATATCTCTGTTTGTTATATAATATTTATGATATTTATGTACAGTCGTGGAATGAAAATGTTCGTCACCTTAAAACTCAACTTTTGCTTGCACGAGTACAAGAAACAATACTGCCAACGTTTTCACATGTGACATTTATAAAACACGGAAACGTGAAAAAGAGAATTACAATGTTAACAATGACAGACGCTGAGATTAACAATAAGAAACAAAGAGGATATAATCAATATGCTTGACATAAATTTCAAAATCTTCTAAGACAAGATAGAAAATCAAACAACTATGATTTAAGTAATTTTACACTTTATCACTCAAATAATTAAACATAATTTTCTGCGGAACAGTCTGTTCTGTGACTCAGTTTGAACAGGTAGCATGTACTCGCGGAACGTTACAATTTGAAACTGGCGAATATTTTCATACCACAACTGTACATCAAAGTGTATTGTGATGAAAACAGAATCGGCGCTATCGCTGCGATGCGGGGGTCTTGCTCGTCGTACTTTGAAAAACGACTCGCCGTCATTCGAGATATACAGACAAGTTGTTTGAATCTGTGTCGTATGCTTTCAGTGTCTACTAATAACTAACTGGTTCTGTGCGTAGCTCGTCGCACATCTTAATATATATAAATAACGTGTCACGTTGTTTGTCCGCGATGGACTCCCAAACTACTTAACCGATTTTAATCAAATTTGCACACCGTGTGCAGTTTGATCCAACTTGAAAGATAGGATAGCTTACATCTTAATCTATAGTTAATTGGTTAAGCGATACGAAGTTCGCCGGGTCAGCTAGTATAATATATTTTGATCTACGCTGATGGTGTGGACGATACCCTGGTCTTTGTGGGTATAGAAGTTTAAACACTGTTAGCTGTTAAATCACTTTTACACAACAAATACGTGTTCGCTCGGCTACAACCAAAATGGAAGGAGAAAGTAAAAGTAACGACAGTGTTGCATGTTTAAACATAATATTAGCATATGTTGGTGTTGCCAACAGTTCCTACATCTCACTATTCATTCTCCTATTTTACCATTAGTAGAAAATGAATATTTCAAGAAAGGAATATTGTATGCAACTCTCATAATATAGAAAATAATGCTAATAACAAGCCTCCACCTACTATACATTATATTGTTACGAGATACACGACTCGAATTAAAGTGAATGCTGTTGGAATCACTACAAAGTTTATTAGAACAAACACATATAAAACAAGTACAAAATAAAACTGGATGCAACCAGTTCACACTGCGCGATTCCATGCAATTCCACATGCGCAAAGTCCGTCACTATGTCGCTAATCGAAAATACTACAAGTCTTAATCGTACCGTAGTCGTCGAGTGACTGCCTCACCCCTCCGTTTGGGCATTGTTTTATACTCAATTGTAAAATAGAACAAAGGATTGCGTTCGCCGAGTTAATCCCGAACACCTGCCAGTTTGGACGGCCATAAAACAAGGATTAATTCGTTCGACACTAATTACAGCCATAAAATAAGTACAATAGATGTTTTTAAAGTTTAAACACGCAGTAATAAAAGAATTCGTTTTTTACAATATGCCAGATGTGCGGCCTTTGTAACAATATCTAATAGTACTTGTATTTCCTTACTAGACAATTTTTAAAATATAACTTTAGTTGCATTTATTTTTGATGATTAACATAAAACATTTTCTACTGTAATATCTAACTTTAGATGGGGTAAGTTGTTTAATACATTTAAACATCATTAAGTATAGTGCACTGCAAAAATCCTGTTTGTAATGTACGCAAATTATCTTCTAAGGAAAAACAATGTACATATGTCAGTATATAAGCTTTTGATGTTGTCTTGTCGGTCCGGTTTGTGTTCTTGCTTTACAGTGTAAACTCTATATAACGACACTGAAGAGACTGTGCATTTTATGGCGTTATACAGATGGAACTGACATTTTTAATTTTTCCGTATTGTACTTTATTCTATGAATAACTTTCATCTGGTGACTATTGAAAAATCGTCCCTTAGTTAATTTGAAGTCAATCGTTTACTATTATTAATTATTTTCTGAGCAGTAATTATTTGTATCAATTTAGATTAATAGCATATGGGTCGAAAACAAAAACGGAAGATAAAGTGTGAAGTTACCTAAATTTCACATGTACATTATTTGTTCATGTATTTTTTATTATATAAGATTTTGTTGTCGGTATGTTAGATTTGACAGTTTTTTGTATTTTAACAAATAAATTACTTTTTATTTTTACATTTAAACCAAAATATCTCCTACTGTACACTGTTCGGATACTGAATACCTTAGATTGGTAGACGTTGAAAATGAATCCAATAACAAAGAATAAGCTTTTTAATTATAGAAACATATAAAAATCAAACAAATTTTCATGTAGCAATCCATGTTTGCGAATCACAAAACATGTATTGTTCCAACATTTCGCACCCTTAGAAATTAATTAGAAATAGAGGCCTAATTAGAAATATCAAGTACTTCAATTTTAGGTAGTAGATATTAAAATCCAATTACTCAAAATTTTCATTTGGGTCTTTATAATGTTAAGCGTGCGATCTGTTTGTAGTTTCTCCTGTAGACATGTAAAACGTTTTTGCGTTTGGCCCATATATTAACGCTGGCTTTGTTACAATGATGTTTGTGTTTAATATTTGTTTTAATATGTTTATATACTAAAGTATTTTTCCCGTTGCAGCTGAACGGAGAGCGCAGTTGAGCCGGTCTCGATCCCGGTCCGGTCTTACGGGACCAATCACGACACGGGAGCTAACGAAGTGAGTCACTCGTTCATTCATTCGTTCCCGCCATTATTCAAATAGCTGTTACAGTACACAGACATCACTTAGATTTCTATAACGTGCTATTTATGCCTTACTGCTGGTTAAAATTTGACATAACATTCAACCAATGGTAAGGCAAAAGATTGTATAGTCAGGTATAGAAACGTGGCACCAAAGTATTTAATAGCTATTAATCAGCTAGTTATCCATGCAGGAACGGAGAAAGAATACAATTTCCTGCGGCCGGGCGGCCTGTTGTAAGAGGCGACAAAACAACCCGCAACTTAGGTAGGGTATTTGCCCGTCTGGATGGCTACCACCCCTGGTCTAGAGTATGTCGCTATAACAACCTTGAGTTGTGTTCTGGCATTAGTGGCCAGATACCAATCTCCCTTTAGAGAGCAGCACTGCATTTGTTAATGTCCTTAGGTGATGGTAGCCGCTTTCCACCAGATGGGCCGTCTGCATATCTGCTGACCTTGTGCAATAAACAAAAATCAAACCATTTGTCGTTGAAAGTTTGTTTGAAGCTCCATAATCTCAATTTTTTTCAGAATTTTCTGCTTTATAGTTAAAAATTTAGAGGGGAAAAACATTTTTTTAACAATTTTCGGAAGTTAATACCTCCCAACCTGTTTGGTATCAATTTTAAAAAAGACATAAAGGCTGCTTTACACGCATTAAGTACATGAATCAATTTTAATAAAGTTTGGATTCCATTTTTGCCAATCCTTTGAAACTTTGTTGATAAAATTGTATTTTCATTTCAGTGAACTGCTCGGAAACGCGTGATAACTACATGCTCATAATAAAGTGATACTACTTATATAATAATTAATTTGCTTAGTGTCCGACGTTTTGTTGAAGTTTTGTAACATTTAATGTTAAGAATTATTTTGTAATAATTTCTTTTGAATTTAGTAATAGTACTTAAAGTACGTCTGTAAAGTCTAATAAAGATATGAAAGAAAAATGCTAAGGACGATAACCGCCCAATAAAAATATAAATGAAAAAGCACGCAAAACATACATTTCCAGATGGCGCCACACTTCTCGAATCAAATCACTCACTTCTATTTATTATTTGGGATTATGACTTTATTTAATTAAATCCTATCAATAAATATTCCTAAAAATAAACTAAATTATAAACAGATTAATTAATATAAAGAATGTAGCAAATCGCTGCCAGAGGGAAGCGTGCCCAGAAGGCTGGCTGCATTGCCACGCTGTATGGCAATGCTGATTCGTTGCGCGAAATACGAACCAGCCTTCCGATCATGGGTGGTATCAAAGAGTTTCTTACAAATTTCTTTGAAGAAACCCTTTGCCGATGGACCCCACGGAACTAAAGTTTCAACTCCAAACGGCACAAATATGTAACCTCTTCCTAGGGTTCCATATTTGCGTCGTTTGAGATCTTCAGCTGTTGAAGCAGCGTTGCCAGCCCCTAACTTAGTCACTGGAAGATGAGATGCCGCCAGAGTGTCAACGCATGTCGCGTCCCACACAAGCGGCCTGATTTATTATTTAAAAAAAATATTTTTAGACCAAATAGAGAAAGAAAGAAAGTAAAATATTTATTTCTAATAGCGGCACACAACACAAAATAGTAACATAACAAATTATTATCCCCGCAAATTGCTGTTGCGCCTGACCGCCATCTTGGTGACGTAACCGTAGCCGAACACTCAGTACCGTTAGCATCACTGGCCGGCGAGTACGCGTACATATCGAGTTGCGGATGACGTCACGTGAATGTTAATTTGACAAGGTTCCAGCGCATTAGCAATTTGCGGGGATAATAATCGCCAAATTAGTTAAGAATTTCTTTTAAACTAGGTTGCCCGGTAGAGATCACTTTAAGCGATAAGGCCGCCTGTTGTTTTGCCAAGATGTATTGTAATTACGCATTTTGTTTGTGTTTATTTTGGTGAGCAACAAAGTGTTATCTATCTATCTAGTTAGAATTATACAGAAATTGTATTCCGCCATTGGGAAATGAGATTGGCACACAGTATTTTGCTTTGCCGAAACGTAACACAGCGGTGATTTTCATTGCCCACCTCCTAGAATCATATAAAGCAAAGGATTAAATTATAAAAGAATCTTATATAGGACTTTCTTTTTTTTTATTGCGATGATTGAATAATAATGAAATTAAAATTGTGTATCAAACGATATGATGTCGATTGAATGTTTATTAGTGTTACTCTATATCAAAACACAAGAGACGAAGACTGCTGGTGTCGTCTAGGAATGTGGGATTCAGGAGGTTTTTCAGAATTAACATTTTTGCTCATACAGTGTCACTCCTAATGTTTTTCTTTCATGACTTCGTGGCTAGATTAACAGAGAAGAAAGTGAAACGGACAGTATTTATTGTTTGATATAGTTTTTTTTTAAACTGACTTACTATTTATTGTTTTCCGATGTTGGCATAAAATTTGGCCTACAAAACTCCATACAAGTAATGCCAGTTTATCGGATAGTTATTGAGTATATTGAATAGTAACCAGGTAGACTAGACAGTTACCGGGTAGACTGGGCCGTAACAGGGTAGACTAGATCGTCACCATGTCGGCTGGACAGTGAACGGGTAGACTGAATAGTGACTAGGTAGATTAGATAGTTAATTGGTAGACTGTATCATTACTGGACATCCGTTTCATGTTTCTCTCTCTCTTAATCCATGTTTGTTAATTTCTGTATAAAAAGGTGCCTAGTATGTGCTTTAATGACGATATATATTATAATTCAATACTGATCCTTGTACTCTGCGAAGGCAATTGGATAGTTGGATGGACCAGGTTCCAGTCTCCTTTAAGAGGGCAGCAGCGCATTTGTAGCATCTTTGGTGTTGCAAATGTCCATAGGCGATGGTAACCGTTCTCCATCAAGTGGGCCGTCTGCCTGTCTGCTGACCTCCTGCAATAAAAAAAAAAGTTACTCACAATTTATCTTTTCTTAAATTCATAAAAAATAATTTATAGCCTAAGCCAGTGTTTTTCAATCAGTGGGTCCGGGGGGGGGTTTGTCGCAGAGCTTTGTTGTGGGGTCGTCGGCAAAAGCGAAAAGGCTGTATTTATACCTTGTACTTAGGTAATTTCTACGCTCAGCAGCTTTTTGTATAGGTCCTAATAATTAATATAGGTATCAAAATAAAGAAAAACATAAACAAACGTAGTGACGGCCTCTGTGGTTGGGCGGGCTAAGCCTTTGCCGGCCAACCTCATTGCAACGCAGAGGCTCCGGGTTCGATTCCTGGTATAGTAAATTTCGGAAACATATTTTCTCCCTTATTTACGTTGACCTGGGTGTTTGGTGTCGGCCCCAGAGTAGTCTGTTGTATTACCCATAACACAAGCGTAACTTGCTTAATTTGTGGATATACAATGTGTATGTCTGCCGATTATTATATATATTGTTACAACATATTGCAAGATAGAGAGAGACTTTTAAAATGACTAACTTTTTGCCTGTCTATGACCCAAGGGGGTCGCCAAAATTTTTCGACCTGTAAAGGGGTCGCGAATTGAAAAAGATTGAAAAGCACTGGCCTAAACAATCAAATCTGTTACTTTTGTGTTCTTTAATGACATTGAAACTACATTTGGGCTTATTTTCAACCTACGGTTTCCAATTATTTATCTTTTATTAAAAGAAAATCTCATGTTTTTTCGATTTTAGATAGCCCTTGTGTAATATTGATTTTTTGTAAATTCATCGTCTTCAATTGTATTTTCAACAATTGATATAATGTTAATCATTTTGAAAGAATAACATTTTAGCTGCATTCCATTTTGGACCTTAACTACTACTCTTAAAACCTGATTTACATTTATACTAGTTAAGTAGTTAGTTAACTTGCGAAACTGGCAAAAGTCTGTTAAATAATAATGTGTCGATTAACGGCCAGTTCATATATCTTACTTGCCTTACCATCGGTTGAAGTTGGACATTAGTTGTATGGATCTTATGTCAAATTTTAACCTACAGTAAGACAAATGAACGGTCGGTAAAATATAGGAAGCGCCCATAAGTAGATAATTATCTGTCCAAACAGTTGATAAGGAGTTATTCGTAAGTACGTAAGAAATGCAAGTGTAAATCAGGCTTTAGTTTCAATTGCTCACCATAAGCAACAAGAGCTTTGCTCTCACATTGTGTAAATAATATATATATTTTTTTCATTTTAAAATCTTAAGAATATTTTTCGGTCATCACTATAGCTTAGTATATGTCACTATACATACTATTGGTAGAAAATTTACATAACTCGTAGAGTTTCTATCAATCTTTTAGCAGTACTATTGCAGATTAATGGATAGAAAGATGTGGTACATCTTTCTAAAAAAAATATTTCTAAATACACATTGTATATTAACTTTTTATTTAGTTTTTAATCTCGGCATTTGTTCTATCTCGCACTATATAAAGCTTCCATTAGTCGTTATAACATTTCTCTAGTAGCAACTATAAGGCAAATATAATAATCACAATATAAAACGCCCGATTTGACACATGAGAATGTCTACACAACACGACTTTGCTTGAAATCAACAAAACAGAAAAACAATAGCAATTAATTCATTTGGTTGGTAATATACATTTTTTTTACTCGTGCATTATATAATGTTATAAAACATATTTCAATTATATGTTCCTCCAAATAACGAAATAAAATTAAAATTTTCCTCTAAATAACGAAATAATATGTCATTCTTATTAATATGTTCCTGCGATTAATATCGAAGTAACATGATTTTTTTAATTAATTTTGTTATGTCGTATTAATCTATAACGAATCCCAATAACAGTAAAGTTCTAAGGCGTCTTATTTTTAATTGCTACCAATGGGTTGCTGTATTTCCTTAATATTTATTCCAAAACATTACATTATTTATG
This sequence comes from Dendrolimus punctatus, assembly GCA_012273795.1. Taxonomy (NCBI): domain Eukaryota; kingdom Metazoa; phylum Arthropoda; class Insecta; order Lepidoptera; family Lasiocampidae; genus Dendrolimus; species Dendrolimus punctatus. The sequence goes on from CM022527.1 coordinate 24,920,120, forward strand.
TATTCATACTACTTACTTGTATATATGTATTGACAAAAAAAAATTAACGGGTGAAATCATAAAAATATTAAGTGATTAATTGTGGTGCGTGATAAATGCAAGACAAAATTTTCGCGCTCTACATCGATTTGGTGAGGTATTTGTGTGACACAAAAAGTAATTAACTTAAAATAAATCAAACGATTACAAAGTCGTATAATATTAAATCGAAGTCTCGTGATAATCGGTAACTTGGTTAACTATTTGGAGCTTTCAATCCCTAAATATGTTAATGAGAACTGTCAAATCGGGCTTATTTTTTTGAGATTATTAAAGGAGTGTCAATTGCCCGGTACTAAATGTTAAATTCTGAAGAAATCGTAATAGGCCAGCACCTACACTGCACTAAGCGTCCATTTGCCTCTTACGCCACTCGTTAAAATTCTACATAAACTCCATACAAACAAAGTCGAATTTCGACCAAAGGTAAGGCAAATGAATGAATAGTATAAGATATAGGAACCGGTCGTAAAATAATTAAATAAAACGAGATTTAAATAACATGTTATGCCATCTAGTCTTATTTAGTTTGTTTTTCAGAATTACATCTTTTCCTGAGCGATTGTCATTAACTTCGTTCATAAGTAGTATAAGTCGCGTTCCATTCGGAGCTCACAACGAGCACGCTCATGTCTGCAATTTTCCCCGCCCCACTAACGCCCGCAGCATTACAATCAAAAACCAAGTGGAATGGATTATGGAGCATTATTGTCATTAACGACGAAATACACAAATGTCATTGCTTGATGTATGGGAGTTGTTGGCGGAAACTGAAAGGGGACGTTGCGCTGTGCAGTTTTATTTTCTAAAAATGTCTAAAAATACTCTAAAATGAACAATCGTTTTAGGATATTGATAGTTTTTGAGTAATAATTATGTGTTTTTGTGAGAAATGTGTACTGTATAGTCAAATGTGGCCTTTCAAATTTTTTACAAAAGCTCCGTTGAATGGCGTCGGTTGTAGCCTACAATACAACTGTGCTACTATACGAAGACTTATACATCAGACTTGGCTGTATGGACTAAGATTCCTTTGCCTGCCTTTGTGGCGAATTCTACTAAAAAAAAAGATGTATGGTTGATTTAAAAGTCACATTGTTGTCAACTTGTCTATAGAGAGAATTAATGCTCTATGGTCGACGCCCACTTCGACCCACCTCGTAATATGGGTCGTTGTAAGCGCTGGGTGATCGAAAATTATATTAAATAATTAGTGATGTTTTGGTAGCGACCATAACGACCGCGGTCGCTATATGGAACGGCTGGAAGAGCATTTTGGGCGTTGTGAGCTAGAAGTGGAACGCGCCCATAGTCTAGCATTGTGTAAGCCGACAGAATGTGAAATCAGTTGGTTCTGGAGTTTTTCGCGACAACATGAAGGGCGGTGTTGTTTTATACTTTCTTTTTCGAAAACTGTATAAGAATGGCTAAAAATGAATAATACTAAAAGATATTGATTTTATAATACAATAAATACTACTATTTATTTTATAAACATAGTGTTGTACGATTTGTATTTCTAGACAGTGTCAGGTATTTCTGAGTATTGTAGTTTTCAAATAATCTTGAATCAAACGAGCACCAGGAGAAAGCCAGACCCATATAACCCATCCTCACCAGTGCTTAATTGTAGATTGACGCCGGTTCTTACTGCAATTCAATGACTTATTTCATGTACACACAATTATTCCATTAAACAATAATTGAAAAATGAAACGATCATTTTTTGAAAACAAAACTGTGGCAAAAACTTTAAAATAGGTTAGAATTTTTCGGAGCCCAGTAGAAAGTTTCTTGGGTTGTTTTACCGACATTTCGAAATTCTTTGCATGCAATACATTGTAAGGAGGTAATGCGAATACTGCCTGATTTCTATATCTTACTATTCACTATTACCTTACTACGGCTGAAAATTTGACATGAAAGTAATTTTGGTAAACCAATAAAATCCATACTAAGATATAAAAACCCGACGTATTGTTTTTGTCTCTAGCCATAGTATTACTTCAATGATAAACAACACCATTTAATTACTTTAAAACTGAAGTGTTGCGTAGTTACTGTGTATTTTTCATCAACTTAAATTGTAATATTAGTACCATCATACCTTATATCAATGGAAATTAGATGTAAAATATGATATTGATGAATTTAAGATTCTTTTATTTGTATGAATATTAAATATTTAAATAAATTAATAAATTCTTGTGGAGCTACTGTGTTCCAGCTAAATATAGCCACAACGCCACGCTGGGTTTCTAGCGTACTATATATTTTAAGCAAATTATATTACAAGGCTTAATTCTTTCAATTTGGGTTAATCATGCAAAGTGATCCATATAAACAAAGCCTTGAATCATTTAATAGAATTGAACACCGTCATCTCTTTCCAGTTGTGTGCCTTTCAACCAAATTTATTCAATTCGGTTGATCCGTCTAATATTCGCATTACAATTGACTTCACTTGAGTACAGTTTGTCAAATTTTAACCAGTAGTAAGGCAAGTGAATGGTTAGCACTACCGTAAATTTCATACAACTCCATTCCACATTGCCTAGGTACCTGTAAGAAACTAACGCTCGAAAGCGCCATGCATTCATTGGCGTTTACGCCTTCTGTCCAAACATATGATTACAACTTTCTCTATAACTAGCGACAAAAGGTCGAAAATGCCACAAATTTATCGGCGCTTACATTTTTTTATTCGTGCACATATTATTACTGTACTACTATTTCTGACGCTCGACGGCTTTCCACACGCATTGGATGAAACTGCAACTCGTAACCCGATCCCACACCGACTTTTGTTATGGTAAGATTGCAAAATTGAAAATACAAATTGTAATAAGAAAATAAATACTGTAATGAAATGTAAGTTCTTAATTTCTACAACAGTGGTGTAGTCAGAGATTGCATCATACGGTGATTTTTCAACTGAATTTCGACCCCACATTACTGATAAGTCTATAAAATTTAGGACCGGCTGTATGTCAGCGAATGTTATCATTTTGAAAGTGCGGCATGTAGCTTAGTATTAGTTGTGTCCATTATGCCTATATACATAATAATTACAGTATAAATGTAAATATATTTTTGTAAAATGTTACATTTTTAATTCATTATATTGTTTTTAAAACTTTCATTTGTTTTATTTGTCTATATTCTAGTAGGCGTGTCTATAAAGATTTAAAAAAGACTACATTAAAATCTCCACCAACCAGTCAAAAAATTAAAATAACCTTATATTTTCGATTGGATCTAAGAAAATGTTTTAAATGATAATATGTCAAAAAGCGAGAAGTGCATAACCTGTGTTGCGTTCTGGTCTTGTAAAGGCTACTTTCCATTAGGGACTCACAGCGACCACGTTCACGACCGCGATTTATTCCATTCCACCTCCTTGCCGAGGTTATACTCGTAAACACAAGTGGAAAGGCTATTCGACCCACCTCTTGACATGGCCAATTCGCAAAGTATGTCACACGAATTTCATGATTTATTGACCCAAAGAGTACACTGAATATATATTGACCCCTTCCCCGTCCTTGTGACATAACATATTTTGCAATTCTACATAAAGAAACTATTACTTAAATTAAAACAGCAACTCCCTAATTAGTTTTATTTCTATTTAAATGATTTTATAAACACTGCTCACACCAGATAGTTGGAAATATTTTGAAGATTTTTGTTATATATTAATTCAGAAATGTGACGTCACGAAATTTAGGACCCCTCCCACCATTGTCACAAGTGCCAAGAATCGTCGGCTCGCTGTAAATCGTGGTGCGCTCGTGACCAGGTCCACACTATATTTGCTTATAGTAACTGCAACCGCTGCGGTTAGGACTCGCAGGTGAGTACACGCCTTACATGGTTCCGTTCGCGTAAATATTAAGAGATATTTTTTTTATATTGAGGCATTTGGAAGTACCTAACTTTAGGTTTCTTAAATTGCACATTTCGCCAATACAGGTAATTTAAGGCAAAAATAAAACAATTTTTTTATAAATATTTACAATTTATTTGTATTTTTCATTCAAACCATATTGCTGCATTTGTCGAACCATAGACAACATTAACTGGCAAAAACAGTACATTAAAAAACACTATAATTAGTAAATAAACATTCAGAAAACCACCATAAAATCTTTTTATACACTATATACAACTGGGACTATGTTTTACTATCGAAATTGAAAAGAAATATTGAGAAGGCTGGTTCAAAAGGCGTTGTAGCCAGACTAGCTATAATGCCACACAGAGACGGCAAAGATAACACCGATATTAAGCAAATCGGCACATCGGAAGGCACATAACCAAAAGGCCGTGATGGTATTCCATGAGATCGAATGAATCAAGTTTATGTTTACCTTAATTTAGTCGATTTAACCAAATTTAAAACACAGAAGTAATCAATCTAATATTGGCTTAATGGAAATACAGTGTAAACTCTATATAACGACACTGAAGGGATTGCAATTTAAGGTCGTTAAATGGAGAGGTCTGTTATTTTGGTCTGACGTCTTTTGCTGCAACAGTAATTTTGTTAGATTTTTATTTTATTCATATCTTGCAATATTGAGGCATCTTGGTGATAAAGGAAGTACTTAGAAATTTCGCTATGCATTATGCCGAGTCGAGTTTCTTACAGGCTAGGATAATAAAGCGATAAAAGAACGTACACAGTTGCGCAGCTTCTACTTATTTTGGCAACTTGAAAGCTTCTTTTTATTACTTGTTGCCGTTATTGACGGCGGGTGTAATGCTATATAGTGTATCTAATATGGAAGACAAGCTAAACCAAACCAAAGGCAAGTGATTTCGACGCTTAAGAGAGTTTGTCGTTAAATCGAGTGACGTTACATAGAGTTTACACTATAGGTATTGAATTGCAGACGGCTAGTCTTTCTACCCATATTTTTACCCTACCATTGGTAGAAAATTGACATTACTCGCATGGAGTTTGTCAAATTTGAACCAATAGTAAGTAAGACAAATGAATGGATAATATAATGTAGAAGTCGTCCAAACACCTCCAATAACTGTAGAATTTTGAACAGTTTATAGTTTAAATATGCAAGGCATCTCTATAAAATTCTTTTCCATGTTCATAACACTCGAAAACTTCCAAATACAGCAAATACGATTCACATATTAAAAAAGAAATTAAAATTAGTTATCTTTACTATACTTACAATTAGTTGTTATTTACATTACGTCAGTCATTATAAAAACCTTAAAATCTAAGCAGCCAACTTTATTTAGTTCCAAATGTATGTGAGTATACATTACTCTAACATTGCATGTGTTATATCTATTATTAGGTAGTACTTGCAATCCATGACAGCTAGAGGACCTTATTAATGGTTGAAGGTGTATTTTGCGATAGTATGAGTTCGAGGGGACCATCAAGCAAGTGCCCAATTCCGATATTACTATCTTTTCAAAATCACCGGACACTAGTCCCAATTCTAGGTTTGCCCGGTTTTGGTATTCTGTTAATCCCAGTGGCCTGCCCGTGGCACGCCACTCTATCTTTGTAAACATTCATAAGTGCAAACTCACAGAAACGAATTGGAATAATAACTTTTGGCGTTTTTGGTAGTCCGTAAACCATCTCGACTCAATCTTGATTTTTTTTCTTTTATTATACTTATATGTTATAGAAAATGTGCCAAAAAAACCAAGACATTGAAACTAAAATGCACTCAATAGCAGATCACTGAGAATTCTTTTATAAAAAAAATAGGTAGTTTAATATGTTGATAGCTTTTCAAAATTCTTTTCAGTTAACGTCTTTGCTGCTAATGGTACGTAATACCAATTATTTTCTAGTATAATTCCGCCACGACGATACCGACTAGATATTGTGGATTTAGTAGACTACGAATTTCTGATTATCTCAATGGACTTTTTTTTACTTTCAGTATCTTTCTCAAGCCCAAGGTGTCGAAAAAGCAAATTGTAAGCGTGCCATCATACCCGTTTTTGATCATCATGTTTCACCACACATCACATATGTTTACCACAAATACAGACCACTTGCGATTATGAATTGCAAGAACTCCAACAGGCTCTGTAAATAAGTTGCATTAATGCTAATTGAATATAATAATTCGGTAGTTGACAATTTTTGAGAAACAGGTTTATTTTAGCCAAAATATTAATATTTCAGCAAAAAAACAACATTAATTAAATATAATTAAGCAATTTTATAAATAATTTGACATTTCGTCACAAAAACGCGTCAAGCTGTCATGGCGTCTCGCATGACGTCACAGTGTGCAAAACAAACATCTGTTTCGTTGAAGTGTTATCTGAGAAGGCATTGATAACTTGTTGTGTTTCGCACACTATGACGTCACGCGCTCAGATCGGAGTTCATTGTCACGTGGCTAATGGCTGCAATATAACAATTTTATTTCTCAAAAACATCAATTAATATTTAATATTTTAGTTAAAACAATTTATTTTTGTCATATTTAGATCTTAGTCTAGGATATATATTAAAATCAGCCTATATTTTTCATACTGTCAACTACCGAATTCCCATTAATTTATATGGGAATGACATGATGCGCAGACATATATGTCATTGCCATATATCTTCTGTTCTACTCGTTTAGCGCTAATGCCACTTGCTACAGGGGCAGCGCATTTTTACATGATTATTTAATAGATTACTTATACATAACACATGCACTTGTCACAATACACTCGTAACTTAATAAGTTATTTAGCTGAGCGTTCACTTAAAATGTGGCGATAGATTTTTATGACCGTGTCCAGACTGAAAAAGATGGATGGCTCGTGAGATGACGTGATTTGTGGTGTGACTGAGGATGCGTGTCAGAATAGAGGCTGGGAAAAAGTGTAAGACGAGAGATTTTAATGTCCATACTTGAGGCATATTTATGAAAATACGATTTTTCATAATACACACCAAATTTATGGCAGATTCCTGTTCAATTCGACATAACTCCATACAAGTAGGGTCAATTTTATATCAATCATAGACAAAATGATATACAGAAATCTGACAGTAATTTGCATATTGTTACAATTGCCTCACACCACTGTAGATATTAGTAGTAGTAGATATTGATGAAACCTGCCCATTGAAATAACTAACAAGTAAAACCTGCGATAAGAAGCAGTCTATCCTCTTCATGTTTTTAAAGTATTTATCCAAGACATGGGATGTTTGCAAACCCAGCAGAAGGATAAGCTAGCATTGTCTCGTCATAACATTATTGTAAAAAAATGCGAAAAACGCTATTTACTTTCAGGTTTCAGGCAGATTTAATATGGACTATGCAAATATTTTAGAGGAAAATTAGCAAGAGAATTGGTAAATATATTTACACTATGATCTTTTTCTTTACTAAAATACTTGCATTGTCTGAAGAAGACAACAGACAAGATGTTTTATATAAGTTATTCATGTTGATTCAATTTCGATAATTTTATGTACTTATTTATTTTACTTTCAACCACATAGAAGCTTCATTTCTTTCTTCATTCAGTCAAATACTGCCTATTTAGCATATACTTTCCCAGCTAGGATTCGAACCTATATCATCGGAACACAAATAAATAAATTGACATACAAACACAGACATTGTATATCTTGAATCTAATGAGCAAGTTAATCTTGTATAATAGGATGATATAGACATGCAGACCACAGTGAATAACGAATTTTTTTTTCGAAATGTTACCATGCCAGGAATCAAACCCGGAGCCCCTGCCCAGTTAACTACAGAGACCATGAATATAATGTGGGTATGTAAGCTTTTGGGTAACTATGACTTTTACAAATGAATTTTATATATAAATATAAAATTTCTACACTCATCAAGAAATTTTTTCATAAAAACAATCTAAGATTTTTAACTAATATAAATCATCTTGCCTTATATAATTCAATTATAAAAATATAATAACTATACTATATTATACAAACAAAAGGATTTTAGTTATTTTTTTTGGCATATGTACATAGTACAAAAATGTAAAAGTATGTTTTTAAAAAGCGTAATTTTTTAGTACTAAAATAATAAACTAAAAATTTTCACTTCTCCTATAAGTGAATTTATTAACCATATTTAAATAAAATTCCTCTTATAAAGGTTCGATTGTAATAACGAGTTAGTTTAGAAAATGCATTACATAAACAAACTTATTGTCTTAATTAAGAACAGATCCCAATATTTATAATGGCCAAGTGCGTGTCTGATCATTCCAGTGCTCCATAGATATGGGAAAAACTGATTGGACATTTCCATTGAACTTTCCTTTAAGCTTATTTAATACCATCGGATTTTCACTTTATTTATAGTTTAAGGGCCTTACTTATAATCGTTTCTTAAATTTAAAGAAACTGCTCAACAGCTGATTAGTGAAAATCTTACCTGCAAAATCTGTCTTCAGCTTCATATTTTGGGTACAACCTATGTTAATCATTCAAATTGCGTTTATCTATGCTCCTCTTAGGTAAAGAGCAGGTGATATACGTTTATAAGTGAAAAAAAAGATAATGGATTAGGCCTGATTCTCTTACTTATGAGTTGCTTAATCATTTTTTAAGAGATTATTATAAGTAAGGCCGTAAAAATGCACAATTTTTTATGACTGTCAGGGCAAATATTTTGCCATCGAGTGACTTAGACAATAGTTATGAGTTTTAAAGATCTGATTAAAAATCCGCCATAACTACATACAATAAACTTTTTTTCAACATTGGCTTCATAACAAATGGGGGTACAGACACAATTGCAGTTTTACACAAGGGACAAAATGGTGAATAAAACAAAACTAGTTGATTGTATGAGGCTGAAATTTGGAATAGCCATCTTTTTAGGCACACTGCAGACTGGTAAGACTTTCTAAATTGTAATATGCATCGATCTTAGTAAACAACAAAAAAATTACATTTCTGTGTATACATATTTAGAGGTCTTCAGGTAGAAGTGAAACAATGTTGTGTGTTTGAATTGCAGTTCAGGAATGCATGATGTAGGCTCGCTCCGCGCTTACTAAAGTACTACAAAAATGCAGACGCTTAGCAGCTAACGGAGCGAGCTATGTCCCCGCGGTAGGCGGGGCGTGGGCGCACGGGCTTTACGGGGGTGAGGTTAGCGGGGTGATTCTGTCCGCAACAATTTGTGGGCGGCCGCCGTGGTGATCGGACGTCTGCGGCTACACATATAATACACCCATTTGTTATGAAGCCCTTGATATGTAGTCACTCCATTTTTTTTTATAATTTCCATGATATCATTAAACTATTGCATACCAATCTACAGAATTTTACTGATATTGACCCAGTAGACAAAGACAGACCGACATAATAATTTCATAAAGGTATCACTTTAATCAAAACAGCTAAAGGCCTTACACTAAAACACCTTTTGTCTTGCATTTTGTCTTATCAGCCAGAAAGTCAATGAAATTTTAGATAGAATAAAGAAAGAACAAAGATTTCTATAAAATTACAATGCTGTAGTCTATATAACACAAATATTAATGGAAAATGCATTTAAATATATAAAAAAAGAAAAAACAAGTTCTATAAAGAAGACAAACGGACAAAAAGATGTTTGAGAGTAAAAACTCATTACCCAAAAAAGCTGAAAGATCACATATTATTCAATGTATTTTTGCCGAATACCTGCATTTTTAAAACTAAAGCCAACTTAAAAGATATCATCATAATCTGATAGAAATTTTATGCACAAAATTCAAAAGTACACAAACCATTAAAATCTTGACTATTGATGAATTAATTGATTACAACTAAAAAAATCACTTTTTATATATCTGTGAAGAGATCACTATAACAAAAAAAACTAATCACCAATGTGTTTTCTCTTTAAAAAAAAATCACCCAAAACTTTTTACACATTTCTCCTTATAGAACACTTTTTACACTGTACACTAATTAGTTTGTTTGTTTGTTAGTTAGTTCGTCTTCATTCATGCGTATAGAAGATCAGTTGTGGGTTCGAATCGTCAGGTGACATTTCAAGTTGAACAAACTGTGGTGTGGTTCTCGCTGACTCATATGTATTGCCACCATTACGTGACAGTGAGTTTCTTGATCTGAAATAATGGACAAATTTTATTTAATATCTTAAAAGTTTATCCCAATATTTGATCTCTATAAAGGCAATAAATAGTTAACATCAGTTTTTTTGGTAAGGTCTTTACAAGTACCAAAACAAAATTTGTTTTTTTTAGATATATACATAATCTCGCTGAGACTGGAGTATGGACTCAATCGAACATAAAATGTTTAAGAGGTCACAATATCATTCAGATGTCAAAGAATACTAGGATGACTCGATGACTCATATATCTAAGAAAATTTCAGATATCACAAAATGACACTGATAAGATAATATATATAGGTATAGACATAAGGCACACACTGCACATGCATTTTCTTACAACATTAGCATGTAACATGATACACTCTACATTAACTTAGTATTAAAATTAGAAAAAATAATATAGTCGCGAAAACTTAAGAAAATATTATATTATAAGTTAATTTTAAGGTACACAACACAACATAAAAATCACAAAATTAATGTCACACACAGTAACAACAAAAAACAATAAGTGTGTCTGAACCATCAATCAATAATTGAAGACATGAGTGGATGAAGGTGATAAGTCGCATAATTCCAATTCTGAGGAAATCGAGATAAAAGTTTTACTTTTACTTTAAACTGAACTGAACTTAACACCTTTAGCAACTTTTTATTTTTTAAATATGCCTTATATCTATGGTCTAAGGTATGTAGTCATTTGGTATCGACTTATAACATTCGTCTATGCAAAAAAAGCAAAAAACCGAATATGCGACATATCACCTTCATCCACTCACATCTTCAATTAAGATCGATGGTATGAACTCAAAAAACTTTCATAGTAATTCAGTTGTAAGAAGGGTACGGAACTCGAGTCCATAGATTTGTTAATAAAAAAAAAGACATTGATGAAACAGAAAAACTCAGGTGCCACAGAATGACTTGATATCTGAGAAACAGTCAGATATCACAAAATCACTTGATATCTTATTGTTAGAAAGACTCAGATGTCACAGAATAACACTGATGTCTCAGAAAAACCCAGATGTGACAAAATGACTTGACGTCTCATTTTCAGAGAAAAACTTAATGTCACAGAATGACTTTAATGTCTCAAAAAAACTTATATGCCATAAAAAATCTTGATGTCTCATTGTCAGAAAGAATCGGATGTAATAGACTAACTGGATCTAAGTGAAATAATCTTCTGAATCATTCTCTGATATCCGAATTACAGGGAACGATTCAGATTTCTCAGAATGACAAAGATGTCGTAAATGAAACCTAATTAGCTTTTTTGTGAATATGCTTTGGTATGTAGTAGAGCAATCTATGAATATGACAGAATAATATTTTCTTAAGTTTTCGCGACTTGTACACATAATAAAACTACGTTTTAACAGTTTTAATCGCGGTAATTTATTTTATTTAGGTTTATCCGACGTTTCGGCCGCTTTTCAGTTGCCGTGGTCACGGAAGACAAAGATGACATTTGTGAAACGTGTATTGTCGAAGTTTTTATTCAGCCTACCGCCAACTTGTTCATTTTAATTATTTAGTTTTAATTTTGTTTATGGATATTATTTACTCTTTGGGAGCCTAATCTAATTTACCACCGCTTCACAACATGTTGTGGCTTGAAGAGAAGAAGCGGCGCAAGAAACTCTTCAGCAAACATGCCTAGTTCTAATTTTTTTTATATAATATTAAAATGAGTGGAAGGAAAAAATAAAAGAAATTATCAGTCAAGTCGATTTGTTTCGTTGCACGCAGAAAGAGCTCACAGTGTCTTGAGGTCTGGCAGTTGGTTTTTGCTGGGTTTTGCGTCTTAATAGTTTTGATGATTGGATCCCAAACAGGTGGTACCTGCCAACCATCTTGTTTGGGATCCAATGTCAACTTTGTCTTCCGTGACCACGGCAACTGAAAAGCGGCCGAAACGACGGATAAACCTAAATAAAATAAATTACCGCGATTAAAACCGTTAAAACGTAGTTTTATTATGACAGAATAATTGAGAGCAGTCTGACCGCGGGGACAATACTCACTTGGCCTTCGCGTGGGTCAGTATGTGCGACTTGAGGTTGGTACTTTGCGCGAACTTCTTATTGCAACCGTCGAACGGACAGACATACGGCCGGTCGCCGGTGTGAATGCGCACGTGGGTCCTATAACAATCGGAAAATAAATTAATTAGAGGTCTCATGTATTGGCATATGTTCTTATGCTTGGAGATGGAAGTCTTCAAACTGTGACTCCTTCCAGACTTGACCTATGCACACTGATGGCAGAATTGGTCAACAAATTAAACTTGCTTAGATGCTTGGAGTCTCTCTTATTGATAAAATCTGTAGTAAGCATATCATCACATAAGAGAAACAAGGCATCACATTCTTATGATTGTGAATAATACATTTTTATATTAAATGATATTTTTTTGACGGCCTCTGTGGTTGAGCGGGCTAAGCCTTTGCTGGCCTACCTCACTGCAACCCAGAGGCTCCGAGTTCGATTCCCGGTATAGTAAATTTCGGAAACGTATTTTCTCCGTTATTTACCATGGTCTGGGTGTCTGGGATCGGCCCCAGAGTGGTCCGTTGTATATTACCCATAACACAAGCGTAACTTGCTTAATTTGGGGATATTCAATGTGTGTGTTTGTCTGCCGATTATTTTATTTAATTTATAAAAAGCTTATAATTCTATAAAACTATTTTGTCTAAAAACAATTCAATGATTTTTATAGACTGTATTTTTAAAGATCATTGAATTCTATAAATAGGCCAATATATGTAACTATTAGAGTAAATACAGCGCCAACTTGATTTGGATGTGAAGAAGCAAAAAGGAATTGAATACTTGTTTTTCTTTAAATCTATATTACCTATAATAATTCTATATATTTACCTAGTGAATATCAGCCTGAATCACAGTGAATCATGGCTGGATATAGATAAAAAAATAGCACTCACCGCAAATTGAAGTCTAGTGAGAACCTCTTTCCGCAGCCCTCGAAGGTGCATTGGAACGGTTTCTCACCCGTGTGAACCAATTGGTGCCGTTTTAGTTTTGAACTCTCCACAAAAGCTTTGCCTGAAATAAAAATTAATTGCATGTTTATTTAACCTGTAGCTGACATTCGCCTACAATTAATTAAAATTTAAATAACAGCTAAGAGAAAGTTGACGCGAGCGAAAGTTCAATGCGTCCTTGAAGTTCGTGCGAGTCATTGCACAAAACACAATTATAAGATAGACAGAGCTGAGAAGGGAGTATTGCGCTCTCGCTCACCCGCTGTGAGGAATCGAATGCAATCTCTTTCTGACAACACCACCGTAAGGTGTAATAAGCATTAACTTTTGAGTGGAGCTGCGCCAGCCTAAGTAACTAGCATCGTTTAAAGCGTGCTCAAGTTTTGTAGTATTACTATAGTTTTGTAGTATTACTATAGTTTTGTAGTATTACTATAGTTTTGTAGTATTACTATAGTTTTGTAGTATTACTATAGTTTTGTAGTAGTACTATATCAATTTTTTATGTGTTTATGTAACTGTAATGCATAATATAAATATATGTTAATATAAAAATAGCTTAATGGCTTAACAGATAGGAATCAATTCAATTTTCGTTGCAGTATGTTCTCGCACAATTCTGCTCAAAATTTTGAACAACAAGTGTATAAATTAATAATTTTATGAAAGAGTTATGGAAAGCTAAAACATTTGACACTTACCGCATTCAGCGCATACATGCACTCTAGGACCGTGTGTGTGCAAATGTTTTCTCATCGCCGAATTGTCTCTAAACATTTTCGTACAGCCTTTGTGTGGACAAGCTGAAAACATAAATTATACAAAACATCGCAAAATTACATTGTTTTTGTAGGATATCATATCCTACTTGTACATATTAAGACTTATGATGTATTCACACCTATATAAATACATTGTAAATTCCATGTAACATTACGCAATTTAACGACAAACTCCCTGAAGCGTCGAAATAACTTGGCTTCAGCTGGTTTAGCTTGTCTTCTATTCAATGATACACTCTATATAGCATTACACCCACTCTCAATAAAGACAACAATTAAGTAATGAAAAGAACCGTTTAAGTTGCCAAAATGAGTAAAAACTGCGCAGCTGTGTACGTTATATCGCTTTATTATCCTAACCCAGAATCAACTCTACTGTCGACATCATGCATATCGAAATTTCTAAGTACTTCCTTTATCAGCAAGATGCCTCAATATCGCGAGATATGAATAAAATAAGTAAAAAATACAACAAAATTACTGGTGTAGCAAGACGTCAGACAAAAATAATAGACTTCTCTCCATTTAACGACAACTCTCTATGACTACATACAATGCACAATCCCTTCAATGTCGTTATATAGAGTTTACATTGTAGTTAAAATAAATTATTGATTGAGAGCGAAAGATCGGCTGTGACGAATTTCCATCGAGTGGGACAACTGTTAGTCGCTTCAGGTAAAAAACAAATAAGTGGGCTATACATACCAATAGTTCTGTCTGAGGACTCCGGTAGAGGTTTCTTTAGCCTTATCTTATGGCCTGGTCTCGCGAATTCAGCCAACTGTTTGGGGTCTGAAAGGTCTAAACCTGAAACGAAATACTTAAGGGTAAACAATTTAGAAAATATTACATCCAAATGTCGCAGTTCGCCACATAGTGTCCGGCGATGTATTTTAAGAAACAATGAACACCTACCTGGCATTGTTTCAGTTCCTAATATATTTTTCTTCCCGGTCATGTACTCCGTGTAGTCCGGGTCTGGCTCGGGATTTGAACCTTCATCTGAAAATGATAAAGCATTATTTTACTTCACCAGTTTGTAGAAAATTTACATTGCCTGTATGGAATTGATGACAAGTTATTACCCCTAATGAGGAAAAGAAACGGGCAGGACACGAGGGAAATACTGCCAGAATGGCAACCCCTAGGTGGAAAGAGAAAGAGACGACTGCAACTAAAAGAAGGGGAGAGATAAGAGAATTGAAGAGAGTGCCCCATACAGGGCGGAGGAGCGAGAAGGAATGCTCTGCTCCTCTGTCTTAAAGGAAGATCTCCCAGCGAGGCTATTGCCATGCCCTCGCAGGCCCATCTAACATTTTAGGAAATATGTATATATTCTTAGTACGTTTCGGAAATCATTTGAGAAATCAATTATTGTACAATGTCATCTATTGGCTTGTAAGTGTTCCACTAGAGAATTAGTGGGGGTTACGTGTAGTAAGATAGCAAAAACAAAAGTGGCCGGAAAATGTTGGAGGACACCTGTGTCAAAAGACATACTGAATATATTAACATAGTGTAGAAAAATTTAATTAAGATTAAGTAGTGACACTTCATATGTCAGCGCAGTGCTCATTCGCTAGTAGTTCGGGTCTGGATACCGTTTTTATTTTTTGGTTGCTGTTCACTTTTAGGCACATATTAGCGTCGTTGTTGGACGCTGTTGTACTCGTTGAGCAGACGTATAGGTCAAAAAATAATAATATTTAAAAAAGTATCGTATACATTTCATCTGGTGATTAAAATTCGGCCGTAGTACCGGGAATTGGTTATTGCCGACCAGCTTCCCCTTGTGGTGTTGTGGCCGAACAATGTGGAGAAGAAAGGGTAGTGAACTTATGGTGATCTGGCAACACATACTGTGATAAGGGGAGTATATTTACATAGCCGCTCCAGTGGTTATCTTGACTGTCCGGCATCACACACTTTCGTTTGATATCACCACAATTTATTTCGGGCTCGAACAATAAAGTCAAAGAAATGTTTATTTCAAATACAGCACTAGTATTTTTTAGGGTTCCATGTTCAAATAACAAAATCGGTGGACGTAAACTTATCACTTTTTATTTTGAACTTTACTTACCATCATCATCGCCAGTTGCCCACATTGTGACGGAGAACTCTCCCTCCATGGTCTTGATTTGAACCTGCTTTTGCTCCCATCTCCTTGTTGTGCCGCGAACATTACTAACTCCCTCCACTAAGCCCATAGGAACTTCTCCTGAAATATTATAGGAATTTCCTTTAAAACACAGGAAATTAATATAAACTAGTACAAAGAAGAAAACTAATTCTATCAATATTCTATCAGTATTCTATCAATAAATTGTTTAAGATAAGTAAAATAGTGAGCCAAAGGCACCGTCTTCTATAGGCAAGGCACTTTGAAAGCTAGCTTGCTGTGGCACATTGCACACAAATCTATTATCAGAGCTATTTAGGTACCAAACGCTCTGATTGCAGTCAAGTGATCAGAACTTAATTAATATTACTCATATTCAAATGATTTTAGACACCAAAATGAACAATTACATGACTATATTGAATCTAAGTTCCACTGGACTAAACAGGTTTTAATGTCATACATAAATAATTTAAAAATTCTTCTCCCTACTCTATGTACACTGCTTCACAACTTGTTATATCTTTTTTAAGCAGACGCGGCAAAAAACTCCTCAGCAACTAGCTAAAATTCTTCGATTTAATTTTAAAAAAATCCCACTCTTTTTTTATATTGTATTCTACCTATAATGAAGCCAATAAGTAGAAAACTCGGTGTAAATAGCCACCATAGATGTATTACTATCATCTATGGTGGCCAGAAGGTTTTGAAATATTTAGTTACACCCCCTCAATTTAAAAATAATTTTTAAAATTTTGGAACTTAGAGGGTAACAGAATAATCTTAAAAGAACGCCCAGATACTTTTCGTGGCCTATATTTTCATGGTCCTTCGAACCGGATTTTATATTTTGCAGCTACGAATTTTTCCTTACAAAATCTACTTACCGATTGGCATAAGATGGTGTATGTTTGTACTGTGAGTATTCGAACGCGGTCTGCCCCTACCCCGTCTGTAATTCAGAATAAGTCTTATAATAGCTGCAACATTATTTTATCTAGGATTTTTAATCCTGAAATACACAGCAGACAGGTGTGACGTTTCACCTGATGAAAATTGGTTACTACAGATATTATTGCACAACAAAGATATTACCAATGTTAATCTAGTATATTATAAAACTGAGCCATAATATGGTACTATACACTATGTCTGGCATTCCAGACGTACATACTAAAGGCGAGTCGCGAAGCAGGAAGAATTTCGTACAATGACCTCTTTACCTACTGCCAGCGGTCACAAACATGTTTGTATTAAGTGCGGTTTACATAAAATATTTAATAATAATAATAATAATCGGCAGACAAACACACACATTGTATATCCCCAAATTAAGCAAGTTACGCTTGTGTTATGGGTAATATACAACGGACCACTCTGGGGCCGATCCCAGACACCCAGACCATGGTAAATAACGGAGAAAATACGTTTCCGAAATTTACTATACCGGGAATCGAACCCGGAGCCTCTGGGTTGCAGTGGGGTAGGCCGGCAAAGGCTTAGCCCGCTCAACCACAGAGGCCGTCCTCAATTTGAAGGAGAAAAAAAATTACAACTTATAAAATAAATTGTTGTTATTTATTTAGATGTTATATTATAACAGTTATAAAAATCGAGTTAAAATTACTAAATCGGATAGAAATAAAATATGAAAATTCATAAATCAGAATCCGATTCCTCTGTATCGGAGTTTCTGCTTTCGGACGATGTCTCGCCTGACACATTTATTACAAAAGAATCAACAGTTTTGTCTACATTATCATAAAGTCTATCTAATTTCGATTTCTCTTTTTTTACGTGACTGATCCAATTTTGCTATTTTTCTGCTTAAATGCTGCTTAAAGCCTGGAGCAGCTTTTTAACATCTGACATCTTAAATGTTGAATATTTTTAAACCTTGCAGTCTCAGGTAAAAGGTTTACAATCCCTGAGGACGGCGGCCATTGCATCTGTGCGAGCGAGACACATTATATTTACATGGGAGTGACAGAGATAGGGAATAACAGGTTAACGTACGAAATTCTTCTTACTCCGCGACTCTACTTTAGACATAGTATATACAATGTACAAGTACATCGCAAAATTAAAATCTATTGTATAAAATAGATATATTTCAACTTACATGCTAGAAGTGGCAGGCGCTGTGTACACATTCTCATATGAATTATCAGCATTGGTATGTAGGACTTCATTGGACATCTCCGGAAGTATGACCTCTTCGCTGCCAACTGCAATTTTGTAGTCTACCAAAGAAAACAGAGATTCTTCGATTCATTTGTAATTTACTAGAGAAAATAGATATTCATTGAAAAGTAATGTATTACCTTCCTCCAAGTTTTGCATGCCAATGACCTGTTCCTCCACTTCTTCATACTGATCATCAGTTATGTACTCCTCGTATTGACCGGTTTCGATCTCCTCGTACTGTTGTGTAATAAAAACATTAAATCTCGGTCAAAAACATTATCAATACAATCCTCTCAATATTAGGTAAGCTAAAAATGTCATTTTTTAATAATACTAATAATAACAGCTCATAAATTTCCCACTGCTGGGCTAGGGCCTCCCATTTTTATTGAGGAAGTGGACAGTATACCCGCCACACTTGTCCTAGGCGGATAGGCAGGTTTGACACTTGATTATCTCGATGTGCAGGTTTCATCGCATTGTTATCTTTGACCATTATCATATGGTCAAATGTACACTTGGTTGGTAAACAAAGGGTGCGTTTCTTTAATATCTCACAACACCCTAAATTCCCCGTCTGAAGATTCACATGGCGAGAAGGTCATTGTGGTCGTGGCGAAACCATCACTTGACGTCATAATTTGCAATCACACAGCGCTCTGGAGGACCCATGTTTAAGAGCTGGGTTGAAGTGGGCGTTGACCACAGAGCATCAATTCTCTCTATTGATTAAAGTCAACCAAAGAAATTTGTGTATTTCATTGTTAATGACATCAACACTCCATTATTCATTCCACTAATTTATAACAATAGTAACACCTGCAAGCAAGTGCAACGTGAAATTCACGGTAGTCGTGCTCTTTTGTGGAACACAGCCTAAGTGGTGCATACTCTCCAGTCAGGATTCAAACCCATGACCTTTGAAACTAGAATGTGTGCAGTAATCATTAAGCTCGCAAAGCTTTTTTGTTATTGTTGACCAGTGTTATGATTGCTTGTATTTTCTTATACATTTGGACTATGCAAGTATCAAACAATTTAGTAGCTATAACTATATGACTTGCTGGTCTTCTAATATACTTGTTTTGATTGAACTACATAAAAAAAGTAAATATTTCTTGTATGCTACATTACTCTTAAACATCAGTCGTACTGCAGCAGCACTGTAGAAGCAGAAGCACGGTAGCATTCTTAAAGCTTCACAGCATGTGGTTAAGGTAAATTATAATAATTGTTAGAGTAACACACACATATTATCATCCTAAGCTAAGCAAGTCAGTGTTATGACTTAACACAATAGACTAATCCCGGACATTGTAGCGGAATAAATAACAGAAAGTTAATTTACAAAATTTAACATGCTAGAAATCAAAATCAAGAACACTATGTTTCAATGAACTATAATGGAAAAATTCTTAGACAACTCTACCATAGAGACTGCCAAATATCAATAACTCCTACATACACTATTGTGTACATTTTGTTTTTACTAATTTATTATAACAGGGCAAGCATAGTGTAATAGTAAACGATAAAAGAATGCACTTTAATTATATATGCCTATTATAATAGTAAAAACCATTACATTATAATGTAGTGAGATTGTATACTGTTAATAGATTGTGAGCAGTCCTTATATGACGGAAATGTTTAAAGTCTGTACTTTAGTTAGTATCTCCTTTAGTCTACTATTACATCTATTAACCTAAGTATGGTTCTGCTGTCTTGTACACTATGGTACACTAAGAGTATAGAAGTACAGAATGCCCTTGATATGCCTGCAGTAAAGCAGGAAATAACAAGGTCCCTTTTGGCCTATAAATGAAGCTCGATCACCATAAAAATCCAATGGCTGCACAACTTGTTGACACCAAATACTATACATGTGCACTATTTGGAAACAACCCATTTAGGATCTCTTTAGCATAATAATTATGAGGCGACACATTTATATATTTTTATAGATATGTATGAGATGTGTATTAAGTATATATCTGTTTAATATATAGAACAACGGTATATACTGTATTTATATATTTATTATCAGAATATAAGAAATTGAGGTGGGGTAGATACACGGCACATTTATTTATTATGAACAAATCTGAACTTTTTTTAATATATGTTAGAAGGCTAAGCCTTCCTGGTTATTTTTTTTAACCACCCAAAATTAATTTTATATCTCAAGTAATAAATAAATGTGCCTATATCTATACCACGCCCAGAAATTGTACTATGTACTATAAATACCACCATCATCATTATATTCTAAATTAATTCCTGGGGTTGGTATAGATCACTTGTTTAACACTAAGACTGCCTTTTGTGCATAATGAGACATAGTTTTATTCTGTAAGTTCTTTTCTTGTAATGGTGCACAATAAAGAGTTATTGATTGATTGATTGACACATGTGAATAGTGTAAGCCAATTTCAAAACATTACTGAAAGGGTCAGCAATCAATTATAGCTTCTAGCTGATAGAGTGGAAAATAAATATATTGTTAACTTCACAATCAATTCACAGTTTATAATCTAACTATAAAACATTATAATTTCTAGTTCTTACCATATTCCACTGACATGTTACATAAGCAAAGCACACATACAACACTTATGATCTACAATATATCAATCACCTTGACGCCAACCTGATCATCACCATCAATCTCAATGGCATGGGTGCCGACCTCCACCTCACACATGATCTCCTGGTTCATCATATTGGACCCCACACCTTGACTCCTGGAATAGAATAGACATTATTAACACATAACTATACTTAGCTTTTGTATAGTTCCTATTGTCATTTTAACAAAATGTGGTACACTTATGAAGTTTGCATGTTCCTCTTGACTTTGTAAAATTGGAGGTTATTTTTCTCGGAAACTACTGGGCATATGTGGATTTAGATTGTCATGAAGGTGTAGTTTATATGTCTTTTCAAAGTTATATAGTGGAGACACGAAAATAATAAAGGAGTTAATTAGGTCCCATTGAAACCAATATCCATTTGTCGGCCCAACACCTAACTTTTAAACTATAAAGTAGAAAAAGACATTAGCATTTGACCTTTAAAAATACATTGAACAATATCCATTGAATAATTTATGGGTTTTTTATGGGTTTTTAGCCAAATATGAAAAACAGAACATGTAACACCTCTATACACTTACCCTTCCCTGTGGGCCAACTGCTCAAGTATTTATCCAATTTATTTATTAGATATTTAAATTATTATACTATTAAAACTAAGAGCATCTTATATAATTTTACTTGACTTAAACTTGGTTTTATGGAAATTTTAAAAAAAATAATAAAACTGGTTCAAAAGGCCAAGTAGCCAGAACTTAATTATTTTTCAAAATCATCAACCATCTGAATAATTACTATAAAATGTGAAATTCAAAAAGTGAAGTTTCAAATGATAAGTTTTTTTAACTTGCATATCTTAGCTGTTTGGCAATGACAATATTTGAAAACAAAACATTGATAACAGTGCCCGATTAAAAATGTAAATATAGGTAGTTATAAGATAATTAAAAACAAAATTCGTTTATAGTCCTTTTTAGAGACTACAACAGTAAACAGTGTTAATAATAAGTGATTAATTATGAAAACGATTAATTAATTAAGAACGTCATCGTCCGCTCTACTGGATACAAAATCGTTAAACCGAATATGCTTTACGAAGTTTAGTAGTTAAATAAATAGGTCTGCATAACCTTGTTTCAAGAAAATGAAGAAAAAGTAGTTTATTTTTGTACAGGTGCGTGCGACCGTCACCGGCCGGATAAAAACGACGGTGATTTTTTAAGCAATTATTAACACACACGCCCAAACGGTTATCACAGAGCGATGCCCTAATGTTTGACCTTCACACCATTAAACTTAAAAACACTTTTAAAAACGTATTTTCACAAATAAATAACACTTGCTGATACACGTCAAAAAGTCACAATGTTTTGCTAGGAATATTTTACCTTTATTTATCTTGTAACAAAGCACCTACGGCCCCCAAGAGACAAATATGGTGCCACGCGCTGGTAAGGAATTTTCCACAACAATTATCACTAATATAAAAGCAACAGTTTTCAGTGAAAAAAAGTTTGATATTTAGGCTCAAAAATATTTGAAATTTACGCGAAAATGTTTATAAAATATGTCCGACTAAACATGGCGTCCAAAGATGTCCGACCAAATTCAATATGGCGCAGCAAAATGGACGCCTGCTCGTCGACCGCTTGTGCTCCAAAACTACGACTTGACAAGAAAAGACTTACAAACGTCATTAATTGGAAAATTCAATGTTAAAGTTGCCACTCTGAAAAAATATGTACCGTTTACCCAAGAAGCTTATATAAGCTTCTTGATTTACCTCACTAGTTTCACCCCCGTTTTTACATATGAGTTTTAGACTTAGACTTGCTTAATTATAAAAATCCTGGTTTGCTTTAGTCAAGTAGCTAGTTAACATGGGAATAAGTCCTTATATTTATTTCGCAGTGCAGACATCTGGTTAATTGGAGCATTTTTGTTCGAACGATGATTAGTACTTAACTCGCCAGTTTTGCAATTTAATTAATAACGTAACGTTACGTCTTTTACACATCTTCAAAAAGTAATAATTTTAATCTTACTTTTTGAACGTAGTAAAAAAACCGCACACAAGTTGCCATTCGTAAAAATGACCATTGACATTTGCTTCAAAAACGCGCCCTCTGATGGGGAAATATCGCAATTTGTGAATTTCCCCTTTTTCTCATTTCCTGTGATTATTTAATCAAAACCAGCTGATTTTAAGATAAATTTATACGATGGCTGTGAGATTATTGGCTAAATTGAGAGTACCTGAGATTCGCAATGTGGCGAACTTTAGCTCAGCGGCTGCTCCTGCTACATTATCTGATTTCGATGTTCAGCACAAAACTCCGGTCATTAGGAAGCAGCAGTTGATTCCTAAAGCGCAATATGGAGGTCGTCATGCAGTTACTATGCTACCTGGAGGTGGTATCGGGCCAGAGTGCATGGGATATGTAAGGGAAATCTTCAAGTAAGTTTTAACCTTTTTTTCTATAATACATCTTGGTGTATTGCTTACCTATGTGCATAAATCATATTATAATTATGACTAGAACTTCTTCATGACCTGGACTGCGTAAGTTTCAACTCTGTACAGGGATTTGATAAAATCAAGTCATGTGTATTATAGTCAACCCACTGTGAAGAAGTATTCAACATCAATAGTTTGGTTTTTGTCATCGGCGTTCAACATCTGCTGATGAACAACCTCTTAGATGTACTATATCAGCAGATTGAGAATGTGCAGTGTTCACTCATCAAAATGTTATAAAATACAGCCATTTAGTGCAGCATTTAATGTGTAACTATACCCCACCTTTATTTAGCTATGATTCTCTAAAATCACATTTAATTAAAATTATTAAGCTTACTTACTCAATGAGAGCCTGCCAGTTGGAGACACTTATCATGTCTTGGTACCTTTGAAACACGTCTGTTAAGTAATTAATCAGATGTCCTATATAGAGGAAATTTAAATTTAAATTCTTAATATACATAAATGTAAATTTTTATTATTTGTTTATCATACTTTGTTTATACTCGTAATGTAAAAATCATACCTATAGAGTGTATACAACTTCCAGCCATCAGCACTTATCAATGCTCTCAGTAAAATATTTCACACATTATTGCTTCAGATTGGAAACACATTCCAATAGTAGTATAACATTTTTTAACTAATTAAACTGTATATTTGACTTTTAGACCATTGTGTCTAAAAAAATTTATGGCATGGGCCACAAAAAAAAGTTGAGTAAAAAAAGGTCTGACCCCTTCACTGCGAAATTATAAAACTATTTTAATTAATAGTTTATGTATCTGTTTGATTTGTAAATAGTTTTTATTTTTTATTAGACTGTGACCCCCTTTAAATTACAAACACCCCCACAAGAGTTGTTACCACTCCTTCTTGACTAAGTAAACATTTGAACTTCAGAACTATAACCACAGACTGGGATCCATACACAGTACCATAGACAACTTAATACAGCTACTAATTCTCGATCCAACATACATATGACATCACAATAATATTTGCTTGGTGGTTTTTAGGTATGTTGGTGCACCTGTGGACTTTGAAGTGGTTGATATTGATCCCACTATGGACAATGACGATGATGTGCAGTATGCTATCACAACTATCAAGAGGAACGGTGTTGGAATCAAGGTAATCAAATCAATCTATACTTACTGTTTTGGTGGCTTCTTTGCTTGGTCCCTGGTTTAATGTCATGTTAATTCTTTTTATCGCAAAATTGTTAAACAGGCAGATGACCCACTTAATGCAAAGTGGGCACAGTCACCTATAGATATTTGCAACACCAGGGGCTAAGCCAACATATTGCCAGTCTTTAGTCTTTAGTCCAGGATAGAATTGAAGGATGGAATATGGGGTTTAGCAGCGAGAAGTAGAGGTTAAATGATACTTCAGTCTGGGATTGGCCCAGGAGTGGTCTGTTGTATATTACCCATAACACAAGCATAACTTGTTAGCTTGGGAATATATAATATCTATATTTGTCTGCGGATCCTACAAGTAAGGTTGCCTGGAGGAGACTTCTTTAAGCTATAAGGCCCCTAATGTTTTACCCAAAAATATTGTAACAATTATATCCATTATTTAGGTGAGCAATAGTGTTATCTATGTATTTATTCTTCTCCAGGGTAACATTGAGACAAAGAGTGAAGCAGCATATGTCACTTCACGCAATGTGGCTTTACGTAACGAACTGGACATGTATGCCTATGTCCTGAACTGCAAATCTTACCCTGGAGTCATTACCAGACACAAGGATATTGATGTATGCATCATCAGGTAAATTTAATTAACTATTTTCACAGAATATATACTAAACCGGCAGGTGTGTACTAAGACTTTGATGTTTGTGAAATGTTGCAATACTCATAACCAAATAATAATAATCCCAGGTTTCGACATAGAAAATGAAGTACTGAACTTTTTTTAGGGTTTCATAGCTATTTTGGCCACAAATTATTTTTTATGTCTTAATCTATACTACTAATATTATAAAGAGGTGAAGTTTGTGAGTTTGTGATGTTGTAGGTATCTCCTACATCTCTGAAAGTATTAGACCAACTTTGAAAATTTTTCACCAGTGGAAAGCTACATTATTCCTGAGTGACAGTGTATATTTAATTGGTAATATTTTTTTCTGATGCCCACTAAGGTGGGCACAGGTCAGCTATATAATATATACACAGACATTTAGCTTAAAAACTACTATGTCTAAATGAATGATATTTTAATGACACTATAGAAGTGTAAAGCAAATTGTCAAACAACTAAAAATTAGTGTGGATGTCATACATGTGTATCTGAAGGTTTTTGTTGTCAGTGCACATACAGTCCATTCCATTAGTAGCTCACAACGCCCATAATACTCCGTTAGCTGTTCGACAAGTCGACCGCGGTCGTTGTGGTTGTGGCGAGAACGTCCTAATGACGTTATCAAATGATAACGTCATTAGGACGTTCTCGCCACAACACACGATCACACAATAATGACAAGGACCAATGTCAAGAGGTGGGTCAAATGACATTGCGGTGTCGTTGTGAGTCCTTAATACATGCCATAGTTATGTACATGAGATGTCTTTAGTTAAGAAATTATAATGATGTATGTTCCTAAATTCCACATCTCAACCCTCATCAGCACGGTTTCTTAAAAGGTAGATCTACCGTCACTAATCTTATGCTATTTACCGATTACGTATCTGACAGTTTGGTCAGTGGTGTACAATGCGATGCTATTTACACAGATTTTAGCAAAGCTTTTGACAGAATTGACCACATTATATTGTTAGAGAAACTTCTTGCATTAGGTATTAGAGGAGACTTATACCGCTGGTTTTCTTCCTATGTTGCCAATAGGTCCCAAGCAGTTGTTCTTTGTGGTTTCACTTCTTCGTGGATTGAGATCCCGTCAGGAGTCCCTCAAGGATCGCTTTTGGGTCCCCTACTATTTGTTCTATTTATTAACGATATTTATACCTGTATGCGTCATTCTCAATTTCAGCTATTTGCTGACGATATGAAAATTTACAAGTCCATCACTACTTTAGCTGATGCATCACACCTTCAGGATGATATCCTACGTGTATCCGATTATTGTAAACGTAATAAATTAGACTTAAATATATCAAAATGTTCTGTAATTACGTTTACCCGAAAAAGTATGACTATTAATTATCCATATAGTATTAACAATGAGCCTCTAACCAGAGTTACAGGAATATGTGACCTAGGTTTGTACTTAGATAGTCGTCTTACTTATGATCACCATATTGATCATATTGCCAAAAAAGCTTCATCGTCTTTGGGTTTCCTCATTCGCAACGGTAGCTCGTTTAAGGCAATGAAAACCCTCAAAGTTCTTTATTGTGCTTTTGTCCGCAGTCACCTCGAATACGCTAGTCAAATTTGGAATCCATATTACGAAATACATTCCACAAGACTAGAAAGCATTCAAAAAAAATTCACAAGATTTATAAATTTCAAATTTAAATTACCACAGAAAAGTTATGTTGAACGCTGTACTTTATTTCACCTTTTACCTCTCAAAACTAGGAGAAAAATTGCTGATTTACGTTTCTTGGTTAAAATCGCGCAATCCAAAATTGATTGTGCTAATCTCACTGAGAAACTACATTTGTATGTTCCTCCTTCTAATGTTCGCCCTAGGAAATTATTACACACACCATTGACGCGCACAGCTTACCGACGTAATTCGTTTTGTATCAGATCAGCAAACGAATTTAATAAGTTAAGTAAGTTGGAAGATATAGACTTAGACTTATTTACTAATAGTGTAGCATTGTTTAGCGCAAAGTTGGTCAAATTCTATTCAAACTCGGATTTATCAGTTTAAGTACCTTATATTTATGTACATTTTATTATTGTTTCTTTGTATAATTTTCTTTCTTTTTTTTTTAATTTCTTAGTTTTACTGTTATCTGTGGAGGCTTATTAATAGCTTCTCTAAATTTATCTTATTTTTAGTTATTATTAATGACAGCTGTTAGCCCCCCAAACAAAATAAAATAAAATAAAATAAATTGCTTATAGTCTAATTTTTTTTTAAATAATGGATTAAGTTTAATGTCATCTTTTCTAAATTATCTCTCTTTGCAGACAAAACACAGAAGGTGAATATGCTATGCTTGAACATGAGTCGGTGAACGGTGTTATTGAGTCGATGAAGGTGGTCACCGCTAGTAATTCGGAACGAGTAGCAAGATTTGCATTTGAATATGCCAAGCGTAATGGCAGGAAGAAGGTAAATTTTACACTTACTCCATTCTCTTTAATTCAAGTTAAGGAAAGAAAAATGTCTATTTTAATTGAAGACATGAGTGGATAAAGAATAAGTCGCATAATTCCAATTCTGAGTAAATCGAAATAAAAGTTTTACTTTTACTTTAAACTGAACTGAATTTAACACCTTTTTCAACTCTTTATTTGTTTAAATATGCCTTATATCTATGGTCTAAGGTCTGTAGCCATTTGGTATCGACTTATAACCTTCATCTACACAAAAAAAGCAAAAAACCGAATATGCGACATATCACCTTCATCCACTCACGTCTTCAATTATAGAGCTTTTTATTCAAAAATCATTAGGATTTTTATTACGAGATCATTTTTTGGAGGTTGACTTAGTGGTCCATATACATGGCTCTGCATCATGTTATTGCTGTTTTAAGGAGAAGAAGCAGCTAAATACTCCCCACAAAGGATAGATTTTGTCCATTTCGTCCACTTGGTCCATTGGGACCACTGGGTCGAATTGGTCTATATTATCTATTTTGCCATTTTTGTTATTTATATAGTTTACAAATAGATGGGGATGGTATAGTTTGCGTTATAAAATGAAATTAATCTTCCGGAGGTAAATATCTAAAAATTTAATACCATATAACCTGTAGCGCCTGCTCTTTAAACAAGATGCGCACTAGTGGCTGACTGGATAAACTGTAGTTTCTACATCATTTTCCAGGTAACGACAGTACATAAAGCGAACATAATGAAGTTATCCGATGGATTGTTTTTGGAAACCTCTCGTCGTCTCGCAAAGGAGTATCCGGATATTGAACATAACGATATGATTATTGATAACTGCTGCATGCAGCTCGTTGCTAAGTGAGTACAATTCGATGTAGATGTGATGTATGTTATTCGAAAAAAGTATATATTATTTGAGGAAGAGGTTCTAAATTTTGAGTACTTAAGCGCGATAGAACACTGCTCAGCATTTTGCGGATAACGTCATATTATAGCATTATCTTACAAAATTTTGAGATACCAGTAGATATTATTATCCATTGGCAACAGTTCATGTAAATAACACAAAAGCTTTCGAGATGGCGCTAAATTTGTTTCTTTTTTTTGTAAAAAAAAGGCATTGTATCAGTTGAGATATCAACATAAAATGCAAAAACTTAGAAAAATTTGTCTTTATATCATTGACTGATATATTTTTTTTGTAATTTGTTTACATAACGATAGCAGCAGTTGGATTGCCTCCATGGCATAGCTGCCCTGCATATCCAATGTCCTCTGATACACCATAGTGCCCGATCGCTTGCTAACCTTCTCCATTCTTTGGGAGATCATCTTCGTATCTTCTTTTCCCTCAGTCTTCTTTTTTATTCTTCATGCAGGTATCATTCGTTTACATTTTAAATTAAATTCATTCTGGTGATGTGAGATTATTAAAAAAAACTTCATCACAGACTCATGTTGTCCTTCCTAGTATTATTTCATTAGGCTAGTGGACAATATGTTTTGAAATTTCAGGCCCCACCAATTCGACGTGATGCTTATGACGAATTTGTATGGGTCGATTGTGTCCAACGTCGTTTGCGGCCTGTTGGGGGGCGCTGGCTTGCTCTCGGGGCGCAACTACGGCGATCACTACGCTGTATTCGAACCCGGTACCAGGAATACCGGTTAGTTAAACTTCATTTTAGCATTTCTTATATACTTTTACGAAAGATAGCGGGAATACTGGTAAATCAAATTCTCTTTATATATATTATATCATATTATTTATTTATTTATTTATTTGGTTTACCAACAATTACTTACACTAATACAAAGGATGTACATTGCTTTACAAAAAAAAGACATGACAAATGCAGTAATCACTTATAGGCAAACACTACATGCAATTTGATATTTTGTAGTTTTAATAAATTATAATATTATAAATTTAGAGAAGAAAAAAATAAATAATTATAAGGCTTTAATTTAATTATAGTTTCATTTTAATTTTAATATATAATATAATTAAAAATAATGGATTAAGATCCATTTTAGAATTATTTGTTTGTTTCACCTGTGGCACCATCTAGTCCGAATGTTTTGAGAGTTCATTCTTTACTTGGTGACTTAAAAATGTTAATATACTTGCATGCCTTAACTTAATATATATAAGTACTTTTAATCTCACTATTAGTTAATAAGACTTAGGTCTAGCGTATTACCGTGATTTTTTAACCGACTTCAAAAAAAGGAGGAGGTTCTCAATTCGTCGGGATCTTTTTTTTGTTGCTTTTTTTTATTTATGTTCGCCGATTACTCCGTGATTTAGGATCCGATTTACGAGATTCTTTTTTTGTTCGACGCGGAATAGCCATCAATTGGCCCCCTAAATTTTTTACATA
Organism: Dendrolimus punctatus; assembly: GCA_012273795.1. NCBI lineage: Eukaryota > Metazoa > Arthropoda > Insecta > Lepidoptera > Lasiocampidae > Dendrolimus > Dendrolimus punctatus. Next base: position 24,950,153 of record CM022527.1, read on the forward strand.
GTTTGGCCCAGTAGTTTTCATTTTATGAACATTTATTATGAAAAACAATCCTTTTCGTTCCATATGTACACCGATTACTCTGAAATTTATGATTCGATTTACATGATTCTTTTTTGTTCGACGCGCAATACCTGCCATGTGGTCCCCTAAAGATTTGCCATAGTTTGGCCCAGTAGTTTCTTGGGACCTGTATTTTTTAAGAAGCGCGGCAGCATTCGTAAGTCCACCCATACATAGCTAGACACTAAAAAGTAACAAATAAAAAATAAAAACTTCGTTCAAAAAAACCGACTTCAAAAACTAAAATGTATAAAATAACATATTTCTAAAGCTATTATTATTAATATATATTATCTGAAACATCTTGAAGTCGGTGCAAAGTAAAACATAATAAAAATTAGTATATTTTGCAAATTACAAAGCACCGACTTTAAGATGTTTAAGATAATATATAATAATATAAGATAATAATAGCTTTAGAAATAAGTTATTTTATACATTTTAGTTTTGAAGTCGGATTTTTTTAAAAAGCATATTTTCCTTATGTTAAACGAGCTATGTTTTCCTGTAAGAGACTGCATTTAGTACAAGACCTGTATATTTAATTTAAGCATATCAATGTATCAGTTGTTGGCAAGCTTAATAAATAAAAAAAAAATGTATAAATACATTTTTCCTTTGATCAGGCACGGCAATCGCAGGCAAAAACGTTGCCAACCCAGTAGCGATGGTAAACGCCTCGATCGACATGCTCGAACATCTTGGACATCATTTCCATGCCGATCTCATCCGTCGTGCTGTCAACAAGACGATCAATGTCGATCGCGTGATGACGTCAGATGTCGGTGGAACAGCGTCCTCTACCGACGTTGTTAACGCTATCATCGGTAATATTGGACGTTGTTGAAATAGCTTTGAGTGTAGATAGAGGGCGTTGTAAGTATGAGGTGTCTTCTTCAAAACCTAGAGTTACTCGTAAACCAAACATTTTCTAATACAGCAATGGAACATAAATTTCTGGGGAGAGCTATAATAATCTTGTTTTACAGCGGGCTCGATATCGTGTCGGTCAAACAGCATTCTAAGCAGTTGTTGACATCACCTATAGCAATAGTGAAAAATGTTGAGGTAGCTTTGGATGTAGATAGACGATGTTACGACTATGAAGATATCTTAAAAAAACCTTTAACTTTAAAACAAGTTAATATATTATGTTTCTTAAATAGGCGAAAATAATATACGGTGATAATCTCAGATGTCGGTAAAACAGCACCGTTTATTGAAGTTGAAAATATCAATCTAGATATAGCTTGTATTGATTTTTCGTGCATTCTCTGAGTGGACAGTAATTAGTTTTTATATGTTATTTAAATATTTCATATTCGTAGCATCAAAAAGATGACCGAGAATAAAAACGTCGTCTGTATTACTTTTAAATTTATTTTGGACAATGAAATTGTTGGTAACTACGGATTGGTGAAACCAAAGTATTATTGTGATTATGCAGTTATGTTAATTTAAGTGTTTCAAAATATTTCATACATTAGCTTATTGGCTAAGCTGCTGCATATCTCTCTAATGTAGTTTTAAATCTTAGCAGCAGAAAGTGTACTGAGGCAGTCTTTCTGACAAATTACCATGTGATAGTGATAGTAAATATCGTGACGCCTACCCATCGAGGTTAACGATGTGTGAAACCGGCCGATCCGCTTTAGACAAGTTAGGTCGGTATGATGTTACCCTAAAATAGGGGCAGCAGTTGACTCTTACGGACTTTATATTGTTAAGGCTAAAGAACAATCTTTTTCATACAAATTCTTAATTAATCTTGTCATGAGAAACATTTTGAAACACTCTTTTGTATTTAAAATTAACTGTTTGAATTTCATTGTAATTGGTTAAGTAGCTTCTCATTTGCTGTAAGCATGTAGTGTAATTATTTATTGTACAATAAAAGTAATAAAATTTAAATTCATACTTTGTAGTTTTTTTATTGTTTATTTAGAACCCGATTGCAGGTCCATCTGCCCGGGCTTATTGAATCTAAATCATCCTCGTATCCACATAAACATACACACACAAAAAATCATTCAAATCGGTCCAGCCGTTTAGGAGTTCACTGTCAACACACGTACAGAAGAATTATAAATATAAAGATATATAGATAGATACTTAGTTGTAATTTTAAATAAATCTTTATTCCTTCATTCTTCCTCTAAAATGCAAAGTATTCACGGATTTAGACTTGAATTAAAATATTATATCTTATTCAGTTATTCATAATTCCAGTGCAGACCTATCCTGTCTGTCGTGTGTTAATTGTTTATGTATTTATTTAATTGTCTTTATTGCTCTTTCTGAAGTCATATTAATATAACTATTTCAAATTATATAAATAACTAGGATATGCCCGCGACCTTATCCACGCTTGACGTGAAGTGGGAATCCCAGGATACAAACTACAGCTACATTAGAAAATAGTGTAAGCTAACATTTTAGTTACAACTACAAAACCGCTCTCGCGGGATTCCCGGGATAAAAAGTATCACGCATTTTATTACATAAAATTTGGTATCGATCAGTGAAAAATCACATTGGAATTCTATTTTTTTGGCGACCACCCCTGGTCTAGAGTATGTCGCCATAACAACCTTGAGTTGTGTTCCGGCATTGACCAGGTTCCAGTCTCCCTTAAGAGAGCAGCAGCGCATTTGTATCACCTTCGGTGTTGCAAATGTCCATAGGCGACGGTAACCACTTTCCATCAAGTGCCTGCCTGCCTGTCTGCTGAACTCATGAAATTAAAAAAGAAAGAGAGACTCCTTTAAGTATTTTTCGTAAAGTTTAGGATGTGGCCCTGATTATTCCGGATACAAATCTTCAAGAACGACCGTTTTATTACCGGCCCCAGGTGTTCTTAACTTTTTTTTTTTTTTTTTTACATGGGGAAATGCGTTGCCGCACCGTCAGCCGCGCGGGGGATCTATGCGCGGCCGGTGTGTGGGGCTCCCCGACGCCGGTTCAATACGACCGGCTGCCGGTATACCCACTAAAACCCCATGGGAGCCTTCTTTCCGCCTAGCGCCGGGGACGCGGTATACAGCGTGAGCCTTAACCCGCGAGCCCCGGCAGCGGCTTGCCGCCTCATAATCAGAGGCGGCTTCTCCTGTGTGCGGGCCGGGGAGGTGTTCTTAACTGCTATTGTTGTTCCAGGGAACTGCAATACTTTTGCTAAACATTTGGACCGAAAATAATTATGAAAGTGAAGTTTTTTTATTTATTTTTTATTCCATTTGGTGTCATATCTATGAATATAAAAAGGTTGCCGCAGTCTTATAATGTTATTTGTAAAACTTCTATACTAGATTGGAATTGAAAATTAAGTTGTTTCTTTAAATTTCGTTACGTTGAAACATTAAGAAGAAGAAAATCTATTATGATAGAGTTAGCACTGCGTGAAGCCCTAGGCAGATATTCGGTTTATTACATATATAGTCAATCCGTCAATGGGGTAAGTTCATACACCGCTCGTTTTTTAACTTTTTTAAACGGAATTTAACGGCAACTACAATTCGAAGACAAAATTCAATACTACTGTCTTAGCTTCGCTGAATGATTTGTTGTCCATCCTGTTACGTGCCGCGAGACTCGAATTAAAATGCCGTTAGAATTACTATAGAATTTACTATATAACTATACAAACACGTACACAGGTACAAATATAACCGAACACAACAAGTCCAAACGTAACGCAGAAGATCGTAATTCAATAAAACGCGCAAAGTCCGTCACTAAATAGATTACCGAATGTACACAAGTCTTAGCGAAGCAAGGTTACCGCTCGACCCCTCGTCTCTCAATTGGGGCATTGCTTTATACTGCACAGATGCAATATGTCTGCCTGGCCGCGTGGAACGAATTTCCTGGAATCAGTTTGTACTTTAAATCCGAGACACCTGGCAGTGATCACAATACAACAATAGACCGTAAAAAATTACAATACACAACGGGAAGTTTTTTTATCACAACATTTAAACACAAAGTATACAAAAGAAGTCCAAATTCCGAAAGGTAAAAAAATGTGTTTCAACAGGTATGCACATATGAATTTGTTTTTTGTCGGCGTGTAGGTCGTAACATTACTAATGACCAAGAAACTAACTACAAAGTCTAAAAAACTTCCCAGCAAAACATACAGATGAATTCAACTGATCTTTAGTAATACAATGAATTAACTGCGTGCTGTTTATGACTACGTAGGTGGGGATTGTTAGTGGATTGAAAGAACGCAATTGTAGCGACATCTGTTTTGCTAATCCGTCTATTCCAAGTAAACGAAGTCTTTTATCGGGATAAAATGTATCCTAAGTGTTGACTCGGGTTATAAGCCAACCTTATGTCGAGTTTAAAAAACGATGCGATCGCAGCGTTATCTTTTTCGTTATTTTCCTTTATCCTACGGAAAGGCCACCATTTATTGGGATAAAAAGTATCCTAAGTTACGCCCCGTGATATGAATTAGCTCCGTTTCGAATTTAATTTAAAGATGCTCTAACAGATAGGCAAACAGAAAATATGTAGTTCCAAAAATTGCATTTTCGGAATCACCTGGACCGAATTATATATATTTTCACATTTTTAAACGCATTGTACAAACTCGGAACTATTTACAGATATATTATAGTATAGTGGCCCGCCCCGGCATCGCACAGGTATCTAAAAAATATTTTTTATAGCCTATGTCAACCGGGGAAAGTGTAACTTGCTAGTAATTAAAGAATTTTTGAAATCGGTTCAGTAGTTTCCGAGCCTATTCAATGCAAACAAATAATCAAATCTTTCGTCTTTATAATATTACTAGCTTCTGCCCGCGACTTCGTCCGCGTGGATGTTTTTTCATAGAAAGTATCCTACTTCTAATACCTCCAAAAATGTGTGTACAAAGTTTCATGATGATCGGTTGAGTAGTTTTCGCTTGAAAGCGTAACAAACAAACTTACATTCACATTTATAATATTAAGTAGGGATTATTATATTATTATTATTAGTATATCCTAGATCACAAAATGTCGCTTAAAACAGACCACTTTTTACTCCTCGATATAAAATTATCAATCATAAAAGAAGGCGTGGCGTATATTATAGAATAGTAGAATTGGGAGTGACCTGTATCCTGCCAAGCTCCTCCCATAGGCGCCCGCGCATCTTTATAAATAGGTTAGCTAATCTTCAGATTGCTGGCCTATCTAGCGGATTAATCAAATATCTATTTGCTCTAGACTTTTTTGTCTTCTGGTTTAGTTGAATTTTTTGGCTACCTAGTTGCAAGGTATATTTGCTTTTAGAGGAGGTCGCTAGATAAATGATAAGATGCCGAAAGAAATAGGAACTCGATTTTCCTTCATCAAAATCAATATGTTTTTAAGTTAAATTCTTTAAATGTAATGAAGGACAGATCTTACACTTCATTTGGAATTTTATTGAAAAAGCGTATACCAACCCCCAAGACGGTAGGCATGATCACTATCAGTTGATAAGCGACCGCCAGTGCAGTAATAAATGTTGGTACGTTTTTTTTAACGAGGGAAAATCGGATTGGAGTCGGATTAGATTCGCTACGTTGGAGTGACACTAACACCGCCGAAGAAGTATTATTGTCACCCGAATTAGTGATACCTACTAAAACTTCTCGGCGTTTCGTTCTCTGCCCTCATGCCAGGACCACGGGGCTTTGTCACTTCGCCGGAAATATCGGTACTTACGCATCTGGCGCGACGGCCTACTCGTAGAACGGGACACAGTGCAAGGGCTACTTCTAATTTTTATTACTTTTTGCGGTTACTTAGAAACATTATACAGCGCCATATACTTATATGTACCATTTAGTCCAGTTTCATATAGATCCAGTAGTTTTTAGGCAAGTGATTGACATACAAAGACACCCAGTCTCTGAAAATATTATGCTAGATTGTTCGTTTTTGACTACAATATCGCTTATTAATCTTCATCGTTTTAATCAACAAGGCACTTGAAATGAAAAGATTCTAAATAGGACTAAAAAGCACCTGGTTACAAATAATGACAACTTCATAAGAGTTGCTTTTTGCCAAATTAGCTGTTGGACCCCAAAAACTACTTAAATATTTCACGAAGAGTTTGCGTATGCAATATACGTGGGGTTTTAACAAAATAAAAAACGAAAGTTACAAAAGAATATTTTACTATCGATATTATACTAGGAAACATAACCGTTTAAAGAGATTATTATAACTTATGACTTATTAACTTGTGCCTTAACTTATTCGAAGTAGTGCATTAATTCTTGAAAATTTTTATTCATAGTAGTGCACGAATTATTGAAAATATTATTCGAAGTAGTGTTCGACTGAAACGGTTTCCTTTAGTTACGTTTAATATTTTTCCATAGAAATTGATCCTTACAAGCTATACCTACTATGCTTTGGTTTAATAATATAATGTTTTTTTGGTTGGTTGGTTTTTCTGAGGTAATAGATTTTTTCAAGAATATAATGTCGTTTTAGTTTTCATCAAAATCGGTCCCGAGACTGGTTTGAGAATTTTTCTCCATATCTTATAGTTTCGTATTTGGCCACAGAGACCCGCTTGAAAAATTTCACCTGTATACCAAATTTCATCACAATTAGTTAGTTTTGCGGTGACATCGAAACAGATGATTATACTACAGGTATTCTTCGCTATTTTCTATGTACATTGTGTAATAATCGATTAGGAGACAACGGCAGTGTCGTCGGATCCAAGCGACGGTATTTTCTAAACGAGTAACATTCGCACAATCGAGTGATCAGTTTACTACTGAAACCATATCGAATCTATTTGGTTTAACGGCGCACAAATGAAATCAAACGGCAACATTGTGCATTAAATCGAATGTTTCAATTTTTTGTTTACATGAATCACTTTGGTTGCTACATACAAATTGAAATACAGAAATGGACCGTGCCCACCACATAATAGACGCTCAACATTCTTACTAACTAGCACACGAGAAAAGGACATGAAAATCCATTCCTCATTTTTGTTTCTTTCATTAGTCTTGCATTCTCGCAAGAATGTGGAGGGCCCATAGTTAGTTTAGTGCGTCAGGTGGCCTCTTAAGATGTCATGGATGGGAAATGTCTTTGGCTGAGAGTGCTTGGACGATGCATCTGAGACGTGCCAAGCTGTTTACACCACAGGAGTTGCTATCATCTGAAACAACAAATTGCAAGATAAAGGTCAGCTGTTCACTGTCAAATTCCAATTTCAAAAGTATTTATGAAACTTATTGGGAGCGATATCATATTTTCGATAGTCTTTACATTTTTCAGCAAACGCAATATTGCAAATGCCTAGTAAGACAACAAATGCACAGACTAATTTAAAGAACATTGTCAGTTGCTAGGTTCTGCAATTGCACAGCTGAACTTTATACATTTACATAATATTTTCTTTATTAAGAACAAATAAATCTTTAACAAATAAATTTGATTTGATTTTGATTTGATTTGATTTAATATTTTCTTAAGTTTTCGGGACTAGTATACATAATAAAATTTAGTTTTAACGGTTTTAAGCGCGGTAATTTATTTGAATTTTATTATTCCGACGTTTGGACCACCTTTCAGTAGCCGTGATCACGAAGACACATGTCAAGTGTCAATGAGTATTCTTGTATTGTTCAATTTAATTATTTAGTTTAGGTAATTTTGATTATGGTTATTATTTACGCTATGTTTGTTGCCAAGCGGTGGTAAATAATAGAATTAACCACCGCTTGGCAACAAAATGTTGTGGCTTGCAGGTGGGTTAAATAAAACTATAATATTTTATATAGTTTATATTTTATACCTAAACTCACGGCTGTTAAGATAACATACTCTAGAACAGAGGTGGTAGCTATCCAGACTGGCAAATACCCGATAATCTGGCTGTGGGTTGTGTTTGTTTTGTCGCCGCTTACGACATGCCGCCCAGCCGCAAAAAAATATATTCTTACATTGTATAGGTTCGCGTTTGATCGATTGCGCCTAATGTCAGGTTGACATGCAGTCTAAGGTGAAGCACACTTAACTATAAGATACTTGTTCACGCGAGGCTTGAAGACACCTAAATTTCATATTTCAGGAAAACCTCATTCTTTCAGAATTTTTCACTTCACAGTTGAAAAAGAAGAAGGAGAGGACACATTTTCTCGACTTTGGAAGCTTATATCTTGCTACCTATTTGACTTATATTATTATGATAGCTTCTGCCCGCGGCTTCGTCGGCGTGGAATAGTAGAAAGTAAAAGTAGTAAAAAGAAAAAAGTAATTTAATAAAAAGAACCCCGACTTGAAACATTCTTCATTGGTGCACTGCTCCTATTGGTCTTAGTGTGATGATATATAGCCTTAAATGGGCTATCTAACACTGGAAGAATTTTCAAGAATTAGACCAGTAGTTCCTGAGATTAGCGCGTTCAAGCAAACAAACAAAATCTTCAGCTTTATATAATATTAAAAGGTAATTAAAGAACATCGTTACGTTTCTATAACTTACTATTGATCCACTTGCACTACCATCGGTAGAAATTTGACATTACTTGTAAAGACCTTATGACAAAATTTAACCGAGAGTAAGGCCATGACAGAACCCTATAACAATTTAATCACTCACTGTTCAAAAAAGGCTTTTCTTTCTCGGCCTTTGTTTCACTTGCGTCGTAGTGTTGTCGTGTGATGGAAACCGGAGACTCCAAATATTCTTTGCAGGATTCTGACTCCAACTGAACGGAAAATAAATAAGCAGATGTACAAAAAAGATTAATAAATAAGTAGTCGTAAATAGAATATTTATAAATAAGTGGATGTAGAAATAAGATTATTAAATAAGTAGGTGTATATATAAGAATTAGGATATCTCTTGTGTTGCAAACGTCCATAGGCGACGGTAACCGCTTTCCATCAGGTAGACCGTCAGCCTTTCTGCTGTACCTACCGGCTACCCTAGCTATAAATAAGCGAATCAAATAGCGCACTAATTAATTATTCTTTAAATAGGTCTTAACATTATTTTATTATGATATAACCAACTGTTACCCGCGACTTCATCCGCGTGGAATTTAATTTAATATACATTTAACTTTTTTCTAAAATAAAAGTATCCTAAGTTACTCCTTATAATAGACTAGTCCTTTTAAATATGTGCCAGTGAAATTCCCTTCAAAATTGATTCAGCCGCTTCAGAGATTAGCTGGACCACCCAGACAGACAGACAAGCAAATTAAAAATTGATTTATTGATATAAGTGCCGTATATACTTTTATGTGCCTTTAGTAAACAGCTGCTATTTTGTCATAACAATGTATGTACAGATATTTTATTTATTAAGTTACAAATTAAGTTAATTAGTAAGCATGTTACTTTAGTACTCCCTCTTTTAATATGATATGTCATCTAAACAATTACCAGCTTTGCGATACACACTGTGTGTCGGCCGTTTATTAAATAAAAAAGTACAACTTAATATCGCGTCACCGCACCGCTTACAATGTGTCACTGGCTTTATATTTTCCAAGAATACAACTTGTCACGATGTTAGAATCAAATTAATCCCTGTCTAAAGATAATGTATGGATACACGTGCGCCGGCGCAGTCCGATGCATCGAAATAGAAACGCTAATAAAACACATTTATTGCACGAGATTTAATCATTTTAATTGGATTTGCTTGTGTGGTATATTAAATCTTGGCGTCCGCAAATCTCTGTACACTGCTGGACATAGGGCTCTCCAAGATTGATTCTCGGTTCTCTGCCTAAGAGACTAAGTACCTGTTAAAAACTAGCGTTTTACACAGCGTGTAAGCTCGTTTTTTAAAGCACAATTCTTACGAGCTTTGACGCAGTTTACTCGTATAAGCGTTTTCAGCCTAATGCGCGCGTCTAAGCGCACATGTCGAAACAGTATACGCGCAAAAAATGCGCCAAATTGACAGCGCAATTCGAGCCCCAAGAGAGCAATAAAAAGGGCTCCTTTTTCTAAAATTGTCAAACGATTAAAAAAATTGGTATGGCGGTATTGCCGAGTTACGCTTACCGCAGCTGCAGCTCGCAACGCTGCTTGTAGCCTTTCTATATGTTGGATAGCAGCTCTCAAAATTTCTAATTTCGGTAACCTCCCACTGCCGGCTCTAGATCTTATCCTTAATTCTTCAAAAGCAGCATTTACCTGGAAAAAGATAAATTATATAAACCATTTAGACTTGAACTATAGACTCATATCTTTTGTACCTTACCAGATATAGAAATGAAACGGGTACGTTTTAAGAAAAAAAAATGTTCTAATTCCTGAAAATGTCATTAAAATCTGCTGAACCGTTTCGGAGTTTATTCGACACCGAATTTCAGACAGATGATTAAGTTTAAATTTTTTAACATTTATTTTGAAATCTGATTAAATGCATTTTTCTTGCCGCTTGTAATATCACGTTGCGAAGCTGTATAAATGGAGTAGAAAGTACATTGATGCAAAACGTTAAGATAAAGCAAAAATTCTCAAAGGTTCCTCGTTAAAACCAAAACGGTATAATAGATTTTTGTAAAAACAATTTCCTCAATTAACATCAGGTGAGACAGTGGTCAAACGCAAGCCTATACATGCATAAAAACTCGTGTCCACTATCGAATCGACTGATTTTCATAAGAAAACATATACTGTATTATTACACCAAATCATAGTATAGCTTCGAATTAAGGGAAGAGTTGATTTTTAAGAAAAGGTAGTATTAGAATTAAGTACTGTAAAGGAATGTCAAACTAAAGATAAGGATTGGTATTCACAGAATGTTATTCGAAATATTACTTCGCTCTCCGACTTACTCTATTGATGTACGGTCTAAGCTCTCCAAGTTGTAAAATTATGAAAATTGTGTCCTCACTCCCTCTCACCTATAAACTATGAAGAGGAAAATATAGAAGAAGCTAAGCTTGATAGCTTAGAAATAACTTCAAAATTGGTTTTTATGAATAAATAGTTTTTACGGTCGCTCAATCAAATCAAAAAAGGTGACGTTTATCATCTTATCGGCACCCTTTAATGTGTTCAGACAGCATGGCAAAAACAAAATCTTTCATGTATCCATTTTCACACGTTCAGTAACGGAGAGATAATAATCATAATTTCCTGTGGCTAGCCGACCTACAGCCGACATAACCTACAGCCAGGTGGTAAAGTACCTATTTGCCCGTCTGCTTGAGGAGGTAGAGTTGGCCGCCATAACAGCCTTAACTTGTGTGTCCGGCATTACTGACCACGTTCCAGCTTTCCTTTAGAGAGCGGCAGCGCATTGGTAGCACTTTTACTGTTACAAATGTCCATAGGCGATGGTAACCGCTTTCCATCAGGTGGGCCTGTCTGTTGAACTCTAGCAATAAAAAACTAAACAAATGCAGGGATATTTTAGATATGCAAATATTTTTGTTTTAAATTATTTAATGGATTGGTTGTCCCGGTTTGCTATAATAGCTTTAGTTTTAAAGTATCGACTGCATGCCCTCGAACACCTATCACGCCTCTGTATCCGTCTTTACGTCGCACGGTTCTTGGTGCCAACTCTCCCATGCCTAGTCTATGTAAATGAATAAACCTTTATAGAGTTATATTACTGATCTACATGCAAATTCATATCACAAATTTCGTCGAATGATTGTATCTCACATTGCTAGTTAACTTCTCTCTCTTTCTAATTTCTTTATGTTTGAAACTTAATAGCTATTAAAATCTTATGTTTTTTCTTCTTTAAATTAATTATATTATACATTTTTCAAACTACAGAATATCAAATTGCATGCAGTGTTTTCCTATAAGCTATTACTGCATTTGTCATGTCCTTTTTTTATAAAGCAATGTACATCTTTTGTATTAGTGCAAGTAATTGTTGGTACATACGTCATAACTTCACGCCAGGTCCCTTGCGGGGTAGGCACGAACAACAGAGCGCCATTTAGGCTTATTCTTACACACCTCACTTGCTTCTTTGACATTCGTAGCTCTTGTCATGCACGCTCGTCTGTTCTTAAGGCTCCTGACATCACCTTCTGCTAATACACGATCAATTTGATCATGGAAGGTGTGTCATGGCCTTCCGCGATTTCTGCATCCATCCACTTTTGCATTGTATAGCGTGATAACAGATATACAATTGTTGGTAAAACAAATAAATAAAAAACCAGCTAAAATCTCCCAAGAGATGTGACGTTGGGTATATAATAAGAGTCTTTACTCTATACCACTCTGAACAATAAAAATAACTTCTTAGATTGCCCAATAAACATTCGAATATACGACAGACATCTTAATTCCACATAAAAATAAATTTACGACTACCCTCAAAAGTTTGTACGACTTATTTTTATTTTTTTCATCATTTTTTTAATGTCTTACCGTTTTGTTAGTTCCGTTAAATATTATGATTGTAATACATAAATCTGTCAAAGTTCGTGTCTTGGAAGTGGATGGCATTTTTTTAAAATTTGTATGGTTGAGCTATAAGGGTGTGAGATGACTGTGAGTTTTTATTTGGTCAGATATCACACTCAATTTGCGTTATTGTTAGTGACTGACCAAATGCGACTTTAAGCGTTAAAAATAACTCGTTAACGTAGCTTGCCTTAGACGAGCCCTGTATCTAAATGTGTTTTGGGGGCCAAAGGAAGGGTATAGTTTTTTGAAGTGATAGAATCTTATGGGAAGGTAAACCGCTTCGTTACGTAACGCGTTACGGCGCCAGTCTGGCTTCCCTTTCTCTCACGTATACTGCAACGGTAGGCGCCTGCCTGGAGGAGGAGCCTTCCTCCTCTCTCAATAACCCGCAGCGCTAACCGTATTTTGGGAGTTAGATTAAATAATGATACTAATAACGTACACACACAAAATTCTAATGTACGTATTTGAAAATGGTCACTAAGAATAAATTATATTTTATAATCAATAAAAGATTTTAATAACAATAATAATCGCCAGACTAACATTGTACTGTATATCCGCAAACTAAGCAAGTTTCGCTTATGTTATGGGTAATATACAACGGAATAATCCCGGAAACGAATGGCCGATCCCAGACCCCCAGACCATAGTAAATAACGGAGAAAATACGTTTCCGAAATTTACTAAACCAGGAATCGAACCCAGAGCCTCTGCATTGCAGTGACGTGGGCCGGCAAAGGACCTTTACTTACATTATCATATTAATATACATAAAATTTAAGTACTAATAAACAACCTAAGCTTTTCTCAGTTAAAATATTTCAATATTAACTTGATTACTTTTAATTATCACTTCTGTCGGGCGTCCCGAGACGCACACTTTTTTATGAATGGAAACAAACAAAAAACGCTCTATTTATTTGTCACATTATTTCCTATTTCTCTATCCATTATATCTACTATTATCTACTGTTATTTAACTTTTCATTAATATTCAAGATTTGTCGAATCTATAAAGAAAGTCGATTTGTGCAGTCGTCTAGGGTACCGTTCAACAGGGACGATACCCCAGCCAACTGCACAAAAAAAATCAGCCCTTAAGCAGGTGAGAGATGTGTGAGCAAGTATAATATACGCGTATTTCTGGCTCGATGACTTTATTCCCCGTGTGTCAGCCTAAGTAACATTTCAGAAGTGAAGCTCTTCGAGCTACAAACGCCTCGTACTTGCTCGCACATCTGTCGCCCGCTTTAGTTACATAATGGATATGGCAACTACCTTTTTCTTGAGAGTTCACTTAATATACAAAGACAGACGGAGGGACATGACGATTTCGTAAGGGCTCCGTTCTTTTTATCAAATTAGCTACATTTTAAAAATGATACATTCTGAGTCAAACGTGTTTGCCACCGGTCTATACTAATCTTAACTTTTTTAATGTAAAATTAGCCTGCGCTTATTAGAACCGGCCCATTGCGTACAACTGATCCGATTTACGGCGACCAAAAATACTAAAATACATCACGTGTTTGATTAACGTGGCTTGGATTCACTTTATTTACAAGTCCATTTTGGTCATTCATATTTCCAGAACAAACTGGCACACAAATAAAAGTAGTATATTTTCAAGTTACGCTTTTACTGTTAGTAAAATATAATGGATAACTCTGAAGGCGATCCAAAACACCCAGATCAGAGTAAAAAACGGTTTATTACATAAAGAAAATTTATTTATGTAATAAACCAACTCGGCCACAAAAAGTACTACAAATGCGCTACTGCTCTCTTAAGGGAGTCTGGAACCTGGCCACTGGAACCGGAACACATCTCAAGGTTGTTATGACGGCATACTCTAGACCAAGCATGGTAGTCATCCAGTCAGGGAAACACCCACCCACCTGGCTGTGGGTTGTTTTGTCACCTCTTACGACAGGCCGCCCGGCCGAAAGAAATTGTATTATTTCTTCGTTCTTGCACGGACAAAACGGTATATATAAGCGACGGTAAGCAGTAGCCTGTCAATAAAAAAGGCAAGTGAAATGAACAGCACGGGTATCAAATGTTCAAATAAGTTACGCTTAAATACTCACGCTGCCCCCTTCATTCACTATGTTCAGGCTTGTTGGCGTGGAAGTGGATGTAATGAAAACGAGGCATTAGATACTCCCCTGCAATGCAAACGACTGTGTTGCTCTATGACCATATGTCAAACATAATAAATTTATTACCCGACTTGACATGAAAGAGGTGTTATGACTTTGATACGGTATGACTTATTGTTGTTTTTTCGATGAAAAATAATTTAAGTTATTGCCTACAAATCAAAATTATTGTGAAGAACATATAATCAAAATAATATAATGTCGTTGAGATTAGATTCAAAATTTCATATAATAAATGTGGTTTATAATATGTAACGTGCAGGTTGCGTATATTAGTTCATATTTTAAAGAAGCCATTTTAGCAAAAAAAACCTTTAGGAAATTTACATGTCTATTCGTCCGTCTACCCATCTTTCCGTTTCTCTTAGTATTTATTACACTAAGGGTGGGGGGAGGGGATCTAAAATTTTAGATAAAAATATGTCCCCACCTATTAAATTTATAAAACTTAGCCAATACTTTTTTGCACACCAAAATAAACAATCACAAAAAATCCATATTTACAATACTTTCTTGGCTATATAAATTTAATAGGCGGCCTTGTCGTGTAAAAGTTATTAATGAATATTTTTACGATTTTTCAAGACCTCAAGTACATGTATAAAGGATACCCCAAATGTTTAGTTGTTCGTATACAGTAGTATAATATATAGGGCGCGGGGCGTCGTTAGAAAGAGCTCGCAAAAGTGTCAAATATTTTTAAATTTAAAAATCAATTTTCATATATACATAGTACATATTATCACACCTGAGTCCCATGGGGGGTAAAGACTATGTATGGATCTCCACTTGTGACGATCCTGACAAACAACTTTCGCTTAATCTAGTTTCACTAACATCTTCATACATCCACGTCGCTTCTTCTTTATATAAGTGTGTGAAATTTCATACTCCTTCGTTCTCGCAATTTTCGTAAAAAGGGGTATAAAGTTTTTGCTTGATGTATTATGATTACTATTAATATATAGATACAAACTACTTTTTGAACGGTTTTAAGCGTAGCATTTTATTCGATTTTTAGATGTCAAATGTCAATGTTATTATTTAGTTTAGCTTACTCGTGTAATCCCTTTCTCCTCTACCTTCTACTTGTTAATTTTATTTTTTATTTATAGTTATTATTTACTCCGTGAACATAGCTACTAAAAAGTGACCGCAACGGGCTTAAAACCATTAAAACGTAGTTTTAATTATTTGTATTACTCACAAAAAAAGAGATTTTATTGTTTTCTCTATAGCCAGCTCTATAATGCTTGCTTGCTTATTATGTTTAAATAGTTGCATATTATCACCATATCTTGTATATAACTTATATGTATATTTGTATATATAGTATAGTTATATATTTATTATTAAAATGTATGTAAGTAATCGTACAATAATTATGTATACCACCATCGCCACTCCTAATCAAAATATTCATGCCACGGGTTGTCTGGACGATATCGCTTTTTAGCGATAAGACGGCCCTTCGTACCCAATTAGATTAATATTAGTTTGTAAGTTTTCTGTAATGGTGTACAATAAAGTGACATCTATCTATCTATCAAATGTCAGACGCATTATTTGCTTTAGGTTTATTTTTATAAATATATACCCATTAATACATTGGCAACGAATGGAGAGGGTGTCACTGTTTAATTGAGTTTAAAGTGCTCCTTTTTTCAGTGAGTCCCGCGGGACGGGCCACTCACAACAAATTATGTGCGCGTGTGACGTAGGGTTGACACTTGGCACATGTCAATAATATCAGGACGGAAGCCTGATTTACATTTTCATTAAATAAATTACTTATTACTCACTTTTGATTAGAGACGCGATCCGTTAGTATTTCATAAGGCCCAAAATGCTCCGTCAGCTGTTCCACATGGCATCACGGTCGTTATGGTCGTGGTGCAAATGTAATTAAAGACGTCATCATTTTCGAACACACAGCGCTCACAACGACAACAAAAAAAGAAAAATGTGTGCGTCTCGGAACGCCCGACAGAATTGTTAAATAGTCTTTAATCTAATCTAATGTACTACTGTAAATGAATGTTTTTATTACAAAATGGAATCTTACATAATATTTATTAAAAATCATGAGTCTATCACCGCTTCCAAAGCAATTTTAGAGCAGCAGTGCATTTGTAGCACCTTTGGTGTTGCACATGTGAAATATTCATAGGCGATGGTAACCACTTTCCATCAAGTGGGCTGTCTGCCTGTCTGTTGAACTCCTGCAATAAAAAATATATAAAAAAATTGAGAGGAAAAAGATGGTGGTATAAGTATATGAAGAGAAGGGATCAAAGTCAGGTGGTCACGTGACAAAAAGGATGTTAAAAACATATAATTATTATTATTCGTCTTTTTTATGTAGTTTGAATACTAATACAAAGTTTATCTATATATTTTTATAAATAATTACATTATTCCCATTCGGTGTAGTCGACTAGAAAATCTTTAGTCGTGTAATAAGCTTTCTCGCACAAATGTAAAATTTTATACACTTGCTTAGCGTGAATATTTTTCGTTAATTTAGGTTATATTAAAATAACACATTTTGACACTAGACTATATATATAGAGCTTCCCTCTGGCAGCGATTTGCTACATTCTTTATATTAATTAATCTATTTATAATTTAGTTTATTTTTAAGTTTTTATTTATAATTAATATAATAAACTCTCTGCTATCTGTAGTATAATATAATTATGTACATTGTGTATATAGACAATTATCTGTAATTACACGTATTTATATATGGATATATAGGTAGGTATTTAAAAACTACTGTGTATACTAGACTATTTTATTATTTAATATATATGTATATAATGTTTATATTTTTAGTAATAAATATATATGACATATATAGATAATAAATGTTTACTACTTTTTTATTTTTACTACTGTACTAATATAAATACCTAATGATAATAATGTTATGTGTTAATTTACAATACCACGCTATATAGCCTAAAAGGATTTTGCATCTGTATTAAGCATTGAATAAATGAATTGAATTAATGAGAATAACATATAGGCTGTAACTTGTAAAGAAATTGCTTAAATTGGCCAAAATATAACGTTCAGCGGGCGGGGAACAGGTTGATAAGAATAACACGCGTCATCAGCCTTTACGCGATCAGAATGCGGGCAAACACGCGATAGAAGATGTCGTTGCGTTGACGTTAATTTTCTGTAAGTAAAATTGTGAACAACTGCTAGTTACCCATAACACAAGCGTAACTTGGTATTAATTGGGAATATATGTGTCTGTGGCTACCGATGTTATTACATGTTATATTAAAACTTATGACAGTCATTTTTGCGTGAATGTATATTTATCAAACAGCCATCTTCAAATACATTGTTGTGTATAATATTGGTAAGATGTTGGCCAGCCCTGGATACGCGGTGTCAACTCGCATTTAAGGCGAAAGCAATTTCTAAAAGAGTAAAATTTACCGCCATGTCAATTTGTGTCTGACAGTGACATTAATCTTTACTTCCTTACTTTTATATTGGTTACCGCAACGTAGTCTAATGGACCGATTTTCATAAGATTCCATAGTGACATTCTTTAAGGCGCTAACGAAAAGGTTTTAACTACTTTTAGTAATATGACAGTTAGTTAGTTATAGGAGTAAAACGATCCGTACGTTTAAATTTAAAATATATCTATTTTTTTTTATATTTACATAGCCGAAGGTTGTAACAATTATTATACAATGTAGATTTAAATATATAATTTTCATGACGACCTCTGTCCGTGGTGGTGTTTGACAATTGTCAACTACCAATCTTATAAAATTTGGTCTGTCAACCAGGGGGCGAAAGAAGCATGTTTCGCCACAGTATATATGTTTTTAGATGTTTTTAATCCACCACTCTGTCTATAAAATGTATATTAACGCAAGTGAAGCTACAGACAAACGCTGCTTTGTTCTTATTAATTCATCTGTTTCTTTCTTATTTAAAAATAAACTAAATTCTAAATAAATTAACATAAAGTATGTAACAAATCGCTGCCAGACGCAGGCGTACCCAGAAGGTTGGTGGCATTGCCACGATGTATGGCAATGCTGATTCGTTGCGCGAAATACGAACCAGCCTTCTGATAACGGGTGGTATCAAAGAGTTTCTTACAAATTTCTTTGAAGAAACCTTTTTCCGATGGACCCCACGGATCTAAAGTTTCAACTCCAAATGGCACAAATAACTCATTCCTAGGGTTCCATATTTGCGCCGTTTGAGATCATCAGCTGTTGAAGCAGCGTAGCCAGCCCCTGACTTAGTCATTGGAAGATGTGATGCCACCAATGTCAACGCATTCTTATTCCGTTTTATTATATACCTAGATCATATTTTGACTTAAAAATTATTAACATTTAACAAGAAAGGCAAGCGAAGCTACCGCTGATGACAAGTGTCGTAATAAACAAGCACAGGGTACAAATTTAACTCTTTAATCTACCATAACGATGTCTCAGACTAATAAGCTATATATAAAATGTGTTCTGTCCGTCCGTGTCACGTACATCGGATTAGTGGCATTAAAACGGGAATATCCGGGGGCTTAGGGAATGTCACATCTTATTAAAGACACGATATACAAATTCTAGATGTGTTTTATTTATATCTATGAATAGTGCTACTTCGCGGGTCAAATCAGATAAGGCCGTGTCCCTATGAGACGAACAGTAGGTGTCTAACTGTTTGTTTCTAGTTTAATTTAAAAATTAAAGAGAGGCTTCCTATATTTTTTAAATGACAGTGCGTAATGT
The DNA here is from genome assembly GCA_012273795.1 of Dendrolimus punctatus. NCBI lineage: Eukaryota > Metazoa > Arthropoda > Insecta > Lepidoptera > Lasiocampidae > Dendrolimus > Dendrolimus punctatus. Next base: position 24,969,575 of record CM022527.1, read on the forward strand.
ATGCAGTTTGCGGTGCGGGGTTTTGCTTGCTGATTCATTTAATGAGTGGGCGATTAGCAGCGAACGATACTCGCGGTCGGCAGCGCAGTTGACTACGCCGGAGCGCAGCGCGGCGTGATATATACTATAGTGTTACGATTTGCAGGACTCGAACTAACATGCCGTTGGAATTATTATAGAGTTTATTAGAACTATACAAACACGTATAACACAAGTACAAATATAACCGAACGCAATAAGTCCAAACGTAATTCATGATTCAATAACACGCGCAAAGTCCGTCAGTAAACAGATTACCGAATGCACATGTCTTACATGTCTTGCTTCGCTTATGGTTATCGCTTGACTGCCTCATCTCTCAGTTGGGGCATTGCTTTATACTGTACAAATGCAATATGTCTGCTCAGCCGCGTGGACCGAGTTTCCTAGAATCACACTTGGCTAATGTAATCACTACCATAAAAGATTACAATACACAACGGGCTGTTTTCTAATCATAAATTTTAAACACAAAGTAAACAAAAGAAGTCCAAATGCCGAAAAGGTAATAAAATGTGTTTCTACAGGGCTGCAGGTGTGAATTTGTCTTTGTCGGCACCTAGGTCGTAACAATACTAACTACGTCGTAGCTAATACGCTATAGTTCGCTGGTAATTCTACATTAAGTTAGCAACCGATACGCCGCTCAGAGTCAGCCAGCGAACAGTCATCATCATCATCATCACTCACTGTTCATCTAATGTGGACACGGCTTAAGTAGTTCAATTTTACTTTCATGAAAACTTAATTCGTTTTTTTATATATCTAAGTAAACCTTTTTGAAAATATTATCTAACACAACTTAAGGTTCTTTTGGTGGTATACTCTATCTACACCAGGGGGAGCCATCCTGACCGACAAATGGCACTTGGCTTTGGGTTTTTTTTTGTCACCTCTGACTAAAGGCCGCACGGCCGCAGGACAGTGTATTATATTTCCGTCCCAGCAAAGATGAAATGGATTTCACCTAAGCCCGGTTTACACATGGGGCCTAATTTTGCTATTATTATATCGTCTCAATTTTAAGTTTCCATGATTTGGGTATACTGTTAATTCCAATAGTGTACCCGTGCCATACAACTCTATGCTTATAAATACGTTATATTATTTATATTTAAATATATATATGTATTTTAAATAACACCATTTCTGCTAATGGTAATATATTTTTTTTCTACTATTATTCTGACGTGACGACATGGAGAAGATATTGTAGATTTAGTAGAGAGGTGAGTTATCCGATGTAGCTGGAGAGCCCAGATTAATTTCTGCTAGATAGTGATGTCTCAAAAGGAGGCCGCAGAACGAGAAAGGGAGAGAGGTGCGCATGCGTCTCGCGGGTAACGACGTTAGTCGGGGTCCCGGAGGCGCAGATATGCGCAAGATCTCCTCCCGTAATACCGCTGCAGGGGCCCTCTAGCATCTAGGGAGCAGAGGAGTCTTCACTCCTGATGACGAAGTGAGTTTGCCTTTCCCGGGGCATTCTCAAGCACTGATGCGCTAGGATCAGCATGGGCGTAACTACGTTCTAAGTCTCACGCTCATCCTGCCATAAATAAGCGCAGTGTACACGGGAGGAGGGTGGTTGTAGTGGAGTATTGAGTATTCCAGTCTCCACAGAAGCCGGCGATTTAGCTCTGGTGCCCATTCGTGGTGTCACCTCTCGTCGCTTTGGTTTAATCCCTAGTAAAGGATCCGGTAGTGTGTGAAATGCACTTCCGCCGCCTTATGAAAAAAAGAGATCCAGATCTTCGGCTAGCAAACGGTGGGTCCAGCCCGTAAAGGGGACGGCCGTCGTCCATCCGGGTTGGAGGTGAATGCGTAAGCAAGCCCACAGCCACAGCCCACAAAGGACGTTCGAGGATCAAACAGGGGGGGTATCATTAACTGCGGGGTAGCAATCGGTGAAGTGCTAGTGCCACCCGGACCTGGCGAATCCCACACACTGGTCGCGACCTTTCCCCTCATGCGGCCTATGGTCCTCAAACGGTTTCCCCTGGTTTAAAATAATAAAGTTTTTTTAAAATATTAATTTCAAGTTGCATTTTTTTTTTACTTTTAATCTATGAAATGGATTCTGAAAAATATCGGTAAAAATAAGCTCAACGGTAAATGTATTGTACAATGCCCGTTGAGTAGTTTCTGAGATATGCGGTTTTGTATATACGTATGTCGCCAAAAGTATGTATGCTCGTACAAAATTGTTGAAGCTGTACATTTTGTTAAAATGATGTAAGTTGTTTTGACTGTCCTTTACACACAACCTGTGAATAAATTTAACTTTAGCCAATACCACATAATTTTTAAGATAAAACTGCACACTGAAAGCCACTCCCCAATTTCCCCCTAAAACTCAATGTTATTTTAACCGTATTAAACTTATTTCAAATTAAACTTATTTTGAGAGATATGTTTATTGTACCTACTTATACCTACTTTTCTTAGTCGCCGCCTTTCCCGTAAGGTAGCTGCTTTTCGTCTATCTACAGCCGCTGTTTTTCTCTTACAAGCCTTACAGGCCCAAGCTAGGCACCGTCTGCTTGGACCCAACACGTGTTGGACATGATCATCCTTCTTCAATTCAATATCATTTTCTACCTTTTTCGTCTCATTTTTAACTTGACAACACTGTTCGATAGACTTTTGAAATTCGATTTCTTTGTAACCGCCAAATACAGCGCTGTAACTCATTGTTATGGTTCTTATTTCAAAATATTTCTTTTGTTCTATATTCTCTTGTCAACTAGTTTCCACAGACCACTTAAAGTTAAAAAAACAGTTTTTTAATATCAATTAGAACATAGATATAAACTGCTACAGTATAGTTTTGAAAATATTTTGTTTAGCACCTCTGTACGAGTATATCTTTCATTGTCCGTTTTGTATAAAACTTTACAAATATTATGTTCAATCAATGACTACTTGCTCAAATAAATAACTTTTCGTACTGAAAGGAATACTCGTCACTTTCCACGTAAATTTTCTCATTAAATTGTTTTTTTTTTAATAAATCTGTTTTTTCTAAATTCAATGAAATTATAGATGTTAAACTATAAAATAAAACTGATAAGTAACTTTCCAACTATAAAAATGCTTTATTGAAAAGATATTTTTTTCTGTCTTTCTTTTATAATACAGTTTGTTTTTATGTAAAACTTTTTGGTTCCTGGCGAAATGCGAAGACGTACTTTTGTCACTTTTTTTTACGTGTACAATAAAGTTCTACTTTTAAGTTTTCGGTTACTCGCGAAATTCGATCACACATTTTGGTCACATGTTTTTTTTTCTCGTACGCCAAGCGCGGCGACACACTCGACACTGGAGGGTTGAATCTTAAGATTATACAAAATATGTATGCTATTAATAAACTGTCTAGCTCCTCCGACGCTGAGAGATGCCAATTTATTAGTGTTTATATTAAAATTGATGCTGGCAATATTTTTCCTGTAAATTTGTAACGTTGAAAGCGTCGCGACAGTTTTATGCTTGGTTCTCGTTTACGTTGTGTGAATCGATTTTTAAAGCGCGCTTTTTTATTATCTCTAATTTTCTCTTTTTGTTTTTTCGTTAATGGCTGATTTCAGTTATAAATCTTTTACCAGTGTTCCCGTATTTTTCTATAACAAATAAATAAAGTCTCTTATTTTCTAGGGTTACGTAGATATTTTTTTTTGACACGGAGTTCTTATACAGTTATTATGCCTGTCCATTATTATATATTATTCGTCTTATGCTGGTGTGTACCAACATTTAACCGAAAATAAAATAATCACTGTTTATGTATACATTTTTAACGATTATTTTATTTTAACCATCGGTTAAAAGTCGGTGCACACCAGCCTTAATGTATGGGTGATTTTTTACATGCCGCTATCCAAGGTGGGTAGCAAAATTGCCTATATAAAAATTAATGGTGACGGTCGTAGATGTAACAAGGAGTTGCAATATTTTTCAGTGGATATTAATCTATAATATCATGAATGAATGAATGAATGAATGAATGAATGAAAACTCTTTATTGTTCACCATAATCTTAAATCTAGACAATTGATATGGATACATTTACATTAGAACAATCGGCTATAGTTATAGCAATCTCTTCCACGCAACCCAGTCTCTAAGGAGATTTTAAAGAAAATTACCATAAACGATTTTTGGTGGTATACTAAATTAAATTAAAAATAAATAAACTATTATATATACATATATAATTAGATATACGATGATATTATAAATTAGATATATATACATTCGAACAATAGAGACATTCATGTCATGCAACAATTTTACTTAATAGATTAATAATGGTCAGTGACCATACGTTTAAGTGTAGTCATTGATTTAGCTTGTTTGATGGGTAAGGGGAGGGAGTTTCACAGTCGAACAGCCTGTATACCAAAAAATTTCCTACGAAGGAAGAAGTCATCATATGTCTATCTATAATATAATAAATATGTAGAACGTACATACACACGTATGTGTACACATATTCAAACCAAAGCGCACTGCCACCGCATTGCATTACACGCACACTTAACAAACAAACCAAGACACACAAAGAGCCTAAAAATTAATAATCCAAGCACCGAAAGGAAAAACAAACACACATGGCACTAGATAGGATAATATATATAAGTATATACATAAGGCCCATACTGCACATGCACTTCCTCGCAACACCAGTATAAGTTTAGTATTAAAATTAGAATAAATTATTAAGTTATTCGTAAGATACAAACCTCAACTCAAAAATCACTAAATTAATGTCACACACAAGAACCAAAATAACTAATAAGCGTGTTAAATTCTAAAAATCACCTAAATCTAGTAATTAAGTTGTAAAAAAGTGAAAAGAACTCCAGTTCGTAGAATCGTCAAAACAAATATGTAGAAGGGCCGGGTATGTATGTGCAATAAAACATGGTGGCTAATGCAAACCATTATGGTAGATTACGAAAGTGCAATATTTAGATTCTTGTCTATAGAGCACTACGTCATTACATATATGTGTCATTACATATATACATCTACATACAACCGGCAGAGTGGCGCAGTGGAAGCGTGTTGGGCCCATTACCCGTAGGTGCTGAATCCGCCTACTAATCATGGATTTCAACCATACGAGAAAATGAACTACTGGTCTGATTAGAAATTTGAAAGTCTTTCAGTGTTAGATAGCCCATTTATCGAGGAAGGCTATAGACGGATAGGACGACGAATAGCGGAGCACCAATGAAGAATGTTTCAAAATCGGGCGGCTTTTAATTAGACTATGCGGACTAAGTCGCAAGCAGAAGCTAGTATATATATAAATGGAACATGTTAGTATAGTAAAGAGTAAAGAATAACAAAAACTGGTGGTGATCAAAAAGTTCGTAGAGTAATATAAAAAGGATAATTTCGAGTGGTATCCGTGCTAGAACGGAGAAAGAATACAATTTCCTGCGGCCTGTCGTAAGAGGCTTCAAAACAACCCACAGCCAGGTGGTAGGGCATTTGCCCGACTGAATGGCTACCACCCCTGGTCTAGAGTATGCCGCCATAACAGCCTTGAGTTATGTTCCGGCATTAGTGACCAGGTTCCAGTCTCCCTTAAGAGCATAAGACATTTGTAGCACCTTTGGTGTTGCAAATGTCCATAGGCGACGGTAATCGCTTTCCATCAAATGGGCCGTCTGCCTGTTTGCTACACTCCTGCAATAAAAAAAATATTAGGGGAATTTATCAATTAATACAATAACTATTAAAAGGTATTTTTTTTTTTAAATTACATACTATTGAATACAATGTAAGAAAACTTAACTTATTTACTTATTACTTAACTATTAAAAGTAAACTGAGTTCTAAATAAATTAATGGAAACTAAAATTAAACTATACTATTTATTAGGTATAAATAGCAGTTGTCACTTATAAATTTTGGCATACATTTTGAAATCACGAGAAAATACTTGGATTTTATTAGTGTGGATGGATTTTAAACGGTTCAAACATCTACCTACCTCTGACGTGAGTTGTCGTGATGTTATGCGATGTTAATAGATACAGAGCACCGAGCATGCGCTCTCTGAAAGGGGATAGAGGGATGCTGGGGCGGGATAACTAAAATCCATGGAGACTTGTTAGTACTACATTAAAAATGCATAGTTCAAGTGAATTGTCGGACCCCAGAGTTCGAAGTTTCAAGTTTACGACTGAATAACTAGTTAGGTTATGTTGTAATGATCTAAGTTATAATTTGCTTAGTATGTAGCTTTAATCAAACATCAAGATAGATTTAATTATATAAATGTGAAAGTAGCTAGATTTCTTACCTTTTTACGTCTAAAGATAAAGGCAATTTAATACAATTTTACAAGGAGATAGATAAAGCAAATATGTCACGTCTTATCTCAAAATCAGTTTTTGTATAAGACATGTTAAAAGCTTACTTAAATATATCTATATCTCGATCAAAGTGCATTATGTTATATTTCATTGATGTAAAGACTAAGTGAAGGCACAAAGACTCAAAAAACAATCTTTCAAGAAGTGAAATATAGGTCAAATAGTGTAATTTAATAAAAAAAAGTATGTATATCAAAGAGTACAAAGACCGATCATATCGCTTAATAATTATATTAAATATATCAACTTTCTTTTAAACGACCACAATAAAAAATATATCCTATTTGATTCTTAAAACGCGTGTGTGATATATTATGGTTAAGTTACGACAATTTAATAAAGAAACCAAAAGCTTTTGTCTATTTTGCGACCGCTATAAAATTTATACGCAACATTCACTTCGACTTTTACGACAAAAAAGGTGCACATTAAAAATGTATACGGTATAACTACTCCAATCATTTCTTTATTCCGTATCAAGGCTGGATAATATAGGTGTGGACTGTGAAACACAACATTATAAATATCTTTAAAAAACTCTAAATTTCTTAGTGTTTTAAATGAAAATATGTATTAATAATAAACAATACATATTATAAAAGTGTTTTCTTGAAGAATAGCTAGGAATTATTTGTGTTTTCGTTAAGGAAATTGCAAAGAAAATGGCTAACGTAAGTAACGATTTTCTATTTTGTGATTACAAATAAAACTAAATGTTAATCCTAATAATAAACTAGAGGGTTAGATTTAACTATTATAGAAATAAAATGAATGGTTTGCTAAGTTTTATCATATTTTTTAAAGATGGTGTTTTTTTTACAATCCCTTTCGCTGGACGATAAGGGTTAATCTGCCGTGCATATATTTTCTACGGTTCTCTATCTTTATTTAAGATAATGGTTGGTACCTACCTTGGACAACGGTATGGTAATCTTTTTTTTATGGAAGGTTTGCGTTTGACCACTGGCTCACCTGATGTTGAGTGAGGATGCAGGCTGGGATGGAGCATGCTTACCTAGAAGATACCTATTCACTCGTGAGTTGAAGACTTCAAGATTGTATTCGTCAGGAAAAACAGACTCCGGCAAATCCATTCTTCGGCAGTGCGCACCAGAAAAGATGAATCGAAACGCTTGGTTCTGACTGATGGTGTTTCCACCATGTAACGGTCTCGCAAATCGAAGCGTTTGGTTGTCCGATGGTAAAATGGGGATGGAGAATTAGCTCGTGCAATTCTAAGGGTCTATCCGATAGTGGACAGTTAGCCCCGCGACCTTGCCTCTATACTCTGTAGTCGAGCATAAATGAGACGGTCTTTGCCAACTAGCTTTCTGGCTCTTTTCTCCATTATTCCAACGCCTCCAACTGGTATTTGGCTGACGAGAGGTCAGGCCAAAGGTGAGAACAGAACTCTATAGACGAGAGAACTTGATCAATCTAAGTGACCTTACCCATAGAAGACAGTGACCTAGGATCAGTCATCATCAGCATCATCTTAGCGGTAAATCCTGGTTGCGTTCGGGGAGTCTGCCTCGAAGCTTTCCTACTTTTTCTTCTCCATTTCCCTCGGTCTTCGGCATCCCTATTTGTGAGACCGTTGGAACGCGTGTCATACATTACGACGTCAAGTCAGCATTTCTTGGGCCTCCTGCGCTATGACTAAACATTTGTATATGAAAACAAAAAACTGTAATAAAACACACAAAAATATAGTCAAAAAGAAAATAGAAATTAATAATGTAATAATAAGTAACAAAGCATGTAATGGGATATAAGGTGTCATCTCCCTATTTATTATCCCTGCTTTAAAACTAGAAAATAAAAAATCAGACAAGAAAAGAAAAGCCTCTGTCTTTAAACATGACGGAGGAGAAGGCATACTATAAAAAAAATTGTTCCCCATGGAAGTAGCCGGTTTTCGTAAAACGTGGCGTGACCAGTGGCCTACTATGGTGACTTAGGATCAGTATCCTAGGGGTTATAAATAAATATAAATATGGAACACAACACTATAAAATAGTTCAGATTAGAAGAAACTACTATAAGACGATATTAAGACATGAAATAAGCGAACCTCAAATTTTTTTGTAAGGGATGTCAGAGGGTGGAGCTGGTGAGCTGTTTTTATATTTTCCTGCGATCACTGGAGATTTCTGAAATTTTTAACCATCGCCTATATGCGCAAATATTCTACCACCTGGCTGTGGTATGCTATGTCACCTTTTAAACCAGGCCGCCCGACAGCAGGATATTGCATTGTTGTATTTGTATAGTTGTATTCTTTCGGTCCAAACTACCGGTGATTAGGGCTCCAGAGACAGGTACCTCCTCACAATTCGTGCCGTGTCCAAGAGTGCTGCCTTCTGTATCTGGCCCTTCACGCAGCTTCCCAGTGAAAGCCTCTCTAGATAACGGTCGAGGCTTTTCGCTATAAGACCATTGACGGTGACAACTATCGGTACAATACTCGCTGACTCCAGACGCCACATAGCGGTAACCTCGTGAGCAAGATCTAAGTATAGTTTTTCTTTTTCTTCCTTCACGAGGTTATCGTCATGCGGGATACTGATGTCAACGAGTATTACTCGTCGCGCAGATCGATCTGTTATCACGAAATCAGGCTTATTTGCTACACTAGTCCTGTCCGTGATAACTGACCGATCCCAGCAGAGCGTGGCACGACTGTTTTGATCGTGTACTAGCAGAAGGTGATGTCAAGAGCCTTATAAACAGACGAGCGTGCATTACAAGAGCTATGAATATCAAAGAAGCAAGTGAGGTATGTAAGAATAAGCTCGAATGGCGCTCTGTTGTTCATGCCCATCCCGCGAGGGACCTGGCGTGAAGTTATGTATGTATGTAGTCTTTCTCCGTTCCTACACGGATAAAGTTAGTGTAGTACGGACGAAATCCTACACTTTTATAAATACCACAGTCAATGTGGTCACTATTAACATTAATCCGGTTCCTATATCTTACCAAACGTTCATTTGCCTTATTATAATTTATGGAGATTATTATTTGTGGCCTGTTCTTATACCTATCTTACCATTCATTCACTTGCCTTATCATCAGTTGAATTTTATCATTAATTCTGTGGAGCTTTGTCAAATTATAACGGATGGTAAAGCAAGTGAACGATCAATAGTTTATAGGAACTGCCCAGTATGTAGATACATAATTGATACCTATGCAATTTTTAAATTAATTATTTTCAACATAATAAATTCGTGTTCGTGCCTACCCCGCAAGGGACCTGGCGTGAAGTTATGTATGTATGTATGTATGTATAATAAATTCGTTTTTGGGACAAATTGGGGTTAGTGGATTTTATTGCAAGTGCGTTTGACATGCGCTGAATGGATAAAAACTCTTTATTGTTCACCATAACTTAAACTTGACATTAATTGAGACATAGACAGAGATTGTCATTATTAAAAGAGTTTTATGTAAAATAGTCATGTTTATGTGTATTGCTAATTTGCTAACAATTTTTTTTTAATTTGTGAAATGGGATCAAAATTTCACGAAAATTTACGTATAATTTTTTAAGACCATTTTCAAGGAAACTGCAACAATTAAGGTACTCCCCCTTGCCGTCTCGCTGAAAGTTTCCGGCGTGTATAAATTCAGCTGTTATAGATTTAAAAATTGCTGTAGTCGTTGAAGGGATTTACCTTTTAATATCGGACTGGGCCACAGCGAAATTAGTCCGAGTTTAGCTAGTATAAAAATTTGTAGCGACTACCGCTGACCCACTTTCCTAGGAGATAGAATTAGCTCTCACCGATGCACTGTGACCTACCTAGGTCACATCGAGCTAGTCATATGTATAGGCAGTGAGGCGGCAGTCCTGAATTTTCTGACGATAATTGTGTACTGTATCAAAATTATAAACAAGATGTATGGGATATTTAGAACTGGGGAGATTATTAGGAAAAAAGCACGCACGTATCTGGTACTGAGTTGAAATTATATATAACTCTCCTTAGCTCAGTCCAAGTTCCACTTCGATGCACTTGCGTAATATTATTTATTTGCAAAACGACACACTAATTTAATACTATCTTTGCGGCGCTAAGATATAGTTCCTGATATAGCATAAAACAAAATGGTAGATAGTATTACCACCAGTTTGGATAAGAATAAATCATATATTAAAATTTGTTGCAGATATCTAAGACGTAGTCCATATTTTATGGACAATGAAGACAATGGTCTACAAGCAGAGGGTATTTAAGAAAAATATCGTCTGAGGCAGGTTAGTTTATTATAGTATTCTCTTTTCATGTTCGTGCCAGTAGTTATTTTCTATAGCTTTTTTCACAATAAGAGATAGCGAAGAGGTGAAGAAAAAAACGTTGTAAATTGGTCCCGGTGCCTCGTAGCGGATGCCTTGAATGCTGCCGGGAATGAACGCTAGGATAATAATCGCTTATTTCGTTATAGAATATTACAATTCTTAATATTTTATTATTTCTAATTCACACTAAAGGAAGTCTACTTAAAAGACCAGAGAAAACATTTTGTCATTTATAAGTAGGTACTTACATATCGTCGACGAGTAGACGAACGCTTACCAGTCATGAGTTTGTTAAAACCAACAATCGTACGTGTGTTAAACAATGTCTTTTAACACATTTAGAAAAAAAACCCCACTACGATAGGTAATGAGACAACCCTAAATTTCAGTCGGAAAGTCGCAACATTGTTTGACGACTCTAAAATGGAAATGGCGTCACATGCACATGGTGATAATTAGAACTACATATTTCGTCTCATTTTCTCTATGGTATTAAAGTGAAATAAATGTATTAATCAAAAGCGCTTCCAAGGAGGTTCGATTATTCAACTCATTCAGTCTCGTAGTGTGGAACTACTTGATGGATTTTTGCACCTAAGAAACTATTTTACCGCACGTTCCGTTCTCTTGTGCGTAATTTTTTCTTTCGAACAACGTATACTTTGATTGGACTCTTCGCCCTCTGTTACTCAATTTTAATTATCGAGAATACGCAGTGAAGTATTTACAGTTGGTTACTTAAAATTGCTGTCCTATTCTAACTTAGTGAGCTCGCTCTGCGTGCGAGCAAGAGATCAGCAATGCATCCATCGGCCAGGTGACCCTGCCGTCTACACCCGCGGAACATGTCATGGGACTCAATAGAGTCGCGCGACTTCCTTGGGTGAGTAAAACCTGTGCTAAACAATTATTTTTAAATGTTTTTCAATTTCAATGAATGGACCAAAGTGATCTACATAATATGTAAATATAAAATTGAATGCTTTAATGTGATCCATCTGCAACCGGATATTTTCCCTGTTGTCAGCACTTTTATTATAAGCATATATTATCTTATGTATTGTAACAAATCATCTTTGAACTCATTAAACTATATATTTATAAAACTTGCGTGTTTACATTCTAACAATCTAATTACAACGTAGACGTAGAGCGGGACCCATACACTTTGATCCGGCTCGAAGGACCACATTCTATGGGTCTCGCTCTAACATAATGTCAAAAGCAACCATCGCGTGCCTTTCAACTGAAATGAATAAATTTGGTTGATCTGTCTAATATCATAAATACCAGCATCAGGATCGATTAAAATGATGAATGCATTTCAGCGGGGTGCCGGCGCACCAGCTGTCGGCCACACGGCTGCTCAGTTCACCTGATCCATCGCGGCATCATCTTGACGAAACGCAAGGTATGACGAGCACCAACCTGCGTACTGCAAGCTAAATAGTCATTAAAATCGGCCAAGTGCGTGTTGGCTCATGCTCCTGTTGGCTGCATCTGGGTTATGTCTTTTTCGATTCGTTAGTTAAATACTGTATTACGGTGCAGTTGTACTTCATATTCTATTTATATCCCAAGTTCCCTTTTTTATAAGTATTTTACAGAAATATGTTACAGAATTACTTTTTGAAGTATTAATTAATGGAGTTGTAGTAAACAGTGCATACTCAATAAGACCAGGACACAATAAAAGAAAAGAAAAATATTATTATAGTTATAATAATGACATGACGTACTAAAATGGTAGGCCGCTATATGGCTCCATAAATAAGCTTGGCAAGATAAAAACGTTGTACAAAATATTAGAGGTTGGAGCGAGCTGCTATGTAAAAGATTTTTTTCATTTAAGTATTCTTCAATAGTATATTATACCTTTTTTTAGCAAGATGCTTTTAATTTGGTTTTAAATATAGTGAAAGGCAGATCTAACATTTAACTCGGAATCTTATTGAAGAAGCGTATATCAACCCCCAAGAAAGAGGACAGTAGTTTTTGTAATCATAAAGATTAATACCTTTATGGCAAATTTAATGTCATTATAATTTCGTGCTCCCATAGTTTACAGCCTTCCACTAAACTGAAACATACCTCCCTGCGCATAGTTCAACTTTCAACATCAATTCTTCCTTTTTTTTTTTTTTTTTGAGGCGGGGAAAAATGACTAACCGATTTACGCACTCTCTGGGCCGTCACTAGGAAACGGCACGAATCCACGGGGGGCGATAACGCTAGCAATTGTATGCTCTACTTGCGCTTCGTCCGCTATGGATTACACAGAGGAGTGTGGAGACTCCGAGCGATGCCGCACGGGCGAGCAACCTCAATACCCACTAAAAAACCCCTCCTCCCTTCGCGGCCCTGCGCTTTGATGTGAAGGAAAGACTGAGATGTAGAACATAGTTACTCAGCAGTCGATCCAGCGCATAAAGTGCTGAAGTGTGCCCCGGGAGAACACACTCCACTACGGAACGGGGGTAGTTGTAAAATCCCTTGCTGACCTAGTAGCTAGACATCAATTCTTCCTTCCGTCAAGTCTATACAGCTTTGGAACGCGCTGCCAGTTGCAAGCAGACAAACAAAATCGCTACCAATATTTAAAACAATGATCAGAAAATATTAAATTGTCCTTCGAATATGATGATATGTAAATGTATGTAATTTATGTATAAACATTTATATATTTAGTAAGAATATGTATGGCATCCTAAAAGGTGTCATTTGAAAATACATTCTTCCCAGAAGTGTATCCGTTTTCCGAAGAGTATGGCGGTGGCGCTGAGGGGCGCAACGGAGCGCTGCGCTGGGGCTCACGCTTCGGGCCGGCCCATCGCCCCCCTTCCAGTTCATTCTTGGATTGCTTCAGGGCCTGCCGGTCTAGATTGGACCAGTATCTTGCAAGGCGGAAGGTCAGATATTTACCAATAAAGTATAATAACATATTTAACAAATGACGACCCAATGCTACACAAGAAATCGCTACCAGTGATAAGACCCCACACTATCATGACCGAGCGAGGGTACAGCTTTGTCCCTTCTCTGCTCAGTCTGCGAACCGTATTAGTTTGTGCTTCGCAATGAAGTGTATGAACTTCAAGGACGCATTTAGATTTTGGTGGTTACTATTATATTATGTATTTCTTTTTTCAACAAATTCCGATATACTTTTTAGATCGAACGCGGTGTGCGTTTATACGGGCAGAACGAGCAAAGGCAGGCGGTGAAGATATGGCTTTCGGCATTGAGAGGCGTGAGACATCGAAGCGACAAATTCGCACTATTAGGCCATCTCTATCAGGCTTATATGGACTTTGGAAAATACAGGTAAGGTACCAAGTCTAGATATATATAATTACAGATAGCTATATATAAAACTAGGTATAAAACCATATATCCGACGTTCTTGAATTGATATTTACTTTTGATTAATTAGTGTAAAATGTTGTCTATGGGATACAATATCGTAATTCGAGCCAAGAAGCGTTAAAATTTATCAAATAATGACGGCGCTCTGGATGTTACGTTACTTCCGGCGGATAACTTCAATCAATTTGGACAAATTGCTATAACTCAATACACAGATTGGGCAGTCTCCATATCCATGTATATAATCATATGGATTATATAAAAAAAAGTGCATCATAGTATTTGTGGAGGTTGGTAACACCTCTGGCAATGCAAATGTCCATAGGCAATGGTAACCACTTTCTTACCATGTTGGACATCAGCCTGTCTGTTGTATCCAAATTTAAAAAAATATGGTTTCAGAGAGTCCTTGGAATTTGCAAACCGTCAGCTGGGCATATCCGAAGAATTGGATTCGGCGCCAATGAGAGCGGAGGCCTACCTCAACTTGGCCAGAGCCCACCAGACTTTGGGAGGTCTTGACAGGTAAGCGTGTGTAGTCTATATACAGGAGTCTCGAGGCTGATTTTGATGAAACTAAATATATTCGAAACGCACGTTATTTTATCCCAATTGATTTCCGAACGACTTTGAAATTTTATTGATTTCTAAACGACGGGGCGAACATCAAATGTTTGACCGGAAGCAATAGTTTCTAAGGGAAAGCGAAATTGTAGTTTAAATATATTCCAAGCATTTTTTCCTCACCTTTTAAACCTTCCCTGGACTTTCATAAATAATTCAAAACCAAAATCAGCCAAATCAGTCCAGCCGTTCTCGAGTTTTAGCGAGACTAATGAACAGCAATTGATTTTTAGATATATATAGATTTTTAGGTCGGGCGTCACTGCGTGCAAAAGCTACTTATATCATCAGATAAAATTTATACATCGAATAAATTATAACGTGGTTGAAAGTAAAAGTGAAAACATTCAACTGTTTTATTCACACAACCGTAATTTTTAATTTATTAATATTATTTCATACGATGAATAACTTTTATCTGAAGATTGAAAAATCGGCCCTTATTCTATTCACAGAGCCCTTTCATATGCCCGTCACGCCCTCTACAATGATTGCGGCGGCGGTTCGACGGCGGGATGTGTTCATTTGACAGTGGCAGCTGTCAGTTTGGAGCTCGGAGCGTTCTCGAAGGCTATGGACGGCTTCCAGAAGGCTTTGGCCGTGGCGCAGGCACAGAATGACAACACATTATTGTTGCAAGTAGGTTTAACATTTATTTTAACGTGTTTGACAGACGTTAAAGAGTTATATTTTGCTGTATGGTTTAATTAAGAAATGCTTATAACAACAGCCCATAACTGTCCCACTGTTGGGCCCGGGCCTCCCACTGTAGGGGAATGGACAATATACCCGCCACGCGTGTCCAAGGTGGCTTGGCAGGTTTGACACATCAGTTATCTCGATGTGCAGGTTGCGTCACGATGTTTTTCTTTCACACATTAGCACGTGGTACTTATAATTGTAACAATATGCACATTAGGTCAGAAAACTGCCTAAGTGATGCATGCGTTCCGGCCGGGAGTGAACCCGCGCTCTCTGACTTTGGGACGCGTGCAAACTACAGACAGACAGACGATATCTAATAGAGGTTCTACTTTTTCCAAAAGGGCAACGAAAATTTAAAAATGTAATATATTCTGTACTTGTATCATTTTCTACCAATAACAGAGGAAAATATTGTATAGTAGGATATAGAACTGGCCACAAGTGTTCTGAATCCATGCTTACAGGTGTACGTAGGCCTGTCCGAGTTGTGGCGGCGTCTCCGAGACACGGAGCGCGCTGTCGCCTGTGCGGCTCGCGCCTGCGACCTTGGCCGGGGCCCAAGGGCGGCCGACCTGAACACTAGGCACCATAGGACCGCGCTGCTGCAGATGGCCGCTGCGCTGAGGGCCAGAGGGGAGCTCGGTGATGCGCATGACTATTGCAATGTGAGTTCAAGGTTTATGGAGTCCCGATATCTAAAACAAAGAATGTAGGTTTATAAAATTATTTGCTTGTTTCGAAGTTATTAAATATGTAACATGTTATAAATTAAACTAACCAATAAAATCTGGTACCAGACCGCTGTTAGTTGGTTTGTCCAAAAGACTGGTCGTTACCTGGTTGAATGGCAACAATAATGCGTTGCCCGAGGTATAGACCTCAGTTCCCATGGTCCCATTGTCTCAACCCCAAAAGCCGCAAATATGTAGACATTTCCAATGGCTGAGAATTTGCTGCGTTTTAGGGCCTCCTGTTTTGCTAGGAGTTACTGAGTACCACTCTCGACTCTGTCCAAACCTGGCCTATTGGATCTCACGTCATTTGAGACACGAGGTTTTTTACTATTGGAGTACAACAGACAGGCTACTGACCCACCTGATGGAAAGAAGTTACCATCGCCTGTGAAGACTTGTACGACAAAGATGCGTTTAATGTGTTGTTGGACTCGAAAGGAGGACAGGGGTGGTAACCATCCAGACGGGCGAATGCGCTGCCTCCTGGCTGTGGGCTCTTTGGTCGCTTCTTATAACATTTTTTTATTACCAAAAGTTAGACCTGGTAGACGGCCCAGGTGATGGAGAGTGTCCACCGCCGCACATGAACGTTTGCAACACCAGGGGTGCTGCCAAAGCGTTGCCAGTTTCGAAGAATAGTAGATTGTTACCCGAGCGTGAAAGTGACCTATTTAGACAAAATAAGGTTTGGCGTACGAGCGTGCCGAGAGTAATAATAGTTCGAGTGCCCAAATAGGCCTTTCGCCCGAGGTTAAAACTGCTTTTCATTTCGAATATGAGGAAAGTAAATAAAAACTGATTCGTAAAACAAACAACTACGTCCCTAATGAAATTAGCCGTTAAATCCATATCTAAATTGAATGAACTCATTTAATATGTCATATAGGAAACGTCAAGTACTTTTATTTTTCTGTGGCATTCTACCAACCAATAATTTCTTGTTACTGATCCTATATCCTGGGAATCCCGCGGGAATTTTTCGGGAATTATTTAAAATGGCCAGATTGAAAAAGAAATCGTATTTCAATTTGTTTTATTTATGGATCGATAGTAAGTTTAATGTGTAGAATGCGTGATATTTTTAATCCCGGGAATACCGTCGGAATTTTCACGGGAGCGGTTTGAAGTTATAAAAAAAATTTGCTCACACTATTTCCACTAAAACGACAGCTTGCATTCTTTTTTAAATGCCAAGATATTTTGTGTCCCGGGAATCTCGCGAGAATTGCAAGTCAAGCGTGGACGAAGTGGCGGGCATATCCTAGTAATATATGAATGAATAAATAAATGAAAACACTTTATTGTTCACCAAAAATGAAAACTATGTTTTTAAAACTACTTAACTAGCCTTCCAGGCAACCCCCTATAATAATATTTATAATGGACAAACTGGTATTTCAGGAGGCACTGCGCCTTGCTGCGGTGGCAGGTGACCAGGGCTGTTACGCGCGCGCCGTGCGTATCGCCGGCGACGTGTACAGGCGGAAGTGCGATGTTGGAAAGGCATTGAGGTATTCATTATTAGTTTTATTTCATTGAAAGAAAGAAAAACTTTATTTGCAAAAATAGCGACGTAATTACATTTCTTATACACAGAGCATATTTAGAAAAATTGACCGCCGCATTTTCAACAAAGTTTGCACTCAGCATATTGCTGTGCCGGAATTATATACGACACAACGTTGATTTTTGATTTATTGCACGAATCCTGATGGCTCTGTGCAATAATTGAGGTCCCAAACGTTTCCCGACACGTACAAAAAGTATAAGAAAATTTTCATGTGCCTAGCCCCGCGAGGAGCAACACCTCCCTCGAAGATCTTCTTCTGTGATGGAGGAGCATTCCATCTGGTTCTTCCACCCTATACGGGGCACCCCCTTCACCATCGCCTATGGACATTTGTATGCCGATCTCTAAAGGGAGATTCGAACCAAGCCGGAACACAACTCAAGGTTGTTATGACCACATACTCTAAACTAGGGGTGGTTGCCATCCAGGCAGGCAAATACCCTTCCACCTGGCTGTGGGTTGTTTCGTCGCCTCTTATGAAAGGCCACCGAGCAGAAGCGGTGGCCGAAGAAAATAAAAAGATTTTAGCCAATTTTTGGACATTATTGCAGGCATTACGAAGTGGCGATGGGCGCTGGGCAAGCGTTGGGCGACCGCTTGGCCCAAATGGAGGCCATGGACGGGGCTGCCAGGTGCCTCGAGGCCCTCAGGTTGCAGGGGAGGATATGCAACTGCCGCCCTCTGGAGTTCAACACTAGGTTACTGGAAGTCGCTACGTCCGTGGGTGCTAAGGTAGGACGAATTCATAACAACTCTTACTAGCCCGTGTTTGGGGGAACTCGAAAGCGTTGCCGTCCAACGTAGTAACACTGCCAACATTTTGGACACGAGCCTAGCTGACAATGATTTGAGATCCTTTTATTATTTGTCATTTTTGTTGTAAAATAAGCTGTATATATTATTAGTATATTTTTAAGTTTTACGGAGACCGATTCGTTAACTGTGGAAGGTCTACATATGTCGGCTCCGCCAGGTTCTCGCGGAATGAGTAAGCCCAAGAAATGATTGACGTCATTTTAAGCTTGACACCGGTATGGTTATGGAAAGTAATGGTCTTAGGATAAGGGATGCCGAAGACTGCGCCATGTGTAGAAGAAAAAGCTCGAAAACATACCTCAGGTTCGGAAGCAGATACTCCAAATGTAATCGGGATTTAATGCTAAGATGAGGATAATCCTCTTTTTATTTTCTGCTAATAGTTTTTTTTAACGAGGAGAAATCCGATATAGGGCTTACCACCGCGAGGGAAACATAGTGGGGGCATGTGGGATTCGCCACATTGGGATAGCCTGGGCACCCCTGAAGAGATACTATTGTCACACGAATCGAGAATACTCGCTAAAACCCTCGATGTTCCGTGCTTCACCTTTATGTCAGGGCCATAGGTAAATGCCTTGCCATTCCGCAAGCCCTGTCAGTAATAGCTATACCAACCTATTTATATAATTATGTATTATATAATTATTGAGTTTTAATTTTCCTATTAGATGTTAGTACGTCGTGTACGGCTCCGCCTGTCAGACATATACACAGCGTTGGGCGACAACAACGCGGCTGCCAGACAGAAGCGCGCGGCGGGTGCCTGGGCCGCACCATCTTGCGCGCGGTGTAGGGAGCCCCTGGCCGAACAGCCGGAGCCGTTGGCCTCGTTGCCTTGCGCACATATCGTCCATCATGCGTAAGTAGTTTCTGTAAGGGGGTGCGTTACGTATCATAATACATAGATCCAACCCTCGGTGGTATCTCTTGTGTTAAAAATCTGACAATCGCGAATGAGAGGGGTCTAATTTCTAGTTCACACCAGAAAAAAAGGAGAAAGTTCTAGTTGTTGTAACATACTACTCATATATTCATAGGAGTGTCCCAGAAAGTGTGATATTGAAAGAGGAAGGTTCCAAAAAGGATTTTTTTTGCGTGACTGACGTAAATTACATAAGACATAAGTCACGTATCTACGTGTTTATTTAAAATTCAGCTCCCGTATGAATTATTTTGGTAGAAGACTTTCATCTCCAAACCCTAGTGACCACCCGCCATCCGGTAGGACGTCAACTGGTCTGCTATAGTCCAGAAAAAAAAATGGTTATACTAGGTTTCCGTTCGTGACTGACGCTTCGCTGATATTTGTCAATCGCTTTTAGTTGCATGCCGGAATCTTGGTCGCGCCGTTCGACGCGCAGTACTACGGGCCCTGTGCCTGAGTGTGCGGAGTGTGCTTCACCCCGCGCCGCTAGGGCCCCGCCGCCTGCCCCTCCGGCACCCAGGACACTGCCAACCCAGGTAAAGTATAGTAAAACCGTGGTCACTCCGACTGGTCACCGCATTTGTGTGTGCCACCGACAATATCTGAATGCTAATTTGCTCAAGTACGGTCTCACTTGCACACTACTCGCGGCCAAGGAATATATTAATCTCTTAGGAGAGTACTCGCAGAGAGAGCTCGCGACGCACACGCGCGATGTCCTACACGCCATACCAGTGATATCAGACGTACCAAGTTTTTGGTATGCGCACAAATTTTTAGGGGTTTGTAACAACTAAATGTTGAGTTGGTACACTAAAATATCAACTTTCAGTATAAATAGCGTATCAAATATTTTCTTGTATTTAAACATTTTACTACTTCTTGATATACCTGATATGTACCATATTTATTAATGTCATAATTTATTAACTATAACCATCTTGATGTTTCAACAAATAAGTTTCTATTCATATACGTACTACGATTTATTGAAAAATGTGATAGTAATAATTAAATGTCTATTTGTCAGGGTCATTTAGTTAAGTATTATAACATTCTACTATAGCTATATAGTATAATAAAGAGAATATATATATATATATATATATATATATATATATATATATATATATATATAACCAACTTATTTTTTCAAATACCAGCTTTTAGCGACTAGTTACCTGGCTTGTTGGGCTTCTATCTAACATCACTGCGCCACACGCATCCACCTGTATTAAAAATTTTAATACAGGTGGATGCTTTAAAATACACCATAGTGACGGGTGTGGACACCTCGACGTTTTAGATGCTTTTTATAAAAATAGTATGGTACAATAATTTTTAAAAAGTATTATTGCCACGCTATACTGCATTGTATAATGCGTCGTATAAACAGTGCATTTTTTTCTTTTTATAAAAATTTCATTTTGTTTAGGACTCTTATTATTATTGGAAGAACTTCATTACCTTTCTGTTTTTTTCCAACAAGTGCTAGAAATTTCAATTTGCCCATAATGAGAAAAATTTCTTTAGTAGCAAGCGTGAGAAAGAATATTGTAAAATTGTTGCTTATTGTACATTTTTACAATATGAATTGAACCGAGCCATCAAAGCGAACATGCTTCAGGAATTTTGTCTAGGGTTTATATATACGGTCTTCTTTTATATTGTAGTTCATGTTTAGACCTCAGTATATTATTGAATTTAATGTTTTAGTCAATGTTGTACCTATTTTTAAATTTAAAACCATTTTATTACTTTCTAGGATTTTCCGTTTGGTACTCCGCCAACACTACGAGAATCTGACCTGAATTCAATAATATCAGATCATAGCAGTCAGCAAGCAACATCCAGTGTTTAATTTTTAATTAACAAAGTTTATATTGTTTAATGTTACAAGTTTATGACTGATTTACTAATACATTTATTTACACTAATAATGCTATGTATAGCATTACTGCAGTTGATGCAATGAATTTTGACCACTTGATACTTAATAAAGTCTTCATAAATGTTTAATTCAATCTCTACCAGGCAAACCCGTGTTCAACTTGTCAACACTTTATCTATGTAGGAATTTTTGGCAGGAACTGAAAGGGAACGTTGTGCTGTGCAGTTTTATTTTCTAAAATATGTAAAAATACTCTAAAATAAACAACAGTTGTAGGATATGAATAGTTTTTTATTATTAATTATGTGTTTTTGTGAGAAATGGGAACTGTATAGTCAAATGTGGCCTTTCAAGTTTTCACAAGAACTCTATTGAGTGGTGTTGGTTGTAGCCTACAATTCAACTGCGCTACTATACGAAGACTTAAACATCAGAATTGGCTGTATGGGCTAAGATTCCTTTGCCTGCCTTTGTGGCGAATTCTACTAGGTACTACTTTATTTTGTATAGTGTCATTTTTTTTTTTTTAATTGTTTTGTAATTTTTATATTCGAATTATAAACAATATTTACATTATAAATGAGTGAGTTTTAGTTGAATATGTTTAGGATTGATTATAAAAATTGATATAATCAGAAATTGATTGCAGTCAATATTCTTTGCATCAAAGTGTACAATTTTGTCTTCGCATATTCGTGGATTTCATACTTTTGTAAAGAAATATTTCTTTTTACATTTTTTTTTTCAATAAACATTTGTGAAAATGGAAATGTCCACATCTTTTATAAGTTATTTTTTTTAAATATTAATATATGTAGTGTGAAATATCAAACTGAACTAAAGCACGATTTAAAGTTGTCTAAGTCCGTATCCGACCATGTTTAGTGGAGAGTTAAGTAAACGAAAACTTATCAATGGATTGTTTTCAAATCAGTTTTGCTGCAAACTTAAATAGTTTTTGACAAAATGGCTGGGACACGTTTAAACAGACTTAAGAAGAATTCATAAAAGTTTTGAAATTTTCTACGGAACTCTAAAGGTCAATACATACTGACGCAGAGTCAAAGCGCATCGAAGCGTCGATCTACATAACATTATATTTACCTACATGACATTATGTGATTCCTGGCTCCATAACGTAACGCATTTATTTCTTTCGAGGTAAAATGAGACAATGACCGCGCAGTTTACATTTATTCCGATGGAATTGTGTGCTTTATATTACAGAAATAATGGTTAATGTGACATGTAATTTTTTTACACCTTGCGTTACATTATTGGAGTTTTAGTAAGGATCCCTAATTTATTTGTAAATATAATATGTCCTTTGTCACCCGGAGATAGTGTAGCTTGCCAACAGTGAAAGAATTTTTCAAATCGGTTCTGTAGTTTCAGAGGTTCTTCAATGCAAACAATCTAATCTTTCCTCTTAATAATATTAGTCCAGATATTCATATATTTACTTTAAAATTAATTCGATATGTGCATGTTATAAAAAGCGTAAGATTTTGCGCTAGAAGTTGTTTAATGGAATTGGGAGCTGGGTTGCCCTAAAAAGCGCTTTATCTATCTCCGAAAGCGCTATTGAAGCCCCAGTAAGAGGAGTGCCGGGGAAATCCCGTAAACGAGAAAGCGAGCGAGGATATACCTCGTCTTAATATTTTATTAACTTTTTCCGCCTTGTATACATAATAAAACTACGTAGTATATTACTGCGCTTAAAACCGTTAAAACGTAGTATTATTATCTATACCTCTGCTCTCCACGTGACTGGGTACCACTGCCCCTATTTGTGTTTTTTTAGATTGACGCTTCAATGCGCTTAGACTCTTTGCCAGTGTGCCTTAACCCTAAAGACAACACATTGGAACTTTTTGATATTTGATGGCTTAGGATACGATTCCTTTAAGAAATACGCTTTATTATTGGAATATAATCTTTGGTTTTATACGATTTATAGTATAATTGTATTTAAAAGTATATAAAACGTCTATTGAGGAATGGGTAATTATATAAGTATAATTAAAGAATGGGTATTTCATATTAATTATGCCAATAAAGAACAGATTAAATTATCAACATGAAGAAAAATAGGGGATGACAATCGTCTAGTAAAGTAACTCTCAAAAGCTTTTAAACTCCACATAATTAAGGTAGATGTAATTTTACCTATCATCTCTGTGTTTAAAAAACGTCCATTTAATTGATGGTGCAATTGTTGTTTGAGGACAACTATCGTCAATTTAATGAAATTGCAAATCAGCTAATAAGAACTGTTTAAAGTTCTAATTGCTGATATTTCAAATCAAATTTCAAATCAGACCAGTAGTTCGTGAGATTAGCGAGTTCAAGCAAACAAATAAAGAAACAAACTTATCAGTTTTGTATATTATATATATATAAGATAAAACTCTCTCACCGACACCACACCCTAACTAAATCTCCGCTTCTATTATGTTACATTGCAGAGAAATTACTTTCAGTCTGTTATAAGCTGTTTAAGTAATTAAACCTTTTTTAACTATCCCACGGGAACTCTTTAATTTTTCGGGTTCAAAAGTATCCTATATGTTGACCAGGGATATAAGCTATCACTGACTGAGATTAGCCGGTACAAACAGACAGATAAACAGAAAAAAAATTGAAAAAAAAACTAAATTAATTCTATTTCACTTCTTACATTCCCCTGACTCGGTTTTTAGCATTTTTTTCATTGTACAGAAATTTGACAATTTTATTATATGCATAGATTACGTTGTTTACTGGGCGATTGACAGTGCTTAGTGTTCTTCTATTGTTTCTATTAAAGAAATAATAAAAATTAACAAGACTTTATTGTCAAATATATAAATATATTTCAATATATGGACATATTTCTTGAAAATATATCTACTATTATTAAGAAAGAAGAATATTACGAAAGACACGCGCCTAATAAAGATGTAGTAATTAGGGGCTTTGAGAAAGCCCCTAATAGGCGACACAAGTCTTCTTTTACCTCTTGCGTTTTGATATAGCAGAACAACGCTAGACTTACAAATAAAATTTTATTATGTAAAACATATTTTTTATCACATAAAAAAATATGTTCTAATATAACCATGTTGGTTTTTTCTAATATAATCACGTGGAGTTTGTATGTTTTATGTTACCTATAACACAAGTATAACTTGCTTAGCTGGGAGATATACAACATGTGTAACCTGCCGATTATTAAAAAAAAGATAAAACGTTCTAATAAGTTCTTTTCAATGAAATTTTTTGAGTGATTTGGTCTAAAAATATGTTTCGAATAATAACACGTGCGCTGAAAATATATTGGCGGTTTTCTATATTCTAAACACAAGTGAAACAGATTTGTGGCGTTCTCTACTAAAGTACAAGCATTTTCGGATATATTTCTTAGTGGTCGAATGTCATCCGTAGTATTTTTCTTTCATGCTATTTATATTATTACTGTAATATTAATTTTTATTATGTAAATATATTATATAAATAATTACATGACGACAATGTGATTACTTAGTTTTTGAAAATGTTAATGTACGCTTAATATATTAATTATTAAATGTGTTGCTATATTATACAAGTTCTAGAATATTTGGAAAAATGTTTTAATTAACTTCTGATATCAATATTATGAATAAAATAATCAAATGACTGAAAACTATAAACAAAGTACGTTTCAACACGAGTCCAAGCGCACTGTTTGAAAATTATTCACTCCGAAATCTGTTCTGTGCATCATATCTAATATATGACAGTTCTTATTTTCATATATAGATAGAAACTTCATTTATTATTATTATTTGAGAATTGATTTGACTTGGAGATTATTGTTATATTTATTATGAGTTGTTGGAATAGATAATACGTTATTACATTTTATTTCCATCCAAAAACACAGGTCTGCGCAATCCCCGCCAAGAAAACTCTATTCGAAAAAGCGCTTCAGTTCCAACGAACTCCCCTTACCAACTCCAAGAGTATCGGGATGCTTGGAGTTCTCATCGCGAACGATGTGCAGTTTAGGGGCCATCTTGAAGGCAAGGCAAAACTTGTTTCCAAGAAGCTAGGAGTGCTAAACCGGTCCAAGCAGTATTTCACCTCGCGGTAACGCCTTGTGCTTTATAAAGCCCAGGTGAGGCCGCATATGGAGTACTGCTCACATTTGTGGGCTGGGGCATCCGCCTACCAGCTAAATCCCCTAAACAGTATTCAACGTCGAGCCGTTCATATTATCGACGATCCCATACTTACAGACGGTTTGGATACGCTTGGCCTTCGGAGAGATTTCGCGTCTCTCTGCGTATCCTACCGACTGTACAATGAGGACTGTTCCGAGGAACTGTTTAGAATGTTGCCTTCGTTTTTTTTTACCACCGCACCGCACGCCATCGTTTGTGCGTTCGTCCCCACTTCCTCGTGCCGCTTCGCTCTTATACGCAACAGTTCTCTAGAACGTTTCTCTTGCACATTGTAGGGTTTTGGAATGAGCTCCCAGCCGTGGTTTTTTCACAGCGCTACGATATGGCGTTTTTAAAAAGAATGTCGTAAAATTTCTTCGAGGCCGGCAGCGCGTTCCTGACACCTCTGGTGTTGCAAACGTCCATAGGCGACAGTAGCCGCTTTTCATCAGGTGGGCCGTCTGCCTGTTCTCTAGCTATAAAAAAAATGGACTCGTGCAGAAACAGGTACACCGTTCTTTATGTACTTACAATATAAAAAGATTTATAACGTGTTTGTTTGTTGTCAATGAATTTATTTATACATATTCATATATAAACATGAAATAATATAAATATCTAGAAGAATACTAGAAATAACAATCCTCGATATTGTTTTAATGGGCTGTAGACAGTATTAACGAGAACCTTATCAAGACTTTCAACTTGCGACTGATTTGGGCTAAAGAAAAATAAAATTACGTTATAGATAGTAAAACTCAAAAAGAGATAAAATTGCATTTTTAAGAGGTAATTGTCATTCCTAATATTTGTTATTCATGTTATTTCTAATCCTATCACTGTTAAAATACATAAAAAATATATTGATAAAATTGAAAAAATAATCTATCAAACATTATAAATATTCCAAATTCTATTATTCAGAGCTCATATATTAATTTTTAATTTTAAATATAAATTATATATATACATAAATACTAACAATGTGAATATTCATATTGTAATACTCGTTGCAGTTGGAGAGCTAAATGACCATTAACTTGGAGAGGAAATAAAATTATTACTTATTATTAATTCATAATGGTACTTTATGCTTTCCGAGTGTGATAGACATCAGCATGGCGAAGAGGCGTCCTAAAATCTGTACTGTTATTCCTATCCTAGAATTGAATACAAAAGTACATTTCTATATTAATAAGAGCAAAATATGGTATTTTTTCCATAAAAAACATTTAAGACATATATACCAAAGATATCGTTGAATGTTACACAAATTCATTTGCAATAATTAATTTAAGTGTATTTGTAACAAGTGCGTTTATACAATATATTAAATTGTTTATTTAAGCAACGTTCACGACATGTTATAAGTAAAGATAATAGATAGTACATTGTTCACCAAGACGAGAAAGGGGCCTATTACCTCCGAGTTGGGAGTGCCACTTTCTTCTAAGATACATTGTGCTTTGTACTATGCTAACGAGGCAAAGAAATATCTCTATTTCTTCTTTCAAGAAACAAAAATCGCCCAGTAAGAAGAGTAACTTTGATTCTCCATATTTTTGGCTGATATCAGTGAACATTTTTATTCAATTAAAAACAAACGAAATTATTTAATAGTTAAACTGTTTAATAAATTAAACTCACATTAATCATTTAGAGAAGAGTACCTAATTAACATTTTGATTGAAGGTTTTATAATCGTTTCGAAAAATAAAAGAATAATGATTTGTGTTATCCTTTAGTAAAGGATTTAGAAGCTTTTAGGTTATATTTTCTACTGGGCGATTGTCGTTCTTCTTCTTTACTCTTACTCTGTGACTGGATAATCATATTTTATATAATAAAGAATAGAACGAAAGAGCGTAACGTAAATAAAGCCTTGCGCTAGAGGGCATAATTTATTTATAATATATACACGTTAAAGATGGTCTGTAATCTGATTTTTAATTCCCTGAACTAAAATGACAGCTGCGATCAGCCTTTAGTATGTTGCAAGCTTGGAAAAACTCACCACTGTGAGTTGAATCCTACATAAATTCTATGGGATTCAATTTACAGTAGCGTAGTAATCAAGAAAGGGTCGATCGCAGTTGCATTTAGTCTATAAAATTAAAAATTAGACTATACTTGATTTTGTGCCACTTGGCATATTGTGTGCAATGTTGTTTATGATTTAAAACTATCTTTGTCGTTGTAGGTATATTAACTCAAATTAGTCACATTTCGAATCAATATTACATTCTTCGGCCTATGTTGTCATTGTTCTCGGGTAACCTAAGGGTAAAGGCACATTGTCACAGAGTCAAAGCGCATCGAAGCGCCAATTTTTTCAGATGAGAAAGACATATACATCATTATCATATATTATCTTGTTTTACCTCGAAATGCATGCCTTACGTTGTGGAGATAGAGGTTAATATGCTATATACATTTTTAGATTGACGCTTCAATGCGCTTTGAATCTGCAACAGTGTGGCTTAACCCTCTACGACTGTACTGAACTGACTAGAACTATGAAAAAAAATGTAGTAAGAATGACAAACACCCGAAAGAAACGCAATTTTGAAAAGTTCCAAAACCTTAAATGGTGCTACAAATAATGTTCTCTGATGTTTTATTACTTAAAACATAATTATATCTAATCTTAATAAGTGATTAAAGAAGAAACGTTTAAACTTGCTCTAACTCAACATGAATAAGACCGTACAATTTCAGAAAGCGAAAATAATCTGTGGCGCCATCTAGCCATATAGAGGTTAGGAGCTTTTCTTAGTCATGATTAATAAGAATGTCATACTTACTCAGCTTTCTACTTATATGCTACAAGCCATTTTTAGGTCTTCGTCCTCTACAGATGTCAGCAGCCACTTTTATCTCTCTATTATAGTCCCTACAAGATATATCAAAACAACATCATCGCGATTAAAGTGCTAAAAGCGCTCCCTTCATCCTTTTACACAGAATACATCTTTTCCAAAACAATTTTGAGAAGATAAAAATAATCTGTTGCAACTACTATGTGACTTATTTGAAGTAATACACTTAAAACAAAAGTCAATAACACTTCGTCACACTTCTAGCTAATGTAGATAATGCACGCAAAATCTAAAATTAAGTCTTCGAAATCTTTTTCCTAATATTTCATTATTTTCTGATTCGTTTCATACTCCTACAATATAGATGGCGTTGTGATATGATCGCGGAAATATTGAAAAGTTTCTGAACTCTGTTTTTTAATTACCTGGACCAAAATGACAGCTGCAACCAACCTTTTTTTAGGTGTAAGTGAGTAGAATGAAGAACTTACCGCTGCAAATTGAATCGTACAGAATTTCTACAGGAGTTAACTCACCCCGAGCTTATTGCGCGATTGAACAATGGGTGTAGCTTCGCTCGTCATATCATGTTCTTCCACACAAGCGCCGGATATGGGACGCAGACTTTGGTTTCGCGGAGTAGTTGGTTCCTCCCAGAGTCTTTGCACACGCTACGCACCGCTTATTGCCGCGGTCTGGTCCCACCCTCACAGCGGAGAGTCCGAGAGGGACTCAGTATGGAACGCAATGCATTCCGTCTGGTGAGTTGCTCCAGGTTTGAAACATCTGCCAGGGTTTCGGAGAGGCTAGGTCATGTACCCGTAGCCCTGGCATAAGGCGAAAGACTGAACACCCAGGGGTTCCAGAGGGTATTCCTAACTGGGGACTGGCAATAGCATGGCGCCAGTTCTGGCTGAGCATGCTAGTGCCACCCCGATCTGGCGAATCCCACACTAGGTCGCGAATTATCTCCTCAGGCTTCTACGTCTGTCGCGGCTTAGTCCTCAAACGGATTTCCCCTGGCTAAAAAAAGGCTTGCAATATAAAAAGGGTTGATCGCAGCTGTCATTTTATTCCAGGTAATGAAAAATCAGAGTATACATCTTACGTGCTAAATAGGAGCCATAGATTACTGTTTTCTCGCTCTTTGTTATTAATAACCTATTTTAGCACAAATAAGTCAAAAATCAAATATTGTGACTTCTTTGATTGATTTTACGTGAAAACGATTTTTAATTAATAATGTGGTGTCATTTAGTGCTGAGGAGCTGTTTCGAGAAACATCTTTTACTGGGTAATAATCATTCCAAGTATTCATTTATAATCAAGACACTTTACAGGAGACGAATATCAGAAAATAATGAAGTAGTATTTATTTATGTACGTAGGGATAAAATCTATGAAAGTGATGTGAAACTCTATTTTTATTTCAAAGACGTTAAATACTTTTTCGAAATGCTTTTTCTCACCGTAAACGCGTTTAAATTATGGTGTTGTAGGTCGTAGACAATATTTGTCATAGACTTTTAATGTCAGAACAGCTTTTGGCGGGATCTTAACGGGAGATATTTTGTTATGCCCCGCGGCTTCACCTGGGTTAATGTTGGAGACTATGCCCGAATGTGACTTCCTTATAATAATTAATTAATAATGTTGTTATTAATCAGATACATTATTGTAGGTATATATGTTTACATGAGTTATCTGTACATGTTTAACGTCAAATACAAATCAAAACTTTTTATTCAAAGAAGTTCCACTCGGGAACACTTTCAAGGCGTTCCACTAGTACCTAGCTTACAAAGCCCAAAATGCTCAGTTAGCCATTCCACAAGGCGATCGCGATCTTTGTGGTCGTGGCGAAAACTACACTAAATTAATTCTTCAAAAGTCATTCTGTAATATAGTTCTGTATAAAATTTATAAAAAAAGAACTTGAGATATAAAAAGAATAAGAGCTAGTTAAAAATTGCATTTTTTATATTTATAAAGAAACATAATTTTTATCTAGACGTATTGCTGGGGAGTTTCTTGCCGCTTTTTCTCCTTAACAATAATAACACGAAGCGACATGGTGTACATAGATTAGGAAGTAAATTTAAATTTTAACCTATATATATATATATATATATATATGACCTTCAAAAAGTGTTCTCCAGACGAACTGATTTTAAATAAAAACTTGAATTTGAAATTTGAATGACGTCATTATTCTCGATCACACAACGCTCAGAACGAAACATGTCAAGTGGTGGTTCTAATAGCCGTTCCACCTGGGTTTATAATTGTAACCCCAGCAAGCAAGTGAAGCGGGATAAATCGCAGTTGTGAACATGGTCGTTACGAGTTCCTGTTGGAATGTAGGCTATGCATGATGTGTGATATGAATGAGACAGTAGTTACAGGTATGGTGGCCACACCTAAATTTTATTGTTTTGGCAATTTAACGACAGCATTGCTTTACGGTGAGAAAAATGTCAAAAATATATAATTTTATTTATTATTAACTGAATATAGATATAATGATATATAATTTTTTATTCTTCAAAATAAGATACTACTTATAATAAAACATTGATTAACATGGAAAGGATTCCAATCAAAAAGACTTACTTCTACCAATTTGGTTTTTTCGAAAATATTTCATTTCGTGAATATGTTAGTAATAACGTTATTTCAATGCACTAAAAAAGGGTCAAAATTATTAAATTCATCGTTATTTCAAAAGCGTACTACTCAATTATTTTTATAATGTGCTACGTGCTGTGTGTTATGATAATTAAAAATATATTTAATACTAGAAAATCAGCATTTCAGCACTAATCTTTAATAAAATGGTAAATCCAATTTATTTTTTTCTAAGCTGTTAGTTTAATAGCGGTACATATGTGGACCAACGCTAATGATGAAAATAAGAAGTATTCAAAATTAAAAAATAATAATCATGTCACATAAGAGGTTATATTGTGTTGATGAATACTTGTAACAATATCAGTAAGTATCAGTTATCATCAATAATTGCATTGAATTTATTCTTATTTAAATATTTAATTAAATCCTATAATTTTGAAATCATAGACAAACCCAACACCCGTTTTTATTAGAATAGATATCAAACCCCAGAGTATTCTCACAATATTTCCCGTAGAGTATTTATTACAAATGTCTACATAATTTTATAATGGTGAATCTTCACCATGTTAATCAATGTTCTAATCACGCCAATCGTTCCCAATTGTGATTCTTTGATGAAACCTCATACATTGCGAAGTTCTGTACCTACTTTTATTGCGTACATTTCTTTAAATCCTTAACATATATTATTATGATGATTTGCCCGCGACTTCGTCCACGCTTGACTTGAAAATCCCGCGGGATTCTCGGGACACAAAGTATCGCACAATTTAAGTATAAGAATTCAGGCCCAGCAGTTTTTACGTGAATCCCGAACAAGCAGAGAAGAAATGTAAAAAAAATGTGTTCTCCATCGTTTATATAGTCTGTTCCAGTTGTTTTTTTTAATAGCTTCAATGTACAGACACGACATGTTTACAATTTTATAGATAGATATACTACTGTACTGTTTCTATACTACAGTGATTTAGGAAACCGATACAGAGGTGGACATTATCTAGTTATTGATTCAGACTCTCATTTTTCTATTATATCACTTTGATTTCATCCTAATTTAGAGAATAATAGGTCTTAAAATTATCGTAGTGTAATGGCCTTACTTATTATCGTTTGTAAAATTTTAAGAAACTGCTCAGCAACTGAATAACGCAAATCTTACCTATAAACTCCCCTTAAGGATGTTGGTAAAGTAACTCATAAATAACTGTCAAAATAACGAACATCGAGAGGTACTTTAAGTGACTGCTAAGAAGCAAGATGGCAAGTTTTATTTGGAACAGCCATTGATTAGAGGCTTAAGAGTCTCTTATTTAAGAGATGGTTATACCTTGCTTAACGAGATTATTATAAGTAAGGCCCTAAAGGTTTACGAGTAAGACCGTGCAATCAAGTATAAGTACATCAACGATTTGGGTCAAACATAAAAATGATTCACAAATGTCTACAGGCGAAAACTACAAATGTTGGAACAATATGGCAATGTTTTGATTCGCAAACATAGTTATTTCTATAATTTTTACATGTATGCAAATATGGCGTCCACGGGGGAGTTGTCTTCGAAAAATTAACACTTGAATGAACTCGCAAGTCACCACTATGCACATATGTATATGGGGTTATTATAAATAAATGCGTGTTCTAGAAAACCAAGATTATTCACTCACATAAAACATTATATTATTATAATGAGTAACGCGTCGCGGTATGGATGATGGAAGACAATTGCCACGAGGAGCGTGCGCGTCGCATGACGTTTGATGCAATTCGCTGAGTAGGCCGTGTCCCCTTACCCGCACATGTTTCTTTAATTTAAAAGTTTTCTTTTTTGTTATTGGATTATTTTTCAAAGTCTACCAAACAGGTATTCAATACATTTGGTTTGAATGAGAGCAATAAAAAATGATCAAATCCGCCCCTGCT
Organism: Dendrolimus punctatus; assembly: GCA_012273795.1. Lineage (NCBI taxonomy): Eukaryota > Metazoa > Arthropoda > Insecta > Lepidoptera > Lasiocampidae > Dendrolimus > Dendrolimus punctatus. Next base: position 25,002,497 of record CM022527.1, read on the forward strand.
GTGTAGTGTAATTTCAGTTTTTGATCTGTAACAAGAACTTTCTCGTTTGTCGTTAGTCGTAGTTCTAAAATTTAATTTTATCCGTGCAGGAACGGAGAAAGAGAATAATTTCCTGCGGCCGGGCGGCTTGTCGTAAGAGGCGACAAAACAATCCACAGCCAGGTGGAAGGGCATTTGCCCGACTGGATGGCTACCCCTGGTCTAAAGTATGTCGCCATAACAACCTTGAGTTTTGTTACGTCATTAGTGACCAGGTTCCAGTCTCCCTTAAGAGAGCATCGGCGCATTTGTAGCACCTTTGGTGTTGCGGATGTCCATAGGCAATGGTAACCGCTTGCCATCAAGTGGGCCGTCTGCCTGTCTGCTGAACTCATGCAATAAAAAAATATATAAAAAAGTTTAGCTAACGTTTTTGCATGAGATTGGTGTAAAACTCGAATATTCATGGATACCCGAGACAGTCTTCATATAAAAAATGTGCACAGCTATACTATCTATATACGGATAGCGAATGACACTCATCCGAGCTTACTCTTATCAAATCTGTTCATTTTGATTGGGCCAGTTTTAGTTGTCGCCGTTTTTTATTTATAAAGTCATTCGAGTAGAGTGCTATGAGCGCTGTCCGTATTTACTCGGTTTGTCAGTTGGTGCAATACGAATCGTGTCCGAGTGCTATCGCAGCGCTCTGGACCGAGGGTATAATACGGCCGGCGTAACTTGGCGAATGTGAACATAGGCTCTGCGAACTTTAGCGCATGTAAACTCGTGAATAAAATACAGTAACCAACTAGTACATAGCAATGAAAAAATACAGGGATGAAGGGCGACCAATTGTATTCACTGACGAGTCGTATGCCCACTCATCACACGAGTGTACATGCTCTAAAGTTCGCAGAGCCTATGTTCACATTCGCCAAGTTACGCCGGCCGCATTATACTGTGATCGTCTTAACGTGATATAATAGCATCGCAATGTATGAGGCCTCATCTTTATATTTAAAATATAATATAAAAAATATTGTTAAATATAAATAAATATAGTAGTTGTGAATTTGGCGTTGTGTTACAAATCAGTCTAGTCTAAAGTTGGTAATAAAAAAATATTGTTCGTTATATTTTAAAATTTTAATTGAAATATACTTAATTTGAAAATTGATTTGTTTTATTTCAAATTAAAAACAACAGTGTTTTGTAGTATTCCTCTAGTACTTATCGATTTAGAGGCATTTCTACTTTCGGATTCGTCCAAACAGCCGCAGAGTCAATGACATTTTAAATAGAAGGAAGAAAGGTTTATTTTAACTTTTAAACTTTTAACTTTCTTTTTTAACTTTTAAACTACCATTATATAGTCTATATAACATAAAAATAAATGGAACATACAATAGAAAATGCAAAAATGTTCTAAAACGAAAACGATAGTTCGTTTTCGTTTGAGAGATTTGTGAGTAAGCCCCTAGTTTCCTCAAATTATAAATTAGTAGTTCCGTAGTTCCGACGGTCTGTTTGTTTATGTATTGTTGCAAGCCTACAAAAATCCTTTGCAGGTATCTTATTACCTCTTTTTATTTGAGTGATTTTTTTTTGCTAATCTCTTTGTTCACGTCGCTGTTAGACGTCATAAAACCTTATTTCCCTCTGTTGGTATTTTATGCAAATTCTTGGAAGCCATTACGCTGACCATTTAACGATTTCAAAAACCAGTGGGCGGCATGTTGCTAGGAGGCCATGTCTTATTTACAAGTAGATGAACGTCGGTTAGTCGGGAAATGCGCCAGTCGTGTTTTGACTGCGAACGAGGCGTTACTGCACTTTCAGAGCGAGTATCTCATAAAGTCAAACCTTGTTGTATGTGACAACGATTTTCTGCTATGCTTGTAAGAGCTGTGAATTACGTGTGGGTGCTTTTAATAAATTTTCTGATAATTCCAACGCCATTTTCGAATTCACATCCTACAAATACCCTACAACATCGTAACAGTATGTATGAAGTAATTTTTTTCTTAACCTACTGAACCTAGTATATCACTAAAATATAGGTAGTAGGTATATATATTGTATGCCGCCATACAACGATATAGCAAAATTTAAAAAAACATTTTTTAAAAACAAAGACTATCATATCACTTAAACCAATATTAGTAGTTCAGATTTTCAAGTATTCCTAACCTATAGTTTATTTAACAAATTATATTGGTTGGTGTCTAGATAAATACCTATTTATTTTTAAGGAGATCTCAACTATACTAATAATAAAACTACTTTCTTTAGATATTTCATACTGGCCACATACAATCTTCTATGACATTTTTCTTCTTTGAACAAAGAACACACAATTCTTTTGTTAAATTCTTATTTCCGTCACGTATCTGCCATGTAATTATTTTTCTGAACAAAACCGGTGTAAATTTAAATTTGATTTTTACAAAATACAAAATTGATTAGTAATTAAAATGGATAAAACAAACGGACAGACGAAGAAGTGCTTTTGCGCGCGATGTTTTCTGCCTATCGATATTGAAGACAAGGTTGATATAGAGAATCAAAATTTTCACAGGATATGCAGTATGTGTTGTAAGTATGATTTGCAAGATTCCGTAGTCAAACAGCAGCGTTGCCAGATGGGGGGGGATTCCCTGCAAATTTGGGTATTTTTTCACGTCTGGGGGAAGATTCGGGGGTAAAGATTCTTTGGGGGGACTTTCGGGGGGCAATATTTTGTTGTGAGAAATTTTGGAGAGATATTTTAAGTATCAATAATTCATCTATAAACACAATTCTCATCACTAAAATTATTATATCTAAGTCACAATACGGTATTATTACTTTATCTTAGAATTATACTCTACTTACTCATACTTCAATTCAATAGTTCATTTTAATAATTCAATTCATTCGTTCATTCATTTACGTTATTTATTTATTATGCCGTCTCTACTCGTATGTGTCGTATCCCATAGGCTACTTTCCGTTAGAGACTCACAATGATCACGTTCACAACAGCGGTTTTTCTCGTTTCACTTATTTGCTGGCGTCACAATCGTAAACTCAAGTGGAATGGTTATTACCTAACGCACCTATTGACACGGGTCGTTGTGAGCGTGTCGTGAGCGAAAATGATGACGTTATTAGTGACGTTTTCGCTACGACGGTGGATTTGCTTTTTTCTTTCTCCTTTAAAATAAGTGAAAACTGTTTTGGGGGTTTTTTCTCAAAAAGCTTATTTTTGCGGATTCTTGAAAAAAATTTGGGGATTAATTGACATGGTCATCTGGCAACGCTGTCAAACAGACAAAAACAGAGTTCTTATCAAATCCTGATGTCGGTCCTGTGTGTACGTGGCCTCAAACACTACTTGCTTCTGCTCGCGGCTTTGTCCGCGTGTAATAGTTACTTCGGGCTAACGCTAACTTTAACTCGCGAGTTTGTTTACACGCAAGCAGCGGAAGCTCTCAAAATGAAAAATATACCCAATATGAGCGGAGCACCAATGAAGAACCTTTCATACTTCATTGGTGCTCCGCTCATATTAGTCTTATCAGGATGATATATAGCTTATAGCCTTCCTCAATAAAAGGGCTATCCAATATTGAAAGAATTTTTCGAATCGGACCAGTAGTTCCTGAGATTAGCATGTTCAAACAAACACAGTCTTCAGCTGCATAATCTAATATATAAAATTCTCGTGTCACAGTTTTCGTTGCCATACTCCTCCGAACGGCTTGACCGATTTTGATGAAATTTTTGGTGCTTATCCGGTATCTATGAGAATCGGCCAACATCTATTTTTCATCCCCCTAAATGTTAGGGGTAGTCCACCCCTAAATTTTTTTTTATTTTTTAGACTAAATTTTTAATTTCTATTTTTTTATGATACAACATACAAAAATACATACAACCCTAAATTATTAACCCTCTGCGACAAACCCCTATTTTTACCGGGCAGGACGACGTCTGCCGGGACAGCTAGTATTAGTATAAGATTATTATGTTGCTTTACTAACTTACTATCTGGAATTTCCATCTTGTGTGTTTATCTATAGGTATCTGTCGTACAATCCCGTCTTCGTTGAAGATGTTCTACGGCCACGTCTTCTGCGGCGATTGCTTTAAGAACCACGTGATGACCAGGTTTCGAGGCGAGGGCCCAAGAATGCAGTCTAACAGCTGGTGGATGCAATGGGCACCGGGCAGCAGGCCTCGGGAGGCTAGCGAGCGTAAAGATGAAGGTAACAAGTCCTCTTCCATCATTACTATTACATCTGGTGGGTTAAAATAGCCACCTCCGTAGATACTTATTACCACTATGACAAGTCTCCACAGCTGTACGCTTTGAGGCCCCTGTTCTTTTGCCTTGTAATCGTTGTAAGTCAAATCGCATTCATGTCGAGTTAGTAGCTTCCGAAAAAATATACACGCAGGCAGAAGGACGGGCATGACTGTTTTATGCTGGTTCAATTTTTGACAAAATTATTTAAACCTATTAAAGTTTCTCATCGTCGATAGAGAGTAAGACGGCTGATAACGCCGAGGAGCAACCGAAGCGTCACATCTGCTCGCGGTGCTTGCAAGGCGTCAATGAAAATGGCAAGATCGACATTGCTGGCCAGAGCTTCCACGCGCATTGTGCTAAATGCTGTGAGTAATAAGTATCAATAGGAAACGTGCCGGAACTGTTATAGGTGGCAGCGCCAGAGTTTAGTGATAATTATCGGTCGTTAATAATTTCTGTACTTGCACTTCTTTATTCCTTGACAACTCCTTTACAGTACAAGGCTATGGGTTTAGGCCATCTACACATTAGGCAGCGGCAGTCGACATAATGAGTCTAATTTTAGCAGACGGGGTAATCAACTTAGCAGAGTTCTGATGATTTTTCCATAATTGGATGCATAATTTAACAGGGTTTATCTGATTATAATGCACATGCTACGTGCGGCATGATACATTCACGAGATTATTGAATGAAAGAATATGCTTTATTGTGTTTTAAGATAGTTAACAGAAAAAAATACAATAGAATAGGCGATCTTATCGCTATTAGCGATTTCTCCCAGACAACAATTTGATGGACAAGAAGTTTGATAAAAACAGAACTATGTTGCACTACCGAATCAGTATCTTATAAATATTTACATACATGATATATGATACATAATATTTACATAGCCGAAATAATTGGATTTAAAATATATACATTTTAGTGATGACTTTTCTCTCTATATAATGTTATGACGTGAGAGTTTTGCGAAAAGGTTTGTTTCGCAACAAGTTCAATCGTGATGAGCGAAAAAATGACACGCGCTTAGAAGTTCCCAGAGTGACCACCGGTATAAAGTTCTTTCCGACGCCGAAAGCGGCGTCTAACGTAGATTTTTTTTTTTTTATAATGGATAGGTTCGCGTTTGACCGACATTGCGCCTTATCTCGGGCGGAAATGCAGTCTAAGGTGGAGCACGCTTACTTAGAAGATCACGCTGTTCACGCGAGATTTAAAGACAACTAGATTGTATTTTTCGGGAAAAACAGACGATGGTAAAGAGTTCCATTCTTCAGCGGTGCGTATGATGAATGTGGAAGCATAGCATTTCGTCCGCTTCATCGGTATTTCCACCATATATCGGTAGCGTAAGTGCGTACGTCTGCTTGTCCGGTGGTGGAATGGTGAGGGAGGAACCAGTTCATGTAATTCCGAGGCACACTCCCCGAAGTATATCCTATAGAATGCTGGACGAAGCCTTCAGCGTCAGTGACAGACCACGCCTTATGGATTGCATATTGGTATATGTACGTATTTGAATTTGAATATTATGTGACTGACATTTTTATTTTGGATTTTTGTCCATAGACTTCTGTCACACCGTACCCACGACCCAGCCGAAGATATATTACGGCCAATTGTTTTGCGAGGAATGCTTTTATAGGCATGTCCTCGGTCGCAGCAAGGACAACCCGTCTGAGTTCTTCAGGACTTGCTTCGAACAGTGGCAGAACAATCCCCAGTTTGCTGATAACATGAGGGAATTCATGGCTGGTGAGTGTTGATAACAATAATCGGGAGACAAACGCACATTGTATCCTTCTAAAGTAAAGAAGTTACGTTTGTGTTATAATTAATCATTCTTGGTTTATTTTGAAACTAATTTTTTTTCGCGATGAAACCTGCACACAGATAATCGATGTGTTAAGCCCGCCAGTTCGCTTTTCCGACGATTCCCCTCTGAAAATGGAGAGGTCCGAACTCAGCAGTAGGTCGATTAAAGGCTGATATTATCTACATAGTTATTATGAGCAATTGTCACGTACTTATGGTCTAATTTAGGATTTTGTTAAAACTATTGTCTATTGAATCAGGTGGCAGCAGCACTCCGTTCGTGTTTATGATGCAAGGTCAGCAGCCGCCATTTTGTCGCTGCAGCACCAACCCACAGGACTCCTCTTGGTTTCAAAGCAACGAACCCAAAAAATGTTGAGTGCACTTTTTCTTCTTAAGACCGCGTATAACCCCACGATCGTTTATTGGCAATCCACCGTGTGGTAGTAACCAGGGGCTGTGAAAATACTGCGTCTCCCTTTTTTTAAATTCTATTTTTTTGGGAGGTTTTTATCCACACGGATACGTCAACCCCATCGTAACCTAATCTAACTTACTCTAAATACATTACATTATAAAAACAAAGGCCGTCACTGATGGACTTCAATTAAACCACCCAGCCGTTGAGATCATTTTGATGTGGGATCAGACAGCATTGTTTGAATGACATCCAACATCCATAGGTTTTAGATTGAAGTGTCTCATCAGTGCCTGTCTTTTCTTTTTGTTTCTGACACAATTCATCAGTCTCCCTTGTTAATTATGTATACTCATAAAATTGGACAATCTGCCTGTCTGTATGTGAAACCTAACCTAACCTGATGCTGACGATGAAAGATGACATTGTGATAAGAAGGGCCCTGTAGCCTGGGGGCCCCGTATCATGTGGCTGATACGGCAGTAGCTACGCCCCTGGATATCATGAGGAGGAAGCGTAGGGTTGCCAACTATTTTTGAGAAAAATCACATATTACATTTTTTTAGTCGAGAAAAAATAAAATATTTGGAAGAAAAAAAAACAATTATTAATTATTAGTTTCAAAATTGTATTTATTTATTATCTTGTAGACACTATTTTAGTGTGCTTCTAGTAAACATTAACAACTTTCACTATCGTTAAATTTATGGAAGCTATCTTTATATTCCCAATTTAAATTTAATTAAACAAATGATTCATTATTTATTGAACAAATAGATGACCTGTTTCTTGCTTCTCGCTATTTTAGATTCATTATTGAATAAATTCTTTCAGTGTAAGCTGGATTGATAATATTTCAGTAATTAGCCATTTAAGTATTTCATTTTACGCATCAGAGTAAATACTGGAAATAGACTATTTTCACATACTTTATTTTTATGCAAAACTATATTTACCATAAACAAAGTAGGATACGTTATTATTAAGTATAGTTGGCAACCCTAGGGAAGCGGCACATTGAAACGTGTTCAAAGGTTTTTAAGGTTTCTGATTCCGTTTTTGTCGCGGATGCCTAAAACTTAATAAAGAATATCCTTCAGATATTTCAGTTTCCCATAGGCCTGTGGACTGAATGCATTTTTTTTCCATAGGTGCGTAAAGTTAAGCGAGAAAATGTTACAGCTGCCACCGCCGGGACTTTATCAAACGGCGAGGACTCTGTGGCGTCTTGGGACTTGTCCTACGAGAACCGCACGGAGGTTTCCGAACTCCCGGAGTCCTGCAACGACGACTTGGAAATGGCGGCGGAAAAAATTGAAAAGCTAACAAAGTACCTGCACGCGAGGGATTGTCGTAGAATGAAAAAGGTGAGACATTGGAGAATGTCGGATTCGGATAAAATGTCGGATCTATCGGATGAGATGGATTTTTCGGATAAGAGGTTGGAGTGTCCTAAGTGTCTGTGGCAGTGCGGTCCAATTTATGTTAATGGTGAATATATTAAAGTACCGGTTTTTGAATAAAATGTGGTGTTGAATAATTGGTTTTCTTTGTTAAAATACATACCAGTGATTTCAAGCGAAGCTAATAAAGGTGCATTAAATAATAAAGAAACAAGTGTATATGATTATAGTCTGTCTTTAGACTTTGACAACACTGCCTAGCAAAACATAAAAGTGAGTCGAAGCCAGCCTGATTTGAAGTAATACAGTGAATATTGTTTATGACAATGTAGGCAAGGGAATTGATAAACGCGATTGCAGCGCCATCTATCCCACGGGAACGTCATTTATCGTATAAGCTAGCTCTGTCAAGTTTCATTTAAGTTGGTTCAGTAGTTTTCATGTGATACTCTAATAGACAGACAAAAATTATAAAATTTGTATTTTCGGAATCTGCTGGTCCGATTTAGACCTCTAATTTTTACAAATTTTTAAACTCTGTACAAACTCGAACCATTTAAGTTTTATTAAAGTATCGATTTTTTATCGCCTTACTAACAAGAAGCCGCTTTACTGTTAAATTCATCTATTATAAGCCCCAGTTTACAAATAAAATGACTGCGAGATAGAAATACAAAGATTATTCTTTGACAAAATACGTACTACTAATAACAATGGGAAAAGATTAAAAATGCTAAATCTCAGTATAATAAAAGTTTATTTATACAATAACTGCCGAATATAAAATTATAATATTTATATGGATGTCTTACAATATTCTAAACTTTGTATCAAATATCGACCAAATTAAAGCGTAAAATATCATAATTAGATATCTTATCTAATAAAAATATTATTTTTTTTTATTTTTTTTTTATTGCCTTAAGTAGGCAAACAGGCAGACGGCCCACCTGATGAAAAGTGGTTACCGTCGCCTATGGACGTTTGCAACACCAGGGGTGTCGCCAACGCGTTGCCGACCTCTAAGAAATTTTATAACGCCCTTCTTAAAGAACCCCATGTCATAGCGCAAAGGGAAAACCGCGGCGGGAAGTTATATAAATATATGGGAATCTATATCATTGTTGGCAACACCTTCAATAATATATATGTAAGATATTTTTTTATTTTGTTGCCCTACTAATGATAATATTTAGGCTGGTGTGCACCGAAATTTAACCAAAGGTTAACCAAAAATAATCACTGTTTTTCCATACATTTTTGGCGATTGTCTTATTTTAACCATCGATTAAAAGACGGTGCACACCAGCCTTAATGTTTAAAAAACATTAAAGGGGTGCCAACAGTATAGTTTACCCTATTTACCAGGCTCAAAGTATAGCGATACACTTGCGCATTGCGCAAAAAGTTCGGCGACGGAAGATTCGTCTCTAATCTTTACGCGGCGGAAATTCCACTGATGTACAATAATAACAACCCATAAGCGTCCCACTGCTGGGCTCGGGCCTTCCTCTTTAGGGAGCCGACTGTATACCCACCACGCTTGTCTAAGGCGACTTGACACATCAGTTATCTCGATGTGCTGGTTGCATCATGATATTTTCCTTCACCGTTCTTAGCACGTGGTAATTATAAAATATGCACATTAGGTCAGAAAACTACCTGAGTGGTGCATGCGTTCCGGGCAGGATTCTAACTCACCCCCTTTCGTGTTTGGGACACACACGCTAGCCATTACGCTACCACCTGTCATAGGTTTTTAAAAAAAACATTGCGAGCATATTTAGCCGAACTTTCCACCGCCGAACGTTCCGCAGGTGTGTCGTTAGGCTTACTATCAATTTATGTCCCTTACTACTGGTTATTTGATATAAACTCCATAGAGGTCATGTCAATTCACTACCAATGTCTTTTCGAGTCGGACTCGCCCATAGAGGTATTTTCTACGAAATACTAAATTAAATGAAGAAGTATTATTTATTCCAAATTTAAATATCAAATTGCTTTATAAAATTTTAAACAGTGATCGGAACGATTACAAGGCTTTTGTGATTTGTAATTTTTTAAATCTAAATTTTTAATACACAACACTTCTAGAGGATTTAAAATAATAATTATGCGATTAGCGATTGCTTCTTTAAAGATTAGTATACTTTAATTACTTATTATTATTATTCGAATAATATTTTCCGATCCTTAAATATAATCCTAAGAATACGTTATTTAATGCAATATCATTTTAAGTCTATAATTATTGACAATAATATTGACACATGGCTAAATATTATTGATCGAATGTGTCTCTCAAGGCACACCATAGAAAAGGCACAATAAACGGTGTTCTATTTCACTTAAGGCACTAATGATATTATTAATTTTCAAAACAAGTATATTATATTCGAAAATTAATGTGAAAAATTTAAACATCCTTATTGCATATTAAGGGCCGCTTGCATAACGATCGCCTTTAAATAAAATTATTTAATCATATTAAACTGCCTCAATACGTTTGACACAAAAAATATCGACAGTTCTTTAAAGATATTTAGCGGCAAAGTTTGCGTTGTGCATGACGCTAATTGTATTTACAGTATTAAATACGTTTGGTGTTTCTTAAATAAATTTAAGCAACTTTATGCAAGCGGCCCTAAATATAAGAAAAAAGAGGAATTTGTCTTGTGACAGGGGTTCCCAAATTTTATTTTAACCGCACTGAGTTTCTCTAATGTGCTGTCATCTACAGTTTTTACACTGTCTCTATATAAGGTTCATTAATTAATACACATTCATATTTAAACTTATGGCAGTCAATTCATTAAATTTGTACGTTAGAAATATAAGAGATTCATACATTACACAAACATGATATTTATTTCTTATAAATATAACTTTTCTTTTAAACTGATAAATTACATCGACAACCTTACCTAGAGGCGCTGTGATTTAAGATATTTCACCTATAGCATGGAGGGAAGAGGTAAGGAGAACCATCACTGTACATGAAGAAGTGTCCATCGAAATGCATTAAATTAGGGTGGCGCCACTTTGGCGTCAGGGTGAATTTTAAAGAAAGCGCCAAAAGTTATTAGCGTAGTATTGTTACGACCGTGGTGCCGACAAAGGCAAATTCAAAAGGCAGCCCTATAGAAACATATTTTCTTACCTTTTCGGCATTTGGACTTTTGTTTACTTTGTATTAGTTTTAAGTTGTAATATTTTTTAGATTAAATTTTCAAACTCTACATACTTCAATCAGTTAACTGCGACATACATACCACACTATTTGCCTGCGTTAGCGCCATTTCGGAGGGTTTTTGAACTATTATTTACTGTTTACGGCCTTTCTCAACTTTCCACCCATATAAGACGGTTCTCCTTACTGCTACTCCCGATATGTAACATGTAACAAATACTCTTTTAAAGTGGAGACTATAAGTGGAAAGGTCCTGGTGGATACAAATCCGCGGACCTACATCCGTCGCCTTATTGACCGGATGTACAACCAACACTAATTCGACAACCGGTCCGTCAGTGCCGGCAACCATCGCAATTCGCACCCATATCGACGATTATTACAATTTAAAGTTACCTAAATAAATTTATTTCAACCACAGTACCACGAAAGTAACCGGTAAACAGACAAACAAAAACCAAACTTTCCCAAATATATATGTATATGTCGTGGCCAGATCTTAGAATTGATCACTTCAAGATGTGGCCGACCATTTCACGAAGTAAATTATCTTTCTAGAGTTCATAACATAAGATTTATCAAACATCCGTTGTCTTTCTTCACTTCATCATATCCGGATATTCGATTATACGAATACCATGCGAAAAGCGGGTCCGGTTAATCGAATCTCCACTGTTATTCTAAAGAAAATATGCGTAATTCTTATTAAGATATAAATGATTTCTAAAAGACACTTCGTGCATAATACTTAATCATACGTAATCTAAAAAAATAGCTATAATCAAACTTATATAACTTAAACCTAACTTTATAATGATTAAAAATCATTGGACGGAAGTTACACAAACTTATAAGGGCGTATTTGAAAAACAAAACTACGTTAATAATGCTTTTTGACTTCACCATCATTAGTAGGCTGTTTAGACAACTGCTGAGCATAGGCTTCCCTTAATTTGATTCATTATTGACGACGGTTCATTATGTCTTTCCATTTATGAAGCAACCAAAGAGATCCATGTAAACATAAACTTATTCATTCATGCCCTTTTACAGGTCATTCCACAAAACTGATTCAATTTAGTTGAACCGTGTATTATCAGCTTTACTATCTTTGTTTTATCTTACTGCTGGTTAAAATTCCAAACAGTGCTAAGATAAAAGAACGAAATTCAGCATATGCTAGATTTTGGGCTCGTCGTATCAAACACTTGTCTTCGGCCGGTTATCACCCCCTCATGGGGAGGGCCTCCTACGCTACGCATATATAGTGGTCCGCAAATCATACTGGTTCACATAGTATTTTCTTAAGTTTTAAGGACACACGTACACGTGATATACTACGTTTTACTAACGCGCTTAAAACCGTTAAAACGTAGTTATATTAAGTGGTCTCCACTGAAAAATTCTTAATAACCCCACCAATAGTGAATTTAATGGCAAATTTACCCACTCATTGCCATTTCAGTTAGCAGCTTTGAGAAACCAAGTGACTTAGGTTCTTTGGTAATTTCACCTCACTCAATACTGAAAATTCGCGTGTTGCTTGATTAAAAATATTCACTCAGTGAAAATATTTTGATTATAGAATGCCGTGATGAAAAGAAATTTGTAGAATAGGATAGATATTCATTTGTAATTTTATCATTTAAAATCTTAAATATGTTTCGATATATTTCATATTTTAACACACTGTATTATTTAAAACAGGATTAGTTTTAATTTTTAATCAAATAAATAATCATAGAAATTAACATTATTTGTTACATTTTGTGTTAGGGGAACATCGTATAGGCAGCTCCAAAGCAGACGCTGTTTTAGTGAGTAAGCAAAAATCACTACTCACTCAGTGACTTTTCTCAATTGATAGAAGCCGATTGATTTAAGCAAAACACGCTCTTTCTAGGTTTTTCAGTGGTGAGCAAAAATCACAACTCACTCAGTGACTTTTTCTCAATTGATAGAAGCCGATTGATTTAAGCAAAACACGCTCTTTCTAGGTTTTTCAGTGGTGAGCAAAAATCACAACTCACTCAGTGACTTTTTCTCAATTGATAGAAGCCGATTGATTTAAGCAAAACACGCTCTTTCTAGGTTTTTCAGTGGTGAGCAAAAATCACAACTCACTCAGTGACTTTTTCTCAATTGATAGAAGCCGATTGATTTAAGCAAAACACGCTCTTTCTAGGTTTTTCAGTGAGTGAGCAAAAATCACAACTCACTCAGTGACTTTTGCTCAGTTGATATAAGCCTATTGATTTAAACAAAACACCCTCTTTCTGGGTTTTTCATTGAGTGAGCAAAAATCACTACTCACTCAGTGACTTTTGCTCAGTTGATATAAGCCTATTGATTTAAACAAAACACCCTCTTTCTGGGTTTTTCATTGAGTGAGCAAAAATCACTACTCACTCAGTGACTTTTGCTCAGTTGATATAAGCCTATTGATTTAAACAAAACACCCTCTTTCTGGGTTTTTCATTGAGTGAGCAAAAATCACTACTCACTCAGTGACTTTTGCTCAGTTGATATAAGCCTATTGATTTAAACAAAACACCCTCTTTCTGGGTTTTTCATTGAGTGAGCAAAAATCACTACTCACTCAGTGACTTTTGCTCAGTTGATATAAGCCTATTGATTTAAACAAAACACCCTCTTTCTGGGGTTTTCATTGAGTGAGCAAAAATCACTACTCACTCAGTGACTTTTTCTCAATTGATAGAAGCCAATTGATTTAAGCAAAACATCTGACTTTTCACTGATACAAACTGATTGTTCTAAGCAAAACACGTTCTTCCAGGGCTAATGTGAGGTGGTCATTATTTTGTTACTTGTTGTGTTTAGTTGAATAAGTACTAGGGCAACAGAGTCATTACACAGGTGTCTCCAAAGTAGGCGCTGTTAGAGGTACCTGCTCTTCCTGTTTGATGTCGGTGGGGTGGGGGGTCTGGCATCAGATTTGCGACGCTGGCATCGTGGAAACCGTGGAATGAGGGGTGGTTGGCCTTGAACCGGCCAATGAAGCATTTAGAGATGCCATTGTGCCCATCTGAAAGAAATTTATACTTCGTAAGGATTTCACTACTCCTGGCCGGGATACGTGCACCACTTAGGCAGTTTTATGATCTCACATTCTTGTTGTTACAATCACCATGTAAAGGAAAACACCGTGATAAAAGAAAGAATTCTAATTTCTGCGGCCAGGCGGCTTGTCGTGAAAAGCGACAGCCCCGTCGTCTTCGAACGAAATTGTTTCACATCAATCATCTAAAGACATAATTAAACTAAAGTTTTATCCAAATACTTGTCCTGTATGCTGACATCACAAGAATTTCATGATTTTTGACCCCCCCCCCCCTTTCTTGCGACAGCTGATCACATTCGTGTGACATCACATAGTTTGAAATTTTACCCCAAGAAATGATTAAATTAAAACAGCTATTCCGTAATTGGTTTTATTCATATTTAAAGTACTTATTATTTATTTATTATTTAAACATGCTCGTACAGATAGTGTTGGAAATATTTTATAGATTTTCGTAAATTCAAGTATAGAGTACAAGGCTACAAGGCCACGTGTTAATGTTTACTGTCCTTCTCTCACTTGGTACTAGAAATGGAGAAAGGGTACATACATGTAATCATTCAAACTGCCTCATATTTTGTAATTGTAAATAAAGCGGAGACTTTTAGCATCTTCGTCAAACCCTTTTGGGTTTTAAGATGTTGATATGTAAAAATTATAAATGTTTTTGTTTCAATAGATAAATTAAAAATTATAATTATATAATTCTGATTTCTTGTTTTAAAGCTTATAAGGCAGCAATAAGGGGAGGCATAAGAAAGGAAAATATATATATATTAGATATTGAAATGTGACGTCACGAAATTTAGGACCCCTCACACACTTCGACACTTCCCCCCAAAACGTGGACGTAATTTTTGGATGGCCCCTAAGAAAAAGCAAGTATACATAATATAATAATACGAATGAGGGTAATTCAATTTTGGTCTTACCCGCAAATGCGCCAAGTCCTCCAACTTCGTTAAATCGGCCAGCTCCAAGTATAGGCTATATATCAGTAGCCATCCATAAACACCGGCGACACAAAACAGTATCCATATCAAACATATCAAGATATTATATGCAAATATCATGTCATTCACTATCGAAGCGAATATGAATGCGACAAGGCGGAAAAGTATGAAGACACCGAAACTGTACAACCAAGGCACTATGCGTTTCTCATATTCCTAGAAAAAAAAAACATATTTATAATAACAATCCAGGCTTTAGAGAAATAACAAAGCTGTGGAAGCCACAAATGGTGATGACACAACATGTAACAAATTATAAATAAATGTTCACATACAACACTGCGAAAGCAAAATAATCTTGTCACTTTTACAAATTGAATGAATTTCAAAAATAACAATACCTTATTTTTACTCTGTGCAACTAACTATTGGATGGCGGCATGAACGGAATGAATGGTGAATGATTAGGTTATTGTTAGAATGAATGGTAAAGCTTACATATAGTCCGCCCGACTTATCTGTGAAATGGCAAAAAATAGAACTACCTACAGCCGCCATGTTAAAATTTTATATGAATTAGGGCTGCCAGTTAAAAAAAAGTTTTTTATTCATTATTTCATTCAACAGCCTCGTTTTTAACACTATAAACTATAACATTATCCCAAATGGATTCTGAGCATTGTAACATATGATTAAAATGATATATTCATGTCTTTGACGATTATTTGACGACTGGCAACACTAGAGTGAATAAAACGACGCTCTTCATTTCACAAATAGGTAGGAAGCACTATAATAGGTATGGAGGGCTATCTCTGTGTAAAAAAATATCAAAGGGCATTAAATTGGTGGCACTATATAAGTTTTAACTAAAGCCTTTATTACATTATATTATTACCATTTTCAACCATTGAATACACTAAAAATATTAATTATTTAAAATCAGCGCACTCTTTACTCTGTCTATCACTGCTACGTTATAAACGGTTATCGCACATACTAGTGGTATTCTAGTTGGTTTCTGAGCTATTACTTTTATTTTTACGACTGGACATTTTCCAGTACAACACCATAAAAATGATCATATTGTTACGAGTTGCAGGATTCGAATTAGAATGCCATTGGAATTATTATATAATTTATTAGAATTACACAAACATGTATAGCACAGGTACAAATATAACTGTACACAACCAATCCAAACGTAAAGCACGATGCACTCACACGCGCAAAGTCCGTCACTAACGTCTTGCTTCGCTTGTGGCTATTGCTAGACTGCTCATCCCTCCCTTGGGGGCATTGCTTTATACTGTACAAATACAATATGTCTGCTTGACCGCGCGGACTGAATTTCCAACCACATCCGTCTAATGACTACTATAAAAGATTACAATACACAATGGACTGTTTTTTCAATCACAAATTTTAAACACAAAGAAAACAAAAGATGTCTAAATGCCGAAAAGGTAATAACATGTGTTTCTACAGACGCAGGTGTGAATTTTCTTTTGTCGGCAACTCGGTCGTACCAATATTTATAATCAAACATGCACATTAAGAGCTATTTGAAACATGTGAATATCTAGCTCACACATGTTTTACTTCTAAAATTATTTTCATAATGGTGCTGCTTCATCAATTGAAGCGTATTAATAATATATAACAGGATAATTAATTACCTTTCGTAAGGCGTTGATGAGTATAATCGAAGTTATTAGTACTGCAATGGAGCCCAACCAGGAAAACAGTGAAAACACTATCAAGACATTGCGAACTGAAATCAAAAATGACCATCATCATTGTGATCTTCACCAAATTCATTCCGATGTTTGTCTGACTATGTCACAGCTGATAAGTTTTACTAAAGTTAGATCTGTAAATATAGTGGGGGTGCTCAAATGGCAGACTGCGATCAACCAGTTGACCGCAATTCGGTAGTAGACAGTATGAAAAATATAAGCTGATTTTAATATACATCGTAAATTACGATCTAAATATGACAAAAATAAATTGTTTTAACTAAAATATTAAATATTATTGATATTTTTGAGAAATAAAATTGTTATATTGCAGCCATTAGCCACGTGACAATGAACTCCGATCTGAGCGCGTGACGTCATAGTGTGCAAAACACAAAAAGTTATCAATGACTTCTCAGATAACACTTAATGAAACAGATGTTTGTTTTGCACACTGTGACGTCATGCGAGACGCCATGACAGCTTGACGCGTTTTTGTGACGAAATGTCAAATTATTTATAAAATTGCTAAATTATATTTAATTAATGTTGTTTTTTTGCTGAAATATTAATATTTTGGCTAAAATAGACCATAATGCTAAAAATAAACCTGTTTCTCCAAAATTGTCAACTACTGAATTGACCAGTTGACCGCAATTGACCAGTTGACCCCATTCAAACCAGTTGACTGTGATCAAAGAGATTATTGCGAGTGCTGTTAAATCACCAGCAGTTCAAGTTTGAGCACCCCTTATTTTACAAATGTGCTGCTGCTTTCTAAAGGGAGACTGGAACCTGGACATTAATGGCATATCACAACTTAAGGTTGTTATAGCGGCATACTCCAGACCGGGGGTGGTAGCCATCCAGACGAGCTAATGCCCTACCACCTGGCAGTGGGTTATTTTGTTGCCTCTTAGAAAAGGCCACCTAGCTACAGGAAATTGTATTCTTTTTCCATTTTCCAAAAAATATGTTTGTCTTCTTCTTTGCCAAAAACAAATTTGTTTCATTTAGTTATGAAAATAGAACTACAAAAATATGAGCTCCTTATACTAACATAATGGTCTGCATTACACTTTTCAATTGCCCATAATTGTTTTTCTGGGGCATTCTTATGGAAAATCGAAAATTACAATGAGCATTATCTAATATTATACTAAATATATATTTTGATCTATTATACTTTGTAGCTCATATTTTTATATGGCAGTGAAGCTTAGTTCTTAGCCTTTACTCGACCAACATAAATAAAAAATGTGTCCTACAATAGGTTAGTCTATGGACTACTTTGTTGAGTTTTGTAGACACAAAATAACAAAGCTGAATTTTTATGTTTATAATAAACATAGTATTAAGATCAGTGTTTTTATTATAATAACAGCCCATAAACATCCCATTCTTGGGCTTACATTGTGAGAGGAATGGACAGTATACCCGCCACACTTGTCCAGGGTGGCTTGGCAGGTTTGACACATCATCTCGATGTGCAGGATTCATCACAATACTTCACTGTTAGCATGTATGAATTGTGAAAATTTTAATTCAGAAACATTAATTCAGAAAACCCGCCTAAGTGTTGTGTTGATGATAGAATTCGACAGATGAATGGCCCACTCGGTATTACCCGTAGAATACAATACATAATTAAATTATTATATACATAAATAATAATAAATATACTTACATACATGTATTAAATTAACAAAGATATAATGTAAAATATTTGAGGTTGCTTAGAGAGAGTAAAATGCATTGATTTTGGATTGAGTTTGGGATGCATATGCTAACAATTAAGCTAATGGCTTTTAGTAGCATATCATAATTAATTAACCCATTAATATTTAGAAAATACATACCAGCTGGACTGCCAACATATACAAATTGATAGCTAATAACGTAGTAGCCAGTGTGATGGAATCCTGGTGTTGCCATGTACAGGCAGTACAAGTCAAATATGCTCTGGCTGAATGTGAAGACTGCTATGAACTAAAAAACAAAATAAATTCAAATTTAAAAGGTACAAACTTATGTCTGTAATACTAATAATACGGAGACCTGAGCCAACAGTGGGAAATCTCTAAATAAATATTATTATTTTTTACTGATAACAGACTTATTTTGGGCGTTATAAAATTTCTTAGAAGTCAGCAACGCGTTAGCGACACCCCTGGTGTTGCAAATGTCCATAGGCGACAGTAACCACTTTTCATCAGGTGGGCCATCTGCCTGTTTACCTACTTAAGGCAATAAAAAAAAGACTTGACAACATGGCATATGTTTTCATCTGAACCTTAACACTTAAGTACTACCATCGAAACTAGGTCAAGCCTGTCTCCTAGAAGTTAGTTTCTTTCAGTGATTTAAAGTAACTGAAATCTATCTAACTATATAAATTTTAGTAAAAGAAAACAATATGAACTAATCATGACTAGAATAGTAGGTAGACTAGAATCTAGAGTAGACCGATCTTACATTCTAAGGACTAATGAACATTTATGCCTCTATTAGGTTTATGTATATACTAGCAGCCCCGGCAGACATTGTCCTGCTCAGAAAAAGTAAAAAATCTAGGTACCAATCCCAGCACCACCTACCGGTTCCAATTGCAAATCTAAACCATCCGGGAACCCACTCAAACACACAAAAACAAAATTGTTCCAGGAGATTAGGAGGATTCTAGAATCCGATCTCAGCACCACCTATTGGTTCTAATTGTGAATTTAAACCGTTCGGGAACCCACTCAAACAAATATAAACAAAATCACCAAATCTGGTCCAGGTGATTAGGAGGATTCTAGAACCCGATCTCAGCCCCATCTACTGGTTCCATCAGCATAAAAGTCCTATGTCTGTCCCCTGGTTCAAAGCTACCTCCCCACCAATTTTCAGCTACATCGGTATAGCTGTTCTTGAGCTATAGATAGTGTGACTAACACAACTTTGTTAGTTACACTATTTATGTATTAAAATTAATATGCAAGTGTCTGCATAATTATATTTAAATACATAGAAGAAGAACACATTAATAGAAGTATTACCAAAGATAAAAATCCAGTGATCAATGAACCCCTCTGCAAGTCCAGAAAAAATGCATCATGCAAAATTGGCTTTTGGTACCATGGCACATGTAAAGAACGTACTGATTTTGATGAACGAAGATTTGTTGAAGATCTGTAAGAAAATTAAATAGGTACATATTCGGAAGTATCCACAATTTTTGGTATTCAATAGATTAGGTAC
Source organism: Dendrolimus punctatus (assembly GCA_012273795.1). Classification (NCBI taxonomy): domain Eukaryota; kingdom Metazoa; phylum Arthropoda; class Insecta; order Lepidoptera; family Lasiocampidae; genus Dendrolimus; species Dendrolimus punctatus. Next base: position 25,022,625 of record CM022527.1, read on the forward strand.
TCGCATACCAGACAAATAATACAACAAAATGAAGGGAAAACTGCTATTTATAACGACTAGGAATTTTTAACATAATAAAAAGTAAATAAAGCAGTTTTCACAGAGATTAGGTAATAATTTAGATTCTTCACTTATTAATATTAATAATATATTCCACATACTTTCCAGTGTAATGTGAATAAACAGACGGTGTCGATCGATATGTAGAAGGTGTCTTTCTTCCGTACATTTTTATAGAATTCTAAAAACAAGTCTGTTGACGCCCAATCTACGTTTCTCTTAGAACGTTACTTCTTCTTAATCTTAAACCACATTCAACATTCGGATCGGATAGAATGATAAGTTATTTAATATATTAAATGTTTTTTTAAGCAGATTTTATTTAGAAAGAAACTGTTTTCTTTCAAAAAGCCACGCCTGAAAATTGTTTGGATTTCTTAGTGTCAAATTAACTGCCAAACTGTACAATCACTCAACAGGGACTCCACTGTCAATTGTCATAGGTATCAATCAAAATGTTATTTTTATTATTTTATTTAGGTTTATGGCTTGGCAGATAGGCTTTTAAGCCAGATCTTCGTTTACAATACAGTTTACAGAACTGTAGGTAATCAGCTAGTGCCATTCAACGGAGTTCTTGTGACAACTCAAAAGGCTACATTTGACTATACAGTTCACATTTCTCACAAAACACATAATTACTACTCAAAAACTATCAATATCCTACAACTATTGTTCATTTTAGAGTAATTTTACACATTTTTAGAAAACAAAACTGCACAGCACAATATGGAGAGTGGTGAGTTTTTGGCAGGAACTGAAAGGAGTTTCAGTTCCTGCCAAAAACTCACCCAATTAGAATGTCATCGTACATCATCTCGGATAATAATTATGAGTCAAGGGACATTATCTGTAAGGCTTCCTGTTTAAAATCCTTGTAGTTTGAAACAAAATCGCATATTTTTAACACACCCAGTGTTAGAAATATGCGATTTTGTTAATTACACCGGACAACATAACTAAGTATTTATTTATCTACTCTTAAAAAGTATCAATGGAACTCTTTGAATATAATCATCAGTGTACAAAAAAAATACTCTGAACTGTGCTCTTAGACACATAAATTGACAAAGAGACATAAAAAATCACAGAGTACAGAATAATCTATTACAAAAATTCAAAAATTCGAGACTTAGAAAATTGAAAAAGAAATGGACCCTTCAAAATTATATGCTAATAATTCCAACGCTCAAGTTAATGAAAAGCCTTGTCGAGATTCAGAGTCTAAAACAAAAATACACGAAGGACATTCTGTTAAGTCGCATCACGGAGCTTGCTGTAAGTTCTGGGTATATGTTACATCCGGGTAACTAATCAAAATGGAAACATAAACTCAGCCTACTACGCTAGCCCATGGACCTAATGCAGCGCAATGGCGCAGCAAAGTCTTCTATTATTTAGTTAAATAAATAATAATAGATGATTTACGCTACAATCTCCAATCCTATACGTCAATTCTTATGTTTACTTGTTTACTCCCTTTTTAGAGTACCCATATTACAGTGCTCAAAAAAAAATACGCATTCTACAACTTGCAGATATTAAAAGCAGAGTACATTCTATAGTATAGCATAAAGAGCAGGCGCGCGCCACATACGACACTACACTAACGACTGTCTAGTGTCGTGAAAGTGTGGGTAAACCAAGCCTTCAATCGCCGACGATAGAATGCACTACGATCTGTAGGTATAAAAGAAAATTTCTGACCCATTATCTTCATTTTTCCCGTAATGTGGCAACCCATATCAATTTATTTTAACATAAAATATGATTGTCCAAACACAGGTGTTTGCCACAAGCAACCCAACCATTCTCGTTCGTACTACGGCCATCTGTTCTGCATAGGGTGCTTTCATAAGTACATTTGGAGCCCTGGTAAACGGGATAACTCTGGAGATAACCTTACAATTAAACACAATGACGTCACCTGTGACGAAAACAAGTGATTTGAAAGTCTATTTATACTATTAGAAAATTTGGTCCAGAATTGTGAACACAAGATGTTAATTTTACTCGGAAAATATTTTGTTTGTAAACTTTTTTCTAACGTAAGTCACGTTTTAAATAAAATATAATAATAATCAGTCGCTTCCTATATCTTACTACCATTCACTTGCCTTATCATAATACGAGCTAAACTCAAATGCGTCCTTGAAGTTTGTACGCGTAATTGTGCAGAACACAAGTTCACAGCAGAGCTAAGAATGTTGCCCTCTCACTCTATCGCTTTCTGGACTCGCATGCCATCTCTTAAGTACAACATAGCGTGAGGTGCAATAAACGTTAACATTCGATTAGACCTGCTGAAACTCAAGGAACTAACATCGCTCAAAGATATTTAAATTTTGCGCGTAGTAGTCTACTTGTTAAAATTTAATAAATATACAACGGTAAAGTAAAAGAATAGTGAGATATTGAAATCTGGCTAATGTAGTAAAACTCTATGGCTGGTTTCAGAGTCACGCTTGCCTCGGCGCAAGTGGTAAGCGACGCGGACCACAAGCTAGGTATTGCCTTGAGTCCGTGTCCAATGTGTCATTCACGTTGATCCACAGAACACTAGTACTCTCTAACGAGAGATTGATTGATTGCGTTGATCGCACTATCTCGCGACAAAAACAAAACTTCAAAAGCCAGTAAACCGGGTGGTTCAGTGGCTTTTGAACTGTGTTTACGAGACCCGCTTGCTACTCGCGTCAGCGAGACTCTGAAACCAGCCTATTAGTTTAACTATTTGTTAATATGTGTTTGAACCTAGGTTTAAGTAACGATGTTCATATGAGTCAGGTAAAAGCAAGCAAATCATACTGCGTCTTGTAAAAAACTCTTGTAACCGTAACGTAGAATAATTGGACACTAATGTAAACTATAAAATGAAACAATTAACGCAAATATAACATTTTATTATAAAGTCTTATGTAGAAATATATACAAATAGTACAAACATAGATCTTTTATTTTTATCTAATTACCAAAAGTTATTGAGGACATATTTTCTTTATCCTTCTGCAATTAATTCACGAATGAAATTTTAGTTTCTGCGTGACTTTGTTTTTCGTTTTAATTATTATAATATTTTGACTTTTTTGAAAACAAGTTCATATCCTTCAGTTCAGGTTATTGTTCATTTATTACAGAAGAATGCAAAGGTATTACAAGTGCCCTGTGAAAAACGTTTACTCATAACACATTGCACAGTTGGCGCTTGTTCTGTATTACTCTGTTCTTGTTTTTAGTAGAATTTGTAATTTTTAGTGTTTTTGTAGAAAATCTCATTTAAAACTTTCAATCAACGTTATCATTTAAAACATTTTTAAATGTATACCAGGTATAAATTTCAAGTTTTAATTAGCTTTTTTACAATTTCGTAGGTTTCAAGAATTGTAAGAGATCTTGATTAAATTCGCCAAAATAATAAGTTATAACATGGTGCGTTAATAACACGCATCATTGACATAATAATATGCGCGATGTATCTATTACAAATTACAGATGTGTAACTCAGGAGTGATTGATTTAAAAGATGTATAATCTTTCAAAATTCGAAATCACTCTTTAAATCTTTGATTTTAAAAATACATCTTTAACTCACTACCTTAAGATTGATTTTGGTCACGTGGAATGATGAAAACTAACAACTCAGATACTTGGATGTAGTTTGAGACAGTAGATACAGGATATTGTGAATTGAAAAGAGATAAAATGCGCACTCTAAGATACAATGATGATACACAGTAAATTAGACTCTCTATGGTTAGTTTAAAGCTTAAAACCGATCAACTGAATGAATTATCTCATTCGAAACCAAAGATTTAAAAGAGTGAGTTAATTCTTTCAAGGAAAAAGATTTATAAATCACTGATCTCATTGGTGATTTAGTTTGCGCATCGCTATTACAAATTTCCAAGACAAACTCAGACAAAGCGACGAGTGGCAGTTATTTCGACATATACAAACGTAACTCACACTTATTCAAATAAATATAGTCTTTTGGTTAACATTTATAATATCAATCAAACACGAGTACAATTTTATTATTTAAACAAGGGGTCTATTCTAAATATTTCTTGCACAGGATTTTTATAATAGGTACTTGAAAAAACAGAATAAAACAATGGTATTAAGTCTTATTTGGTGTAACATTATAAATTCGCATTAAGAGTAAACCTGCTTTACGTTTGCTTTAGTCAAAAAGTGAGGTAGTTTACGAAACTGGCGAGTTAAGCCCTAATTGCTGTTTAAACTACTATGAGAACAAACATCGCTTCTTACCTCATACAAATGTTGATCAGGCTTTTAGATATAGGCAGGACCCACTGACCTCTATTATTACTACTGGAATAGTTGCTGGATATAAATTGACTGCCAAAGTACGTGCAAAACTTATATGCGTCCTTGAAGTTCGTACGGGTTCTTGTGCAGGACACAGTTCTAAGGTTCACAGAGAGAAGGGAAAGGGGAGTGTAACTCTCACTAGGCACACTTCGGACTCACATGCCATCTCCTTCACACAACATACTAATAGGTTTAATAAACGTTCTCATTTCATTAGACGTATGGAGGTCATGGAGGTAACTTCATTCGAAACGTATTTAAGCTTTGCGCATACTGTAAACACTTGTTTAAAGTAACTCACGTTTCTTTTTAATAAATGTATTTATCTTTTTAAATTATTTATTGTATTAATTGGAGATTCATCATGAGAAAATGTGTATACTTGAAAGTGAGTATATCATAAACAAGATTACTTCAATGGGACTCACGCTATCGCCATCTTGACTATCAGTGCCAAAATGGTTCCAATCAAATAAGCGGAAAAATGAAATGATGGCAGCTTGTCCAATTACTACAACACAGATCAGTGACGAGGTCAGATTTAAGGGGGGGAGGGGGCTTGTAATTCATGCTTAAGCTTAAGAGCTTAAGCTCCCCTTCTTCTAAACTGTAAAACACATTGATACAAGAGCAAAATAACTCCTGCTGTTCTTGAGGACTTTTTAAGTTAACAGATGAAGAAAAGTACACTTTCAAATTTCTAAAAAAATTATGCCCCCCCCCCTTTCTTGACTTAAAATTACAATATAGATTGAAAATAATAAACACTTAAAATAAAACAAATGCGAAAATAAATTTACAAACGTGATTTTATACTACACTATGTTACCTCTTGAAAAAAACGTAAAAACATTGGCATACATATTACTTATCATTCTAAATCGAGTGGGATTATCTTTAGTTATCTTCAAAAACCATACAAAGTCAACAAAAACTGATTATCGATAACTGACAATTATCAAACAATTATTATCCTAAGGATAAGCTATTCAATAAATAAAATATATCTATCCCATATGATAACTAATACTGCAAGACTGGATGAAAGGACATATTACAATATTGAAAAACTGGATAAATTCAATTTAATATAATTTTACATATTTAACATAATCACTTCATCGCTTGCTACTGCTAAAACCAAGCTCAAATGGCGTTGTTTAAGGTCTAGGTGTGTAAAGCGGCCACTTTTGCAGATTTTTATTACGGGTATAATACGACAAGTACCAAAATAAAGTGGATCTTAATGCTGTCTTACATCTACCAGTATATCTTGACATGCGTCAATTTTACTAGGCGTTCAAAAGGAGCCGCTTTAGGCCCCCTAATATGGTTTGTTATATTTTATTACATCTCTTTATTTGATACAAGAATTTGAAAAATAAAACAATAAATGTTACATAACTCATTCATCCATGCACATTTTCAATTCTCAAGCAAATGCAATTTTGAGTATACTTAATCAAGCAACAAAAAGTTATTATACAGTAAGATAACATACAAATCGGAACGAATAACATAATTTCTTTTTCAAGAAGCAACAAGTATACGACCCATGTAAGACCTCCTAACTGTCTAAGCCGTGATGTTTGCGCTTTATTCTGGCATAAGGACCAATATCCGGGTCCATAACGAAGTCGTAGAGAACGCTCGACCAACTGTTGTGCTGAGGTAGACTGTCGTAGAATTCTGAAGCTATGCGTTTCACCTACAAAAAAAAACAAGATTTTTAGCTATCCATAGTTTTCTTAGTAATGACAGTTAAAAAAAATAGTGACAGTTGTGGCGGGACCTTGGAGGGTGACGTTTCGTTGTGTCAATTTATGTTCAAAGAAGTATAATTAATAAGTAAATACTAGTGGTCGCCCATGATCGAAATTCGACCGTAATAATTAGTGTCACAGACTATACTTCTATAATCACAGATTTCGCCAAATCTACACTGTTAATTTGTCTTTAACAATAAACAAAAGTGTATATATCGTGTGTGTGTGTGTGTCAAATACATGGTAGTGTTTTTTATTAATTGAAAACGTGAGTGAATAAAGGTGATATGTCGCATATTCGGTTTTTTGCTTTTTTTGCGTAAATGAAGGGTATAAGTCGATACCAAATGAATACAGGCCTCAGACCATAGATATAAGGCATATTTAAAAAAATAAAAAGTTGAGAAAGGTGTTAAGTTCAGTTCAGTTTAAAATAAAAGTAAAACTTTTATCTCGATTTACTCAGAATTGGAATTATGCGACTTATCACCTTCATCCACTCATGTCTTTAATTGATTTAATGAATTTTGTAAGCCTAATTTTAAAAAAAATATAAGGGTTCTGGACGCCTTCCCTATATAAGTGTGCGAAATTTTATACTCCTCCGTCTGTGCAATTTTCGTAAAAAGGGTACAAAGTTTTTGCTGTGTTTATCTTTCACGTATTAATATATATGTTACAGTCATAGTAATTAAATAGCTATTATATATAATGACTGGTCATTATATATATGAGCAAAATTGATTAGACAATGTGATAAATTAATCACTTTATCCGGATATTATTCATAATAGCGGGTCAAAGTTAGCCAAAGTATTAAATATTTTTTTTATTATTGTAGTCTTTAAAGAGTGATACCAAATACTTGCATTGATGTGTTTTAAAATTTTGTTTTTTGCTAGTGAGCTTTAAATTTATAAATTAAAGTTAAATAACTTTATAACAATGTTAATTAACATAGAATTATTATCTATGACAATGTTATTTTAATTCTAAGGCAAATTTAAATATAATTTTGGGTGCGGTATATACAGATATACGGCACTTTTATTTATTACTTGAGTTATAAAATTAGTTTTGGGTGGTTATAAAAAAAAATAACCACGAAGGCTAAGGCGCCTTAGCCTTCTACCCTATATATTAAAGTTCGGATTTTTGCATAATAAATAAATGTGCCGTGTATCTATAATTGTATAATCCATAACTTTATATTCTTTACCTATGCCTACTTGTTTTATTACATTATCCAAGGTTTCGAAGATATTATATAAAATTGCTAGTTAACGAGATTAATTCTGTGTCAATTGTCACTTTAATTAAATACAGTAAACATTATAAATAATGGCTAGATAATATATATAATATCCGGATTTATTACTTTGGCTGTAACATATAGATTGATAAGAGTCAACAACGGTTGTAGGATGTTGTTATTGTTTTTAAGTTAGAATTATGTGTTAAGTAGAAAGTATTGACTTAGCTACTATGGCTCAGGAATTACAGGTACGAAACTCCAAAGAACTACACACCTCCGGTAACCTCCTTCCGGGCACTGCTGGGAAGTCATGATGCTCATTGTGGTACCCAACGTTGAAGGTGATCCAGTTTAAAGGGCCATAATACGAGTAGGTCTCGAATCCCTTACGAAACATGTAATGCTCTGAGACGAAGTGTCCTAGAAAAAAAAAAACATTTGGTACAATTTAGTAAATTAAAGCCTGGCACGTCCTAACACATATACACATTGTGCTTGTGTAGTAAACACTCCGTACAGTGCCATCGGCTATGGACATTCGCAACACCAAAGGTGCTACAAATGCGCTGCTGCCCTCTTAAGGGAGACTGGAACCTGGTCACCGGGGGTGGTAGCCATCCAGTCGGGCAAATACCCTACCACCTGGTTGTGGGTTGTTTTGTCGCCTCTTACGACAGGCCGCCGCAGGAAATTTTATTATTTCTCTGTTCCGGCAAGGTGGTGTGACGTCATACTGCTTTCGCATCATGAAAAGTATGTCTGTCTCTCTCGCGCGCGGTCAAACTTGTAAATATGTAGGAGACAGTTAATGTTTTGCTTTTGCTCATAAATATAGTGTTCTTTTTTGCATTCATCAGTTTTTTTATTGTTAAAAAGTATCCTAGAGTACTTCCATAAATTTAAGGCCTAAGAATACATAGTAACACATCTAAACCAAAAATGGATACTTATTATCTAGAAATATAAATAATAATTCAGACATACACAACACCAAAATTAATTATTAAATCTATCGAATACTGTGACACTGCTAACGGGAAAACTCAACACAACTAAATTATTTAATTTACATATAAACACTATCTGCCCCGACAGACGTTGTCCTGCCATGAAGAAATAAAATTTAGAACCCGATTGCAGCGCCACCTACCGGGTCCAATTGTGAATCTAAACCATCCTCGAATCCCCTTGAAATCATACAAAAAATTTCATCAAAATCGTTCCAGCCGTCTAGGAGGAGTTCAGTGACATACACACGCACAGAAGAAATATATGTATATTAAGATTACATTCCTTTTGAAGCTTATTAATAACTTTAAATTCAAATTTTTAATCAAAATAATTTCCATTGGAGAACACTTTTTGAAGGTCATACATATATCTTATTCTATTTATATCTCAAGTTCTTTTTTTTTAATAAGTTTTATACAGAAGTATGTTATAGAATGACTTTTGAAGAATTAATGGAGTTGTAGCAAACAGTGCGTATTCAATAAGACAGAAACACAATAAAAGTAAAGAAAAATATTACTATAGTTATAATAAAGACATGACATATCATTTCTTGTTAAGTTATTTAATACTCTTTATTTTTTCAAGTCGGTTTTTTCAAACGAAGTATTTTTATTATATATATGTCGCAGAGCGGCCTCGTTCTCACGACATCTCCTTTAGTTATTGCAGGTTTAGTGGGCGTCATCAGGGTAAAATGCGAGCATAAAACACATGGCCAACGGTTTATACACTTTTAATTTAGATTTAAAAGACATTTTAACATAGTTTAGACCGAGCAGCGGGTTCAGGGCACCGCTCATACTTCTAACTTAAAACACTTTCTTTAAATTACTCCATGGTCCAACTCGACCTGCTGCCATCAACCAAATGTGTCACAAAAACTCCTCAGTCTACCGAAGTAGATACTACCAAAGTATAGAGGGCGTCTGACCCCGCTCCGCCATATGCTCTGCTCTGATAGGTCGTTTATTAAATCAATATTCATAACTTTTATTAGGTTAGAACGATCTTTTAGTTATAGAAACATTTAAGACATCAAACCAAATTAAATTCACAATTTTAGAAGCAATTAAAATGTAAACAAATAATATTGTGCGTTATACATCCAAACAATAAAAGAACACTAAAAGAAAGAAGAAGAAGAAAGAACAATAAAAGAGATACAATGCCGCCTCCAGGTCCCTCAAAAAGCAGCTAGCGAGAGCAAAATTCGACCACATCGGCAGAATTGGTGAGCGCCTCTCTAGTTACCCTTCTGGGACTAGAGCTTTTTGGGCCCTCGCCAAAGCTGTCGAGGGAAACTTCTGTCGGGCGTCTCTTCCAGCTCTGCGCACAATGGACGACCGTCTGGCACATGCCGCTAAAGATAAAGCCGATCTTCTAGGTGAAATCTTTGCGGCCAATTCGACTCTTGACGACGGGGGAGAAACTCCACCTACTATCCCAGAGTGTGAGTCTAGAATGCCGGAGGTGCGCTTTACTCAAAAAGCAGTCCGATGTGCTCTCCGCTCTCTCGACGTCAAGAAGTCTTCTGGCCCTGATGGTATTCCTGCCATTGTGCTGCAGACGTGTTCAGCTGAGCTGTCCCCAGTCCTTGCCCGACTTTTTACTCTCTCTTACCGCAAAGGTTGTGTCCCCGCTTCGTGGAAGATTGCCCATGTGCACCCTGTCCCCAAAAAAGGGGACCGTACAGACCCGTCGAATTATAGGCCTATAGCAATAACCTCTTTGCTCTCAAAGGTGATGGAGCGTATTATCAACGCGCAGCTTCTGGGTTACCTCGAAGACTCCCAGCTGCTAAATGATCGACAATACGGCTTCCGCCACGGTCGCTCAGCTGGGGATCTCCTGGTTTACCTAACCCACCGTTGGGCTGAAGCCATTGAGAGCAAAGGGGAAGCACTGGCAGTTAGCCTAGATATTGCTAAGGCCTTCGACCGGGTCTGGCACAGGGCTCTTCTTTCGAAGCTGCCATCGTATGGGATACCTGAGGGACTTTGCACCTGGCTATCCAGCTTCCTTGACGGGCGCAGCATTCAAGTCGTTGTCGACGGTTGCTGCTCCAGTGTCAAGCCCATCAACGCTGGTGTGCCCCAGGGTTGTGTGCTATCGCCAACGTTGTTCATCTTGCATATCAATGATATGTTGTCTATTCACAACATTCATTGCTATGCGGATGACAGCACTGGCGATGCGCAGTACTCTGGTCGTGCAAACGTCCCTCGATCATTTGTGGAGGAAAGTCGGGTTAGACTTGTGTCTGAAGTAGAGCATTCCTTAGGGAGAGTCTCAGAATGGGGGAGACAAAACCTTGTCCATTTCAACCCCAAGAAGACACAAGTCTGCGTATTCTCTGCCAAAAAAACTCCATTCGAGCAAGCGCTTCAGTTTCAAGGAACTCCCCTTACCACCTCCAAGAGTATTGGGATCCTTGGTGTTGACATCGCGAACGATGTACAGTTCAGGGGCCATCTTGAAGGCAAGGCAAAACTTGCCTCCAAGAAGTTGGGAGTGCTAAACCGGTCCAAGCAGTACTTCACACCGCGGCAACGCCTTGTGCTTTATAAAGCCCAGGTGAGGCCGCATATGGAGTACTGCTCACACCTTTGGGCTGGAGCACCTGCCTACCAACTTAATCCCCTGGACTGTATTCAACGTCGAGCCGTTCGCGTTGTTGATGATCCCATACTAACAGATGGTCTAGATACGCTTGGCCTTAGGAGAGATTTTGCTTCTCTCTGCGTGTTCTACCGACTGTATAATGGGGAGTGTTCCGAAGAACTGTTTAGAATGGTGCCTTCGTCCTCTTTCTACCATCGCACCGCTCGCCATCGGTTGGGAGTTCACCCCCACTTCCTTGAGCCGCTTCGGTCATGTACGCAACGGTTCTGTAGAACGTTTCTCTTGCGTACCGTGGGGATTTGGAATGAGCTCCCAGCCGAGGTTTTCCCACAGCGCTACGATATGGAGTTTTTCAAAAAGGGTGTCATAAAATTTCTTCGAGGCCGGCAGCGCGTTGGTGACATCTCTGATGTTGCAAACGTCCATAGGCGACGGTAACCGCTTTCCATCAGGTGGGCCGTCAGCCTGTTTGCTGTACTCCAGCTATAAAAAAAAAAAAAAAAAAAAAAAAAACAGCCCATCCAATTAAAGCTTCCCTCCGACATATATATATTGTGCTGATAAGAAAATTTACCTTAAACTCCTAATTAAAAATAAACTAAATTATAAATAAATAAACTATATATACAAACTAAAATTAAACTATAAAATCTAGTTCCAGACCACTGTCAGTCGGAAACGTGCCCAAAAGACTGACCACATTGCCTCGCTGAATGGCAATGCTGATGCGTTGCCCGAGGTATAAAACAGTCTTTTGGTCTTGTTATTCTTATTTATCTATCATATTTACAAAAACTGTTTAGAAGAATTCGACATGTCTATGGTGCTAAAATATTTATTGTATTTGTGCAACGACGAAGATATTAATTTTGTCTATAGTTAGTTTTGGAAACCGGGGTAGCAAACAAAGAACCTGAGGATATATTACGAGGGTAACACTGTGGTACATTGATATTCAAATATGAAGTGAGAGCTGGAGAATTGATTATGGAACTTATGATATCGTACAAAAAAGTCTTGTCCTGGTAGTGCTTTCTTTCCCTAAGATTATAATGTAGACAAACTGCAGTAAATTAATTGATTTTTAGACTTGTAATTCAAGTGAATAAAAAAAATCAAAGGTCTATTTAGGCACTCAAACTATCAGCGCTATAGGTCACTGTCACCTTTCGTATAACAAACAGTCTACTAATACTAATTTTAAAGCTTACCCGCAACCGGGTGCACTCCCATTGCCATTAAGGAACCGAAGATCAAGTACCCAAGAACACGCCAACCTGAAAAAACAACAAAAAACTTATACACACATATTTATTTATTTATAAATTTACATACATACATAACTTCACGCCAGGTCCCTTGCGGGGTAGGCACGAACAACAGAGCGCCATACAGGCTTATTCTTACACACCTCACTTGCTTCTTTGACATTCATAGTTCTTGTCATGCATGTTCGTCTGTTCTTAAGGCTCCTGACATCACCTTCTGTTAATACACGATCAATTTGATCATGGAAGGTGTGTCGTGGCCTTCGGCGACTTCTGCATCCACCCAGTTTTGCATTGTATATCAGTTTAGTCATTCTTTCATCATACATTCTTTCCACATGCCCGAACCACCGGAGCATTCCTTTCCTTACCTTCACCCCGACACTCTCTCTTTCTTACTTCGATATTACGAACGCGGTCCGCGAGCGTCACTCCTAATAAATTTACAAACATCGCTATCATTACAGTTGTCACCAATACACGCATGATACATTATATACTAGCGGCTCGGCGAGGTTTCACCTGCACTCTGTCCTGTTCCCGTGGTATAATGCGTCGTATTATATAGCCTATGACACTCCTTATTAACGTAGCTTTCGAACAGTAAAAGAATTTTCAAAATCGATTTAGTAGATACAGAGATTCCCCCTACAACGTCATAAACTCACAAACTTTACCTCTTTTTAATATTAGTATATAATAGATACTTATTCAATCGCCATAACATATAATATACTGATGCAAACCGGCCTTTGCAGGTATTTTATTTTTATTACCGCTTTGAATTTGAGTGATCTATTGTTCGCGATAATTTTTTTGTTCACGCCGCCTTTAGACATGTCATAAAACCTTCTTTTCTGTGTTGGTACCTCGTGCCAATTCTTCGAAGCTATTACGCTGATCATTGACGGATTTCAAGAACCAGTAGCCAACATGTTGTTAGGAGGCAATTTTTTAAATAATCGACAGAGTCATATTGCATATTCCCAAATTAAACAAGTTCCGCTTATTTGATGAGTGTAACGGACCACTCTTGGGGCGATACCAGACACCCAGACCATTGTAAATAACGCAAAATTCGTTTCCGAAATTCCATGCCGAGAATCCAACCCGAAGCCGCTGCGTTGCAATGAAGTAGGCCGACAAAGGCTTAAAACTCAGGTTTAAAAACAGTTTTATCTACACTATAAGGGAGAATAATAAATGTAAAAAATTCCATAAGTAGAAAAAGATAAATGATTTTATAACGGGCCTTATCGTTTAAAAGTGCAGTTAATAAATAAAATAAACATAGCACATAAGTACAGAAACAACATAAATAAATATGTATATACACATCATATACCCACACACATATATACATATGACAATACAAACACAGGTATTTATGTCTAAAAGTATTTTATCAAACAAAGTACATATATACAAAATACTAAGATGCTTAACAAATATTAAATACATTTAAAAAGTATCTATATACAAGATATAAAAAACATATTTTGTAACTTGAATCTGTTTTTTACATACATACATACATACATAACTTCACACCAGGTCCCTTGCGGGGTAGGCACGAACAACAGACTGCCATACAGGCTTATTCTTACCACCTCACTTGCTTCTTTGACATTCATAGCTCTTGTCATGCACGCTCGTCTATTCTTAAGGCTCCTGACATCACCTTCTGCTAATACACGATCAATTTAATCATGGAAAGTGTGTCGTGGCCTTCCGCGACTTCTGCATCCATCCACTTTTGCATTGTATATCTGTTTAGTCATTCTTTGATCTGTTTTTTAAATACTTATATCTCCGATAAGTCATTTCTATACTTATTTGGTGACGGCTATACACTTCGTACGATCTTTCGCTTCATCTGAATTCATTAAAAATGTACGGAAAACAGGTTACACAATAAGTTAATAACACTTACCAAATAACTTCACGACTATAGCGTCAAAGAAGACTTGTATCACCAGATTGATCAGTTCCATGGGTGATGGAGGCTTCGGTCTGACCACCAGAGGGCGTATGGCGTAGAAGAACGGCTGCAGGATGAGCCAAAGAAATTTCCCTCCTGTTGTGCAGAAGAGCTTCGCTTCTAGAAGGGTCGGTAAGTCCGTGTCTATCACTTCGTCACCTTGGTACTGGAAAATAAAATATGAAAGATTTTTTTAGCACCTTGCCTGTATGCGAGCTTTTCGCATACAGGCAATCGGTCCCGCCTAATAGAAAATCGACTTCGAACTAAAAAATAATAATATTTTCTACAACCTGAAGTCGGTGCATTGCAACATTGTTGTTGTTTTCATGTTTAACTTAGCGCCGACTTCAAGATATAGACAATATAAATTATTTGCGTTTTAGTTTGAGACGTTTAACGTTACACGTTAACGTGTAACGTTGTTTAACCGAACTCAATTCGGTTTTATATTTTAAGTTAGAAATAATATTATAAGCGCCTGTAGAAAATTTACCACAGGCACGCGTGCACAAGTTTTGCCTTTTCAAAAGCGCTCGGTGCTCTTCAACAAGGATACTCTCGATTACCCTGGGGTCCACTCATCAGACTTGGTTACAATATATGTGACGTTAATATTACATTGTTACAGTTTTGAAAGTAGGAAACATCAAAAAGTAACATTTTTTCACATGATAATCAAAAACAAAAAATGTCGGATTTTTGCGCCACCCTAATAACCCTATTGTACCTATACAATTATAACCGTTTATTTTTTAATCCCAATTTTTTTTCTTAAATCAGTCATCAATCGAAAGTACTAAGTGGCTCCCTTTTAATTTTATAAAATTCATAATATTTACGAAAGATTTTGACTGAGGAGATCTTTTAATTGAGATTGAGGACAAACCAGACCGTGTTGGTCTAAGATGTTTTTAAAATGTCGTTGGGGCTGGTGGCGTCGACTGATTCGGGGGCGTGTAACATGTTTTTTGGGCGAAAGACTCCTTAGTATTTCTCTTACATGGTATAACCATGGAAGAAGGTTAGACTCACCCTGTGATGTTCGAGGTGATATTTCTTGAAGCTTATAGATATTGGTATCCCGATGGGGAGATTCGCGAAGAAGCCGAACAGCCTGTTGTGCAACGGTCGATTGTGGCCGAACGCGAGGTTATGGGCGATCTCGTGGATGGCTGAAAAGAGAACAATTCACGGCTGTTGTGACTGTTTATTCTTCACTTATTGTACAAACCGACGACCCACTTAATGGAAAGTGGATATTCTCGCATGTAAGCGTTTGAAACGATAGTGGCGAAGGCAACGCCTCATGAGCCTTTAGAATGGGACATATTGTTGAGGAGGAATGACAAAGGTTTGTCATAAATATAAATACCTATCTTGTGGACTTTATGACACGTTTACAATTTATCTACCGTTTGTATATGACTAGTTAGATTATAAACTCGTCATACAATATTGAGCTGACTGATAAAAAATCAATTTCCGAAAGTTTGTGTTCGCATGACTCGAAAAGTAGAGATTGATTTCTATTATAATTAAACCCTAAAATCAAAATAATTACTATAAACGTATGTACATGTTTACAATTAGGTGATAGATCACTGTTGGTGCGGAGCGTTCCCTGAACGCTGGTCGCGTTTGCGTTGCCATAAAGCGTGGATACGCGTTCTTATGTATTATTAATGAGTTAGCATATAGGCCAGCCCTTTTGTCCCACGAATATTCTTTTAATCACATTGAAAGGCCTCGATAGAGTTCAAATCAAATCAAATCAAATCATTTATTTGCTTAAAAACATGGTTAGTATTATATAAATATTAGATGACAATATATTGTGTAATGTTTCACATGTTTTTGCCTTTTCAGGCATGCAAATAGCAATTAAATTGAAAATCAACTAATTAACAAAAACAGTGTAGTCCACTAAATCTACAGACATTATTTTTACTTATTTTTCTAAAATTATATAGTAATCATAGATAGTATATCGAGTTCAGAGTTAATAATAATATAATCAAACTGAGTCCACAGCGTAGCGTGGTCGGACTTAGGCTAGGAAAAATAATGTTACATGCCGACACAAACCTGGTTTATTTATTACCTTTCCCGCATTTTGACTTCTTTTGTTTACTTTCTGTTTAAAATTTGTACCTAAGAAAAACATTCTATTGTTATTGTACTTGTTTTATGGCAGTCATTAGGCAGGTGTGTGGAACTGATTCTTAGAAATCCGTCTTAGAAATCTATGCGGACTGGCAGCCATATTGTATCGGTGCAGCAATGGGCCCATGGAGGGATCGGCACGGACGTCTAGCGAAAACCACGATCAAAGCAAGACGTGTACATTCGATAAGCAACATAGTGACGGACTTTGCGCGTGTTTTGAATCGTGCAGTTTGTACTGGTTGT
The DNA here is from genome assembly GCA_012273795.1 of Dendrolimus punctatus. NCBI lineage: Eukaryota > Metazoa > Arthropoda > Insecta > Lepidoptera > Lasiocampidae > Dendrolimus > Dendrolimus punctatus. The sequence goes on from CM022527.1 coordinate 25,039,338, forward strand.
ATCCAGTTATATTTGTACCTGTGGTATACGTGTTTGTATAGTTCTAATAAATTTTATAGTAATTCCAACGGCATTTCAAATCGAGCCCCGCATTCGTAAAAAAACAAAAAGAAATAATGTAAATTCAACTATATATGAAAATACAATAATAAAGATTATCAAAACGTATGTAAAATGGTTCTTATCGTACAAAAACCGTTGCTATATGGAAGGTCAATTCAACAGTAATTGTGTACGTTTGTCACGCGAAATTCAAATGCACCTTCTGATTCTACGCAGACAGATGACGTAATACTCACTTATAAATTATCTACACAGAGCTCTGTCACGTAGTCATAGCAGACAAGGAAACGTACTTGAAGAAAATGTATAACAATATATTTTAGGGTCCCATACTTATTATTATCGTTTACTAATTAAATACATCTCATCATGCTGTCACGTGTCAGCAATAATTACATTACACTAGTGATCGCCCGTGCTCGAAATTCGACCATAATAATTAAAATCAAAAACTATACTTCTATAATCACAGATTCCGCCAAGGCGGTTCATGTATATCGACGGGTGCAAAGCAAAAAGAGATATCTGCAAAATAGCTACTTTACAGGAGAGCGAAAAGATGGTCGTATTAACTTCGTAGTATTTGAAAGAACATACGTAGCTGGCTTCTTTAATGTACGAAATATTTATTGAAATAATGTGATATATGCAAAACAAATAATGTCATATTGTAAAGAATTGTTTAATTAAAACGATTGTACAATAAACTAAAAATCATCATTTTGTAGATAACTTTATTTACTTTGCACCCGTCGATATATGCATGTGTCAAATAAAAAAAAATTGTATTCGTCGCGTGCTTCTTCTTATATACTCGTATAAAATTCTCGTGTCACAAACACAATGTTAGTTACCATACTCCTCTGAAACTGTTTGACCGATTCTCATGAAATTTTGAGTGCATATTGGGTAGGTCTGAGAATCGGACAATATCTATTTTTCATACCCCTAAATGTTAAGGGTTGTGAGTAGTCCACCCCTAATTTAAAAAAAAATATGCCACCGCTTTAAAAAATACATACAACCCTAATTTTCAACCCTCTACGATCAACCCCTATTTTTATTTGTTAAATATCGATTGAAGCTTTTCTGGGCAGGAAGACGTCTGCCGGGACAGCTACTTTCTATATAAACTAATGTGCGAAATTTCATAGTCCGCGCCAGTTTCGTAAAAAAGGCATATACAGTTTTTGCTTCACGTATTGATATACTTAATTATATATAAAATGTAGTCGCATTTAATTATCTTAGGCTAGTCTAACTTATATGTATGTATCTCTTATTTTACTTGTTCAACAGTGAACCACGTGTTTATCAGTGAACATGAAACTAGAAACTCCACTCAATACAATGGTTTTATAAAGGATTATTCAGTGTTCAAGCTATTCAATTATGGTACACGCTTCTACTTGAAGTGAGACAAGCCCAATCAGTACCCTCCTTCAATAGAATTGTTAAGGATTACTATCATAAAGTATGCACTTCAGCTCTCTTAAGGGAGACTGGAACCTGGTCACTAATGCCTGAACACAACTCAACGTTGTTGTGGCGACATACTCTGATCAGGGGTGGTAGTCATCCAGTCGGGCAAATACCCTACCTGCCTGTGCGTTGTTTTGTCGCCTCTTACGACAGGCCGATCGGCCGCAGGAAATTGCATTGTTTCTTCGTTCCTGCACAGATAAAGATGTTTGTATGTTTATGGTTTTAATATATATTAATTACTATACTTTATGTATGTATCACACGTGAAACTATTCAAGGAACCTTGTAAATGCATAATCGACTCGCACCTGGCCATCTATCGATTATCAGTCAATAAAACGTTTAACTGATAATCGATAGACTTTGAAACAATAAATGCTTGTTATCTGATATGAAATGGCGAAATTCTTGAAAGCTGATTATATATCACTTACGTGACTAACTTCGCATTTCTTACATTCAAAAATAAGATAAACTATATCAGTTCATAATTGTCAAATCAACTCAAAGTCTGAAGTGTCAGGGGAATGACTGATATAGCGGCCTCGCATCTCCAAGGCGTATTTCCCAGTTTATTTATTTTTTATTGCACAAGTTCAGCTGACAGGCAGGCGGCCCACCTGACGGAAAGATGTTATTATCGCCTATGGACATTTGCAACACCAAAGTTGCTACAAATGCGCTGCTGCTCCCTTAAGGGAGAGTGGAACATAGCTAGTAATGTCGGAACATAATAACTTAAGGTTGTTATCCAGACGGGCGAGTGGTAGGGACTTGGCCACATGAAATTGCATTCGTTCTCCTCCGTTCCTGCACGAATGCAATTTGTATATGTACGAAAAAAATATATGGGTTTGAGACTGTGATCGTGTTAGTTGAGTAGTTAACTTAGAAAATTGGTAAATTAAGTTCCTATGATTGTTCTGAGGTGGTAGAATTTTGCTATTACTTGTCTGGAATTCATGTCAAATTTTAACCGTTCGTAAAGTAAATAAACGGTTAGTGAGATATAGTGAGCATAGTCTCCCGAAATAATGACGGGAACTTGATCGCAAGTAATACAAATATAAATCAGGTATAAGCTAGAAGAAACAACAGAGCCCTAAGTCGTTTTCCGTTTCACTCGCACTTATGTATACTGGTCGCTTTATATGAATAAAAGAACTGTCACTCAGTATTTACTTTAAAACGATGTCTATAGCTAAGTTACTGGGGTGAATCTCGGAAGAGCATTATTATCCGCAATCAGGTTCTTTTTTCAAAAGTCCCTGCTTTGTCTTCAGAATGAATCCGTGCAAGAACGGAGAAATAATTCAATTTGACTCCCACTTTCAGGGGTGTGTCCATTACATTGACAGACAGACTCCAGCTTCTGGGCATCTCTTTAACTCCAACACTCAATTTTGGCACGTACATAGAGTCTTTAGCGCAAGTGGCGGCCAAAAAGCTGGGTGTACTCGCAAAGGTGAGACGGTACTTCACGTCTGAACCTATACCAAGCACAAGTTCGATCCTGCATGGAGTACTGTTCTCATCTTTGGGACGGGTCAGCCAAATACCAGTTGGAGGCGTTGGAATCAATTGAGAAAAGAGCCAGGAAGCTGGTCGGCGATGATCGTCTTTTTGATGCTCGATTCCAGAGTCTAGAGCAAGGTCGCGGGGCTGACTGTGTTCTATCAGATACATTTCGGGGAGTGTTCCTTAGAACTGCACGAGCTGATTCCTCCATCCCCTTTTTACCATCGGACAACCAGACCTGTTTACGCCACCGTTACATGGTGGAAACACCACCAGTCAGAACCAAGCGTATCGCCTCTTCTTCTTCTGGTGCGCACTGCCGAAGATTGGAATAATTTGCCGGAGTCTGTTTTTCCTGACAAATACAATCTTGAAGCCTTCAAGTCACGAGTGAATAGGTATCTTCTAGGTAAGCGTGCTCCATCCTAGACTGCATCATCACTCAACATCAGGTGAGACAGTGGTCAAACGCAAACCTATACGTCCATAAAAAAATAAACTTAGGCTGGGCGGCCTTTCGTAAGTGGCGACAAAACATCCGACAGTCAGGTGGTGGGGTGCTTACCCGACTGGATGGCCACCACCCCTGGTCTAGAGTATGCACCATAACAACCTTGAGTTGTGTTCCGGCATTAGTGGCCAGGTTCCAGTCCCTCTGAAGAGAGCAGCAGCGCATTTGTAGCACCTTTGGTGTTGCCATCGATTACTAATAATACATGATAACGCACGATGTTTAGTTTATAAAAACACTCGATACAAACTTCATCAGAACGTCGGTATTTATTTAAACAACCGTATTAAGCAAATGTCCTTTGTTTATCAAATATTTAAACTGCCGATTCATAAGGGCGATAATTAGTTGTCCTATAAAATTATATAACATATATTTTTGAAGTGAAACTTCTATATACACGGGGGGTATTAGGAATTTTTTCTGTCACGAAAAAGCGTTACGGCCGCGTGGAGGGAGTAGAAGCTATCTCACGTGGTGAGAGGCAGCATAATGTTAGAGTAGACGATCGATGTTTTTATTGGTTCCGGATCAAATTCAGGTTTTTTGTTTGATAAATATGTTTAAATAAAAAATGCATTCATTGAAATGTACCTAACCTAACCAAATCATAGCTTGCAGTAAACCTGCGATAAACTGAAATGTGTGCTGGGAGACATAGTTGAAGTGAAACTTCAATGGACAAGTGGAAAAACGAAATGCAACAAAATTTTAACTTGGAGTTTAAATTGGGCAAGTACAGTAATTAATCTGTACTTGCCCAATTTGGAAACCTGCCCGTGAAACTTCAAGTAAAATTTTTATTCTGATTCGTTTTGCCACTTGTCCGTTGAAGTTTCACTTCTAATATGTGTCCCAGCACACATTTCGATTTTTTTTCAAGAAAAATGTCGTTGGGATCTGCTGTTTATGTCGTTCGAGTAAAGGCCTTTAAAACTGCCTTGGGAACTTACCCAACATCAAGGAGTGATTGATGACACCACCGAAGCAGTACGCCAATATAAGGGTCATGGGCCAGTTCAGCTGCTGGACTATCGGCATCATGATGAGCTGCAACACCACCATCCCGGTGACGACCCATTTGAACATCGGATCGTAGCCGAACAGCTGTTTTATCTCCGGATATTTCTCTGTAACAAAAAATTGACATTTCCTTAATTACGAGTTCCTTGATCAAATAATAATAAATCAAAAAAGACCTTTATGATATTTAGAAGATGGAAGAAGATTACGAAGGAGTGACAATCCACAATATATAAAAATCTAGCAAGAGAACAAAAACGACTTGGAGAAAAACTAATAAATAATACTTAATAATTATTAGGTTTGCAAACTTGCTGTATTTTATTTATACACATAACTCCTGGGGTTGTCTGGAAGAGATCACCTTTTAGCAATAAGACCGCCCTTTGTACATCTATACATATAAATAAAATCGGGAGTGTCTGTTTGTAATATTGAAATAACCGCTTTTTACTACATTCACATGAATACGGTGCAAAGTATTTTTTTTACAATTTTTGTCTGTCTATCTGTCTGTCTGTTTGTTTCGGCTAATCTTTGAAATGGCTGGACCGATTTCGAAGGGACTTTTATTGGCAGGCAGCTGATGTAATAAGGAGTAACTTAGGCTACTATTTATTTAAGAAAAAATATTTTATTTTGGAATTGACGATTTTCAATCACAACGCAAGAGAGACAGCGGGGCGCAGCTAGTAAATAGATATAATTTTAGTCTTTAAGTTCATTTTTGTATTGGTGTACAATAAAATGTTATCTATATATCTGTCTATCTATAACTCTTATAAGCCTTGCGCATGTTGGCCGATGACTATTCACTATTATTATATATTTATGCAAAGAATATACAATAATAAATTATATATAATAATAATACCAGCCCTTAAATTTTCCATTACTGGGCTCCACGCTTGTCCAAAGCATCTTGGCAGATTTGACAAATCGGTTATCTCGATGTGATTGCATCACGATGTAGCAAGTGGTAATTGGAATAATATGCACTTAGGTGAGAAAATTGACTAAGTGGTGCATGCGTTCAGGCCAGGATCAAACCCGTGCCCTTTGAGTTTGGGACACGTACGCTAGCTATTAAGCTCCTACGACTTTTCGAATAATTTATTGCAAGAATTATTTATGTAACCTTTCTTGAGAACCCTACTGGCCATCGACGTGTGACCCCATGATGCCTCCTCTTCACAATCGGCCATGGTCGTTACTCGTTGATTGTCTGTCATCGGGAAGGTAATCGTCACAATCATCTTACAAGCATCCACACGATCGTCCGAGTGGGCACGTGCACGCAACTACACGCGAATTCTCTTTGATGCGTGCCCGAAAAACCGACAAGTCACCGATCGCCGCGATCACGATGGCAATTAAGGACGATGACGATTGACGACTACAAACGAGTAGCCTCTCTACACGATCATTCTCGCGTGTTATCGTCTGTGATCGCCGATTGTGAAGAGGAGGCATGAGACTATCGGCAAACCGTCTGCGCACGGGTAGTGGTGTCAGAATAAATGAATATGGAAGAAAAAGGCATATTCTGCCGACCCCAAATTATTCGGAAAAGGTACTATAAAATGAAAGAAAATCCCTCTGAACAATCTGTGGCAACGATTTACAATGTGTTTATTATATCTGACGATCAACGCCTTGTTGTTGTCAAACACACTTATCATAAGTGTATTTTTTGACAACAGCATAGATAACACGTATAGACTAATCAAACAGCAAAATTATCTGATTATACGAGTGGCGTTACTTAAAATTTTGACTAAAACGAATTCTCAATCACATATGACATAATGATCAATCAATTACCGATAAGTCCTCGTGTATTAGCTAGTATCTACTATTATTTATCTAAAGAAGGAAAGTTGTGAGTTTGTATGTAAAGTAGTGGAAGTAATCTCTTCAACTAGAGGGCCGATTTCGAAAAATTTTTTACCAGTAGAAAGCTACATTGTTCCTCAGTGTTATAGGCTATATTTGTATAGCGTTTGCCTGCGGCTTCACTCGCGTAAGAAGTAATCTCTTGAACTATTGAACTGTGCCTGCAATGCTGCGCGTGCGACTTCGTCTATGCATGCGTGCATGTGTGCGTATGTTTTAAATGACGCCCAGTAAAGCATGCATGAGTCAGCTAGCTTTGTATAAATTAATAATACTCGTTGTATTATAATTTACTTGTATTATATAATAATACGTACATTATGTTACGTACGTAAGAGTAAAATTGAATTCAGGCTAAATAATAACTTCAGGAAGTTTTGACAAAAAACTATAATTGATATAATTTATATTTGGTATGTAGATACATACGTACTTGTGAATAAATGATTACATAATAATCACACTTTTATTATTTTTCTTTTTGGACAACCCTTGTACAATTTGCGATTGATAGAGTAAGTAACTACACCGGCGGCGGTGTCGTCCGATATCAAAAGCGTTACCAAACTGATAGATTGTTAAACTGTAACGTTACGATAATTACTGTCATTCCTATATATTTTCATTCTATTCGTTTAGCGCTAATGCCACTAGTCTATAGGGTCATTTATCAGAGGGGACAGTGTTATACTGTCTGTGCTGCACTCTTTAAGATCAATTTTTGATATTTTTCTTAACATTATGTCAGAAATATTAAGTGATAAAAATACATAATGTCACAATTTTTAAAGAGCTATAAGTTTACTTGACTTGACATCTGTGTTTTATTTCGGACTCTATGGAAACAGAATGACGAACGTAAGACCGACCAATCAGCGCGCGAGGTACATTACATCGCATGCCATTTCACAATATGGCGATTTCACTTCGAGAGATTATAATTCACCGAAAAATATTACGTTACATTGTAAGCAGTATGTTACGGTTCACAATATTTCGACGGTAACAATCTCTCGAGATAAATTATAGTCTAACAGTATTTACAAACTTGAATGTAACATATATTATGTTTTGGTTTTTTAACGGAACCCCTTTAATAACAAACTCAATCTTCACAAGGGTCGGGAAACCCAAATTGAGAAGAAACAATGTTCTAATTAATTATGTCAAAAACGATAAAAGAACCCGTGGAACCATCTAGATATAATGGATTTAGGTGCTTTCAAAGTTAAGCTTTTACAAGGAGTTCGTCTTTATCGGTACGCTTCTACTATGGGAATTGTTATGTTACGCTCTAATCTAGTTCATTAATACCGAAACGTGAACTAGTAAGCTAATTAGCTTACTCACAACTATGGCTTAATTGACACTAATTACATGACGATATCTTACTAAGGAACGTGGGAGACTGAATAATCACTATATAGAGTTTAATGCCCCTTATCTTACATTTATTAACCTGAAGAGTTTGTTTGAACTCGCTAATCTCAACAACTACTGGTCTGTTAGATAGCCCATTTTTCGAGGATGGCTATAGTCTATATATAATCGCGCTAAGACCAATAGAAGCGGAGCAACATTGAAGGTTTCAATATCGGAGGGGTCTTTTTTACTATTCAACGCGGACGATGTCGCGGGCAGAAGCTAGTATAAGAATAAAACAATGGACAGAATTTCCGACGCCGCTTCTTCTTTTTTTTTAAACAGCTATATTGCGAAGCAGTGTAGTGGTTTGACCGGATACACAATATTTAGCCACGCTGTCGCCCAAAGCGCCAATTATTCGGCGTAAAAGATGTGCAATTTGTGAGTAGCGTTAAGTATTGAAGCAATAATTTATGAAGCATTTTCATACATTCTAGCGAATGACAGGTACACCTACACATAATTAGTACGATGTTTTAAAAGCGATTTTAAATGTTTTTTATATGTTTCTAACATTTTAAAAATTGTCCGAAACGTAAAATTAAAATAAAACATTAATTAAAATCGCATTTAATACTGTTAAAACATAGTTTCACTATTAATTTTTGATAGAAATATATACAACTTAGCAGCAATACGCGGGTTTATTTTTAATGATTTGGTATTCGGTATTTGAATACCGATTACAAGCCGAATATTCGTGGCATCTCTACTATATATTAAGCCAAAAGGCCCTTGTAGCCTTTTTTAAGCCTATTGACGCAATTTGCCACATATAGAGTTTATATGGAGAAGACAGGCAGAAAGCTATTCTTTTTATCATCATCATTCTAGCATTAAATCCCGGTTGCGTTCGGAGCGTTCACTCCGACGCCCAGGGACCGCTTTCCTACTTTTTCTACTCCACTTCGCATGGTCTACAGCATCCCCCGTTTTCAGACCATTGGCACGCATCATCCATCACAAAGTCAAACCAACATTTCTTGGGCCTCTTCGACCGGGACCTGGTGGAGGCCGCATGACATTTATTCCCCACATAATTACCCGGGCTCCATAAAACGTGGCCGTACCAGCGTAAGCGACACTCTTGCAGTTAGTCTGCTATGTCACGGATATGAAGACTGCCGCGGATGCGGGAAGGTAATGCTTTTATAACATAGTAAAAATACATTACATTAAATATGTAATCTATAAATGATGGAAAAATAGAGCTTAATAACCGTGAAACGTATTTGTTATATGTTGCCTTAAAATGTGTGAATATAAAAACAGCTAATATAAACCATTTATATTTACATATTTTGTTAATAGCTTATTAACATTGATGTAACACTGTCAAGGCCTCTCTCAAATATAGGTATACAAGTACATATTATTGTTACGCGCGCAGATAATTTGCCGATGTTTGCCCCTCCCGCTTCCAAACGACCAATTCACTCGTCTAAATACGTACGAAATAGGCGAACGAGAATCGTGGTTCGTTAAAGTGGGAAGGATTCTCATCGGCAAACGTACTGCACGTAGCATATTTGTATAGATTTTATTATGTTATTTATGCTAGTCAATCATCATTAAGGGTTAAATCCAGAGTGTGTTTGGAATGTCCTCCTCTCCTCCTCGGAGCCTGGGGTCTGCTTTCATAGTTTTTCCTCCACTTCGTGTAATCTTTGGCAGCCGTTACTGTGCGACCATCGGTATGCATAGGCCATGACGTGATAGAAACGGCATGGCTAGGCGTTTATTCCCACCTACTTTGCTGGCTTTGGTAAAAAGTGGATGGCTACTTCTTAGTAAGAGTCGCCTACATTGGTGTATAGTGTATACCAATGTAGATGACTCTCTTACATTTTGTCCACAAGTTATAAAGAGAACTGATGTTTAAAAGTGACAGAAGATTGACCTGTTTCACTATCTAGTTTTATAGTATTCATGATACATTTGTTAGACAGGATCTAAAATATTATTCAGTCTAAATTCCATACAAAGAAATTGGCTATAGTAAATAAATATGTAAAGACTAGAGTTTACCCCGCGGCTGCGCCGCGAGTTAACCTCTAGTGCGTGTCTCTTGTTTAAAGAGCAAGTGCTACACGTTATATTATATTACAATGTTTTTATGTATTTGCCCACGGAAGATTCACTTCATTTTATATCGCTAATTATATATACTATCCCCCGCCTATCTATAAATTACAAAACTTGACCAAAAAGGCCAAAATGGTCTAAATGACCAAAAGACCACAGTGACCGACATGGCTAAAATGACGGAATAGGAAAAAACGACCAAAAAATGCCAAAATAATCAAAATAGTCAAAATGACCAAAGAGGCCAAAATGAACAAATAGGCCAAAATGACCAAAAAGGCCAAAATGACCAAATAGGCCAAAATGACCAAAGAGGCCAAAATGACCAAAGAGGCCAAAATGACCATATAGGCCAAAATGACTAAATAGGCCGAAATGACCAAAAAGGTCAAAATGATCAATAAGGCCAAAATTACCAAATAGGCCAAAATGACCAAAAAGGTCAAAATGACCAAAAAGGTCAAAATGATCAATAAGGCCAAAATTACCAAATAGGCCAAAATGACCAAATAGGCCAAAATGACCAAATAGGCCAAAATGACCAAATAGGCCAAAATGACCAAAGAGGCCAAAATGACAAAAGAGGCCAAAATGATCATATAGGCCAAAATGACCAAAAAGGTCAAAATGATCAATAAGGCCAAAATGACCAAATAGGCCAAAATGACCAAATAGGCCAAAATGACCAAAGAGGCCAAAATGACAAAAGATGCCAAAATGACCATATAGGCCAAAATGACCAAATACGCCAAAATGACCAAAGAGGCCAAAATGACCAAAGAGGCCAAAATGACCAAATAGGCCAAAATGACCAAAGAGGCCAAAATGACCGAAGAGGCCAAAATGACCATATACGCCAAAATGACCAAATAGGCCAAAATGACCAAAGAGGCCAAAATGACCAAATAGGCCAAACTGACCAAAGAGGCCAAAATGACCAAAGAGCCCAAAATGACCAAAAAGGCCAAAATGACCATATAGGCCAAAATGACCAAAGAGGCCAAAATGACCAAAGAGGCCAAAATGACCATATAGGCCAAAATGACTAAATAGGACGAAATGACCAAAAAGGTCAAAATGATCAATAAGGCCAAAATTACCAAATAGGCCAAAATGACCAAATAGGCCAAAATGACCCAAGAGGCCAAAATGACAAAAGATGCCAAAATGACCATATAGGCCGAAATGACCAAATACGCCAAAATGACCAGAGGCCAAAATGACCAAAGAGGCCAAAATGACCAGAGGCCAAAATGACCAAATAGGCCAAAATGACCAAAGAGCCCAAAATGACCGAAGAGGCCAAAATGACCATATAGGCCAAAATGACCAAATAGGCCAAAGTGACCAAAGAGGCCAAAATGACCAAATAGGCCAAAATGACCAAAGAGGCCAAAATGACCAAAGAGGCCAAAATGACCAAAGAGGCCAAAATGACCAAAGAAGCCAGAATGACCATATAGGCCAAAATGACCAAAGAGGCCAAAATGACCAAAGAGGTCAAAATGACCATATAGGCCAAAATGACCAAAAAGGCCAAAATGACCAAAAAAGTCAAAATGATCAATAAGGCCAAAATTACCAAATAGGCCAAAATGACCAAATAAGCCAAAATGACCAAAGAGGCCAAAATGACCAAATAGGCCAAAATTACCAAAAAGGCCAAAATGAAAATTATCCCTTGTCCATCCTCAGTATTTAATTTACATACGTGCCGAATTTCAGCCAAATCGGTCCAGTAGTTTTTCCGTAAAAGCATAACAAACAAAGAGACAAATATCATTTTATCCCGGAAACTATCCCATTTTTCGGGATAAAAAGTATCCTATGTTCATCCTTGGTATCGACAATATATACATACTGAGTTTCAGCCAAATCGGTCCAGTAGTTTTTACGTGAAAACGGAACAGACAGACAGACAGACAGACAGACAGACAGACAGACAGACAGACAGACAGAGTTACTTTCGCATTTATAATATTAATAATAGGGATAATATATAGGTCCTGATTATAGATCCTGATTTCAATCAAAATCATGATCTATAAAACCGTCATACGGCCCATCCTGATGTATGGATGTGAAGCTTGGACGCTTAACATCAAGGAGGAGACCCAGCTTTTAGTAGTGGAAAGGAAGCTTCTGCATAAGATCTGTATCCAACAAAGATAGAGGATCATAGTAATGTCCAAAGCAACTTCAAAATCGAGAATCTTGCCACCGAGCCTATCATAATAGGAGAAATAAAAGCTCACTGCCTCACGGATGGGAGAGGAGCACAGCGTGAGAAATCTTTTATTTGGGATGACTGGTAGGTCAGTGTCCCGTCGGCCGTCCCTAATATCGCTGGAAGGACAGAGTAGAGGCTGACCTGTCAGAACTAGGAGCCAATAACTGGTCAGAAACTGCACAGGAGAGAAGTGGCATGCATGGCATGGTTGCTGAGCCAACAGGGTAAGTAAGTGAGTAATAAGGTATGATGAAAATGATTAAATGAAACTATTGACAAACCTTGCCTATTGAACTTGACATCAATTTTTTACGAGACAGAAACTATGAAATGTTTCATTGACATTGCTGTATGTACATTACAAACTCTAAGACCGATCTTAGCTAGTGAGAAATGATTACAAAATAGGTTTTCAAACAAAATATATAATATATGAACATATCATATGTAATCATGGTACAGTAAAACAATTTTTAATCCTGATTAGTTAGTTTTCCTTTGCTTATATAAGGTAGATCAGTTTCTGATGTGTATTAAATATTATGTACACTGAATTGTATTAATTTGCAAAGGCAAAAGGGAGACTTGTTTGCTATGTATTTTTAGCACTGTCCAGCATACAAAATTCATACACTAACATGTCATAAAACTAGTTTACTATGCAGGTACAGCAAAGGGAATTATAAAAGTGCAAAACTGTAGCTTAGTGGTTGTTGTCTCTCAAATGACACTGGTTCAAATTCTAACCGAGAAACATAGATCTGAAAACGACATTAGAAAATATTGTGATGAAAACTGCACATTGAAATAATTGATGTGTCAAACCCAGCAATGGGCCTTGGGCAAGTATGGAATACTGTCTATTCCCCCTAAAACTGAAAAGGCCAGAACCCGGCTGCAACTTAACAATCCGGTACACAAATTTTAAGTAGTGGGTGGGCGTAGTGGGTAGGGGGAGGTATACTTAGCCCCACTACAACCCCTAAGGTCTGGAGGTTTAAATTTTTTTTAAATTTTTGAACATAACCTCACTTATTTTTGTTGTAAAATTTTGTCACTTTAGATAATAACAAATCTTGAGTTACTGAATGTACTCACGAATTTTTTATGAATGTACTCACAAACTGTTTATGAATGTGCTCACGAATTACATATAACCATCAGAATTTTTTATAAAACTAAAACTGTTTTTAATGTAGAAATGATACATCGGCCACTGTGCCGCGCCAGTGACATACCAGAACTGACTGGTTACCATTTACTATTTATTTATACACACAGCAGTACGAAGCCTTGTCTCATATGAAACATTTGTTTTATTTATCAATTTACGATTAGCACTTTGCTTTTTTAATATCACAATAAATCAATATATTAATGATATAAATTTTTAAGTACATTGCAGAACATTTTTTTCTTTAATATTGGTTAAATAGAAATAAATGGGATTTCTTGAAAAATCGTCTTTATTTGTCGCCATTTTAAATGGTTACTCTTGTGGTATATGTGAATGTGCTCTATTGTGTTTTTCTTCACTTTTATCCAATAAACTGGTTTTTGGTTCTTTTTATGTTGATTACTGGCTTTTTTTGGACTTTGAAAAGATTTTTCAACTTTGGACTTATGATAGAAGTGCAATATTAGCGAAAAAATAAGTGAGGTAATGTTTATTAAAAAAAAATCAAGGTCTCCTGACCTTGGGGGTTATAGTAAAGGTAAGTATGCCTCTCCCCCTCCCCATTTCACCATCCCGCTACTTAAAATTCGTGTACCGGAAAGCTATACATTTACCCAGAACTCCACAGTGGGATGTTTATCAGCATATGTTTACTTGTATATAATTCTGGAATATTCTGACAAGCTGTTTAGACCGGGAAGGAAAAGCCCATTTACCTTGATGCTTATCTCCACTGCATTATCCCTGACATTGACTCATTCATATTTTTTTCTACAAAATGTCTATAGAAGTTTACTTCTGATTCTCAGTTATTAAAACTAACTATAGCCCCTGAGGGTTGGCAAAAAGTGGCAAGGGAAGGCAGAGCAAGCAGTAGGAATATGAATTGTGGCTGACTTCTAGACGCTACCCTACTGAGAAAATGTTGCAAAGTGAGTTTTAACCTGTGGCATCATTTTTGGCCAGTTCCTACATCATCCTATACATCCATTTGCCTGACTATTATTTTGCCTGACATAAATTCTATGGAGTATTTATGTCAAGAAATGTTGATTTTGTACCAGCTGTAAGGTATAAAATAATCATTTCTAGGATATATAGGAAGTAGGTAGGATAGTAATGTACTGGCAACAGCATTAATTGTATAGAATTTAGGTACTTTATAGATTTATGTTCTTTATTGGGCATTTGTTACTGCTTTGCATTTGTCATTTGCTCAAACTACATTCTATCTCATCTATCTCAAACTGCACTGGCGTTTTTACCATTTGATATTACTTTAAATTCTCAAGTTTTAATTTTAGCCGGAAATCTTCAAACATGCATTCGATACCTTGTGTTAGAATTAGAACGGCGAAATTAATATGGAAAGTGAAACTAAAGCACAAGTTGTATTGTTATACTCACTGGATATTTATGCTCATGACATAATCGTAACTTACCTAAAATTACTTTCCGGCGACTAGCGTGCGGTTCCTCTGTATACACCCATTCAAAATCATTTCTAGACACTTTAGCACCCATTTTATCACTATTTGTGCATTCTAGGTACTTTCTGTTTTAAATGCGTAACGTACTAAAAAGAGCGAATTTATGAAGACTGTTTGGCTGATGTAAAGCACTGACACCTACTTTCAATAGAATTTAATAAATTAATTTAATAATCGGCGACGTTAACTCTTTCCAACCGACTTGAATAATCACTAATCTGAATAATAATTTGAAATTCAATCACCTGAGAATGTCATTACGGACTGGTGACAATGACATTGACACATAATAGTCACAATTTGACAATGATTACCATGTTGATTATATATTTGGCCGAATCGGCGCATGAATCGGCGCCAGTAGCGTCAAAAATAGAATAGAATAGATTATATATTGTCATACAAAATATTCCAGTCGAAATTCTTACAATTTTACGCCATTAGAGGTTAGACGGATGTTATGATCATATTTCATAGGTAGTTTTCCAATTACAGCACTAGAGCGCATTATGCGGCATAATGCTTAACGTTGAATGTTTCAACTACAGCAACGCTTCGCACAATCGAGCACTCTTAAAAGTGATGCGTGCAATCGATGCCAACTCAGTGACAGAAAATTAACAAGTGTTTTCCCCTTTAAGTTGGCATTGATCGAAATGTTTTGTTTATATATTATCGTTAGTAATATTATTAATTGTTGGAAAAAATTTTAAAGCTTTCGTTTCATTGTAGTTTTTTCGAAATAATCAAAGTTAATTCAAATTGTGTTAAAAAAATAAATATAAGTATGGATGAAGGTACAAACATTGACTTGTTTTTTATATTTCACATTTAAAATGTGAATACAATTTCATTTTAGAATTCGAATCTACAAACAAATTTGTTTACAGGAATATACTTTTGTAACTGAGTCGCACTCTGCTGGTGCATTTGAAAACTAATTCGCGTTCCAATTAAGCATCAGCATAATTCGGCATTGTGCGCCACTGAGTCGCATTATGCTCTGTAATTGGAAAACTACCTTAGCTTGCTGCCAATTAGGATTCTTTAACTATGATCATAGACAATATGAATCAAATGTAGCACGATTACGCTGTCATAGTTTCTTCATATAAAAATTACTCATATTTCTATGATAGTCTAATATGGGCCTAAAAGGTTCTTGTTACGAATCCAGAAAGTCACAGAATAGACTTAAAGGTTCTTCCCGTTTGGGGATTTTGGGTTTATAATTTTTCGAAACTTTTCTTGGAATTTGTGGATGATCATTTCAGAGCTGGGGAAAGAAGTATTTTAATACATGCTAAAGAAAAGCTTGTACGGGTTGAAACAGGCTCCAAGGTGCTGGAATGTAACTATAATAAATTATTTCGAAGAGATTGGCTTCGAAGTCAGCGAAGCTGATCCCTGTCTTTTTAAACGAGAGAAACCTAACGGTAAATAATTTGTTGCTCCCTACGTAGATGACGGTCTTGTTGCTGGTTCAAATCAGGAATTAATTGACGAGTTCCTTTCTGAATTGAAAAGAAAATTTGAACTAACAGATCATGCCTATATCATGTTACTTAGGCATAGAGGTCGAAGTTAGAGAAGGCTTGGATATCAGAATCCACCAAACTTCTCACGTAAAACGAATCCTGAAGAGATTTGGAATGGAAAACTGTAGACCAGTAAGCACTCCTATTGTAAAGGAAGGTACACCTCAATGATCAGAGAAGGCTCATGACTACTTTCTTCAAAACTACAGACAAGTAGTAGGTCCTCTCATATTTAATGGTGGCCACGAGACCGGACATAGCATATGCTGTGAGTGTCGTGTCAAGGAATTTAGAAAACCCCACTCACACAGACTGTGTAAGAGTGAAACGTATACTTAGATACCTGAAGTATACCACAGACATGGGCATCCTATACAAAAGAGAATACAAAAAAGGTATTTTAGAATGCTACAGCGATGCAGATCACGGAGGAGACTCTTCAACAGGAAGATCTACAACTTGAGTTGTCTGTTTATATGCTGGAGGTGCTGTATCATGGCTTAGCCAAAGACAGCAGAGCATTGCTATCTCCACAACTGAAGCTGAAATTGTTGCAGCGAGCGAAGCGGCCAAAGAGAGCATATGGCTAACTCGCCTTCTGCAAGGCATGACAAAGATAGAGGCTTCACCAGTTCTCTATGTTGATAATGAAGCAGCTGTAAGATTATCTGAAAATCCAGAGTTTCATCGAAGAACGAAACATATAAGAATACGGCACTTCTTTGTAAGAGAACTTGTGATTGCTGGAGAACTCAAGGTGAACAAGATCAGCAGTGAAAAGCAGCTTGCCGATCTCTTCACTAACCCGCTAGCCAAGCCAAGGCTTCTAGCCCTAGAGAATCAAATAGGTCTTCACATCGAGAGAAGGTGTTAAACAGAACCAACGCTATACGAACTGTTTGGCGATGTTAAACCTCTTTACATGTGACTACTTATGTTTTTTAGTTGTCATTAGATTCTAAATTAAGAATGACAATGTCTTCGTGTAAAAATATTGAAAAACAATTATTCTGTTCTAATTAAAAACTTTATTCTGTAAATCCATAAAAACATCGTTTTGCTTCCAAAAATATACAATTACGTGTATATTCAAGAAGAGAAATACACTCTTTTTAAACAAGTAGCTAGTAAATAATAGTGAGGGATTTGTGTATAGTTGTCGGTTATCTATTGAACGGTGTACGGGGAATAATGGATATCTTCGTATCGTACACTTTAAATACACATACACTCTATATGTTATTTACAAGTCAGTAGGATTTTTGTTTAGATGGTGGCACGCGAGAACTGAATTTGAACACTATCACGAATGTCATGTGTTCGCGTTAAAGTAGTGTGTCCAACTCTCCCGAATTATCGTTTGGTTTTTTTGCTAGTATTTTCGTGACAAGAGAATCGGCGTGAGCCCTCGCTATCATAAAACGGCGAGGCGCGCTGTTTTTCATGCTTATAATGTTGGCATTAATGTCGCCACCACAATAGCTCCTTATCTTATGTTACTACATTATCGCAAGAGCTTTTTGTGCTTTTTGAAGCACAAAAAGCTCTTGCGATAATGTAGCAGTGAGACCTTTGTAGGCTGATAGTTTTATTTTATTTTGATAAAATAAAAATATCAGCCTACAAAGGTCTCACTGCTGAGTTTGGGCCTCCCTTATTGTATTATAGACCTAAAGAAATGTCCAGTATACCCCCTATGCATGTCCAAGATGGATTGGCGGGATAACACATAGATTATCTCGATTTGATTAATTACAAGAGACATTAAAACATTTTCTTCAGCATCATCTTCACATAAAGTAACGATACATATATGCTGACTAAAAAAACCAATAGAACATTGAAATGAAGATAAAAAGAAACAGTAGCACCACTTGACCCAGTTATCGGTTTGTACGGAATGCATATGAAAGTATGTACCATATTTAAATTTAAAAAAGAATTTTAAATATTTTAGTCTGATGGTCTGGCTGTTTGTTCGAGCTAATCTCTCAAATTGCTAGCGATTTTGACGGAGTTTCACTGGCAGATAGCTGACGTTATAAGGAGTAAGTAAGTTTTGAAATAAGAGCTCTAGAGAGCAGAGAAACACCAACGTTGATGAAGTCGTGGGTGCAGCTAGTAAGCTCCTCCTTTTTTGAAGTCAGTTAATAATAACGGAAAATTATAGGCTAAGACATCCTTCAATTTGTGCGGTCCGCACGCCCTTGTCAAATTTTTTTATCCACTTATAAGTAATAACTATTTTTGGTCAGTTTTGGAACAGTAGTATCATTTGGAAAAATTGCTATGGGGAAATTTTTGAATTTAGTCTGGAAGCCCTGAAGTGCCATTGCCAGTTGCCATAAACAAAACAAACTCTTTCTGAAATTGTTGGTGAACATGGCGGTCGGTAAAAATAAAGGCCTTTCGAAAGGCGGCAAAAAGGGTGTGAAGAAGAAGATGTAAGTTTGTAATACTGGCGAAATTCTACAAATTATTAAACATTCTATGCACTGAAAGCAATTGTTGCGTTATATTAGAGGTGATTCCAATAATATTTTCGGATAAAAGTTACGTGTCTCGTGTCGGGATGTTTTCAATCGCTTATACAATTGAATTGTGTTTTCATTGTAAATTATACTTAAAGCTCTAATACATATGTGATTAAAGTATTTACATGTGCCTAGATATCAGTTTAAGTGCAAAATAAGTATTCGCAAGTAAGCAAATTTAGAGTACGTTTGAGGT
The DNA here is from genome assembly GCA_012273795.1 of Dendrolimus punctatus. Taxonomy (NCBI): domain Eukaryota; kingdom Metazoa; phylum Arthropoda; class Insecta; order Lepidoptera; family Lasiocampidae; genus Dendrolimus; species Dendrolimus punctatus. The sequence goes on from CM022527.1 coordinate 25,058,509, forward strand.
TAAGTAAGTACTTGCATCTCATTTCAAATTTTGTTTTCAGTGTCGATCCTTTCACCCGTAAAGATTGGTACGATGTTAAAGCTCCGTCTATGTTCACTAAGAGGCAAGTGGGAACCACGCTTGTCAACAGAACCCAGGTATCTAATTAAGATTATAATTCTGTGCAAATGTGCAATTGCAGTGTCTTATAGGAGCCTTTTTCGTAGAAAATATTAAGATTTAGCCTAAAAATAGTCTAGAATCTGGTTTAGAATACGAATTGCGTCCTAGTTTCGGTTAATCGTGCCCTTTTTCATGTGCACGAAATCTAGTTATCAGATATAATATTCTTTTAATTTCTTAAAATATTAATGTTTTTTGAACTATCACACCTTGTAACACGTGCTTATCCTTACATCTTCCATTTACCAAATTTGATATGCATGTTGTTTCATAGTTTTCTTATGTATACAAACTGAGTTATTACAAATATTTCCGTGAGGCTCTTTCGTTTTACATGATGATCCACCTAGCTCGCAATGACAACAGAACTGATGAAAACATTTGTTCCCTTTTGATTTATCACTGACATTGATAAATATTCCATGAGTGAATCTTATACATCAAGAGAACCACTACCATTCAGATTTTCTTTTAAGGGAACAAAAATCGCGTCAGAAGGTCTGAAGGGACGCGTGTTTGAAGTGTCACTGGCTGACCTTCAAGCTGATACTGATGCGGAGAGGTCTTTCCGCAAGTTCCGTTTGATTGCTGAGGATGTCCAGGGGCGCAATGTACTTTGCAACTTCCATGGTATGGACCTCACTACTGACAAGCTCAGGTACAGTTCATCATGTTAGTGTAAATCCAAGATGTATTGTTAGTATCTATTTTGTAGCATGTGGTCCTGTTTCATACTTTTATTGCTATACTTCAGGTGGTTATTAGCTTTCCTGGTTGTGAGACCATTAGCATGCAGTCATCACGCATGACATTTAACAAGCATTTCCTCAGCATATCTGTGGTGGTTAGATATTTGTTTACAATATAATTAGCCAGTTTACATAAAATTATCAATATGGCAACTCATGCAGTTTTCTGTCATTGACATGAAGGCTTCTCTAGATGTCTAAAAATTCTTGAGTTTGTGTAATATCACACTTTCATATAACTACATTATCTTTACACAACACTTCTTCATCTTTAGGGGATGGGAGGATAGTATGGTATAGTTACAAGGCACAATTATTTATTATTTGAGATATAAAATTAACTTTGGAGGTTTTAAAAAAATAACCACAAACCTATGTTAAAAATGTTTGGATCAATTCATAATAAATAAATATACCCTATAACTATACCCCACCCGTAGCCACACTCATCCAAGACATATGTGCCAGTTCTGTCTTGATGTTTTCTATTATAGTCTGCATGTAGTGATTGTAACTATATGCAAATTAAGATCAGAAAATTCAAAATACTCTACTCATATACTCTTGCTGCTCTCTAACCCCATGCATAGGGGAACAGACTTGCAAAAGAACTCACAAAAATAAAAAAAAATTCTAGCTAACATGTCTTTACTTTAGTTGACTTAATGAATCCTAAGTGATGCATACCTACCACGTCTCTACCACCAGTGTTTATCTGCAGCCCAGCTATATGAAGAATATCCTGATGGTCTTCATATCGTTTCAAGCTGCAGAAAGCAAACTGCAACCACATGTTTCCGCCTCTTCGCTTATGTGTTGGGGTACTACATGTCGTTGCTACATTCACATATGTCCATAAAAGTATCATTGCTAGACTTGGGCTACCAAATTTTAAGGTTATAGAGAGATGTTTTGTGATGCCTGTCCAAGCCAGATTTGCTGAATCATACTTTTTTTGTACTCTTGTATCTGCAATCTACTTCTACAACTATTAGCAAATTTGTTGAGGTCATATTTGCATAGTTTAAAAGTTTCCTCACTATACTGTCCTTTCACATCAGTGTGACCTTTTGTTGGGTGTGATAGTTACCAGACACCTTTTATTTATCATGAACAAATGTTTTTTTTTTAAATTGACCTAGAAGCGTTAGCTTATTTAATATTTGAGATATAAAGTGAATTTTCGGTGGCTATAAAAAAACAATTGTGAAGGCTAAGACGGGAGCTCTCTGTGGCTTCGCTCCTGCTGTAGCCTTCTAACATATATTTGAAAAGTTTGGATCAGTTCATAATAAATAAATGTATAATATATAACCCCATATATTTTATATGCCCCAGTAACTAAAGCCCACCCAAGTTTTGAATTCACTTTTTAACATGTTGAATCACTTTCAGATGGATGGTCAAGAAATGGCAGACTCTTGTCGAAGCCAACATTGATGTGAAGACAACAGACGGATACTTGTTGCGTGTGTTCTGCATTGGCTTCACAAACAAGGACTCATTGAGCCAAAGGAAGACTTGCTATGCTCAGCATACCCAGGTGTGTTTTACTGAATATTATGTTCGTCTGATGAATAGGAATATTTTAACCTGAGATGTCACGGAATCTATACATATAATAAAATTGTAGAGCTCTAATTTCTGTGCTAAGGAAAAAATACTAAAAACCGAGTCAGGGGAGTGTAAGAAGTCAAATCTAAATTAGTTTTAATATAGATTTTTTTCAATTTTTTTGGTTCTCTGTTTGTCTGTCTGTTTGTAACGGCTAATCTCCGAAACAACTGAACTGAAATTTTAAATGAAATTTTGTATGGTGGTAGCTCATATCCCTGGTCAACATATAGGATACTTTTGATTGCGGACATCAGCTATTGTAATTTAAAAAATTTCAATTTTGAATAGCAAGTAAGGTCGACGTAATTATGTAATAAAAAAACCATTATATAATGTATTCAAAAGATAACGTAAAACTAGTTTACAAAATGGGATGATTTTTTTAAAATATTGCAAGCTTGGAGCAACTCGCCACTCTTGAGTTGAATTCTACAGAAATTCTGTATAATTCAATACATGCACTTTGTGTCAAAGTGAGTTTAAGCTCTCATTTTAGTTCAGGTAATTAAATGTCAGAGTACATACTTATTGTAGTGGGTCATGTTTTAACACAGTAAAATATAACCAAACTCATTTCTGAAACTGGCATACAATTTCTGTATGTGTTTTCTATCTGATTTGTTGTCACGTTGGGATATGTAATATTGAGGTCTTCATAACAATACAGAAAAAGATGCAGTCAAAAGGGACAAAATTGTGAATAAAACAAAACTAGTTGATATAAGGCTGAAATTTGGATAACCTTCTATTTAGGTACAGTTACATACTGAAGACTTTTTACTATTTATTTATTCTATAGGTACAACAACAGCATAGTACACATTAATGAGACTATGACATAATAAATATAACAATTAAATAAATGCATACATGCCAATAACAGGCGTACACAGCTTTATCTACAGTTTGTCAGTATTAATTTAGAATTTAGATTGAGTTAGATTATAATATCAATAAATGAGGTGAATTATTTAATTTACATAAAAATATATGATTAACTTTTAAATTGTTTTTTTTTTAATTGTAACATGCATAGATTTTAGTATACAACAAAAAATGGCATTTCTGCGCATACACCCATCTCTTATGAAACCCTCGATATATTGTTTCATTTTGTACTAGTCATTAATTAAATTTTGCCTGAAGTAAGCAGACAGGGTAATGGAAAGTTGTTAATGTTGCCTAGACTCATTTATGACGACGTCTAAAAGTAATCATAGCTTAATGATTAAAAGAGACCGAGAATTTCCTTTCAGAGTTTTTTCATGGACAGGAGGGCTATCGCTCGCAGTGGGCCACAAGTGGGGGCGCTCGGGCACATGCCTCCATTTGTGAGCCAAAGGCGTCCGTACGGTTCTTTAGGTTCTTTTATATACACTGCGTAGATAAACGCAGTCATACAAACGCGGCCAGCGGGTGTGCCGTTGGCTGTTTGTGTGGCTGCTACATTCCTGATCTCAAAGCAATAATAATAATTATAGAAACCTATTTAAACTACTAGTAGCGGCAAATTATGTCAGGTTCTTTTGTCTTATTGTTCATTTTGTTGTGATCGCTAATGAGAGATATTGTGCTTTTATTTAGAAACTAGCCGTTCCCGCCCGCTTCGCCTGGCGAATGACAAACAAACAAACAAATTGAGAAAAAATGGAAAAATATATAGCCTATAACCATTTATGATTAATTCTGTGTCGAATGGTTGTGGTTTCATGCTGATCGGTCCAGTAGTTTTCGAGTTTACCTCGGACAAAGAAAACAAACTGCTTATATATATAGATAGATATCCTGCTTGTTGTATTATTTAATTGTTATAAATGTAATAAAAAATAATGGATAGTTAAAATGTGTATTGCTCTCTAATTAGTGGTCGCCGAGTGGTCGAAATTCGACCATAATTAATTTACATTATAATAAGTTGGAACATTGTGCAAAACGGTAATTTTTTTTATTACGCCAAAAAATACATTACACACGCTACCATGTATTTGACATATACATCTTTTGCTTATTGTTAGAGTCAAATGAACAGTGTAAACAGCCTTGATCAAATCTGTGATTATAGAAGTATATTATAGTCTTTGATACAAGAACCTTTATAATGTTGAAACTTATAATTAAAATTAATTATTATGGTCGAATTTCCACCACGGCCGACCATTGGTTATACTTAATAGACATATATATAAATACACCTTAGGGAGTATATAGTATTATAGCAAACTTAACCGACTTTTTCATTTGATATTACTTTGCAATTTTAATATATATAAAATTGAATGGATGGCATTATTTTGTTGGTCAGGTCCGCGCGATCCGCAAGAAGATGTGCGAGATTATCACCCGCGACGTCGCCAGCGCTGAACTGCGCGAAGTCGTCAACAAGTTGATCCCGGACTCAATCGCGAAGGACATTGAGAAGGCGTGCCACGGCATTTACCCCTTGAGGGATGTCTGTATTAGGAAGGTGAGCTTTTCGCTATGGTTTCATACTGTTTTAGGGAAAATAATTTATCACTGATGAGTAATGTTTTTTCATCCTAAGAAACTAAAAATGAAATGAATGAGATTAACTAAAAGAAATAATAGAATTAAGTTTCTGCAGCCAGTCTGTCGTAAAACGTGATTAAACTACCCACAGCCGTCTGGATGGCTACCACCCCTGGTCTAGTGTATGCCACCATGACAACCCTGAGTTGTATTCCAGCATTAGTGGCCAGGTTTGTCTCCCTTTAGTGAGTGGTAGCACCTTTGGCCTTACAAATGTCCGTAAGGAATGGTAATCACTTTCCATCAGGTGGTCTGCCTGCCTGTCTGCTGAACCTATGCAGTAAAAGAAATCAGCATGAAACTTTTAGTAATTCTCAATTATTCACATATTTGTAGAGGCGTCCTATATGCGTGATTCTGATCACCCTTGGCCTTATATTATGAATGCTAAGGCTGGTGTGCTTTTAACCAACTTTTAACTGATGGTTAAAATAAAATGATTGCCATAAATGTATAGAGAAACAGTGATTATTTTTGGTTAACCATCGGTTACAAGTCGTGCACACTAGCCTTAGGCTGGTGTGCACCGACATTTAACCAATGGTTATAATGAAATAATCGCTAAAAATGTATGGCTAAACATTGATTATTTTATTTTAACCACCGGTTAGTCGGTGCACACCAGCCTTAGTGTTCTATCTTGTTTTCTTTACTCTCTTTATGATGACACACCTAGCTCGCAATGACAACATACATGATGAAAACTCATGTTCCCTTTTGATTTACCGCTGAACTACCCTCAAAATACTTGCAAAGGTGCATACCGATGACAGAAGCGCTGACGTATCGTGTATTATTCCAGGTTAAGGTGCTGAGAAGACCGCGTTTTGAGATCGCGAAACTCATGGAGCTGCACGGGGAAGGCGGTGGTGGAAAGCGCGGTGAAGCTGGTGACAAGTCTGAAAGACCCGAAGGTTACGAGCCACCTGTGCAGGAGAGCGTTTAAGTAATTAAATTGAGAAAAAATATTTTTGTGTTTTATTTTGAACTATGTAAATGTGGTGATTTCGAGTAAGAGCGTTCTGATGCTCAGTTTCTATATCTTAACCTCTTCATTAATGGCCGGTTCCTGTCTTACTAGTCATTCGGTTATCTTACTACCATTGGTTGATTTTGACATTACTGTCTTCTATGATTTAATTAACTCATTAATTTTGAGTTTTACCAATTACAGACAAAACTCATTTCTAGTGTAAGTAATTATTTGAAAGTAAATACGATGACATCGACCCAGTATTTATTATTAGTATTTCAGGAGCCAAGTGGTGTCTAGGCTTTAAATTTTTCAATAGTGACAGCACCTCTGTGCCTTTTTACGTCTGCATGTTACTTTTAGCCGTTATCTTATTAGCTGTAGGTTTTCCATAACTAAATTACATGTATCGAGCTTGTGTTTGTTAAACTTTAGCAAGAAATATGAACGGTAGGTATAATATAGGAATCTGTCATCAAATTGCATTTTGTCACGGCAAAAGCAGGGAAGTGTGCGCAGCACGAATATGCAATTTATAACGATATGTTTACTCGGTAAAATATAGGAATCGGTCATCAAACTGCGTTCTGTCACGGCAGCAAGCAGGGAAGTGTGCAGCACGAGTATGCAATTTATAATAATCTGTTTACTCTGTAAAATATAGGAATCGGTCATCAAACTGCGTTTTGTCACGGCATCAAGCAGGGAAATGTGCAGCTCGAGTATGCAATTTGTTAAAATGAGGTGTAACTTGGCACTGGCACCTCAGAAGTCTTGTTACATTTGAATTGTTTTGAAACCATGTTTTTTATACATTCTTCTGTCCTCTTATGTCTTAATTTTTTTCAGTCGTGTATTACTACATTATAGTATATTAATATCCTTGTGTGCTTATTTAAATAACAGACCACTACCGATCCTAATTTTTCTACATGGTAGCAGAGCGTGGTTGGTCGTTTTTATAATTATATTTACGAAAACTGTGAATATATAATGATGAAAACGTATTTATAGATACGAAAGTTTGTGTGTGGTATTTGGAAGTAGAATGAGCGCTGAAAAAGTATTGTGGAGACTGAGGTAACCAAAAACTGATACAAGGATGGTCAGGTACGAGCAGTAGCATTCTAAATTTTGAGCAGTTAGATGGGTCGGCGAATTACTTTACGTGAAAAGTACAAATGGAGTTATTCCTTATAACAGAGGACTTATGGGAATAAGTAGAGCGAACCCCACCAGGTACGAATGCTACAGCATGTAAAAGATATAGCATAGCTCGTGCCAAGATACTTTTAATGGTTACACCTAACTGTTTAATACACGCAAGAAAAACTAACTGCAAAAGAGTGCTGGGGAGGCGTTACACATCATATTTGAGAATTAGTGTGTAAATAACAGATGCCGCCTCCTAGGTCATTTCGTTAGCCAAAAACTCTTAATTTCGATTCTCCGCTTGAGTACGTTACGGAGATAATGAGTATCACCGAAACACTTGGCGACATAGGCAAAGAGGTAGATGACGAGTTACTAGCTGCTCTCATGCTACTAGGTCTGAGAGACGAATATATGCCAATGAGGATGGCTATCAAAAATAGTAATAAACCTATTAATATGGTCTATGGACTATGTGAAGACCAAACTGTTGCAGTTACAGAACCCATAGAGGTTAAGACAGACAAAATTTTGTATTTGTTATACAAAAATGTTATTATATTTTTATTTTGAGGGAATATACCGACTGTAGAGATAGATTCAGATAAAGAAGTGAAAGCGGCAGATATTCTAGAGAGATGAAGAAACTACTCCTGATGATGATACAGCCATAGAAAGACAGTGTGCTAGAGAAGAAAGAGATAATCTTCTCGAAGATTAGTGACGAGAACTGTCCCTACATCTGCACCTACTTGTTCGAAAGGTCTTCCGAGAGAGAAGCTTGAGAGCTTTGTGAGAGGACTTGGCTGCGAGTGCGCAAGTTAAGGAGGGGTGTTAAAATGAGGTCGTGTAACTTGGCACTGGCACCTCAGAAGTCATGTTACATTTGAATTGTTTTGACACCATGTTTTTTATACATTCTTCTGTCCTCTTATGTCTTAATTTTTTTCAGTCGTGTATTACTTACATTATAGTATATTAATATCCTTGTGTGCTTATTTAAATAACACCACTACCGATCCTAATTTTTCTACACAATTTATAACTATCTCTTTACTACAATACTCGCACCGTAATTCTGCGTGTTGCCGTAAAAGTGTGTAATATAAATGAGTAATACTTATGGCTCTGTACATGCTAAGAAGTTCCTGTGTCTAGTATGATTTCGTGTGGTGTCTACACGAACTTTGTACACATTGCTCCGGCGCTGACCAAGAGAAAATCTTGTCTGCGCGCTGTTCCCTGCGGTGAACGAACGTCGGGGCGGAGTAGGTGAGCTGGTTCAGGTAATTTAAGTATGTTTTATGCTTCGTAGTTAACATGTTTTTTTTCTTTACAAACCAACTACCTACTAGTTCACCCTACCATACCTTACGCACAACTCCCCGAAAACAAATTCATCGTTTATACATTACACGTTCCTATTTGTCTGGAGAAGACACGACAAATTTTCGTGTCTAAATTCCAGTCGTGTACATTATGAATTGGTCCTATTCGCTGCAGACATGTTGAAATTTCTTACCGTGTACCAGAGCCTTTAAGAGCAAAACAACCACGAAGAAAAAGAAACATTTATTTACCTTTAAAACTAAAACTAAATTAACATTATATTTACAGAAAAAATTGAAAACATCTTTAAATTATTAGTACTTAAAATGATTAATTTATAAAATCTTTAATTAGCAAAAAATTTAGCTATAGGTAACAAAAAAGCTAAAGTAAAAAAATTTATTTCCATCACTATTTTTACTATAAAAAAATGGCCTTATATTGAGTTGGAAGTAAGTTTGAAGATTTAAGAAACTAAAGAAGACTACAAAGTTACTTTAACTCAATATGAATAAGACCGAAAGTATATAAGAATGACATTCGCCTAAAAAGAAAACTCCTAAACGCTAGATGGCGCTATAGAAAAATTATTCTCTCGTTTTTTTACTTTTATAAAAAAAGAAACGCTTGAAACCTTTATATTCCGTGATCACGGTTACTGAAAAATGGCCGAAACGTCGGAATAATAAAAATCAAATAAATTAACGCGCTTAATATAACTACGACTACTTTTTTATGAAAGCCAAAATTCGTAGATAATTGACAAAGTAATCTCTTAATTAAGGTGCTGTAATGTTTGTTATAAATATAATACAATTTTCTATGCAATTTACAATTCATTATTTTTATTGATTTGGAGAAAGAATAGAATATACTTATTGCGTAATGCATGTTACGGTTTTTATAGTATCGGTGCATTGGGCCCATAATGTGATGTGCAAAATTATTGATGATGATGATGATGATTCCGACCGTTTTCGGCCATGGCGATCACTTTGATCCCTAGTCGGGTAATTGGAGATGGTGTGCGCGAAGATGGCTTATGTAGCCTATCTTGGCGGTGAAACTCAAAATTATTATTGCAATAATGACTTACAAATAAGCATTTCATACAATCAATCAATCAATACAATTAAAAATTACATTTGTTAATCATTAAAATAATAATAATCTTTAAGTAATACATATAAATAATAAAAAGCCTACCATTATAGCATGTCAAATTTATTTATATCAGCTCATAATGTTTTAACGTCCATAGACATGTTTATTATTATAATGACACTAGTGGTCAGTAGATTTTTTTAAATAGTGTATTTGGCAAAATCGATGCCAACTGCGTTGGAGTCATAAACCAAAAAAGTGAGTGAAAAGTAGTGTATAAAATATATATTTTAAATATGTATTATTAAATGTTCCAAAGCGAAGGCGCTATATAGCAATGTCGGATATAATAGTTTTGGATATTTAATTTTTAGCGAACGATTGTCATTCTTAATGGTTGAATACAATTAATAACGTGCAAGTTATTTTTATAAGGATGTATAAAATTAAAAAAATATTAACACAGCCTATTTAAAATTAAAGTAAAAATTATTTGCATTTTTAACAATTTAAATTATAAAAAAAATCATTAAAATCTAATGATATCAATGAAATCTTAGGTCCTAATCACCTTTCTTGTCAGACCCATATTATAACGGAGGATAGAGGAAAGGAGGAACATTGTGTCAAAATTTCCACCGTGACATTAAATTAAACCCGCGGTAATTGGTTCTTGAAGTATTATTAGCTTTCCGCTAGACATTTCAGTTTAACGCCCATAAGAATGTAGGTAGTCCTTCTTACCTTTACCTTTCATATTAAAAAAAATAATTAAACAGCGAGAGACAACTGACTTATGATACCGCCTGTAAATGGAAGTTAGAAGCTTTTTAGTCGACATTGGCAAAATCAATGCATAAACGGCATTGCAGCCATCAGTAAAAAAAAGCTTTTTAGTCATACGTTTTAATTGGGCGATTATAAAATGTAATATTTAATATCTATAAAATTATAGCTATGACGGTAAAAAAACATAATTATTCTAAAATTACAAGATTAAATTAATATTAAAACGAGATTCAAATTTTACATTATTTAAATATTATTATACAATTATTTAACTATAAAGTAAGTATATACAACATATTTGGAAATTGTACCCGTGAATAAAAAAAATATAAAGAATAGATTGCGTTGGTTTGGACAAGTTAATGTATGGGAAAAGATGATAATTATGTGACAAGACGAATGCTTAATTGGAAGTTTGATAGACTATATGGATGTTGACATAGTGATTTGTGCTATGACAGAGGACATATATGCTAGAATAGAGGAGTATTGAACGCAAAGTGTCTGCACCGAACATAGAGTGCCGATCGCAAATGATTGGGATACCATAAAAGGGAAGAGAGTATGAATAGAAAAAGAAACTTAAAAACCAATTTAACCACTAACGGTCTTATTCATTTTCAATTAGAGTAAGTTTGAATTCTTTTTGAAGAGCTTCAAAAAGAATTTCGCTTGAATTTCTTTTGAAATTCGCTTTTGAAGAAGCGTTCAAACTCAATAACTCAATATGAATAAGACTGTAAAAAGCTTAAACTAAATAAATATTAAGTAGATTCTTATAAAATGCAACTTGATTACGAAAATGCTTGGTTCTCACAATAAAAGACGTAACAATAAACATATTATAGTGTCAATTGAAAGCGCCACTTACGACAGTCTCTGGAACTAATCTTAGTACTAAAGTAAGTAGCTTTTTAGTTCATTGTAGCGATGAGCAATACGCGTGTGAGCCAGTACATTTGTCCCTTACAAAATACGTTTGTACTGTTACAGCTCAAAATTTGAAATGTTTCATTTCAAATTTTTTGTCGCGCTACTACTCAAAAGTAACAGAAAGGACGGAACGAGGCTTGCGCTTCAATAGTACGATAACGCCTCTACGGATATTGACATGACAAAGAGGGACAAGATGACAATGTAGTACGACTGTTAGTAAAATGAGGTAACCGAGGCCGAGCACATTTTTAGTGAACATTTCCGAACTAGATTTGAAAGGGACAAATTAAGATGAACGGCAATAACGCTCACCGCCTCACCGGCCTCATCGCTTCAAATGTACTACCGCGGTAGAAACCGTAGCAATGTCCTCGCCTCATTTGAAGTTGTACATTGTCCAGTACAAAATGTTTTATTAATCTTACAAAATCATGTACAAACACTAGTTTTGGGACTCGCCATTAGCAGCTTGACAATTAGCGGCAAAATGGCGTCAAACAATCAGGCCCAAAAATTGACATACCAAAAATAAAGTCTTTATGATCTCACTCCGGTGTCTGTCTGTCACAGTTGATTGTTTTAAGCACTTTTATAGCTATGAATGTGTATATAAAATTTCTTCAAGTATTTCGAACACTTGAAGAAGTTTATGTCTGCGTCTATTGCCATATTATTTTGCAATTGCTTAGGTTTCATAGACAAATATAGATAAAAATGGACTTTTGGCGGCAATACGAAACCTTTTTCTATAACGAAATTACACGTGCATCACAGTTTTTTCATATCAAATTAGGGTTACCAGTAATTTAAGTGTTTGACTGTGCAATAAAATAAATGCCAAAATTACAGCGAAAAATGAGTTTACGATTTTTCTTTCAATCAGTTTGAGATTTAAATGTATTTCTTAATATGTATTTATTTATATAATCGTCTAAATTTATAAAAGGTTTTAGTTGGTCGTACATTAAATTTAAATAATAAAAAATAACAGATTCAAAAATACAACTTTTAAATATTTTTATCAATTTGTGCTATATATCATCGATAGTTGGTTTTACTTAACAAATATTAGGTAATCCGCATTAATTTTATAAAATAACAAATATACGTGCGACTTTTTAGGCTTTTGTTTTATTCCTTCAAGGATTCTGATTTTTAGTTTCTGGCTCAACGGATATTTTAATTGTAGCACACGGTCTTCGCTTTTTTCGTATAAGAATAACAAACAAACAAATGCTAGATATTATTAAGGTTATAATGCTTATAACAGTTAATCCCAGTTGCGCCGCCGCCGTTGAGTATGTTCCGTGGTATACTAGAGACTTGACGCTCTCCGGGAGATCTTGGACGCTCTGAAATAACAAAAACCTATTAATATTTTAATGGTTAGCAAATTTGCGTCCTAAATTCAAAGCGTAGGTTCGAATCTTCACAGGAAAGCATACTTCGACAGTTTTCTGACCTCATTTGCATATTACCATGTGCCAACGGTGATGAAAGACACTGTGATGAAACCTACACATCGAGATAACCGATGTGTCAAACCCCGCAATTCGCCTTGTAACCAGATCCTATATTTTACTATTTATTCCCTTGCCTTACCGTCGATTGAATTTTGACATTAGGAAGCCATCCATTGATAAACCGTCACACGAATTTGATGGTTTTTGATATTTCCCCCGTTTTTGTCACTGGCCACATTCATGACTCTTTTTGTTCATAACCATAGATACAAAGTCTTTCAGTGGGATACATTGTTTAAATTGAACTTAAACTAACTCCTCCCTTCCTAGTGTGACTTCATAACATACGCAAAAATGCCATTTTTTAGTTATTTACTAAAAACTCTATGCATGTTACAATCTAGAAAGTCTTACCAAGTGTACCCAAAAAGAAGGGAATTTCGTTTTATTCACAATTTTGTCCCTTGTGTAAAACTGCACTTTCGTCTATACGCCCATTTGTTATAAATATAAAGCCCTCGATGTATTTTGCAATTTTACATCAAGAAATTACTGAATTAAACAGCAGTTTCGTAATTAATTTTCGTTTCATTTAAATTATTGATTATTTGATTTTAAAACGTGATGTCACGAAATGTAGGACCCCTACCACCCCTTGTCACATTTCTTCGACTCTTTACCCCCTTAACGTGTGACAGTCCGATAGTCGTATTGATTTTATATCAAATTTTAACTGTTACTAAGGCAAATGAAGGGTCGGTATGATATAAGAATCTGCGGTTAGACAAACTTGGCGAGTGTACTGTATGTTCGCTATAAATGGAAAGCCCGAGCCCAGCAGTGGGACTTTTGTTATAATGTGGGCTGTTATTAGTTATAAATGCTATAATATTATAAATGAAGAGAGTTTGTGATGATGGAAGTTTGATACTCTCACGCAAGCACTAGTGAGGTATTTTAGCACAAGTAAAACCCACTTGCCTTTTTTAAATTGGGGGCTAACAGACATAATAATAATAACTAGAAAACAAAGTAAGCCAATAGAAGTTATTATATTAAGAAGCTTCCACAGATGACGGTAAAAAAAATAACAATGCGTCTCGGGACGTCCGATAGAAGTAATAACTTTTAACAGCCTGGCGCCTGGCGCGCGCGTTTCCCATAAGAAGTTAAAAAAGAAAGAAAATTGAACAAAGAAACAATGAAAGAAAACTAATTGCAAGAATTATACTATTGTTTTTTCATATGATGATTAATTACCATTTCAAGCCAAGCTACAGGTAGCACCAGACCTTCCTCTAGGAAATGGAGGGCGTTGAAACTCGTACTCTTTCTCACTTGTATGTTGATTTGCAAGCTGAAATAGAATAACGTAGTTAAATAAGTTTCTGACAGGAATTCTAATAGTACAGTGTGCAGATTTAGTTATTCCAATATTTAACCCATATCTTTTCGTTTTTTTTAAATTTAGGTTTATGGCTTGGCAGCTAGGCCTTTAAGCCAGATTATATATCTATTATGTCAAAGAAGCAAGTGAGGTGTGTAAGAATAAGCTGCTAAATGGCGCTCTATTGTTCGTGCCTACCCCGCAAGGGACCTGGCGTGAAGTTATGTATGTATATATCTATTAATATAGATTACAATAAAGTTTCTTAATTTTATTAAGCCTATGTGTAGAACAGCTGAACTGTGTAGGTTATTAGGCTAGTGCAATTCAACGGAGTTTTTGTGACAACTTAAAAGGCTACATTTGACTATACAGTTCACATTTTTCACAAAACACGTGATTACTACTCAAAAACGATCAATATCTACTAATAACAATAACTACAATATGCTAACCTGGACTTTCCGTTAAGTGCAATACCTAAAGTAGGATGGATATCGACGTAAGAATCGTGCTTGATTGGGTCCGGTTGTAATCCATCGACGTCTTGACGAAGTTTCTCGTCTCCCAAATAGAAATGGGGGAAGGAAATCAAGGCTGGAGCACCTAGAACAAACATGATATGAATAAATAGCGATAATCATAGACTAAGACTAAAGTTCATAGACTAAAACTATAGTAACTCCTCGTCAAAAAACTTGGACTGTACCTTGTAGATTAGCATCGAATATCATTGAGTATAAAACAAAGTCACTTTCCGTTGGTCTGTATATAAGTATATCGAGTCTTTATCGTCATTTTATCGTAACTGATATTTTCGACTTAAGTATGATTTTTATTGCAAAAGGTATTTTCAACTATTTCTCTCATAAAACTTTCAAGTTTTTTCATATGCCAGGTAACCTTGCGTTATGTTCCGGCATTAGTGACCAGGTTCCAGTCTCCCTTAAGAGAGCAGCAGCGCATTTGTAGGACCTTCGGTGTTGCATAGGCAATGATAACCGCTTTCCATCAAGTGGGCCGTCTGCCTGTCTGTTGAACTCGTGCAATAAAAAAATAAATATATAAGCACTGATGTCTCTAAGTAAGTTTTAGTCAGATTCACTGCACTTTGTTCACTCACTGCGTTTACACAGTATATAAAAAAAACTTATAATTATGATATTTTGTCTTATAATATATTGATCAACACCTATTTACAGGAGAGTTTCTTATTATATGATTACAAATTCCGATTCTACGTAATAATATTTATAATAAAAAAAAATATATAATATTTATGTGGTTTTTTTTTGTTTTATTTAAATTAGTTCCTATTGAATCAAAAATTGAAAGTCTTAGAATAAAACTATAGTTTGAAATACCTTTTGCAACAAAAAATATACTTAGCTCCAAATTTTCTCTTACTATATAATAAAATTAAATAAAGCTACTTATCAGGGTTTGACCTGGGAAAACTAGGGCCTGACTTATAACAATCTTGTTAAGAAAGGATTAGCAATCTCTTATATAAGAGACTCTTAAGCACCTAATCAATGGCTGTTTAAAATAAAACTTGCCATCTTGGCTTTTAGCAGTCACTTAAACTACCTCTCGATGTTGGTTATTTTTGACAGTTATTTATGAGTTACTTTACTATCACCTTTTATCCTTAAGAGGAGTTTATGGGTAAGGTTTTCGGTAAGCAGTTGCTGAGCAGTTTCTTAAAATTTAACAAACGATTATAAATAAGGCCACTAGTAGATTATGTTTACCTATGTTGGTAACTTGTTATACACTTTAGTAAACCGCCGGTTCCTTAACATTACCGACCGTTTATATGCTTTACTAGCAGTTAATATTTGACATATAAGTAATGTCATAATCCAAAGGAAAGGCCAGCGAGTTTCACACTCTCAACTGTGAGGGATTTTACTTAAAATAATTACCCATAGCGCACTCGGTGACGTTAATAACACCTTTAGGTGGACAAGTCCCGCTGTCGATTTCACAATAGCACTGGTTGGCTGGGTTGCTCTTCGGGTCGTCGAAAACGTCCAACGGCATTCTATAGCGGAGTAAAGTGATGCCCTCTGGTGTCTAAAATAAACATATTTACTTTTTATAATACTGGACAATAGTCGGACGAATAAAAGTATTGACAGAGCCTACGTGAACAAAAGCATCAAATGTAGTGAAGCATTTTTTATTCTTAGAGACCAGGGCACATAAAAACGGCCCGGATTTCTGCAGGCATTGCGTGGGGCTAACAATGCCAACAAATGTAAATGTGGCGTGACATTGACAAACGGTTATCCCTATCTACATCATATAATAATGCACCGAAGGACAAGCCTCGACTAGTGTAGGACTATTGTGGGAAATGAGAACAGAAAGTACCGGGCTATTGATACTGCTAGTGGTACTGGTACTAGGGGTCTGGGAATATGGGGCCTTTGGCGTCTGCCCGCTGCAATGTTCTGGGAATATGGAAAAATGGGCGGACGGTGACTCGCCACTCCCTCCCATTAAATTTTATTATTACCAAACAATAATTCACATAATTTTGATTTTTGTATAACTGAAGTAAGGCGTTCTTTACGTTTGCCTTCACTTAAACATTTGTGCATTCCGATGGGTTAATACATGCGGTACTTTGTTAATCTCGATGTTATCTACGCTATTACTGTGTATTATACAAATAAAGATATTTAATTTGCTAACAATGGTTTTGTTGCTATTGATAAAAATTTCAAATAACTTTCTGCCAACTTAGGAGGATATACAAACGTACTTACCTCAACATCTTTTTCATAAACGAAGGGCAATCTTCTACATAAGTTGGGATAGAACACATGAAGAACAGTCTTCCTGTCCAGTTGAGAAGGTGGGAAGATTGAGCCATCGGTACCTTGTAGGCTGAAACAAAAAGCAAGTACTGAAGTTTGATTAAAAATGTTACAAAGGCAATGAAAATGGATTATGGAGGGATGAAAAACCTATAAAATGCAGGAATAAATAAAGCACTTATCAAAAATAAGTTCCTCTGGAGAACAGCCTGAAAGTCATACATGTAAGTCAAAATTTAAATCTATTTCCTATTCTATGTAAACCGCTTCGCAATCTGTTATCGCTGTTCGGAGGAGAAAAAGCGGCAAGAAACTCCCCAGCAAGCCAGCAACATATGTAGAAAACATTTTTTCGTCATAATTATTGACATATTATCTCAAGTTCCTTTTTTTAAACCTATAGAAGTTATATTACAATTACTTTTCAAATTTCAATTTCATGCTACGGCCTTCCATCGAACCACCTGGCTGGATTACACCGGTATTCTAAATTATGCTGCCATAATAACTTTCAGTTGTGTTTGGGGTATTAGTTGCTAGGTTCCAGTCCTTCGAAATAGCAGAACCCTTCGCTCCTCTACCACGACGTGCTCTAGTCGCCGTAAGCTACGGCTAGCCGGGCGACCGGTGGGAACTTGGATCCGCCCGCGCATAAAGGCCGGAGAGGAGGGACGCGCATTGATCCGCGCGCCCTCTCTCCCCTCGAGGTGAGACCTGAGGTAGCCGTATACGCCCAACTCTCCGGCTAGCAATAGGTGGGGTCTGCCCATAACGGGACTGGCCGTCGTCCGTCCGGGCTGGAGGTGAATGCGCAAGCGAAACTACAGCCCGGATAAGAGTGAATCGAAAATCGTCCAGGGGTTTTAGTAGGTATATAATGAAATACTTACAAGCCAATAGATGGCACTGTACAATAATTGAGTTCGTAAAGGATTCCCAAAACATACAAAGAATGTATACAAATTTCTAACAATAATGGATGGGCATAGGGTTGCGAGGTTTAACAATAGCTTCGCTGAAAGATCTTCTTTTGAGACAAAGGAGTCAGGAGGAGCCATAGATGATACACTATATTGGGAGGAGCATTCTATCTCGCTCCTCCACAATATACGGGTCATCCTAAAGGTGGCGTGGGAATAGCTTCCCTACGGGGATATCAGTGTCACTCCGACTAAGCGAATTTTACTCAAAGGCCGTGTCTTTTCCCTGGGCTTATGGTCTTCAAACAGATTTCCCACATTAAAAAATATGTTTTAGTCCTCCTTCGAGGCTGGCAGCACATTGGCGGCAACTTCGGTGTTGCAAATGTCCCGATTAGGAGTCGATAACCACTTTTAATCAGGTGGATTGTATGCATATCTGCATGCAATATAAAAAAATAATTGACCCCAAATGATTAGGATAAGTTAAAAGACAAGACAGAGTAAAAAATTTTGAAACAATTATGTGGGCTGATACACGAGTTTTACGCTTTAACTGATAAATCTTTCAATACATGTAAACTTTAATTTAATAGCGCAGAATCACGTATTCTTTTCGTTTGGTTTAATTATAACATTGGCTGCGATAAGAGTGTCTTTGCTGCCCAGTTATCCTCGAGATACACTTTGATCCCGTCTGATAGTAAATTACAAAATAACTGACAGCAATATAAGGGTTGCCAACTGACAATAACCCAATTCTAGGGTTCCGTACTCATGATAAGAAAAGCGGAATCCTTTTTCTTGTAGAAATATATACATTATAAATTGATTTGAATTTCAAAATACACATAAATTTTACACAATTAGTATTACTAGTGGTCCGTGATCGAAATTAATAATAATTTGTTGTCAAATATAGATAGATAACTCTTTATTGCACACCAAAACATACAATTACAAAACAGACAATATTTACAATACTTTCTAGGCGATACAATAGGCGGCCTTATCGCTCAAAGCGATCTCTTCCAGGCAACCTAAATGAAAAACAAATTTGAATCAGGCGATGTAGGTGGTGCAGGAAAAAGGCAATGGACACATAAATACTCAAACTAATTTAACAAATAAATATACAAATACATACATATATACATAGTTATAAATATAATATACAATAATATACGTATACAATAATATATTACAAAACACATATGTTATTATAATAAATGTATTAGCATGATTATATTGTGTTAATCAGACATAGCTATTTATGGATAAATATATTTTCTGAGTAAATTTCTAAATGTTGGTAAGGATATGGCCTCTCTGACAGTAAGAGGCAGCATATTCCAAAGTTTGACAGCCTGCACTGTAAAAGAATTATCATAATAGGATGAAGTGTGTGCAGGTGTCATAAGTTTTCGATACGTATCAGAGCGCAAATTGTGGGCAGTGGATAGGCCATATATAATATTTCTATAATAACAGATTTCGCCAAGACTACTAAAAACGATGAAGAAGAAAACGGGTTTCTTTTTAGGGGATATACAAGTGACACAAACACATTTAAAGTATTAAATAAAACACAATAAAAATTGAGAAAGCCACAAAATATTAGAAGATATACATATTATGTCCTATAAATTGGATGAAGTTCAGCAAATATGTCGATCTATTAGACCAACGCTGATCTTGCGCTTGAACCGAGAGCGATGTCATGGCAAACTTGTATAGTTTCAGTCATCATATCATCATATCAATCAATAACTCTTTATACAATAAAGACTTGATTGATGATTACCACAATACCAAAAAGAACTTACAGACTAAAATATGTATAATTATGCACAAAGGGCAATCTTATGGCTAAAAAGGGGTCTCTTCCAGACAACCCCAGGAATGAATAGAGATGATAATGGGGATGGTGGTATACATAATATATAGCACAATTTCTCACATTCTAGTAATAAATATATAATTGTAGTATATACAGATGTTCTATATATTAAATAGATATATGCTTTATATACAAATACATATCTACATAAATATAATATTGTTACAACCTAGGCGCCGAGAAAGACAAATTCCACGTAAAGATCTGTAGAAGCCCATTTTATTACCTGTCGGCATTTGAACTAGTTAATTGTAATCCTTTTATTATCATCTTCTTTTGTTCACTTATTTATTGGCATACGTTTCTAATTATTGTGGAGAATAGCAAATTGTCCTATTGTACTCGATCATTAGCATAATTAGCCAAGTGTTGCGGATTCTTTTGCATTTGTGAAATACAAAACGACGGCCTGATGGAAATAGGGGGCAGTTGAGCGACAATTACGATACGGTCGTGACGTGTGTACCATTCGGGAATCCAATAGTGACGGACTTTGCGCGTTTTCTTGAATTACGACCTTCTGCATTACGTTTGGATTTGTTGTGTACGGTTATACGGCACGGTTACAAATATATTTGTACCTGAGTTATACGTATTTGTATAGTTCTAATCAACTCTATAGTAATTCTAACGGTATTTTCATTGGAGTCCCGTTAAACTCTTAACACTATAATACATTATATTATTAATAAATAATTATATTATTGTGGTAATAGTAACAAATAGTTCAATAAATTTACAAATATTTATAACATAAAATTCATATACAACAATACATATCTATCCATATCTCTGCCACCCCTAACATATAATATATATATATCTAATATAACATCGCCGTCAATGGTCGATTCATTTGCGCGTCTCATTAGTTCATTACTAATCTTATTACGACTAGAGTATTATTTTCTTAGCTCACCTGCCTTTCCAAACATACACTCATTTAGATCGTACGTGCATCTTCGCATCTGGATTACATTCTATTATATGTATTCTTTTTTTATTGCAGGAGTTCAGCAGACAGGCAGACGGCCCACTTGATGGAAAGCGGTTACCATCGCCTATGGACATTTGGAACACCAAAGGTGCTACAAATGCGCTGCTGCTCTTAAGGGGTACTAGAACCTGGTCACTAATGCGGAACACAACTCAAGGTTATTATGGCGACATACTTTAGACCAGGGGTGGTAGCCATCCAGTCGGGTATGCCCTACCACCTGAATGTGAGTTGTTTTGTCACCTCTTACGACAGGCCGCCCGGCCGCAGGAAATTGTATTCTTTCTCCGTTCCTGCACGGGTAAGTTTGGCATAACTACAGGTCAAAAGACATACTCCATATATTCAACAAGTGGACGACTTACACGCTGGCTGGCGCCTAGAGCGGCAGATTTTAGGAGCGGAATTTTTTTATTTTTTTATGTCAAACAGAAATTAATCTCATATTCATATACCTAATGTTATTAGGTTATTATTTCATCATTCAGATAAAGGTTCCTATAATTTGCGTGCGCAACAATCTTACTCGGTAAAAAGGTGGTGTAATTAGGACGATATGATAAAGGGACAATTTCATTGAACAAAAAATTGTAATTAATACGATTGTCAACATGTTCATTGAAATCTTACAAGTTTTGGACCGAATATTGCATTTTTTAGAGGACGCAATTTTATTTTTGGGACATGTGTGGGGTCAATAGAAGCTTAACTTCAAGTTTGTGGGGTCGCCACCCTTGCCCCCGGCCGCCACCTTGGAAAAAGTGGTGAAAACACTTTTTTCGCGATATCTCGGAAACTATGCGTCTTACAAAAAAAATGTAAAGTCATAATTTGTAGCAAATTGTTTTGCCTACAAATATGTTTGTATAAATTTTTATTACAATTTTTTTATATATTATTATTTTTTATATGAAATAAACTTGCGTCCTGTAAAAAATGCAAAGCTCATGTAAAATTTCAATGAACCAGTATCGAATTGCAGAGGTCGTTAAGTTACGTTGGTACAGATAGAGCTAAAATTCGTGAAATCTTTTAAGTTTTATTTATAATGAAAATTAATACTAATGGATAAAGACAAATGTGTTTTATTTATTTATTAGTTAGTTATTTCGAATTAAATAAGCTTAAATTTTATTTGTCCATTATTTTTTTAGTGTCCCTTTTTCGTTGCATCGAGTTTCAAATCTAAACGATTCTAAAGTTTCACTTTAAAAAAAACTAATAAAGCTCACCTGTTACACTCGGGGCTTCCCCAGTAAGGCAAGTGGTCGTGACCATCGACACGTTCTATCAAATTCATCTTATCCATGTCGTCTTGTCCAGTGTTGACCGTAAACGTTTCCGAGAGAGTGTTGTTTTTCTGTAAATAATGAACAAATTGTATTTATTTATAAGAACTGTGAATAACGTGTGTACTTCTAATAAGCTTTGTGATAATTCCAACGGCATTTTAAATTCACATCCCACAAATTCGTAACAATAACATCATGGATGTGTACATGGAATAGACTTTGAGACATAGATCCGATTAAATTAATATTTATTGTTCCGTGGCCAAATGACGAACATATTTATCGCTTCTAACATTAAAATTAGTATTTTTTCCATTTACCTACAGAGTCCTTAATAGTTCATTACCTTTTGGATTTCTTTTGTTTACTTTATGTTTAAAATTTGTAATTAGAAAAGCAAACTACTGTGTATTGTAATCCTTTATGATGGTCGATGTTGATGATGTTAGCCAGATGTGATTCTTAGAAAATTCAGTCCACGCGGTCAAGTATTGTATTGTATAGTTTGTATAAAACAGCCCGAACGGAGGGGTGAGCAGTGAAGCGACGATTACGATACGAGCAAGAGGTGTGTACATTCCATAAACTAATATGGCGACGGATTTTGCGCGAGTTATTGAATCGTGCAGTTTGTGCTGGTTGTGTCCTGTGTTTTTGTACTTCTAATAAATTCTATAGTCATTCCAATGGCATTTTAATTCGAGTCCTGTAACTCGTAACAATAGTTTGTGGACTTGAATTTAAAAAAAGACTAGGTAACATGTAGAGAACTTACAGCAGCCAAAAGTCCAAACTTCTCAAACTTCAATTGACCTAAAAAAGTCAGGAATGGCTTCGCA
Source organism: Dendrolimus punctatus (assembly GCA_012273795.1). Lineage (NCBI taxonomy): Eukaryota > Metazoa > Arthropoda > Insecta > Lepidoptera > Lasiocampidae > Dendrolimus > Dendrolimus punctatus. The sequence goes on from CM022527.1 coordinate 25,081,493, forward strand.
GCAGCTATGATGGTGTCATCATATCCCCATAAGAATCTGAAATAAAACGGGTTAATAATTTCACAAAATCACAATGGGTACTAATATTATGAATGCAAATATAAAACAGTCTGTATGTTACATGTTCACGTTAAAACCACGCGACAGTTTTTATTTAAATTTGTTATTTATTGAATTAAGCACAAGACAGCGTTCAACTTAACAGGGTCAAATTTGAAATTATGTCGTCGTCGTCGTCGTCAGCCATTCACAGTCCACTGCTGGACGTAGCTCCAAGACGGCGCTACTCATCCCTGTCCACTGTCTTCCTCATCCAGCGCCTACCGGCGACCTTGCATAGGTCGTCGGTCCATCGGGCTGGAGGGCGTCCGACACTACGTTTACCGAGACGGCGGTTGAAATTATGTGCTAATTAAAAAAACAACATCTATTACAAAACGGACAAGTGACAAAACGAAAGTTAGGCAATCGCTGGACACGCGCTTGCCTGCAAACCTTCTGACCACAGCGCCCAGTTATCGCTTTATAAGAATTAGTGTTAATTTAAGTTTTTAGAGTTAATTTAAGTTTTTAGAGTTAATGTAATTTAATTGTAATTTCAAGTAGTCTTGTGAGAACTGTCTTCAAATAAATTTGTTTAAATAAATTGTGTTTTTAAACAATTTCCGTGCCGCCCTACTTATCTCGAATCGCAACAAAATTTTAACTTGATGTTTTACGGGCAGATTTGTTAAATTGAAAACCAGTCCGTAAAACTTCAAATTAAAAATTTGTTGCGATTCATTTTGGCATTTGTCCGTTGAAGTTTCACTTTCACTATGTGCCCCAGCACACATTTCGATTTTTCGCAGGTTTACTGCAAACTATGATATTGTTAGGCTAGGTACATTTTAATTAGTGCATTTTTTATTTAAATATTTAAATTATTTTATCATCATCGGATCGAGTTGGATCGTTGAGAATTTAAAGAAAAGGTTGAAGTTTGGTGCCCTGAATCCGCTGCTCGGTAGACCGAGTGTGTGTGAACTGTGTCAAAATGTTGTTTAAATGTACATTGAAAGTGTATAAATGTGTGTGGCCATTGTGTTTTATGGTCGCATTTTACCCTGATGACGCCCACTAAACCTGCAAACAATAAAGAAGATGTCACGAGAACGATGCCTTCTCCGATATATTTATCAACTGTTTAAGAAAGAGAGTTGGTCTGAAAGAGAGTGTCGGGGTGAAGGTAAGGAAAGGAATGCTCCGGTGATTCGGGCATGTGGAAAGAATGTATGATGAAAGAATGACTAAACAGATATACAATGCAAAAGTGGATGGATGCAGAAGTCGCGGAAGGCCACGACACACCTTCCATGATCAAATTGATCGTGTACTAGCAGAAGGTGATGTCAGGAGCCTTAAGAACAGACGAGCGTGCATGACAAGAACTATGAATGTCAAAGAAGCAAGTGACGTGTGTAAGAATAAGCCTAAATGGCGCTCTGTTGTTCGTGCCTACCCCGCAAGGGACCTGGCGTGAAGTTATGTATGTATGTTCGAGCCAATTTTTATTATATAAATTATTTTTTTAGAGGAAACTTGATTGATATATGTATTAATTATGTGTTTTCATATTTAAGAATATTAACAAATTAAATGAATAAATACTTGTTTAGTTTTGTGTTTGGGCACTACTAGTTTTAAATGTGTTAAAATGTTTAATAAAGAACAGGTATTCTATTCTATTTGAAATTGGCTGAAAGTTCTTTGAAAATGGCATCGCACTAAACGTGTTCAAGGAACTATATAATATATAACTATGTCAACAAGTCTCATATACGTATAGACGTTTTGACGTGAACACCGTAATTATCTGATTGAGTTTATCACAAGCAAAACACTACAAGACGTGCAATTATATTAAGTGCCGGCACAAACGAAGCCGGGTCTTATAGCTTTATTATATTATAACTTTTCATATCATACGTACCTAATATTGTGTGAATTTTCTTGATGTGAGCTAAAATTATTACGTTACTATCCATTTTTTAAGTTGCTATTGGTACAAAACTGACATTACTTGTATGGACTTAATGTATTAGTATAATATATCTTATACTAATATATAAAGCTGAAGAGTTTGTTTGTTTGCTTAAGCGCGCTAATCTCAGGAACTGCTGGGCTGATTAAAAAAATTCTTTCTGTGTTAGATAGCACATTTATCGAGGAAGGCTACACGCTTATCATCACGCTAAGACCAATAGGAGCGGAGCACAAATTAAGAATGTTTCAAAATCGGGGGTTTTGTCCAACTTACTTTTTTTAACTATTCCACGCGGACGAAATCGCGGGCAGAATCTAGTAAGATATAAAGCTGAAGAATTTGTGCGTTTGCTGGTCTGATTTTAAAAATTCTTTCACTGATAGATAGCCTATATATCGAGGAAGGCTACACGCTTATCATCACGCTAAGACCAATAGGAGCGGAGCACAAATTAAGAATGATTCAAAATCGGGGGTTTTGTCCAACTTACTTTTTTTAACTATTCCACGCGGACGAAATCGCGGGCAGAATCTAGTAAGATATAAAGCTGAAGAATTTGTGCGTTTGCTGGTCTGATTTTAAAAATTCTTTCACTGATAGATAGCCTATTTATCGAGGAAGGCTATAGGCTATATCTCGCTAAGAACTAACTTTTTTAACTGTTCCACACGGATGAAGTCGCGAGCAGAAGCTAGTACTATAATAAATCTGTAAATTTTCGAGTTTGTAGTTTGTGAAGAAAATCAGAGAATTAATTCGGACTAGCAGATTCCAAAAATTCAATATTTAGAATTTTTGTCTGTCTGTTAGAACACCACCTAAACTAGTGAACGGATTTAAACGAACTTCGAAACGAAGCTAACTTATATCACGGGAGGTAACTTAGGATGCTTTTTGTCCCAATAAATGGTGTCGTTTCGTGGGATAAACAAAAATAGTGAAATGGATGGATTTGGAAACTATTACTCGATACAGAACTGACTTATAATCGAGTCAATTCTTAAGATAATTTTTATCCCAATAAAACGCGTCGTTTCCGTGAAATAGATGGATTAGTAAAAAAGATGACGCTGCAGTCGCGACGTAGACTTCCATCCATGTAATTCAATAACAAATACGTTGTCAGGTTGCCCACATGTTATTCATTACGTAGGTACTTCATATCAGGTTGGCTGTGACTTTTCTTAATGTTTCGCTGTGCAGTTGTCTACACTATATTGAATTAGTTTTATTTTGTATTTGTAATGAATTCAACAAGAAACTAAAGTATTGGAGGTTTGTATTTGTTTTGCAGCTAGGCCTTTTAGCGAGATCTTAGATTATAAGTCTGCGTATAGCTCAGCTATCAGTTATCAACTGACGCCATTCAACAAAGTTCTTGTGAGAACTCCAAAGTTCACATTTGACTATATAGTTTACACTGCTCACAAAAACACATTATTAATACTCAAAAAATATCAATATCCTACAGTTATTATACAGCGCAACTTCGACTTTCAGTTCCCGCGAAAATTCCTTTACCTGATTTATTAAGCAATGAACGCGGAAAATAATTCAGAGTATACTATTTATTACTATAAACATAATGTTATAAATAGTGAAACGCAGCTCACCTGTGTACTGGTAACTTGACGAAGGGTTCGGGATGGTCTGCCCATCGCAATGAAGACTGCAGAGCCACCTGGGCGAAGGCATGCAGATTCAAACTCACAGCTTTCGAGACCACGCCCTATTAATAATAATTATACTTATTTATCTTAGTAGAAGAATAAAACGTAAATAACTATGAAAGCTTTCTAAGGCCCCAATCACACAATCATATGTTACGACCTGAGCGCCGACAAAAGACAAATTCACACTCGCATGCCTATAGACGTTTTGTTGCCTTTGGGGGCTATTGGATTTCTTTTGTTTACTTTGTGTTTAAATTTTGTGATTAGATAAACAGCCCATTGTGTATTGTAATATTTTATGGTAGACATTAGACATTTGTGATTCTAGAAAATTCAGTCTACGCAGCCGAGAGACATATTGTATTTGTGTAGTATAAAGCAATGCCCCAATGGAGAGATCGGCAGTCGAGCGATAAGCACAAGCGAAGCAAGACGTGTGAACTACATTCGGTAATCTATTTAGTGACGGACTTTGCGGGTGTTATTATATTTGTACCTGTATCCTGTATTAGACGTGTTTGTATAGTTCTAATACCTTCTATAGTAATTCTAATAAGGCGTTTTAATTCGAGTCCTGCAACTCGTAACAACATGAGTCATATGTAGTTATTACACTGTCATATTTCTATAATCGTCTAATGAAGCTTTAAGTCATACATGACTAGATGGCGCCACAGGTCATTAGCTTTTAGACAATTCAAATTCAATAGCTATGGAGCCCTAAAAGAAACAAACAAAGACTTACTAGTAATGGTAGGTTAGGTACGACGACTTTATCGAACGCTGGCCCTGCGGACTTTTCTGGCAGGTAGACGAAGTGACTCCTCTCTTGGAAGATGACTTTGTCTTTCTCGAACCTCACGTTCACTCTTTCCAGGTCTTGGCTGCAAGAAAGACAGGAAATTTAAAGATTTGCGTTGCGTTCAAAAGTGTGAAATAAAATTTTCTTGACACGTAAATATGTATGCGACTAGAAGAACAGAAAGAGAATCTTAATTCTATGGCTGCACGACCTTCAAAGAGGCACCAAACAACACACAGCTAGGTGGTAGAGCATTTGTTCCTCTGGATGGCTACCACCCCTGGTTTGGAGTATGCTACCATAATAACCTTGAGTTGTTTGCATTCGTTTTTAGGTTCCAGTTCCCCATTCGAGTTGTTTCTAGCAGTCATTCATCATCAGCATTCTTTATACTTAAATCTTTCTCCATGTCATTTTTATCTTTACAGAAGTAAAGAATACCAATGTATTATATTTAAAGTGGGTGTTGCAATGCACTATGACTAACTGTGTCCTAATTTTTAAATGAGCTGTTATGTAAATAAATTTATCGTAATAATTCATTAACTAAATCTATTTTAACGCACAGTACAAACAAAACTTAAACACGTCTTTGAAGTTCATACACATTGTTGTACATAATTACTAGATTCGCGAGATGCTACGTAATGTTGCGCTTTCGCTCACTCGCCATCCGAATTTGCTTGCCATCTCTTTCGCACTACACATCTGAACGCAAACTTTGCAGCTAACTTCTCTCGTTTTGCATGTACTGTATATTTCCGTTAAAACTGTATTGTAGAATATCTGATTGTTTATTCTAGTATTTGCGTAATCAGGTAAATTGATCTCCCTATAATAAACTGATATGAAAATCCCCATTAACGTATTACTACGTAACGTAGACGTCATGTCGTTGGAAATGTCTGTATGATGCGAAATGGGGAAATAAATGGTAGACATGTAAACATAACTCGAAGTTCTTTAAGATAACCTATTAAATTACCTACTTTAACGGTTAATAGATAATTTTCGTCATAGTACTGTTATGTAACACTATACGTTGGTTTTAGTATAACTGAGGAAATTCTTTATTGTACACCAAAGCACAAAATTCCCTAAATTTAAACATCCTTCCAGTGAGTGCAACTCATTACTTTCCTGATTCGAAATCATCTGTTCTTGATCTCATGTTGGTGTCGTCACTAACGTATGTTCTCAATAAATGGTTAGTGTTCGGGGGATCACTTCTCTTATCATGATCTGATTTTTCTCTTCTTCTTCTACTATATTTTTTAAAGAAATGGAACGATGGTCTCGTCTTGGAAGACAAGTATTGAAATCACCTATACTTAAAATATGAAGAAGGAAGGAAAGTTTCGAGGAGTTTTTAAAAGACGCAATATAATTAATACGAAGAGAAGAAGCATAGAAGACACCTAGTGAAATTTTGGTAAAGCCCAGCTCTACTTCTATGAATAGATATTCACGTCAGATATTAGACGGTGGCTGTGAAAATATACTTATGATTTTGTAAGGCAAATGAGATTGTAAGTATATGGCAACTCCGCCACCAGTCCCAGTACGATCATTTCGGATGAGATGATAACCCGGCAGACTATATAAATTAGACGAAAGGCAAGGTTTTAACCAAGATTTAGAAATTAGTATGGCATGTAAGGTACTTTGATTAGACCTATTTTAGACCCAAAGAAAAAAGAAAGTCACTGTCAAAACACCTGTCAATCAGTGCGGATTTCATATATTCAATGTACTCTTTGCGGATTTCTTTCAAACATTTAAAAATTAATTTGTAATTATTTCAACAAGAAACACCAAGAAAACGGAACGTTGGTTCTTACAACACCAATAAGGATGGGAAGACATTTCGGCGACTTAGCAACGATACGTGGCATCTTGTATTACAGATTATCGCCACACGAGCTAAAACCATTTGCTGGAGCAATCACTAAGGGTTTACCGAATTTTATACCTCGCACCACCAGCAGGGTTCTTTACTGGTTGCCAACTTTTATAGCAGGTACGCAATGTTCAAGTGTGGGCACCTCGTTGAATTCTGTAGTCAAATTACGAAAACAGTGACGTTTGTCACATCTATGGAACTTCCCGTTTGTATATAGCAGGAGTACAGCAGATAAGCTCGCAGTGCATCTGATGGAAAGCAACCTATCGTAACCTATGGACGTTTGCCACAGATATCACCAACGTGCTGTCAGCCTTGAACAAATTTTATGACACTCTTTTTGAAATATCCTATATCGTAGCGCTTGGCAAAACCTCAGCTCATTCCAAATCCTCTGGGGGCGTAAAAGAAACGTTCTCAAGAAAAGTAAAAAAAAAACAAGCGAAGTTAAAAGCATAAGCAAAACGTCTCAAGAAGTAGGAATGAACGTCCAGCTGATAGTGAGTGGTGCGGTGGTCAAATGTAGACGTAGGTATAGAACAAGACTAGATTACGCAGACAGATCCGAAGTCTGACTGAAAGTGAAATGTATCTAGATTGTCTCTGAGGTGATCGGTGACAAATAGGGCGTTCGACTAGTAACGCACAACGCCCAAAATGCTCAGTTAGCCGTTCCACAAGGCGACCGCGAGCGTTGCGGTCGTGGCGAAAACGTTACTAATGACGTCAACATTTTCGATCACACAACGCCCGCAACAACCCATGTCAAAAGGTGGGTCGAAGTGGGCGTTGACCACAGAGCATTAATTCTCGCTTGTCAATCAGGGCGTTCCATTAGGGACTCACAACGACCACGTTCACGACCGCGATTTTTGCCGTTCCACTTGCTTGCGGACGTTACAATCCTAAAAGCTAGTGGAACGGGTTATGGGGCATTGATGTCATTAATGTCATACGCAAATGTCATTGGTTTATATGAAAATCGCGCCTTTTTCAATGTGTAGGGTTGACTGATTTATGTTAAAAGACATATTATTATAGCTATTTAAACAAAATGTCCTGAATTGGTTCAATTGGGTATCGGCTACTTCATCGCGGTAATGATTCAGAGGAAAGCAATTCGTCTAGCTCAGATGAAAAGTGGGGGATAATTTTAGAAAGATGTAATACTAAAAAACGTGATTTCAGGCCACGTATTACACAATATGAAAATGTAGTCGATCGTTATTCAGATGAACAATTTAAAAGCCACTTTAGACTTTCAAGAAATACATTTAATTATCTATCTGTCTATCTATAATTCTGCATTCTGAGTTATAACTCTTTCGTATAATTCTGCAGCAAAAGCTATGTCCACAAACAATTAATTTCTCATTAATTATACAGTTATATTCAAGTCAACGATAGTGAAAACTGATTAGAAATAAATTATGTAAATAAATGTTAATAACAAATAAAGGAAAATGATAGATAGCTGTTCAAAATACATTAAAATTAATTTTACAAAATTAATAAAGAAAGATATTTTTTCATTCGCCATCTTTGTTTCAAAATTCGCGCCTTTGTCATTTATGGTGTTCCACTAGTAACGCACAACGCCCAAAATGCTCAGTTAGCCGTTCCACAAGGCGACCGCGAGCGTTGCGGTCGTGGCGAAAACGTCACTAATGACGTCATCATTTTCAATCACACAACGCCCGCAACAACCCATGACAAAAGGTGGGTCGAAGTGGGCGTTGACCACAGAGCATTAATTCTCGCTTGTCAATATATTGACAAAGGCGCGAATTTTGAAACAAAGATGGCGAATGAAAAAATATCTTTCTTCATTAATTTTGTAAAATTAATTTTAATGTATTTTGGACAGCTATCTATCATTTTCCTTTATTTGTTATTAACATTTATTTACATAATTTATTTCTAATCAGTTTTCACTATCGTTGACTTGAATATAACTATATAATTAATGAGAAATTAATTGTTTGTAGACATAGCTTTTGCAGCAGAATTATACGAAAGAGTTATAACTCAGAATGCAGAATTATAGATAGACAGATAGATAATTAAATGTATTTCTTGAAAGTCTAAAGTGGCTTTTAAATTCTTCATCTGAATAACGATCGACTACATTTTCATATTGTGTAATACGTGGCCTGAAATCACGTTTTTTAGTATTACATCTTTCTAAAATTATCCCCCACTTTTCATCTGAGCTAGACGAATTGCTTTCCTCTGAATCATTACCGCGATGAAGTAGCCGATACCCAATTGAACCAATTAAGGACATTTTGTTTAAATAGCTATAATAATATGTCTTTTAACATAAATCAGTCAACCCTACACATTGAAAAAGGCGCGATTTTCATATAAACTAATGACATTTGCGTATGACATTAATGACATCAACGCCCCATAACCCGTTCCACTAGCTTTTAGGATTGTAACGTCCGCAAGCAAGTGGAACGGCAAAACTCGCGGTCGTGAACGTGGTCGTTGTGAGTCCCTAATGGAACGCCCTGAAAGTGAACAGCTCGAAATTGCTGATGCCGGGGGCGGGGGGATAATTATGTGCAGGCTGGCAAGCACTTAGTCAATTTATTATTACATTTTACAGGTTATTTAATTTACACGGGAACGGAGGAAGCTCATCGTATGTCGCAGAGAAAGAATCCAAGAGACTACATTGACGAGGTCGACCCTAATGCGTAGGCTTGACAATCTCAACCTTTTGTTTCATTTTTCATTAATGTTTTAATTTTTTATTAAACTCAATTGAGTATACAATAAACGAAATTTTATTTTTAGAAAAAATAAAAAATGAAAGAAACAAAATATTTATTTCTTAACCAATACAACTCAAACTTATATTTAACATCTTTGTGGTCAGCTTTCAATTGAAGGTTACAAAGAGGTGGCCGACGTCTACTGCTTTCCTTTTTAGCTACACATCCCTAAAAATATATTTCAAACACTACTCAACGGATTAATTTTAAACTTATATTCGTTCGTAAAATCGCCATGTGGAACGGTGACGCAGCATTTTGAGCGTTGTGAGCTACTAACGGAACGTGTTCTATAAAAAAATTATGTCACATAGGAGTTGGCGGGAACTAAAAGGAGATGTTGTGCTGTGCAGTTTTATTTTCTAAAAATGTGTAAAATTACTCTACAATGAACAATAGTCGTAGGATATTGATAGTTTTTGAGTAGTAATTATGTGTTTTGTGAAAAATGCGAACTGTATAGTGAAATGTGGCCTTGCAAGTTGTCACAAGAACTCCGTTGAAGCCACTAGCTGATTATCTACAGTTCAGCTGTGCTACACATATAGGGCGTTCCACTAGCAACGCACAACGCCCAAAATGCTCAGCTTGCCGTTCCACAAGGCGACCGCGAGCGTTGCGGTCGTGGCGAAAACGTCACTAATGACGTCATCATTTTCGATCACACAACGCCCGCAACAACCCATGTCAAAAGGTAGGTCGAAGTGGGCGTTGACCACAGAGCATTAATTCTCTCTTGTCAATACATTTAAAAAGGCGCGAATTTTGAAACAAGATGGCGAATGAAAATATCTTTCTTTATTAATTTTGTAAAATTAATTTTAATGTATTTTAAACAGCCATCTATCATTTTCCTTTATTTGTTATTAATATTTATTTACATGATTTATTTCTAATCAGTTTTCATTATCGTTGACTTGAATATAATTATATAATTAATGAGAAATTCATTGTTTGTAGACATAGCTTTTGCTGCAGAGTTATACGAAAGAGTTATAACTCAAAATTCAGAATTATAGATAGATAGACAACAAATAATTCTATGTATTTCTTGAAAGTCTGAATCGCTTTTAAATTCTTCATCTGAATAACGATCGACTATATTTTTATATTGTGTAATACGTGGTCTGAGATCACGTTTTTTAGTATTACGTTTATAAACTTAACGTCCACTCTTCATCTGAGCAAGGCGATTTGCTTTCTTCGAAATTATTACCGCGATGAAGTAGCCGATACCAATGGGGTCACCCATTAAGGACATTTTGTATAAATAGCTATATTTCTTTTAACATAGTCATCCCTATTGAAAAAGGCGCGATTTTCATATCAACCAATGACATTTGCGTATGACATTAATGACATCAACGCCCATAACCCGTTCCACTAGCTTTTAGGATTGTAACGTCCGCAAGCAAGTGGAACGGCAAAAATCGCGGTCGTGAACGTGGTCGTTGTGAGTCCCTAATGGAACGCCCTGATAGGCTTAAGAAAATGAAGAAACTATATTGTAAACTAAGATCTGTCTTAAAGGCCTACCTGCCAAGCCATAAACCTAAATAAAATGTCACATAAAAAAGCTAGGTAAATAGATAGACTCATTTGATGATTTCATATAGGTTCTGTTTACGCCAAAATGATCCCTAAGACCCTAAGCAATCAATGAAACCAAATTTTAATGTATTATCTGGATTTTCAATGTGAAAAGAGACATGTTTATCTTATATTCAATTAAACATTTTCACTTTAATAGATTAATTATTATAAACAATAATTGTTTTCAAACACGCGTTTTATAATAATAAGGTGTTCATGTATCTATAATTAACTTCAGATAATAATTCATTGTAGTTAAAATAATAACATTGGGTTTTCTTTGGGGTGGTCGAGTGAGTTGGCAACAGTTTTGAGAAACAAAGTCGCTGCATGGTCGCTTTGTTATTAAGACTGTTATATCTGTAACGGTTTATTTTGGTTGATATATATTATCGAGGACTCGCAGGCAAAGTAAATAAGGACAGGATTGACTTGGCGTAAACGTAATTTCAAGATGCCTTTGAGTTTGGGGTGACGATTTACGCAAGATGCCGATGAAAGCTGGATGAGGACACTGGGCGATCGGGATAATTAGAGTAAACTTGGGAAGGTCTAGATAAAATAAATAGACGATTGCAATTAGCTGATAATGAGATAAGGATCAATAAAATTTATATTATTATGCCAGTAATTTGGTAACTATGAAGCCTGCTAATATTCCCCTTAAGCGGTGTAACGATAAATGAGATTCATCGATAAAGGGCCTTAGTAGTGCAATCGCATATACTTTACTATTCATTCATTTGCCTAACTATTGGTTAAAATATATAGTAATTTGGCTTAAGTGGTTTCAAAACTGCCAAACGTGCAGGACGTGATCATCAACAACCCGCATATGACCCGAATCATCACAAATATCCCGCACTCCGTATACGGGCCCTACCGACTAATGGTTTATACCACTAAGAAGAAGAGAGCGAAGGAGGGAGTATTTGTTTTACACGTTTTAAATATAGCTTTAGGTCCTTCGAGGAGGATTTGATTTGGCGACCCACATAGAATATGAATCAATTCTGCCATGCGTCCTCTGTAACATTGCAAATAATAATGTTATTCGTCACACGACTAAGCCCGATTCCGAAAGAATCTGTTTTTGTGTCTGCAGATACACTTTTTGGTCCTTCGAGCCAGATTATAACCTAAGAATTATTCATCTATTCTGGTATATATCTTACGTCATTCTATAAATATTCACGTCGTCTTAAAATCAATATCTTTCGGCCTATTTTTGATTTTTCAGTAGTAGATAATACGTAAGTTTGTGTTCTGCGAAACTCGAAAATTAGTCGACATATTACAAGAGTACTTACGAGTAAGAGTATGGCCCCACTTCCTGAACTTTCAGTTTGGGTTCCATTCCGTATTTTACCTCCTCCCAGTTTGTATAGTTGAATAGGAAGACTCTCATCGTCGGCTGAACGTTCGGATGTTTCCACATTGAATACGCTATAGAATTGTTTCGTATCACCATGTTCTGGGGAAACGATAGATAGACTTAAGAACTACATAACATAAATAACACAATAACGAAAACTTTAACTAAATCTAATTTATTTATATTGTATTCTGCCTTATAATCCCTAAGACAATAACTAAAAAATACTGCGTTGCCGGAGTCATTTTTTTTGTTGGATCCGATTATCTGCGATCGGAAATTGTTCCATAAGCAGATGATTTGGTTGTTTTAAAGAAGTGTAAGAAGGTAACATCCAATGATTTGTTTTATTTAATTTAATTGGAACTATATTTTTATCCAAGTCGAGAATGTGCGCTTGTTTTAGGCGCCTTTGTGGGACGTTATGCAGCAGCTTCTGTGCAAGGTCATTTGGGTGAACCATTAGACGATATTATATCTAATGCAGGTGTTAGCAATCTTCTCCCTTATTGTGGGAACTGCGGAGTAATTCTGGGTTTCGGCATTATTTGTGAACCAGGGTGCCTTTATTCTTATCTCTAATATGGTACTCTGGAACCGTTGGAGGATTTCTATGTTGGAGTGGCTAGCACTCCACCAAAGTCGTATGCGACTTTTTCTGACGTGGAGAAATTCATTTACGGATTTGTCATCGTGTGGAGATCACGGCCGCACGTCTGGGACACGCCGGTCCGGTCCGAATTTGTTGGAGGTAAGTTACAATAGTCTGGAATATCCACTAAGGGCCGATTGTTTAATCGACAGATAAAAGTTATCAGTCGAATAAATTATAAGAATTCAAAAGTGAAACCATACAACTGTTTTACACAAGAAAATGATTTTTTTATTTTTTCCATGTTACACTTTATTCTTTAAATAACTTGTATCTAATTAAAAACTATAAACTCACAACGAAAATTCATTCGTCAGTCGCGTACAGCGTCACGCCGGACGCGGCATACGGCGTTTATAAAGCACCAGCACCTTAACCATAGTACAGGGTGCGCCAGAGAAACTTACTTATTTGAAAAAATTCCCGCGCGGTGAGTTGGGCGGGTAGAGAGGCAAGAGGGGGCGCATCTGGAGGGGGAAGTTCCCAAGTTTGTTTCTCCCTCCAGTCAGTTGCCATCATGCTCTGGTCTAGAGAGCAGTGGGCCTTCGCAGTTGAGAGCTTCTTTTCTAACGATCGCTCACTTGTTGTTACGCAACGTGCCTTCCGCGCTCGCTTTGAAATTCCTCCTCACAGACTCGTTCCTGGCCGTAATTCGATTCTGTCGTAGGTTAACTCATTTCGGGAGTGTGGAAGTGTCGCTAAACCCAGAAATGGACTTCAACGGACCATCAGAACTCCGGAAAATATCGAAAGAGTGAGGCAGTCAGTTGTGCGTTCTCCCCGGCGTTCGGCTCGCAAACACGCAGCTGCTATGGGAATTTCTGATACCACTGTTCGACGAATTCTCAGTGAAGACCTTCAATTTCATCCCTATAAATTGGCTGTTGTGCAAGAATTAACTGAACGTGATTTTGTTGCCCGTCAAAATGCATGTGAAATGCTGATTGACAACCTGCCTGAAGACGCGGTCGTTTTTTTCAGTGACGAGGCTCACTTCCACATTTCCGGCTGCGTCAACAAGCAAAACATGCGTTATTGGTGTGATGTAAATCCGCGTGAGCTTCACCAGAAGCCACTTAATTGTGAGCGAGTTACTGTCTGGTGTGCGGTGTCGGTAATGGGAATAATTGGTCCTTATTTTTTTGAAGAAAACGAACGCGCAGTTACCGTGAATGGAGCTCGTTACAGGAACATGATCGAGGAATTTTTTCTTCCAAGACTCGAAGAAATGAACGTTAGGAACGTGTGGTTTCAGCAAGATGGAGCCACAGCACACACAGCACGAGACTCAATGAATTTGTTGCGACAACATTTCCCCGACCGCCTCATCTCTCTCAGAGGCGATCTCCAATGGCCGGCACGCTCTCCAGATTTGACTCCATGCGATTTCTTTTTATGGGGTTATTTGAAATCCCTGATTTATGTCGATCGACCACGGACCATAGCACACCTCAAGAACAACATTCGCGACGCCATTGCCAACATACCGATTGATATGCTGCGAAGAGTGGATACGAATTTCAAAAATCGACTTCATCAGTGTATGCGCAATGGGGGTCGCCATTTATCCGATGTCATTTTTAAGACTGCATAAAAAAAAATTGGGATATTGTATTCTCAAATAAAAATTTTTTTAAAACAATAACTGAAGTACTTTTTTTTTATAGACCTTTCAAATAAGTAAGTTTCTCTGGCGCACCCGTTACAATAGTAGTAGTAAAGAAGTGTACTCACAGATAATATTGCATCATTGATTCCATTCGTGAAGCAGAGAAATATTGTACCGATCAAGCTTAACACAAACGTAAAAGATAGGCTGACTAGAACTGTAACAAAGAGAAAAACATGTTTATTATAAAATACTTCCATGGCAGCAAGCCGGAAAGTGGCGAAGGAAGTGGGAAACGCAAGGATTTAGAAGCAAATTATTTGAACATCTATTATGTTTGCGCCAAGCGCCTACGTTTATCCGCACATCAAATAAAGCAAAAGCAAAGCAAGCAAATAAAGATGTTGATTATTAGATTGATTGATCACTACTGGACATGTCACATCACTATCAGTCCGAATCGCGCCCCTGTCAGTGTCAAATTTACCACGGTTGAGTACGCACACGCTGGTTACGTTATGGTAGGGGAGGCCAAGCGGTGATTTTGGGATTTACTCTTGCGTGGCAGAAATCGGCAGAATAACATAAGGGGAGATATCTTGCACCCTATTATGTAGCCACACCATATATTAACCCTTCATACAGGTTGGGGTTTTTTTCATGCTTGAAATTATTTTTCAAAACGGAAATTTCTCCACATATGTGTCGGATTATGGGTCAGCACGACAAGGACAACAAGTTGAAGAACCGTCTGTACATTATTCTGACGCGCTTGAATACCTCAATGTCAACTTATTTTTTTGCATTTTCAGAAATCGTCAGAAATCTTTTGAATAGGAGTTCCTTTAGGGTTTACTTAACATCCCATTTGAATATCTGAGGCGCTTGAGTATTTCTGTGAGACTCTTTAAAAAAAACTGTACACACTCCCCCTACCAGTGAAAGGGCATCATATAACATTTTTTTTCTTTTTGGCATCTAACCTTCACAGTCCATCAGGTCCCCGTGACGGTCGAGTAACTCCACATTTAGCAGCTTGGGCTCCCCTACTATTACAATTAAATAGATCAAGTAAAGTGTAGGTAACAATCGCCACGTCCCTCCTATTATATCCCTAGCGAAACCATATTACTCCAAGATTTAAGAATGCTGCATCTGCACATCTACAAAAAGGACTAGATGAAATATGGCAAATATAACTTGACAAATGGCAAATAAGGATGAATCTATCAAAATCTCTACACATAAAATTCACACTGAGGAAAGGACATTGTCTTGTAAGAAAGAAAAAATATTTATTTAGGACAAGATACAAAAAGTCTTATATGATAATATAAATATTAAAATTCATTGTCATTCATGTCCTAAAAAGGCTCTTGCTCAGCATAATACTAGTTTTCTCAACCAGCGCTGATCTTCCGCAAGTACCAGTGATGCCACAATAATGCCTTAGCTCCACAATGCAAATTACAACAATAAACGTTCATCAAAATTATACAAAATAAATATTACCAGTGTATGAACATTGTTATAATTACAAATAAAAGAAAATAAATAAAACAAACATAAAAAAAAGAAAAAACAACGGACAGAAGGGACGAACAAGCCGAAATAATAAGTTGGTAGTGGTTTGTTATAATATAACGTACTAATCGTCATTCGAGAATTATAATACTATAAAATACTTATATCGTATTTAAGGTCTCTCTGGCGAATTTGATGGTCAAATAACAATTTTTATAAATTTGCTCGGAACCCAAAAACAGACTGCAGGTTCTTATCGGCGGCGGTATGTTATTCCAGCACTTCGATGCAGCGTACCGCATAATTACAAAGTTAAATATTTGGGAATGCTCAACCGCAGATTAACTTGGAAGTGTCATGATCAAACCAAGAGGGACGAGATGAACCTGAAGTACAAGACTATGTTGTGGTTACTTGGACGTAATAGTAAATTGTCTACAGACAACAAGTTGCTCATATCGAGGGCTTCATAGCATATAGGCGTATACACAAAAATGCATTTTTTTAAAGAAACAAAGAGTATCACAGATAGGCCATTTCTTAGAGGTCAGAGGCTCAGAGGTCTTAAACTTCATAACAGTTTTTTAGAACGGCGATTCTGCGTAGGTACAATAGCGACTTGGAGGGAATTTCCCGCCGATGTTTCCTCTCTGCGCTACGACATTTAAAGTCATTTATGAAACTAACTATCCCTATTAATATTATAAATGCGAAAGTAACTCTGTCTGTCTGTCTGTCTGTCTGTTCCGTTTTCACGTAAAAACTACTGGACCGATTTGGCTGAAACTCAGTATATATATATATTCGATACCGAGGATGAACATAGGATACTTTTTATCCCGAAAAATGGGATAGTTTCCGGGATAAAATGATATTTGTCTGTTTGTTTGTTATGCTTTTACGGAAAAACTACTGGACCGATTTGGCTGAAATTCGGTACGTATGTAAATTAAATACTGAGGATGGACAAGGGATAATTTTCATTTTGGCCTTTTTGGTCATTTTGGCCTTTTTGGTCATTTTGACCTTTTTGGTAATTTTGGCCTATTTGGTAATTTTGGCCTTTTTGGTCATTTTGGCCTATTTGGTCATTTTGGCCTATTTGGTCATTTTGGCCTAATTGGTCATTTTGGCCTTTTTGGTCATTTTGGCCTATTTGGTCATTTTGGCCTATTTGGTCATTTTGGCCTATTTGGTCATTTTGGCCTTTTTGGTCATTTTGGCCTATTTGGTCATTTTGGCCTTTATGATCATTTTGACCTTTTTGGCCTATTTGGTCATTTTGGCCTAATTGGTCATTTTGGCCTAATTGGTCATTATGCATATTGTCATTTTGGCCTATACGGTCATTTTGGCCTTTATGGTCATTTTCGCCTATTTGGTCATTTTGGCCTTTATGATCATTTTGACCTTTTTGGCCTATTTGGTCATTTTGGCCTTTTTGGTCATTTTGGCCTATTAGGTCATTTTGGCCTTTATGATCATTTTGACCTTTATGATCATTTTGACCTTTTTGGCCTATTTGGTCATTTTGGCCTATTTGGTCACTGTTGCCTTTTCGGTCATTTTGGCAATGTCGGTCAGTTTGGCCTCTTTGGTCATTTTTATTATTTTGGCCATTTTGGTCGTTTTGCCTACTCCGTCATTTTGGCCATGTCGGTCACTGTGGTCTTTTGGTCATTTAGACCATTTTGGCCTTTTTGGTCAAGTTTTGTAATTTATTTTGTTGACAGATAGACGGGGGATGGTATAATTAGCGATATAAAATGAAATGAATGTTCCATGGGCAAATACATAAAAATGTAATATAATATAACCTTTAGCACTTGCTCTATAAACAAGAGACACGCTCTAGAGGTAAACCCGCGGCGCAGCCGCGGGGTAAACTCTAGTAATAGGATATGCCCGCGATTTCATGTACGCCTAACTTGAAATTCCCAAAGGATTCCCGGGACATAAAATACCGCAGTATTTGAAAAAGAATGTAACTTTCGTTTTAGTGAAAACTGTGTCGGGATAAGTTAATATTTATACACCCGAACAACTACTAACCGCTCCCGGGAAAATTCTCGTGGGATTCGATAAGGAAATGCGCAGATATTAAGTCTAGGAATTCGCTGTTGTCAACGAAAACCTCATTGAAATCGGCCCACCAGTTTTCACGTGAATCTCGAACAGACAAGAAATCTAAAAAAAAAACATCGTATATCGTATTAGAATTTTGTATTAGTTGTGCCAGCTGAACTTTGTTCGTGTTGCTATGATGACGTCTTTAGTTGGATATAAACAATATCCTGTCTTCTGACCCAGACTATAATAGGCTAAGTTGTGCTGTCCATAATTTAAATACGTTCAGTAGTTTCTACATGATGATCACTAACAGATAAATAGACAAAAATACTGAATGTTGTATTTCAGAATGTAGTGGTCAGAATCAGAATTTTTCTCTTTTCTAAATTCTGTACAAACTCGACTCACTTTACATGTCCATTGTAATTAATTATCTGTTAATTATATATATATATATATATATATATATATATATATATATATATATATATATTCAAATTCAAAAGTTTTATTCAAAAAAGGGTCCACTTTTTGAAGGTCATACATATAAGTTAAAATTTTATTTTATTTCCTAGTCTATGTACATCGCTTCGCAACGTGTTATTGCTGTTAAGGAGAAGAAGCGCAAGATACTCCCCAGAAACACGTCTAGCTAAATATTGTTTTTCTTTTATATCTCAAGTTCTTTTTATACAAGTTTTATACAGTAGTATGTTACAGAATTATTTTTCGAAGAATTAATATATAATATTGATATGTGACTATTTATATATTTTTTATTTATTTATCCTAGTTATATGTACTGTGTAACATTTATGTATCTTATTTACATATATTTAATTTGCACACCACCGTCATATACTTTCGATTTCTTTTACACAATCCACAGCCCGGGTTGTTTGGAAGAGATTGCTCTAAAGCGGTAAGATCTCGCTTTCTTCCCGCCTTTACATGAAATGACTGTTTTACTATATGTGGTGAACAAAACAGAATTTACTATATATTTATCTATCGTTGTAAAACATTATACATTACTTTTATTTTATTTTTTTATTGCATGAGGTGATCAGACAGGCAGACGGCCCGCTTGATGGAAAGAGGTTACCATCGCCTATGGAGATTTGCGACACCAAAGGTGCCACAGATGCGCTGCTGCGCTCTTAAGGGAGCCGGGAACCTGTTCACTAATGCTGGAACACATGTGGGGGTGACCAGAGTGGTCGTATGTGTGTGTTCTCTGATTACATCCACAATTGCGTGCAGTGTTGCAAAGCCTCTTCTTACTCTTCGATCCCAGGTTCAAATTGATACGCAGGTTCGTTGCAGATGTTATTTATTACAATTACTATAGAGTATTATGGAGTACTTTTTATGTTGTCTGAGGGAGACAAATTGATACTTTTGAGAATGGCTCTTTGATATATAATAGGGCTTCAACGGGCAGAGTGACACCGTTGAAGCGTCGCGATTACGTAGCAGCGTGAAGCCTTGATGCTAAACTTGAAGTGTGTCTCCTGCATGCCGAGGACGACCTTATATACTGCGTCGCCTGTTGTTGACGACGCAGGTGGCCCATGCCGTTGAGTCATCGCAGTGCAAGACCGTACTTGATGCAGGGCCGTGTTTGGGTTGTTGCTATGGAGAATGGATTTACATGATTATGATTAATTTGGATAAAAAATGGTGGATGCTTAGTGCACCACCATACACAGACCAAGGTTGTTATGTCGGCATATTCTAGACCAGTGGTGGTAGCCATTCAGTCAAGCAAACACCCTACCACCTGGCTGTGGGTTGTTTAGTTGCCTCTTACGATTGGCCGCCTCGCCACAGGAATAAGTATTCTTTCTCCGTTCTTGCACAGATACAACACTTAGGATTATTAAGTTAATTACATAATCACTAGTAATTATAAATTTAAAATAAATACGATCGCACGATACTTTTATCTCGTACAAGATAAGCCGGAGGTCATATTTTTAAACAATCTTTTGATAGGTTAAAAGCCTATTGCATGTTTGGGTTTAAATATTGTAATCACAATGGGTAAATCCAAACTTACTTTATCATTAAATAACAGTTTTTTCATGTGTGTTTGTAACATTTTTCAACTCACAATAGGGATTTCGACTCACGTTACAATAAATTCTAATATTGTTGACTTTTAAATTGTTAAATATTATGACAAGTACCATTTTAAATGTTGTTCCAACAATAATTATTGCCCTATTAAACTCCTACCTACTCGTAATAAGGATGTGGACACATCTTACAATAAAACATAATGTTATTTACTATTATACTGTTCCGTTACTCTTAAAATATTGTTGAAAGAACAATTGTGTCGAACTAAAACTTAATTCCTTTGGTCCTTTTAAACCCTTCCCTGTCCATAAACTCGACAAAAAGTAAAACCTGAAGATATCAAGAGATGGCGCCATCTCGCGGTCGACTGCAAACGTCAAAGCTGTCAACAAAAAATTCTCTCTCTCAACCAACACGTACGTACAACTTGAAACCGAAAAATATTAAAAAAATAATCAAAATTGTGCGGGGTCCAGGTGCGAGGATCAAAGCCGGGTAAGTCCCTTTTCCTCCCTTGCCCTCACAAACCACACAACAAATATTTACCAACAATTAATGCGCTATTGAGCTCCTACCTACTACATACTACCTAAATATGGAGTACCATATGTCACAATAAATTCTAACATAATTTAATAAAATTTAATGTCATATTTAAAATATCATCTACTTACTCGTAATAGGGATGTCGATAAAAGTTACAAAGCATTTTGCAATTGCTTAAAAACAATTATGGTGCTATTGGACTCTTTATACTTGTGCAAAGTTATGACGTCACAACTTTGTACGATAGCGGTAAACCTATGAAGCTAGGGCGTTTTATAACATTATAATTGTGAGCTAGGAAGAGAGAGCCGAGGTTGTAAATAGTTGAGAGTGATTTGAGATTTGTATATATTACTGTTACGAGCTACAGGACTCTAATTAAAATAAATGCCGTTGGAATTACTATAGAGTTTATTAGAACTGTACAAACACGTATAAAACAAGTACAATTAATAAAACTGGATGCAACCAGTTCACACTGTTCACGCGATTCAATGTAATTCAACACGCGGAAAGTCCGTCACTATGTCGCTAATCGAAAGTACTACACGTCTTGAGCGTATCGTAGTCGTCGTTTGACTGCCCCACCTCTCCGTTCAGGCATTGTTTTATACTAAATTGTATAATACCGACAAAGGGTTCACACAGCTGGCTAGCTTCGACGCAATGCAATGAAAACAAGGGTTAAGTCGTTCGACACTAATTGCAGCCATAAAATAAATACGATAACAATAGATTTTTTAAAAGTTTAAACACGAAGTAAATGAAAGAATTCGTTTTTTAAACACGCAGGTGTGCGGTCTTTGTCGGTATGTAACATTACATTTTTCACAATTATAGTGGGTTTAGTTCTTTTTAATGAACTAATCGTGTGGTGTACTTTCATACTAGTAATAGATGAAATTCATTCGCATAAATCGATTATGTAAGTAAACGTAACTGATTTTATTTGTGACCTTATTTTTAAGGATCATGTTCTAGATAGAATATAGAGCTAATGTGATTTCCATTTTGTAATAGAAAAATATAACGCTTTTTTTAAGCCATATCTTAATTGATTATATTTCTTCGACCCAAAAGTTTCCGTTAAAACTAACATTAGTTTATAACATTATTTGCCCGAGTAGTTTGATATGGAATGGGTTACACATGGAAAAAATAAATTTGTCAAACGCACGAATAAAACAGTTTGAATGGTTTCTCTTTTGAATTCACTTAGGTTATATTCTATTCTACTAATAACTTTTATCTGGTGGTTGAGAAATCGGCCTGGCATGGCAGTGCTTTGATACAATATAAACGTAGGTTTCAACACATCCCTATCCGATCTTAAAGGCTCGCAATGCGTTGGCATGGTAACCACTTTTCATCAGCTAGAGCAGGAGCTGAGCAATTGCGAGTTTAAATTGTCATGGCGCATTTAACATAGCTGTTTATTATTTAATGTTGAACAATTTTTCTATATCATTTTTATTTTCATTTATCTCTTATTCATACTTCAGTACATATTCTTGGTGCATGCACATTTCTCTCTTTTTGTATACCGGTGCGTAATTACGTATGTATAACTATCTCTGTCTTCACCCTGACCTCCCCCAATTATGACTTACTTCACGATGGAGCAGCCGTTGTGTCGTCGGATTTCGTTTACGGTGTTTAATAGACATGTAAGATTTAATGGATTTTTGGCAAGTGCTGTGAGTTGGTGAACTTATATTAAAAATGGCGGCCATCTTCAACTGTGATTTTTATTGTGTGACTTCTGAAGCCAAAGGCGGATATAATGATTCATCCATGAGTTTGGGGTGAGTCACTATTATATTATTAAGCGTCAGTAGTTTGGTGTGTACGGAATATCCGATTTTTTTCGCTTAGGTGCGCGCCTACATAGCCTTATCTTACAGCGAGTTCAATATTAAATTAACGGGTTTGTGTGGTTTGAACTTAATATATTTTTTTGGTAAATAGATTTTAGTTAATTTTGAATAGTTTTAATAGGAATTGATAACGTTATCTATGACAGCGTGGCAGAACAGCACGATAACAAGAACCTCGCAACTGCGTAGCAAGTTACAATCAATGTTGCTCTGTATTAACGACCACTGTATGTCAAATCCAATAAATCCCTCTGGTGTTCCGTCCTTCACCTTATGCCAAGGCTATAGGAAATCTAAAGCAAGACCGCATGGGCTCTTCCACTGCTGGTGCAATCATAACCCCCGGCATCATGCCTCTCAAATCATGCGTAAAACAGTTTGTAATTCGCCCTAGGGGATTCTTCTTTTTTATGCTTGTAGGCAAACTGGCAAACAGACCACCTGGTGGTAGGTGGGTGCCGTCGCTCATGGACCTTGCAATACCAAGGGAACCGACGCTTTGCCTAGCTCGTTGAGATTTTAACTATCTATTCACGCCCTTTTTGAAAAGCCCCCATGTTGTATCGCTCTGGGAAAGCCACGGATGGGAGTTCATTCCATAACTTGGACACATGTGGCATTAAGAGGCGTCCGCCACATACCGTTGACCACTTCCAAGTGTCTAGGATATGTGCATGAACTCCTAATCGCCGGTAATCTTCTAAGACATTCCCTCATTGCTCACCATCGTGACGTTTGATGGCGCTGAATAATTACTCTCTTGCTTTGAGATTGGTTTTGAGCACGGTGGAGGGCCGAATTTAATGACATATCCAGCTGATGAGCGACTTGGACAATAAACCATTAAACCTATTTGGAGATATATCGCAAGGTCTCTTGCCTTCATCTTGCTCAGTGACCACAAGTCTCTCTGGTTTTTTCTGAGTTCTTTCGGGCTGTACGATCAACGTTGTTGGGATACTGTTAATAACCTCTGGCGATCTCTACTATCGAGCTCTTCCAGTATGAAGGCATGCGGTCGGGTTCTATATCTCTTTTTCGAAGTGTAATTATGGATACTCGTGCTGAAGGATAGATAGAATAGTACGGTTAGTGTTGAAGTCACTTTGGCATGCTTGGTGGCCGACTAAACCAGCCATGTATTCTCCTATCGTCCTATGCCAGTGCCTCGGGAAATCAGAGACCTACCAGAATACTTTATAATAATAACATTACATTTTTTTGTTAAATGGTGAGAGAATGCCTTTGAGCACGCCTTCGGGGCTCGGGAAGGCTGTTTTTTTTTTAATTTTAATGTAACCTTTTTCATTGTCTAAGAAAAAGGAGACTATGATTCTAGAATATTTTTGATGCTATATAATAATAAAAATCTTTCTCTCTAATACTACGTTATACATTGTGAGTCTTCATAATGTGCACATATCGAAATGAGGGAATCTATACTTCATTTTATCGACGCGAAAAATATTAAATAAAACGAAATATTTATTTATATATTTAATGGAATTTTTTAAAAAAATGTCTCTACTGTGTGCGCCCCAGTGTACACAAAACTTTTAAACTAAACGATGAAACAACTCTATAATGATTGAAAGTACTTAGACGTCCTCATAAAATGAGTATTGTGGAAAAAAACTAGCCTCAATTGAAAATAAACATGTTTTTTAAGCAAAAATCTGTTTTTTTTTCATAAATTTTTACAATAATCGTAAGTTACCTACCTACTTACCATTATCTACCTTTTTTATTACTTTAAATTAATCTTCCTCGTATTCGCTATCCAATAGTAAAAAATGCATGCTTATAACTCAAACATTACATTTTTTTATCAAATGTTAATAGATGGCACTCCGAACGCGCAATTATTATTTTGTTAGGAATGGTTTATTTGGGACGATAATTAATACAAAAGAGATAAACCGCCGCCCTGCGTCCTTCTTCTTTGAGGCACCACTTCATCACGGGAGTGTAAAGACGCCGCCAACCCCCATTTGATATGTTTTATATTGCCTTTTTTTGGGGTCAAGGGGAATCCTTTTGAGGACTAAGCTGCGACAGGCACAGAAGCCTGGGGCATACTTCGCGACTCGTCTGTGGGATTCAGCCCACGTCAACATGCCGAGTCAAACCTGGCGCCACGCTATTGCCACTCCACGGTTAGGTATACCCACTGAAATCTCTGGGTGTTCCGTCCTGCGCCTTATGCCAGGGCTACGGTAATTGGGTTTCCCCGCTCCGCGTGCCCTGGCAGGCCTGGGCCTCGAACTTAACATAACTATTCTTTTACTTTTTAGATAGATGAATATCAGTGTAAATGTAGACAAAAAGGGATGGATAGATTGTGTGAAGGATGACATGATAATTTGTAGTGTAACAACAGACGAGAAGAGTGAAGTGAAGTGAAGTGAAAAAGAAGAGAACGAATAGAAGAGTATGGAAAACATATTGTGCCGAACCAAAATGATTGGTGGAAGGAAAGAGAGTAAGGCAAATGCAGTAGTACGATATATGAACCAGGCATAAAAATAACTTCAAGTAGTAAGATGGATTTGAAAAGTTTGTGAAATACTTACTGCAATAGTAATTCTTCTCACTCTGCTTGCCCCAGCATAAAACCGACCATTGGTTCTTCACCCTCGCACAGGCAAACTGTCCTTTGCCACACACAGCGCACCCAGGCAGGTTCGCTAGTATAGTATCCTCCCTTATCAGTATCTTCCCAACACCCACTGGATTGGGGGTATCTAATGCAACTTCCTTTTCTTCCTTAGTCAACATAGGTACTGTTGACCTCTTCTTTTCTAAGTTTTCATGCTCCATTTTTGGGTTTTTTACGGTTTTAAGCTCTTTCTTATTTGTTTATATTAAATTAATAACATGAATTTTTCAATTATTTTTTGAATCACTGTTGAACTAATTACTTTGTTGTTTCAAAGCTATTGATTTTAAAAAGTCACTCTTGTTTATGTCTGTTTGAGTTATTAGATATAGTTCAGAATTATTGGTGTTTTGGTTTAGGTTAAAACGAATAAATTGTACTTTAGCTAGTTAATTGTTGGATGTTTTGGTTTGAACTCATAATTGACGATTTCTCAGTAAAAATGTAGACTGTACGAAATTTTGTTGCATGTTATGTTACGTAGATTTCAATATTGCTGATGAAGTTTTCTAGGCTTTGAAGTTGATATCAATAAATATTAAACAAATAGGTTTATGTAAGTTACCAGTAATTACCAAAAGAATAAAGCACGGGTAATTTTCTTTAGATAATGTTTTGTAAAACTTTTTAACATTTACGCCATTTTATTGATGGAATTTTTGACCCGTATATTGCGCGTCTTGAACCACTGGCGCGTTAGGACTTTACAGTGGTAAAACAACTACTGACCGTATAGTCATGTGCTGTAATAATAAGACAAGAGTATCGATATCGACAAATTCAAGAACGTGTAAGGTTATGCTAAAGAGGCACATTCTCTATCCTGTAGTGCAGTCTTGTAGAGGATAAAGGCTTTTAAGACTTTATGCAGGATGCAATAACATTAACGGACCTGTGCTACGGACCGGGCGGCTAGGCGGACTGTCGTGTAGGATAGTGAAAGGGCCCTTTGAGTTATGTATATTTAAAGGCTGTCTCTCACGCAGAGTCGACGGTGGACATTTCTCGCAACCCTAATTATAGGTTAAACGGGAAGGGACATGGGGAGTTTTAGCGAGTATTCCAATCAATTTGCTTACATAAATTTTGCGTGACATAAGAATACAAGACTCGCATGTTTTGCGTATGAGGCGTGCAAATTTTCCTTAAGATTAACAAAAAGGAAATACACAATTAACAAAAAAAATAATAATGTCAAGCATATGCTATTTGTCAAAATATTACCATAAAAATTCGTTTATTTATTCGTAATATATATTTATTCTTTTCGGAGTAAAAACATTCATTCATCAGACATTTGTGTAGTCTTTGTTTGAATATATTTGTCAAACGATAATTAAAATCTTCGGGAAGTTGTCATGACTGTAAGACCAGGTCGGTGAGTTAAGTTAATCGGTGAAATTTGTACACCGATTTTTCCGTGTCAAAAGAGTTATACACCATTCAAATAAAGAATTAGAAATATAAAGAATAATCAACCGCATTGCGAGGCGGTGAGCATAAGCGGTGGACTTTGAAACTTCAAAATATATTCTCAGGTGGAACTTAGGTAGTTAAATTTAACAAAAAATGATTGTGCGTGATATTCAAACACAGTTATATTTAAAGTGTATTTCTAAGCTTTCATAACCGGAGCTCGCGGCGGACGTTGTCCTGTCCTAAAAAAAATATAGGACCCGATCCCAGCGCTACCTACCGGTTCCAATTATGAATCTAAACCATCCGGAGACCAACTCAAACACAAATTAAAATGTTCATGAATTCATCAGACATTTATATATATAATATATATAAATTCGTACATTTAGATTTTCCAATTAATATACCTACAACTAACTTCATGTTCAAGCATGTATAATGGGGGTAAATCCTCATAAATACACCGTGTAATAATCAATATCTGATAGTGTTATTTTACATTAGAGCTTTTCTTGCAACTTTGCCCTCTTAAAAGGAAAAGCATATACTAAGAATGAAAATTATTAGGAATGAGCAATTAGACTTTTGGCTTAATTCAATAATAGAAACGCAATGAAACAAATGTTTCATTGCGTTTCTATGTCATTAGTGATCATTCTCCATTTTAATCTGTAAGTAACAACGTAACTCAAAAAGACTGCTTAATGTATATTTAGCAATTTAGCACCTATCTTAATCTCTTTATGTAAAGATATTAAGATAGGTGCCTACGTCACAAATTGAAAAATAATCATATCCTCTTTCTCTACTCTTTCATCGATCTTTTTCTTTCATACTCCTCTGTTCTAGCATTTGTGTTCTGTTACACTACAAATCATCGCATAATCCATCTGACTCTAGTTAGATGTACCTTTACTCTTATTCTATTAATACCCCAGTTTCACATAAAAGAAAAGGAACTTGCTAAAACCTTCCTTTTTACTTCTTTAGTTTAAAAAAGAAATATTGTTACGTATTTGTAGTATTTGTTGGATGTCAATGAAATGCCGTTGGAATTAACACAAAGTTTATTAGAAGCACACACGTAAGTCGCAGTTTTTACAAATAAAGCAAAATACAACAAAACCAAACCGTAGGGCAAAATCGTTTTCACGTAATCGCGCAAAGTTGTTATAACATTATTGCTCCGAATGTGCACTAAGTAGCGCTTTGTTCGCAGTAAAAACACGACTAACTCCATCCTCGACTGCCCACCCTCTCCATTGGCAATTAAGATATGAAATAGTTTACAAAGGAATAAGGGTTTATGACGTCTTACTGTGTCGAAAATAAAGAGATTAGTGCGAACAGATCGCTCAAATTCATAAGGGTAATATCTACCTACATACCACACTTGCAAAGAATTAGTCGCATGGGCTCGTAACGATATTTTAAATGCAAGCGCAAAAAAGTTTTCACCCATTTACATATAATATTGATGCTTTGCTTGCTTGCTGCACTACCATAATGTAGTCAAGTAAGATTTAGCTTTCCAGGGATAGTGTTTATTGGATGACTTTAAAATCTTTATTAGTCTTCTATAAACAAACTCCTTTTCACACCTATTCTATATTGTTAATATAGATGAGTATTGTCAGTGATAAGAGTTGTAACATAATGCTGCATCTGTCTGATTCTCATGAAAACACGGGAAGATTGTTATCGTATTACTCTTTTACAGTGCAGGCTGTCAAATTTTGCAATGCGCTGCCTCTTACTGTCAGAGGCCAAAACATCGTCCTTATTTAAGAACGCACTCAGAAAACACTAGATTTGCTTAATTAATTATGCTTATACTATAGACTAATATACATTAATTTATAAATTAATTAAAATATGTGTATTTAATTTATAATATACGTAGTTTAAGTATGTTTGTTTATGATATACGTAATAATGTACACCACCTTCATCCCCAGATTAGGTTAAACTATTCCTTAAGTTAGGTTGTCTGCAACAGATTACTTTAAACGACCCCATGTCGTAGCAGAGGGAAATCCTCGTCGGGAAGCTCTCCAAATCATTGTTGAGACCGCGGCATAAACTTTCTAGAGAACCGTTGCGTAGTTGAGCGTGGAAGCTCCAAGAAATGGGGGTGCATATCCAGTCGATGGCGAGCGGTGCGGTTGTAAAACTGAGTGAGAGTGAGTGACTTCTCAAACAGACTTCCCCTATATAAAAAAAGGAATATAAGATATTGTAGACTAGGACGTTGAATTAGAAAATGTTTTAAATTAACCGACTAAACATACAATTTAGTTAAAATTTAAGCATTAAATTAACGCTATACCTAAAGCTCTGAAACTTTAGCGAGTTATCGCCAAACGTCTATTTTGATCAAAGGTATCATTGCTATTCAACGTGGTAACGTCGCCAGCCGTTTCGAGACGTTACCGGTAAGTGACAGTTGTTTGGGACCAATATATTATCTATTCTTACACTAATACATAAAGCTGAAGGGTTTGTTTATTTGCTTGACCACTCTAATCTCAGGAACTACTGGTTCAAATCAAGAAAAATTCTTTCAGTGGTACATTGCCCATTAATCGAGGAAGGTTATATACCACCACGCTAAGCCTAATTGGAGCGAAGTACTAATCGGAGTTTTTTTTCACCTTCAACGTAAACAATGTCGCGGGTTTAAGTTAGCGTTAGCCCAAACTAACCATTCCACGCGGACGAAGTCGCGGGTTGAAGCTAGTTTTATATATAAGTATACCCTCTTTTTGATTTAATTCTAGTATTTAATTTCTTTTTTACAGCGTAGTTTAATTTTTAAGATATAATTATTATAATTATAATAATATTCATGTATAAAATCGGAATAAGAATGTCTGTAAAAGAACCATGGTAATCGATGCAGCTTGCAACATTAACAAGTTGATGTGATGTAGAATTAAGTCGGTGACGTACGGCGCAGGACGGATGTTGTGTAGGACGTCTTCTACCCCGGTGGATCGACGGCTTATGAACGGTCGCCAGTACTGTTTCCATACAGTTACTAAAAACAAACAATTACCATGCGTTCATGGTGAAGAAAAAAGTTTTTACGAAAGGTGCACCTAGAAATAACTAAACAAATATTCGATAATTGGCCGTAGACAAGCGTGATGTGCGTACTGTGCGTTCTCCAAAACTCAGCTAAGTGCATGTCAGACTATTCACATTGGAGACCTCCGCAACTGCAATGAAAGTACCATGTCTTTATCATTTAGGTATGAAACACTAAAATTAGCTTTAAATGTTTCATAAGTAAATGAAAAATAATAAAACTACAAAAAAAATGTACGCCTTTCAAGGCGAAACTTGCAACTTGAAACTTAACATAAAAAATGACCATGTTACAAGAAAAATACACAACAACAACTACAACTTTGACTGTGATAAAAAATAAAATCTTTTAAAAATTACTTATGTTAGTGTGAATATTAGTTCCAGAGACGACCACACACAAAACAAGCTTGACATTTACATATATGTATATGCAGCAGCGAGTCCCTTAATATCAACGGAGGTCAGTGTATATCATTATACATTATATTAATATTATTCTGTTTTAAATCCCTGGAGTACCGGGCTTTTTTCGCAAAATGAGATGAACAATAACAAAAATATTAAAAATTTTATAAATAAAAAAACCTTTTGGAGTTGAATTCTTCATTATATTTTACAGGAGACGTAATTTGCAACATTTAGGATTTGACCATTGCCCGCAACATAATGGTAGCGAAAAGTTCACGACACAAACGGTTGTGTCGCCGACATTCCGGGTTTTTATCGACAATTTGAATCCGTGGCGCATCACTATAATTATTAGAACTACGGGTCAAACAGACAGACGTTTATCGGGACATGTAATTTTTTATGTATTTAGTTTAAATAGGTTATCTAAACTTCGTATTGTAATTTCCAAGTTGTCATATAGTAAAAACTGAATTCAAATTTCCTGTTAACGTGTCTTGTTAAAAAAAAATATTCCTTATTCGCCGCGGTTAGAATCATCTACTTAGTTAATGATTCATTTATTCTTTAGTAATGAAATCTGTATTTGTCTGCGATTTGAAAATAAATATAATTAACAAGTATTATATTAAATATAATTAACTGTTATTTATCGGTGCGTAATATAACTTGATACCAAATATATCAATTTTTTGGAAAATATCTATCAGACTATTAAAAAATGTACCTCGAAGAAGCTCGAGATTCTAGAAAGAAAGATTATTTTAATTACATAGGTTTATTCAATAACTAAAATATCCTAGAACTAAACCTAACTTGAAAATATATATACAATAGTAAATAACTAAAATTAAATTAAAAAGCTATATTAAAGCCCGTCCAGCCCCACCAGACCACTGTCGCTGGGCATTGTACCTAGAATAAGATACAGAGGGTTAATCCTTTGAGGGAGGTAAGCTTCAGCCTTCTGGTCCCCTGTTGTATTGACCAGGCGTTTATTTGATTTTTTGAAATAGTTAATTAAACACTAGAATGATGATAACCATTACTCGTCTCTGCTCCTATTTATTAAAATAACAATATTGTGTACACGACTCCCTGCGGCACGAATAAACCCATGAGGTTTCTGTGCCACACACAGTTCAAATTTCAAATGTGATTTGTAGTGTATATGAATGTAAGCATATTGGATAATAATAAAAAATATTATTCAATTAAAAATAACATTAAATGTTCGTTAGTTTTATTTTTCTTCTGTGAAGGTACGTGGTTGTTATCAACTACTGGCTAACGGAGCATTTTGGGCTTTGTGAGCTACTAATGTAACGCGCTTTTGAATGAAACTGTACTAGCAGAGTACAGCTTCATTCTGGGTTAAAGGCCTAGTTGCCATAGATAGATAGAGAGAGAGAGAGAGAGAGAGAGAGAGAGAGAGAGAGATAACTCTTTATTGCACACCAAAACATACAATTACAAAACAGACAATATTTACAATATTTTCTAGGCGATACAATAGGCGGCCTTATCACTCAAAGCGATCTCTTCCAGGCAACCTAAATGAAAAACAAATTTGAAACAGGCGATGTAGGTGGTGCAGGAAAAAGGCAATGGACACATAAATACTCAAACTAATTTAACAAATAAATATACAAATACATACATATATACATAGTTATAAATATAATATACAATAATATATTACAAAACATATATGTAGATATTTAAAAAAAGTACACCTTCATTCAAATTACTAGTCTTTTAAAACTCATGCAACTTACTGCAATATATTACGAAGTAATGAATGTATTTCTTGGTTTATCAGACAGGGTCATGGTCCATTTTTTTTCTCTTTGATCATTTTTATCTTAACAAATTCAGGGCATAATATGAATAAATAGATAACTTATTGCATACTAAAATAACAAGATACAATATTCCAGTTGTATTGTTGACCATGTCACCGGTTCTATGGTATAAGCTTTTGCCCGCCTCACTGACTGGACCTCAGATGTTGCGTGTTTTTTTTTATTCCTTCCACCGCACTTAGAGACTTAGCCGGCCTTGTATATCTTTCTAGGGTTTTTATCTTTGTGATTTTTCTTAAGTTTTCGCGACTATATAATAGAACTAGTTTTTTTTATATTATACATATATATTTCTATGGACTCTAATTCCGTACCATTTTTTACAACTTAATTTCTAGATTTATTTTTTAGAATTTAACACGCTTATTACTTATTTTGGTTCTTGAGTGTGACATTAATTTAGTAATTGTAATTTGTGTTGAGGTGTATGTATCTTATGAATAACTTATCATATTAACTAGAACTAACTACGTTTTAACGGTTTTAGTTAATTTGATTTTTATTCTTTATTGCGACGTTTCGGCCATTTTTCAGTAGCCATGACCGCGAAAGGCAAATGTAACGTGTCAATATGATATGTAATGAGTATCGTTCAAGTTTTATTTAAACTACCGCCGATTTGTTCATTTTAATTATTTAGTTTTTATTTTGTTTATGGTTATTATATGGGAGCCTATGGGAGCCTAATTTAATTTACCACCGCTTCTAACCGCTTTCTATCGAAGCCGTCTACCTGTCTGTTAAACTCGTGCAATAGTGCAATAAAAAAACCTTATGTAAATCAGCCTTTGTGGGTAATCCACAACAGACAACTCTGGTGTCCATCTCAGATACCCAGGCCACCGTAAACGAAGTCACGAGCATATCCTAGTACTTAATAAAACTAAGTGCGTGACCGTTTACTTATATGGAAGGGTTTTGTGAGGTGAAAAACACTAACTGATTTTGTATTTTTATTTTTTATTGCGGGAGTTCAGCAGACAGGCAGACGGCCCACTTGATGGAAACCGGTTACCATCGCCTATGGACATTTGCAACACCAAAAGTGCTACAAATGCGCTGCTGCTCTCTTAATGGAGACTGGAACCTGGTCACTAATGCCGGAACACAACACAAAGTAGTTATATGCTTTAGACCAGGGCTGATAACCATCAAGTCGGCCAAATACACTACCAACTGGCTGTGGTTTGTTTTGTCGCCTCTTACGACAGGCCGCCCGGCCCCACGAAATTGTACTCTTTCTCCATAGATAGAATTTTACACTTGGCCCCCTTACTTCAAAATATTCTAGATTTTTTTTTGCTTTTCAGTTTTGATTACATTTATCTTTGAAATCGGTTATTCGTTCTTCAACAACATACTTAAGCTTATCGATTTTTTTATATGAATGTTGACTCACCCATATAATGTCGCTTCGGGTACGCAATTTCTTAACAACAGGATATATCAATTTGGGTATAATGTGCATTTAAAGTCTATTCTTCGAAATTTCTTGTTAAATGTAAATAATATGTTTTGTAAATTATTTGTATCTGTAACTCTCATATTAGTATATCAATGTACCTGAATTTGGTTATGCAACTTAATCATAAGTTTTCAAACTAAGAACTTTAGCTAGCTAGCAACACCTTTGGTCGAGCATCAAATTCAACCAAAGGGCGTGTACATATGAGACATCGATCTTTAACTTCATACATGCCTTGAGCCGTTAGCCGAAATTAATATTGAAAACTACCAAACATTTTACCCGCGAGTTTTCGCTTTTAAATATTTATAAAGATAGAGTGGAGTGCCACTGGCAAAGCCATTAGAGTTAACAAAATACCGAAATCGGATAAACCTACGATTCAGACGATGGTATTCGGCGATTTTGTCGAGATAGTAATAGTAGAATTGGACCCAAAGCTGGCAGCATATTGGTAGCAACTTTGATGTTGTATGGTCACTCAAGGCATCTGAATTGGCGCTGGTTATATATAGCCACAGTTTGTAGGAGATATTAAAAAAAAGGAGAGTGTTGTTTACTTATTTAGACAAAACACTTTGAATAAACTGCAGAATTTATTACCTCAAGCCATTTGCACATTCGTGTCCATTGTTCTACATTTTTGATTAACTAATAAGGACATTAACCCGCCTTGGTTCATAAAAACAAATAAAAGCAAATTACAATGTAATATTATAAATCTTATACTAATATATAAAGCTGAAGTGTTTGTTTGTTTGAAAACGCTAATCTCAATAACTACTGGCCTGATTTGAAAAATTCTTTCACTGTTAGATAGCCTATTTATCGAGGAAGGCTATAGGCTATATATCTTCACAATAAGACCAATGGGAGTGGAGCACAAATGAAGAATGTTTCAAAATCGTTTTTTTTAAACTATTCCATGCGGACGAACTCGTGGCAGAAGCATATAATATAATATTAAAAAATTCTAAACATGTCGTGCCTTTACATTAAAGCATTTTAAAAAAAGCAACTGGACTAAACTATAAACGACGGAGAGCATGCATGATGCATTTTTTAGATTTCTTGTCTGTTTGTTTGGTTGTTCGGGATTTACGTAAATCATTGGGCTCGATCGAC
This sequence comes from Dendrolimus punctatus, assembly GCA_012273795.1. Taxonomy (NCBI): domain Eukaryota; kingdom Metazoa; phylum Arthropoda; class Insecta; order Lepidoptera; family Lasiocampidae; genus Dendrolimus; species Dendrolimus punctatus. The sequence continues at coordinate 25,116,045 of CM022527.1, forward strand.
AGCTAATTCTTAGACTTAACTCTGCGCTATTTTTATCCTGGGAATCCTGGATGTTTTCTGGGAATGACTGAATGGCCAGATTAAAAACAACGAATTCAAATGTGATTTCATTCATTGACCGATAGTAAAAATGTAATAAAATGTGTGATTTTTTATAACGGGAATCCCGCGGGAATTTTCCCGGGAGTTGTTCGAGTGCATTAAAGTTAGCTTACTACTCAGTTTCCACTAAAACGATGAGTCACGCGTAGACGATGTCGCGGCCATATCCTAGTTATAAATATAGTCTGCCACATTTTGCGTCAATTATAATTGTTCATTACTTGTTCAATAATATAACTTAAATGTTTAAATTCTATATACAATACTATACCATATATACCTTTTTTATTGCAGGAGTTCAGCAGACAGACAGACGGCCCACTGGATGGAAAACGGCTACCATCGCCTATTGACATTTGCAACATCAAAGGTGCTACTAATGCGCTGCTGCTCTCTTAAGTGAAAGCCTGGAATCTGGTCACTAATACCGGAACACAAGTCAAGCTTGTTATGGCGACATACTTAAGACCAGCGGTGGTAGCCATCCAGTCGGGCAAATACCCTACGACCTGGCAATACCTTTACTATATATACCTTTACACTATAAAATAAAAAGTATTATAAACATATTTACAGATAAAAAGCGTACTCGAGATCGCTGCCGGTGGTGAACGTTCTCAAAATGCTGGCCGCATTTCCCCGTTCTATTGCAACACAGATCCGTTGCCCGAAATGTAGGCCAGCCCTTTTGTCACGTGAGACTTCTTTCAATAGTTTTGAAAGGTCTCGATAAAGTTGAGAAGCTTGAGGTCTTTACGTACCTACCTACATTTGAAAATCGCATAATTAGCCGAAACGGCAATGTCAACTGGCCGCCTCGCAGCTACAATTTGACCCCGTTGGGCTATTTTTTGTGGGAAACCGTCAAGGATAAGTGCTTTTTTTTATTGAGGCGGGGGAAATGCATTTGGCACACTACCGGGTCCTTTACTAGGGATTAGACCAAAGCGAAGAGAGGTGGCACCACGAATGGGCACCAGAGTTAAATCGCCAGGTTGTGTAACTCGACTTTGACTCGAAAACACTCAATACTCCAGGCAAACTCACTTCGTCAACAGGGGTGACGACTTCTCTGCTTCCTAGATGCTAGAGGCAAGGATAAGTGCTACGCCAACCACCCAGAGGCGATTCATGACCTAAACACCACACCATTGAAAATGTAATTGAAAAATTGGGTCGACAGAATGGGCTACTACAAAGCCCAAAGGGCTAGCCATATGAATGCAGTGGTCTTCCACTATTAAACCGCAATGATGGCTATTCAATTTTAACAAAAAAAACTGAAAAATATCCACCCGTCTTTTTTATATATATTTTAATATGCGACTTTTTCGTGAGCCACCTGTACATAAATTTATAGGTACGCTGATGAGTTCTGTTTTTGTGAAAATACCTACAGAATCCAAAATCATAACTGTCAATGGAATGCTCAATTCATTAGCTAATTAGGGCTGGTATACTTATCAAGTAAAATAATAATATTTTGATGTTTTATTCCTCTCGGGCGGTACTTCCGATTTTATCTTATCACAAACGCCCTTTGGATAGCATCTGTTCATTCACATGTCGATAGTTTATCATTGCGACGTATCCTTTTGAGAATGGTGAATCCCAAGTAAAAGTATTATATTGTTGAAAGCATACAAAACAAATCGAAATGTGTGCTGGGACACATATAAGAAGTGAAACTTCAACGGACAAGTTGAAAAACGAATCGCAACGGACAAGTTGAAAAACGAATCGCAACGGACAAGTGGAAAAATGAATCGCAACGGACAAGTGGAAAACTTCAGCTGACTAGTGACAAAATGAATCGCAACAAAATTTTAACTTGAAGTTTTACGGGCAGATTGTTAATGTACTTGTCCAATTTGAAAACCTGCCTGTAAAAGTATTTTATGTTCTATGGGCCATTGGATTTAGTGAAAACAGTGCCGAAATAAGCCATTTTTCTGCATCCGAATAACTTCAAACCGCTTTTAGTAAATATCTCGCGGGATTCCCGGGATAAAAATATCATATTTTTATGACATTAAATTTGCTATCGATCAGAAAAAAAACACTGGAATTCGATTTTTTTATCCGGCCATTTTAAATCATTTCCAGAAAAATTCCGGAAGGGTTTCCAGCACATAAAGTAACACCACACATCCATCTCAACATTCTCATCTCAGATCAGGGAGTTAGTTCGAAAAAATATCCTAAAAATTTTTACTTCAAAAACCAAAACAAGAAGAATGTTCTGTAGCGCCATCTAGTTATACTTAAACATTAACTTTTTTTAGGCACCTAAACCGTTTTAAGTATAAATAATTAATTATTTTCATAATTAATTTGTTTATTGTATTCTTCTTCCATTCCAGCTACTTTAATAAACCTGTTCCAGTTATGTTTTACTTGATATAGAACAAAGGGCGGTTTTATCGCCAAAGGTGATACCTACAGACAGCCTTGATTAATTGTATTATTACGATAATTATGCTATATTATAACAATAATGGTTATTGTAATATAGATAATTATGATAGGTGTTTGGTAATTATATTGACATAAAATTTTATTGTATTTCATGCAACACATGACCAGAAAGCTAGGAAGCAAAAACTTTGTTCCCCTTTTTACGAATTTTGCGCGGACGGAGGAGTATGAAATTTCGCACAATTATAGTTTATACAGAGAAGAAGCGACGAATGCTAATATTGTTTTAAAATTATGCACAAAAAATACATTAATAAATCAATAAAAAAATACAACATAACACACTACCATGTATTTGACACACACACACAGGCATATGTGTACTCTTTTGTCAAAAGTCAAACAGTGCAGCCTTGGCAAAATCTGTGATTATATAAGTCTTTGAAATTAATCATTATGGTCGAACGTCGAGCACGAACGACCACTAATATGTTATAGAAACTACCATCTTGATAAACTAACTGACTGCTGCGGCTCAACGACCCAAAATGAGGCCTGAGCTCCGAAATGACAATACTCCACTCTTTTCTGTTCAGCGCTGTCTCCTGACAGTCATAAGCTTGAAGCTTGCGTAGATCAGCGATCAGTACGTCCCTCCAGCGATATCTGGGCCGACCAATTTGTCGTAGTCCCGTTGGTCTGCCTAGGTGGGATCTTTTCACGCGCGATCATGGCTCAGGGCTCGGTCTTCTATTTTGGAGCACCGTATATTACTTTCATAATATGCATTTAGTAAGAAGCTATTAATTTGATATTACATACACTTTAATTTTATTTATTTATATGTATGTATTAGGATAAAGCAACTATAATTTACATCAATTTTAATCATTCAACGTTAGTATTGCCAGCATATTCTTTTATTTCTACGTCTTTCATCCACATTTATTCAATCTACTTGCATATTGCAACCGCACCGCTATAATAGGTAGGTAGGGTTACTAGTATAGATAGATACTTAAGATTAGTTGGATAGGAGTGCTTTGTAATAAGTATGAATAAGATTTTTTTTTATAAGTTTTTTATTTAATTATTTTTGCATAATATTACTTAATTTTATACTAATATCACATTTATGTTTGGACATTCACGTTACATTACTTATCTGTAGTATAGAAGAAAAAAATAATAATCACAATCATCCAGTAAAAATTATATAATATACTAGCTGTCCCGACAGACGTCGTCCTGCCCGGAAAAAAATAGGGGTTTATCGTAGAAGGGTGAAAATTGAGGATTATATGTATTTTTGTATGTTGTATCATAAAAAAATAGAAATTAAAAATTTTGTCTAAAAAATAAATAAAAAAATTTAGGGGTGGACTACGCCTAACATTTAGGGGGATGAAAAATAGATGTTGGCCGATTCTCAGACCTACCCAATATGTATACAAAATTTCATCAGAATCGGTCAAGCCGTTTCGGAGGAGTATGGCAACGAAAACTGTGACACGAGAATTTTATATATTAGATTAACTACATGCCCAACCAATACTATTTCTTTCTTTCACCTTTTGTGTTAGAATGGTAGTTTTTTTTTAAATCAATTTTTTAAGTCATGTGAAGTAGGTAGTACTAGTAGTCCTTTCCTTCACACTCCTCAATTCTGGCATACGTTCTATCTCTCTCTCTCCCTTGCCTTTCACCCTTTCCCTCAGAAGAACAATTTTACCTTTTTACAATCATTTTGAATCGGCATAGTATGTCCATTCCTCCATACTCCTGAATTCTGGCATACGTTCTATTTCTCTCTCTCTCTCTTGCCTTTCACCCTTTCCCTCAGAACAACAATATTACCTTTTTACAATAATTTTGTATCGGCATAGTATGTCCATTCCTCCATACCCCTGAATTCTGGCATACTTTCTATTTCTCTCTCTCTCTTTTGCCTTTCACCCTTTCCCTCAGAACAACAATTTTACCTTTTTACAATAATTTTGTATCGGCATAGTATGTCCATTCCTCCATACTCCTCAATTCTGGCATACGTTCTATCTCTCTCACTCTCTCTATCTTGCCTTTCACCCTAACTCTCACAACAACAATTTTACCTTTTTACAATCATTTGGTGTCAGCACAGTGTGTCTTTCCTGACATACCCCACTTTACATCTATTCTTTCTCTTTCCTTTCACACTTTCTCAATTATATAAGGTTGGCACGGTATGTCTTTTCTTTCATACTCCTTTATTCCGGTATTTGTTTATTTTTTCTTTCATTTATAAGTATTCTAATTATTTAAACTCTGTAGACTATTCAGTATGTATTTTCATAAACAATATGTCAACACTACTCTAATATATTAAGACATGAGTGGATGAAGGTGATAAGTCGTATAATTTCAATTATGAGTAAATCGAGATAAAAGTTTTACTTTTATTTGAAACTGAACTGAACTTAACACCTTTTAGCAACTTTTTATTTTTTAAATATGCCTTATATCTATGGTCTAAGGTCTGTAGTCATTTGGTATCGACTTATAACATTCATCTACGCAAAAAAAGCAAAAAACCGAATATGCGACATATCACCTTCATCCACTCACGTCTTCATATAATGGACGTGTTCCGTTAGTAGCTCACAACGCCCAAAATGCTCCGTCAGCCGTTCTACATAGCGACCACGGTCGTTATGATCATGGCGAAAACATCACTTAGACGTCATCATTTTCGATCACACAGCGCTTAGAACGACCCATATCAAGAAGTGGATCGAAGTGAGCGTTGACCGCAGAGCGTTAATATTCTCTATCCACTAACATTAAAAAGCCGCAATTTTCAAATCAACCAATGATATTTTTGTATTTCGTCGTTTATGACATCAACGCTCCATAAACCGTTCCACTTGAGTTTATGGTTGTAACATCTGCAAGCAAGCGGAACGGGAAATATCGCGGTCGTGAACGAGGTCGTTGTGAGTCTTGTGGAACGTAGCCAATATCATGCTATATTTTAGCCTATTGTACTATATATTATATAAAAAGTATATAGCATGAAACGTACTATAATTTCATCGCTAATTCTGTTGTTCAGATACTTATAACTATTTTCAAGTAACAGATCATTGCTGGTCAAAGCAAAAACTAATAATAAATATACATGAGAAATGCAAAAATGAAATAATTAAAATATACAATAAATAATGAAAAATATATGTGTATTCTTCATTCATCTAAACTTCCCAAAAATACTATTTTTTCACAGTTGCAACCCTACTTTTGACACACCACAAACAATCTATCACTTTATTTATTCCCTGTGCCATGACGACGAAAGAAACAAACGCATACCCAAATTAACACAGTCATTTTCACAATTTGTATATTATTAGTATGTATCAAGAACTATTTTTAATGATCAATAACGATATGAAACTAATTACAGGGTTTTCGGTTTACAATAAAGTATTCCTATACTTCAACCTTACTAGCCATTGTTTAACTTTAACATTTGGCAAAGAATTTGTATATGTAACTTTTATGGAATTTATTGCAAATTTTAACCAGTAGTAACTATACAGCGTTGCCAGATAACCATGTCAATTAAGCCCCAAAAATAAGCTTTTTGAGAAAAAAAACCCCCAAAATAATTTTTTACTTATTTTAAAGGAGAAAGAAAAAAGCAAAACCTCCGTCGTAGTGAAAACGTAACTAATGACGTCATCATTTTCCCTCACAAGGCGCTCTCAACGACCCGTGTCAATAGGTGCGTTAAATAACCAATCCACTTGAGTTTACGATTGTGACGCCAGCAAATAAGTGAAACGGGAAAAACCGCAGTTGTGAACGTGATCATTGTCAGTCTCTAACGGAAAGTAGCCTATGGGATACGACGCATACGAGTAGAGACGGCATAATAAATAAATAATGTAAATGAACGAACGAATGAATTGGATTATTAAAATGAACTATTGAATTGAAGTATGATTCACCAATAGAGTATAATTCTAAGATAAAGGAATAATACCGTATTGTGACTTAGATATAATAATTGTAGTGATGAGAATTGTGTTTGTAGACGAAATATTGATATTTAAAATATCTCTCCAAAATTTCTCACAACAAAATATTTCCCCCCCGAAAGTCCCCCCAAAGAATCTTTACCCCCGAATCTCCCCCCAGACGAGAAAAATACTCCCAAATTTGCAGGGATCCCCCATCTGGCAACGCTGTAACTATATTCTGATTTTTAATTACCTGGACTAAAATGACAGCTGCAATCAACCTACCTTTTTTTTTATGTAGCAAGCGTGAAGTATGGTGGTGTAGTATGGCTCATTGGCAAATGACTTGTTGTTTCAATTCACCACTGTGAGTTGAATCCTGTAGAATTTATATGGGACTGTTTTTGGTGAGTTGAATCAAAAACACACTTATGAATGAGCCATACTACAACAGTATGCTCCATACTTGCAACATAGAAAAAGGTTAACCGCAGCTGTCATTCTAGTCCAGGTAATTAAAAATCAGATTAAAATAAGGCAAATGAATGAATAGTACAGAGATCCGGCATATGAGATTCTTGTTTATCAATGGGTTATTTGTGGAGAGCTGGGCCTTTGGGCTACAGCGACATGGGCGTCTAAGCTATCGGATGCTCTTGAAGTCCTCCTCATCCAAGGCACGTTGGTCCTTTCTGTAAAAAAATTTATATTCAAAGGGAATTTCATATTTTTATACCTACAATACGAGAGATAAGTGTGATCAAAACAAGTTTTCAACTCAACTTTTTCTAAAACGACTTGACAGATATGTCAGCCAACTTACCAGTGTTGCTATTATGTTCGCTTTTCTGCGTTATAAGTTGCCTATATTCTGTTGATAGGCGTCTTCTGCCATGTTCATATTTGGCTTCCTTCGCTAATAGTCCTTCCCTCTGTATTTGGGTTCTAAGGACCAACGGAACGTCTGGTATGAAGATCTGCATCATGCCAGTCAACCCGAAGACTACGTGCTGGAAGTAAAATAAGTATTATACAAATTATTTTTTAAACCTGTTGGAAAAAAAATGTATTTAACTGACATCAATATTATGCGTGTGGCAACTCTCGCTCCCTCTCTAATATGGCTGCTTGTTTGTTCCGTATGTACTGAATAATAATTAAATATTTTCATTGTGCTTAATATTGTTTTACTCTGCAGCCCTGATCTATCACAAAACGTTGTATATTAGTTCAAAATACATTTATTACGAAAAAAAACACTAATGATTGTGAAGTAAAGATATGTTGCTGGGAACCTTGCGAAAGCGAAATTATAATCCCTGCCACCCCTGGTCACACTTTGTTTCACTTCTACTGCGTGTGAAATGCACACACAATATTCTATTTTCAATAATAAAACGTTAAAAAGCGAGATAACAATGACCTGTGGCCCCATCTGCGGGATTTGAGGACTCTCCACAGTCACCGTGCGCCTTAATCCTGAAGCAAGAAGAAGAGTCACCTTGTTTACGGGGCCGATTGTCAATCTTAATATTCTCGTCCCTTACCTCAAAGATGACGACAAAAGCCAACCTAGCAGCGAACACGTGCCAGTAGTGTGGCGATAGACCGTAGGGGTCAGCGTGGTTTGGTGGGTTCCTGTACCCCCTATACGCGCAAAGTGGGGGGTCGACCTCGTTCTCGTCCGCCCCCCACTCCTCACGATAGTCGGACGTGTTGAACACTGAAAGTTTTGAAATAGGTTATAGGATAGGTAAATCTGTAACACGTAAGTATTGTTGTGAAATTATTTAATTGGATGTTGGTTTAATTGTACTTTCATAGTAATATATTGTGGCGACCAAAGACAGAACTTTCTGACAGTGGAAGCCGATCTCAAGACTTTCGGAAAAAGGTAGAAGATTCTGGAAGGAAAGACCAGGACATATACATTTTAGAAAGGGATAGATACTGAACAAAAGAATAAAGAAGAATAGACGGTTCAGGAGGGAAAAGACAGAGATAGATAGATGTTTGGAAAGGGATAGACAGTAAATAAAAGAATAACGAAAAGAACATCGAAATTATGGATTCTAGAAGATCCTTCTGGGTATATAAGCACCGTAAGCGAGAATTTTAATTTAAGTATACTATATAAATTTGTTTTTAGAGGAAACTTGACTGATATATTTTAATTTTTTATTTTATGTTTAAGATTATTAATTATATTGATAAGACCAAAAAAAGATGGATGGAATGTGTGAAGGATGATATGTTGATATGTGGTGTGACAGAAGATGTATGTCAGAGTAGAGGACTGTGGAAGGAAAAGACATATTGTGCCCATTCCAAATAATTGGGCTACGGTAAAAGAAAAGAGAGATTTAAGAATATTAATTATTTTATGTTTCCCAAACAAATTAAATGAATAAATAAATAACCACGAAAGATTTGACCTATATTAAAAAGTCTGTTCATGATAAATAAATATGCTCTATAACTATACCCCAGGCTGAAGGATAGTTATGAGGCACATAATTAAAGGAGTGTGAAAGGAAAGATATTCCATGCTAACCCCAAATTATTGGGGGAAGGAGAGAAAGATATACCACAATAAAACTACATTAACGATCTTAGGCGAGGTAATTTATTTGATTTTTGTTATTCCGACGGATCACGGAAGACAAAGATGTCACAGTTTAACAATACTCGTTGACACTTGACATCCTTGTCTTCCGTGATGACGGCCACAAAATTACCGCGCTTAAAACCGTTGAAACGTAGTTTATTGTGACTACAAGTTATTATATATTATATTATTGTTTTTACTTACATGACAAGGAATGATCTATGTATCCGACTAGAGTATTATCAGGTGAATACACATATTTGTAAACCATCCGTGGTATGAAATCACTCGTGTAAGCTATGACGAATGCCTAAAAAAGAAAAAATGATTGCTTAAGTAGCACCAAGGTTCTTAACTTAAGATTCGTACTTAAAAAGCAAATACCCACATTTGAAACAACCGCTGCATAAGTGATACCTTTTAGTATGCCATACCTGTAAATAAATTAAAATGTATTTATTTCAAAATTCAATATTATAAATTAATTATTGAAAGTAATTATTCTACTACCGCTTGTCTTTCTTTTTGTTACTGTTAATAATAATAATCTTTTGACAGAATGTAAGTACAAAAGTTGTTACAATGACAAATTAGTGTCCTAAACATTCTACCATTTTTAAGGTGCAAAAAATATTAATTCTAAATTAATTTAATATCTATGTATATAAAAGAAAGTCGTGTTAGTTACACTATTTATAATTCAAGAACGCCTGTACCGAATTGGCTGAAAATTGGTGGGGAGGTAGCTTAAACCAGGAGACGGGCATAGGATACTTTTTATCCCGTTGGAACCGGTAGGTGGCGCTGAGATCGGGTTCTAGAATCCTCCTAAACACTTGGAGCGATTTTGGTGATTTTGTTTTTGTGTGTTTGAGTCCCCGGATCGTTTAAATCCAAAATTGGAACCAGTAAGTGGTGCGTGGAATCGGGTCCTAGATTTATATTTTTTCAGAGCAGGACAATGTCTACCGGGGATTTTATAATAAGATACATTATTTGACTAGGAATCTAAGGTTTCATCTATGTGACTATTTTATAATAAGATACATTATTTGACTAGGAATCTAAGGTTTCATCTATGTGACTATTTTATAATAAGATACATTATTTGACTAGGAATCTAAGGTTTCATCTATGTGACTATTTTATAATAAGATACATTATTTGACTAGGAATCTAAGGTTTCATCTATGTGACTATTTTATAATAAGATACATTATTTGACTAGGAATCTAAGGTTTCATCTATGTGACTATTTTATAATAAGATACATTATTTGACTAGGAATCTAAGGTTTCATCTATGTGACTATTTTATAATAAGATACATTACTTGACTAGGAATCTAAGGTTTCATCTATGTGACTATTTTATAATAAGATACATTACTTGACTAGGAATCTAAGGTTTCATCTATGTGACTATTTTATAATAAGATACATTACTTGACTAGGAATCTAAGGTTTCATCTATGTGACTATTTTATAATAAGATACATTACTTGACTAGGAATCTAAGGTTTCATCTATGTGACTATTTTATAATAAGATACATTATTTGAATAGGAATCTATGTGAAAATAAGTTATGTCTGATCCCTCGGAATCTTATTCTAAGAGAAGTTATGGGAGGACAAGACATACTGTGCCGAAACCAATTAATGATTAAGAAAAAGTGAAAATAAAAAAGATACAAATGGCTTCATTTCAGTTCTCATTTTCTATGTGAAAAGGGAATTAAGAAATTTCTAACGAGCTACTACTCACCAGGCTCCTATGTCATCGACTCTCTCCGCCAGCGGCCTTCTTGCTTGCGTCACCATTTTGTAAGCATCCAATCGTATCTCCGCAATATTGTTGAGGAGCGCAAAGAGGGGCGCTAAAGGGAACGCTGCTACGAATAACGTCACGAAGCCATATTGAAGAACTGCAATTTAAGTTGTAGTCCAAACTGTAACGCTTATGTCTTAACTTTATAAGTAACTAGCTGTCCCGGCAGACGTCGTCCTGCCTGGAAAAGTTTCAATCGATATGCTGACAGCAGCGACACCTAACAGGTCCAAATGTAAACCAACTCAGAAACCTTCTTTGGTTCCAATAGCTTACGATTTTATAGAGGACATATAGACAAACATTCATTTTATATATTAGAAGAAGGAGACTAGAATATACCGTCGACTTCTTACATGCTTGATTTGAAATGGGATTCCCGGGAGAAAAATACCGAACCGTTCAAAAAAATGTAATCTATCATTTTAGTGAAAACTGTGCCTGAATGAGCAGGAACGGAGAAAGAATACAATTTCCTGCGGCCGGGCGGCCTGTCGGATGAGGCGACAAAATAACCCGCTGCCAGGTGGTAGGGCATTTGCCCGACTGGATGGTCACCACCCCTGATCTAGATAGAGTATGCCGCCATAACAACTTTGTGTTGTGTTCCCGCATTAGTGACCAGGTGTCAGTCTCCTTTAAGAGAGCAGCAGCACATTTGTTGCACTTTTGGTGTTGCAAATGTCCATAGGCGATGGTAACCGCTTTCCATCAAGTGGGTCTTCTACCTATTTGCTGAACTCCTACAATAAAAAAATAATCTTTTGTATTTTTCTACTTCTATTTGTCTATGCTTTGTACAATAAAGACAACAACAATTCCTTTATCTACTCATGTCATCAATTAACACGCGTTCCCCTTTAAATGACAATCGATACTCACTCATCTCCAGGTATTCGTCGAAGAGTGCCAGTCTCCCTGGGTCTTGGAGGTGGTAATCCTGCTCCCAAGCCATATGCGGCTTGGAGAGATCACGTGTCACAGCACGATGGGACCGTTTTCTCCACCAGTTATGGAGTTTCCTGGAATTCAAAGTCGACATTCGATTGTTGTCTACCGTACGCGTTGCACGCTTCTTTATGCCACAAGGGTCATAACTCAGTAGACCCCCGGCACCGTCACCCACGGGTGGACGCCGAATATGTATAAGAACTAGCTATCCCGACCGACGTCGTCCTGCCCGGAAAAGTTTCAATCGATATGCCGACAGCAGCGCCATCTACCGGGCCCAATTGTGAACCAACTAATAAACCTTCTCTGGCTCGTGCACAACAACTTTGCTAAACATCATGACATGATCAAATGTATACTTTACGATTCTATAAAGGACATACAGACAGACATTCATTTTTATATATAAAAGAAGAAGAAGATAGTTTGTTAGCGAATTGGTACTAGATGAAACATTCTGAGCAGCGTATTGTCATCGAGTGATTCACTCGACGTCTACGCGTGAACAACTAGCGAGCGATGCGATCCAATAGTGGATGATTATGACGTTAAGTTTGCAAGTTGTGGAATGAGCGGGAGTCAGGACAACGGGATATCACCGGTCTCAGACACTTATAATATCTAATGTAGACTATACCTAATCTTGGCCACGAGTTGCTGGGGCTCAATCTTGTATAGAGTATATGTATAATAATATTGTTTCGAGTTGCGGGACTCGAATTAAAATGCCGTTGGAATTATTATAGATTTTATTAAAACTATACAAACACGTATAATATAGGTACCAATATAACTGAACACAACAAGTCCAAACGTAATGCAGAAGGTCGTGATTCAATGTAACGCGTAAAGTCCGTCACTATTAGTGTAGTACACACGTCTCGCTTTGATCGTGGATTTAGCTCGACTGTCTCTCCATCAATCAGCTCATCGTTTTATCCTGCACAAATGCGATGTGCCCGTATCGTAGTCGTCTTAATCCGCCACATCTGGCTAATGACTCGGCCGCAAACGGCCATAAAAAGCACAATAAAATAATGGGCTGTTTTCTAGTGATGTATGCCAATCAATAAGTAAATAAAAGAAGGCGATCATAAAAGTATTACAAGAGTTTCAAAGTTATTATTAGTTCAAGAGCCGACGGATAATAAATGTGCTTCTACAAATCTGTACGTGGAATTTGTCTTTGTCGACGCCTAGGTTGTAACAATATCATAAAGAGGGAAGATACGATTGTTTGTTTGTTTCTTTGCATTGAATAGGCTCCGAAACTACTGCACTGATTTGAAAACTTCTTTCACTGTTGGGAAGCTTTTTTTTGAGGCGGGGAAATGTATTTCGCACACTACCGGGTCCTTTACTATGGGATTAGACCAAAGCGACGATAGGCGACACCACAAATGGGCACCAGAGTCAAATCGCCGGCTTGTGTGGAGACTCGAAAGCTCACTCCACTAAAACCACCTTAAATAGGAAACACCTTGACATAGGCTATTTTATATTTTCAATAAAATTAGGGATCCTTACTAAAACTCCAAATACGTAACCCAAGGTGTAAACAAATTACATAAAACATTCTCTACGTCGCGAAATTTAGGACCCCCCTTGTCACAGAATGTCACACTTTTAAACCCCCCCCCCCCCCATTAACGTGGAACGTAATTCCGGGATGGCACCTTATCTAATAAAGACATACACAAACACACACGTACGTACGGGAATCCGAGTTCGACGAAGTTATTGAAGACCTGCTTCCCGATCATGATAATGGCCAACTGTATACACAACTCCGATAAACATCCCGCGGGATCGCAAATATCGCCTTTCAGCTTGAAGAACTCCGATTTCCTTGCTTGATCATCACCAGGGTAATCATAAAAACGACCCTGGAGGAATACATATAATAAATCAGCAGACATTCATACTTTATAACTCATTTTCACTTTTTCCCAATCGTTTGGGGTCAACACAGTATGTTTTCTCCTTTCATGCTTCTTTATTCTTAACTCAAATTACAACATGACACTATTCTAACACTTTACAGAAATCCTTAAATAAAACTAGATTCCTAGAGCATTTTTCTTTCATGATATTACATAGGAATTATATGTACCGTAAAATGGGGGTAATCGAGCCACTTTCTAAGTTCCACATTCATTTTCATCGCTTTTTTTACTTTAAGTAAGTATTTAAGTTATTCAATTATAAATTAGTACAATGAAGAAAACTTAACTTCTATTCCCATGACTTAACCCATAAGCCCTTAAGGCTATAAGAGCCGGTTTTTCAATCATCAGATAAAAGTTATCAATGTAATCCTACTAATATTATAAACGAAGATGTATGCATATTTGATACTCTTTCACGCAAAAACTACTGAATGGATTTTATCAAAAACTTTACAATAATAGAGCTAACATATCGGAATAACACATAGGTTATAATTTATGAAGATATAGCGTGAATTATCTAGAACATAACAATTTTCCATCACCACACGGCTAAGACCGTGGGGTGCAGCTAGTTAATTACAACTTGACTTCAAAAGTGAAACAATTTTAATGTTTCAGTCACGTAACTGTCATTTTTAATGTACTTTATTCTACAAGTAACTTTTATTTTGATTGATAAATCGGCCCTAAGTAAACTACTGAGGTAAGGTTAGGAAGGCTGACTACGTTACCGCGCTGTATCGCCATACTGATCAATAATTGTCCGAGGTAGACAGCATTCAAATGATTACCTAAAGTTCTGAGGTTTTATGTTGGACACCACAGACTAAGCTTGTTAACAGCAAACAGCACAAATAAGTAACTCTTACTGAGAGTTACATATTTGCGCCACCAGGGTAATTCAAGTGTTTCCACCTCATAACTAGCTGATCTAGGCGTAATTACCTTAAAAAATGCGATGTATATGAGAGACGAATAGAAGTTGATGAATTCGAAGAAGAATATTTTGAAAGTATAGGAATCTTCATACTCTGTCTGTGTTCTGGGGTTTTCCATATTTGTTAGTACTACTGCTACTTTGGCGTATATCTGGAAAAATAATTAGAGGTGTAGGTTAACATTGCGCAAATGGTACCACCGCCTAAGTTGTGCTTCAGCAATACCTCGTCTCATATCTACAAGAAGTGTCCTCACCTCCTGGTACAATAAACGTGAACTGCCTAGGCTAGTAATATAATCGACGGTTAATCAAAAATAATCACTGTTTATCCATACATTTTCGGCGATTATTTTATTTTAACCATCGGTTAAATGTTTGTGCACACCAGCCTTAGTTAGTCATGTGAGTACATAAAAACTAGTGGACGACAAATAGGTTCCTTTGATGAAAAATATTTAAATATAAGTTTTATTCGCAATTTTTACTCAAATAAATTTTTGGCTATTTCCTGGAGAAACTCGATAATTATATTATTTTTGTTGTCCACTTCTATTTTTGGTATTATTCCGTTGTTAATTTAGTCATTATCAATTTGTCAAGGTTTTAATTTTATGTCAGTAGTTTTAGTTTGAAACTTTGAAAGAGTGCTTTTTTGAGTCGTACCGGTACAACTTAGGTTTTGGTAGAAATCATTTAACAAGTCGTTTTTTTTACCAGCTAGCATGATAAAGACTGTGTGTGCGTGAAACAAAAAACGGGTATGATTAGACGGCACACAATCATAAGCATGTAGGTTAAGGATTCTTCTTCAAGTAATCGCAATCCACTGCTGGACGTAAGTCTCCCCAAGTCTGCGCCACATACTCCGGTCTATTTGCCAATTCCAGCATTCCCAGCGAGCTTAAGCAGGTAATCGATCTACTGGGCTAGAGGCGTCTTACGCTACGTTTACCGAGACGCAGTCTCCACTCCAGGACACGTTAGCTCCATTAACACTCCTCAGTGACTAGTCCAATGCCATTTCAGCTACAACTACCTTAATACTCTTATGGATATCCTCATTTCTAATTCTATCCATAGGATAAACACTTAATATAGCTCGCTACAAAGCTCGTTCAGTGACTTTGAATTTCTGAACCAGTCCCACCGTCAGTGCCCACGTCTCGGCAATCTATGTTATGAACCCTTGGGGGATTGCAAAAACTATATTAAAAGTTGAAGATAAACCTTTATTTAGCCAAACTTACCCTTGTCAATATCATAATAATGATCAAGTTGATGAGAGCCGCCGTCATTGCGGTGAATATCTTGGCATGACGCTGTACGAAGAATCCTGAACCTCCGTATATGACGGACACCATTGATATCCTATAAATTATGGTGCCTAAAACTGCTGCTAAGACTATCGCGATCTGGAAACAAATCCCGGTTCACTCATTAAGTATAGTGCATGTTACATAAATTGTTAGAAGACACACCGATGACGCGGTAGAACCATTGGTGTTGGAATCATTATCTTGATTAGATTAACAGCTTTTAGAGACCAATTAAGCGGAGTGAT
This sequence comes from Dendrolimus punctatus, assembly GCA_012273795.1. Taxonomy (NCBI): domain Eukaryota; kingdom Metazoa; phylum Arthropoda; class Insecta; order Lepidoptera; family Lasiocampidae; genus Dendrolimus; species Dendrolimus punctatus. The sequence goes on from CM022527.1 coordinate 25,132,405, forward strand.
ACCATACGCTCATAGAATATCACCGTGAAATGGTTTGCCTTGGCAATGGTGTTTCGTAGTTTGAGGCAGTGTTTCGGTGGTCTACTTTCCCTTCCTGCTATCCTATTTCCTCTATCCTCTTCCTCTTTTCCATTTCGTCTATCGCATCCCATCTATTCTACCTTTCCTATCAAATCCACTCTACCCTATCCTTAAGCTGGTAACGCATTGGCATCCCGGTGTTGCAAAGGTTCATGGGCCCTGGTGACTACTTTCTATCAAGTGGGCCGTGACTATTTTATTTTAACCATCGGTTAAAAGTCGATGCATACCAGGCTTAAAAAACTAAGAATTTAAACATGGTTCAATGAAATAAATATTCTTTCTTTCTACGTACGTACCATAAACAACACAGCAGATGTGGTCGCGATATACCTTAAAGTCTTCTGGAATGCCGGCATATACGGTTCTTTTTCTCTGGTCACCGGGTTCATTCTGAAGGTCTTAACTGATGCTTCGAACTCCGGTCTGAGATCTTCATCCTAGAAAATTAAAAATTAATTAATTAATGAAAACACAATAATGTCGTAAGACACTGTGTCATTTAAAAAAAAACAGTTCAAAAATATTAACTACTTAGAAAGCAGATATCTTGTCACAAGAATATAATCTTTATAGAGCTGGTAGCAGGCTCTCAAGGTCTGATTAACGATACCCACCACATGTTTATATTTATCGAAAGAATACTTCCGTCAGTCACAAGTATGATGGCTACCCTCAAGAAAGAAAGAAAAATGTCTGTGACACACAAAGACGGACAGACGAACATAACGATTTTATAAAGGTTCCTAATATCGTCTAAGGGTCTAAAAAGATTTATATTTACCTGATCAACTCCCCCAAGGTCCCATTCCCACCGCAATACAGATTGCTTTCTTTTCCATAACTCTAAAAAGGTTGTAGCTGAAAATAAATGTTCGTTAATTAAAACTAGAGCACAGTTAAAACGGCCAAGTGCGTGTTTGTCGATGTACAATAATTTTCCTTAATGAAGACGAAAATTGTCTATTTTAAGTAATTTGTCTAGAGAATCCTAAAAAGAACATGGGTCAGAAACCTTTATAAATCAAGAACATACAAAGTATATTTTTATTAGTGAGGAGTCTTCAAAAATACTTACATCGAGTATCAGTAAATCTATATAGCAAATAATATGCCTACCTTAAAAAATAAAACTTAAATATAAACTATCCCACAAGAACATTAAATTGAAGATACTCCAAATCTCAGAGTGTACAAGGGATATAGCCAAACTAATTTTCGTAGAAAGCATTTTTAACATATAGAAACTACAGTCTGGAATTTTTCTAGATACTTGTACTCTATAGAACATTCGCTACCGATAAGTTGTAAACTATAAAAACTCACCCCAAAACGACATGAAAATCGCGAAAAACACCGTCGCTGGGTTGTCAAATAGATACGTTAATTTCGCAAATAAGCAAGAGTCTGCCAGTGTTTGATACTTGCAAGCCTTGTCACATAAGGGACAAAGCGTCGTATTCCCCGGACCGTTTATGTCGCAGATTTCTTTGCTGCAAAAGAAAATCTAACTAATAATACTACAAGAAAGAAAATATAATAATAAATAGTATTATTATATTTTCCCCGCAGAGGGTCTATGTGGCGTAGCCTTAGGTGAGTAGCGACACCTCGGACCCTGCTTGCCTTAGCCAGCCGGCACGGGCGGAGTAGAGATCGCTAGAGCTAAAGCTCAAGCTCCAGGGGTGGAACTGATAAATGGCATCACGTCAGAAGTAGGATATACAATGGACAAGTTTGGGATCGATCAAAGTCACCCAGATCACTATTACAGGAATGGAAACTAAGATCTCTGCCTTTCAGGGTGAATCTCCTGAGAGCATCAAAGTCCGCAACCAAGATTTTTTTAGTACCTTTTTAAGAACACCTTCGATGCAAATACCGTAAATGAGAAGTTAATGACCTAGCACGAGTTTTAAAAAACGTGGTTGCGGACAATGATACGCTCAGGAGATTCACCCTCTAGTGAGATAGGTTGCCAAAGGCCTCTCAACTCCGCTACAGAAGGTGTCGAGTGGACATTTACCATTTGCGTATATTTATTATAAATTACATTTTTTGTCTATTTTTTAAATAAGTATGTAGGTATATTTATTTCTAAGAACCCACGGAGTTGACAGCAAAAGAACACAATGTGCTTTATGTTAGAGTTCGACTTGGTTTACTAGATGTCGTAGTATCGGATCACCAAAATATTTGTTGAGTATATCAAAAAGAAAGGAAAACTGGACTGATGGAAAAAGAATCACGTAGGAAAAGAGATTGATTGCATGAAAAGCGACATTATGATTTTTCGCAAAGAACGTATACCAGAATAAAAAATACTTTTAAATAACAACTAAATCCAACTTTTCTTGATGTGTCAACCTAGAGATGTAACAAGGTCAAATTATAATACATAGTATCCGATATTTAAAATTAAAATAAACAAATACGTCCTATTCTAAAAATATATATACAACTTAATTTATAAAAAAATACAAATACATAAATATACTACAAATAGTAAATAGGTCCCAGATCACCGTCAGTTGGGAACGTTCCCAAAACGCTGGCCGCATTACCATGTTGTATGGCAATGCTTATGCGTTGCCCAAATAAAAAATTAGAATAAAAGATACAGTGCAGATCTTAAATTGTTGATAAAACGTGAACAAAAACATAGATGGAGATCCTATATTATTGGAAAAAAGTGAAAGTAAAAAAAAAGGAAACGTACCTTGGGACATTATCTGAAGACTCCATGCTAGCCAAACCATATAAGAAGCACAAAGTACCAACAACAGCTGGAGCGACCAGCATACGTGTGTAAAAACCCAACCAGCAGAAGTATAAGCCTATCTTGTCTCCAAAATACCTCCTGACCAGCCAAAGGGGCTGTTTCTTGAACCATTTAATTGGACGTGCCCATTCTAAGTATAGAAGCTGGAAATAACAAATTGAAGCATACAACCTTTATTCATAGCCTAAAAGAATTGTATTAGGAATTACCTTTCCAGTCCTTTCTACGATTTTAGAATTCTGTAGCCATTTCGGCAAAAACGGTATCCTCATGAAATCATCATGTCCTTCTGTCAGTTCGGTGTATAATGTTACTTAATCAGTTTTTCAATCAAGTTAATAGGTCAAGTCAATAAGCCAAGTTAGTAGGATATTAGCTCCCAAAGATTTTGAAGTGATAACTTCTTATGAGAGAGTAAACCGCTTCGTTAGGTAACGCGTTACGTCGTCAGTCTGTCTGGCTTCCCTTTCTCTCACGCAAGTTATCACTTCTGTACGGCGTCCCGGGATGCCATAGGTTTTAAAAAAAAGTACTGCTTCAGTTTAGCAAACAGGCAGATGACTTACCCGTTGGAAAGCGGTTAGCATTGCCTATAGACAGTTGCAATAACAAAGGTGCTACAAATGAACTGCAAATAAGTCTAAAGGGAGACTGGGACCTGGCTAGTAATTCCGGAACATAACTCAAGGTTGTTATGACGACATACTCTAGACTAGGAGTGGTAGCCATCCAGACGGGCAAACACAACTCTTGCGAGATGCCTATCGGCCGCAGGAAGTTTTATTTTTTCCTGCACGGCAAGATAATGTAGTAAAAGTAGTGTACTTAGTAATCACTATGTCACTGCTATGATATAACTTGCAAATAAGACCTTATGACCGTTTGGATAGACAGCGACTCAATCGACAACTTATTTAATAACTAGAAAATTTCTGTCCAAACGATAATAAGGACTTCTTAACTCGTCAATTTCGCAATTAATACAAATGAATGTATATCGTGCAATAATTTTATGTACATCTACGTAACATCTTTGGAAATTCATTCATTTCCCATATTTTCAGACATGGAATTGAAACTTAAACTAAAATTGGATTTGGACTAAAAACTATTTAATTAAAAAATGCCCTGTCGCGACATCTATTCACGTAGGATTTGGGACCTTTTCAGAGTTATGTTTCCGTAAAATGTTTAACTTCTCATGACATTTAGATTCGAATCAAATTAGATTACCCGTCGATCTGTCATTGTACCATCCGACATGTCAATGTCATGCCGACCTTCGTGAAGTGGGAAGCAAGCGAGATACGTGCCGTCGTTCAAAAGCCTGCGTATGCCCATCTGAAAAACCCAAAATAGTTCGTAAAAATATTTATACAATTATCTCGTCTTACACATTTTTTAAATACTTTTAAATACTTATCGCGTATTATTTTTTCAATATTGAGAGGAAGAAGATTAAGGTGGTATGGGCATGTACTGAGGAGGGCTAAGAATCACGTGACAAAAATAATGTTAAACTACAAGCTAGATACAAATGTAAAAGCAGAGCAAAGATGAGAAAGAGATAGATGGATTGTGTGAAAGATGATATGATGATTTATGGCTTGACAGAGGACATATATGAGAATAGAGGAGTGTGGAAGGAAAAGAAATTGTGCGGACACCAAATATTGGGAGAAGGAGGAATAAAAGAGAGAGATATAAAAGAACAGGCGTTATAAGTTTATGCTATATACTAAATTAAAAATAAATGTACAAGCATCTTAAAGCAAGATGGCGATACATGTCTGGCTTTAAATTAGAGAATGCTCATATTAGACGGATAAACCAAATTGAGACAATTTGTTAGAAAAGCACAGAACTGAAAGGACTCTGTGGTATTCAATGTCATCGAATAATTCAAATTTTTGTTTACCATTTTAGTTCATACACTCAAATAGAATCACGGAAACGCACCGTCTAATATTGGCGTAACTGATGAATTTAGGACCGAATACGCATCCTTGTGCAACACTCTTTCAACAACACAAGTTCAGACAGTCTTATTGTACATATTTGTGAATATTTTAGGTATTTCAATACAATTTACATAGCTTTTTTGGTGTCAACTTGCTGTTTTCACAGTTGTTGCGATATCAGTCACAAGTAATGAAATACCATAAACAGTGAAATACCATAACGTATTTGATTTAAGTCCATAAAACATTACATTTAAGTCCATAAAAGTATCCAAGCACAACTAGTTGTAAACAACAAATCACTACACTATTAATACCTTGGTTTCATTATTGTCATATTTTGCTCGTAGCAATATCTGCATCACTAACAAACTTCTTTGTGCCGGTGAGAATTGGGTGTGACGGTCTTTTACTAGGAACCTAAAATTAATATGAATTCAATATTTTTATTTGTGTTTTCAATGAATTTGAAATAACAGTCTAGCTATACTTACTGTTCTTCCCGTTTCACACCCCGCTGTTCAGTCGCCGCGTAAAACGAGGGCTCAGGTTCGATTCTACTGTGCTCGTATTCGTACAATTCTTTGAAACGTCTCCGCCATTTTGTGTACCACTGATGTTCTCTCTCTGTTTGTTTTTCGTCGTTCTACAAAATTGTTAGGATATATAATGTTACACTTGTATTATGGGTTACACAAGCGGAAAATTTAAACAACAGAAAGTTCGTTTACTAAGTCTGGTGTGCACCAACATTTAACCAATGGTTAAAATGAAATAATCGCTAAAAATATATGGCTAAACATTGATTATTTTATTTTAACCACCGGTTAAATGTTAGTGCACACCAGCCTAAGTCGAATCGAAGCCGAGACCTTTATGTTCTAGTTAGATAAAATGCTGACGATGAAGAAGAGCATCGCGATAAAACTTGCATTCGGGCGTGTACATCATTCGTTTCGGATAAATGTTGAGGGCTAAGCCCATTATTATAATTCAACTAACCCAAGCTTTGACAGATATTGTGATGAACCTTTTGGTAGGTAGTTTCATCCCGATCACTTCTGCCAGTCTCATCTCAGTCTTCCACGGAATGTGGATCTTTAGAAACCAAGTCTTCTCGTCGAATGATAAGCACTTGTTCTCTAACTCCAGTTCTAGACCTTCCCTTACGAGGTTTTCCTGGAGGTCAAATAAAAAATTAGATCAGCTTAGAATTTATTATATATTACTGATTATTTGCAACAAAAAGACCACCCATTGTACTTAAATAAGTGCAAATAAAGTTGTAAATTAGTTCATTCAAAAGTGCTGTGGTTTTTTTAACCAGTAAAAGTTATACCACGAGAATTGTTATAGACTAGGTAGCACCATAATTTATGCCTCATTATTCTTATATTTTACAGCTCAAAAGCCAGTCATTTAATATACTTAGTACATTTATTTAAATTGTTGTTTGTAGAGGTCGTTAACATGCATTATAAAATGCGAATGTCCTAAAATATTTTTATAATTACCTCGGGTAAGGCATAATAGTATTTTTGGAGGTAAAAATTTAGATGTATGCGATGGGAGAAATAGTTCTCCAAAAAACCTGAGCGTAAGTTCCCTAAATAGGTTCAAAAGTACTAATTTTCTAATTTAGGTATTACATGGGTATCGAAACATTATCAAACGCTTTGGACAGATTAATAAAGACACCATACTATTTTAATTGTTTATGTAAATAAATGAGCAAAGTTGTAAGAGTCTTTCATCTGTATGATGGTTGTAAAGAGAACTTATTGTATTTGCTGTAGCTAGTTTGTCTAAATTGTAAATATTAAGCAAACCTGGAATGTCCGCCTGTGATCTCGCTTCCTCGCTTCAGCTTCTGTCATGACACCATAATCTTCTTCTTCGTAAGCCAAAACCATATCAACTCTTCTTCTGCCATCACGAAACATCAATGATTCTGGGTCTAAACCCTAAAATTGCAGTTACAATTGGTCTATAATATTTCAGTTTATAGTTATCTTGTGTTAGTTCAATGAGTTAAGGACTGACGTTTTAGCGACAAGAGATTAAATCCAGCTCAAGGAACATGCACTGCATACGCCAGTTCCTGACCTTATATGTTGCTAGGATTTGTAAATGAAAGAAAGAATTATTGAATCAGGTATTATGTCGATTTCCATTTTAAAATGGGTAGTCTCGAGCCTACAAACGGATATTCATGGGCTTATTGACAATCCTAACTATAATTATAAAAATGCTTGCAATACTTAAAACTTAATAAAAATATAACTCAGAAAAGAAACAAAACTCTATTACTATTCAAACAACTACATGTTTAGAATGTACCTCTGGAGATGTTTCTCCAACATTTTCGTCCTTTTCATTAGGATAGTTTGGCAACGATAGTTTTCTGTCATTCATTCCATGACCTGAACTGTTACAGTCTGGTTTGATCTGCAAGAATTAACGTTTTTGATTAATCGCTATTCCAAGAAAGTAACAATGCAAGAATTCTCATTAAAAATGTTTTTTTATGCTTTTCTTCGTGTCGACCAAGCTTGTTAGGATATTAAATATATCATTTTCGTTTTTATAACTTTTATTTCATTCTTCGTAGCTTTTTCTTTATTTAAACACATACTTATCATATTTTGCCAGCCAGAAATGATTGGCAAAGGATGAAAGGAAAGAGAGAGATTTTAATATTAACTTACCGCAAATCCAGGTAAAGGCGTTCCAGGCAAAGTTGAAGAATCTTTCTTCGGCGCGAAAGCGCTTGCTGCTGATGTGATATTCCTTACAAACCGCCAACCGAACTTAGGTTTCCTTTCTTCGGAGGAGTCCGAACGGATTGACTTTATATCATCACGGAGGCACACCTTATAAAAGCATACAAACATACGGTTCGAAAATGAACTTTAGAATCTATCCCATGGATACATCCAAACTAGAAGAAATCACGAGAGTTATTGAAATTTACATTACAGGAATTTATCCGAGAGCTCTCTCAGATTCCCTTTATCACTCACGTTTTAGTGAACTTATAATAGTAGGTACACCGGCTAATTATGTGGGGACAAATGTGTAGCCACGCCGCCTCCGCCACGCCGCCTCCGCCAGGTCCCGGTCGAAGGGGAAGGCCCAAGAAATGTTGGCATGACGTTGTGAAGGATGACATGCGTACCAATGGTCTCAAAACGGGGAAGGCTGACGACCGCTTGAAGTGGAGTAAAAAAAGTAAAGACAGCGGACCCTTGGCGTTGGAGTGAGCGCTCCGAACGCAATCGGGATTTAACGCTCGGATGATGATAATGATGATGAAAATAGTAGGTACATACACATATACATTGCATACATTAATACGGGACGTTTTCATAGTTTGATTAATTTGGATTGATACCAATCATGTTTATCTACGTGTGGGTGTACTGTGGTCTTTAGTATCCATCTAAACTAATAAGATAACTTAGTTCTAGTAGAAATAAAAAAATATCATGGAAGATTAATATTAGGAATAACAATACCTGTACTTGAAATGTGCCCTTGATGGTTAATTTCACTTTATTCACTAGAATAGTCACTAGATCTTAATTTAATATAATATGTAGTCTTTGGTTTATTTTTGGATACACTTATTAAATATATGCGCCATGTTAGTTTTTCTTTATGGTTGTATAAGAAACTGAAAACGTCTATATGTAAGAAAATCGAAATCACCGACGTAGTCCATAAAATTAGTAAACTGAAGTGGCTGGGGCCTTTTTAAGTTTGTCACAAGATAGACAGATGATGGAGCAAACGATCTTGTGTAGTGTAGAATGCTATCTGGCCCGAAGGGCGGGTGACCGGCGCAAGGTTGCTGGTTGGGGTTTCATAAAAGCAAAGGACCAGGATACTAACACTAAAACAGCGGAGGACAGCGAACATCTGAAGCAGAAGAAAGCGATACTAGCCCGATCATGTTTGTTGTAGGACTAGTGGTCGATGCAGCAGACGAGTCCTAGAATCGAGACTGTATTTTGACAAAAAAGATGTATTTTAATCTGCGTATAGTCGCCGACAGGAACTCGATGAGAATAGTGGAGGACCGGAATATGTGGCGGTAATTTGAGGAGACTTTCATCCCGAAGTGTGTAACTTTGTTTGAATAGCAAATTGAAAGACACTTAGTACGACTTTCTAAAAGCAAGAGAAGAATGATCTGCAACGCCATCTGGTCTGATTTAACAGATTTTCAAAGGTAACTTTTACAAAGCGATTGTCATTCCTAATATTCTTCTTTTATTCTCTTCTAGACACAACACATAGACAAAAGAGTGAAGGCCATATAGAGAGCATGTACCTTTTTTTCGTCAGATTCGATAGGGACGCTCTGAAAATTTCAAAAGCAGAAATCAAGTTACCATAATTTAAATCTATTTAATATTTATCATTAAACATATATTGTATGCTGCCTATGACCCCTTCAGAATATTAAGCCTAGGTCATCGTTTTCTATGGATAAGGTTCCCAGAAGACTGTTTACGCTAACGCGTTGGATCATTGTACTGATCCATCACTTGAGGTAGGCAGCAGCCAAATCATCATCTTCAAAGTCAATGAAGTGCTTTTAATAACATGCCTAGAGATTCACTACCTTGAGATCCCAGGCTCAAACGTCTCAATAACAAACAATACTTGATTTAAATTAAGGACATTTTCAGAGTTCAGTTCTTTGCTGGGCGATTGCCATTCCTAATATTCTTCTTCCTTGAACTTATTCTCACCTTATTAGCAGGACTTTCTATGATGTCCGCTAAAGAGGTCCCGAAGGCAGATTCTGGAGCAAGACTGTCCGTGGAATTCCATGTAGATCTGGTGTGCAAGGGAGTCCCAGGAAGAGTTGATTCATGACTTCTTCGACGTATTCCCGACGACTGCACAAGATAATAGCTATTAGGTTTTGTTTGTGGATTTAGCCAGCATTGGGTATTTTTCTATTGTTGGAGTACGGTAGATCGAATAACAACGTACGCGTTGGAAAATGATTATGGTCAACCATGGAAAGTAGCAATACCAAAGGAGGGGCCTGTTTGGCATTTTAAACTAAATACACTAAAAAATCGAAGATATTTCTTATTTCAAAATTTGATTGAATTAAACTAAATACAGAAGTCATAAATTTATTTAATGTTAAAACATAAAGTAGGTGAATGAAGGAATGAAAATTACGTTCTTACAATCTCGCAAATACCTGGAGTACCTGATCATCACTTGAATCTGATACGCTCAGCTCGGTCCTGGTTGTAGAAGTAGAATGTGCCAGATCGTTCCACGCGTTTAGGCTGCTTATAGTGGCTGTGGGTGGTTCAGAGTTCGTGCCATCTGTAGAATTAAAAGTTGATTTAATAAAACAGATAATACCAAAAGCATGTTTAGTTGTCTATGAAGAGGTCTATACTAAATGATATTTAAATCAACGAATAATAAGAAATATTGCAAATAGATAACGTTAGTTGACGAGTACATGAGATTAAGAAAAAAGCCGGCCTAAACTAGGATTATAGGCTCACGACAACGACAAAATTAAATGGGCATTTTTGGAGGAGGGCTTTAATCTGAGGTTATTGGATAAAAAATTAGAAAAATAACAGTCCTTAATGCAATTGAACGAAACAAATACCTGCTAGATATAAGATAGTCTTAAATAATCTAAGAAATAAAAGCCTTTTTTACTTTGTTTATATTGTATATTGCATTACCTAATCAAAAACTTATTTTTGATTAGGTAATGCAATATACGTATCTGAATATGATGTTATATGAAAGATATATATATTATAAGATAAAGTGTAATACTAGAGATATTATAGAAGAAAGGTACATTTAATACAAAAATAAAAGATCACTGTTCTAACATATTCTAACAATTCTATTCATATTCTAACAATAATAACACATTACTAAAATTATTTCTAAAAAAAGCAACCACTCACTTCTGACAACGAATACAGACTGCCGACAAATATAATGTACTTTGTGATGCCTACTGAGCCCATAATGGTGTATATGAAATAGTAAGACTGCCGAATTATCTCAGCAGTCTTGCAGGAAAGAATGAAATTTACAGTAGATAGGTATAACAGAACATCTAATATATAAAATTCTCGTGTCACAGTTTTCGTTGCCATACTCCTCCGAAACGGCTTGACCGATTTTGATGAAATTTTTTGTGCTTATCCGGTATCTATGAGAATCGGCCAACATCTATTTTTCATCCCCCTAAATGTTAGGGGTAGTCCACCCCTAAATTTTTTATTTATTTTTTAGTCAAAATTTTTAATTTCTATTTTTTTATGATACAACATACAAAAATACATACAACCCTAGATTTTCAACCCTCTACGATCAACCCCTATTTTTTAACGGGCAGGACGACGTCTGCCGGGACAGCTAGTTGAATATAAAAATGAGCATAACAAGTCAACATAGATTGAAAAGTTTTATAAGAAACAGTGGAATAAAGAAAGTTGAAGAATATCAAATAATTAGTGCCTTATAGGAACGGCAATTCTAAGAAATTGAAGAGTGAAGAACAAGGTTTGGAAAAAAATATTATGGTGGTCTACTGTTACCTAAATATTAATATTTTTGTAATTGATAAATTCGTAAAGGGTTTTGAGGAGTTGATGATGAGTTTGAATTTATAAACCTACCTCTAAACACATCTTTACTTCTCCCGTCATCACTGTTTCTTCTAGATGATGCTTCGCTGTGGCTTAGTCTCTCACTCTCGAAGGTTATTCTGTCCAATACTGGAGTAGCTTTGTCCAATGTTTGACCAACTATCCTCCCAACTTTTTCTAGACCTTGGCTGACCTTCTCAAACCCTGGAACAAGTTGCCAAATCAAGATATTTAGCCGTTACATCTTAAGGAATTTCGGTTGTATATATTATTTTAATGGTTCAGTAGCTATTTTGACAGAAACGAAAATGTATGTGTGCAATAAACAATATTCTATTCCTTGTAAAATCGTCGAAAATGGGCATCCATTGTGTTTGATGTCACAAACATTTTTCTTATGCCACTGCTACATTTGGTATAATGTTAGTGTTAGTGAGATGTTCCACGCAGATGTAGCGATGGTTTTAATGCATTATTTTTGATGCGACATTGTTATTAATTGTTAATGACGTTAACCATCGATAGATAAGATACCTATGGTATATAGACTAGTCCATCAAAATATTTATGGCGTTATTGTTAACACTATAAACAATACACAATTAACTACAGCTTCTCAGCCTTACCTTATCCCAGATGGAACAGGGATAGAAACAACTAGGTCTATATGAATGAAATTCACCATGAAGGTAGCGGTCCTTATACATATAACTAAGGGATAAAAGGTTTTTAGTGTGTATCAAGTAGTTTTGTGATATAGGGTAGAATATAATAGAATATTCTTTATTGCATACAAGAAGACAGTACACAGCAGAATTTACAATCATTCGACTAGTACATTGGCGGTCTTATCACTAATAGCGAATTCTTCCAGACCTTCATGAACCTTTTATAGATAATTTTACACATCTAGTGGACATTTTCATTTAAATGCTTTTTAGGGTTCTGTAGATAAATGATAAAGAAAATCACGACGAATTAAGAATTTCCTCTCCTCTCCATCATCTTTGCGAAACACTTCAATGTACGTGGCACTTAATTGGCCCATTTTGTTATTTTCTAATTAATAAAATTAAGGGATAGTGCACCGAGTAAATGTAGATTGAAATGTATAAAAAGGAATAGGACAATAAGACAATTATCAGATAAAAGTTGTTCATAAGACAAAATACAACATAAACAAATTCAACATTACAGTATGAATCACTCAAGCGGCGGAAATATGCAACCCTCAGTGAGAGTTATATGTTTGTGCCGTTTGCTGTCGAGACGCTTGGACCGTGGGGTCCTGAGGCCATGAGCCTCTACCAAAATTTATCAAAACGACTCATCGACTCTTCAGGTGATAAGAGGGCTGGTGCCTACCTCGGCCAACGGATCAGTATGGCGATCCAGCGAGGAAACGTAGCCAGCCTTCTGGGCACCTTACACATAGAAGACGGTGATCTGGGCTCAGTATTCTACTTATAGTCTTGAGGGACTATGGGTAGAATACAATACAAATAAGTTAAGTTTTCTTACATTGTATTCAATAGTATGTAATTTATATTATAATAAACGACATGACAGTTACGGAAATAAATTGATTCACTTCCAAATTCAGTCGGGCTATAATATATTCAATTGATAACTTTTATCGGATGATAAGGTCCTAAAACAATGAAATCTGTACCTTGACCGAGTTTGTCGAATGGCTTTCTATCCAAATCGAAGGTCCTCCTAGGTGCCCGCTGGGCCACCCGGCTAGACACTTTCTTAACAGTCTCCTCGATAGCCTCACTGTCATCTTCCATTGTTTATGTCCTGGAATTCCAAGCAGTTTAATTAATATTAGGAAGAAGTTTGTGAGTATCTTACTGTCAGAACTAGACTGGGATGTGTGGCCAAAACTTTTAAAATAACTCGTTGATTGCCGCATGACCATCAGTTAGATCATTTTTCAAGAAAACCTCAAATATTGTATGTGGCTGTGTAAAATTTTTATGCCCTATGGGTAATGGATACAGACGTGCAATATAATTTAAGACCTAATTATTAAGTACCATGTCATACACAAAGTATTATCCGTCCAGGAACGGAAAAATAATACAATTTCCTGCGGCCGGGCAGCCTGTCGTAAGTAAACAACGCAAAGCCAAGTGGTAGCGCCACTTGGCTTTGCGTTGTTGACTCGATGGCTACCACCCCTGGTCTAGAATATGCTGCCGTAACAACGTTGAGTTGTGTTCCGGTATTAGTGACCAAGTTCTAGTCTCCCTTAAGAGAGCAGCAGCGCATTTGTAGCACCTTTGGTGTTGCAAATGTCCATAGGCGATGGTAATCGCTTTCTATCAAGTGGGCTGTCTGCCTGTCTGCTGAACTCCTGCAATAAATAAATACAATATTTCATAGCTCATTACTTATTTACAACTCATGTACAAGCACTAATAAAGATAGTTGTTAATGGTGCTATAAGTAAGTCGCACTTGGTTACAGTCACTAACATCAATACAGGTACAGCAGGAACATAATGTATAATATAAGATTATCATAAATTTTCATTCAAATTCATTCCGTTTTTTTGTGATACACTAACAAACAACCCCTAAAGTTACTTGTTTATAATATTAACACAATGTCTGACCGACATTCCATTACTTGAGTTTCTATTATATAAGCTAAAACTATTAAAATTACCAATGATATAGAAGCACGGTATTGGCAGGGTCACTCGATATTCATCTGAATTAATAACGAATTATCGATTTGTTCCGGCCCTACGTGCGTTTATGTCGTGACACGCCGTAGGTATACAAATATTCAATATCCAGGGCAGTGTATAGATGCCGGGGTGCGGCCACTTGACAACAGTAAAAAATATACCTAATTTAATTCATAAGATCAAATCAAAGATTTCTAGGGCTCTCTAATCTGACACTCTTTAATTTAAATCCTTCGATAATTTTTCATTTTTTCCGGACCTTTAAAAAGTAATCGGATAAATTGATTTCAATCGATATTACTTGGTCCTCTCGGTCATTTGAAGTTGAAGGAATAGCATTGTTACATGCTGTGGGTATCGCGATTGAAAGGATACACCGATATAAGAAAATATGTCTTTATTTAAACCAATACAAGTGTAACTCAGACTGAACAGTCAGTCCGATACGATGTCCAAGTACGGGATAAAACTACATTCGAAGATGGTCACGAATCGGTAAATAACACAAACCAGCTCATGTGTACGTCGCTTAACATAACGCATGAATCCCTTCCAAAACTCGGACCATAGTCCTCGTCATCTGCCAGTCGAACTGTTGCAGCCCCAGCGCGTAGCCAGTACTTGCCTCCAAGGCTTCCCTTCCACTCACCTGCGCCGTCTACTTCTTCTCGTGATTCTCCTTCGTAGCTGCTTTCGCTTCGGTAGTACGTGCGAGTCTCACATTAGAAGCGAAGTTACGATGCTGCTATTTTCATTTAATAGTTTCTTGATGTAATGTTGTGAGATATGTGAGGTCACTCTAGTGACAAGAACGGAGGAGGGGTCAAAAAAATCATAAAATTAGTGTGCCGTAATTTATGGATGCCCCCTTAGAGGAATAAAAAAAATATTAAACACATCATGTTTGTTAATTAAATCCCGCTTTATGGTCCACTACAGAATTGCCTCTGCAAATAAAGAAAATAGTTGACAATTGCGGAACTGTTCAACGCTCCCATTCGTCACGGAGTGCTTTGCACCCTGCGGTAACAATGGACTAGGCCGTCTTGACCAGCGCCTGGCAGGGCTTATGTGGGCAGGCGATAGCCACTTCCCGCGACCCTAACTATAGGCGACTGGAAATAACACGAGGAGTTTTAGTTTATATTCCGGCAACAGTCTAAAGAGTCTCCACTCACCCTCACCGTGATCCCCATATGGTGAGACGTCCGTAAGTGGATTTCTCCTCGTCAAAAAATAGGAGAAATTAATGCGCCATTAATCCGATAAAAGCTTTTCAATTAATCTAATTGAAAAACTTTCATCAATACAAATGTTTATAGATTACATACTTGTCACAATTTCGTAGGAATCAATCATTTATCTTTGATCCATTATTCCAATTTCTTCAACCAACCAATCGATTCAAGGCCTTTTATAAATCACAAATACATTAGGTAAAACAATGGGTGACACGAGGGAATGTTTGTTGATAGATATCATAGATATGGTTGAAAGCCGCTTCGGAACAGGTTATTGATTTCTTTAGCCTTTTAGGACGTAAGTACAATGCTAAACTTAACTATTTTATTGGTGGAATTCAGCAGACTGACAAAATGGATATCGTCACCTACTTTATGATAGACTTGTATTGGTGGAGCAAATACCTCTACTATACATTTATAGAATTTATCTGTGCGGGTACGGGGAATTTCCTGCGGACAATTTCCTGCCGTAAGAGGCGACAAAACAACCCAAAGCCATTGTGGACGGCTATTTACGGTTATCTGGATGGCTACCACCCCTGGTCTAGAGTATGCCGCCATAACAACCTTGAGTTGTGTTTCGGCATAACTGGCCAGGTTAAGGCTCCCTTTAGAAAGCGACAGCATATTGTTAGCGCATTTGGTGTTACAAATCTTCATAATCGACAGTAACCACTTTCCACCAGGTGGGCCGTCTGCCTATATGCTGAACTCATGCAATAAAAAAAGCAAAATACATAGAAATTGGAGAATGTTTGATTTGACATCGGAATGAAGAATGCCAATATCAAGTACGATTAATTATATGTGTTCTTTTGTTGTATTAATTCATAATATTTTTACTTTAATATTCTATTAGTAAAGAAACAATAAACACATACTACAAACAAAAACTTAGAAATTAAATACTACTATAAACATATTTACAAGTAAAAGATGTAGTCCAAATCGCTGTCGGTGGGGAGCGTTCCCAAAATGCTGGCCGCATTCCCTCGTTGTATGGCAACGCTTATTCGTTGCCCTAAATATAGGCCAGCCCGTTGGTCACGCGAGACTTCTTTCAATCGTTTTGAAAGGTCTCGATAAAGTTGATAAGCCTCACGTCCCCATGGCCCCAAAGTCTCAACCCCGAAAGCCAAAAATATGTATCCGTCACCGATGGATGCATATTTGCGGCGTTTCAGGGTTTCTTGAAGTGTGGCAGCGCCTCCGGCAGTGACGGCTGTATTTGGAAGATGGGAAGCCGCCAACGTATCGACACACGTTGCGTCCCATACTAAGGGGCGTCCCATCTTCCAAGGTACCAGCGACATTCCGTCCGGTCGCTTGCCATCGTCTCGGCACAGTCCGTTCGGTTCAAGAACAGCTGGAACCCCAACGGTGACAAGAGACCGGCGGATGATGTCGTTGATAGCCGCATGTCGTGAAGTTCTACCAGCACTCCTCAAACAAGATAAGCCATGGTGACCCAGTCTATCAACTTTATCTCCACACCGACAACGATGTGGGACTACGATGTCTGCCCCCAGGCGAATGCAGGCAGCAATCCTGAATGTAGTATCATCCAGGAGTGTATCTAGATTCGCTGAGGGCAGACACTGAAGCCACAGACCAGACTCCCATTTAGAAACAGCTAGGAGGCGAGCACGGTCAGTTTCGCCGGTGCAAGATGACAAGAGATTGTCATACACCGACTTACTGAGCGGCCCATCCCACAGCCTCTGCATCTTTGTATCTAAAGAAAAATTTTCACTCGGGCAAGCCAAAGACCAGGCATTTCTGGCCTCAGTCAAATATGGGACCTCAAAATCACTGAGTGATGGATTTATTATATTACCGATGAGGTCCACAGTACTATAGACTGAGGACAGAAAGGCAGGTAGTGCTACGTCAGAAATTTTGCGTATCCCCAAGCCACCTAGCCGTATCGGTAAGGAAGCTTGGGTCCACGATCGGTCATCTAAGGAAATATTTAGGATGGAAGTTAATGTTTGCCGAATAATATTGTCTAAATTTTTTAAAATACTGGAATGTCTCCAAAGGGGGGAACAGCGCAATACATACGTAAAGTTGGGAGTGAAAACGCAATGTCTAATAATAAAATAAGCACTATGTGTGTTTAATTGTTTTAAATTTAATAATTTTGATTGAAAATTGACAATTTTGTCTTCTACGAAAGATGAGAAGGACTCTTCGAAGATGGGAGACCCAAGGAGGCTTAAATTATAACTTAATTATATTAAGTTATAATGATCGTACAAAAAGCTGCCCTAGAGAGCTACTTTGCCGTGTGCTTTCTTGCCCAAGGTCGTAGTGAGAATGATCTTTCGTCACATCACCCGCTCGGTTTTATATCCGACCAGTAAACACAACTACCCGCAAATACTTCAATAGTACAATAATAGGTAGCACTACGTGGAACAACTGTTATTAACACTAGCTTTTGCCCGTGGCTTCGTTCGCGTTAATGTTTTCTCCCGGGAACCGTACCTATATTTTTCCGCTATAAAAGTAGACTATATGCTATTTCAGACTATCATGTATAAGACGTGATTCTTTCCTGCAGGGTTGCCCCTTCACGCACAACTTACGACGCTCTGTCCCGACGACGAGATATCTCACTCCTATTGCGTAGACCACCTCTTGCTATTGCAGTGCTCACCTCCAAATTTACTTCCAGTAACTCGCTTCTGGATCTCGTCTTAAACTACGCTATGCTCTCCAGTTAACTCGTTACTGTCTTCTTCTTAACTCTTCTTCCAACTCTCTCGTATTGCACTTCTCGCTTCGTTGTCTTCAACTGAACTACCCTATAGGCACGCCTTGCTTTGCTTATATACCCGGAAGGGTTTTCTGGAACCCAAAATTTCGACCTTCTCTTCGTTCTTCTTTTATTTAGTATATTTCCTCAGAGAGGGAAATCTAACTATTTCTGTCTATTCCTTCTTGAACCTATTCAAGAATTTCGGTCTTCATTTCGTTATACCTTTGTTCATTTTCTATCACTTTCTAAAATCCTATCGTTTTTAAGTCCTTGTCTTTTTCTTCCAGAATTTAGTACATTTTCTGAAACTTCTTAAATCAACTAGATCGTTCCACCATTACTCGCCACAATATTATCGGAATATAGCTGTTTCCAACGACACTTTCTCAGTAATTTCTTCACGCTCTGATTATTTTATCGTAAAAAATTCGCAACGCGTTTGTTATGCTTTATCTATATTAACTAAAAATATAACGTTGTTAAAGATTTTTTATGTATTACTAGTTTAAGTAAATAAGTTAAGGTTATTGTGAAACAAATCGTGAATAACATTTCCTAAACTTTGGTTTTATTTTGTTGGGACGAACTTAATTGTTACTTGCTAAAACAAATTATAAGCATTTTATATACATAGATAGATATCATTTTATTGCTCACCAAATATACAATTTCAAAAATATACATTGACAATAATATGGTCATGGTAGAAACATTAGGCGGCCTTATCGCTTAAAGTAATATCTTCCAGGCAACGTAACTTAAGGTGGTGCAGATTATTATATATATAAAGTATAAGAATTAGGCATAATTATTTAAGAAATAGTAATGTTTTCTGAGTGCGTTCTTAAATGTAGGCGATGTTTTGGCCTCTTACATACTTCACTTTTAGTATTTGTGTAACGTACTATTTATCTCATATGAATTTACTTTTACTAACATATCAATGTTCAGGGGGCTTAAAGAGGTCATTATCGCGGAGTCATATGATGTAAATGACAAGTATCAACATAAAGTAGAACTTTATCCTATGTTTTAACTACCATTATATCTAGACACGTGTCTATTTCACTAAGCAATTCTCTAAACACGCTTGCTCTAGGCACATATTGTATATCTCTATTAAGCAAGTTACGCTTGTGTTATGGATAATATACAACGGACTACTCTGGGGCTGATCCCAGACACCCAGACCATAGTGGTATATAATGGAGAAAATACGTTTCCGAAATTTACTACACCAGGATCGAACCAGGAGCCTCAGCGTTGAAATGAGGTAGGCCGGCAAAGGCTAAACCCGCTCAACCACAGAGGCCGTCAATGATTTCACTCTAACCTATTCTACTTTATCATGTTAAATAGTTACTATGTAAGTACCATTGAAACAAAGGATGAACATGATACTTTTATCCCGGAAAATAGCCGAGTTGTTGACTATGGGCTCAAAGATAATGAAGTAGAGGAAAATGCCCTAGTTAAAACTATATATGAATAATTAATAACACCACGGTATTAGAATCGATTATATAAATCCTTATACCAGAATAACTTGAACTGTTGTAAGCTAAAAGAATCTACAAATCTCTATACTATTCACTGAGTTTAGCAACAGTTTAAAGTTTCGATTATACTGGTCAATTAAAACATGGGGTCACGCAAGGCTATCACATATGCCCCGAGTTGTTTTTGTTTAGTATTAATAGCGTTCCATGGAATGTATGCACCCAATACACACATTCAAAGGGTGTAAATAGAGTAAGAAGTAAACTTAATATTTAAGGTTTTATATCTATTTAAGTAAAGAAAGAACGACGATGAGGACGATGCTGTCCAGTGTTCACAGGTCCGCTTTGTTTTGAATGAAGGCAGAAGGTACAAATCGGGATTAATGGTTGTAGATCGGGACATACAAAAAAAACAATGTTCTATTACTTAAGTTTCTCATTAGGACGTTCCCAACTGACGGTGATTTGGGACCTATTTATTATATGTAGTTTTTATTTTTATTTCTATAAATTAAGTTGTATATATATTTTTAGAATAATTTAGATATATAAAAATTACATTTGTTATTGCTTGAATAAAAAGTAAATATTAGGAAAGTTTCTCATACTATGTTGGAAAGCTATGTATTTATTGGTTATGGTAACACCGTTGTGTACGTAATAACACTAGTCCCTCTCCATGGCAGCTTGATCGTTCTGCACGTATTTGTAACAAATATCTTCACTCTGCTGCCCTAGCCTATCACAATTTAACTCTTAATTTTCTAGTAATAATGCTTTTTCATCAATTTGTTGATTTATCGGGAGATTTAGTGTCTGGATCAGGTGCAAATCGGAACATCCTGCGCAAATCGGGATACCTGGCAACGCTAACGCTGTGTCATATGAAATGTTAATGATGAATAAACTGAAATGACGAAACCGACGGAATCCATCATTGTGCACGGATTAACACGCCCTTGCCCGATTTTTCGATTTATGGCCCCTTTGTAGGAAAGTAGTGATATATTATTATACATAATGTACATTAATTTTGTTGTGAAGACCTTTGATCAAAAATAAAGTATTTAATATGTTACATAAAAGTGTTAGTAAACAAGAATGTTTTCAATCTGTTCATATGTTTTGGGTACGTCGTAACACTTATTGATATATTTGAATGCGCGTTGCTTTTTGGGGTTTTAGTTACTAAATGTTTATAGTTTTAGACGCATTTTTTATTCTGTAACCAAATGATGAAAACAGCCGACAATTGTCACCTCTACGGAACTCTTCGTTGTTTGCGAGCTATCGAGCACTTAGTACCATTAAAAAAAATGAAGTTAAGAAAAAAGTTAAGCAATATAATTATCGTCTATATAAAATATCAAAATGTACTATGGCGAGCAATAGTGGAACGATCTAGTTGCTTTTAGTAGGTTCCAGAAGAAAAAGAAAAGAACAGATACATCTTAGAAAGAGATAGACGACGACAAAAGAATAACGAAAAGAAATTAGAAAAGATCGAAATTATGGATTCTAGAAGATTCTTCCGGGTATATAAGCAGCGTAAGGCGTGCGTACCGGGTAGTTGAGTTGAAGACAGCAAAGCGACAATTGCGATACGAGAGAGTTGGAAGAGAAGTCAAATAAAACATGAGACGAGTTTAGAGAGTTGACGGTAGAGTTTAGTAGAGGACAGTGACGAGTTTAATGGTGAGGTTAGTGAAAAGTTAAGTGTGCAGTTCAGTGAAGGAGGAGTTTTTTGGAGTGTAATTTAAAAGGAGATCCAGACGCGCGGTAAATTCGAAGGTGAGCACCGCAGCAGCAGGACAATAAAACAAAATCAATATATATACTATACTATATTATACATACAATATCTTTTTTTCAAATATCTGGTAGTTTAAATTATTTGCCGGCTTAAGAAGTGGTAAATCGGGAACACCTTCTATAGTTTGATGGAATTCATGGATTGTAAAGATTGATGACAAATATGTGAATGCGAATAACTGAAATTTCACAAATAACACTGACGTGTAATATAGTTACGAATAAATAAGTTTATGAGTCTTAAGGGCTCTTTGTACTTATTAAAAAGAAACATTAGTAGCGTGTTAAAAAACATAGATTTCAGTTTTTTGAGTTTCGTTGCTGAACAAGTCTTATAACAATAAGTCCATGCATGTTTCAAGTCGTGGTAGATTAATGGCTGGCGCACGCGTCCGAAGCTCATAGGGCGCGGGTTCGATCTAGGTCGGAACGCATGCTTCACTTAGTCAGTTTTCTGATCTAATGTACATATTATTACAATTACCACGTGCTAACAACGGCGAGGGAAAACATCGTGATGCAACCTGCACATCGAGATAACCGATGTGTCAAACCTGCCAAGCCGCCTTGGACAAGCGTGGCGGGTATATTGTCCGTTCCCCCCCAATAATGCGAGGCCCGTGCTCAGTAGTGGGATATTTATGGGCTGATATTATTTATTTGTATAAGTCCGGGTTGTGGTCTAGAGGGAAAACCTAGATGGGAAGTTTCCTCTAATTATTGTGCGCAGACTCAAGTTATATAAGAACCCCTGCGTAGTTCAGCGTGGTAGTGTAAATGGGAGTGGGCATCACTCTAATTACCAATGAACGGGCAGTTGACGAAGACAGGTATTGGCGCTAGATAAAACAGTTCCTTGAAACTCCCTCTCTTCACTCCCTTTTGTGCGGTTGGTAGTAGACGCGACGATACGTAAATTCTATCCACATATTAAAAACTGGCTTTATATGTAAATAGTCAAATCTTATATAAAGCTGAACAGTTTGTTTGTTTAAACGCGCTAATCTCAAGAACTGGTCTGATTTGAAAAATTCTTTCAGTGTTGGATAGACCATTCATCGAGGAAGGCTATAGGCTATATATCATCACGCTAAGACCAATAGGAGCGGAGCAGCAATGAAAATTGTTTCAAAATCAGGGGGGGGCTTTGAAAACAAATTACACGCGGACGACGTCGCGGGCACAACTAGAAATAAAAACATATTTAAGAAAAATAACACGCAATACAAATGAGCTCAGAACATAAAAGTTTTAAGCGTTGTTGGTTAACCCTAATTAATGGTAAAAAAAGGGTAACAAGTGAGGGTAGTTTGTGCCGAAAGTCATTTCATTCAATACAGTAGTAACGTGCTGAAATTCTGAAAAAATATTTCACCTGTTTCCTGAGTATCAGATGAGAAGATTTCTGCAATATTACTAGTTTATTAAATAACACTTACATATCCAAAATATTCGTCACAATAAATGTACACAAAATAATGTTGTAATATAAAATTAAATTTAACTATTTATTGTTATAATCCATTATAAGTAAGAAACAGATTTAAAACACTTTCACTGAAAATAGTGTTGTTTTTTCGCAATATTTCACGCGAGTTCACGCGACGTCGCTTGGCGTCAGTCGAACGTCGCTGCGCTCGGCTTCCGATTTTGAAATAACTATCCAATATGGCGGACCGCGCACTGAATGACTCGTAATGACTAGAGATGGGACATTGGAAAATATTTCAGGGTTGTTATCGATAGCTTTCCTTTTTTTTTAATAAACGCAATTTTCAGTATTAGTATTATATTGGTATTAGAAGAGTTAAATGACATGGATATATCTCTAATATCAACTCACACAGAAAGTAATCTGCGTTTTTGATGAAACTTATAAAGTGATGTTTCGAACTACTCTCTTCATACACTCTTCCCGGTTTACTGCTTTTGTCATATGACTGAGGAACTCCAAAACGCTGTTTACTAAAGTTTTCTATATGACAAAAATTATTAAGCGGAATCTTGTTTAAAACATTTTTGAGGAAAACTAGTTTTAAGGTCTATCATGTTTAACTAATACGCCATTTTTATAATCAAAAAACTAGATCTGTCAATGAAACACAATTTTACTAATTCTCACCTTAGTGCCTTTTATTAATACTTCCTGTGTGTAATGTTTCGTAAATAGGTTTATTTGGATATTTTTATGTTTGTTTATTGGTAATGTACACCATTCGGCATAAACTGTAAATTTTAATGTAAGTTTTACGACTTTTTTAATGATATTCTAGGCTCAGGAACTTGTAAGTATTTTCGTGGTTCACAAGTAGCAAGTTCAGAAGGCACGTGAAAATCTATAGTAACGAAATATTTATTAAAGTACTTGAATGTTTTCAATTATTCATTATCGGTGGATTATGCAAAACATACGTTTATAAAAGAATAAGAATTCAGTTTTCAAAAAAAAACAAGGTTTTAAATATCAACAAGACAAGTCAACATGCAAAGCTAGAAAACCAAATGATTTAATTTTAAAATTTTAACTAGGAAAATTCTAACTCAGGGAACATAACATAACATATAAACTGAAAATAACCAAAAAATGCTATCGTAAAGATATTAAGATAATATTTTTTATAAGAACATCACTGATAAAGAGAGCAAAGTTTCTTAAGTCATGGTCTAACCAATGTAAATAAAAATAACGTATTAGAAATGAAACGTGAGAAAATAGCTAATTAAGTGGAATGACGGCAGATATTCCTAATTAGTATTCAGTAATGTCAGAGTTTATTTTAACTTAATTAAATCAATTTGTTCTTTGTTCAGCGATGTATTGCTTTAAAAGTAGCAAAGCTGCTAGCCTTCAAAATTTGCTTTGTATATATGCAAAAATACTCGTAAGTAAGAAATGATGACTGTATTTTTTTAAAGGAATTTATTTTGTAATCAAATGTGAATTAAATTAAGTCACTGTTACAAACAAGCTTAAAAAATCCGTTGATATTGTTTGACTTAGGGGAAACTAGAGCATTGTAAGAAATCTTAATATATTTAATTTTGACGACATACAATCATTGGGGAAGGGGGGAGGGGTGTCGCCATAGGTGTTAACAGTAGTACCGTTTAACCTACGTATAATAGTTATTACAATAAATGCTTAACTTTAAAATGTTTTCTAGTCAAATGAAAAAGCAGCGGATTTTGGTCACCTCTGCAAAATCCATAGACTGTTTACACCAATGGTCCCCGACTATTTTGTCTTATAGAATGTTTAGATGAATATGTGGTGTTACAAGAATAGATAAGGTGAGAAATAAGTATATAAGGGATTTGTGAAAGATGCACCCATGACTGAAAAACTTAGAGAAAAAAGATAAAGTTGGTATGGGCGTGTAATGAGGAGGGATGAAAGCCACGTGAAAAAAATAATGTTATACTGCAAGATTAATAAGTAAAGAAAGACCAAAAAAGAAGTAGATGAATTGCGTGAAGGATGATATGATGATTTGTGGTGTGACTGAAGACGTATGTCAGCATAAAAGAGTGTGGAAAGAAAAGACACATTGTACCGACCCCAATCAATCGGGAGAATGTGAAGGAAAGAGAGAGACTTTTTAATCATTTTTACTGCATTCAGTGGATAATTTTAACCTAGTTAAAAAGGAGGGGATTGACAATTCGTTGTGTAAACATTCATATATATATATATATATATATATATATGTTCAGCCATTAGTTTATTTATTTCTGAACTTACGTTGACAATTCTTTTTAATTGGATTTAGTAAAGTATCTACCTATTCCCATATAGTCAAGGTGGCGAAATCTGCCAATTACGTAAGTTCATACACCTTACGTTTATCAACTTTCTTAAACGGAATTTAACGCCAACAATTCGAAGATTGATTTCATTAGTAAGACACTTCACAGACTGATTTGTTGCCGTCGTAACTATTCAAACACGGAAATAATGAGTGGTGTATGAAGTTCCCCCACTGACGAACTTCGACACCTTGACTATAAACATTTTATAGCTTGCAAATATAAACTTGTAGTATCATATTTTATTATTCTATTTATAGAATGTTTACAATTTCTTCATGAGTTGAATAAATGGAATTTACTATTGTGGTCTCCTTTTTGCAGCTCTTGGACCCCCAAATATTATTTTTGCTACCTTGGATTTCATGAGGTTCGATATGAACCCCCTTGGAGTCGTATAGTTTATACATCATAGTGTATTTTAGTGGCGGCTGTGATAATGATCCGACATATTATATTTACAATTGTTAAAATGCAAAGTATACCTACTTTTGGGATTGTAATCTTAACGTTAGCTAAAAACTTTATTCAAACAATTACATCAAATACACAAAAAATTGCGCAGTTTTAGGTATTCGGTAATATTAAAACTGTACTTGTTTCGCAATACTTGCAAAAGAAATACTGAGATAAACCAGATCACCAAGTAACAAATGTACCTGTGAAAAAGATGCTAGATCCTATATCTCCAGAGGTTTCCGTGTAATTTATTTTTCTGTGTTTTCAAAATAAATATTTATTTTCAAATATGGACGTACATATTCTGTTAAAAGAGAACAATAATTATTATTTTAAAATTAGGTTTATAATGTATTAGTAAAAAATAAACTTCTTAATTATAACAAAAACCCTATAATAAGGATAATAGTTTCAGATAATGCGAAATAGAGTTTAGATTTAACAATGGCTCATTTTGATAAAAGTATTTAGTTTTCCTCATTTTACATATTCTGAACAAACTCGCGTCGGATTCTTTAAGCATTCCACTCCACTACAAACATTAATGTTTATTAATTCATTAAACAGTTCCAAATTCCATCTTCGGATGTCAAGACGCTCTGATCTACGTCATCGTTTCATAATGGAAACACCACCAGTGTGAATGAAACGATTATCCTCCATGTTCCTTCTTCGTATTGCAGAGCTGTGGAATATACTACCAAAGTCTGCGTTTCCGAAAAAGTACAATTAGGGAGTTTTGAAGTTTTTATGAATAAGTATTTTCTAAGTAAGCGTGCTCCACCTTCAAACGCATCATCGTCTAATATTAGGCGTGCTCAGGGTCAAACGTGAACCTATTTATCATAAAAAAGCTATACCTAAATAATAAAATTAAAAACAAATCAATAAAAAAAGCTGTGGTAGGGGCACACACATTCATGTCCAAAACTGATATAAATGAGTTTCAACTCCTGACCGAAAAAGCATACACCTCTTAGGAAATTTTTTAACCTACTGTTTCCATTACCACGTGCTCTCGGTAAAGGAAAACATTGATAATATCTGGAGACCTAAGTGTTAATACCGCCAGGCCTCCTTGGTCAAGCGTGACGAGTATGCAATCCGTTCTCCCTAAAAAGCTGGGAGGTCCCAGCCCAGCAGTGGGACGATTATGAGCTGTTATTGTTTATTTTATACTTGTAATATAATATATGTTAATATCCCAGTCATTTTTGTTCCATTACTCTTATCTTTCATTGAACGGGTCTCATCTCGTCGTCGTCATCTCTCTCACTGGTCAAAAGACCCGATCATACATAACAAGGTAATACAGGGATAATCGCACAAATAAAATGAACATTGCGCGATAAAGCTACTCACTGAAAACTGTTAATTATGGTAAAGTTTCCAGAAATAAATAAATTATTGTATATAACTCACAAGGAAAAAAACATCACAACTAAACCTACAAATCAAGATAATCGATGTGCCTAATCTGCCACAGGCTTGGTAGGTGGGTATATCGTCGATCCCGTACAAAATTCTTCTTCTTAGTCGTTCCTTTACTGCTGAGGATCAAGACTTTAATGACAGTGAATAAGTGCTCTCCTTCGCCGAGATTGGTTTTGAGCACGGTAAAGGGTCGAACTTATCGATGTGCCCAGCTGGTCAGCAAACTGGTCAATCCACTTGTTTGGAGATCTACCACGAGGTCTCTTGCCATGAGCTTTCCCCGTGAACGCAAGTCTCGTCATGTTATCTGGGTTCTTGCGGGATATGGGATATTAAGCTCTTACAAAATAAGAGGCCCGAAACCAACAATGGGAGATTTATAGGCCGATATTATGGAAAAAATATATAAAAATGCGTTAATTTTAAAAATATAACACCATATTTAAAACGGTTGTTTATAGATTTATTTATTATACAATATTTGTGACAAAAAGCATGAAACTTAATATCTGTACTATAAAATAAATAATATTAACTATGTTGTATGTATTTTCATTAACTTCGGACTAGTACAAACCATAAATATATGTTTTAACGGGTATAAGCTTTATTTGTGTATGTTTTATTTATTGTTTAGGAGCTTATTAAATCTAATTTCATCGTTAATATCGTAATTAATAACGCCAACGTCGTCGTTGACCTTAATAATAACGTCAAAAGAAAACAATATATGCTTAAAAAAGATGAAACGTAGTTTTATAATGTCTACCATGTTTTAGAGCAAATAAATAAATTATGTAACACGGAGGCTTCGTTCTTCAGCGCCAACCTCTACTAACTTTTATGAATATTTAGAATGTCATGTCATGTAGAAAGACTTCGCTTATGTCTGCGAGTGTAAGACTTTTCTAATTATCTAACAAATCCATTACCTATAACATCTTTAATAATTAATTGTGGTAACTTAATAAATTTAAACTACTATAATTATATTTTAAATATATCGATGTCGATAAATTTACGTCCCATCTTTAAACATAGACATGTGTACTTTGGCATTTGGTGACACGTCGGTCACATCCCTGCAACACGGACGTACGACAATACATATATGTTTACATATATTACGAAATAGAGAAAATAGATCAACACATGGTGAATGTTATGAAGTTTTGAAATGCCTTTCCAATGACAAGCTATATTAACAATAAAATTTGTATGGTGAAACAGCAATTATACTAAAACAATAAATATGCATAACATATATGTATGTTATTGAGTTGATCTCATATATACAAAATTCCCGTGTCGCGGTGTTTGTTACCAAACTCCTCCGATTTGTATGCAATTTTGTGTGCATATCACGTAGGTCTGAGAATCGGCCAACATCTATTTTTCCGACCCCTAAATAATAAGGGTGAGACCCCACCCCTAAATTTTTTTTGGACAATTTGTTTTGTTTTGATTTTTTTATGATCAGGCATTAAAAAACACATACAACCCAAAATTTTCACCCTTCCACCCATTGAGTTATAACGTTTATATGATCTATGCTTCTACTACCCACTATTTTTAATAGCGATATTAGTATTTTAATAATTTTCTACTGGGATGATTTACATTCAAATTTGAACCAGGTAGATGGCGCTGCAATTGGGTTCTGTTTTTTTTTAAAGCGGGATAACGTCTGGCGGGTGCAGCTAGTGTCCTTATAAAATATTGCTTTGTACCTTTTTTTATATCACTGGGGAATGTATTTACGCCTCCCCCTCAGACTCTGGGGATGGTCAATGAAAGATTGGGGGCTTCCTTGGGGCTGGCTCTGCACATACTTCCCCTGGGATTTCTTGGCGGGAAATGAAAAGAGATGTTGTGCTATGCAGTTTTATTTTCTAAAAACGTGTAAAATTACTCTAAAATGAACAATATAACATTGAAGCGCTTTTATGACCGTCTTCTTTTGTTTACTTTGTGTTTAAAATTTGTAATTAGAACAATATCCCATTGGGTGTTGTAATCTTTTATGGTAGTCATTAGCCAGGTGTGATTCTTAGAAATTCAGTCTGCGCGGTCGAGAGACATATTGTAATTGTGCAGTATAAAGCAATGCCCCAATGAAGAGATTGGCAGTCTAGCGATAGTCACAAATGAGGCATGAAGATAGTGACGGACTTTGCGCGGTTTATTATATTTGTACCTGTGTTGTACGTGTTTGTATAGTTCTAATAAACTCTATAGTAATTCTAACGGCATTTTAATTCGAGTCCCGTAACTCGTAACAATATAGATAGATAAATATGGCAAGTGCCTAGCGGTCAACGAACTATCAAGAGCTACACAGGCGAAGAAACCCTAAAAAAAACGTGCTTAAGCTCGCACGTGAAAATATTAATAAGCTTTATTAAATGCGTGACTTAATTAGGTGAAACAGTAACATTTTATGAATGGCCTAATATCCTAGATTTTCACATTATCGATGTCCCCCTTCAGTAGGGCTGGCATTCTAGTGCGCAGCATGGACACCGTAGAGATTCGAACTCGAGGCCGTCGTATGACCGATCGATTCGCTAGATGGCCAGGTCTAGGATATACTGCACAGCGACGATTATTGGGAGCGTCAAAATTCTGCGAGGCAGTAATGTCTCAAATGGAGGCCGTTGAACGAGAGATGGAGAGAGATGTGTATATGTCTCGCGGGTTCTGATGTCAGTCGGGGCCCCGGAGGTGCAGATATGCGCAAAATCTCAAGCACTGTTGCACAGGATTAGCGTGGGCGCAACTACGTTTTACGTCTCATGATTTTTCTACCATAAGCGCGTGGCATATGGGAGCTGGTAGGTTTAGTGGAGTAGTGGCCTATACCTTGCTGAGTCTCCCCACACGCCAGCGAACGGCTCTGTTATCTGCGCCATCTTCAGTGAATAACTCTCTTTCGCTTTGGTCTAATCCCCTAGCAAAGGTCTACTTTCACAAAAAAATAATGTCTGACTCCCTGGACATTTCCAGCATACGAGAGAAATTCTCAGACCCGATATTATTGTCAGTTGATATTAAAAATTTTCATTATGAAATTTTCTTATATTTCACTAATGCAACCGTTTACGTTCTTATTCATATTAGTTAGTGTAAGTTTGTAAGTTTTTTTTAAAGGTTCTTAATAAAGCCTACAAACTTACTCTAGTTTAATATGAATAATGAATTTTAACGTACTCGTTATTGTAAACTCAGGTCTCGAATGATATGGGTCCGAATCTGGGACGGAACGCATGAACGCTTAGGCAGTTTTGTGATGTACATATTATTACAATTATGTCTTTCTGTTAAGAAAAACATCACGATAGATAACACTTTATTGTACACCATTACAGAAAACTTACGGTACTTGCGGTCTTATCGCTAAAAAGCGATCTCTTCCAGACTCTCGTGGCAAGAATATTCTGATTACCAATGTATCAAACCCGACAAGCCTCCATAGACAAGCGTGGCGGGTATATTGCCCGTTGCCCATAAAAAATTGGAAAGTCCAAGCCCATTAGTGGGACGTTTAGGGGCAGTTAGTAATTTCATTCAGAACCAGTCTATACTAATATTATAAAGAGGAAATATTTGTATTTTTGTATGTTTCTAACGAATAAACTCAAAAACTACTGGACCGATTTCAAAAGTTCTTTCACCGTATTTATCCTTGAGTAACCTATGCTACATTTAATTTAAATATTAGGGTTCTAATATATTTTTTGCCATTAATAACATAAATATCAAAATTGAATAGGCTCCCTTCTGTTGGAGATTCGTTTACAACTTATTTCGGGCAGATCTATTAAATAATATATGAGTGAATCGTAATTATAGCCACTTACGGCTCCATACGTCACAGTTAAAATGGGTAGTTTGCATTTTTTATGTGGGAAACACGTCATACCATTTATTGATTTATAGTGACGAAAGTGAATTTTACTATGTCAAGGAAGTATTTTCATTGGCGCAGCGTAGTGGAGGCGGCAGGGGCGGCACATTTCACAATAAATAGAATAAATATTTGTACCATTTCATAATTTAACGCAACTACAAATTCGGACCGATTGAAAAGAGCACGGAATTCTTATTACTCACTCGTCCGGCTCAACACGGGCAGATTTTTCATTACCACTCTGCTCCTATTGGGCCTAACGTAATGTTATACAGCCTATAACATTCCGCAATGTGTGGGCTTTCCAACACAAAAAGAATTTTTGAAATCGGTTCAGTAGATCTAGAGATTACCCCCTGCAACGTCACAAACACACAAACTTTACCTTTTTATAATATTAGTATAGAGATATAGATATAGTATGCATTAAATTGAAATACCTAAATAAAAGGGCGGCCGTCACCCACGCTACGCCGCTGAGTATTATTATCAATTTCTTTTTTTTCATAAATTCCAGTATATGTATTAGTATTTACAGCATACATATTAGGTACCTGATGGACTTTCTTTTATTGCATGAGATCAGCAGACAGGCAGACGGTTCACGTAATGGAAAGCGGTTACCAATGTGCTGATCTCCAAATGGAGACTGGAACCTGGCCACTGGCCGGAACATAACTTAAGGATCTTATGGCGGCACACTCAGACTTAGGGATCATTAATTGGTTTCACTCGGGGTCCGTTTTAAGAAACGAAATGACCATCGCGGTCCGCACATTTTGTAGATTTTTTTAAATTAAACAAATGTAATTACGGAAATAACAAAGGTATTTTTTTAAATATCAATAAGAAAAATTTAAATTTCGCGGTCCGCACAAAATGGGTCGGCGGTCCGCCTTGGCGACCCCTGCTCTAGAACAAGGGTGGTATCCATTCAGTCGAGTAAATGCCCTACCATCTGGCTGTGGGTTGTTTTTTCGCCTCTTACGACAGGCCGCCCGGCCGCAATAAATTGTATTCTTTCAGCCTAACTGGAATATACTATATAAACGATGACGAAAACGGTGCAATTATTTAAGATTTCTAGTCTGTTTGTTCGGAATTCATGTAAAAACTACTTGGCTGATTTTGATGCGGGTTTCGATTATCGATAGCAACTTTTAAACACTTAAAATCTTCGCTTATTTACCATCCTGGCAGCCTGACGCAAGTGGGAATTTATCTCGAAATGATTTGCGATGGCCAGATTGAAAAAAATATCCAATGTGAAATTTTCCCTGTGCGATAGACAATTTTATGTAATAAAATGTGTGGTATTTTTATCTCGGAAATCCCGCGGGAATTTTTCAGGGAGGGGTTTGTAATTGTTCGGGTGTGTAATTTTTTTTTAATCCGACAGTTTTTTTCCGTGGGAATTTCAAGTCAAGCGAGGGCGAAGTCGCGAGGGTATTCTAGCAACTAATAATTTAACTACATGATAAAAGATGGCGTTATATTAAATATACTTATGACTTTTTATAAATATATTGTGAATTTTGCACACGAGCTTACACGACACGACAAAGCGTACTGTGATTTTGATCAAATCATGAGCAATTCGTTTTCGAGTTTGACTAGGTAGTATGAATTTAGTTTTTTGGTCTACAATTGTGGCGGATCAATAAAAACTATAATAAGACATAAACAGAAAAACAGGTAAAATAAATAACCTGAAAACAAATAAAATCCTGTTTTGTTTGTTATACAAATTAAATATGGAAAAAGTGCCACCGAAACAGAAGAAAATACGAGGGGCGACAAAGGAGGAATTGTTAAATTTCGACAAAGAAGTTAGTTTCACTGAATAATTACGAAAACAGCATCATAACCTCAACGCAATAGTTTTTAATCTATATGTTTTTATTTTCGTACAGAAATTGGTAGATATCATATTACAATTGGAAACTCATAATGTACAGCTTAAAAATATTATAAGCAGAAACTTGAATGGTGACTTGCAAAGTGATACAAGAGTAAACAAGAAACCGTTTGATTTTGCCAAGTAAGTACATGGATTGGCTACCGTAGGTATTCCCGATCTGTTTTACATAATTAAATAAATATATTCAAGTTTTTTTACTATATTTTCCACTGTTAAATCATTATTACACGACATTGTTTCAAATCCACAATAAAATATCTTAATACTTTAGGCCCCCTAATCATTCCTATATATACCCCCCCCCCCCTAAAAAAGCGCACCCAACTAATTGCAGAGTTTTGCACTAGCGCTTTCCATGTGGTTTCACTTCCATAATAGTTGAATAAAATACCACAGATATTATACTTTCTGAAACTTTTATGGTTGCAGTATAAGGTAGTAGTTATAAGACACATTTCTTTACTGAGAATAATATATAAACAGATCCAAACTTTTGATACAGGTTAGCCTTTTGGTTTTTTTTATTATCTCAAAAACTGTACCACACCAAAATAAATTTCTTATTACTATTTTAATTACTACAGCCATACAACAAAATCTAAAATGAACTTGTCTAAAATACATTAAAAACTACTAAACATAATTATAGGTAAAAAAAAATCGAGTTTCGAAATCAAAGTGAACTTTGAATTATTTACTGTTTATTATGATATTTTTTACATTATCCCTGAGTTACATAGGCTATATTTATACATTAATCTCAATATGTTTAAAAGATAAATGTCCACCTGTGAGAAGCCAAGACAGGCTGCTAGTATTTTTTATATGTCCAACTTTCTAGGTGTCACTACAGGAAAGTTCTAATGAAGTTTTTATATTTTGGTTGGGACTATCAAGGCCTTGCCATTCAAGAGGACACAAACCAGACTATAGAGCATCACCTCTTCCATGCTTTGACAAAGTCTTGCCTAATACAAAGTAGGGAGACAGCGAACTACCACAGATGTGGAAGGACCGATAAGGGTGTCAGTGCTTATGGTCAAGTAAGTAATAACATACTCATAGTCTATACAGGTTACATAACTATAATATTCGTTTTATATAAATTTCACCAGATTTAACACAAAACCTGTGTTTCAGGTTTTTATGAAAGGTTTTTAAAAAGTTTCTTATACCATTAGAAAGGCCTAGCTAAATATGTAGGTATAGTAAATTTTTGAATAAATAAATAAATTATTATTTGCTCTCTATTGATTTCAAAGCATCATATCCATCCATTTTTGTATCTCTTTTTGTTAGTTAGGTATCTTAGAAAGAACTAAGGCTGGTTTGCATAGAAATATAATCAATGGTTAAAATAAAATACTCACTAAAAATGTATGGCTAAACAACAATTATAATATTTTCACCATAGGTGAAACGGTCATGCTCACCAGCCTTAGTGATTATATTATTTTAACCAAAGGTTAAATGTTCATGCACACTACTCTCAGTATATCTGTATGGATAAAATTTGACAAG
Source organism: Dendrolimus punctatus (assembly GCA_012273795.1). NCBI lineage: Eukaryota > Metazoa > Arthropoda > Insecta > Lepidoptera > Lasiocampidae > Dendrolimus > Dendrolimus punctatus. The sequence continues at coordinate 25,166,963 of CM022527.1, forward strand.
CAGATATATTTCGTATTCTGCAATACAATGCTAGGCAGTAAATTTTATACAAAAAAATCTATATTACTCAAAATCCATATGTAACTTACTTTGGGTGTATGTTTGTGTGTTGATTTATTTAGCTACATATTTGTTCTACATTACTACTCGTATATGATTGAGATTTATAATGGGATATTGGTCTTTTTAAGGTAATCTCAATAACACTAAGAAGTAAATTCCCACCAGAACAACAATCTGATCCAGAGCTTTTGAAAACGGAATTGTCATATTGCAAATTATTAAATAGATTATTGCCAAAAGAGATCAGAATGGTTGCTTGGATGCCTATTCCAGATGAATTGACGAATTTTAGTGCCAGGTGATTTTCATATTCATTACTTTTATGTATAATTTTTTGGGCATTTGCCCGACTGGATGGCTACCCCTGGTCTAAAGTATACTACCATAAAAACCTTGACTTGTGTTCCAGCATTAGTGAAAAGGTCCCAGTCTCTCTAAAGAGAGCAGGAGCGCATTTGTAGCACCTTGGGTGTAACCGCTTTCCATCAAGCCTATGTGGCTGTTGAGGCAACTGCGTTTCAGCAATGCGTCGTCTATGTTCGCCAAAGCACACATAGATGTCTTTGATGCTTTAGGGTGTAAAAATACAGCATCTTTACTAAGAAGTGTGCATGGTAGGAGCAACAGCACCCAGAAGGGTATAGCTGATAAATTTGATTGCCCACTGATTTGAGATTATTAAGATTAAGAGATTATATCATATCTAGGCTGGTGTGCATAGACATTTAACTGACTGTTAAAATAAAATAATCGCCATATATTTTTGGCGATTATTTTATTATAACCGTCGGTTAAATGTCTATGTACACCGGCCTAAGAGGACTAAATCCAAGTTGCATGACGGATATGAAAGATGATTTATGGACTTAATTCTTTGTATGTAAGGAAGAAATGTGTACTCTCAAAACGGTGTGTGTGATTAACACACCTCCTGAACTGTGCAAGATGTTTTAATAATGTTGTTATATTTTTTCAGATTTGACTGTAAACAACGTAAATATAAGTATTACTTTCCACGTTCGAATCTAGACCTACCCGCAATGAGAATGGCGTGCTCGAAGCTTATAGGATCACACGACTTCCGGCACTTGTGCAAGATGGACGTGGGAAATGGTGTTGTTGAATTCATAAGACATATTAATAGCGCTGTGATATTGGCCGTTGATGATAAGGATTGTGATTTACGTAAGTATTGTTATTTTAGAAGAAAGGATAAAAGTTCACTCTGAAAAACTCCTTAATGATACATACATATCTTAAAACAACACCACAAGTATTTTGTAAACTAAATCTTATATTTTGGCTCGAATCAATTACAAGTAAGTATTAATAAATTTCTATTCTTTAGTAGCTACAAATCTTGTAGAATGTCTTCTGTGCTTTCAAGTCAACATAAATGATTTACAGACTCTCATATTATACGAGCAATACTTAAATGCGTCTTTGAAGTTCGTACAAGTCATTAGTCATTACGCATAACACATGTATGAGTTTCATAGATAGAGGTGAGAAGGGGGTATTCTGCTCTCGCTCAACCGCTATCTGGACTCGAATGCTATCTCTTTCGCACAACACACGTTAACATTTGATTGTATCTGCATTAACTAACGACACTCAAAGCGCATTTAAGTTTTGCGAGTACTGTACGTCTTTTAGTAAGCAATTATCAATGTTTGTAATTTTCTTTGATGATAAAAGAACTTAATATGATTTTTTACAGCGACTTCCATGTACTCCCTAATAATAGAAGGCAACGCCTTCTTATGGCACCAGATCAGATGTATTATGGGTGTATTGCTCCTCATTGGCCAGGGTTTGGAGAAGCCGGAGGTATTCGATCAGCTGTTGGATGTGGAGAGCAATCCGAGGTGATATTTTGTACTTATTACAGCCATAGTATAAAAATGAACCAAATTTACAAAACATCAGTTAAAAAATCTCAAAAGTTGCATTGCACCTAATATAAAAAGGCAAGCGTTTATAATAAATATTATGAAATAGATTTCTTTTGTTTCTGTTTAATTGTTTCTAAAACTCTCTGTGTGGCTGTTATTCAATTATTTCTAGGAAACCGCAGTACAACATGGCTCTAGACATACCGTTAAATTTATTCCACTGTGAATATGAGACAGACGATACGCACAAGTGGGTGTACGAGAGAGATGAAATGATGTCAGTCGTTTCTCACTTACAAAACGAATGGAGTATACACAGTGTTAAGTATGGAACAATATTTTATTTTATTTATTATATTAATGCGCCATTTGGCTCCTTTTACTTATATAAACTTATGAAGTTACAAGTTTGTATGGTCGTACAAATGTGAGGCTGCGAAATTTTGTAAGATATAAAACGTATTTCTATTAATTTTACTGTCCACATCTCTATTTAGCACTTTTACATTTTTGGAAAATGGAACTATACAGCTAAATATCGGTTTATAAAAGGGCCCATTCACTATCGTGCATGGCAGGCCGCCTAGCCGACCGCGGGGTAATGAAGGATTGTGAATGTTGTTTCAGCTTGCATTACTACCGGCAACACCGAACAGAATGCCTCTTGTGCAAGCTCCGTCTACTGCACGACTGCGACGCAGGATAGTGAATGGGCTTCATAAGTTTCCGCCAAAAACTTCTATTTAAATTTAAAAAAGGAACATAGATTTGTTTGAAAATAGAAGCACAGTACATCACTAGTTCCCACTAAAATCCATTCGTACTTTGAGAGTTTTTGGCGGGAACTGAAAGGAAATGTTGTGCTGTGCAGTTTTATTTTCTAAAAATGTGTAAAATTACTTTAAAATGAACAATAGTTGTAGGATATTGATAGTTTTTGAGTAATAATTATGTGTATTGTGAGAAATGTAAACTGTATAGTCAAATGTGGCCTTTTGAGTTGTCAGAAGAACTCCGTTGAAGGCACTAGCTGATTACCTACAGTTCATCTGTGCTACACATAGGCTTAAGAAAATGAAGAAACTATATTATATAAACTAAGATCTGGCTTAAAGGCCTAGCTGCCAAGCCATAAATCTAAATAAATAAAAAATAAAATATTCGTGCTTTGACTCGTTCTCATTTCCATTCATTCACTCGTTCAATACTTTGATTTTCAGGACAACAATGATAAAAGACTGTTTGCAAGATCTGGAATCTAAATACAATGCAATATCAAATAGTGAAATATTTTCTCATATAGACTGCTTAACACAAGGTGTGAAACCAAAAGTTTATACTCCATTGTTAAAAAGACAGACGTGCTGTAAGTAGATTGGGGTTTAGTTAATTTTAATTACAGGGCTTTGACAATTTATGGACATAGATGGACCATACGTAAACAAAAGTGTCAAATGAAACATTCTATACAAACTTGTATATGTAAACTTATTATAATTAAACATGGCTGTCTGATGCGTCTGTGTGATAAAAATGTTGCCATTGGAAATTATTCCAGTGTTATTGCATATTATTTTAATATATCTATAACTGAATATCACTTGTCAATAATCCTCATGTCTAATGTCAGCAAGGCGAATGATTGGATAGTGAGATAAAGGAATGTAATATATAGAGTGAATGAAAAATGTGAAAAAATTTAATGTGGTACAGGAAATATAATCTCGCTCGGCAGTTTTTGTTTGAACAAATAAGGCGGATCGATTTCCAACATAAAAAAATATATTTTACGGCCCATAAATGTCCCAATGCTGGGCTCGAGCCTCCCATTATAGGGGAACGGACATTATACCAGCCAAGCTTGTCCAAGGCGGCTTGGCAGATTTGACACATCGGTTATCTCGATGTGCAGGTTGCATCACGATGCTTTCCTACACCGTTGTTAGCACGTGGTAATTGTAGTAATATACACATAAGATCAGTAAAGTGCCTAAATGGTGAATGCGTCCCAGCCAGGATCGAACCCGCGCCCTTTGAGTTTGGGACGCGTGCGCCAACCATTACTGTGACTTACACGATTTCCAATATGTAAACAATTTATAATGAACTTTATTCGCATGGTCTAAAGGTAGTGTAGCTCTCTATGCATTCTTAGCACTCTCGCTTACACGATTCGTACACTGTCGCGTGTATTAAAATTGGTTTACTGCGCAGGTACATCGGGAAGTATTATTAGTTCTGTTAATCTATAACTTCAAAACATGATTTAATCGAAAATTGTGAATGAACATCTGTTGGGTGGGTTTTAGACTATTGAGGTATTTTCGATTGAATATTTTTTTATGCTTAAATAACGAACTTAGTTGACTTTAGTCACCTCTAAGGGACCCTTCATTGTGGTTTATATGGTACTTGGTTAATTTAATTTTATAATTTAAGACATGAGTGGGGTTGAAGGGGATATAATACAAATTAATAAAACTACGTTTTAACGGTTTTAAGCGCGGTAATTTATTTTATTTAGGTTTATCCGACGTTTCGGCCGCTTTTCAGTTGCCGTGGTCACGGAAGACAAAGATGACATTTGTCGAACGTGTATTGTCAAAGTTTTTATTCAGCCTACCGCCAACTTGTTCATTTTAATTATTTAGTTTTAATTTTGTTTATGGATATTATTTACTCTATGGGAGCCTAATCTAATTTACCACCGCTTCACAACATGTTGTGGCTTGAAGAGAAGAAGCGGCGCAAGAAACTCTTCAGCAAACATGCCTAGTTCTAGTTAATTTTATATAATATTAAAATGAGTGTAAGGATTTCTTTTATTTTTTCCATCTTTGTCTTCCGTGACCACGGCAACTGAAAAGCGGCCGAAACGTCGGATAAACCTAAATAAAATAAATTACCGCGCTTAAAACCGGTAAAACGTAGTTTTATTATGTGCACAAGTCGCGAAAACTTAAGAAAATATTATAATACAAATTGTTAAATATTGAGATAGTAGGCAACAAAGATTTTTTGATAGCTTTAAAAACGTTTCATTACCTTGAGGTTTGTATGCACATTAAACCTTCATTCGACGTAAATTAAAAAAAAAACATAACACCTTCATCCAGTCATATGTTTTACTTGGTGTCCTGCGATACAAACTAGTCCTAGTGCGGAACCCATCTAAGGATAGTTTTTGTATAATTTTTTAACAATAAATTGGTTTTGGTTTAATATGTCTTCAATTAAATTTTAACAACTTTAATTACAGCCAGTTTAGAAGAAAGAATAGAGCATTTCAAAAAGAAGAGAAATACACCTGAAATAGAAAATAAGGAAGATTTAAAATAATAAATTGTATTTTACTAAAATAATGTTTTATTACTTCATATGATTACATCTGTACATACAATAACTTAAGAAAACAATATGTATTTTACAAAATAGGCCATGGGAGAACTATGATTCATCCATCAAAAAAAGTTCAAAAGCCTAAAGACAACGTAATAGCTTAAACTAGATGGCACCACAAGTTCCCTCGTTTTACGAACGAATTCCAAGTCTTTCAGCGATATCGGCCTCCTCAGATTGGGTGCCCTTCTGGTCGAATACCCCTCTAATCGAACGTCACACTAATCAAGACCCGCTCTGAGATTGTATATCACAGGTATTATTCCCTTCCTGCCACCCATTTATTACCCCAATACCAGTTATTATTATGTAAAGCTTATAAATCAAAACAACAGACAAATAATTTGTAAATTGTAATAAATAATACTAAAAACACGCAATAATGGATGATTTTTAATCTGTAACAAAAAAAACCATGTCGGTAAAAGACGGTAACGTACAAAGACCGACATAAACATGAAGATTTCAATCGGTTCAGAATTGGCAAAATGGTTATGGAACCCTAAAAAGTGGACAGCACAATATTACCGTTCAAACTACTCCCTGACAACTCCCACTTGTCTCGAATAACGTCTTAGCCTCACATACACACATACTCAAACCAACGCACACTACCACCGCATGGCATTACACGCACACTTCACAAACAAGCCAAGACACACAAAGAGCCTAAAAATTAATAACCCAGACACAGAAAGGAAAAAACAACACACATTACACTAGATAGGATTATATATAGGTATAGACATAAGGCACACACTGCACATGCACGTCCTCACAACACCAGCATGTAACACACTCTACATTAGTATAAGTTTAGTATTAAAATTAGAATAAATTAATATAATAAGTTATTCGTAAGCACCTCAACACAAAAATCACTAAATTAATGTCACACACAAGAACCAAAATAACTAATAAGCGTGTTAAATTCTAAAAATAAAATAAAAAATTGTAAAAAGGGCACGGAACTCGAGTCCGTAGAGTTGTTAAAAAAGAAAAAATGGTCTTGTCCTCATTAACAATATTGCTTTTTTTTTCACTAAAATCCTATATCCTGACTGATTTATTTGAAGTCTGCAAGCCTTCTAATTTTTTGACGGGCTGACGTTTCACCTGGTGGAAAACGGTTACTGTCGCCTGCGTACACTTGCAACAACAAATGTGCTACAAATGTACTGTGGGACTCGAAGGAATAACTGGAACGTGGCCACTGATGCTGGAACACAACCCAAGGATGTTATCGCATACCAGTGGTGGTGGTTATTTAGACGAGCAAACACCCTACCACCTGCTGTGGGTTATTCTGTCGGCTCTTGTCAGACCGTCCGGCCGCAGAAATTAGTATTCTTTGTCCGGCGGGTTTCACACATCACTTATCTAGGTCAATAGCGCCAGGCGGTAGTCTTATTTCTGCTCACCTGTCCAAATGTAGTTTCGCTTCCCCCAATTCTTCATCTTTTTCCTTCATTAAGTATTTCTTGGTCCCTTTTACGAAATGTTCGAATTGGTCATCCCACCTAGAATTTAAAAAAAATATAAGTACTCGACGAAGGGTTCCCTTTCGATATTTTTGGTACGAAACCATTAATAAAAGCAACTGAAACTGTCCGATATCTTCAAAATACTCAATGGATGTTATTTTTAAAACAATTTGCAGGAAAAGTATCATTAAGGTATACGAGCTGGATTTTCAGAAATTTCCACTTCATAGTTAAAAGTACAGAGGAAATAATTGTCACTATTTTGAGAGTTAGGGTCTCATTAGATACTCATTGACTTAATTAAAAAGTGATAACGGTAGGTACAATGTTATGTTTTTATAAGATCGGTGTTGCGGCGGCGCTGGATTTAGCGATAAGTGAACTGTATCAAGTTTGCTGAAAACAAGTGTGGACAATTTTTAAGGGGAATTTTAGAACGAGCACGCACTTACCTGATTAATGAGAATGAAATGGAGCTGTCCTCTGTTCCCGAGTCCACTTCACTTTATCCGTTATAGTTTTATATTTATAGTGTATTATTTGATGTATATGTATTTATTGTATTTTATATATGTTTATTATATTTTACAATTGTGGTAAGGAGCGGGGTTATATATAAGTTATATTTATTTATTGTGTTGCGGGGGCGGTATATCTTATGTTATGTTATTTTATATATTTAAAATGTGCGGGGCGATTAATTTAATTTATTTTATGACATGAATGAATTGACGTGACGTGCGAAAAGGGGAATGCGCCGTCAGATTTAAAGGAAAAATTTAAATTAATAAAAGAAAAGTTTATATGTGCCGAAAGGAGGTTACTTGGCGATACCATTTCCCCCGGCCTTAAAGGGTTGCCTTTAAAAAACATACACAGTTAAAATACGAATGACTAAACAATAAAGCAAAGACAGTGAATATTTAACATAAAATAAAATAAAAGCCAGCAGGAAGCAATTATTCGGAAAAACAAGTAAATTAACTTGATATTTAAGAAATATAAAAGTTATACAGAATGGCCAAACTATAAACGAAAATCTTGAATAAAAAAAATAAAATAATCTTCTTAATTATAATAAACAAAATTAAAACTCAAAGCTAACTTAAATATAATACTTCTAATATAACAAAATTATTGATTAGGCAATGGACATAACTTAACGGTAGAACGTACGAAGCTTCCTTTATTAGTTCTCACAGTTACGACGCGACATACGCCATCCTTTGAAGGATGTACTGCCTCAACTACACCTATTGGCCAAGAAAGCGGTGGTGCGTTATCTACAATAATAATAACCACAGTTCCTATCTTTATCGGAACAGAAGGTGTATTCCATTTAGCGCGAGATTGTAATTGATGCAAATATTCAACGCGCCATCGTTGCCAGAATGACTGCACTATTTTATCAAGCAGCGAATATATATCAAGCAAGTTCCCGGACTCCGTGTATGGCGCGGGCAAAGAATATAGTGGAGCGGTATGTAAGAATTGACCTGGAGTAACTGCTGAAGACTCAGCAGGATCATTACTCATAACAGTAAATGGACGTGGTCTGGCTTTAAAGCGTATGTTACATTTGTAAATGTGATAGCGAATCACATGACGCGCTCGGAAATTCTTGCATTGCATTTCAAATATATAAATCAACTGCTTAGGAACAGAATATAGATATTTAGTATGATAACAGTCGGTTAGTAAGTCGACTACATTATCATGTTGCAGTAAATCACATTTATAGTTTTGTAAAAACTCAATCTTAGCTTTTAACAACCGTCCACCTACGTAAATAAAGCCGTTTTCATATAAAAATAACGTTGATTTCTGTAAATTAGGTGAATCAAACTCGTTATGATTCAAAATTTTGACGTTATTGTTAAAGTAAATGTAACGTAGCGTAAGTAATTTTTTATTTCCAGCAAAATTTAGATCGGAATAAGAAACGGAGTGAGAACTCAGTAAACAATTGATAAAATGTAAAATGAAAATAATAAGGCAGGATAATTTTAACCACGTAGATAGTGGCTGTGAAGTCATATAAATTGGTGATACTATACTTTTCGTCATTATAGGATGTGTGACGGATTTAGGTTGAAGTATTTCGTGATCATACTCAAAATTATTTATAGACCACTCAGACTTATGTTTAGAGACCTTTATAGTTGAAGTTCGGTGTTTGCGCACAGCCTTATGGTTTGAAATAAAATAAGACTCCGATTTACATTTGATACACTTAGGCATCTTACTTTTGTCATCTTTAATAAGGTAATCATGAATTACCTCATCGTAGCTTGTGCGCAATACGCTAGATGAGTCTAATTTTTCCTTTAAGCATAATCGCTTATGATCTGTCGAATAAAGTTTATGTAATTTATAAACGTCATTATGAAATGGTAAAGCAACCGTGTTCATAAGATTAGAATCACAATTACTGATAGCGTGCAATGGACTCTCGCACTCGAGATCATCTCGGCTTTGAACAGGGAGTGCAGATATGTCTTCTAATAGTAAATCACTTTGTACAACAGTGCAACAAGTAGAAGAAGGCTTACAAGAAATTTGTAGAGCGGGAGCAGTTCCCACTAAAACATACCCTAAGACTGTTTGAATTGCGGGTGGTATGCCATGTACATTACTATAAACCGTATTAGGCAATAATAAATGCGGAAATAATGATGCACCTAGTAATATATCTACTTTACTAGGATAATTGAAAGTACTATCAGCAAGCGGAAGCGTATTTATATGCGAGAAAAACGTCGTATCCACAGGGACCGTCGGTAAATTATCCGTAATTTGATCAACGACAAGTCCTGATACGTCATAATAGACAAATCTATCAAAACGAGAGAATACTCTAAAGTTTGCAGTGCCCTTAATAGATTTTTCGCACCCACCGATACCTTTTACTGTCATTTGCGAATTTCTATTATAGTTCAAACCTAGACGTTCGCAACAGGCATAAGTTATAAAATTACTCTGAGATGCAGAATCTAATAAACATTTCACTATATGACCATTCCCAAAGCTATCATAAACAATAACTTGAGCGGTTGAGAGTAAAATCGTAGTACTCTGTGTATACGGAGAAACGGAACCTTTGCTATCAACATTATGACTGTGAGCGGATATACACGTTGGATTCCTTTCATTTGTTATCATCTGCGATGGAGTAGTAGATGTATAGGGAGATTGAATGAAATTAGATGAACTCGGGCTCACATTAGCCGTAAAAGACTGCGATGTAATATTAGGGTTCACTTGATGCGCGGGGGGAGGTATCGACGATATTATTTGCGGAGCAGCTGTAGTTGAAGCGTTAATGTTAGAGGCGACATCATTAACGTTGTTTACCTTTTCAAAATGTAACAGGGTATGATGACGTTGATGACAATTACGACACTTCAAACTCGAACTGCACTCTCGACTTTTATGTTTGATACTCAAACAGTTAACGCACGCGTTGTGTTCCTTGACACATTTGAATCGCGCGAAGGCAGTTAAATCGGCAAAAGCAGGACATTTATAAAAGTGATCGTGAATAATGTTTTCACACAAACACTTATATGAATCGGTAGCTGAAACTACATATGCTTGTGGCTTAGGGATATTATATGGTAGTTTATTCGAGAAATTGCGCTGTTGAACAGAATGTGTAGCGGTAGGTTGACTGTTATGATATATACGATATTGACTCTTCATAAATTCTGTCAAGTTCGCAAACGTAGGCAGCCTTTGATCCCTGTAAAACATTTCAAATGTACGAATAGTATGATCATCTAACTTTTTCATAGCAATATGTAGTAGGATATGATCAGCTAAATTGTCAATAGGAAGATTCCTTAATGCATTCGCAGCGGATATAAATTTGTCTAAAAATGTCTGAAAATACAAGGCTGAAGGCGGACCATTTAATTTAAGGTTAATCATTTGATCTAAATACGATGAGGCTAATGTTCGCGTATCCTCGTACCTATCAATTAATGAATTTATTATGGTAACGTAATTTTCAGCATTGGGAGTAATTCCAGAAAAAACTGCTTGTGCCTTGCTCGAGAGCTTCCCTAATAAATAGTACAGTCTCTCGGCATCGGTAAGCGATGGGTTATCATGTACAGTTGATTTGAAACTCGAGAAAAATAGCGGCCAGTTTCGAATGTCACCGTCAAAGGACATTATTTCGATAGGCGGCAACTTAATTGCTTTACGACGTGGCTCATTAGATTCCGGTACAACATTGGACATCGGTTCAATTTGTTTCATAACGCCTTTTATCTTACAGTACATTTCTTCAACGGATGACATATCTTCAAAGTTGGGAACAGAATCTGGTTTACACTTAAGAAGCAAGTTATTGTATTCCTCATTAGTCGCTTTGAATTCATTTCGAATTTGGTCAATTGTTTCAATACTGTCTAAAAGCGTTGCGACGCATTCGGGGCCACGGAATGCGTCTAGTGCCTTTCCATGAACCTTTTCTATAAATTGATATAAGTATTTCAGGCGGGCTTCTAAAATTATTAAATTGCGGTTATCATTATCCCCATTATGAACCTTAGGAGGCATAGTGACAGTATATTAGTTATACTATATTCAATATAAGGCAACGCCTCTAAGGCACGCGGGCGGTGAAAGAAAGGATGCGGGGCGGTGATTTTTCAAACTCGAAAGTTACGAAAAGTTTGAAAAACGAGATTTAGCCATGAATCCGGCTCGAAGGACCATTTGTTGCGGCGGCGCTGGATTTAGCGATAAGTGAACTGTATCAAGTTTGCTGAAAACAAGTGTGGACAATTTTTAAGGGGAATTTTAGAACGAGCACGCACTTACCTGATTAATGAGAATGAAATGGAGCTGTCCTCTGTTCCCGAGTCCACTTCACTTTATCCGTTATAGTTTTATATTTATAGTGTATTATTTGATGTATATGTATTTATTGTATTTTATATATGTTTATTATATTTTACAATTGTGGTAAGGAGCGGGGTTATATATAAGTTATATTTATTTATTGTGTTGCGGGGGCGGTATATCTTATGTTATGTTATTTTATATATTTAAAATGTGCGGGGCGATTAATTTAATTTATTTTATGACATGAATGAATTGACGTGACGTGCGAAAAGGGGAATGCGCCGTCAGATTTAAAGGAAAAATTTAAATTAATAAAAGAAAAGTTTATATGTGCCGAAAGGAGGTTACTTGGCGATACCAATCGGACTAGCGATACAACCACAACAGCACACATTTTGCAAACGTTATTTACATATATGACGACTACAACAAATCTTTTTTGTTTTTGGCAATTTCCCTAAACGATTTTAAATAATAAATTAATAATAATTAATAAATTTTGGAACACTACTATATCTTTGTGTGAATTTTTATTCACGTAATAGTTGCGTATTGCAAATTACTTCATTTTCCTCTTCGTCACTTGTCACGTTTTAAAATAAAAGACCAACAATCCACTCTGAAGTACGAGGGCTAGCCAGAATAGTATTAGAAAATTGTGATATTGGATGGAAAAATAATTGTTATAGCTATTCTGTCAATCACACACGATAGGACTACGTCTGAAAACATTACTTGAAATACTCATACTTTGGCACATTATATTGTGTACCAAAGAAGTTATCGACACCGACTCTTTGTTATGTGACGTGACATCACTAAAAATGGGCATGTTGTGAACTATATAATTTCTATCACGTGGAGCGCTACCCTGTCTGCTGAACGCCATCAATAAAAAGATCAAAACAAATACAATTATAGAATTACTTACTTGACTGTCCGTACATCGATATTGAAAATTTCACGATCTTTATTCGAAAGTTTTTCTCTCAACTTTTGTACATTATCATTTTTAAATGTCCATTCGTTTGTGGTGAAATACTCCAAAACGTCGTTCATGGACTGTATACGTTGGTTTGCAGTTATTAAATTTTGTCTGTAAGACGCAAAATGGATATAATCATGTGCTTTTCCCATAGGGGTAGGTAGAGACAAAGGATATCCACTTGGTATCCATCATGTCAAATTATATCCATGAAGACATGTAGTCATGTAGTTAAAGAACTGTTCTTCCTTCATAATTACAGCTCGCAGAGATAACGCTCGTTAAAAATGAAATAATGAAGTGACATTGGCACACCTAACTGGTACGAAGTTTTGCTAAAAGTCCTTAAATTTCTCAAAATGTGTTAAAAAGTCAAAAACTTTCGAAAACCATCAAAGAAAACAAACCAAATCCGAATAAGAGTGAATATTGTAGAAACTTGAAACTAGTTCGTTTGTTTATAGTTCACATGTAATCGAATTCAAAACCTCCTTCTTTTGGAAGTCGGATAATATTATTTAGACCTTATCTCATTGCATTAAAGTTCGAAATTGTATAACCATAAACAGCGGTCAGCGTTTTTCATTTCGCTTTAATACTTTTTCGTGTAGTGCGCATCCGCCGAGTAATGTGCGGTAAGGAACTTCGTTCCAAAAGTCCGTTGAAATTAAACAAGTGCACGAGAAATCCGTTTGCTTTTTAAGAATAGTGAGCGTTCTGCAATACGAAGTGGTGGGTAAAGTCGATAAACTAGTTTATAATATCATAAAATTGTAAAAGAGTAGTCTTTTATTTCTTACATTTTTTGTGTGTCTGTTTCTTCAGGATTCACTTCAAAACTATTCGGCCAATTTTGATCCTAAAGGAATTTTCTTGGGACAGGTGTTTTCTCTAAATGAAACACACTCTACGGACTCTATGTTCCTTGCCTTTTAGAATATTCATTTAAAAAGTATACATATTTACACGCTATTATTTTAATTATTTCTTTATATATGACAATTGATTGGGTGTTGTGAGTTGAAGTGTGCCTTGAGATTAATGATGCTATCGTTTTATGAGAAATTTATTTCTATAATACTAAGGTTGAAAAAATTGATTCCGATGCAAAATTTTCACCGATCTTTAAAATTCTTAGTGAAACAAAATTGTAGCCGTGTATGCCTTTAGTAAAATTACTTATCCCAAGTTTAACTTGAATTTTCGGAATTCATGTATTTTCATACAAAAAAATCCATTATTCGGCTGAAAATAAACTTTGATTTTGTATTTAGCAAAACGACTGGAATCTGTGTTATCGGTCCAACGTGGACAAAGTCGCAGCTAAATGCTAGTATTTCATAAATTTACTTACCCAATTTTAACTCGTAATCTATCTAAGATATATTGCATTATATGGAGAGGTGCAGTCTGTAAAAGGAATTCCAATATTTTGTATAGAAACCTGAAATATTTAAAATACAGTATACAATAATGAATATACACAATATAATAATAAAAGCCCATAGACGTCTCACTGCTGGGCTCGAGCCTCCCATTATAGGGGTAGGGGGAGGTTAGTATACCCGCCAAGCTTTTCCAAGACGACTTGGCAGGTTTGACACATCGGTTATCTCGATGTGCAGGTTCCATCACAATGTTTTCCTTCGCCGTTGTTAGCACTTGGTAATTGCAACAATATGCACATTAGGTCAGAAAACTGCTTAATTGGTATGCATTCCGGCCAGGATCGAAACCGTGCCCTTTGACTTTAGGACGCGTACGCTAGCCATTTTTTCAATTATTTTTATTTAAACTTTTTTTGTAAGGTTGGTAGTTTACGATATATAGCCCGAAAACGCTTTGCACCCTTTTCCCAAGATGGAGCCCTGTGTACAACGGTGGCGACGCCACAAACTTCAACTTAAGCTTATACTAACCACTCCAACACATCCAAAAGTCCGGACATCCGTTATATCTATAACACGTTATTATTGTTACAATTTTGTTTTTGTCAAAATGACAACAGACTTCTAAAAAACTCACCTATTCTCCACAGCGATTGCACAAGGATACCATAAAACATTTTTGTAGGGATGTTCCCTCGTATGCTTGGCGAGGCTCCTTTTAAAGTCTCTCCAAGTAGTAGGGTTCTCGATCGAGCTGCAGTTATACACCTTCACTTCTCTCGGCCTGAATGTAAAAACCAATCTATAAATTATGTATTGTTACGAATTGCAGGACTCGAATTAAAATGCTGTTGAAATTATAATAAAATATATAATTTATTAGAACTATACAAACACGTATAACACAGGTACAAATATAACCGAACAGAACAAAACTAAACCTAATGCAGAAGGTCGTAACAGTAACACGCCCAACGTCCGTCACTTATTGGATTACCGATTGTAGTACACAAGTCTCGCGACTCGTAACAGTATCATGAGTGCTCACTTTTCTGTTGCAATCTCCCAAGCTGCAGCGATTAGGGTATCTATGACTATGTCAACCGGCATCATGTCAGCTCTGCAATGCACCTTCACCCTGAAAGCGTGGAGTAACCCCTTTCCATAGCTCACCATAACCCCACTGGGCCCGTTAAGGTTCTCTATCCATCCCGGGAAAGGATGCATTTGTGAAGATATCACTGAAAGAAGAAAAACAATGAATAAGGTAACTTTTTATTTGAAGACGTGAGTGGATGAAGGTGATATGTCGCATATTCGGTTTTTTGCTTTTTTTGCGTAGATGATGTTATAAGTCGATACCATATGACTACAGACCTTAGACCATAGATATAAGGCATATTTATTTTTAATTATTATTATTATGAATAAAACGTTGCTAGAGGTGTTAAGTTCAGTTCAGTTTCAAATAAAAGTAAAACTTTTATCTCGATTTACTCAGAATTGGAATTATGCGACTTATCACCTTCATCCACTCATGTCTTCATTTATTTATTTACCTGTCAAATATATAAAATCTGCCTTACGAACAGTCATGCTATATGTGTCGAAATGTTAGGCCACTAAAGTGATAAACCACAAAATTCTCCACCCAGCTGAGATAAGAACGTTGAGATGGATGTGTGGTGTTACGAGAATGGATAAGGTGAGAAATTAGTACATAAGGGGATCTTTGTAAGTTGCACCCGTCACTGAAAAATTGAGAGGAAAAAGATTAAGTTGGTATGGGCATATAATGACCGGAAGGCAAATTAAATTAACGGGGTAAAAGCTAGTTTAAAGTAAAAGTCATCTCTGATTTTTGAGTTGTTTCACAATTGGACCCGGTAGGTGGCGCTGCTGTCGGCATATTGATTGCAGCTTTTCTCCAAAATGAAATATTATAAATAAGTCTTACTTATATGATACAACAAAGTTCATAAAATCAAGAAGAGCGGCAGACAGGAGTCCAAACTGAGAAAACTCCGACCTATAGAACTCCTGACATCTACCTCTCGCACAATATGTTCTTAAAAGGTCAACTATTGATTTTTATTTATTTAGGTTTATGGCTTGGCAGCTAGCCCTTTAAGCCAGATCTTAGCTTACAATATAGCTTCTTCATTTTCTTATGTGTAGCACAGCTGAACTGTAGGTAATCAGTTAATGCCATTCAACGGAGTTCTTGTGACAACTCAAAAGGCCACATTTGACTGTACAGTTCACTTTTCTCACAAAACACATAATTACTACTCAAAAACTTTCAATATCCTACAACTATTGTCCATTTTAGAGTAATTTTATACATTTTTAGAAAAAAAAACTGCACAGCACTACCTACATCTTTCGGTTCCCAGCAAAAACTGATCAACTATTTAAAAATGATTGAAGTTTCTGTTTATACGGTTCACTTTGGTCGATTCATTCAAATTGAAAGACTGAATTAAACTGTCGATTATCGGTCTAAACTAAAAGAATTAATAATATAAGATATAAATATCCGGCAATTACCGGCAAAAAACTCTTTTATTTGCATTTTTTACTAGGCAATTGTCATTTAGTAGGTAATCTTCTGATCCGTTACAACGAATATTAGCGATTACATGCAAATTAATCTATCATAATATTGTACAATTCTAAAAATGATGTGTCTGTACATTGAAGCTATTAAAAAAAACAATGGGAATAAATAGTACCTAGGTACATTATGTGATGGACGTACGAGTATATAACTGGAGATGGAACTTCTTGTGTGTTTGCCTGTTTGTTCGGGATTCACGTAAAAACTACTGAGGCGATTTCGATGCGGGTCTCGATGATCGATAGAAACTTTTTAACGCTTAAAATCTTCGTTCATTTGCAATCTTGGAAAGCAAGCGGGAATTTTTCTCGAAACGATTTATGTTGGCCAAATAAAAAAAACCATTTCCAATGTGATTTTTTTAGTGATCGATGACAAATTTTATGAAATAAAATGCGTGATATTTTTTTTTATCCTGGGATTCCTGCTTTTGATTGGTTTGTAGTTGTTCGGGTGCCTAAAAATTAGCTTATGCCAACACAGTCCTCACTAAAACGATAAGTTACATCCATTTTCAATTGCTGCAGTAGTTTGTGTCCCGGGAATCCCGCGGGAATTTCGAAACAAGCGTGGATGAAGTCACGGACATATCCTAGCTATTAATAAGTACAACGCAAAAAGTCCCTGTGAGATAACTAAAAAAATATTCCAAAATAACACAGCAATGTGAATGACGCCAAAAATAAACTGTATAGGAAAATTTGACAAAGGCATAAAATTTTGTGTTTATTTATGATTTGGCGCACGAGTGTTAGTGTTTGAACAGCCAAGGACCTTTGTTTAGTTGGTTTTTGCATAGCCTAAGAGCCCACCCGATGCAATGCTTTTAATGTTTACTAATACAGTGTACGAAGGTGAAACAAAAAGTTCTTAGAAGTGCCTGCCTTTGGAACTCTTTAGCCGTAGATGTCAGAATAGCTAAATCACTTGCCATATTTAAAAACCTTAATTTATAATAAAAAAAAAATTTTTCTATTCTTTTTTCTTAACTTAGCTGTTTACTGTAGGTACACATTTTACTGTTCTTCCTTTTATTATTTTACTTCTTTTTAATTTAATTATACCTAGACATAAGTTGTTAAAAGTATCCTTTTATTTTGCCTTTAATTATTGTAATTATTAATTCTGTAATTGTTTATTTGGTGAACAACAAAGTGTTTTCTATTCTATTATATTATGTACTATATATAAAACATTTTTTGAGAGATGTTCGATATTCAAACAAAAGAGTGACAATCACACTACCGGGCCCTTGTTGAGGTCAGACCCAAAGAGTACATCTATACATATAAAATTGTAGAGGTCAAATTTCTGTACAATGAAAAAAAATGATCAAAAGCGAGTCAGGGGGGTGTAAGAAGTGAAATAGAACTAATTATGTCTTTCAAATTTTTCTCTCTAAATCTCTGTTTGTCTGTCTGTTTGTACCAGCTAATATCCGAAACGACTGGACCGATTTATTTAAAATTTTGTATGGTGGTAGCGTATATCCCTGGTCAACATATAGGATACTTTTGATCCCGAAAAATTAAAGAGTTCCCGTGGGATAGTTAAAAAGCTTTAATGACTTAAACAGCTTATAGCAGGCTGAAAGTAATTTCTTTGCTGCATAACATAATAGAAACGGACATTTTGACAGGGTGTGGTGTCGGTGAGAGAGTTTTATCTTATATATTTAGTTATATATAAAGCTGATAAGTTAGTTTCTTTCTTTGTTTGCTTGAACGCGCTAGTCTCAGGAACTACTGGTCTGTTTTGAAAAATAATGTAGATAGCCCATTTATCGAGGAAGGTTATACGCTATATACCATCACGCTAAGACCGATAGCAGCGGAGCACCAATGAAGAATATTTCAAAATCGCGGATTTTTTAACTTACTTTTCTACGCGAACGAAGTCGCGGGCAGAAGCTAGTTGAATAATATAAAGAGTCAGACCACCATAACAGAGTCAATTGCCGGCTTGTGTGGAAACTCGCAAGGTACCCCCAATAGTAACCCATGGGCCACTACTCCACTAAAACCTTCTTCCCATGTGCCCCGCGCTCATCGATCGAAAGTCGCGTTCAACTTTAATCTGCCTGACCACCAGCCATATTCTCCAGACTTAGCCCTAAGTGATTTTCATTTATTCCCAAAATTAAAAGAGGAAATTCGTGAAACTAAATTTCACGATTATGACGCGGTTATGGCTGCCGTAGAGGAGTTTTTCTAGACTCAAAAAATCATTTTTGTTTTTACAAGTAATAAGAGTGAGAAACGCGTTATTCTAAATGCATTTCATTCGAGGGAGATTACGTAGAAAAATAAAATAATCTTGTTTAAAGTTTTGCATTTTTTAACATTGATTCCAAGAGCTTTGTGATTCGCGCTCGTAATGTGTAATGTAGTAATGGCGTTACTAATAACTACTAAGAACGCTTATAGTGTCGCTTTGTTCAAATGACTGTACGAACAGTGTAATTTAGGGTTGTCAACCAAATTAGGATTTGAAGTTGGAAAAACCAGGACACAGTAAACGAGTTTCAATATTTAAATGAAAATAAAGTAATGTTAATCACTATATTTTTGAAGTGATAACTTCTTAAGGGAGGGCTTCGTTACGTAACGCGTTACGGCACCAGTCTCTCTGGCTTCCCTTTCTCTCCCGCATAAGGCAGGGGTAGGTGGGTTAAGTTATCGCTTCTGTCGGGCGTCCCTAGACGCACCCTTTTTTTCAATAATAAAAGTATTTGAATAAAATAATACGAGTTAATAGTTCGACACTTACGAGACCTTAAGACCGCCTATTGTCTTCTGTACTAAAACTTCTTGAATTGTATCTTAATGTTATGCAATAAAGTATATTCTGTTCTGTTCTACGACCCGTGTTGCCGTCTATAACGTAAAACGTAACAATCGTAAAAGTGGCGCGGGAGTATTGAAATACATGACCTTATCAGGGCGCTTTAAAAACAGAGCGCTGCTTAAACACTATCCCAAACATCCTAAGACACTAAAAATTAGGATATGTCCTGGAAAAACAGGGTGGTTGGCATCTCTATTGTAATTGAATTAAATTAAAGATGTCTATGTATTTTATATACGTATATATATATATGTCGCAGAACGGCCTCGTTCTCACGACATCTTCTTTAGTTATTGCAGGTTTAGTGGGCGTCATCAGGATAAAATGCGAGCATAAAACACAATAGCCACGATTTATACACTTTTAATTTAGATTTGATCAACATTACGACATAGTTTAGACCGAGCAGCGGGTTCAGGGCACCCGCTCATACTTCCAACTACAATAATAATTTCTTTAAAATACTCCATGGTCCAACTCGACCTATTGCCATCAACCAAATGTGCCACAAAAACTCCTCAGTCTACCCAATTAGATATTACTCAAAGTATAGAGGACGCGTCTGACCCCGCTCAAGACATGCTCTGCTCTGATTGGTAGTTTATTAAATTACAATATTCATAACTTTTATTAGGTTAGAACGATCTTTAAGTTATAGAAACATTTAACAAATCTAATTAAGAATTAAGAATTTTAGAAGTAATTAAAATGTAAACAAATGATATTGTGCGTTATACATTCAGTCAACAATACGTTCAATTAAAGCTTCCCTCTGACATATATATATACTATACATATATGTGTGTTTAACCGCCAGTATCATACAACAAACAATGTAATAATTTTCCACCTTGTGTGTAACCATGTTTTAAGCAAATACTCGTAAATGCATTGAATTGTATTGTTGACATTTACAATGCCTTGTCAAAAACACGATTGAAGGTGATTTACACTTGCATCCGAAAAAACCAGTTACCTTGCGGCTTAATTGCTTAACTTTTCAGTTAAAAAATTAAGCACATCTTTTTACTTTAAGCTATGGGAACCCTAAAAGTAGTTAATAATGTATACACTTACCAATGGTAGGCCTGAAAATAGCTACAGGGTACTTTCTGTTCCACCTCTCAACAACAGCTACTTCTGCCAGCGCTTTCGTGAACGTGTAAGTATTTGGTTTTGGAAATATATACCTAAAACAAATAGTCATAATGTTAATTTTCTTTAAGCGCTTTCTGAGATATAGGATTTTATAGTTTTTTTTATTGCTGAAGCACAGCAGCGTACAACACTAAGCCTGGCGTATAGACATCAGCAGCTCCAGCATACTTTAGACCGGGGGTGGTCGCCATCCAGTCGAACAAATACCCTACCACCTGGTTGTGGATTGTTTTGTCACCTCTTACGACGGGATGCCCGGCCGCAGGAAATTGTATTCTTTCTACGTTCCTGCACAAATGAATCAATCTTTACTTACTCCTTCGTTATTTCATTTAAAACGTTGCCTGAGGTATTGTCGGCGATTGATAGAACTTCTTCTAAAGGCTTTGGTGGCTTGTAAACTCTCTCTTCAACAGTTGTTAGCTCAGGATTGGAATAAGCAGTTGAGACGTAAACAAATGCCTGTAACGGTTTTAAAATGTGGTTTTGAAGAATTTCGTGCTCAAGAAAACTTAATCCATTATATGAGTAGAAGATAGAACCGTTTGTATTCTAATATGATATCACTATATATTACAATCTATCAACTTTACCTTCTACACTCCACTATTTTTTTTTTAATCAACAGGTAGTATATTAGCTTCCAAAGTAACACTTTAAAATACTGAGATTATTATATTGTGATTGGAAGAAAATCAAAGTGCATTTACGTGATTGGTGTTTTAAATGTACACGAAATAAACGGTGACGTAAACGGCAGCCATTTTACGCCCTTTTGCTGCCAACCCTCGATGAAGCAAGATGTAATAACTGCTACATTTAAATCTTTAAAAGCCGATCTTAAAATAATCGCCGCCGCTTCGTTCACGCCAGGGCTTTTTGTAGAATCTCTCAGTCGCGTCCCCTCCGGCTGTCGTCTTTTTTTTAGACCCCATTTTCAGCATACACCCGTGAACTGTCTTTCAGCTTACTCCTAATAACATCATTGAATGAATTGGATGGGCTGCCAATGTATGTATGTAATTATCATTCATAGTTTGTGGTAATATTCGCAATCTTTGCTCATCCAGTGTGACAGTGACGCAAGTTCTCTGAAACTACTCGTTTTAAGCTAAAATCGTGTCCACAAAGAAAGAAGTCGTCGCCGACCATTGGACTTAAGACCCGCCCTTCGCACGGCGAGTTGGCTGCTCGTTTCAAAATTTGTTCTCTCTGGCCAGCTGACCGTTTTTCCCATAGATTCGCAGTAATACAGTCTGCTTAGCCGCAGTCTCGACATTGGGAATTATGGGGATATACGCGATGTTTTCCTTCACCGTCAGCACGTGGTAATAGTAACAATATTAGGTAAGAAAATTGCTTACTCACCTGTATCTGTGGCATGGCATCACACAGTTCCATGGTCCTTATTACTGATTGCACGTTTTGTTTCACAGCGTTTTGCAAAGGCTCGTCGAATTTCAAGGTGGCAGCCGAATGGAACACGATTGATATCTGTTAAAAAAATTTTTTGTCTCGCTCTCACATTACTCCGTTATTGAAGATATTACTTGACAGAGTTCACTTACGACAAATCTGATTTTATTTTAATTTTATTGCATCTATATATTTTGAAGCGGTTACCTTTGCCATGGACATTTCCACCACCAAAAGCGCTACTGCTCTTTTAAAGGAGACTGGAAATTGGACTCTAATACAGGAACAAAACTCAAGGTTGTTACGGCGACATACTTTAGATCAGGGGTGGTAGCCATCCGGTCAGGCAAATACCCTACCACCTGACTGTGGGTTGTTTTTTCGCCTCTTACGACAGGCCGCCCGGCCGCAGGCAATTGTATTCTTTCTCCCTTCCTGTAGGGATAATTACCTAATAATTAATTAATAGTGCTAATAATTGATTGCACGAAAGTTAACAAATTTACGAATGTTTCACATACATTATTGACTTTCTACTAATGAAGGAATTTTCAAAATCGGTTCAGTGGTTCAAGAGATTACTTCCTACAAAGACTCACAAACTTTATAACCTCTTTATAATATAGTATAGATTTGTAATTTTTATATACAATATTCGTAATGCACCATCAAGCCCTCGGGCGTTTTGACAAATTCCATACATTGGGAGCGGCAAGCGAGCTTTCCGAAGTCATTTGTAATAAAATAATTAATTACTTCCAAATTAGCTTAGTAACTGAATAAACGAACTATTATTATATTTCGTATTATATTTATTATATGTTATTAAGTATTATGTTGTTCTGTGCAGAAACGAAGAAAGAATACAATTTCCTGCGGCCGGGCGACCTGTCGTAAGAGGCGATAAAACAACCCACAGCCAGGTGGTAAGGTGTTTATCCGTCTGGCTGGCTACCACCCCTGGTCTTAAGTATATCTCCATAACAACCTTGAGTTGTGTTTCGCCATTAGTGACCAGGTTCCAGTATTCCTTAAGAGAGCAGCAGCGCATTTGTAACACCTTTAGTGTTACAAATGTCTTTAGGCGGTGGTAACCACTTTCCATCAAGTATGCCGCCATAACAATATTGAATTGTGTTGCGGCATTAGTGGCCGGGTTCCAGTATCCTTTAAGAGAGCAGCAGTGCTTTGTAGCAGCTTTGGTGTTGCAAATGCCTATAGGCAATGGTTATCGCTTTCCATCAGATGGACCATCTGCCTGTCTGCTGAACTCATGCAATAAAATATGTATTAAGTCATAAGGATGTTACTTACATCTTGTAACAATGATTGGTACTCCAGTTCGATGCCCAGATCGGGTAAAGATGTGTCACCAGGTATTGTAACCAATTTTTCCAGCTGAGATGGGCATTGCTGTCTTATGATGTCAAAAACCTGAAATTTTTCCTACGTATGAGATACAATAACTGCCAGAAGGAAAAAATTGTACATGTTCTAGAATCTACATATAATGGCGATTCTACACCTAAACTTCACTACATTTAAGCGTATGGTCTTGAGCGGCTATAGGTAGAATACAATGCAAATAAGTTAAGTTTTCTTACATTGTATTCAATGGTATGTAATTTTATAATTGTTAAATATAAACTGACGGACTCATAAACTGCATCAAAGTTCAGGATTACTTTGAAATGATTTTTTTAAATAAGTATGCAAACTTTTTAGATTAAATTATATAAATATGGAGAGACTGGCTCTTAATCTCAAAAAAAGGGAAATTTAAAAATAGAACTGCAGTAAAACAAATGAATATAGCCGGGAAAAGAAAATTTACTCCTAGTATCAGATTTGCTTGTTATTTATAGCAAAGTTAGTAGTAAAAAGTAAATTGATTCTCATTGTTTTTTTTATTTTTTTGTCAATTGAAGTATTGTTACCAGCAGAATTGTTGGGTTAGTTTTTTAACTCATCGAGAGTTTTTGAACCATAATATAGATACTTCGTCCGAACAAGCGGCTCAAATTGTAGCATTGGTGCGGGAGGGCTTGGATCCACGAACGATTGGTAGAAATTTAAATTTAAACCAGTCTACGGTTTCTAGAATATATAGAAGGTTTGTGGAGACAGGTTTTTACAGAAAAAGACATGGTACAGGCAGGACTCGAGCAACCACCGCTCGTGATGACCGATTTATTGTTACAACTTTCCTGCGAAATCGTTTCCTGGCGTCTGTTAACATCAAAACAGAGCTTAATGAAGTGCGTGGAGTAAACGTGAGTGCACGAACAATAAGAGTTGTCTGTAGCTCACAGACAAGCTCGCTTAAGATTTGCGCGTGATCACCTGAATTGGACAGAAGAGAAATGGACCTCCGTATTGTTCACGGACGAGTGTAGGACATGTTTATATGGTGCAGATGGTCGCAGAAGAGTCTATCGTCGACGTGGGGAGCGATATGCTCAAAGTTGCATTGAGGAGCGTGTTTCTTTTGGAGGCGGTTCGTGTATGGTCTGGGGTGGCATATCGATGTACGGGCGAACAGAACTTGTGTTCATAGACATGGTCAGTCAAAACGGTAATAGAGGGGGTTTGACTGCACATCGCTACGTAACAGAGATCTTAGAAGATCACGTGGTGCCTTACATGGGATTCATAGGCGAAAATTTTACTTTAATGCAGGATAATGCCCGGCCGCACGCTGCTGCACAAGTTCGACAATATTGCGAAGAGGTTGGGATATGTACAATGAATTGGGCAGCACGCAGCCCGGATCTTAATCCCATTGAGCATGTTTGGGACAATTTAAAAAGAGCTGTATATGCGAGAAACCCTTTGCCCACGACAGTGGCAGCACTAAAAACAGCACTTTCAGAAGAATGGGACAATATTCCGCAAGATCTTTTAATAACCCTAATAAAATCTATGCGGAACCGATTAGAATCCGTAATAAGGGCACGTGGAGGTAATACGCCTTATTAAAACATAAATAAACCCTTGCATAAAGTTTTTGTCTATTGTTAAAACCAATTTTTTAATTAAACCAATTTTCCTTAAATTTCTGTTTTTTCTTAAAAAAAAGTCTTAAGGTCCTTTCCAGTACACAAAATTAAACTTAAGGATATGACCCTACGCCGTTTAAAGTTCACGAACCAATCTAGAGGTTTCAATTTAAATCTGTATAGAAAGTTTGCATACTTGGTTAAAATATTTATTTCAAAGTCGTCTATTACTTTGATGGAGTTTATGAGTCCGTCAGTGTATATAACTAAGATGTGCTATTGTTATTGTAGCGAAATTAAAGTGAAAATCATAAATCGTCGTAACCGTAAGTCGTGGTAGCGTAATGGCTAGCGCACGCGTCCCAAACTCAAAGGGCGTGGGTACGACCCTGGTCGGAACGCATGCACCACTTAGTCAGTTTTCTGATCTAATGTGCACATTGTTACCATCACCATGTGCTAATAACGGCGAAGGAAAACATCGTGATGCAACCTACACATCGAGAACCGATGTGCCAACGTTGCTAAGCCGCCTTGGACAAGTGTGGCGGGAACCAATAATGGGAGCCCCGAGCCGTGAAAATCGCTAGTGAAAATCAAAGTTCCGTGGTATACTTACCTTAATACGGGGCTCCCTTGACCTATTGCCGTAAACACGTATGTAAAACCAACAAAAGAAGTGGTGAATCAGCCACATGACCAAAATGGTGTCGCAAGAACTTTCGATAATTAACTTAAGCACACGCACACAACTAAAACATCAGTTTTAAGGGGTTTTATTGCTACCTGTTTTTGGTTATACAACGAAGAAATTAAATTGAAGTCTGTAAACAAAGCGTAAGCAACAAACAAGAGGTAAAAAAGGCGTCGTCAATCGGCAAAGTGCAAATTGCATTTACACAAGATTAATTGCTTCCTTTGGTTTCAAATTTTCAGAAATGTCTATACGAAATTTGATAGTGTGTACGTGACTGTCGAAACTTTGAGCCGATCAAAGCAAAATGTTAGAGAACTGATCAAGGACGAACTTTGTTGATCATACATGCTAAAAACTTCGTTTAAAAAAACCGACTTCAAAAATGAAAACACTAAAAAGTATAAAATAACTTATTTCTAAAGCTATTATTATTAATATAATATTATCTAAAACATCTTAAAGTCGGTGCTTAGTAATTTTCAAAATATACCTAGTCATTTTTATGTTTTACTTTGCACCGACTTAAAGATGTTTTAGATAATATTATATTAATAATAATAGCTTTAGAAATAAGTTATTTTATACTTTTTAGTTTTTCAGTGTTTTCGTTTTTGAAGTCGGTTTTTTTAAACGAAGTTTTTTTATTTGTTACTTTTTAGTGTCTAGCTATGTATGGGTAGACCTACAAAAGGTGCTGCGCTCCTTAAAAAATATAGGTCCAAGAAATGGGAACAAAAAAATGTTCGTAAAATGAAAACTACTGGGCCAAACTATGTTAAATTTTTAGAGGACTAAATGGCAAGTATTCCGCATCAAACTAAACAAGAATCACGTAAATCGGATGATAAATCTCAGCGTAATCGGTGTACATACGGAACGGCACGGAAAATTTTTCATAAGAAATGTTCATAAAATGAAATGCACTGGACCAAAGTATGTTAAATTTTCAGGGGACCAAATGGCAGCTATTCTACATCGAACTAAAAAAGAATCACGTAAATCGGATCATAAATCTCAGCGTAATCGGTGTACATATGGAACGGAGTGAAAAATTTTTACATGAAAAATCATCATAAAATGAAAAATACTAGGCCAAAGTATATTAAATTTTTAGGGGACCAAACGGCAGCTATTCTGCGTCGAAAAAAAAATCACGGTAATCGAATCATAAATCTCGGAGTAATCGGTGTACATACATAAAAAAACATACCGATCAAGTTGAGAACCTCCTCCTTTTTGGAAGTCGGTTAAAAACGGTTCTAGTTTTTAAAACGTTATCGGGCTTAAAAGGTCTCGTGTATGGTACAATGGTAGTTTTGGAACGAGGTCTAAAACGCCCCGTACTGCAAGAATAGAAAGTACAGATAGATCAGTGCCGCTGTGAACGTGCAAAGAAGTTATTACCTGCGATTGCTTTAGATGCAAGAGTCTCTTTTCAGGAGAAACATCTCTCTTCGGCCTCATCAAGAGATACAGCCTGCCGATGTCAGGGCAAGTTGACAGGAGTCGTTCCACCAGCACCTTGGCATAATTACAATACGGTTTACAATCGAATTGATCGCATCGAAAGTTATGACGACATAATGTATAGCCCGTTCCTATATATTACCAACCATTCATTTGTCAAACTCTCGCTTAAAATATGACATAAGCTCCATACAAGTTATGTCAAAATTCAACCGATGATAAGGCAAGGAAATGAATAATGAGATACAGGAACCGGCCATTAAACGAGCCAAATACCGTTTTAATTTTTGTTAACACAAATATTGGAGTACTTTTTATTACGACACTAGCTTCTGCCCGTGACTTCGTCCGCGTGGAATAGTTAAAAAGTTATTTAAAAAACCCCTCTTTTGAAACATTCTTCATTGGTGCTCCGCTCCTATTGGTCTTAACGTGATGGTAGTAGCCTACAACCTTCCTCGATAAATGGGCTATCTAACACTGAATTTTTTTTCAAATCAGACCACTAAAACAAAACACGAAAACTTCAAGTTAAAATTTTGTTGCGATTCACTTTGTCACTTGTCGATTTCGATTTTTCGCAGGTTTACTGCAAATTATGATTTGGTTATGATTCAGTACATTTTAATGAATGCATTTTTTATTTAAACATATTATATTTTATGAAACAAAAAACTGAATTCGATCCGGAACCAAAAAAATATCCAAGTCTACTCTAAAATTATATACATAAAACGGAACATTAACAAATGCGCATCTTAAGTCATCAACTTCATTCGGACATCAAATTATGCTAACAGAAAAATATCTCAAAAAAAATAACTTAATAAAATTTCGTTTGCTCATGTTTTGTTGAAGAGGCTCCGAAACAACTGAACCGATTTGAAAAATTCTTCCACTGTTGGCAAGCTACACTATTCCCGGGTGACATAATATATTATATTTACAAATAAATTAGGGGACCTTACTAAAACTCCAATAATGTAGCCAAAGGTGTAAAAAAATACCTAAAATCGCGTACGCTGCGAAAACTATTGATGATAGAATAAAATAATGTACTACGACTTTGCAGAACACATTATTATTTACAAAAAGTGTCGCGACACTATATATCTAACTATTATAGTTATGCCACAATAAGTGTTCTTTTATTTTAAAATTTCAATTAAAATTCCGCCGCTCGATAAGGCTCTTTACTTGTATGTTGATATTAATCCTTATCAAAATAAATTACTTCATATTCAAGACTGCTTCAATACCTTTATAAAAATGTTCATAAAAACATTCCATTCGAAAGATATCACAAGTTTAAAAATGTAAGAATTAGACCACGTGACCGTGACGCTTTTTCGTGAGCAAAAAATCGTAAGACCCCGTCTACATAGAAGTTTCACTTCAAAACTCTTTATTGGAGATTCCAACAATCCTAATATTTATACATTTTTATATTTAAATGTAAGTTTAAATGTATCTATTTTTATTGCGATGTAGTACACTATACGAGTACATTATAAGTCTCGCCTCTCGGGGACGCCGCGTCGCGGGGATTGCCCTGATGTAAAGTCCCGCCACTTTTGTGTCTAATTTATCAATATAGCAGTAAATTAGTCACCATTTAACTCGTAGGGGAACAACCTCTAACAAACTACATTTGAATTTAAATATTGTTGATTTAGAACTCTACACGAGCAGGGTATTTACTCGAAAAATCGGACAAGTGCGTAACACTCCGCGAAATATGAAATTGTCCATACATGTGGCAAACTTTCACCGATGTCTTCATCTTGTCTACGGTACCCTAACCTCGAAGGTGGTGAAAGTTTCTATGAAAATTCGTTATTTTCGAAGTAAGAATTACGAATAAGGTTCTGTTGTCAAAGACTATTTCTATAATCAGAGATTTCGTCAAGGATACACTGTTAATTTGACTTTAACAATAAACAAAAGAGTATGTATGCGTGTGTGTGTCAAATATATGGTAGTGTGTGTAATGTTTATCTTATTGATTTAATGTATTTTTTATGGATAAATATAAAAAAAATATTAGCATTCTTCACTGTTTCCGAGCAATTTTTGTAAAAAAGGATACAAAGTTTTTGCTTCACGTAAATATAAAGATTTTCTTAAGTTTTCGCGGATAGCATACATAATAAAACTACGTTTTAACGGTTTTAACCGCGTTTACAACCGTTAAAACGTTGTTGTATGAAGCATTAACTTTATAAATTTTATTACGTAAGTATATAATAATTATAATTTTCAATAATTTATGTTTAATTTGGATAATACGACACCACGACATCTTTTCCCATTTTGCCTACATTTATATCCATACATCATTATTTTTTTTTAATATGAATGAATTTTGATAATAATGACATTGCATTAAAACTGAAATTTCAAGCTTTCATAATATGACATAATATTATTTTCACAAATATATTTATATTTTTAATAAAAACAATGTATGTATGCTGAGTTACGGGGTTGAGTAGATTCGTCTGTCTTTATTATATAAAGATTTCATGAATTGAATTATTAATCTACGTGCATTAACCTATTTAGTTGCATTATGAATAAAGAATAGAGACATGACTTTGTCGCTCTTAAAGCTATTAGAAAATTATATTGTTGCTTTTTATTTTCTCCTTATCTCAACCACACATTTAAAGTAGATTAACTCGTACAATTAATTACATATTACATTATTTACAATTAATTATAATATTACTAGCTGTACCCGGCAGACCTTGTCCTGCCTTTAAAAAATAAAAATCTAGAACCCGATTCCAGCGTCATCTACCGGGACCAAATGTTAATCTAAACTATTCTCATATCTACTTGAACAAACAAAAAATTTCGTCAAAATCAGGCCCAGCGTTTAGGAGTATCGCGGCGCCACCTACTGGGTCCAATCGTTTATTTAAACCATTCCGGGACAAACTTCAACACATACGACAACAAAAGGAACACCTAAATTCTGGTACCCGATTGCAGCGCCATCTACCTGGTTCAAATTAAAATCTAAATCATCCCAGTAGAAAATTATAAAAATACTAATATCGCTATTAAAAAATAGGGGTTGATCGTAGAGGGTGAAAATTTAGGGTTGTATGTATTTTTTAATGCTGTATCATAAAAAAATAAAAAATAAAAATTATTTAAAGATTTAAAACAAAAATAGGGTTGGACTATCCTTAACATTTAGGGTGATGAAATTTCATTCTCAGACCTACCCAATAGGCACACAAAATTTAATGAGAATCGGTCAAGCCGTTTCGGAGGAGTATGGGAACGAACATTGTGACACAAGAATTTTATATATAAGAATATATAGTATCAGGATATTGGTTATTCAAATTAATTATATAATTACATAAAATTGAATACAATGTAAGAAAAAATAACTTATTTGTATTGTATTCTACCCATAGTCCCTCAAGACTATAAGTAGAATACTGAGCCCAGATCACCGTCTTCTATGAGTAAGGTGCCCAGAAGGCTGGCTACGTTTCCTGGAACGTTCCATTATTCAAATTATAAAAATAATAATAATATTCAAACCAAGTGCAATTTGAATAAAATTATTTGAGATTCATAATAAGTTTAAAATTCATACTAAGTGCTTCCTAATGTATGAACACCGTTATACAATACGTTATCGCTGTTATGTATATAATTGAAGCATGATCAATTGATGAATGAATGATGAAAGAATGACTAAACAGATATACAATGCAAAAGTGGATGGATGCAGAAGTCGCGGAAGGCCACGACACACCTTCTATGATCAAATTGATCGTGTACTAGCAGAAGGTGATGTTAGGAGCCTTAAGAACAGACGAGCGTGCATGACAAGAACTATGAATGTCAAAGAAGCAAGTGAGGTGTGTAAGAATAAGCCTAAATGGCGCTCTGTTGTTCGTGCCTACCCCGCAAGGGACCTGGCGTGAAGTTATGTATGTATGTATGTATGATCAATTGATGATTCATATTGTACTAATTTTATGGGTATGTATTTGGACGATTCTGACTCAAGTAAACTTACACTCACACATTAATGCGTGCCTAACACACATTTAAAAGCTTGCAAAATATACACGGGTTTCAAGCAATATTAAAAAAAATATATATATGATCATCAAGTGAGTCAGGAGGATCTTGTCCATGATACTAGTGCCATATAATGATGTTGGTTTCATGTGCAGGATCTGCCTGATCTACTTTTATGTTTCCATCTCTTGTTGCCTATTTAACCCTGATTATTCTCAGATTAGATATTTCCTTGTTATTATATGCTGCATATTGGACACAAACCAACAGACTGACAGACAAAATAATATTGATATTTGTTAAATACTCACTAATTTACGGGATCGAAACGGGCCACAAGATATTGTAATGCCTAACCAATCGCAAGAAGTGTTACGAAATAAGCGAGCACTATCGTTTTCACCACCAATATCAACATCTAAGAAAATAAGGACAACAGGGAGGC
Source organism: Dendrolimus punctatus (assembly GCA_012273795.1). Taxonomy (NCBI): domain Eukaryota; kingdom Metazoa; phylum Arthropoda; class Insecta; order Lepidoptera; family Lasiocampidae; genus Dendrolimus; species Dendrolimus punctatus. The sequence continues at coordinate 25,198,733 of CM022527.1, forward strand.
AGTACAGCGATGAATCTTCTTTATTACACCACATAACCATCGAGGTCCCTTACCATAATTCCGGATATACACCCATTGGCCAATACTAACATCGCGCACGCGCGCGCGGTCAGTACATAAGAATTGCGTACTATGGGGCAATAGAGTAGTGATCCCATCCTCGTCGCCACTGTTAAATACTCACTAATTTACGGGATCGAAACGACGCGCGCGCGACTGCCATGACAGACTCACTCTTTTCAAAACTACCTTCACTTCAGTACATAACAATATTGTTATAGTTTTTAAGTATTATGTTCCTTATTACATTATGTTCTTCTTTATAGATTCTCTTCGTAGCATTGATTTTTATATCAGTTTTTTTAATTATATTAATGATATAGTTTATTTTTATATTTGTTTGCAATAGTGCAATAGTACTCATCATATTATTATTTTTTTGTTTTGTTTTGTGTTTGTTCCTTTTTGTCTATCCGTGAACGTGAGTCACTTGAACGGCCCTAATGGAAAACCAGCGCTGGTTGAGCCAACCAGCATCATGCTGAGTTAGGACCGATTCCGAACTTCATTTTAATTGTATTATCTTATTTATAAGTACGTATTTCTTTCTTTCAATAAATTATTTTATTATTAAAAGTCGTCGCAGCGTAATGGCTAGCGGCCCAAAGGGCGCGGGTTCGATCCTGGTCGGAACGCATGGACCACTTAGGCGATTTCCTGACCTAATGTGGATATTGTTACAATTATCATATGCTAATAGCGGTGAAGGAAAACATCGTGATAGAACCGGCACATCCAGATGACCGATGTGTCAAACCTACCAAGCCGCCTTGGACAAGCGTGGTGGGATACTGTCCGTTCCCCTACAGTGGGAGGCCCGAACTCAGTAGTGAAACATTTATGGGCTGTTATTATAAATGTAGTTTACAATAAAAAGTCTAATACCTATATTTTCTCGCTTACCATGTTTTTCCATAACAGGCTCGATATAATGCAGATTAATAAATAAGGATAAGGAATTGGCAAAACCTACCTTCCCCATAAATCCACTCGACCCAGTAATGAAGATGGACTTTCCAGCGTAAAACTGCGGTATCAGAGGCATCGAGGTGGTGTACATTTTGACCTAGGAATAAAAATAATAGAGAAGAGTTACATGTAGTCTATGTAGAATGTTGAGCTATAAACGCCATTCTATCGTTAGCGACATTAGTTTCTTTAATGAAAATGATATTTTAAAATATTATTTTGTATTAACACTTCTGAGTTTTAGTTCACCAAGGACAAATATAGCAAAAAGTAATTTATATAACAAAACTAGCTGTCCCGGCAGACGTCGTCCTGCCCGGTAAAAAATAGGGGTTGATCGTAGAGGGTTGAAAATTTAGGGTTGTATGTATCTTTTAATGCTGTATCATAAAAAAATAGAAATTAAAAATTTTGTCTAAAAAATAAAATAAAAAATTTAGGGGTGGACTACCCCTTACATTTAGGGGGATGAAAAATAGATGTTGGCCGATTCTCAGACCTACCCAATGTGCACACAAAATTTCATGACAATCGGTCAAGCCGTTTCGGAGGAGTATGGCAACGAAAACTGTGACACGAGAATTTTATATATTAGATAACAATTTAACTAACTTAAAATAACATTAGCAATAGAAAAACTTCAAAAGTCAAGTTGAAAAACGAATCGCAACGTACAAGTGGAAAAACTTCAACTGACAAGTGACAAAATGCATCGCAACAAATTTTTAACTTCAAGTTTTACGGGCAGGTTTTCAAATTGAACAAGTACATTAACAATCTACCCGTAGTTATTTAGGTATTTAATTTTACTTCCTAGTCTATGTACACCGCTTCGCAACGTGTTATTGCTGTTAAGGAGAAGAAGCGGCAAGAAACTCCCCAGCAACACGCGTAGCTAAAAATTGTTTTTCTTCATATTTCTCTTTTTCTATTTATATCTCAAGATTAGTGAAGAGTAATTTTGATACTTACTAGTAGTGTTTAGTACGACATCAAACATTCTGCAAGTATCAAGTGACTTTAGTTCGACCTACGTATTTTGTTAACATAATCTATGATATCTATACAAATGCGCTGCTGCTCTCTTGAGGGAGTCTGCAACCTGACCACTAATGCCGAAACACAACTCAAGGTTGTTATGGCCGCATACTCTAGACCAGGGGTGGTAGCCATCCAAACGGGCAGATACCCTACCACCTTGCAATTTTGCTGAACTTGTGCAATAAAAAACATAGTTTGTCACAGTATCAACGCACATTATAATGTTTCAGAACCGGCTTAACCCGGGGGTGCAAGGGGTGCGTAGCACTCAGGCGCAGGGGCCTAAGGGGCGCCATCAGGGGTCGTTTAATATATCGTTTGTTTTTCTTACAAGATAAATTATTGGATAAAGTTCTAGTTAAAGTCTGCCTTTACAATTATACTAATATAAAAAGCTGAGCAGTTTGTTTGTTTGTTTAAACGCGCTAATCTCAGGAATTGCTGGTTTGATATGAAAAATTATTTCAGTGTTGGATAGCCCATTTATCGAGGAAGGCTATAGGCTATATATCATCACGCTGAGACCAATAGGAGCGGAGCAGCAATGAAAAATGTTTCAAAATCGGGGGGGGCTTTGAAAACAAACTCCACGCGGACGGCTTCGCGGGCACATAAAAAAATATAATATAATTTCTTACTTTAGACGTGGCTTAAGTTGTCTAAGGGTAGATTTTTCAGTCACCAGATAAGTTATTCTTACAAGGTATTACGTGGAAAAATTGAATATATTGTATTCCACAAATTAAACTGTCGAATGGTTTCACTCAGGTTATATTTACTAGCTGTGCCCGCGACGCCGTACGCGTGGAGTTTGTTTTTAAAACCCCCCGATTTTGAAACATCCTTCATTGGTACACCGCTCCTATTGATCTTAGCGATATATAGCCTATAGCCTTCCTCGATAAATGTATTATCCAATAATGAAAGAATTTTTCAAATCAGACCAGCGGTTCCTGAGATTAGCGCGTTCAAACAAACAAACAAACTCTTCTCTTAGTTTTACTTTTGTATCTTAGCTCTTTAAGATATTTCTACATATATTAAGTATATATTCATATGTATAATGTGCTTGTTATTTGTTGCGTATAAGTATATAATATATTTTCATCCGTGCAGGAACGGAGAAAGAATACAATTTCCTGCGGCCGGGCGGCCTGTCGTAAGAGGCGACAAAACAACCCACAGCCAGGTGGTAGGGTATTATATATATGCTCGACTGGATGGCGACCACCCCTGGTCTAAAGTATGCCGCCATAACAACCTTGTGTTGTGTTCCGGCATTAGTGACCAGGATCCAGTCCCTCTTAAGAGAGCAGCAGCACATTTGTAGCACCTTCTTTGTCGCAAATGTCCATAGGCGATGGTAACTGCTTTCCATCAAGTGGGCCGTCTGCCTGTCTGCTGATCTCCTGCAATTAAAAAAAAAAAAAATATCTGTATGTACGTATACATTTTTATAGCTATACTTATCCATTATATTATTATTAGTTAACAGTATACTATTGCATATTATATTTATTTATTATAATTTAGAGCAGTGCTTTTCAATCTTTTTGAAAGCGCGACCCTTTTACAGGTTGAAAAATTTTGGCGACCTAGTCCAGTCATTTAAGCCTAAATTAGGTAAGAATCTCGGAATTCGAGATACCCAGCTGTAAGTCTGTAAATACTTGTATATTGACACCCTAAAAGTTGTCTCAAAACATACATATGGTAGGGTGTAAGCAACTATTGAATTTCAAGGTCAAAGGTCACAAAAATCGGTTTTTTGCGCTTTCTTTGGAAATATCTCATTTCCTATGGGTTTTTTGCTATTTATATTTATTACCAATATTGTAGAATACAAAATTCTGTACAAATTTTGTTAAAAAAAAAATTTATACGGTGAACCGTTTTCGAGATAGAGGGCGGAGAGCGCGCGGTCACAGCATCACTTCAGGTCAACCGGTGCCTCCGGTCGAAAACGCTCCATATATAGTTGATGAACTATCGATAAATCAATTATTATAAATATTTGTCAACTTTTATTAACTATTATATTATATTTTATCATTTTCTTCATGCATTAAATCTATATCTATTCAATAATACTGATAACCGTTTACTAAAATTAAAAAATGTTTAAGAGAAAAACTTAAGTCATAATATAATTATATTCCCATTTACACTAATTTTCTGGAGCCTATCATGACAATTTTACCACCTGCTCCCGAAGATTTGCTAAATACAATTTTCTGCAACTACAAGAGTGGTTGTGGTTCGCGATGCGGATGCAGGAAAGCGGGCTTGCAATGCTCTTTAGCTTGTGGCCAATGTAATGGGCAAGCTTGTCTCAATGCTCTACCATATCAGAGCGACATTAACGAAGATTTGACCTCGAAATCATGGAAGAACATGAGACAAATGTCGTTGAAGACGATAATGAAGACCAGTTTGAAATTTACCAGCAGCCAGAAGACGACGATGAAGAGGAAGAAGATGATTAAAATGATAAATTGTAGTTTTTGTACCCTTTATTCCATTTTTTTACTTTCAATAAAAATAAATGTATTGAATGATATTTTTTAATAAAAAGATTAATTCATAATTTATTTGTTTTTTTTTCATCATGTAAGAAGTTATTAATATTAATTAGGATAAAATTCAAATATAATTCCTATATTTTCATTAACAATTCTGCAATTACATGGACAGGTAAGTGTTGTTAAATAAATTAATACTGAATAAAAAGTGGATAGGTTAGGAAAAAAACGATAAAATATAATATAATAGTTAATAAAAATTGACAATTATTTATAATCATTGATTTATCGATAGTTCATCAACTATATATTGACGGTTGACCTGAAGTGATGCTGTGACCGCGCGCTCTCCGCCCTCTATATCGAAAACGGTTCACCGTAAAAAAAAAATTTTTAAACAAAATTTGTAGAGAATCTTGTATTCTACAATATTGGTAATAAATATAAATAGCAAAAAACCCATAGGAAATGAGATATTTCCAAAGAAAGCGCAAGAAACCGATTTTTGTGACTTTTGACCTTGAAATTTAATAGTTTTAGGGTGTCAATATACAAGTATTTACAGACTTACAGCTGGGTATCTCGAATTCCGAGGTGAACTTACTATAATGACTGGACTAACCCGCTTGGGCCATAGATAGACAAAAATGAGTAATTTAAATGACTACGTTTATTACCTAGGTAGGTATATTTTCTTACCTAGGTATATTTATTATTACGGCCTATACTCTGCGAAAAGCTGCTGAACTTAAAAAGTACCTAAGTATGAGGTATAAACTTAAATTGCCTTTTCTCTTTTTCCGGCGACCCCCCTAGGGGTCACGACCCACAGGTTGAAAAACACTGATTTAGAGTATATTATTTTACTACACGCTAAAAAATAAGTTTTTAATAAGTTCTTGTCCATCCAAAAGTGACCCGGAAGAGATTGCTTTAAGCTATAAGGCCGTCCATTGCACTACCTTGTAGTTAAGACAATAAAATGTATAACTTTATTATGTTGTTGTACTACAATAAAGAGTATTGATTTTGTTGTTTTTATAATTTATTCAACCGACTTTATTTAAAATAAATAGTGTAATTTTTTTTAAACTTTAGCTTATTATTGTCTTCTCGTTATTTGAAAATAATATTTTGTTTCCCGCTAATAGAAAGTATTAAAAATATACCATGTAGTACTTACTAGTCTTGTTTTTTAATAAAAATGGATAATTAGTCATTGCGTATATTTGGAAATAATATTATGTGCTTTTTTAATTTTTCTAAATTACAATTAGGTATATTATTATTTATTTTTATTATATTTTACAAAGTTTTTATCTGCAAATCGATAGTACTAAAATAACACTACTTCCGTTAACTGTAAAAAGAGTCCAGGATTTATCTTAGCTTTACATTGTTTCTTTCAATAAAAAAACAAATAATATCTAATGTGGAAATAAGCATCCATAAGTTTTATGTCAATAAAAAAGAAAATTAAAACTAGTACCTTTTTATTGTAAAAATGAGTCCGGATTTAAAACTTTCCTAACGGTTTTTTCGTTTGAGTAAAATTGAAAAATAATAATTTCGTGCACTTATAACTTATGAAACAAACCGCACATGTGTCAAGTCGCGATGTCAACTAAATACTAACAGCACGAGAGTTTATATAGTTATCTTTTGTTTTATATTAGTCTTCGCCCACGACAGTGGCTGGTTTGCGTAGACATTTAACAGACGGTTAAAATAATTCTTGTTTAGCCATATAGTGTAGCGATTATTATATTTTAACCATCAGTCAAATTTTTATGATTAATAGAAGCTCTATTAATCATAAAAAAATTATATTGTGCTGTATTATCCTCCGCGACTCCACCTGCTGGTCGCAGGCGGAAGAACAGCGCTGGTCTTAGCGGCTAGCATTACGCTGAGTCCGGGTCCAATTTTAGGACTTATATTGATGCCTTTATTTTATTTTTCTCAGAATTATTAAAGTGTTTATTTGTCCTAAATAAAACAATTCTTTCTTTCTTTCAAGACATTCAAAGTGTTATTAAATCCACAATATCTTCTCGATATCTTCGCGGCAGAATAACGATAGAACGTTAGATGAAATGAACATTGAAAACCTAACAAAAATTTACACATTTACTTCGTCTGTTTTCGCTCATAGATAAATATAAAGTTACGTGCCACGGGCGGATTGAGTTAACAGAATATCGAAATATGGCACGGCACACCTACAATTGAGAAGACAGTGTCCGGTCATTTTGATGATACAGTAATAGCAGAATTGTGCCACTGGTTGATTCGCAGCTCCACCCGCCATATTGATAAACTAGCAAGCCGCATGGAATGGTAAAAAATTTAGTTAAAAAACCTCCCCATTTTAAAACATTCTTCATTGGTGCTCCGGTCCTATTGGTCTTAGAGTGATAATATTATAGCGTATGGCTTTCCTCGATAAATGGGCTATCTAACACTGAAAAAGTTTTTTAAATCAGACTCGTAGTTCCTGAGATTAGCGCGTTCAAGCAAACAAACAAACTTTATATATTAGTATAAGATACACAGGTGAATGCTTGAAGTGGGCTTTCAGGGCCTATAAAATAAATCCTAAACTAGACGAAAAGCCGGAAAACACTCAAAGGAGTCTAAAGGCCGATTTTGACGAAAAGTAAACTGGCATCATCATATTTTGGAAAAATCAAGTACTCTAATCAGGAATGGAATTGGCTGATTATAAAAAATAAACAGATACTGTATTATTATAAATCATAGCGTAGCTGGTAAGGATCAATTCCTGGGAAGGATTGTCAAATGGCAAACCAAGGGAAAGGGTAATAAATTTTTAACAAAATGTTTTATTATCCATACTTTAATTTTGACCCCGATGACCCCAATTACCCAGATGACCCCGATAACCCCGAAACTGGTCGATGTTGAAACATGTGAAACAGCCTGCAAAATACTAAGAAATCTGATTCATTACAATAAAATTTCAACATTCACCCTGGACTACGTCTATTTTATTTATTAGTATCTCGGCGAACCATCGCCAAGGATAATATATTGACAATGACACTTTAGCGGAGTGTTGCATATCTATGCTTTTGGAAGCGAGCACCCGGATGACAGATAGACATGTCGGGACATGTCTCCAGCGTTGTTGATCAAAATAGTGCATTGATATTGGATATATGGGGTTGTGTGGTCGCAAGGGCATCAAGATTGCAACAAATCGCTATTATCAAAGTGCATTGTGATTTAGAAAGTTATTTGTGTTTATTTGAAGTAAACATTACATTGGCAAGGGTCATAAAAGATGTAAATTCCATGAATATACCCATACATCATGCCATACCATGATAACTTCTGATGAATAGGCTTGTCATGAGCTTATACGGCTCTGACGAGCTTACAAGTATAACGAAAATAATAAAAAATATTTTTATTTTATTTTATGTAGCAATGTTACAATTTGGGTCTTGTACTGACAATAAGTATTGACACATTCATCAAAATAATAAATAAAGCTATAGAAACCGTGCTACCATAAAAAGTGAGTAACAACTCTTTTATTCATACAAAGTAATAGAGTATACACTAGTGTGAGTGAAACAGAAAACGTATTAAGTTTCAATCGTTTCGGGCGAGTCATAAGTATATAATGATTATACAGCGTGTTTCAGACCTTACGACAATAAATCAGACCACGTTTTCTTCATGACGTACTCTGCCCAAATACAAAAATGAATCAAGGTAACTTCTTTGGTTTAGCCACAGGACCTCATTTTTCATTTCGAAATATTACAACAACATGTATCAGTTATTGTGTCTAAATCGGTAGGTTAGTGACTAATGTATCATGTTGCCAGCTCGTCTCTTCATCATTAAACGCGGAAGTTGTTAATTCTTACGCTCTCGCTCGCGAACCAATATTTACAAGATGTTCTGTTTTTTATTCCCTTTTTATCGTAATTAATTTGTTCGGAAATTTCAAAATTTTAATTTTGACATTACGGTTGATTTAATAGTACCAAAAAATTTGTATGGAGTACGACCGCTAAAGTTATGATTTATTGTCATTTGAAATGAAACACGTTGTATATCCTAACTCATAAAATTTTTGTCTCATATTTTTTTAATATTTGGAGATAAACTGGCAGACTGTCCAGCTGATGTGACATGTGTAAGTGGTCTCCACCGCCCATGAACACCAAGGGGGCTGATGCTTTTTTACAGCTATATATCTTTACGTCCTTTTTTAAAAACCTATATCGTAATAAAACTGCCATATATATAAATAAGAATAAGCCTAAATGGCGCTCTGTTGTTCGTGCCTACCCCGCAAGGGACCTGGCGTGAAGTTATGTATGTATGTATATATATAAATAGGCTTGTGTTTAAACGCCTACCAGAAATGCACCTATTTTACTACCAATAAATTCGAAATACCTACCAGAATGGATAAATGCTCACCAAATTGTGTTTCCAGAAGTATTGTAGAAATGAAGCTATTTTCCTTTTTATGCTATTCCATAAAAATATATAGGTAAACGCCTTTAAAGCTAATTTCAGACCAAATATTTTACATGATCGCTAAATAGATATTACCAATATTTTGTTTCTCCATTTCCAATTTAGTAATTTTTGCTGAGGCAAAAAAGCAAATGGTCGAACGTACAATTATTTTTAATACCAAATATAATATTGCGTATTCCAAACACATGTTGCTTGTTTATTGTTTTATGAATTTGATTAAAACGGTGTGGTTTACATATATGTCTCCGGAATCATAAGTAATGAGCGGGGGGGGGGAGGAAAACTCACCCCTTCTGCAACTCCTATGTGCGGGAAATGTATAGTTCCTGACTTATTAATGTTTTTGTCAATCTAACCTCACTTCTGTTTTTCACAAATATATAAGATAAATAGTGAATGGTTACCAGTCGGTTCTGGCTTTGGTCTACACAAAACCTAACCTAACCGACTGTTTAAAAATCCACATATTTAAATTTTCGGATACATACAGTCTCTTATTTCGATAAATCCCGTCAAAAAACGTAATAAAACGTCTCGGCGACAAAATTACCAGATCATTGTCGTGAATTTCAAACTTATTTAATTGAATATGTATTTTTTCCACTCAAAACCAATTTCAGTTGTTATAAATAAGTCTTAAATATATTCCTAAACACATTAAACTGCAATTTTCGGTTTGAATGTTAGTGTTTTAGTAAAACAATATTTGGTGAACATTTATCCATTTTGATGAGCAAAAAGAATTTAAATACAAAACATACAATTGTTCTGATGAGTGTATATTTATTTTGAAACGTAAAACGTTGTTTTTTAGGCACCTCGGTATAGAGTGGATTAAATTTATATGAAGTAATATATTTTATTTGGTGCTTAGTCTAAGGGACAAAAAATATTTTTGGTGAACATTTAAATTGTACCCATATAAATATAAGCCAGTTTAAGAATTCTTCAGATAAATCGACGATATTGTAGCGCTTTGGAGAAACTGTACGACTATATACACATCTCTGTCCAACATGCTTTCAACACTATATATAGAAATAGTTCAGATGTTATTTGAAGCTAGTACCTACGATTTCTATAGCTGTAATTATTGTTTTGAGATATAATTATCATTGAAGATGTAGATATCCGACATAAGAACTGGTAGGCGGTGGTCAACGTTCTAGACTTATCTTCTTTGAGGGTGTGCCCTGAAACTCACTTTCATATGCCTGACTCATAACTGCAGCAGTATGATTCTTATCTATAGAAGAAAAGCAATTTTTAGGGTATTTGAATAGCTAGAGCACAGTAAACAATCTGATGGTCCTTCTGGTGGAAAGTGGTTACCATAACCATTAGCATTTGCCTATGGGAATTTATACCACTACACACAGGTGTAGAAAAACAGCGTTTGCACTTTTTGCAACAGAGCTTTGATACATAGCTAAATAATAATTCATTGCTTAGCCAAATAAAGAATTAAAAAAAACTAAATATTCGTGCTATTGTGGCCGATTCTTAAACTACTACGACCTCATTCATATCAAGTTAGAGTAAATTTGTAGGTTTTTTAATAACCGTAAAGAAGTCTACAAACTTACTTTAACTCAATATGAATAAGACCGTTTGTTACTGCTTTCCGCTATACACTTTTTTATTTATTTAGACCGTGTATTAAATGGGCTTTCTTAACTCTACCTTCCATAGGTTCATGTATATACTTACTGCTAGCAATCAAGTGTTTTAAAGATGGCCCAAGAACCTTTCTAAGCTTAGCTCTTAATATATTCAATCTGAAATAACAAAAACGATGGAGTTAATTAAAATAAAGTTTTTAATGGTCAATAATGGTAATAGGGTATTCATTGTTGTTTTAACTAATTGTGGTGTTTGCGGTTAAAACTTATCTAGTAAAAAGCAATTAGAAGTAAGAGCCCCACTGTCTGACATCAGTCAAATAATACATACATGTGGGATGGTGGGTGGCAAGATAAACAACACTACGAATTTACGGCTTATCAGCGATGCGCGTGCATTTATTTTAGTAAATTGTTAATAACACCGTAGGTACTATTTTAAGTAAAAACTCAGAGCGTCTTCATGAATAGAATAGAATATCATTTATTGCATAAACTGTCACATACATATCGATGGGTGAAAGGCTATTTGTTTTAAACGACACTTTTATAAATTGTCAAGAGAAAAGTTTAAAGTTTCTAATGACCCAGAAAAACACATCACTAACGAACTATGTCCCATATTTAAAAAAAAAGAACATCTGTAGACTGAAACTAGAGATCAGGTTCTTTATATTTCTTTAAGTTGAGACATTAGGATTAAAAAATCCATCCATGTTGAGTATCACACAAAATGTCGCTTAAAACAAATAGCCTTTCACCCCTCGATATAATTTAAAGGAGATCATCCATGCGTCGTGCGTACTTCATACAAAGTCATAATAATAACTTAAAATGAATGTATTTTTTTTTAATTATAATTACTATACAAACTATTGCCTGCAATTATTATTTAATTAATACCACATTAATATGTAAAAAATAAAAAATGTGTACGTGTACTAGTGTACACACGTAAGAAGTGACATTTCTTTATGACCTTATTTTTCGAAAAATGCTCTACTATATGCAACTTTACAGAAATTGGTTTAATAAAGTTAAATTAAATAAACTTTAAACAAAAGGCTTTTATCATCATAGACATGAATACAAATAATACAATTATTTCATTTTACCTTATTGCTACTAAGATTATTACAGCATTTCATTAATTGTAATTACTCTTCGTTTGAATCGACCGTGGTAGGGGCAAGAAAATGATGGCGCGTAACGAAAAAATGTGATGCATAACCACAAAAATATGACGCGTATTTTTTTTCCAATGCCGATAAAAAAGTTTCACTTCAAAAATAAAAAAAACAAAATATTCATAAAGTTTTTTTATCACTATATAGGTTCGTGTTTGACCATTATCTCGAAGATATGGTCTAAGATCGAGCACGTTTACCTAGAGGGTACCTACCTATTCACACGAGACTTGAAGATACCCAGGTTGTAGGTTTCGGGAAAAACAGACTCCGGCAGTGAGATCTTTGCAGTGCGCATAATGAAGGTGGACTCAAAACGCTTTGTACATATATGTGGTATGTCCACCGTATAGCAGTGCCGCACGCTAGAGCTGGTTGTCGGATGATGAAAGGGAGACGGTGGAATAAGATTGAAAAGCTCCAATGCACACTCTCCAAAATGTATGCGATAGAAAACCGACAAGCTGGCAACTCTGCCTCGATGTTTAAGAGTTTCAAGTCCAGTAATTCATAATAGCGTTTATTTAATTAAAATGTCTTTGGGTCATTCGGTTATCATTTAGGGCGTTCCACTAGCAACGCACAACGCCCAAAATGCTCAGCTTGCCGTTCCACAAGGCGACCGCGAGCGTTGCGGTCGTGGCGAAAACGTCACTAATGACGTCATCATTTTCGATCACACAACGCCCGCAACAACCCATGTCAAAAGGTGGGTCGAAGTGGGCGTTGACCACAGAGCATTAATTCTCTCTTGTCAATACATTTAAAAAGGCGCGAATTTTGAAACAAGATGGCGAATGAAAAATATCTTTCTTTATTAATTTTGTAAAATTAATTTTAATGTATTTTAAACAGCCATCTATCATTTTCCTTTATTTGTTATTAATATTTATTTACATGATTTATTTCTAATCAGTTTTCATTATCGTTGACTTGAATATAATTATATCATTAATGAGAAATTCATTGTTTGTAGACATAGCTTTTGCTGCAGAGTTATACGAAAGAGTTATAACTCAAAATTCAGAATTATAGATAGATAGACAACAAATAATTCTATGTATTTCTTGAAAGTCTAAATCGCTTTTAAATTCTTCATCTGAATAACGATCGACTATATTTTTATATTGTGTAATACGTGGTCTGAGATCACGTTTTTTAGTATTACGTTTATAAACTTAACGTCCACTCTTCATCTGAGCTAGGCGATTTGCTTTCTTCGAAATTATTACCGCGATGAAGTAGCCGATACCAATGGGGTCACCCATTAAGGACATTTTGTATAAATAGCTATATTTCTTTTAACATAGTCATCCCTATTGAAAAAGGCGCGATTTTCATATCAACCAATGACATTTGCGTATGACATTAATGACATCAACGCCCCATAACCCGTTCCACTAGCTTTTAGGATTGTAACGTCCGCAAGCAAGTGGAACGGCAAAAATCGCGGTCGTGAACGTGGTCGTTGTGAGTCCCTAATGGAACGCCCTGATTGTGTTGAGACTGACTGACTGATGTAAGTTACTTTTTAATTTAAAAAACGAATCGCAACGGACAAGTGGAAAAACGAATCGCAACGGACAAGTGGAAAATCTTCAACTGATAACTGACAAAATGAATCAAAATTTCAACTTGAAGTTTTACGGGCAGGTTTTCAAATTGGACAAGTACATTAACAATCAAAATAAATTACTTCATATTCAAGACTGCTTCAATACCTTTATACAACTTTTTGAATTATTCCATTCGGACATTCCATTCGAAAGATATCACGAGTTTAAAAATGTAAGAATTAGTGACGGTGACCACGTGACTGTGACACCTTTTCGTGAGCCAAAAATCCGTAAGACCCCCTCTATATAGAAGTTTCACTTCAAAAGTGTATTGGTTTATTTGTAAAACATATCCTAAATATTAACTAACTCCGTTGGTTCAACGACCCAAAGTGAGTCCTGGCCTCCGAAATGAGAGGACGCCATTTTCCTCTGTTGTGCGCAGTGTCCTGCCAATTGTGGGCTTGCAATGCGGTCAGGTCAACTTCCACTCTATCCCTCCAGCGATACTTGGGACGACCAACCGGGCGCCGACCGATTGGTCGTCCCAAGTATGCTTTCTTCACTCCCCGATCCTCTTCCATCCGCTCTACATGACCGAGCCAGCAGAGACGGTGAGATTTTATCTCCCCAATATGTTAGGCTCGGCCATGAGGTCTTCTATTACGGAGTCTGTTCGGACCCTCCAGCTGCCATCTTCTTTTATTTTGGGCCCAAGATTTTTCGGAGAACCTTCCGCTCTGTAACCAGCACAGGTTCTCCTCCTTCAGTGTCAGTGTCCAGGCCTCACAGCCATACATCAAAATTGGTCTAATGACAGTTTTATAGACGCGCATTTTGGTTTTCCTGCTTAAGAGTCTGGACACTAACACTTTATGTAGGGCAGCACTGCACCTGAGGGCATTTCGGACACGGATGTGTTCCTAAATATTAACTCTACTAAATATTTTTTCCTTCTTTATATGTCTTTCTTTTAGAAAGAGAAGAGAAAAATTAAAGAGAAAATTAAACTTACTCGCTTTTAGTTGGCCCCGCTGATTTCATAACTTGCCTCCGTAAGCAACGGTAGCTGTGCGAAGTATTGAAGTGTTTACATCTATCAAAGTAAAATAAATGTATTATAAATTATTAACCAACCCATGTTCACTTCGCTGCGCGCTACTCGACATAAGCCAACGCAATTGCCCATAGGCAAAACACCCCTTATTTTGGCCAGGGTAAATCCGTTTGAGGACTAAGCTGCGACAGGCACAGATGCCTGGGGGGATAATTCGCGACCCGTGTGTGGGATTCGCCAGATCGGGGGTGGCACTAGCGTGCCCAATCAGAATAGATGCCACTATTGTCACTCCCCAGTTAGGGATACCCACTAAAACCCCTGAATTTTCCGTCCCGCACCTTATGCCATAGCTATGGGTGGGTAAATAGGATTCCCAGCTCCGCATACCCTGGCAGGCGTGGACCTCACACACAGGCCTCTTCCATTGCCGGGGGACAAAAGAAGTCCCCTGGCATCTTGTAGGCCTAGTCCGGGCGTGGGGCAGTTTATAACGCCCCCCACGGGAATAGAGATGAACGCGCGCGGAACACTCGCGTTCCAATCTCGACGGCATGTGCAGGTAAGCGAGAACCTCTATACCCCAAGGGGCAGCTTAAGGCGGTCAAAGGTACCTACGATACCTGCTCTCCGGCGACGGGAAAAACACTCCTATCTCAAACCAATGCCCACCAGATAAAATGTTTGACCCTCAGACATAATTATTGTTTAGTCAGCGCACGCCGATAAATCAACGTCTCCGTAGCCCGTTATTGTCGAAATTGATTTTTTATAAGAAAATACATTAGTAATCAAATCAAATACAGCATTCGTCACTCAGGAATAATGCCTCATTCTATTGATGAAAGAATTTTCAAAATCAGTTGAGTAGTTCAAGAGATTTCTTCCTGCAAACCAATTTACAAACTTTACCTTAGAAATCAGAAATCTTTTATTCATTACAAAATTATATGTCAATTTCTACATCACTTAAATACACAGGTCACAAATCAAATTAAAATTATGTCATATTTTATATTTGCCCGACTGGATGGCTACCACCCCTGGTCCGAAGTATGTCGCCATAACAACCTTGAGTTGTGTTTCGGTATTAGTCACCAGGTTCCAGTGTCCCTTAACAGGGCAGCAGCGCATTAGTAGCACCTTTGATGTTGCAAATGTCCATAGGCGATGTTAACCGCTTTCCATCAAGTGGGCCGTCTGCCTGTCTGCTGAACTACTGCAATAAAATGAAAATATTATGGGAAATTAACTCCTCATGATATTAGTATACAAGACAGCACCTTTGGTGATACATATATCCATAGGCGACGGTAACTTTCTATCAATCGGGCAGTCTCCCTGTTTGCCTGATTAAGGCATTAAAGAAAAACTAACTTACTGCAAAACTCGTGATGCGTTCCTCATCAAATTTAACCTGAAATATATTTAAAGATTTGTGGCCTTACTTATAATCGTTTGTTAAATTTTAAGAAACTGTTCAGCAACTGATTTACCCAAATCTTACCCATAAACCCCTCTTAAGGTGGTGGTAAAGTAACTCATAAATAACTTTCATAAATAACCAACATCGAGAGGTAGTTTAAGTGACTGCTAAGAGGCAAGATGGCAAGTTTTGTTTGAAACCGCCCTTGATTAGGGGCTTTAGAGTCTCTTATTTAAGAGATGGCTAATCTTTTCTTAACGAGATTATTATAAGTAAGGCCCTTAAAGTTACAGTCTTGCAATTCACGATGGGAAGCGGGCTTAACTTGTCGTTGTACGGGTACAGTACAGTACTATGCGACAGTGTGCTTGTCTGACGAAACGGTCAGCCGCGAGCATGTCGTCCTAACGTATCTACCTGCTTTTAAACGCACATACTTTGACATGTGTTTACCACAAGTAAATCCCTTCGTGAAATGTAAGAATTATCAAAATATTAAATATTCCACATGTTAGTAATGAGAGAAAGTAAATAGCGCTGGAGACAAGAAGATTTCAGCTGTTTTATGATCTCGTAGCCATTTTGGCTACTGGTCAAAATTTGACGTAATCTCTTTTTTCATTAGCTTTTTTCTTTTTATAATAATTCAAGTAAATGTACTGCATTTTATTTATCGTTTTATATTTATTAATTTATATTTTCTAAGTTTTCGCCTCTAGTAAAACGTAGTTTTTGTTATGTTACACCACCATGTACCACCTGTTCGGAATACGATCATCAAAACTATTAGGATCCAAACTCAGCAAAAACCAACTGCCAGACTTCAAGACACTGTGAGCTCTTTCTGCATTCACCGGAACACAAAACAACTTGATTGACAATTTATTTTTTATTTTTACCTCCCACCCATTTTTCCCACCCTGGCATGTTTGGTGAACAGTTATTTGCTCAGCTTCTTCTCTTCAAGCCACAACATGTTGTTAAGCGATGGTAAATTACATTAAGTTCCCATAGAGTAAATAATAACCATAAACAAAATTAAAACTAAAAAATTAAAACGAACAAATTGGCGGTAGACTAAATAAAACTTTAACAATACTCATAGACACGTGACATCTTTGTCTTCCGTGATCACGGCTGAAAGTCGCTGAAACGTCGGAATAATTAAAGTCAAATAAATTACCGCGCTTAAAACCGTTAAAACGTAGTTGTGTGTACCATAACACGTTGCAAAGCGTTGTGCATAGAGTAGGAAATAGATTATTTTTTAAGTAATATGTATGATTGCGTCTCACTTATCTTTTGATAAACTCTTCAAAGATCACTATCTAAATATGAAAACAGT
Organism: Dendrolimus punctatus; assembly: GCA_012273795.1. Classification (NCBI taxonomy): domain Eukaryota; kingdom Metazoa; phylum Arthropoda; class Insecta; order Lepidoptera; family Lasiocampidae; genus Dendrolimus; species Dendrolimus punctatus. The sequence continues at coordinate 25,216,045 of CM022527.1, forward strand.
AATATATGTATGTCTATGTACAAATATTTGTATATGAATATGTGTGTGTATTTTTTATCTACTATTAATATATTGTTACGAGTTGCAGGACTCTAATCCAAATGCCGTTAGAATTACTATGGAATTTATAACATCTATACAAACACGTATAACACAGGTACAAATCTAACTGAACACGCACAGTACAAACGTAGTGCACCATTCAATAACACGCGCAAAGTCCGTCACTAACGTCTTGATTCGCTTGTGACTATCGCTAGACTGCCGGTCTCTCCATTGGGGCATTGCTTTATACGGCAAAAATACAATATGTCTCAGGGCCGCGTAGACTGATTTTCTTAGAATCACACCTGGCGAATGACTACCGTAAAAGATTACTATACACAACGGGATTTTTTCCTAAATACAAATTTTAAACACAAAGTAAACACAAGAAGTCCACTTAAAGAAAAAAGTAATAAAATGTCTACAGGTATGCAGTTGTGAATTTGTCTTTTGTCGGTATTCAGGTCTTAACGATATGTATATATGATTGTTTATATTTTAAGCTATGCACACTGAATACCGACCCATTATTAAAAAAATATCTCCAGAAGGTTGCCTGGAAGAAATCGCTGTTAGCGACAAGACCGCCGATTGGTCTAGTTATATGATTGTTAACTCATGTATATTATTTTCATGTGTGCAATAATGAATATTCTATTATATTCTCATTTTTTTGATTTGGTTCGCAAACTGGCCAACTCAGCTTACTCATATTTTTTATTTATTTAGGTTTATGTCTTGGCAGCTAGGCCTTTAAGCTAGATCTTAGTTTACTATTATAATATAGTTTCTTCATTTTCATAACCCTATGTGTAGCACAGCTGAGCTGTAGGTAATCAGCTAATGTCGTTCAACGGAGTTCTTGTGACAACTCAAAAGGCCACATTTGACTATACAGTTCCCATTTCTTACAAAACACATAAGTAATTACTACTCAAAAACTATCAATATCCTACTATTGTTAATTTTAGAGTAACTTATTCTAATTTATTATATTGTATGATCTTCAAATATTGTACTCTAGCGGAACTTCATTTCAATAAGACTTGAACTTTGGCACTGAATAGACGGATATAACAAATATAATCAATAAATCTCCTAGGTATCGGTTTTAAGAAGCAATATAATTGTAAAAAGCATATAGACATATGCACGTGGAAAACTAATTTAATAATTAATTTAATAATATTTAATTTAATAATAATAATAATAATAATAATTTATTCAGTAAAAAGAAAGACATGAAAAAGTAACAATATAAAAGACAAATAAACTTTGATCCAAAACTAATAAATGGGGGCTTCAACACCTAAAACTAGGTAAAAACCTGTATTAATTAGGTGTTGATGCTCTTCCAATGCTCAAATTATTTATTTTTGTATGTTGTGTGTGTATGTGTGTGTGTGTGTTTGTGTGTATGTGTATGTGTTTATATAATTATAACTTAAATTACCATTTTCAGTAAATTTTCAGTCTCATTGTAATTTTGAGTTTGCAGCCAACTATGAACTTTAAATTTAAATGTATGATTAGTTAACGAATCAAAAGCCAGTATTTTATTTATTTTATTATATAAATATTTGCCTAAGTAACAAGGAAATCTATTGATAAAAACGGTTTTAAAATTTTCTAATTTAAAAATAATATATTTGTTACGTTTGTCTGTTATGTCAAGTGTGTTATAAATATGTTTTGACTTGTGTTGTTTTAATAATAATGAATGAATAAAAAGTTGACGTACTGTGAGTAAATTATTTTCATAGAATAGGATTTCAGTTGAGTACAAAAATGATTTGAATTGACTGACTTTTAGTAATGCCCTTTGAGTGCGTTCCAGTATAAGCATATGAGACTTTGCTGCGCCTCCCCAGGAATTTATACAATACGTTAACAAGGACTGACATAGAGCGAGGTACAGAGTCCTTAAGAGTTTTGAGTCAGCAACATGTCTTATATTTCTGAAAATTGCCATTAACCTACGAATGCGATTTGAGACAGCTGTAATGTGGGAGTCAAAACGTAGAAAAGGATCAATGACTATTCCTAAGTATTTTACTTTCGGTTGACTTATAAGACATGGACATTGGCAATTAATAGTAGGATCATTGTTTTTACACAATAAAGAGTGTGCATAAATATTGAGTGACTCTGTATGTGGTTGCGTTCTTACTGTAATTGAAAAAGTGACATAGTTAGTTTTAGCTGTATTAAGACTAAGCAAATTATTTCGAAGCCAATTACACATATGATTGAAACCTAATTGGGCATTTCTAAAGGCAGCGTTCCAGGATTCACCCCAAAAAACAAGTGCAGTATCGTCAGCGAACGTAAAAACTTTACCATTTTCTATTGGCATATCACAAAGTTGATTTATATAGACCAAGAAGAGGGTGGGCTCTAGGATGCTGCCTTGAGGCACGCCGTATGTGATAGGAAGTTGTTCACTAATATAATCTCCTAGTCTAACACATTGAGAGCGGTTTTGAAGATAGTCTTCGAAGAGAGACAGCTGTTTTCCTCGAACTCCAATGTGTTCCAGCTTAGATATTAGTAAGGAAACCGGTATAGTGTCAAAGGCCTTGGCTAGATCTAAAAAGATTGCCAACACCCTTTGACCACTATCCAGGTTCCTAGCAATAGTTTCGGTTAAATTATCAACTGCTTCTGAGGTTGATTTGGATTTCCGGAAACCAAATTGATTTATGGAGAGCAAATTATTCTTCTCCAAATATTCTACGAGTCTATTATTTAGTATTCTTTCAAGTATTTTTGAAAAAGTAGGCAATATTGAAATTGGTCGATAATTGTTTAAGTTAGTTTTGTCCCCGCTTTTGAATATTGGTGTGATTATAGATTTTTTGAACGCTACAGGAAAGCAACCATTATTAATAGATAAGTTACAGATATGGACAAGTAGTCCTGCTAATACTTCCTTGTTTTGTTTTACAATGTTTGCTGATATATTGTCACAGCCTACAGAATTTGTGTTTTTTAACGAGTTGATTAGTGATACTACTTCAGTCAAATTGGTTTCCAAAAGTACAAGTGATGAACATGTGGATTTAATATTATGGTATTTGTAATTTGTGTCTGTTATAATATTTTGGGATAAGTTTTTCCCTACATTAACAAAATGGTGGTTTAATTTATTCGCGGTATCCAACGGAAAAGGCGACATGAGTAATTCACATGGTACACTGTTTTTATGTTTTAGATTAGTAATAGAATTGATCACTTCCCATATCTTTTTAGGATTATCTTTATTTTTTTCTAGTTCTGACCGTTCATATATATGTTTTAATTTTCTTAGAAGATTATTGCAGAAATTTCGATATCTTTTATAGGTTGCTTTTAATATATCGTTATCAGGTGTTTTTCTCAATTTTGCGTGCATTTTATCTCTGTTTCTGATGCACCTCAATAAACCCGGCGTCATCCATGGTTTAATTGGTATTTTACGATATGATATTTTAATTTTGCGACTATTTTTATGTATAATCTTAGATATAGTGGTAGTTAGATGATTTGTAGCTTCATTACAGTCTAGCGAGTCTAAGACTGGCTGAAAATCAGTTGCTGCAATATCTTTTTTAATATTATCATAATCTATTTTCACTATATAACGATCCCGATTTTTTATCAATGAAGATTGTTTTGTTATTAAAGATGTCCATATAGAATCATGATCAGTCACACTATTTCGGATAATAGCTACTGTGGTTTTGAGATTAGATTTGATGAAGACATGATCTAAACAACTTTCTAATCTTGTTGGTAGCGTGTAACTTGGCAAAAAACCGTGTGAAGCCATTAAATTAAGATAGTCACTTGTGCTATTGTCATAGGTATTTTTTGGACACACGTCTATATTCATATCGCCAGTAATAATAATATGTTTAGTTTTACTAAGGTCGACTAGTAACTTATTAAGTGACTGTAAAAATACTTCAATATTGCGGAACGACGGTGGGCGATAAATAGATATAAGAGTAATATAGTCATTAATAGTTGACACCAGGCAGTTACCTTCGGAAAAGGATGGTTCATAAGTGTTGCAACACAAATTGTTTTTAATGTACAATATTATTCCATCGTTTTGGTTAGTGTTATTTACTGTGGATGTTGTAGTATAATGGTCTAAGTAAGGGAATATTTTATTACAGGATAGCCAGCACTCAGTCAAAACAATTATATCTGGCTCAGAGTGAATTCTATTTAATAGACTTGTAAAACTATTAAAATTGCAACCAATACTTCTGATGTTTTGTGTAAGAATATTAAAAGATCTGTTGGAGGGATACAAATAATCTTTACATTCCTCTGGAGTACATTCTATCACTTTTGAAGAGGACATATTATCAATATTAGAAATAGTAGTAAATATGTTATTCATTATTATTGGGGGAAAGTGAGACAGGGGATCTGGATATATATTCACTAAAAGAGGTTTTTGATTTCAGCCAGACTAAAACATAAGAAAAAATTAGTAACAGATTTTTTGTTTTGCCTGTGTTTATGAGAGGAAGTATTGATGCATTTATATGACACAAATTACATGTCGAGAGCTTTAGAGAAACATAATAGGTAAATGTGATAGTCAAAACGTAATATATACTATGTGTAACAATTGTATACTTAGAGTATAGGAATTTATAATTATATCTGTATGCGTCAGAAATGTTTGTAGTAAATAAGTAATGTATAGTGTATGTATATGTAGTGAAGAAGTACATAAGATGTGTAACTGTATAAAATTTATATGAGATATTTAATCTTAAAGTTGGCAAAATATAATTACTAAGCTTATACGAGGCATAACTAATTAGATGTGTGGACGTGATTGTCTAAAGACACATATATATGCGCGTGTAATAAAGTTGTTGTCTGTTTTATTAGGGGGTTATATTGTTAACTGGTATATGCTAATGCTAATAAATTAGTATATTTATATATATTAGTAATAGAATACAATTTCCTGCGGCCGGGCGGCCTGTCGTAAGAGGCGACAAAACAACCCACAGCCAGGTGGTAGGGCACATGCCCGACTGGATGGCTACCACCCCTGGTCTAAAGTACGTCGCCATAACAACCTTGAGTTGTGTTCCGGTATTAGTGACCAGGTTCCAGTCTCCCTTAAGAGAGCAGCAGCGCATTCGTAGCACCTTTGGTGTTGCAAATGTCCATAGGCGGCGGTAACCGCTTTCCAACAAGTGGGCCATCTGCCTGTCTGCTGAACTCCCGCAATAAATAAAAAATATGCCCGTGTTAGAATCGTATTTGTTATTATAAAAAGTAACCATATGACAGAAGTTCATATAACATTGAAACTATTGTAATTCTTTTATGATCGTCTTCTTTTGTTTACTTATTTATTGGCATACTTTTATATAGAGTTTGTAATATTGTAGTAATTAGCCAGGTGTTACGGATTTTAAAGTACAAGCTGATTCTAGGAAATTCGGTCCGCGTAACCGGGCGGACACATTGCATTTGTGCAGTATAAAAAATGACCCGATGGAGGGAGGGGGCAGTCGAGCGAGAACCATAGTGACGTACTTTGCGCGTTTTAGTGAATTACGACCTTCTGCATTACGTTTGGATTTGTTGTGTTTGGTTATATTTGTACCTGTGTTATACATGTTTTTATAGTTCTAATAAAGTCTATAATAATAATATCATATAATAATATAATATAATATAATATACGTAACAGACTTAATCTAAGTAGACAAAACAAATAACAAAACATTTTTAATAGACACAACAGATATAACAGTACTATAACATAGGAGATATCTGACTGAGCAAATATTTATTAAAAACTGAAGTCAGTCGCTTGCTGAATACAGAGACGACTGTCATCCCCATAGTTAGGATAGGTGCAACAGGGATAGTAGCTAAAAGCATAATTAAATACATATAAAAACTAGACGCTTCAATTGATATAACCATTTTACAGAAGCAGGCAGCATTACACGCCACAAACATTCTACGCAAGGTGTTAGGAGATACCGTATTTGTAAACAACACACACCTTAAATTCAACCACACATAACACAACTCAACAACCAGAACACACATCACAATGACCACACATATTACACCGAAGCGACATACACACATGAGCCTCGCAAACACAGACAGTTAGAGGAAGACAAAGAAGAGATACACACCATCCAGTATCAATAGTGGGGACATAAATATCTTCCTCCTTCTTCCTTCGCCTATCCACTGTCCACAATTTGCGCCATGATACGTATCGAAAACTTATGACGCCTGCACACACTTCATCCTATTATAATAATTCTTTTACGGTGCAGACTGTCAAACTTTGGAATATGCTGCCTCTTACTGTCAGAGAGGCCAAATCCTTACCAACATTTAGAAATTGACTCAGAAAATACTATTTGTCCACAAATAGTTATTTCTAATTTACCTAATTACATTTATTTATTATAATAACTTATGTGTTATTGTATATATATGACTAAATAAATATATAAATATGAAAATACATACATATATTAATATATACATTATATGTATGTATTTGCATATTTATTTCTTAAATTAGTTTGAGTATTTGTATATTATGTATCTATTGCCTTTTTCCTGCATCACCTATTTCGCCTGATTAAATCTCTGTTATTTAGGTTACCTGGAAGAGATCGCTTTGAGCGAGGCCGCCTGTTGTATTGCCTAGAAAATATTGTAAACATGGTCTGTTTTGTTGTGTCTGTAATTGTGTATTTCGGTGTGCAATAAAGTGTTATCTAGCTATCTATTTCATTTACCCGTGGCAACGGGACGGGATATTTATAAAAACCGACGAGTCATGAGAAAGTTTATTTCAAAACTTATTATAATATAATAATTGTAATGGCATTTTAATTCAAGTCCCGCTAAACTCGTAACAATATTATTCTATAAGGGATTTTGGATAACATTTTAGACATTTTTGGTTACACACTTTCGGGACCCTTGTAGCCTGGGGGGGGGGCGTACAATTGATACGACTTATACGACACTAGCTACAACCCTGACTAGTAATACTACGGTATGATGCGCATATAAAATACCAGCAATAATGGAACATTAATATTCATGTTGATAAACAGACAAAAATAAATTACCATCCCATTTTGTACGGCGTTTTTCTTCGATTTATTGTTGAATATAATCTCTTCACTCCGCAACCTGCAAACATTAAGATTTAGATAATTGAAGACGTGAGTGGATGAAGGTGATATGTCGCATATTCGGTTTTTTGCTTTTTTTGCGTAGATGAATGTTATAAGTCAATACCAAATGACTACAGACCTTAGACCATAGATATAAGGCATATTTAAGAAATAAAACGTTGTTAAAGGTGTTAAGTTCAGTTCAGTTTCAAATAAAAGTAAAACTTTGATCTTGATTTACTCAGAATCTGAATTATGCGACATATCACCTTCATCCACTCATGTCTTCAATTTTATTTTAAACTGAACTGAACTTAACACCTTTGCAACTCTTTATTTTTTTAAATATGCCTTATATCTATGGTCTAAGGTGTGTAGTCATTTTGTATCGACTTATAACCTTCATCCGTCTACGCAAAAAAAGCAAAAAACCGAATATGCGATATATCACCTTCATCCACTCACGTCTTCAATTACTAGCTGATGCCCGCGAATTCAACCGCGTCGTGAGGTTTTTTAACTATCCCACGGAAACTCTTTAATTTTTCGGGTCAAAAGTATCCTATATGTTGACTAGGGATATAAGCTACCACCATACAAAGGTTTCATTTAAATAGGTCCAGTCGTTTTGGAAATTAGCCCGTACAAACAGACAAACAGAGAAACAAAACATTTGAAAAAATCTAAATTAGTTCTATTCGACTTCAACCACCCGAAAAAAATCCGAGCCAGGGCTCGGTTTTTGACAATTTTTTTTCATTGTACAGAAATTCGACCGCTACAATTTTATTATATGTATAGATTACGATAATAATAATATTAATAATTTATTTGCTTTAGAAAATTGAGTATATCCATATTTACCAGTTTTTTATTATAAAATTATTTCAATGTTTCAAAGTTCAAATTAATTCACCGCACAAATAACAAACATACAAAAATACAAATATTAGGGCATTACAAACGCGTAACTATAATTATTATAAATATTTCTACTCAGATTTACCTTATTTAATTATTTAAAATGTAAAATTACTACAATAGTGCCTGCAAATGCAAATGTAACGCAATAGTTTATCATCTCTATTTATAAATGATTTTGAAGTGATAGACCTCCATTTGTAAGTGATTGTATAAGCTTATGCCTTATGTATAGGCTTATATATATATATATATATATATGTATATATATATATATATATTTATAAGCATATATATGTAAGCAAAGCGCAAATCAGACCAGTAATTCCCGAGATTAGCGCGTTCAAGTAAACAAACAAACTCTCCAGCTTTATATATTAGTATAATACGGCCGACGTAACTTGGCAAATGTGAACATAGGCTCTGCGAGCTTTAGAGCATGTACACTCGTGTGATGAGTGGGCATACGACTCGACAGTGAATACAATTGGTCGCCCTTCATCCCTGTATTTTTTCATTGCTTTGTACTAGTTGGTCACTGTATTTTCTTCACGAGTTTACATGCGCTAAAGTTCGCAGAGCCTATGTTCACATTCGCCAAGTTACGCCGGCCGTATTATATAGATGTATACATACGTTGGTGATCAGTTGAGACATCGTTAACCAGCGACTTTATTGTTTTCATAAATTGACTGAAAAATAAAAAATAATATCATATACTTAAAATATCTCGACCAACTGCGTGTCAATCACACTTAGAAACTTTCTCACACAACAACTTAAAAATAATGATTGACTTGTTGCGTGAGACTGGTGCCAAATGTAGATCTGCACTGCAGACCTGTATTACAGGTCACCAGTGCTCCACTCCATGGCTACAGGTTGTCTGGGAGAGATCGCTTTTTAGCGATAAGACCGCCCTTTGTACACAATTAGAATAAAAGGGGTTTGTACATTTTCTGTAATTGTGTACAATAACAAAACAATAAAGTGTTAACTATCGAAAAACTAAGTACATCGAGCCTTTACCGTCATATTATCGTAAGCGACTTTTGGATATAGTTTTTTATTGCAGGAGATCAGCAGACAGGCAGACGGCCCACTTGATGGAAAGCGGTTACAATCGCCTATGGACATTTGCATCACCAAAGGTGCTACAAATGCGCTGCTGCTCTCTCAAGAGAGACTGGATCCTGGTCACTAATGCTGGAACACAACTCAAGGTTGTTATGGCGGCATACTCCAGACCAGGGGTGGTCGCCTTCCAGTCGAGCATATATATAATATCCTACTAATTGGCTGTGGTTTGTTTTGTCGCCTCTTACGACAGGCCGCCCGGCCGCAGGTAATTGTATTCTTTCTTCGTTCCTGCACGGATGATATATATTAGCATATTTTTGTTGCAAAACGTATTTTAAACTCATATTTTGTTTCGAGACTTTCACTTTTTGATTCAGTTTGATGTCCATAGGCGATGATAACCGCTTTCCCTCAAGCGGGCCGTCTGCCTGTCTGCTGAACTCCTGCAATTAAAAAAAAATCTAAAAATTCGTGAATGTCAATCAAATCGACTTTTCAATACATCTACGAGTGGCGCCACGACAATACTGCATTTCATTCTCTTTAAATAAAAAAATCAACGAGTGAGGTGAGTCGAATCTAACCATTTACAAGCGCATTTTTCAAATAGCAAACATTCAATCGAAATCTTTCCAACAAAAAATATACTTACTTGAGCTATTTGATTTTTGCCTGCGTTGCCCTTCTACCATCGCACTTGGAAGTCTTCCTCGGTACGTGGCGGACGCTCCTTCATGCCATATGTGTCTAAATTATGGAATGAACTCCCGCGGTTTTCCCAGAGCGCTACTATATGGGACTTTTCAAAAAAGGTACCTAAAGTCTCAACGAGGTAGGGAACGCATCGGCTCCCTTAGTGTTGCAGATGTCCATGGGCGACGGTAGCCACCTACCACCAGGTGGTCCGTTTGCCAGTTCGTCTACTAGCAAACACAAAAAAATAAAAAAAACTTAGCTCCAAATTTCGCTTACGATAAAATGGCGTTAAAGGCTCGACATACCAATTATAAGGTAATGTGTGTGCGTGTGTGTGTGAGAGTGAGTGTGTGTGTACGTGCACAGTTTCAATAAAGATAAGACTTGTGTCAAAAGACTACACTCAACGGTTCCGTAGAGGCAAGTTGCGTAAAGGTGACGAACGTCCACTGTTCTCGTCATTTGACTACCGAACCACAAAAAGCATTTACCAGGCCATAAATTTTATAAAAAACTTACAATTTATCTGTTTCGGATTTCTGCAAAACGCTAATAAGAGAACTTCTATTTAATATATTTCTTTTAACTGAAACAAAACAAAATAGGGGCAAATATAAGGTAATCAGAGAAACTCAGTGTGAATTTCTCTGATTACCCTCACATGGTTCCGTGGACATTTTTTTATAACCTGAACCTTCTCTGGTCTTATTGATGATTTGACCTAAATATTGTATAATTGGGCCGATTCTTCAATCATCAAATAAAACATATTAGTAGAATAATATAATCTGACTAGATTCAAAACTGAACCACCAAATATTTTTATTCATGCCACTGTCATTTTTAATTTTCCTATGTTGTGTTTTATTTTGTGAATAACTTATATCTTATATCTAACTAACTATGTTTCCTATATTATCATATTTATTATTAATATGTGTTTTATTATTGTATTATGACTGTTTTATTACACAGTAATAAAACATAGTCACCAAAAAAATTGTCTTGCCCATTAAAGCTGCCCAGTGAATAATGTTTATTTAAAAGTGTCAAATACATAGCACGTATTTATGTATAACGATAATTGATTCTATTGTAATTTTAATTTCATTACGTTATATTGTGTGAATTAGTTATAAGTCAATAACGTTGAAGTCAAATTCGATACCAAAGTCCTTAATATTTAATATACTTAAGTGTTAATTAACAGGCAAATGTCAATGACAAATGCCATTAAAAAAAAATAGATTCCAATAATACTATCATTGTATCATGTATATTTTTAAAACTGCAGTATTCGTTAAGACTAATCGTGAATTATTTCACCAGCTCTCACAATAAGGTTCATCGTGACAAACGGGATCAAGATAAAGTTTGTAATAACTGCTTAAAGACAGCCATGATGATCAGGCATCCTAAGAGCATAGCTCCTGATCCACTTTAAAAAGTAGTTAAATACAATTTTGATAAATAAAATCTTATATTGTAAAACTGAACAGGCCACAATTATATTATAACTAGCTGTCCCGGCAGACGTCGTCCTGCCCGGTAAAAATAGGGGTTTGTCGCAGAGAGTTAATAATTTAGGGTTGTATTTATTTTTGTATGTTGTATCATAAAAAAATAGAAATTAAAAATTTTGTCTAAAAAATAAAATAAAACATTTAGGGGTGGACTACCCCTAACATTTAGGGGGATGAAAAATAGATGTTGGCCGATTCTCATAGATACCGGATAAGCACAAAAAATTTCATCAGAATCGGTCAAGCCGTTTCGGAGGAGTATGGCAACGAAAACTGTAACATGAGAATTTTATATATTAGATTACAATAGCTAATATTATTTTTGTTTATAATTATTATTGATTTATTTATTAATTGACATCATAAACATTTTATTATTCAACGTCTAATGAGACAATGAATTGACACTACAATAGCTTTACTGTACATACATTTTTCATAAAAAAATATTCTATTCTAACTACTGAAGTATAAAGACAGAAGGACATGACGATCTCATACATATTCGCATTTCGCAAAATGACCACGGAACCCAAAAAAACCTAACATTATAAAACATTCTTACAGCTCTTATATGGTATTTTGATGATGCTTTGAAAACGTCTATCCATCCAGGTACTGTAAAAAGATAAAAATAAATAAAAAATAATGGTCTGTAGTTTTAAAAATAATACGACGCAGAATCATAAATTACTGTTTTTAGATTTTTTCCCGTACCTATGTCTAAGGACGAAGCAAAACCGGCTGGGATACGACGCCGCACCGCAAAAATCTACGATGTCACACGCACATCCTAAAATTTTCCCATGCGTTACCGCATCGTGCAAATTTGTTAATAGTTATAGAGAGAGAAAAATATAATACTTTATTGCACACCAAAATATACAATTACAAAAACAGACCATATTTAGAATATTTTCTAGGATGAGTATTAACGGAAGCAGTAATAGGTCAGGTCCGGTGCAATCCATGTTGCATAAATAATCGAAATGAACTGTTGTAGTCTTATAAAGTTCATAAACGATAAACTGTGATTCAATTGTTAAGAAAGAAGATCGAAAAGTTCTAACGACCAAATATTACAATTAAGGTGAACTAGTTCAGTGACAGAATTGCACTAGAAAGGAAGGCTCACTTGGATGCCCGAATAAGCACATGAATATTGAAATGATTAGCGTACACACGTGCGATGTCCTATGCAATGAAATTTTTGCGCGGTGTGAGGTTTACGTGATGAGTCGTCACACGCAGTGGCTTCGTCCTTAGTTTCTCTCGAAACGACAATAGAAAGGGCTAAACTGCCTTTGATGAAAATTGTAGGGGTTAATAGTAAATTGTAGGATATATACAACCATATAAAATAGATTTTTCTCCCACATCACATTCATAATTAAAGACCTAGTAGTTCAGGCTAAAATACTGCTGTACTGCTGGCTGTAACTTCAGATGAATAAAAATTGTATTTTACTGAGGTTATATAGTTATTGCAATTTACGAAGGCGAGAGGGCTTTATGGTAAATATGTGTATGTGTATGCATGAGACCAAAAGCAGGAATATTTAGATGGCACGCCCGCAACTGATCCCTTCGCCAGACACGCACTTTATTGCACCTTGAATGTACATGCCCAATATAACGTCCGTTTGTGCGTCGTCCGTACTCTATCCCTTTTTTTATAAGGGGATGCCTAATAGAGGGCCATCAGCCGCGCGATGTGGGAAAGTCACGGCCAGTGTGTGGGATTCGTCAGGTGGGAATGGAACTAGCAATTCTAGGCAGAACTAACGATACTATTGCCACATCGCAGTTAGAGATACCCACTAAAGCCCCTCGGTATTCCGTCATTCGCTCTTAATGGCAGGGCCACGGGTATATCGCCCGTCCTCTATCCCTGCAGCGACGGCGAAAAAATATCAATTGCTACAGCCATGTCTTAAGAGGCTGCGGACTGTACAACCCACAGTCAAATCAGGGCAATTGCCCGTTAGGACGACTACCATCCGTAGTTTAAAGCATGGCGTCATAAACTCTTGAGTTGTGTTCCGGCATAAGTCGTCAAGTGCCCCAGTAGTTTGATAGCACCTTTGGTGTTTCAATTGTCCATAGGTGATTGTACCGATATTGCATGAGGTTAACTGCCAAACTAGCAGATAGATACTCCAGCAATTAAAATGAATATTTTACAGGGAAGTTATAAAAAGAGAGAATTGCTCATTGAATCATTTACGTTTTAACGGACTCTCTGAGTGAGCTGTAAGCAGAATCCAGCCATTCCTCCGCATCGCCGGATACATCTGCAACGTGAAATAAGCATATTAGGATCTTTAAAGATCCTTCCATTTCATCGTAAGCAAAATTAGGACTTACGCATATTTTTTGATGTAAAACTTATTTTAAACCATTATTTTGTTTAAGCCTTTCAGTTTTTGATTCAACCTAGTCTAATCTAACTCAAATCTAAAAGTTTTTAAGCAAAATAATAATGTAAAATACTTTTTGCTAGAAAAAATATGCTTAGGTCCAAATGACGCTTACGATAAAATAATGGTACAGGATCGATATAATTTTAAATAAAAGGGTGAAAGATATATATATATATTTTTTTTATTGCAGGAGATCAGCAGACAGGCAGACGGGCCACTTGATGGACAGCGGTTACCATCGCCTATGGACATTTGCAACACCAAAGGTGCTACGAATGCGCTGCTGCTCTCTTTAGGGAGCCTGGAACCTGGTCACTAATGCCGGAACACAACTCGAGGTTGTTATGGCGACATACTCTAGACCAGGGGTGGTAGCCATCCAGTCGGGCAGATGCCCTACCACCTGGCAAAAGGTATATAAGGTAAGGTGTTGTAAGCGACAGTTCCGATACCCTACCGACCGTTAATTTGCCTTACTCTCCTCTCTCTCTCTCTTTTCTTTCACCATATCGCAATTAATTGGGTACGGCACAATATGTCTTTTCCTCCCACACTATACTGACATACATCTGACATACCACAAATGACCATATCATCCTTCATACAGTCCGTCCATCTTTTTTACCAACTTTACATTTGTACCCAGCCATTTTATAGTTTAACATTCTTTCTCATCTAGGCTCAATATTCTACTTATAGTCTTGAGGGACTATGGGTAGAATACAATACAAATAAGTTAAGTCTTAGTCTTACATACCTTCACGCCAGGTCCATTTGCGGGGTAGGCACGAACAACAGAGCGCCACACAGGCCCATTCTTACACACCTCACTTGCTTCTTTGACATTCATAGCTCTTGTCATGCACGCTCGTCTGTTCTTAAGGCTCCTGACATCACCTTCTGCTAATACATGATCAATTTGATCATGGAAGGTGTGTCGTGGCCTTCCGCGACTTCTGCATCCATCCACTTTTGCATTGTATATCTGTTTAGTCATTCTTTCATCATACATTCTTTCCATATGCCCGAACCACCGGAGCATTCCTTTCCTTACCTTCACCCCGAAACTCTTTTAGATTCGATTATTTGTTGTAAATATAAATGAGTAAATTTGAAAACTGGCGAAATTTTTGAAAGAAAGAAAGAAATATATTTTTATTTAGGACACATATAAAAGATAACTGTATCAATATAAGTCCTAAAATTGGACCCAAACATCAATGCTAGCTGCTAAAGCCAGCGCTCTCTTCCGCCTGGGACCAGCAGGTGGAGTCACGGAGGACGATACAACACAATTAATATATCAAAGCTGTATAGTTTACGCAATTTGTAATGCAAAATAAAAAACCCACTTACTTACTAATACGCTTTTTGAGGAATTTTATCTATCTATCTTTAATATAGTTAATCTATTGAGAGATCGAGTTAAAACGAAAACTGCAAATGGGCTAATTTGGAGCAACAGATTCCGAAAATATCTACCACTACAACTGTCACGTTTTTTTTTTGTTTTTTTTAACAACTCTACGGACTCGAGTATCCGTATCCGTTTTGACAACTTAATTTCTAGTTTCAATTTTTAGAATTAAAAACACGCTTATTAGTTATTTTGGTTCTATTCTAATTTTAACGCTAAATTTATACCTACTAATGTAGAGTGAATCTGTTACATGCTGATGTTGTGAGGACGTGCATGTGCAGTGTGTGCCTTATGTCTATAATACCTATATATATTATTCTATCTAGTGCAATGTGTGTTGTATTTTCCTTTCTATGCCTGACAATTGTCACGTTAATAAGCTTGAGGATATACTCACCTGACTCTTGGTTCAATAAAGAGGCTGACAATGACTCAATCTCTTTGAGGCGAGATCTGAAACATTCAAAACCATATTACAGTACTAGCGGCTGCCCGGGACTTCTTGTGAATGAATGAATGAGTGAATGAATAAATGAAAACACTTTATTGTGCACCAAAAATTAAACTAAGTATACAATAAGTGTTGGACAAAGGGCGACCTTATCGCTTAAAGCGATCTCTTCCAGGCAACCCTAGTTCTTTTGCGTTTATCCTGAACTTTTCTAATAAGGACTGAACCGTTAACAACGTCTGTCTTTAGATTACGTAATAGACTCATATTGGAATCATTATCTGGGCTATAGTTCGCCGGGCTGGCTCGATCGGTTTGATACCACGCTCTCACAGAATATCGACGTGAAACGCTTAGCCTTGACCTAATCGTGTTTCGTAAGATGAGTGAGAGTTCCAATAGGCCCCTTCGTCCTCCCTCTATCCCATATTCTCTATTAAATTTCTCCATCCATTTTTATCCGTGCAGGAGAAAGAATACATTTTCCTGCGGTCGGGCACCAGAGGCGACAAAATAACCCACAGTCAGGTGGTGGGGTATTTGCCCGACTGGATGGCTAGCGCACCTGATCTAGAGTACGCCGCCATAATAGCCTTGAGCTGAGTTCCGGCATTAGTGACCAGGATCCAGTCAGTCAGCTGGACTCCTGCATTAAAAATAAAATCGGTTTATAAATCACCACTATACGAGTTTCATTCATATGCGTTCAGTAGTTTACAAAAAACATACGATCCTTGGTTGGAGCCATAACCCCAAACAAAGAAGAGAGAAATAAATAAATAAACTAGTAGCAGAAGTTTCTAATAGACATTTACAAGCGAATAATTGAGCTGGGAACCCGAACTCGAGGTAACCAGGATCATGGTATATTAAACAATGTAAAGAATACAAAAAATCTACCACTATGAATGTGGTAAGGGCGAGTTCCCATTGTGTCGAAACGATTAATTTATCGTTGGACGACTGTCGTCTCTAGCTGTTCCCATAATAACGATTGTTTGTCGTCAAAATTTTTATCATTTAGCTACTATCGTATTTTGCTGTTCTCATTGGATCGCAACGACATTTTATCGTTTCACGGCAGTCGCTTTATCGTTTACACATCATTAGCGAGGGGGTGTTAACGCGTGGCTACAATAGATTTGCCGTCACGATTTAGTTGTAACGATTTTTTATCGTTTTACGACTGTCGTGCTAGCCGTTCCTACTGTCATGACAATCTGTCCTCACTGCAAAAAATGTCGTAGACGACAGTAAATCGTGTCGTTCGATATGTGAACACCTCCATTTAAATATATAAGCCACGATTATCTGTGGTCACGACAAAATGGGAACTCGCCCTAAGTGTATCCACTACACGGCGTGGCCGCGGGGCAAACTCTAGTATCCGTAGGCGACGGCAACCGCTTCGCGTTAGATGGGCCGTCTGCCTGTTTACCAGCTTCACAATAAAGGAAAATTAACATTTTTGAGAACATTACTTACTCCGACTTTATGATGACGGGCAACTCAGAGTTGTTCCTTAAAGCCATATGAGCGATTTCCGTAGACGCGCCCAACTCTATAAACAAGCAACAGCTTTAATCATATTCAGTTAGAGAACGTTTTAAGGCTTCTTTATAGTTCTTAAGGAAGCTTCAAACTCAATATGAATAAGACCGTTAGTGCTGGAATAAAATTTAGGTTGCAAATCATTAAAGGGGGACGCCAGCAATGCTGGAGTTTGCCCTATACAAATGTTATAACTTATTAAAGAAAATATTATATATAATATTTTCTTGAATAAGTACTATATAATATTTTGGGGCGCTTATGAATCCCTAATATTGAATTTGCGTCATAAAATATTTTTATTTATTTTGAGAGCAAGCATTCGCTTAGGTTACATTGCGTTCAAATTTTATCTAGGCGCCAGTCGCCTCTGAATCTTACTTTCAAGGGTAAAAAAGTGTTGCTCTCGATATTGAGACAACATAATAAAGGTATAAATTTGCGCTAATCCGGCAGTGATGTTTCTGTTAAAGCGCCACAGACAGAATTACTTTCGCATTTATAGTATTGAAGTAGGGATTAAGAAGTTACCAGATAAAAAATAACCAATGGGAGTGTAGCATTTATAAAATGCTGTAGCAGCGAGATGTAGAGGTTAAATACTTCAGATTGCAGAGAGTATTATTCCGTGTCGAGTGCTGATGTAAATTGAAGTGAACTGATTTATTTTGGAAACGGTAACCTTAAGTACTAATATTAAGCAATCGTACAGCTAGAACAATATATAGCACAATGTGTGAGCGGGACGGATGATGTGCGAGCGAGATAGCTCCCGCGTTGTGCTAGTCGGTAGTTCGTTGGCCGCTGCGATGACTTGAAGTATGCAGCGCCTATACCAGGAGGCTATCAAGGGAGCAGGAGTCGTCACCCCTGTCGTCGAAGTGGATATGTTCTGATTCCCGGGGCATATTCAGGCACTTTTTGCGCTAGGATCGGACTGAGCATAACTACGTTCTAAGTCTCAGACCTTTCCCACTCAAAAGCGCGGGGCACATGGGAGGCGGGTGGTTTTAGTGGGTACTGGTCATTGGCCGGCCAATGATTCTGAGTCACCACACATGCTGGTCAAGTATGGACGGATTACCAAGGTAATCCCTTTATAGGCGATAGTATAGTGCGGAAACAGCATTTCCCCCGCCTTAAAAAAAATGCAGCGCCTATAACGTTTTACGATGTAGGTTTTGAAAATGTTGTTTACTAATTTTCAAAATTGAGTTATGTAAGGTTTCATATTCATATTGCATATTAAGAGGAACTATATATGCTCGAGTCCCACTGGCACACGGCCACATTTTTTGTTGGATGGTGGACAATTGACTAGACAAAAACTATTGAAATTATTGAGATGTACTTACCAGCTATTCTTAGGTCGCTGTATATTATCTTACTCTGTAATTCATAATAATTTACATAATTATAAAGTCATCATTTCCATATATTTTCCCTTTCAAAAGTTCAAGGTTTGCGATAACGCGTTAGGCTAGGCACAAACTAGGACTTTTTAGTTTGAAGTTTTTCATTTAAGAAACAAAAAAAATATGTTGTATTCACAGACATACACAGATTCCCCTCAATTGTTAAGCCCATTCCGCTTAACAGTACCTGTAACCCCCCTCTTTCCCCCTTTAAGAACAACAGTACTATGTGCTAACTCCCCTATCTCTTTCCCAAAACCCATACCTTATACACTCAATCATACCTCCCAATCATTACCTACCTCCTCAAGCCCAACAATCCCTAGTGAAAAGTTATTTACCCTTTAGCTGAAATTTACGGATAGGTAGATAGATAGGTAGCTATATGTATGGATAGGGAAAGAAATTTCTATAGCAATAAGAGAATAAATAGATCAACACTTAGGCATATCTTGTTCGCCTGAGAGAAAGCGGAAAAAAACTCCCCTATCTCTAGAATGTGTAGAATTCTCAACAGTAGCAGTGATGTTACTGACATCTACTTTGACTCCAAAAATTAATTTTATAAAAAGATTCGTTTAGCCCAAAAAAGTCTTAGATCATATATCCGCTCGAAATCGAGCGAGATAATAGTCAAACGCGAACTTATACAGTTATAAAAATTAGCATTATATTATTTTTTACAGCCTTTGCTGGCAACACGTTGGCATTGCCTCTGTGCCTCTAGTGTTGCAAATGTCTATTGGCGACGGTAAGCACACTGGATGAACTGGGCCGCCATCTTGGCTAGCATTGTGCCGAGACTGGGTCCAATTTAAGCCTTACTTTGTTTCTATTGTCTTTTTATTATTTTATCTTTATTTTTGTTCTGAATAAAATATTTTTCTGTTTCAGAGTGTGTTACAAGACTAAAGATCTCTGCCCACTACACCATTTCATACCATGGCCGTGCTAGGAACGTTTCCGGCAAAAAAATATTCTTTGTATTGAAAAGTATTAGACTATGTCCACTAGACCTTTCCGCCACCGACCAACGCCGTCGCAATAATTGTCGGCGAGAGTATTTTTTGCAGCCTTTGCTGGCAACGCGTTGGATTTGCCCCAAGTGTTGCAAATGTCTATAGGCGACGGTAACCAGTTTTCATTATTTGAACTGTCTGCCTGTGTGCCTACCACAGGCAATAAAAAGGAATCCGAATAAAAAAAAACATGCAAGTTGCAGTTTGTTTGAGTGCCGGCCGTTGCAAGTTTAGCTGGCACTGTAAAGAACACATGAACAAAGTGTTTTCGACTTCATAGAGGCAATCAGAAAAGTATTTATATTTAAATTACTTATTTTCTATTCTTGTTTAATTCAATTTAATATTAATATGGTATTTTTGAAATGACTCGTTTGTAAAACTTAAAAAATAAAAGCACTCACATTTGCATTTTCATATTTACGATGTTTTAGTGGCCTTGTGGGTGTCGGTTGCACATTCCTATAGATATAGTAAAAAATAATTCCAATTAATGCAATTAATATGGATGTATAAATAATACTTACTATACAGGTTTCATTTACGGATATGAAATTATTTCGAATTATCCAATAGTTACAGATAGTCAAAAATCTAACCCGTATTTAAAATACGGACTAGATTTATCTATATGCATTTATACTTACTTGTTATCCTTAACAACTGGACAATTCATTAGTTCTAGTAGCTCTTGAGTGACTTCTGTTGTGGTACCCATCTCTATGAATAAAAAGATCGGCGAATTTACACAGAAGATAGATGAAAGGTTGGAGCGAGTTGCTATATAAATGCAGTTTATGAGATAATTAGCTGCAACTAGCGTTGCCAGGTGTCCCGATTTGCGTGAGACTTAATAATTTGCAGTGTTCTGGGGACAAGTCCCGATTTGCACCTGAGCGGCACACTATAATTAGAAAATTAAAATATTTTAGTAATAAAACCTTAATTTTCAAGAAACCTTGTTTTTCTTTTGTCCCGATCTGTATATGTAACCTTAAATCTAAATTTGATTCACCTTCTACCCCATTTTTTTAACAAATTGGACCTGGCAACACTAGCTGTAGCACACAAACACACAGAGACGACAAAGTGATTTTTTTTTTTTAACTTTTGGATTCGCATTTCTATAAATAATTTTATTATAACTCACCAACACTCTCCGTTTTCATACTTGATATATTCTGAAATGTAAAAAACATAATAATATTTGATGGGGAATCTTTTAAGCGTATTTCGCGCACGGATGAGTATAAGATTAGCAGCTTAATTAAAAGTTTATATGGAGAAGAACTGCAGAAAGCTATTTTTTTAAATATAATACGTTATTATAATAAAATAAATATTTCGTATTTTCTTGTTTGATAAATAGTAAACGTAATTGAAACTACGTTGTACCGTAAAATGGGGAATAGGGATTAAGGCAGAAATGGGCATAAAACTAGGAAAGATATCGACGCTCAATAATAATTCTAAATACAGTAAAAAAAATCTTAAAAACAATTATACAAGTAGAATACTGAAACTTCTAGTGGCAACACTGAATATACGTTTAGCTGCAAACTGTTAAAAATTGCATTTTAAAATAACAATTTAATAATAATGGTGCCACTAAGACTCAATCGTTTTAATCCTAATCTATTAATATATCCTGTAAGAACTGTCTTAAACATGGGATTTGTCCCTATTCCCCTCATTTTACGGTAACGGTTTTCAGCGTTGGGATTTGTCCCTATTCCCCCATTTTACGGTAAAAGTTTTCAGCGCGGCATTTTATTTGATTTTTATTTCTAGGGTCGGCCACTTTTCTGTAAGTAAGGGTTCATTTTATAATGATTTAATTAGAATTTTTGTTTATGATTATTATTTATTACTCTATGGCAGCCTGGATACCTCGTTTGAGGGACGAGTTACAACCGCCCACGTCCTCCCCTCGTAGAACAGTGTATATAGTATTTCAACCTTTAGTTAAAGGCTGTAACTTACATTACACTCTGTTGTAGGTTGTTCCACGTGCAGCACTCTTTCAGCAGACACGGCCAATGCTCCACTGTAGAACGATCAAAGAAATATGTAAATAAAGGCTAAACAAAAGATAATGTAGTGTACAGCAAAAAACAAGGCGAAATCGCGATTCACTAGAAATACAAGACTACCTTCTCTTCCTTCGACAGCTAAACGCTGTGAATAGTCTGCACAGAGTACTTTATATATACTGGTATAGAGTCAACAGTCACAATGTATATACTATCGCACTCTATCGGTATACGACACTATTCAACGGCAAAAACCGTCCAGGAGTTGTAGTATTATTTTGATTTTTATATTAGACTTTTGGACATTGCGGGAGTTAATAATTTAACTCCTACAATTCCCAAAAGCATTTCCAAAAAATGTTTATTTGTTAGTAAATAAAGCAACAATTTAGCGGTAGCGTGATTTATTATGTTTCCTTTTATTAAAATATTCAAAGGCATACATTTTCATAACATCATTTGTATCCACATCTAATCTGGTGCCGTTACAATGATTTCCTTACAAGTTTTACCGCATCTGGGCACACAACAATCTCTTTCAGAAGAAGCCATAATCCAAGTCCTGAGAGAACAAATCGTTAGGCAAATCGGTGTTCAGTACATGCGGAAATCCAACGTGATCACAGAACACTAGTAAACGTGATAAGCGAAGTCTTCGGAGTCCAGGAATCAAACAAAGTTATCGAAAAATAATCAAAACACAAACAAAGTACATACATTCACGAGTGTAACTCGTATCGATCGGAATGTCTTTTTGATTTGTTAAAAAGAGCTTTATAATTTGAAAAAGGTGAGGAATAGAATTTACACACTTTAAAATATATTTATTAGCTGACATGGCTTGCAAAAACATAAAAACATATCAAATATTTCTTAAACAAGTATTAAAACAACTGCGTATAACGAAACATATTATTTTCTTTCATTTGGTGTTCAATTTGAGAACAATGACATCTACTGCAATACGTACCTACTAATAGAACGCAAAAAATCTCTAAGAAAAAATAATTGTACTGACTGTTAAGACACTGATAGTCTGTTTCGGTCAGCGCGCGAGTACAGTCCTGCCCCGATTATCATGCAATGTTCGAGAACATTTACTTGCAGTGCTTGTATTCTATAATGTAAACTTAATCAATAATTATAAAATGTGCCTCAAATAGTAGTTTCATTACACAAACTGACAACCATACACCACATACTCAGACGGTGGTACGTGAAACGCCCGTACCTGAGAGTAACGTTTTTTACAGCGAAGGTCTTGCTCCCTGAATCAGTGGAGTCTGTAAGACAGGACATTTCAATGACTCCCTTTCTGAGGTTGATCTTTTCTGTTCTCCTGTCTTGAGCTTTAACACGTGACCTTCTAAGAGATCTGGAAGTCATAGAAGTTGTTAATATCTCACATAAATCGTGCAGTTATAATTAAAAGTTCTCAAACATGTTATTAATGTATAAAAGATTGTGGATAACATTTTAAGAATTTTTGGTTACACACTTTCGAGGCTCCTGTAGACTGGGGGGCCCGTATCATTGAAGCGGCTGATACCGCGGGAGCTACGCCCCTGATGTAAGTTAATAATAGGTGATTCTTTATGGCGAGAAAAAAATGTGCTTATCTATTTTTTGTGAGATAAAAGTACCTGGATCTCGTTTTCTTGGTCGTCGGAGTGTTCTTGGTCTTCCTGACAGTACAACAACCCTGAAATATCCTCTGGGAACAGCTCGAGCAAAATATAACACCTTTGAACACTTCCGCGTTGTTCAGATCCGTTTCACTGCACACGTCTGGTATTCAAGAAAGAAAGAAAACCTTTATTTACAAAAATTGCGACGTAATTACATTCCTTATACATTTTTATACACAGAGCATATTTTGAAAATTTTTACGCCGCATTTTCAGCAAGGTTTGCACTCAGCATATTGCTGTGCCGGAGGAAGTATAACTTATTCGAGGTATAAGTTTACATTAATATGCAACAAGTATGTTAAATATGGGAATTGCCTAGGGAAAGTATGGTTTTGAAGACCTCTTAATATGTACATGACTAGTCTAGTTTCCACCAGTCATTTGTGCTGAAAATTCGCACGACATCTGCCCGACTTTGTTGATGATGCATGATATACGCTTCGTTTCTCGTTTGCGCAGTGCGCCGCCAGATAGCATGACATGACTCATAGCAGTGGCATTTCCATTCGACCCTCCTTATATTTTAGCCAATATAAACAATATTCTGATGTATATAAGATATATAACTGTTAGCTTTCATCAAAATCTTTTCAGTAGTTCTACACAGTACGTGAAAGGATAGCAATCCTCACAAACATTCTTGGGTATAAAATCTAACCAAGCATTAACGGAGAAAGAACAGCTGCCTGCTGCCGGGCGATCTGTCGTAAGAGGCGATAAAACAACCCACAGCCAAGAGGTAGGGCATTTATGCGTCTGGATCGCTACCACCTCTGGTCTGAAATATTCCGCCATAACAGCCTTGACGGCAGCCATGTTCCCGTTTCAAATGTTCATAGGCGATGATAACCAATTTCTGTCAGGGGGTCTATTAATCTGACTGCTGTACTAGTTATGTAAATGAAAGACTTACAGCATTTATGGCACTTCTTGTGGTAGCTGAACCGTCCATGGAGGGCAATGCTATCAGCTGCAGCAATCGGCGTTTGACAATGTTCGCACACCTCACAACTATAACATTACAAGCATTTTTTAGACTTCAGTTTGTCTTTTTATATAGCTTTGTGCATTGCTGGTCCACGCATCCGCAGAGCTGGTCGCTAATTCTACATTATGTAATATGTAAAGGCTGATTAATTTGTCCAGCAACTGACATTAAACGCGGCACCAGTACCGACGCCGAGATCTGAATGCTTGTTTATATGAAAACATCGCTGACTACTAGTCAAACTTGCAGCCAGCACTGGCTTCGTATAAAAAGTTTTTCAAGCCAAACCAGCGCTGGCGAGAATAGAGCGCCCGTCTTTTGTTCAAACCAGTAACCTCCGCTCGCATATCCCTCAACTCTCACAACGCCAACCTGTACTCAGGAGGATCTTTTAATCTTAGTATTTTAAGAAACAAAGCAGATGATCCAGTTATTGGTCTGTCGCTTAGACATTTTCTTGTCTAAAGGCGTATTTCTTCGTCAACTCTTCTAATAATAGAGGAGAAATGTTCTTTAAATATTTCTTTATCAACAGACCGGTTTGGTGCGTGTGCACGCCGCAAGAAAGAGACTAACTTGGCTTCATCTAAACAACACGGCCTAAGCCAACGATGGCTTGTCTGTAGGACTAGCGTCAGTGCACTGGCTCCGTACAAACTGTACTTGACTTGTGGCATGCACACGATCCGAGTATGCAGTCAAAGCCTGCACTGTCTTTTTTCGAATTTGAAGCCAAGGCTTGTTCATACGAAACCATCGGTGGCTGCGAGACTTACTGGCAGTCCGCACTGATTTGGATTTGGCCTTGTATAAACGAGAATAAATCCGGGATATGTACCGTGATTCCGATTCCATAGTTCGGACCGCTGTTGGCGACATCACACCCTTCCCCATTACCGTAGGCCTGCATCAGGGATCGGTCCTTAGTCCGTTTCTGTTCAGCGTGATATTAGACGAAGTGTCGAACAGCATCAGAGATGCGCATGAGCAACCTCCATGGTTGCTCATGTATGCTGACGATATCGCGCTGGCAGATTCGGACAGGTGGCGCCTGGTGGGACGTGTAAATGCGTGGAAGAGGTCGCTAGAGAACGGCGGTTTGAAACTAAATGTGGCGAAGACTGAGTACTTGGCCTGCAACACTACAGATCCCACATCCGTGCGCATAGGCGAAGATACGGTCGAGCGCACGGATCAGTTTAAGTACTTGGGATCTGTCCTTAGTGCGTCCGGGGATATCGACCTCGACGTCAAGGCCCGTATCACAGCAGCTTGGGCCAAGTGGCGTGAGGTGACAGGTGTCATTTGTGACCCCAAAACGCCGGTCAAATTAAAAGGACAGGTCTATAAATCCATCATCAGACCTGTCCTTTTGTATGGTGGTGAAGCGTGGCCTGTACTTGAGCGACACAAGCAAGAGCTGCGTGTCACGGAGATGAATATGCTGCGATGGATGTGTGGAGTGACGCGGAAAGACCGGGTCAGGAACTCCCGCATCCGTGGCAGTCTTCATGTCCGTGACATAGCAGACAAACTGCAAGAGTGTCGCTTACGCTGCTACGGCCACGTTTTACGCAGACCGGCTAATTACGTGGGGAACAAATGTCTAGCCATGCCGCCTCCGCCAGGTCCCGGTCGAAGGGGAAGGCCCAAGAAATGCTGGCTTGACGTCGTGAAGGATGACATGCGTGCCAATGGTCTCAAAACGAGGGATGCTGAAGAACGCGCGAAGTGGAGTAGAAAAAGCTTTCCTGCTTTTTCTACTCCACTTCGCGGACCCTGGGCGTCGGAGTGAACGCTCCGAACGTAACCGGGATTTAACGCTCGGATGATGATGATGATGAAACGAGAATAAAACACTCGTCTATTTTTCGGGCCAGTGACCTTCGCCCGTAGACCCCTTTACCCCTCGCGCCAGCATTGCAGACACGTGTAGACGTATTGCGCCATCCAATCGGTTTAGAACAGACGGGTTTGCTACAAATTGATTATATTTTAACGACAAACCTGTACACAAGAAAAATCCAGTCTGACTTGGCTTCATCTAAACTACACAAGGCAAGCCAGCGATGGCTTGTCTTTAGGACTAACGCCATCGCACTGGCTCCGTGTAAACCATTCTTCAGTCAACCGCTCACAGTCACTTATCTCAGAAGCTATTGGATCTTTATGGATGATATTCTCAATAAGGCATCAAGTTTATGCTGCATGTTATTTATGTACGTATGTGACTGTTAAATATTGGGATAAAATAAGAAAAGGTATAAATACTTACGCCATTTTGCACTTTTTTTGATTTTTATTCTTTATTATATTACATTTTTCTATAAATATTTATTTGAACCGAAGCTTTACATGTTTGTGTCAAAATGATTATTAATTTTTTACTTTTTATATGTAGATCATGTAATATCTATGAAAAGCAAGTAGTTCAATAATTATTGATATACGAAAATTGGCCAAGCGCGTGTCAGTCTACGCAAAAGATTTCGTAAAGGCGAAACTTTTTACTAACCAATTTAGATGTCCTAAATCCTTATACTTACTCCCACTTTTTCTGTTTCTGCTTTTCTCTTGCATTTACTTATCTCCGGTTTTCCCTATGAAATCCGCTGTCTCGCTCCTAAATAACCAGGTTTTTATAATATAACTAGCTTCTGCCCGTGACTTCATCCGCGTGGAATAATAAAAAAAAGTCAAAAAAATCCCTGGCTTTGAAACGTTCTTCATTAGCGCTCTGCCCCTATTGATCTGAGCGTGATGATATATTTTATTTATTTATTATTTTATTTTATTATATAGTCTATACCTCTATTCCACGATAAATGGGCTATCTAACACTGAAAGAAATTTTCAAAACAGACCAGTAGTTCCTGAGATTAGCGCGTCAAAGCAAACAAACTCTTCAGCTTTATATATTAATATAGATTAAATTAATTTTGATGCCGACAGGGTTCCATACATAAAAATGTTTTTCTTTTTCACTATCCTATCCTAAACTATACGAAATAGCGAGAAAGATAGTCAAAGTAATCTCGATGCCGATTTTGACGAAAACTAAATATTTAGCATAGTTTAGGATTCAGCCCAATAGCTCATTAGAAAAATTCACCTATATTATAAAATATATAACTCAAAAACAAATGTCTGTGAAACATTCGTAATTTTGTTAAGATTCGTACAATACAGATGGTAAAGCGAGAGCAAAGTAGCTAGCGAACACCTGGTGGGTAGCCCCATATAATCAAAATTCGTCAATAAATTAATAAGGGGCTGATGGCCGAAGCCACGAGGCTATATAAAAATAAAAGAAAAAAATACGTTTTTATATTTTTTATTCAATGTAAAAAACAACGAAATAGATGTAGGTACAAACGTGATCTCTAAACCTAACATTAATACAATAGGAATTCAAAATATTAAAGCATGTCGAAATCTGTCCTCAAAAAAAGTGAGCACCTTAGAATTTATTATCTACTTTACTTTCGTTACTTTAACCCTTAAGACGGAATCACCCCAGATTTGGTGCCCGAACTGTCTCACCCAGCTAAATGGGAAGCACCTCACTTGTGGTCAAATATAGATAATTGAAATGAACGTTTAAAGTGTTGCTTTCTCGCTCAAACTACATAGAATTTGTATTGGTATAAAAGAGACGATATAATTCTTTTGTTTGTGGCGCAGCAATTTTAATGGCAGCTGGCAGCTTGTGGAAAAAAATAGTATTAAAAATAATACTAACATTGGTCCCTCAGGGGGGCTAATATGGTATAATATAAATTTAAAAATCGAAATTAAAAATAAAATCTTTTGAATTCAAAGCAACCATAACTTATATAAATTCCTCAATTTAATTCATCTCGTGTTTGTATATAAAAATCGTAAATCACTTTTTTGGAGATCAGAGTATACCATGCATGCTTTATTTTACATATTTTTATAACTAATAGAACCATTCCAGCACCGTTTAGTTTGTATATTGTCATGTTTACAACGAGACTGTTACATTGGTTAAAACATTTACAATATTTTTGTATCCGAAAATATAATGAAACTTTCACCCGAAATGGTAATCATGACTGAAACTTTAATGACAAGTTTGCCCGAAACAGTATTCATGCCCGAAAGTTTAATGAAAAGTTTGGGTAAATAATAAAGTATAATGGGAATTTTGCCCAAAATAGTAATAATGGACGATGCCCGCACACAATCTTGTATGCTGATGATCACTAACTTCATTTGTTGAAAATATAACCCGTATTTTAAAGACCTCAAATATAATTTTAGGGTTCCAATAATTAAATTTAATATGAACAATTATCATTTTACTCGTGTCTGTCTGTCACTGCTCGACTCTCTGAGAATTCATTAGGGCTAGAGATATGAGATATGACACAATTACCACTGTAAATTTGAATTTAATAACAAAAATTTGTTTTGAAGTTGGACCGACCGAATACGAATTAATATCGATAATAATTTACATATGAGTTTAAGAGTCCTTCTCTGAAATTATAGCTCAATTATAAAAATATTTAACAGTGTTTCATTTTCATATTCGGACACAATTTAGTCGGTCATAATTGAAACTTAAATTTGATTTAATGACAGCAAAATCAACCCTTGTGCCACTATAAATTTATGGCTGGTTCCTACATCTTACTATTCATTTATATACCGGTTTAGAAGGTATTTCTCTCTTGTATGAAGCTTGTGTCAAATAACTAATCTGGGAATTAATCTGATGGGCGTGGGTGTTTTCCAGAGCATTTTGTCGCGGTCACAGTCTGCTGCGGCTCTTTTACTTTATAAAATAGTGAAACTGATATTAAATTTATATGATTTGTGGAATTGTATGATTAGGGTAAGATGGGGCTGACATGGTGACATTATCACTAAAAGCCCCCAAATAAAATAAATAATAAAAAAACTAGTACTAACGCAAATGAACCGTTAGTAAGATACAGGGCATTTAATCATCTACACCAATGAAACAATCGGTTAACAATTTTCACCTTGATAGCAATACTGCTGTAAAACTAGTTTACTAGTTAATTCTTAAAATATACCAAATATAATAATAGTATTAAAAATGTAAGGAGAGTTTATAATCACTGTACTAGACGAAAAGGTGGTAAAGCTTGATTTACATTTGCATTAGTCAAGTATAACTATTCGCAAACAAGTCCTTATCATAGTTAGCACAGACATCTACCTGATGAAAAACTTTATCACTTAACTAGAGGCCAGTCCCGGCTTCGCATGACTGGTTCAAGGCTAGTTTTTTTTACAACTTGGGTTCCATTATTGAAGTTTTAGTAGTGATCCCCATTTTTTTCTTTTAATCGATATAGCTCTCCCTGATTAACATATTACTCAGAGATAATGTAGCATTCGAATAGTGCAAGATTGAAATCGATCCAGTCGTTTTTGAATACAAATCTTTCCTTTTTATAATATAATTAGTACATTAAGACTGGAAATTCCTGTCTATGCGAAGATAACGACGTAAATTGCTAGTATTGCTGAAGTATATTTCAAATAGGGCGGTATGGCTGACACATCTGTAAGACTTAAATTGTATCTTTATCGTAGAATTTCCGACGAAATAAATATTAATGTTAATAATATAAAAATAAATTTAATCCTATTAATAAGAGTGTTATACTTGGAATCACGATGTCTATTTCTGTATATACAGTGTAAACTCCATGTAACGTCACTCGATTTAACGACAAACTCCCTTAAGCATTCAAATAATTTGATTTTGGTTGGTTTAGCTTGTCTTCCATACAATGATAGACTTTATATATCATTACACCCATTCTTAATAACAACAACAAGTAATAAAAAAGTACCTTTTAAATTGCCAACATTAGTAGACCTGCGCAGCTGTGTAAGTTTTTTTATCGCTTTATTATCCTATCCCCTAATAAACTCAACTGTCGGCATCATGCATACTAAAATTAGTAGGGAATTCCGAAATACCGAAATTTCTAAGTACTACTCCTTTTATCACCAAGATGCCTCAATATCGGAAGATATGAATAAAATAAGTAAAAAAATACAACAAAATTACTGATGCAGCAATGATGTCAGGCAAAAATAACAGACTTCTCTCCATTTAACGACAGCTCTATATAACGCCGGAATGATGTTCGGTGTCGTTATATGGAGTACAGTTACACTGTACGTAATAGCTTTCATACCATCCTATTTGAAATAGTCTGAAGTAAACTAACTACTTAACAAATGTAAATCAGGCTTAATAATAAGTACAAAAAGTCACAAGATACAAATCTAACACTTAAGTGACAGAGTGTTCAGTGAGTAAAAATTTGAATGAGATCAATTTTCACGTAAAAAAGGAGGAATACCCAATTTGAGATCAATTAATTGCTAAGTACCTGTTCAATAAATTCATTATTCTGTATCTAAAATAATTATTACGAATAAATAAGAAAAACAACAATTATTATATAACATTGTTATGCGCTCTTAACTACGATAGTATCTGCCTACACAATATTTAATAATACTGTGAAATTAATTGAAGGAATAAGAAAATACAAAAAATACACCCTGCGTCATGTTTTATGCAAAATTTCACTGTTGAATAGTTTATGCGTGAAGGCGACACAGACTCAAATTCGTATTTATAATATTATACTTATACCCTTTCCGAGCATTTATTATTAATTTAATTATCTATATATTTTTGATAATAATACTAAATCGTGTAATAAATATACACACATTTCAATTAACATATTCTACATGTATTAAATAAGTCATTTTTTTTATAAAGTAGAAAAAATGAACAAAGTCGGTTTTTATTTTCGAATCGATTACATTCGATTTATTTACATATAGTGTGGATGTTTTAATAGTCTATGTGGAATTTGACTCACAGAACATCACTATCGCGTCACCAACACGACAAAAACAATAAAGTACGACAATGATGCCACAATTCAAATCTCACAAATTCGTCACAATATATTATCTCGATATATATGGCCCTGGATAAAGTTACTACTAAACCTTTTATCCTTTGGGCCCATTATTCAAAATTCACAATAGAAATTTCGACAATTTTATAAACTCTATATAAGGACCTCATAGCACTATACAGAGTATTTGGAATTGGACGGAATTTTCTTCTACAAAGGGCTATAAGAATCGTGTCTTGAAATATTAAAAAAGACTATATGTATGTATGATTATTGTAAATAGAATTAGTATTCAAAGATTTTGAAATAAGATACTATTTGCAAAAAATAGTCATAATAAATATTGTTATTTTTATTATTTATTTCATTTTCTCTAGTTTACTTACTTATATTATAATTTTTAAATTACTGGCCCCAAAACTTGTAATCTACACTCAACTAACACTAATATATGATATAAAATACAGTTTCACAATAAAAAGTAATTATATTAAATACAAAACCATTTACAATAAACATTTGAAACAAAACAAAGCAAGTTGTTAATTACATTAAAATTACATTTTAAATCCGTGCCCGACTTTTTAATGATCGAATATTATCTAATATTGCCACCGAATGCCTTATATATTAATTTCAAATTCAATTTGATATTTAACACGTTAACCAACATTAACTGTCGTACTCAGAGTCGGATAGTTTATTATCTTTAAATAACAATTACTCTCTGATTTATATGGCTAAGGCTAAAATACACTTGTATATGTGTATTATCAACCAAAATAAATAAATTTGTAAACTACTTTTTCTATAAAAATATCGTCTATACATCGTACTAATACTTCTCATCACTAAATAGGCCTGTGGGGTTACGTCACACATTACGGTCTTATTCATATTGAGTTAGAGTGAGATTGTAGGATTCTTTAAAGGTTCTTAAAGAAGCCTAATTCAATGTGAATAAGACGAATAAGAATTTGGTTCCATTTTTCATTCAATTTTATTTTATAAATAGACAATAATATTCTGATATGGTAAAATTATTTTTAATTTTTCATATTCGGAAACTACGCTTGGAGTTGCCTGATCACAGGGATGACGTTTCGTCCCTAAAACTATGCTAACAGATCTGTACGAATATTCTTTGTACAGTTAGCAACACAAGTGCGACCACCGAGCCGCATCGTACAAAGCGCACGAATCTGCTCATCGACAATGGCGAACCCTGTGCATCGAGGGGCAACTTGCCGATGACATCATACAGAATTTTTAGCCTATTCCTTTTTTTCTAGCAAACAAGCAATCGACAAAAATTGCTCTCTTTCGCTTTCCTTTATTATTATCTTACAAACACATTCCGCACGTACGCTCACCACGAAAATCCGTATGAAAGAGGCACCAGACAATCCGATTGCTGGCGGTTGCGTCGGCAAATCCGATCGTTGCCGATACAGTGCACGCATTGTGAAAAACGAATGCCTCCTCTTCACAATCGGCCATGATTGTTACTCGTTTATTGTCCGTCATCGGCAAGGTAATCGTCACGATCATCGTACAAGCATCGACACGATGGTCCGTGTGCGATCGTGCACGCAACTACACTCGAATTCTCTTTGATGGGTGCCCGAAAAGCCGACAAGTCACCGATCGCCGCGATCACGATGGCGGTTAAGGACGATGATGGGCGACTACAGACGAGTAGCCCTCTACACGATCGTACTCGCGTGTAATCTTCTGTGATCGCCGATTGTGAAGAGGAGGCATAGCATCATATCAATGCACTCTGTGAAAACTAATCCTTTCGATGCGTTCGTTTGATGCGATGCGTTCGATGCTTACGATGCGGGCGTGTGAACGCTTACCGAACCGAACTGAACTGTTCGTCTAACGTTACCACGTTATAGTGCTGATAGTATTCTACAAGCACTCTCAGTGCGACAGTTAACGTTGTTATTACGTCTCCTCAAAGATTTCGCTAAATAAAATATATCTTATATTTTACATTATATCAAAGTATTACAAATATAAATGTTATGTATTTACTGGCCTTAAGTTACATAATAATGCCTTTATTTCTATCATATTTTAAAATTCTAAACACGCAGTGTCTGGACAATGAAGCTATTTAAAAAAATAAAAGGGGGTAGATAGACTACATAAACGACAGAGAACACGATGCAATTCATTTAACATTTCTTGTCTGTTTATTCGGGATTCACGTAAAAACTACGGGATTGATTACGATGATGTTTTCGCTGATCGGTAACAAATTCTTAGACTTAAAATATGCGCTACTTTCTATCACGGGAATCCCGTGGGAATTTCCCCGCGAGTGGTTTAAAGTCGGTAGTATACATAAAAGTTAGCTGATTTGGATCCCATTGATACTAAAACAATATATTCCGTTTTTTTTTTTATTTCCCGGAATTTCCTAACTTCATAACAGCGAGATATTAGGAATTGCTTGATATGATAGTTTCTATATTTATTACATTTAGTACAGATGTATCCGCAAGAGTTAACTTAAGACCTGAGCGGAATGCGCGCTCCCCTCCCGACCCCCGCCTTCTTACCGCTCACGCCATCGACGCGTACGATCGCGTGAGTACCTCGCGCTTACGTCATCCGAGCGAAGTCTCAAGTTAACTCCTGCGTTCTATATTCCATTTAGTAACATTACTTATCCCCCGTTTTTACGGGAATCCTCAGAGTTCATGTATTTTCATACTAAAAAAACCCATTGCCCTGCTGAAAATATCCTTTGATTTTAAATACTGGCAAAATAACTGTAGTATACGTTACATATCGTGGACGAAGTCACTGGCAAATCCTAGGGTAAATCTAAAATTAATGCTAGAATATACACATATAAAATATATGTACATACGAATTGAGAACTTTTCTCGAGTCACCTTTTTAGGATTGGCTAGTTTTTTATTAATAAAATATATAATTAACTTTCCTACATCATTTTTATACACATATTTTACTTATCTATAACACCAACACTGTTTACAATTAAGAGTTCTAACAATAAATTATTGTCAATAATATTGAGCAAAAATATTAACACGATCACAATCATAATAATGCCCTTAAATATACTAAATTACATTCTTACAATCTTATTCATATTGAGTAGGTTTATTTTCTTCTTTGAGGTCGTCAAAGAAGCCAACTTCAAACTTACTCTAACTCAATATGAATAAGACTGTTATTATTAATATTTTATTATTAAATATTGGACTAAATGTCAATGAAGTTCGACGTCGTAGCTTAAGATTAGCTAGACGGAAGCTGCCATAGGCGCAAATGTAGGAGAGCGTAAAGTTAGTGAGCGCAATCTCAAGGAGCGCTATCTTAAGTGTGCGCAATCGCAAATAGCGCAAACTTAAAGGGCGTATCAGAAGACACACAGCGTTTGATTTAAAACTTCCTCATAATCAAGGCGTAAAATTAAAAGCGACCCGAAAGCAGGCAAATTTGACTATTTCGAGGACAAAAACAAATGAAGCCGCGGACAGCCGCTAATCAATAATAAAGTACTTATTTATTAACCGCGCGGCGGAGAATTGCCGATGAGCACCGCTCCGTCTTCCAAGGACCGCATCACACTCTCGTCTAAATAGTACCGTTTGCAAAAACATTCCGTAGTAAATAGATCATAAACAATGGGAGTGAGCGAATGTTGTTCGAATCGAATATTAATATTATATCCGAAATTCGAATCGAATAATTTGAATTTCTACGAATAATTCGAAGAATTCGCGAGTTATTCAAATATCACTGGATTTTCTATTGTTTCCAATTTGAATTCAATTACATTGCGTATCGAAATATTCTCCTTACGATAATATACTTTTTGATTGAAATTAATTGATATGTTCAGTTCTGTTAGTAAAATAAAAAATCTAAATACTAATATTGGCAAGAGATCATTTCAATTCATTTTGGTAACAAAAACAAATTTACAAGAAAAAGGCTACAAAACAATGTTTTAAAATACTTTAAAAATTGCGAATAATTCGAATATTCGATTCGGAACGAATAATTCGTATGTTTGTTATTGTGCAATTGGCAAACAGAAAGACGTACCAACAAATGGAAAGTGTAACGCTTGCAACACCAGGGCTAAAGCCAACGCGTTGTGACGGGATAAAGAGGATAGGGCAAAGGATGTCTCACTTTTTTGTCTACGCTACTTGGCCATCGGCACGTGACGTCACGTTCCAAGTGCGACCGATATGTTTTCCTAATGTCGCCTCATATGCAAGCCGAGATGGTCCGACCTGGCGAACGCGCGTCTGCACAGCGGACAAGAGAAGGGCCGATGGCCGGTGTGCTTCCTCGTGTGTCGGGTGAGCTCGTCGGAGCGGGCGAAGCGCCACTCGCAGCCGGCCCATGCGCACGAGTACGGTTTCTCGCCTGGAAGGGAACATTGGAAACGAATGCTATTATGAATTATTGGGTTTTATACATAAAGAAAGAAAAATATTTATTTCAAATTGCGACTTACACGTTACATACACATAAAGGAAATGACAATAAAAGAAAGCCGCAATATATGAAATGAGGTTGACACTCAGTCTTTCGCTGTACCGAAACATGTTTCGACACAGCACTGGTTTTCAGTGCTCACCTCCATGACCTCATATATCCCAAGACCCACTATGTAGATAACCTAGTTCATTCAAAAAACAATATATACAAGAATAAGATAGCCTATACATTTTAGTCTCTGTTTTATATCTATACATGTAATAAATCTGTAGAGGTTGTATTTCTGTACAATGAAGAAAAATGCTAAAAATCGAATCAGGGGGATGTAAGAAGTGAAATAGAACTAATTTAGATTTTTTTCAATTTTTTGTTTCACTGTTTGTCGGTCTGTCTGTTTGTAAAGGCTGAGCTCCGAAACGACTGGACCGATTTAAATAAAAATTTGTATGGTGGTAGCTTATATTCCTGGTCAACATATAGGATTTTGATCCCGAATAATTAAAGAGTTCCCGTAGGATAGTTGAAAAACCACACCACGCAGACAAAGTCGCGGGCAGAAGCTAGTATATATATAATGTGATATTGTTATAATATATCAATAAAATAATAATTGTTGACAATTCGTTGGTATTTTAATTGTTTTTTTACTGACATTTATTTAGTTTTTTAATGACATTTGATTTTATTTATTATTCTAATTTTTCCATGCCTAACTGGGCAAACGTGACGCACATTTACTTTTTTGCCATCATGCATACTCTAATGTGTAAATACTCATGTTTAAGAAATAAATAAACTTTGATTTAACTCCTTGATAACCGACTTTAAAAAGGTGGAGGCTCTTAATTCGTATGTTTTGAAGTGATAACTTCTTATGGGAGGGTAAACCGCTTCTTTACGTAACGCGTCACGGCGCTCGTCTGTCTGGCTTCCCTTTCTCGCATGCATACGGCAGCGGTAGGCAGACTCCTCCTCTCACTCTAATTCACAACGCTACTGTATTTCGGTAATTAGATTAAAAATGATACTAATAATGTACATACACAAAATTCCAATGCACATATTCAAGAATTGTAACTACGAATAAAATATATTTTATAATCAATAAAGATTTTATTAATATATAACCTATTCTTACATTATCACATTAATATACATAAAATTTAAGTGGTTTAGGTTATAAGCTTCTCTCAAGTTAAACAATTTCAATATTAAATAGTTCATCTTAGACTAGTTTAAGTAATCACTTATGTCGGGCAGATGCACACTTTTTTCTTATGTGTTCGTTACTCAATTTCTCCGTCAATTGTGAACCGATTTATAAAAATCTTATTTTCATCGAAAAGATATACTTCCAAATTGGTCACCGAGATCTGATGAGAATCTCAGAAAAATCGAGTGAAAACATCAAAAATTGTTAATTAAATTGTAATTTTTTTGAACATTTTGATAATTTTAACAACATTTTAAATTCACATCCCACAAATTCGTAACACTACTGTCGTTGTATGGCAATAAAATTTAAAATGAGACTTCATAATTTTTAAATAAAACATTAAGGTGCCAATCATTGTCCTAGGGTGCCATTAATGACCCGCTACGTATATATACATATTCTTACCTGTGTGAGTCCGTTTGTGTGCTTTCAAGTGTGAACTTTTCGTGTAGACTTTATGGCAGCCGACGACATCGCACTTGTGCAGTCTTCTCCTTCTATCTTCGTTGTTGTTCGACTCCCTTTCTTCTGTCTTCACAAACGGCGCCAAGGGCCCGGATAACGCGTTCAAAGCCGTGTTTATGAGGAAATTCTTTATGTGATCCGTTTGTTTTTGGGGTGGGGGTGAAAAGGGGAATAGTGGAGGGAAGGGAAATTCGAGTTGGGTTTGCTGTTGGGGGGAGCTCGGTTCCTCTTTTGGCCTGAAACAATATACCGTAATTCAATAAAGGTAGTAAATTTGTATCTTTGTTAATATACAAAATTCGAATATAATATTGACATTATTTTAAAGCATATTATTTTATGCTTTAACCTTTGAATGAATACAAATTGTAGTTCCATTTGCCCACTTTCCTCTCTCCCTATCCCACCCTAAAGACAACACAATTTGGAGATCATCTTAAACCATATTATTTTTTGCTTTAATTTTAGATTGCATACAAATTATAGTTCATGTGCCCGCTTCCCTCTCTCCCTATCTCATCATAAAGACAACACAATTTAGAAATTATATTATTAAAGATTTTTGTTGTTTTATTTGTTATTTTATTATTAAGATACAAATAAAACCTTAAAAATAAATAAACTAAACTATACTACAAATAAAGCAATACTTACAAAATAGTATAAATCTATAAATAAAAAAATATTTTATTAAAGCTTATTATTTTATATTACCCCTATCATCGTACCTACTGCTTAAAAATCATGACAGAAATAATTTTAAACATTGTTTAAACAACAATTCATACGCTATTTAAGTCCCTATATAAAACTCACTCAAAATCTATGAGACTGCGACTTGTTATAAGACGATAAGAGGTATCGCAGTTGATTGGTCTCTCCGCTCCCCTATTATCATCCCGACTCCGATTTGCATACAATATTTTATTAAAGCTTATTATTTTATGCTTTAATTTTTGATTGCATAAAATTTATAGTTCCCTTTGCCAACTTCTCCCTCTCTCTATACCATTTTATCTTATCCCTTTAATTATATCCCAGAGGCTGGCAACGCGTTGACGTGGCCCTTGGTGTTGAAGATATCTATAGGCGACGTCAACGACGGTATCCACTTTCCATCAAGTGGGCCGTCTGCCTGATTGCCAGCTTCGCAATAAAACATAAAATATGGGTTATACCTATTATTATATAACATAACGTACTTATTAAAATGTTGTTTGGGTTTTCTCGCGCTTCGAAGATCAGGCGCGACTTTATTTCTCGGTATCTCGTGGTTCGATCTGCAATCAAGACGTCAATCAAGCATCAAACCACTTGCAACGTTGAAACTGATAATAAAACTACGTTTTAACGGTTTTAAGCGCGGTAATTTATTTGATTTGAACATCAAATAAATTACCGCGCTTAAAACCTTTAAAACGTAGTTTTATTATGTATACAAGTCGCGAAAACTTAAGAAAATATTATGTTGAAACTGATGTTAGCATGAAAAAGCCAGTAACCAACGTCATACATTTCAGAGGACTAGTCAGCGCCAAATGTCTAATCTGTGTCGCATTTTAACGTTTTAAAACGACATCAATCGAGTCCTATTAAGTTCCTTTGCGAATTTTCTCTGATGTGGGAAAACAAAGTTTTAAATAAAGAAATGTCAAAAATTAAAGACATACTATCTGTGTCGCCAACCAGTCATGCAGGATTTAGGAAATTTTCGGAGTTATATTTTTGATTAGGCGACTGTCATTCCTAGTTTTTCTCTTAATTAAATGATTTAATGTGATCAATCCAACTTCAATCTGTCATCTTCCTATCATGTCAGTCTCCAATCAATCTAGGTTCAATTTGATATTAAGAAAGTAGAAACTCACTCGTATTTAAGTTGTGTTGTCATGAATTCTTGCTTAAGCTTAGATGAGGTGGGTATGTCGCTATCTGAAATAGACGAAGAAAAATGATTAAGAAAAATATACACGAGTCAAGTGCGTGCCAGACCACAGATATTAAAGAGTACCACACAGAGATTAACATCGTCCATTGTTTGCATCATTTGGCTATGAATACAGAAAATAGCAATACACAAAACACCGTATATCTCAAAAACTACTCAACGTATATTGCTTTTAAAATTAGTTTTCGTTGACGGCCTGTGCGGTTGGCCCCAGAGTTAGTCCCTTGTATGTTACCCATAACACAAGCATAACCTTAAGTAGGTTATTTGGGGATATACAATGTGTGTTTGTCTACCTATTATTATTATCGTTAAAAGTAATTCGGAACCTCTACAATTCATTTTTTTTCTAAATTTTCCACTAAATTGACAGTTTTTCAAGGTTTAATTTTTTAAAGGGGATTAGGATTACATTCTATAACTTTCGAAGCAAATACCTCGCTAATTGACATAATTAAAAAAACATTATCACGATTTGTAAACATCTCACTACCCGAAACACCTATATACATTAAAATATTTTTTCAACACTCGGTTATAAGGACAGACGTTAAAAAACCCCTATCATCGTACCTACTGCTTAAAAATCATGACAGAAATAATTTTAAACATTGTTTAAAAAACAATTCATACGCTATTTAAGTCCCTATATAAAACTCACTCAAAATCTATGAGACTGCGACTTGTTATAAGACGATAAGAGGTATCGCAGTTGATTGGTCTCTCCGCTCCCCTATTATCATCCCGACTCCGATTTGCATACATATATTGTTTTAGAATAAGGAATTGGAAATCGAAAGTAGGGTTCGCAAGCGTGACGTCTCAAATTAAAACGATCAGTCTTATCAGATACACACAAAACCAATTAAACGTGCCCCTTGCGACATTACGGAAGTAATAATACCAATCGTAAAGACTATAACACATGAGCTACGATATAGCGTTTCTGAAACAGCAAATGCGGCATATAACAGACAGCGGTTTCCGAGCTGACCGGGATCTTGATTAAGAGACTGGTTCAGAGCATAAGTTTGTGTTAGCAATCAAGAGACACCTTTTCATAGATGTGTTCTCCTCGCGGCTCGATACAATTCGTCTTCTTTTGTTTTGGGAGATTTCGTTCTTTGATTTAATTTGAAAAATTATGTTTCTTAATATACGGATGTAACGACTAAGGAGATTAGTCGGTACTTCCCGCGTGTCTCCAATTTTTTTTTGCTACGGTAAAGTGAGGAAAATTTTGTCTAAGCCAAAACCTAACGGTAATCCCTACCCAGGATAGGAAAAATCACAATGTACAAGATGAATGAAAGAATATGCTTTATTGTTTTTTAAAAATTTGTTAAGATGGCTTACTATATATGCCCAACCAGGACAGTAGTGTTCCATACATCCTGACTCCGACTGTTAAAATCTATCTAAAAGTCAGACGATCGTGTGCGAGAATTCGCCAGATCAGAGCGGCACTAGCATCTTTAGGGAAAATTAAAGACGTATTGGCACTCCAGTTAGAGATACCCACTAAAACCTCTCGGTATTCCGTCCTTCGCTTTTAATGTATGGGTCACGCGTTTATAGTATAGCCCCTTCGCTGGCCCTGGCAGGCGGTAGCCCA
Source organism: Dendrolimus punctatus (assembly GCA_012273795.1). NCBI lineage: Eukaryota > Metazoa > Arthropoda > Insecta > Lepidoptera > Lasiocampidae > Dendrolimus > Dendrolimus punctatus. Next base: position 25,257,178 of record CM022527.1, read on the forward strand.
TCGGCCTCATCTACTGTCGAGAAACTACTTCTGTCTCCCAGCACCTTCATGCTATCGTTGCGTGGGTGGTGTTGACCAATATTACGTGTGCCGAAGGTAAGACGCTCTCCGTTGCCGACTAGTACTGTTCGTGTAAGTGAGTTGGGATGTACCCTCTCTCCCAGTCCCGCCGCTTCCTTAGCGGACACAAGACATCGCCGTGTCTCGGACAATGTGTCTTAGCCTTTACCGTTGCAACAGATGTCCACTCCGGTTTAACGGTAACAATGACTGCCGAATGTATAAATTCACGCGTAATTGTATAAGAGATTGTGAAGGCGAGGGTGCAATTCAAAAGCTTTCAGAAGGTAAACGACAATAACTATTGGACTAAATAAAATTGTCAATTATAATATATAAATGCCGCTGAGATAAAGTTTATTGTTAAGTAAATAAATAAAAACAGCCAAGTGCGTGTAAATCCAGACAAAATTCAATGTATTGGTGACAACCGTCCTCGGTGTTTGCCATATGTCTATGAAAAATACTTTACATACATACATAACTTCACGCCAGGTCCCTTGCGGGGTAGGCACGAACAATACTTTAAAATAAGATTTAATTAAAAATAACCCATATCATAAAAAATATTCCACGAATTTTGATGAAACTACCTTTTACTGACAGTATAAGTGTATTAAGCCCACTTTGATATTTTTGCGAATTATACATTGATTAAAACTTTTTTTTTACTCGTACTCTAACAGACTGAGCACTTATCTGCAACACCGGGAAGACCCATGCTTTTCTTCCTCGCTGACACTTTATAATCGATTTTTTTTAGTTCGAGGGGATGGGAAAACATTTAAGATGCGAGTACTAACCAACCACCTAAATAAAAAAAGTCTTGCTATGAAATGACATTATGATTTTTCAAAATACATTTTTCATTAATTGTGTAGCAGCATATAGGAATAAATAAACTTTAAAACCAGAGCTAGTACTAGCTACCAGGGATAATAAAATTATAAATTTATAAAACATAATGGCGTAAGACCTACATCATCTGTGCCTGTTGTTGAGCGGCCTGAGCCTTCGCCAGTCTAGCTCAATGAAACGCCAAGTTTCGTTAATCAAATAAATTTTGTAAACCAAAAATTTCCATCATTTACAATCCGAGTGTCTAAGATCGGCCCTCGATTGGTCCGTTGTATATTACCCATAACACTTGTTGCGTAATTTTCTTAACTTATGTAATGTGTTTTCATCTGCCGAGGATAATTTAAACCGAGATTCCGTTGTCATCAATAACAAGATAAAACCCTAATAAAATACAAAAAACAAATGTAATATTTTACTCGCTCCGCTTTTGAACTTGCGCCCCTCGGCAAAGCTGATCAGTAAAAGCGATCTAAGCAATAAACGGGCTACTGTGCTGCAGTGGTCTTGTTATCAGACTGGTTCGTAGTGGCCACGAAACGCGCTAGTTGACAATCAAAGAATTTAGTTACAACACAGCAGAAAGTCGCGGTGGCCTAATGGCCAAGATGCTCGCATCTAATCCAAAGACCTGGGTTTAAATCATTATTCTATCACAAATATATTGTCTCGGGTATCAATCAACATATAACTTTTTCTTCAACTAATAAAAAGCAGGCTGCAAATTAAATTGAAAAGTAACCAGAACTTTCCAGAATTTTCCGCTAGGTGTATAGTTAGAAAGTTAAAGGGAAGGCAAAATTATGAATGTATTTGATTTTTTGGTTGGAAAAATTGAAAGAGTTGGCAACTCAGCATTGTGCTGCATTAGGACTATAGAGACTACACTTTCCTATCAAATTTCATACATGTAGTTTTTCTTTATTGTTCTGAGAAAAATGACTGACAAAGACAAGACGTACATAACGATCCTTATAAGCGTTCCCTTTGTGCTAAAACACCTACGGAATTCTAAAAACTCCTCAACTGACTAGTTCAGTTGGGCTGGGTAGCGTTCGGTAAGTTTCAATAGGTGTTCTCGTCGGCCACCCTCCAATACTTTGATAACGGAAGTCTTTGAGCAGTGCGTCCTCCCCGTCCTGAGCTACAAGGCCGAGACGTGGAAGATGATGGTAGGATTGGTCCACACGTTCCAACGTTCAACTGGCTATGAAGCGAGCTTTTTTAGGTGTTTCACTTATTAGAAATGAGGATATCAGTAAGAGGACCAAGGTAATCGACATAGATCACAAAATTAGCAAGTTGAAGGGGCAGTGGATCGGATAGTGGATAGTCCATGGAGCAGACGAGTCGTGGAATGGAGACCGTGTCTCAATAAACGTAGTGTCGCACGCCCTCCAGCCCGATGGACCGAAGCGTAAGGTCGCCGGTAGGTGCAGGAGGAAGAAGTCGGAAGACAGGGATAAGTCGCGCTGACTTGGGGAGGCCTACGTCCAGCAGTGGACTGCGATTAGCTGACGACGACGCGACTGATTTAGATCAAAGTAATTTTTATTGAAGTATTGAAAGTATCCTTGAACCCGTCGAAAATAGTCAACCGTTTTTTGCCATTTGCTTACTGAATCCTAAAAACACTTGAAATGTTATGAACATAATGTTTTTGAAATAATAATAAAAAGCATTAAACAGTGGCTGGAATTCGATAAAAATAATAACAGAATCGTTTCATTTAAAGGTTAATATAACTTTAAGGTGGTTTCTTTAATTGTTTAATGCAATTATTTTTATTATTACAAAATTGTATATTCAGTAGTGTAATGTTTTCGGTAGTCGCCTTGGTCATCGCCTTACGATGGCCGAAGAGAAGACAATCATTGTTCATATAATACAAAATACAAATAAAAGGAATAACTTTAACTAAACCTTATTTATTGATATTAGTAATATAACCTTTAATAAATAATATTATAATCTTTTTATACATAAAAATGAATGTTTGTCTGTATGTCCTTTATAGAATCGTAAACTATACATTTGATTATGTGATTATTTTTAGCAAAGTTCTGGTGCATGAGCCAGAGGTTTCTGAGCTGGTTCACAATTGGGCCCGGTAGGTGGCGCTACTGTCAGCACATCGATTGCAGCTTTTCCGGCAGTACGACGTCTGCCGGGACAGCTAGTATAAAATAAAGGTGGCAAGTGTTAATTAGTATTGTTAAAATTTAATTTAACCTACCGCCAACTTGTTTATTTCAATTATTTAGTTTTAATGTCTTTATGGTTATTATTTACTCTATGGGAGCCTAATCTAATTTACCACCGCTTCACAACATGTTGTGGCTTGGAGAGAAGAAGCGGCAATAAACTCTTCAGTACACATGCCTAGCCCTAATAATTTTATTATTAAAATGGGTGAAAGGGTAAAATTAAAAGAAATTATCAATTAAGTTGGTTTATGTTCCAGTGCACGCCGAAAGAGCTCAGTGTCTCGAGATCTGGCAGTTGGTTTTTCGTGGGTCTTAATAATTTTGATGATCTCCAAGTAAAAATTTTAACATGTCAGCAATTCAATGAATTTATTATACCAGAGAGTCTAAAGAGGTTGTTTTCGCAGATTAATAGAATGAACATAACAAGTTCCACTGATAGTTATCAGTACAACCTGCAGAAGTTAACTTAATACTTCGCTTGGATGAGTTAAGCGCGAGGTACGGACGCGTCCATGACAAAAGCGGTAAGAAAGCGGGGGTCGGGAGGGGAACGCGATAGTATATCTAGACACGTCTGAAATTAACTAAGCGAATTTCCTAAATCAAAGGTTTAGGTCCTTTGATGTATGTACGACACATTTATTATCAGATTGCTTGTCTCGAACTTTTACATCCTAGACATAAAATTTACCCTTTTGTACTCTAATTCTTTGGGCCAAATAAGATATTTTTATTTGTAAAACCCTGATTATAACCAAGCCTTTGAATTCATTCATATTCATGAGATAAAGTACTAATTACAATATTATACGCTTGATTACTTGTTCGTGAGCGGTTAATAAGCTTTTTGTAAAGCGTCACGGCCGCTTTCAATGTACAATAACTAGCGATGACCGCATTGTAACTGATCCAATGGATTTAACGTCATTATGAAGAAATCATCGGCCAAGTGCGTATTGGAGTTAGCACGCTAAAGAGTTCTGTAGATTCGATGACCGTCCATTGTACTCATCGTTGCAGACAAATGACCAAATGACAAACCATAAACAAGTTATTGATCGTATCTTGACCAAACTAATTTTCGATTAAGAGCTTTTGTAAGCACTATCAAAATTATACACGTCATGGTAAAAAGTAAGAGAGGGAGGGGCACAATTTTTACGACATAATCTCCACAACGACAGTTTCAAAACATCGCTATGATTTTTCAAGATCGGATTGACGAAACCCCAAAAATGTCAACCTGAAAAGCCGTAAAGTGACTAACGTATCTTTCGGGCTCCAGTATGGGATAGAGGTGTTGGATAGGTAGTGTACAATGAGATAATGTGATAATGTTGGGGTGACGGATGAGATACGAGCAATATGATATAAAGAATGATATAAAAGGAATGTCATAGAGGGACAAGAGACAGAAAACATCGGATAACGGGAAACGAATCGAGTAAAACATGAATGCGTTCGTGAAGTTCCTACGCGCAGTACACAATTATAAGGATGACAGACGAAGCTGAGACAGTTTTGCTACCTCACTCAGCTACTCTCCAATCTTGCATGCCGTCTCCTTTTCGCACAACACAACGTAAGGTGTAATCAACGTTCATATTAGACTGAACCTGCACAGAGTCACAGAACTTCAATGCAATAAAGAGTTAGTATAGTGGGGGATAAGGGGGAGAGAAAAGTGTACTTTCAGAACTGTTACCTGTCGTACGAGACACGATTTGATGAAGGCTAACAGTTTCACGCCGAGATCCTCTGAGAGCACAATAACACGCCGATCGAGCTGGCCGATTAAGAGTTGTATCAAAATGATGATTCCCGCATCGCTCTACTACGTCTATGATTTCAATAATATCCATCAAGTTTTTACTTATGAATCCGTAGTCAAAGACAATGAACGTTCCTTACCCATAGTCCCTCACTTAATAAACACCCCTTACCCGTGTTAGTGAATCTCCTGAGAGCAGTCGTGTCTGCATCGCGTTCTCTTAAAACTCGTGCTAGATCATTCAAATTTTGGTTACAACACCACTGTTTAATGTTCATTATTGTTACCAATAAGGAAACTGAAACACTCTCAAGAAGATATAAGATTTCACAAAAACCCTGTTTGCGACAATGGACACGGGAGATTCACCCGCGTGATAATTAACCAACTTTATATTGGTTAGAAAGGTTTAGTGGGTATTTAGATTTCACTTATAAGATCAGCTTATAATTAGTCAGTGCAAACATGAATCAGTGAAGGGTATCTTGTACCAAAGACACGCGTACATGGTGCAAGCCATGTTACGTTGCGATTTAATGCCGTTTAGACCACAAACAAGTTTCTGAACTGACTCTACCTTCTAAGTTTATACTCTTCGGTTGATACGATTGGTAATTAATAGATACAGGGTAAACTCTACTATACTATGTCACTCCACCCATTTATTGGTACTGTTTTATTGTATTATTACGAGCTACAACACTCGAATTAAAATACTGTTGGAATTGGAGTTACTATAGAATTTATTAGAACTACACAACACATATAACACAGTTACAAATATAACTGGACACAACCATTACAAACTGCACAATCCAATAACACGCGCAAAGTCCGTCAATATATCACTTATCAATTTGGCTATATTCATCTATCCCATAGCAACGACGTCTGTTATCGGGATAGAAAGTATCCTGAGTTTTTAACCCGGGATAAAAGCTCTGTGCTTAGTATGATTTAAATCTGTTTGTTCTTAATTCCTAATATTAATACAAATTCAGAATTTTAAAAAATCAAATAAGTTCGTGTAGAGAACAATTTTTGAAAGCCATACATACAAGTTAAATCCACTCGTAATCTTGTTATAATAGGTAATAGGAACAGCTCACCAATATTGCGCATGCGTCTCCTGGGCGTGGGAGGTCTTCGCTTCACGCTTAGGTCCACTGGCTCCATCTGGATAGGAGGTATGCAAGCCTGTAACAATTATAAATATAATCAATGTTGATTATTATATCTTTACTCGTTGACAAACGGTCTACCTGATGGTAAGTGGTTGCGGTTGTTCATGGCCATGTGCAATATCAAAGGAATCGATGCGTTGTCTACCTCGTTGAGACTTTAATATCTGTTTACTCCCTTTTTGAAGAGCCTCATATTTTAGCGCTTTGGGAAAACTCAGGGAAATCAGTCCAAGGCATAGACACGTATGTTTTATATATTGTTTTATTATACTCATTTATGACCGCTTGCGGCCGACTCATTAGCCAGGTGTTTCGGATAATGTCAACTACGATACGGGCACATTGCATTTGTGCAATATAAAACGAGCAGGCAGTCGAGCGAGAACCACGATCAAAGCGAGACGGACTTTGCGCGTTTTACTGAATTACGACCTTCTGCATTACTTTTGGACCTGCTGTGTTCGGTTATATTTATACCTGTGTAATACATGTTTGAATAGTTCTAATAAATTCTATAGTAAATCTAACGGCATATTAATTTGAGCCTCGCAACTCGTAACAACACCGTCAGTAGGTGTGGTTCATAGTTATACATAATTATGAACAAATGTGGTCCGTATTTATCTTCTTTAGCCACTAATGTAACTCATGCCTTAAACGAATAAAAACACGATGACCTATATATCAGAAGTGGTTTATTTTAAATGGCGTGCCATTTCGTGATGCCACTACGGCGCATCGTGTGTGAAATTCAATGCTGTTAGAGAAAGGCGGCGTGTCTTTGCAAGCGAGGAAGTTTTAATCGCTAACGCTATTTATATAAGCGGAATGAAAGGTAATAACATGAACACTACTACAATTGAAAATTGTCCAGTGTATAAATTTACATGTTATTATATTATTATTCCGATTATGTTTTTAATATTAATTTAATATTAGTACTGACTGAACCGATGAGAATTGTTAATTATAATATGTACAACATTTTGCACGCCCTAGAGGCAAAAACATGTGAAGCTATGAAACAATCCTACCATCTTTTTTATATACCATGTTTTATGCAATAAATGATGATTTGATTTGAAATTTAAAATTTTGATGTTTAAAAGACCCGAACCAGTTTATAAAATTTTTAACCGATCATATAAAAGTTATAAAACGCATAATATTATTCTTCGCTATTTTATCGGGCAATTGTAATAATTCCTAAAATTCAGCTCAACGCGTCCCAAGACTCAAAGGGCGCGGGTTCGATCCTGGCCGGAACGCTTGCACCACAGACAGTTTTCTGACCTATTGTGCATATTGCTACAATTACCACGTACTAACAACGGTGAAGTAAAACATCGTGATGCAACTTGCACCTCGACATAACCGATATGTCAAACCTGCCAAGCCGTCTCGGACAAGCGTAGCGGGTTTACTGTCTGTTCCCCGTATAGTGGGAGGCCTAAGCACAGCAGTAGAACATTTATGGGTTCTTATCATTATTTTTATTCGGCTTTAATTCAGACTGTTCACTACTGTGAACAGTCTGAATAGACTAAATTTCATGAAAAATGGAACTACTTACGTAGTCATAAAAAAAGAAGGATTATACCATATTCGAGAATAGAAACAACGGAACTAGCAACTGGACGGTAGTAGACGATATAGTATCAAACCTTCATGCTTGCAATTTGAATAAATCGTAGTCAAATCATAACAACGAATGAAACTATGTTTTAACAGTTTTTAGCGCAGTATTTTAATCGATTTTTAATTCGACGATTTGGGCCTAAGCATATTTTTTGCTACAAAAGGTGTCTTTAATTATTATCTTGTATAAATAATTTTTAGTTAGATTAGACCCTATATTAGCTATTTGAGACCCATCCAGTTTCAAATCACGATTCTAAAGAAGCTGCACTTCAAAAATATATCCAAATGTCACTTACAACAATAATTTAGAAACATTCACAATGACTAAAATTATAGTGTATTAGTTAGTTTGACGCAAAATAATATATATGGTATAAGTATTAAACAATGATTAATGCCAACAAAATGATAAAAGTGATAAAATCTACAAACAGTTAATCTGCAGCAGTCGAACCACTCCTTATCGCATTTTAATGGCAGACGATTCCGCAAGAGCGATGCGTCCGCGATTGCGTAACGCGCGCTGTGCGGCCACGCCCTTTCCCACAAGAGTACAAACATTGGTGCAATACGACATACTTAGAGAACTGCATCTTCAGTACGTGACTATAAAATAATGACATCGCCCAAGCATTAAATCCCGGATGCGATAAGAGCATCCCGCTTCGGAGTCTCGGGATCGTCGTCATACTATTTAAAAGTTTTTGGATTTAGAAAGAAAAAAGAAAGATATATTTATCAAACAGTAAACAAATTGAAACAGAATAAGTCCTAAAATTGGACCCAGTCTCAGCATACGCTGACCAATTAAGACCAGCGCTGTTCTTCCGCCTGGAACCAGCAAGTGAAGTCACGAAGGACAATACAACACATATAATAAATAATACATAATGAACAATGCAATTCAATAAGATAAAAAACTATAACATATTTAAAGACAACATTAAAATAATGATAAATAATAGAATAGAAACGAATGTAACAAACGTAAACTAATCATGTAAATTAAAAATCAAATAGCACTTGTGTCTTGTCTTATATTAGCCGGTGCAATTTGGTGTACATTCAAAAATTTCTTAAGTAAGACCCTAAAAAGTGAAACTGAACGAACGAACATTTCTAATCGGTGGAGGAATATTATTCCAACACCTTGAAGCTGCATAGCGGAAGCTTCCGCTGAATGCGGTTATTTTGTGGCGTTCCACAGTAAGCTGAATTGCACATTAAGAAAAATCTATGCATTACTATGTTTGTAGATGACGTATCAGATCAGGGAGCCTGTCCAGTAGACCACCTACTAAAGCTGATTTACGTTGTTCCAGCTATTAACTTGCTGAGGGGACTGACTTCTAAATATTCCGTCGGGTATATTAAAACCGACCGAAGTCAGACTTGGTAGCGCTGTACGGAACTCGAAATCAATTTACATGACACCAGTATGAAGTCAGAACTAGCTTCCTTCGAATTTGAACCAAAATACAGCTTTTATGAACTATGGACCAAATAAATTGCCAGAGAAAAATTTACCCAGAAAGCTCGTTGCATTGCCCTCTGATCACTAATAGTGTTAGAAGTTCTTACAGATTTGTTTGAATAAGCCAGCCATCCTAGAACCGAATGGCTTGGTGCGCGACGATGGCAAGAGACCGGATGGGATGTCACTTATTCCTTGGAAGATGGGAAGGCCGCTTGTGTGGGACGCGAGATGCGTTGACACTCTGGCGGCATCTCATCTTCCAGTGACTAAGTTAGGGGCTGGCAACGCTGCTTCAACAGCTGAAGATCTCAAACGACGCAAATATGGAACCCTAGGAAGGGGTTACATATTTGTGCCGTTTGGAGTTGAAACTTTAGGTCCGTGGGGTCCATCGGCAAAGGGTTTCTTCAAAGAAATTTGTAGGAAACTCTTTGATACCACCCATGATCAGAAGGCTGGTTCGTATTTCGCGCAACGAATCAGCATTGCCATACAGCGTGGCAATGCAGCCAGCCTTCTGGGCACGCTTCCCTCTGGCAGCGATTTGCTACATTCTTTATACTAATTAATCTATTTATAATTTAGTTTATTTTTAAGAATTTTTAATAATCAATATTAATATATTCTTTGAATAAATAATTTTTCCGCGAGACCCCAACCCGATATTTCGATCCCAAGCAGCATAAATATAACAAAGATCAATTGAAATTGTATAGAAGTAAGTACTTTCAAAATATAGACCGAAGTAAGAACAGCTGCTTGTGTATTTAAACATAAATCCAAATTTAGCAATAGTAGAAAATAGAAATTCAATGCAAAATCAGATAAATGACAAATCAATAGATCAATTACGCGATATATAAAGCCTAAAGCTGCGCAGGAGTCGGTTCCATATTCAAATCGGCCACCATTTCAAATTAGAGCGTTCGATTTTCAAATTTCGAATTTGGAACGGTTAGTTGCTACGCTATTGGGTAATAGGGTTTTGTAAACAGAATCTGTTAACGGCTTGTAGTTTATTGGTCGGTGATGTTCCCATTTTGAAATTGTAGCGTAATTACAATATCTCGAGTACTAAGGGCTACGAGATTTAATGCTCTAATATTACTCTTAAAGGGACATAAATTAGTGTTTTACTCCATAGTTTTTTTTTTAAACAAATTTCTCAAGAAATCGGTTTCGTATATCAACTAAACGCAGTAGAAATAACACTAGCTTTCTAAGTTTTCTGTACTATTACACACAATGAAAACTATTTTTCAACGCTTTTAAGAGGCATCTTGATTTAAATGTTTATAAACATGATAAAATAATTAATATTAACAAGTTGGGGGTAGGCTAAATTATAGCTCTTTGGATAAAAATAAAAATCAAATCAAATACCACGCTTACAATGGTTAAAATTTTATTTACTAAATACAGACGTAAAAAATAAATAAAAGAGTAAATGTAAAAACGGATAGGTCAAATTAAATTACGGTGTCTTTGAAGTTCGTACACATCGTTGCACAGAACACAAGATCTTACGAACAACGCTGAAAGAGGAGTGCTGCGCTCTCACTCAGCCGCTATCCGGACTCGTATTCTATCTCTTTCGCGCTATACGCTGTTAAGAATATTCATCGTTAATAATCGACTGCACTTGCACAAACTAAAACTTTTCACGACACACATTTTAGTTTCGCGAGTATTGTAGTCCTGTTTATTCTTTTTATTAACTACCTACTTACCTCCATTGCGGGCAGCACGGCGCCGTCGCGGCACCCCGCGCCCACTCTTTCATCCTACACAAAGAGAAAAAACATTGTTAATTTAAATAAGCAACTAAACCAAAAAACTGAGTTTTTATTTTACTATTTTATTTAATTACTAGCTGTCCCGACAGACGTCGTCCTGCCCGGTAAAAAAAAAATAGGGATGGACTACCCCTAACATTTAGGGGGATGAAAAATAGATGTTGGCCGATTCTCAGACCGACCCAATGTGCACACAAAATTTCATGAGAATCGGTCCAGTCGTTTCGGAGGAGTATGGCAACGAAAACTGTGACACGAGAATTTTATATATTAGATTTGGGGGTGACAGCTGTAATCTTAAAAACTAGGGTGCATATCTATAAACAAGGAGAAGCCATTGATGACACAGATGGCAAAATATATATTTTATAGCACAATGTTTCAACATTAGTGGATAATCCACTAATAGTCTACGCACAATTCTTTTAAATAATCGACACACCCACAAACATATTCCCAAGCTAAGCAAGTTATACTTGTGTTATGGGTAATATACAACAGACTTCTCTGCGGCCGATCCCAGACACCCAGACCATAGTAAATAAAGGAAAGTCCACTTAAAAAATTTAGCATCAGAAATCGAATCCGAAGCCCCTGCGTTACAGTAAGTTAGGAAAAGGCTTAACCAACTCTATCTGTCCCAAAGGCCGTCAGTAACGGCCTTATTCATATTTCATTCATATTCATATTAAGTTAGAGGAAGATTCACGTGTTCTTTAAGAAGCATAACGAATCCTTAAAACTTACTCTAACTCAATATGAATAGAACCGTAAGGGTTTAGTAGAGGTGACAAACGAAAACACATAACAACACGAGAACTATATTTAATATTAGGTATTGGTGTCTGGATGAATTAGATACTACTTGAAAATCATCAGTGGACATTGGGGAATACTAGAAAATAATAAGAAAATTATTTATGTGCTCAAATGGTCTCTCTATGTGAACATATGATAATATTTAATTGTTTCATATTTATTAAAAAAAAAAACAGCGAGCCTTTTGGGCACGCTCCCCGTTGGCAGAGATCTGCTACATAATATATTTTAGTTTAAATGTCTTTGTTTTTTTTATAAATATGAATGGTCTCTGTACATGAACATATGATCTCTCTATATGAAATAACTAGATGCGCCCCGCGGTCTCGCGTGGTATTTCAAAACCGTCATAATTACAAAATAAAAGATTTTTTCTAAAATAAAAGTAGCCTAAGTTACTCCTTATTACATCAGCTACCTGCCCAATAAAAGTCCCGTCAAAATCAGTCCAGCTATTTCAGATTCAGAGAGCCGGAACAAACAGACAGACAAAAATTGAAAAAAATGTTATTTTGGTGTATGTACCGTATATATATTCATATGCGTGTAGTAAAAAGCGATTATTTCAATATTACAAACGGACACTAGTTTTATTTATATGTATAGACAACTAAGCTAGCACGAAGGCAATCATGAACTTCGTGGATCTTGTTTAAACCGATGTACGAAATTACTTTTTAATCTCTACGTGCCCATACAGACTCGATCAGGAAATTTCAGGCTCATGTTCCAAGTCACACCTTCCTGCAAAATATCATCTATACAAAACCGAAATTTTCTAAAGAAATACACATAGACTAAAACTTAAACTAAATAAACTTTGTTATATGCTATGGTCTGGGTGTCTCCAATTGGCTCCAGAGGGGTCTGTTATAACACTTAACTGTAATAACTTGTGTTATGTGTAATATATATATTAGCGCAACTTGTTAAACTTCGTAATATACAATATGTGTATTCGCTGCCAATTATTATTAATATTAAATATCCCTTTATAAAATTAATATTACAGTAACTGCTAGGTCAGCGTAATTAGTTTCGCAAACGACAATAGTCGACCGCTTCGCCTTTAAGATGATTTTGTCGGAATATCCCACGAAACATCGTTAGCAATAATACCCTTCGAACGTAACCAAAGATCGTCGGATTCCCAAACAGTTGTGCCGGTTGCAAAACAACGCACGAAAACGGCGAAACGCATCTGCGACCGTCTCGCGGTCCCATCGGCCAGTGAAAGCGCAAATGCTAAGTTCCCACGATACAGTTACCATACTGTCGCACCTTCTAAATGCGTGGATATGGAGCGGCCATAACAGTATATGGTCAACGACACGCTGGCGTTCGATATCGGCAAAAGTGTTGTAGATTCGTACTACACTGCAGCGTGAGAATATAAACACTCCAGGGAAAGACGAACTTGTCAAGCCACATTGATTTTGAGATATCAAAATTTTAAAGTTTGGAGAATGTGCTTCGGAAACTCATAAGATTCACAATAAAACAAAAATATAAGTTGAATAAAAACGGTTTATTATTCAGGAAACAAATTTACACTCAAAAGTCAAAAAGGTTTCGAGAAAAAAATATCTTAGTTCTGACTTGAGTTTATTTTATTTAGGTTTTCGATATATTTTTGATTTTTAAGTGTAATTTCGTTTCCTGAAACACTATGTCACTTTTATCCTGTTAAATCTGTTAACAAGGAAAAAGTGACATATCATGTCACTGACAAATCTGTTTTTTTCCCTAAATTTTTTCGAACGTAACAGCAGAGAGCCTTACGGCGCACCACAGAAAATTGTTACGATCGCCTGTGGATCTTTGCAACACAAAAGGTGCTACCAATGCGCTGCTGGCCTCGTACGGGAATATGGAACTAGGCCACTGATGCCGGAACACAATTCAAGGTTGTTACGGCGGCATGCTCTAGACCAGTGGTGATGCCCATCAAGACGCGCAAATGCCCTCCTGCCTGGCAGTGGTTGCTTTGTCTCCTCTTTTGAGAGAATAAAGAAATCCCGACACAGCGTTCACACGTGAGTCCTAATCCCGAGAGAACGATATCGCGGGCTCAGATAGTTCTAGAATAAGCGCCTAAGTGAGTGAGGCAAACGTGTTCAAAGTAAGGATGCGCCTGCGCCGCTACTGGGTTAAGGTCGAGCTAAAATGGCCGTCTGACACGCCTAGTACCTTAAGTACTGCACGCAATTATCGATATGTATTACTGTTATCAATAAACCCTACTTATGGCTGATTGATATGTCTTTTTATTCATTCACTTGCCATTAGAACTTTAACACAACTACTATAGAGCTATGTCAAAATTTTAAGAGTGGGTAGGCGGTTGTACCTTAAGTAAGAGTATAGGGAACCTGCAATAAGACCTTAGTGGTCGCCCAGTGGCCGAATGCCAACTGTAATTTATTAAATTGATTACATTTCTAGTAGATAAAGAATAAAGTTCGGAAACAGTTTAGAGATTATATGCTGAGTCTAGCTATTATTACACCATAACTATTGTTACACCATCATGTCATTTCTGTCGGAAACTACTGAGCGTATTATATTGAAATCTATATATTATTACTTGAAAATTGACTAGGTATGTAGTCTATATGGCGCTAGACAACGACGTAGTAAAATAAAACCACTAAACAACTAAATATTAGGAGTGGGAGTGGCTATCATTATAATTATATAACGGAGAGATGTGTCTTAGTGACCTTTTTATTTTACTTTTAAACACTTATAAAGTGGAGAATTTTGAAAAACATTGGGGTCGTGAAGCTTTAAACATAATTTCAACAAAAATTAAGTTTGGACAATATGCATTGAGCAGTTTTCAAGATGTACATACATATTAGGCTACTTTCAATTAAAATAATGGTTAAAGACTTTCTTATGGGTAAGGTAGCCAAATGATGAAAATGATGGTCGTTTGTCGTCTCTATCGAACTCTTTGTGGTGCGCGGACTGCGAAGCACTTACCCAATGTATTTTATAGCATTTCAATCCGCGAAGAATAAACTGATTAAGGAAATAAAAATGTAATTAATTCCAACGGCCTTCGAACTGACAAATGACCCGCAGCCACAAGTATCTGAGGCCATTAAACAGGCTGATCGCGCCTCCGTTCTATTATGAGATGTTGCGAAACTTGAGATGCGCTCGTTACGTTAAGGCGAAGCTTAATACGATCCTTGTCAACCAATCAGTTCACTGCTAGGACTAAGATTCTTCAAGTTATCAAGTGTTTTGATCGTGCGTGAGTTATTGGTCCTTCGGGCTGAAGGGCGTGTCAGATAACGAGTACCAAGATTCTTTTAGTGAAATCGTCGTCAACTAATCGCAGCCCATTGCTGGATATAGAACTCCTTAAATTTGCGTTACATAGTCCTCCGTTTTCTTGACCTTGCGTAGGCAAGGTCATTCGAGCTGAAGGGCGTCCCAGGTAACGATTACCCAGAGGCTTTTAGTGTGATCATCGTCTACTAATCGCAATCCACTGCTGGATATAGGACTCCCTTTTGCATCATACAGTTGTCCGCTTGGGTCATCGGTCCTTTGGGCCGGAGGGCGTCTCACGTAACGATTACCCAGATGCTTTCTCTACTCCAGGACTATCTACTCTACCGGTCATCGGTCTTACAAGCGACATGACAGGCCCACTGCCACTTTAATTTGCTAATACAATTGATAACCTATGAGAATGGTTTGGATTCTAGTCGAGATTTTTCAACAGCATTACGAGCAAGAGAGAGATGTGTTGTCCGGATTTCTAGGCTGACTTTAGCTCTTTCAGTTCTTGAGAGATAGAGCGAAAGGTGTCATTCCGCTGGCTATTCTGTATCAATACAGAACTAAAGAAGTTCTTCTAAGCGAAAGAGTTACATCTCTCCTTTCTGTTTAGTGATCCGTTTCTCACAAGTCTATTTAAGAAGGAAGAAGGTATAGATTTGGAAACCTTCGCCTTAACATGTTTAGGTATTTATAAGTGCTCTCGATGTTACGAGAATCACGTTATAGCAAGGCCTCGAGACCTCTCCCTCGTTTACGATTTACTAAATCAAATATACCTAACTTATCATATTGTTTAATGTTGGTTACAATCTATTTTACTCTCCACTGGCTTACCATACCATCGGTAGAAAATTAACAAATTTCAAAGTAATGTATAAAATAACTCTCTCTTTCTTTCACCTTCTCCCAATTACACGGGGTCGGCACAAGTGTCTTTTCGTTTGCGTTGCTTGCAAACTGCGAATAAATAAGCAAAACTCAAACATACAGACACTACTTCTGTTCTTTTCCGACAAGCATACATCTATTCTATATCATGTTAACAATTTACAATGTTAAAAAAAAAAAAAAAAAAAAAAAAAAAACAATTTAGCAAACAGTTTCAGAGAACTCAGCCACTTTTTAATACATAAATTGTTTATAAATGCATGTGTGTTGAGGTGATGGAGGCGGCGGCGCCACGCCGGCGTGGCTTTTTTTTTATTTGACTTAACTTTATGTTGTTGGTCCGAAGACCTCACAACTTTACCGGGGTTTTTGGGGCGAGCGCCTTCGCAGGGCGAAGGCGCTCGAGCCCAGGGGCAACTTGCTTGAGGGAGCTCCCTAGGGAGTTTTACCTCGGCAGGACTGTTGCCATGAGAGGGAGATGAATCTGATGATGCCCGCCAATGGGCGACACAATGAGCTAAATGAGAACGGGTGACGGGTAATACAAAGCCCGAGAAGAAGGATCCCGGCGGACCGGGATCGGCGGTTCGCGGCGGCCCACGCTATCTTACTGCCGTTTCGCAACGTGTTATGGTTGGGAGAGAAGAAACGGCGAAAGAAACTTCCCAGCACCACGCCTAGTCTATCCTGTGGGGGGGGGCTAAGTCTCCTGGCGTCCCTCGCGAGGACGTGGAGAGATCGTGATTGGCGTTGTCTGAGACGCCGCCGTCTATGTCTGTCTGTCGGTGCCTGCCAGCCTGCCGCCCTAACCACGGGCGGGCTGATCCGGGCCAGCCGTTTTGTGATAGGCCGGCGTGGCGCACGTATCTGAATTGTACCCACCTTCCAATTTAACATTATTTTTGCCATGCGACTTTCATCCCTCGTCGTTGGATTTGCAAACAACCTTTGTCTTCTTCCTCTCCATTTTTCAGTTCACTTGTGCAACTTTCAAAGATCAGAATTCATGAATAATTATTTATTATTCAAAAAACTTACCATGAAAACCATTAAACGCCTTTGAACAGATCCGCAGCTCTACATACTTTTCTCTTGTTCTGTAAATATGAAAAGCGTTGTATTTTTAACCGCCAACAAAAACAGCAGTTTTATAAGTTTGACGAGTTCTCTGTATGTCTGTGGCATCTTAGCTGCCATACAAATGGACCGACTTTGATGGGGTTTTCATGTTTGAAAGCGAAAGTAGTATAGTCCAGTAATTTAAAAAGGATGGGGTGCTTGACATCATATGTTACTGAAATTTCATTATTAGTATAGTATGTCTTTGAAGACCACGGGCCATAAAGATGGCCCGGACATTGGAGGGCTTGCGCGGGGACATGGAAAGGCCAACACGTAGAGGCCCTTTGACAAATTTAATGTAAATGGGGCGTGACATTGACCGGCAATTATCTATGTCTACATCATATAATAATGCGCCCAAGAACAAACCCCGGCCAGTGTAGGAGTATTGTGGAAAATCAGGACAACAAGTACCGGGCTACTGGGGTGAACTGCTAGTGGTACTAGAGGTGTGGGAATATGGGGACTATGGCGTCTGCCCGTCGCAATGTTCCCCGAGAACATGGAAAAATGGGCAGGCGGTGACTCGCCACTCCCTGCATGGGCCCCAAAAAATGAAATAGAAGACAGGGTTAACATGGGTGTGAGTGGCTAAGGGGTGTAGAGAGGTGGGCTGCAGCTTCACCGAAACTACTTCTGACGTGATGCCATTTATCATTTCCACCCCTGGAGCTTGAGTCTTAGCTCAAACGATCTCCACTCCGTGCCGTCTAGTTAAGGCAAGCACGGAGGCCGGGCTTGCCTTGGCCCCCGGAGTTAGGTACGAGGTATCGCTACTCACCTAAAGCTTCGCTTCAAAGCCCCCCTGTGGGTAGTAGTATTATTATTATAGTAATAGGGTATTGAAATATAGTAAAAATGCTTTTCAGGATCCCATATTCTGAATATAAAGATGTAAAGTTTCAATGAGAATTGTTAATAAATAATATAGGGAATAATGCTTAGTCTGGAAGCCGATTTCGATAAAATCTAAATCAATCACCCTTGGAAACAACACACAACTGTATTATTATACCAAATCATAATGTAGGTTGTAAGGATCAATTTCTGTGAATGAATGTTGAATGGTAAAATTTAAGAAATTTTGTAAAGCATACAAATTGGCTCTAAATGCAAACTTAAGAAATTCATGTGTATATGTGGTGTCTCTTTCACACTGATGACAAAGCAGGTAAGTTTATAATATTTTTGTAAACATGTTACTTACATAACCACCTCTACAAAATATTTCCACTATGTATATAAGGATGCATATCAACTTATCAAGTGACAAGTTTTAACTTTAAAATACTCTCCTTTACAGTTCAATTAATGTAAAAACATTAACATAGGGCTGCTTTTGAAGCTAACTTAGATTTTAGTATGTAAAATAAGTAAAATAAAATCATACTTACAAAATGTCATGTGATGGGAAGACAATGGGAATGTAGATAGTCTATAAAATCTCATGTTTGTAATAAAACTTATTTTTAATGTAAATATTTAAGTTTCTAATACTGGCCTTAAGCAATTAATACTCTAAGTTCACATTTTAAAAATAAATACAAAAATACTGGCCACTCATAACTTTTCTACAAAAGTTTTATATTGGAACTTTTTAAAGGTGTATGAGACAGTCTTTGCACTGACATATTTTTTTAATTTAATCTGTAACAAAAGAAGATCATAATTAATATTTTTAAAGTTAATTTACAATAAACTATTATGCTTAGGGGGCTTAATTATACAAATTGACAGTTTTTAAAATTTATTAGTGAGTTTAAGAATAAAAATAGACATAGTAGTGGTTAAAGCACTATGTCCTGGCTGGGAAGCACACACAACCAATAATTCTGACCAAATTACCAATTGGTGACAATGAAGCAAACATCAAGTAAATCAATTCTTGGAACAGATCACATCACATAAAAAATAAGAATATATGTAAGCAGGGCTTTTTTGTGTGGGGGCACGCAAGGGACATTTCGAAAATATCAAAATAGCCAAAAAAACTGATAAATGATAAAAAAAATTGGTAAGCCTTACAAAAAAATGGGTTTTTTGGAGTGGAGTTAGAGACTTACAACATTCAAGAATTAGAGTGGCCCCAAAAAAGAAATGACAAAAAAAGGCCTGTATATAAGTATTATATAATATGTTTGTTTAATATTAATATATTTTTATATATTAATGTTATTGTATATTATGTATTTTACATATATTTTATTTAGATATCTCTGTATGCATATGGTTTTGTTATTATGTATATATGTGTGTAAATATATACTTATTTCACTTATTAACTTATGTATATATTTATCACACTTTTACACACATTTAGTTAATATTATAGAAAAACCTGTTATTAGCTCTACAATATAAGTACTTTTTTGTTTGTTTGAATTATTGTAATATGCATTGTTGATTTTTTTTTAATATATAACTTTACATCTGCATGAGATACTTAATATGTGAAACTTACTAATATGCCCTGGATAAGTATAACTAGTACAATCTCTTTCACTAAAAGATATAAATATCCAAGTCCAGTGTTGGGATGTTCATGAAATGTAGCACTGAACATGGCAAGCAGCACACTTCACCAGTCTGCCATCGCCTGCTGCTGCTTATGTCTATATACAATAGTTACTGAGACTTTTTTGAATTACACTATTATTGAGAAGCATATTAAACTACCAAATATCAAGTAGTAGTATTTGCTAAGTAGTATAAAATACTAAACATGTTATCTAGAACAGAGACTTTTTTATCTATTTTATGTATCTGCAATCAGCTGAAAAGCTATAATCAGATTGGGTCAATGCACTACTTTGTTGGTTTATAATCCACTGAATATTTAACCATTCTAATATGACATGATTCAAATTCAATGTATGCCACCTCTTTGAACGAAGGATTCAAAGAGGTGGCATACATGAATTGTTTTTGTCAAGCAGTTTATCTGGCTTTGTACTGCTGTGATATTGCAAGCAGACTTTGTGTTTTTCCGGAGTACTTTACTTCTTCCTTTGCACAAGAAACTACACCGCTTTTCATTATATAAATTATCCTACCAACAAAACATATTTACTTACTAAATATCATAATAAAAGGTAATAAAAAGGGACATATAAAGATACTTTCACATTTAAATATTATTATTTATAGCCTTGTGTGTGATGGGTGACAGAAGCCAGTAATGCATGTTTTCTGTCCTATTTTTTTATAAAACTAATAAATTTTGTAAAGTATTTTAATTGGTTAAAATATATTAAGATTGAAAGAATTTCTTTCTCCAAAACTTCGATCTTTACCCAATGAAATATACTGTAATAATAAAATAAACAATAACACTATAGGGGAGACGACTATAATAAAAATTAAGTAAGTATTAACGTTAATTACAGTAATTAAAGTAAACTTCTCTAAAGTTATCAAGTCATAAAAACAACAAACCTCTTTTTCAATTCTGATTTTCACTATCTCGTATCACTAAGACACGTGTCACTTAACATAATTTATCTAAAAACAGGCTAGATTTATCATCAAATATGATTATTTTTAATAATTTTCATATATTAATTATCACGTTATAATAACTTTTAGGAACATTGAACTTTTTGACGTCAACATATAAATATTTTCTTTGCAGACCATCTGTCAAATTTGATTAACCGTATAGTATAAAGACACTAGTCATCAATGGACACGTGAGGAAAAATGTTATTTCCAATTTGGTTGGATTATAAAAGAAAAAGTGACAGCAAAACTTTTTTGAATGACTTTGTTTTTACATTTGAATTTACAATGTAGAAATTACTTAAATTACAAAATAATAACTGCAAACTGATTTTGTCAAATTTTGAAAAGGGATTGATTCGTAATTTCGTTTTAATATCAACTATAATAACTATTAATAAAAAAAAACGAAAACTAAAAAATGGCGGAGCCGGTAGCCAAAGTGCATAATCATTATCAATTATCTTTGAAATTAATAAATTAAGGTTTTACCGTTCGCGTAGGATATCGTTTGCAGTTAGATCTATCGAGGTAAAGACCGCCGTCCGGTTGCAACGGCCTTCTAACACTATTCGATAGTGTAGGATGGTATAAAGACTGAACATCTTTGCCCGTCGCCGACCGTTTAGGGCGTAATTGGTTTTAACATCGCGCTTCTTCGTAAAGGAATAGACAGAATCAAATTACTTACGTTAACGTAGTAAGTAATAATACGTTATACTTCGCTTGAAATTATGGGTGCGATATAGATACGACACACTTTTATTTATTATTTGAGATATACAATGCATTTTGGGTGGTTATAAAAAAAATAACCAAGAACGTATAAAAAAACTTCGTATCTAGGATGGGTCGTAGGAATATAAATGCAGATTTTTAAAATATATTCTTGCAATATTGCATAAAGCACATCCAATGCTATGTAGGTAAAAACAAATTTTCTACTCTTAAAATAATGGCTCCAAACGAAGGAATTTTCCCAACTGTTTCAAAGGACACCATCTGAGTCGTAAGAGGCGACAAAGTAACCCACAGCCAGATGGTAGGGCATTTGCTCGTCTGGATGGCTACCACTCCTGGTCTAGGGTATGCCACTATAACAACTTTGAATTGTGTTCCGGCATCAAAGGCCAGGTCGGGACTAAAAATAGTTCGTAATGCAAATCGTTTTGAAGAAATATCCATTCTCTCTCTTTTCTTTCACCATATCCCAATGAATTGAGGTCGGCACAATGTCTTTTCCTTCTACACTCCTCTACTCTGACATACATATTGTGTCACACCACATATCATCATATCATCCTTCACACAATCCATCCATCTTTTTTTGGTCTCCCTTTACATTTGTATCCATCTATAGTTTAACATACTTTTTGTCGTGACTTTCATCCCTCTTCATTATATGCCCATACCAACTTAATCTTTTTCGTCTCAATTTTTCAGTGACGGGTGCAACTTTCAGAGATCCCCTATGTACTCATTTCTCACCTTATCCATTCTTGTAACACTACACTACACATCCGTCTCAACATTCTCATCTCAGCTGAGTGGAGACGTTTGTGGTTTGGGACTTTACTGAAGAAATATCCATTCAGTAGTATTTAAAATAAGTGGTATTTTCGATTGAATGCCATTTCATGGTTCCGTGGGCAAATAACGGGAAAATGAGACGCTCGTCGCCTCTACAGAGACCTTCGTTATGCCCAGACTACCAGACTTACCCAATGTATTTTCATAAATTTCGTAAATATTCCTACAGACATTGGATTAAATGTAAAGCAATTTGTCTACAAATATATTATTGATTTCTTTAATAAAACAACAATAAACGGCATTCTTACAATTTTTATTCACTAAAAAAATCGTTACTTCATTAAAATATAACTAATAAATAATATTTATTATAATATTACAATCATTATAATATAATACAATATACAATAGATGGGAGAGACATGGAAGAAAAAAAGTTGAGTGACAAAAGCCCAGTAAAAAAAGTAAAGTTTTATTTTATTATTTAAAATACATATTTATATATACAATCAGAAGACCAGTTAAGAATTGATTTCTTTTTATTAAGACTCAATTTTTGGTCTATTTTTTTTTGTAATGAAACAACAAAAACCGAGATAGAGGGCCATCTAGTAAAGTAGTTAGGAGCTTTCCAGTTACGTTTTCAACAGGTCTTTTAGTAATTTTTTTAGATGACAACAGCAAGTTTAGAACTCGCGAACTTGTTTAACTATCGCATTAATGTCTAAGAAGGCTCTGTAGTCAATCAATTATGTTTTAATAACGATTAAATAGCAATTAAAATGATTAAAATCATAACATGAAAGCATTTAAAACATCAAACTAGCGAGTAAATAGTACGCGCAAAACTTAAATGCGTCCTTGAAGTTCGTGCACGTCATTGCACCGACCACAATTATTACTAAGTTTACGAATTGTCAAGTCATAGCTGATTGTTTGCCTTCTCGTTTACTCGTACCCGGAAACGTATGCCATCTCGTTCGCACTATACACAGTCACGTGTATTAAACCTGCTCAAATTTCACTCGAGGCGCATTAAGTTTTGCGCATACTGTACATCAGCTATAAAATTAGCAACACGTTGCCGACGTTTCTGATGTTTTAAAGGTATATACCCACAGAGACGATTATATCGATTAAATTATTTATCCAGATGCAAGTCCATTGTCCATTGATTTACTGATGAACTAATCTTAAACTGACACTCGTGAACTAATTGGGTTATTTTTATTTGCAACAAAAATATCCAATTATTGTACATAAATAGTCATTATGCGATACTTAATGTTCATTATTAATCGATATTATACATTTTGAAATGAAACTGCATAGTTAAAACTCCACATTGCAATGACGAGTTAAAGAAGAGTAAAAAAACATTCACAATATGTCATATTACCGTACCATATTTTATTTATGCATACAGCAGTCAATGGTTGTTTCTCAAAACAATATTTAAAGCTATATAAACCGTATTAAAATAGCTACGAAATAAATACATCCGAACTACTTTCACTAATGGTGTTGAGAGCGCTTTAGAAAGGGATGCATATACCTTTCGTACATTCGTTATTTACAAGACTGTCACTAGTTTAAAACAAGATAGCGATATATCACGTTCCTGCTTTAAACTAGTGATAACCATAAGGTAGCCTATTTAAGAGCAACATTCATAGGCAATACGTATTTTTAATGAAATAGCACAATTAGAACAAAATTTTATTAGTTAGAATTTGAACTTGTGACGTTTTCAATAAAATAGAAACTTACTTAAAATGGATAAAGGATTTTTACTCAGCTTTTATTTTAGCACGATGTTTATTGCTCTAGTTATCACTTTAAGTAGTCAATAATTCTAGATTCAAAGGCCGAGGCGAGCATCGTCATGCGAATTAAAGAATAAATGGGTTTAAACTAAACATAACCTAAAACAGATTGCACGAAGGCCTTGTGAATAAATCGAATAAAAAAAAGTATTAAACGACTAATTACAGACTATTTTTGTTTTATAATAACATACTTTTGACCAGATCCATTTATTATTATGTACTAACTGACCCGGCAAAATTCGTACCGCCTCAGAATACAATAAATAAAAAAGCTGAATGTTGATTGCAGGCATTCAAAACAAAACAAAACTTCACTTTTAAATTAAATCTGATTTCCGAACGACTTTTAAATTTAATTGATTTCTAAACGACGGGACGAACATCAAATGTTTGACAGGTAGGAATAGTTTGTAAGGGAAATTGTTGTTTTTACTGTATTCCAAGCATTTTTCATATTTACTCATCTTTTAAACCTTCCCTGGACTTCCACCAATAATTCAAAATCAAAATCAGCCAAATCAGTCCAGCCTTTCTCGAAAATCCGATTCTGGGGTCAGTTTGGTTCACGTACCCTCAAATTTTTGAGCCTCGAAATACATAACAATAGGTGGGTCTGGTCAAAAGTAGGGACCACTTTTTATTTTTTGTGTTGCGGTGTAATTGTTTAACAATATTATCGTTGTACAATACGCGACATGTTTTTCCTCTATTAACAAATAATAGAAGTGATCTGAAGCAAGTGCCGTACATTTTTAAAATTGATGTTATTAAAGAGTTAATTATTAACAATGGCCACACTAAGACACCTTAATTAGGGATTATTTCAAAGATCAGTTAAATTTTAAGTTTTAGGCTACTTATTTTAAGAACAAATCTTAATTGCGTTCTTGAAGTTCGTACATCATTGGGCAGAATACAATTATAAGGTACAAAAGGTGATGTGTACCGAGCATCGAGGTAAGAGTGTTGCACTCTTGCTCGACCGTTATCCGAACTAACATGGCATCCCTTTCGGTTACCGTTAACACTTAATTACATTAAGTAGAAATTCAGAGAGCTAACTTCTCGAAGCGCACTTAAGATCTGCGCACACTTTGCAGTTAGTGTAGCCTTCTGAAACATGAATGTAACATTAAATAACTCTTAGAGTTCGTCAATAGATATTTAATGTAACACAAAACATATGGTTAGTATTCCTTAATAAGTTCGTCCCATACTCAAAGCGTTTGTAAAATAGTTTATCGAATTTCCCTACATGCTTCATATACTGAAAAATAATTAATTACTTTAAAAAGCTAAAAAAACAGTGCTTAGATTACAATTTAACATATTGTTAATGATAAATGAACCAAAAATTACACTGTTGATAAAACAGTACTTCAAAAACTGCTTTATCGACGTTAAAGAGCACTTTAGTTCTTCCTGCAGATAAGAGATGGCATTTATCTATCATATAAATTACACTAAGAAAGGCAATCTCCCAGTTAACAAACGCAACGTTGAAAGCTCCTAAATCATACATTTCTATTGTTGACTAGAGGGTGCCACAAGTCACCCTCTTCTCGGTTACATTTTATTTAAAACATAATTCTTTGTAATCATAAATGTAAATAATAAATTAGTCTTAGTTTCTTTTCACATTTATAAACAGTGTCAGATATAAATGTTTCCACATATGTTACGGTGGATCGATAATAGAGTCCCGAAACGAAAGAAAGTAGAACACACTACAATATCAAGTATTCAGATTGTCATTTACGACATTTTACAATATTTTCACTAACTTCATAGCGACACTTGCGTCAGATCACTTTATATAAATTGAATTTAACTGCCAAATTGACTATCTATTAGATTTATTCGAAAATAGAATTCGTCGCGTACTGTCAGAGACTAAACAGATCTCCTAGACTAGTGTCGGTGCTCTATGCGAGATAAGAATAAGTGTCGAGAGTGCCGACAGCTCTCTCCAAGTACTGTTTGTCTATGAGCGCCTCTATGCACTTTTTGATCATAGCCACAGATGGCGCGAATGAGCTTCTCGCTTGTGAGACCACTTCTTGTATTAACTCTGTGTGACGAAGTACCTAGAATAATGGAAAATATTCACATAAATCAAATTTTACTGTCGGTCACTTAATAAGATCTCCCAGAGTAGTGTCAGTGCTTTATGCGAGATTCACTTCACTTACGACATTCCTTCGAATCAAATTTCC
Source organism: Dendrolimus punctatus (assembly GCA_012273795.1). Classification (NCBI taxonomy): domain Eukaryota; kingdom Metazoa; phylum Arthropoda; class Insecta; order Lepidoptera; family Lasiocampidae; genus Dendrolimus; species Dendrolimus punctatus. Next base: position 25,283,380 of record CM022527.1, read on the forward strand.
AATCACCATACATACATAACTTCACGCCAGGTCCCTTGCGGGGTAGGCACGAACAACAGAGCGCCATACAGGCTTATTGTTACACACCTCACTTGCTTCTTTGACATTCATAGTTCTTGTCATGCACGCTCGTCTGTTCTTAAGGCTCCCTTTTTTTTATCGCTAGAGTACAGCAGACAGGCAGACGGCCCACCTGATGGAAAGCGGTTACCGTCGCCTATGGACGTTTGCAACAACAGAGGTGTCACCAACGCGCTGCCGGCCTCGAAGAAATCTTATGACACCCTTTTTAAAAAACCCCATGTCGAAGCGCTGTGCGAAAACCACGGCTGGGAGCTCATTCCAAATCCCCACGGTGCGCAAGAGGAACGTTCTAGAGAAACGTTGCGTACAAGAGCGATGACATCACCTTCTGCTAGTACACGATCAATTTGATCATGGAAGGTGTGTCGTGGCCTTCCGCACTTTTGCATTGTTTATCTGTTTAGTCATTCTTCCGTCATACATTCTTTCCACATGCCCGAACCACCAGAGCATTCCTTTCCTTACCTTCACCCCAACATTTCATTTCCGTTCAAAATTCTCAAAATTAATTTTAGAATATATTTATTTACCTTTCTCTGCTTCATAATGCGTACAATGGCAGCTTGTAGGTACATCTTTCTGTCGTCGTCGCAGTGTACGCACTCGTTGCCCTCGTTCACGGAACCACTCCCAGAACCACCGCCGCTACCGCCTGCAACGAAAGGAAAAAGGGGATCATCTTATGTTGATTATTTTCTTTTATTGCAGGAGTTCAGCAGACAGGCAGACGGCCCACTTGATTGGAAAGCGGTTACCATCGCCTATGGACATTTGCAACACCAAAGGTGCTGATACAAATATGGTGACCACAGATTGTTCTGTCAGCAGTTTTACACTCGGGCAACAACGACACGCATTAGTAAGTCTTGCAAGAAAATGAGGACTGACCGACCTTAGGACTTATCGGTGAATTAACTATATGTATTTAAGTTTTGTGTGTGAACATGGTATAGTTTAAATAATAGTTTAAAAAATACTTAAAAAAATAAGCTTTTATAGAAAATCCAACTAAAACAGAAAATAAAATTTAATAAACTTTAATTAAAAATAGTGTAAGAAAAAATGATTTTATTGATAAAATGAGTTTTTTTTTAACTATTATTTATTTTTCATTTTTCAGTCATTATTTTGTGATTTAATTCCCTTCTCGATGGAAACTTTGAAAAAAAGAATTAAATACACTCTTATGATAAAATGGAACATTATGTAAAAATAAGCTTTTTTAAAAAGGTTTTAAATACAAGCTTTTGAGATCCTGCATATCATATAGCAGCAGAGTGCTAGCCAAGACAAGTAAAATGAGCCCAAACACGACGGGTCTATCTTGTTTAGTACAGGAGTTCCTATGGCCACCTTCCGACTCCTCCATCAGATCAGCTCCATAGTACCATATTATTGCATTGTCACGATATACACATACGTGCAAAATTTCAGCTCATTCGGAAATCGGGAAGTTGATCAAATTTAACTTGAATGATTCCGTTACATACTAACATACGTATGAAGCTAATAAAAGCGTATTAAAATAGTGAAAACCTTAGTGTGATATCTCTCACACTGCTAAAACACTTCTGAACACCTTCTGATTACAGGTTGAGATTACCTGAGGTTGTCTTTATAAATACCTCACACATTGTTAGAAATAAGTAACAAATAAGAGAGCCTGGCGTGCATCACCCGATATCTCTCGGGTGGAGTGATCGGACTGGCAACAATGCATTCGGGTACAGTAATCGGAATGGCAACAACGTGCTCAGGTGATGTTATCGGAGTGGCAACAAAGCGCTCGGGTGATGTGCTCGGAATGGCAACAGCGCACTCGGGCGACGCGATAGAAATGGCGACGCACTCAACTATAAAAGGGGGGACAACAGTATCGCACTCACTTCTTCCTACACTTGCAAACAGAGTGGACGTATCGTTTGTACTAATAGCAGATTTATTATTTATCATATATATTATGTCCTGCACTATAACGATTGTATTGCAATTAATATTAGCGTTTTACTGTGTTGACTAGATTTCATATATTTTATTGTATAATTATATTGTTTTTCAAATAATTTCAGAGCCAGTTTTTTAAAACATATTACAGACTCGTGTTTTGTCAAAAACCGTTACAAATTCATCATGTGTCATACTGAAATGAACTCACCTTGTTGGTTAGGTGCGTTTGCGCACGTGAGTCTTACTTTCGTCCTCTTACACGAGAAATTCAGGTTCAGAGTTAAGGTCCCTTCACACTGAAAAACAAAATATATTCTCAGTGCTTGTATACTTCAGCGTTACATGGAAAAGGTCGATTATTAAATATTTCAGGGAATAGATACAGTTACATATAGAACAGATTGAACAAAGGTCGTCGTATATTTATTTATTAAGATCTATGTTTTAATTAAAGGCGATCAATAAAATGTTTTTTAATGCATTCCCCTCACCTGCCCTTCACCTTCGCCCTCGACGTCACCCTCAGCGGTCAACAGCCCCGCCTCTATGAGCGGCTTAAGGTGACGGCCCCACGTCTCGTTGTTGAGCTGCAAGGTATCGCGGAGCTCCTTCGCCGGAGCACTGTCGACTGTCTCGAAACATAGGAGAAGCGCACACTGGAACAACAATGAGAAAGTCACCTAATTTTGTCACAGTCTGGGCCCCGAGTCTGTAACCCAAATTTGATTTGACACTTTTTATCATCGCACAAATTCGTCATTTGGTTTGGAATTTCTGGCTTATGACTTCACAATTATAACGAGTCGAATGGCTAATTATTTATTAAAATTATTTCTAAAGACACCGCGTAAAGTAATATTATAACAAAATATTTTGACGTAGGTTTATATAAAAATTATTTCAAAATATATTGTAATGTGTCAAATAATCAATTACCCATTTTGGACCTGGGACCGCTAGAGGCGGCTAGTTCGGCATTTGTGCCTATTTAAACCTGCTTTTGTGCATTTTTAATGATACTGTACAGTCGTGGAATGAATATGTTCGTCACCTTAAAGACGACTTTTGCTTGAAAGAGTATAAGAAACAATACTACCAACATTTTAATAAATGTTAGGTTTATTAAATAAAGAAACGTGAGAAAATAAAATTGCAATGTTGACAATAACAGACGTTGAGATTAATAATAAGAAACAAAGATTTAATTACTATGTTTAAAACATATATATTAAAACCAATATTTGACGGCCTCTGTGGTTAAACGGGCTAAGTCTTTGCAGGCTTACCTCGCTGCATTGCAGAGGCTCCGGGTTCGATTCCTGGTATAATAAATTTCATAATGGAATTTTCTCCGTTATTTATTATAGCCTGTCGGGGATTGTTCCCAGAGTAGTCCATTGTATATTACCCATAACTCAAGCGTAACTTGCTTGATTTGTGAATATACAATATGTGTTTGTCTGCCGATGATAATAATAGAAAGGTTTTACACTTCTAAACAATCTTCTTAGACATAATCGAAAATCAAACAACTTTGATCCAAGTAAATTTTAAAATTTATTGTCAAATAGTTAATGGTAATTTTCCGTGGAACAGTCTGTTCTGTGAGTCAGTTTGAAAAGGCAACATATGCTCGCGGAAAGTTCAATGAATCAATTTGAAAACTGGCGAACATTTTCATAACACGACTGTACAATGAATTATTCACTAGAAAGCACGCCTCACCTGCGGAGTGGTGGCTGCCAAGTGATACACCCTCGGCGTGTACCGTGTTCGCAGCTCTCCAGTACACAGGTGGTGGAGCCAAGCCAGCCGACGCCCGCTGAAGGACGCGCGGTAGAACTGCTCGAAGAGGCGGGCCGGCCTCTCCAGCTGGAGAGGTGGGGCCAGTGGGGCCATGGCCCCACCTAAAGGCCAAGCACCAGCTTGCAGGACCTGGGAACATATATAGTTCCAGGTACGACTCTCAAGAACATTTCCAGTTAGGGACCATTCACAAATCACGTCACACGAATTTCATGCTTTCTCGGCCACTCCTCCGTCCTTGTCACGGCTGGTCACGTTCTTGAGACTCCTCCCTTCCCAGTGTGACGTCACACTTTCTTTCTTCTTTAAAAAACATGTTTTGCAATTTTACATCACGAAATGAATGAAATCAAAACAGCAGTTACGTAATTTTATTTCCATTTAAAATATTTTTTAATAATATCTCTCTCTCTCTCTCTCGTTTCTAATAAAAACTTTGGTGACAATTTTTCTTGCATATCTGACAAAATGTGTTAACGCTTAACTTTATATTAGTACATACGTAAGTAATAAGTAAGTGTTTGTTTGTAATATCAAAATAGTAGCTTTTACTAAACACGTATGAAAGTATATATATACATAACATACATAACTTCACGCCAGGTCCCTTGCGGGGTAGGCACGAACAACAGAGCGCCATTTAGGCTTATTCTTACACACCTCACTTGCTTCTTTGACATTCATAGTTCTTGTCATGCACGCTCGTCTGTTCTTAAGGCTCCTTATACTGTACTTAAATTTTAAAAATCTTTTTTTTTGCTCTCTGTCAGTTTGTTTCGGCTAATCTCTGCTGGACTTATTTAGAAGAAACATTCACTGGCAGATAGCTGACATTATAAGCAGTAACTTACGCTACTTCCAAAATTAGGGTTCCGCGAAAAAAAATTTCACGCAGTTAAAGTCGCGGGTAGCAAAAACTAGTCCTAAATAAAACGGTTTTTTTTTTCTCTTTTCCAAATGAACGATACACCTAAAATGAGCGTGTGAATTCACAACGAACCTGTATAAAGAACCCGGTGTTGGTGGACAGGTTGTTGTCCCTCAAATGCTGTTGAAACTTGGCGTTCAAATCGGCCGAGACGGCCACGTCCGTGAACATCCTGTGCAGCTTGTTCGTGAACTCGTAGCCGCACGCGGCCTTCAGCCGGTTTATCATCGCCTCCTCCTGGTGGAGACAGTACAACTTCAACCTCCGCGCTCATAGAGCTTAATGGATGATTAAGTTAAGGGCTGACTTATATAACTCGCTTCTTCAATAAGATTCCGAGTGAAATGATCTGCCTTTCACTAAATTAAAAACCAAATTGAAAAGTATCTTGCTTAAAAAGGGATACTACACTATGGAAGAATATTTAAATGACAAAACTTCATTTACATAGCAGCTCGCTCCAACCTCTTATACTGTGTTTTGTACGAATAAAACTTTTTTATCTTGCCGTACTTGTAAGGAATATACGGAGATATGTTGCAAAAACTATAATGATATTTTCTATCTTTTTCTTGCGCTCTGTCTTATTGAATATGCACTGTTTGCTACAACTCCATTAATTCTTCAAAAGTCTTTCTGTAACATACTTCTGTATAAAACTTTAAAAAAAAGAACTCGACATAGAAATGGAATAAGAGAAATATGAAGAAAAACAATTTTTAGCTACGCGTGTTGCTGGGGTGTTTCTTGCCGCTTCTTCTCTTCTCTCTATCCTTAACAGCAATAAAACTTTGCGAAGCGGTGTACATAGAATAGGAAGTAAAATTAAATTTTAACCTATATTTATGACCGCCAAAAAGTGTTCTCCAGTGGAACTTATTTTGAATAAAAACTTTTGAATTTGAATTTAACACTACGCCGAGCAAATAGAATTATTGTCCTCGGAACCTTTATCAAAAAAACATTTTATACTTTCCTCAAATTCGAAATGAATACGGAGTGTTAACTTCAGCTAAAAGACCTATTTGGCGCATGGACGTGGCGAGGGTTTCTTCCAAGGTTTGTTTCATCCATCGTCTAAGAATTTATTATTTCTTAATAATTCCGATGGGCTACTTCCCCCTCTCATCTCGTCTATCACGTCCCTCCTGCGCCACCCCTCTATCCCGTCGTAACGGCTGGCAATACGTTGTTTATAAACGTCTGCAGGCGATGGTAACTACTTTCCATCAGGTGGGACATCTGAATGATCGCCAGCTTCGCAATAATAAAAACATAAAAGAAATGTGTGCGTCTCAGGACGCCCGACAGAAGTGATAACTTGCTTGATAGAAAGGGAAGTCAGACAGACTGACACCGTAACGCGTTACGTAACGAAGCGGCTTACCCTCCCATAAGAAGTTATCACTTCAAAGGTCATATAAAAAGTTTTGTTTTTTGCTTGGTTACAGCAGATAAGCAGACGGCCCACCTGATGGAAAGCGATTACCGTCGCCTATGCAAGTTTGCAACATCAGAGATGCCAACGCGCTGCCAACTGATCAATAAATCTCATGGATTGTTTAGTTCAACTTCACCTCTGATCCAAGCGGATCTTGACCAGTATTACGTTGAATGTGGTCTAATTTTTGACCAAAACATGTATTTTTATTTATTAATAATACTTTTCTGCTTTTGACTTAAAAATAAAAGTTGGTATTTCTTTCTTTTACCCTTTAAGTTACCTATTAGAGACATACGCATGAATCTGACCTGTTCCATAGAAGCCGACAACTGATGAATGAGTCTCCTTGCCAACGCCCTCGCATAGTACTTCTGGAACACGTCCTTGTCGTCCACATACTTGAAGACGACGATGGCAGCGGCCAGCTTGTCGTCGGTGTCCGTGTCCGAGCCGGCCGAGCTGCGTTTCCTCAGCAGACAGTCGCAGTACCGGGCCAAGAGCTCGGGTGCCCGAGAGCTTTCATTCGCACCCCGGGAATTCACTACAGCGCTGCACGCCTAAGAAAAAGTTTACCCATTTGTAGTGATATTAAAGTTCATGCAAAACGTAATTGCGTCCCTGAAGTTCGTACAAGTCATAGTAAGAGAAACACTTAAATGCACCCCTGAAATTTGTATGTCATAGTAAATGTAGATAGTCGTGGTAGCGTAATAGTTAGCGTGCGCGTCCCAAGTTCAAGGGCGCGGGTTCAATCCTGGAAAGAACGCATGCACCAATTAGGCATTTTTCTGACCTAATATGCATATTGTTACTGTTAAAATAGTTAAATTTAAAGAACTGCCACAGCACTAGTTTTTAGTCATATAGTTGCATATTGACACATCACTATTGTTCGGTCACTCTGCTGTCATTCTCAACCTACAAAAACACTGCTCCATTAATTATTAAGTTTAATTACTTTAAAACCTTAAAATCATTTCAGTTACAATTACCACGTGCTAACAACAGTGAAGGAAAACATCGAGATGAAACCTGCACATCGAGATAACCTATGTGGCCCCGAGGCCAGCAGTGGGAATTTTATGGGCTGTTATTATTTTATATAAGTAAAAGGTAAAACTTGATATGCCCCTGAAGTTCGTGATAGTCATAGAACAAACAAAATTTATTTATATTGAGAAGTAATGTTTGATTGTAAGAGACTCTACATTTAGTATAAGAGGATTACTATGTATATTTAATTTCAGCATTCCAATATAAGTTGTTGGCGATCTTAATAATTAAAAAAAATACATTTCTGAGGTTCATACATGTCATTACATAGAACAAAATTTTAAGGTTCACAAGGTGGTAGGTCGAAGCTGAGAGAAGAATATTGCGCTCTCGCTCGCTCACAGTATGAACTCGTATTCCATCTATTTCGCACTATAGGCTCTCAGGTGTAATAAACATCAACACTCGACTGGAAGCGCATTTAATATTTGCGCGTACTGTACTCGTCGTTTTATTTTGTAATACTTGTCCAATAAATCATCTACTCATTACTAAAGTCATCATATACGGTGAAAATAAAAGATAAAAAGACACGTACCTTGTCTAGAGCGCCGACAAAAGCTTGTGCCCCACCAAACACCTCTGCGAACAGCTTGCTATATTTACCATGTAGTGACAGCATAGCGTTTACGAAGTGTGTGTGAGCCTTAAAAAGATATTTTTCGGTGCATTTTACACGAGTTTAAAATCATATAAAGTAAAAAGAAGTTTTCCACTCGAAAACTTGAAGAGTGACGTTTTATAATATTTGTATATAGCTGTTAACATTCCCAAATAGAATCAATTCACTTCAATTGTAATCAATACATGACAATGAATTCTACTCTCTGCTATTTGAAATATCATTTAACCATTACCACTTGCTGCTACATAGTCTTCACTATTTTTGTATTACGGTGGTGTATCAAAATGATTATGTCCCTTTATACTTTTGTCATGTTGGTCAATTTCTGTCAAAACAGCTGCAAAACCCTAAACAAAAATTGTTTTAGGAATGACCCTAAAGGGTGGAGAATGGTCGAATTAGTGGTGAGTAGTACACGTGTGAGCCAGTCAGTACATATGTCTTGTACAACATACATTTGTGCTGATATGGCTCAAAATTTGAAAATGTCTGACTTCAACATTTTCGTAATGCTGTTACTCACTCCTCAAACATTAAGAGGAAGGACGGAACAAGTTAATGCTACAACAATAACACCTCTACTCAGTACGCACACGACAAAAAGGGACAACATGTCATAGTATATAGTACGAATGCTAGTAAAATGAGGTGATCGAGGCCGATCATATCCGATTTTTAACGAACACTTCCGAACTAGAAATTTTGAATGGTACAAATGACGGAATGACGCTCGCCACCTCACCCGCCTCAAATGAACGTAGTACAAACCGTACAAATCGCCTCGCCTCATTTGAAGTGATAAATCGTACTGGATCAGTACAGAATGTCATATTACTCTTACAAAATCATTTTAAAGTCATGTTTTACCCAACACTATGCAAACCCTAAAAAATATTTTAAGAATGGAAAGACCCTAATGTGAGGAGCAGAGATTGAATGCTCTTCCGCTGAGGCTATTGCCGTACCCGGTACCACGCAGGCATGGACCCCGGACCGAGTTATTACACTTGGAAGTTAGTATATATTCATCGTACCTGTCGGGAATGGTTTGCATCTTCCAATATTGTATAACGCCATCTGTTGGCTTGTAAGTGTTTCACCACATTATATTAAATCTATACAAGAGCTTACCTCATCCTTGTTGTGTTTCGCGTCCAATAATGCGTGGCCCTCCCTCGCGGCCTGCGCGTGCGCAGCCTCGATCAGAGGCTTCAAAGCGCCCTGCCCCGAGAGCGGCTTCAGCAGAGTGTACATACGACGGAGATCGTCACGACGCTACGAGACAACAGAGAATTTCAACTGAGCTTTTTGTTTAATTAATTTATTTAGGGACTACCTAAATGGATCTATCTATCTATCTCGCTCGCACATCACCTCACTTTTGGAAAAAAATAAATTAACACAATTTACTTGCAATAAATTGGTAGGTGTCCGCTGAATTTAAACAATATTACTACGAATGTTTACGAATTTAGTGCACATAGGAACTAAAGTGGAGTTCTGTAATTTATTGGACATTGGCAACACAGTGGATATTGGTAGTTTGGAGGATATTGGTAAGATATTGGACTTTGGCAATTTCATGGACAGTGATATGTTTAGACTTAGGGGATATTTATTTATCGGACATTAGATTATAGACTTCTGTTTACTTTTTGTAGTACTAACCTGTTCTGCATGAGGATGATCCTCGCAGGCTTCTCGAAGTAATCTCTCAATGTCCGCATGCAAAGCCGGCAAGTGTGCTGCTACTGCTGCTCTCTCATAACATCCCCTGACCGCTTCCAAAGAGGAGAGATGGAGGAAACGATGTCCTAGAGATATCTCTTTTTCCAGACCTAGAAAGAGAATATAATACTCTTCATACATTTAATATGCAAAAACTCGACAAGTTCATTTTTATAGATAAAATATGTCCATATTAGAATAAGATAACATAACCAAAAATTTAATGCATCCCTGAAGTTAGTTTTTGACTTTGCACTGTATAAAATTATAAGATTCTCAATGTTGCAAGGGAACAGTGTTGTATTCTCGTTCGGCCACTATCCGGACTCACTACCCTCTCTTTCATAGAGTCCACCGTAAAGCAAAACGAATGTTAAAATTTGAATGACCTTACGGGACTAACTTCACTCGAAGCGCATTTAAGTTTTGCGCGTTTCCTTCTACCGGATTCACTTTTCAGAGTGTATCCGATAGAATAGTACAACCAGACGCACTGGCATTCGGCATCGGTGAATGGTGGACATACCACCTATACAAACGAAGCGTTTTGCTTCGCTTTGCCCACCTTTATTATTAAAAAGTGGAACTCATTGCCAATGTTTGTGTATCTCGATACCTAAAACCTGACTGTCTTGAAGTTTCGTTTGAATAGGTACCCTCTATGTAAGTGTACATCACTTTAGACCGGATCTTCGCCAGTATCCGTACAGGAACGGAGAAAGAATACTATGTAAAACCACCAACAGCCAGCTGATAGGGTGTCTGCCCGTCTGGATTGCTACCACCTCTGGTTTAGAGGGCATACACCATCGCAACCTTAAGTTGTGTTCCGGCATTAGTCACCAGGTTACAGTCACTTTTTAAGGAGCCAATTGGTAGCACCTTTTGTGTTACAAATGTCTTTAGGCGATGGTAACCACTCAAATCAGGTGGACGATCTGCCTGTCTGCTGAATTCGTGCAATAAAAAATTAAAAGTATCAGAAGAGATTATGGTCAAACGTGAACTTATACTACAATAGAAAGAAAACACTATAGTGATATAGTATAAAAGATGAAAAATATATATATATAGTTATCAATAAATTATCCTCAATTACGTGTAACGCTAACTATAGTAGAATTATTTTCTCCGTGCAGTTTGGCTCATAAATAATCGGAGCGGTGAAGCGAGTATTTCGCTCTCTCTTCCACTCACGGGCGTTATGGACAGGCATAGTGATACGCATTATTGTTGTCGATAAGCGTAATCGATAGTGTATTTAGTTTTGTCATTTTGTGGGTTAGTGATATAAATGAAAGAAAAAATAGATAAAACAACGTATTTATTAAAATAAGAATAATAATTATTGAAAATAAATTATTAATTAGGTAATAATGTATTAAAAAACTATAAGTACAAAAGTTTAGAATGTAACAAGTTATATTAAAAATAAATATAAATACTTATATCTAAGTTTAAAATTAACAGCAAAAAAGATAATAAAGATTTTTATAAGAATGATAAACTTTCTTTGATAAGAATGAGTTTTTATCGATAATGGCGTTGCGCTCGCGCAACATGCTCACCGCCCTAGCCGGGCTGAGGCCGAGTTTGATTTATGACCCAAACTGCACGAACAAAATAATTCTACTATAATAGAGTTGTATGATATGCGAAATTGTTAGAGGTACTTTACATAGATTTCAGTGAACCTAGAGAAATGAAATTTTTTAATCATTATATAGATATACCTTCAAGGACGTGTTTCATGTAATGCGAAATATCGCCCTGCTGCAAAAGCGCTGCAGCGAACCTCGCGTGGTGTGATGCAGCCGCCGAAAGGTACGGCTCCAATACCAACTGCTGGTACAGCGCTAAGGGTGAGCGCACTCGGAAATTCCTCACCTACAAGTTTCATGAATGAATGAACGAACGAATGACAGTTCGTTTGACATATGGAGATGTCAAATCGTCGTCATACTTTCTATCCTCCTATAGAGGATAGAGGTAATTTTAAAAATATATTTTACCTGTGTTTTTGCTTGACAAGTTTCTCACATCTTATACAATTTATTATAATAATTGTTGCGGACGAGAGAGCATCCCCCATGACCCGCCCGCCGGGGCACACCTACTCTCCGCGCCCCGCATACCGCCGACGCCCATAGCTCGCGCAATTAGCAGCTAGGCGTCGGACGGAATATAGGGGCGACCTTGGTGGCCGAAAACTTACTTGCGACCCATTAAACCAATGTCAATCACTCGACACTCTCGCACAATTACTTGTTCATTCCAATACAAAAATAGTTGAATAATAATCTTACAGTCTAGTCAATATCGAGTTAAGAGTTTTAAAAGAAGCAATTGCCACCAATAATAATATTTAATTATTCTACTTATAGTCTATCTCTATTAGGACGAAATGCTCTTTCAAAGGCATTATATTGGTGACGCTAGTATGGATAGAAGCTAAAAAGTACACTTCGAAGTCGAGAGCGGACCGTAGTGGCCCTACGTGGGCAAATCCGAAACAATAAAATAAAGCTAAAAGAAATTAAAAGCCTCGGGGCCGATTTTGATAAAAACCAAAATGGTGTGATAAACCGTGGTCAAAAATTTTGAAAACTCGATAATCCTGGTCAAAGAAGAATTGTCTTTTTTGGAAAATATAACTAAAATTTATTATTACACCAAATAATAATGTTTAAGACAGAAAAACTTAATTTGCAAAAATAGCGACGTAATTACATTTCTTATATATTCCGCATTTTCAGCAAACAAGATTTGCACTCAGCATACTGCTGTGCCGGAATTATATCCGACACAACGCTGACCTTCCTTTTGGCGTAAGACGAAAACGACCCAATTTTGTTTATAAAAATCATGAATATAACTAATACTACTTATGTAAATACTTAATAATAATACTTTAATACGTAAAAGAAATAAATAAATTTTATTAAATAACAATAATAAATACGTTACTTAAATTAAAAATACAAGTAACAGTTTAGTAGATCCAGAGATTACCCCTACAACGTCACACACTCACAAACTTCACTTCTTTATACGTAGATAACTTCACGTCAGGTCCCTCGCGGGGTAGGCACGAACAACAGAGCGCCATTCAGGCTTATTCTTACACATCTCACTTGCTTCTTTATAATACTAGTGTAGATATAAGGCATGAATAAAATATTAGAGCTAGACTTACGTGCACGGTGCTGTGTATAGCTTGTCTCAGGATGTCGGCGTGGGAGGGGTCCGGGGCCTGTTCCCGAGCAGCGTGCAGCCCGCCGACGATGCGCGTCGTCAACGCGTTGGCCAACGGGCGGACCAACACACGCTCCCATATCTCCAGACCTAATTCACCCACCTACGGACATAATCAGGTCAGGTCGGCCAGGACAGGACACAGGCGGACGGCCCACTAGATGGAAAGCGGTTACCATCGCCCATGGACATTTACAAACCAAAGGTGCTGCAAAAGCTCTATTGCTCGCTTAAGAAAGAATGGAAATTGGACACTAATGCCGGAACACAACTCAAGGTTGTTATGGCGACATAATTTAGATCAGCCGCCTATGGACATTTGTACTCTCTAAAGGATAGGATATATATATGTCGGAGGGAAGCTTTAATTGAACGTATTGTTGACTGGATGTATATATAACGCACAATATCATTTGTTGACATTTTAATTACTTCTAAAATTCTTAATTTAATTTAATTAGATTTGTTAAATGTTTCTATAACTTCAAGATCGTTCTAACCTAATAAAAGTTATGAATATTGTAATTTAATAAACGACCAATCGGAGCAAAGCATATGGCGCAGAGCGGGGTCAGCGCCCTCTATACTTTGAGTAATATCTACTTTGGTAGACTGAGGAGTTTTTGTGGCACATTTGGTTGATGGCAATAGGTCGAGTTGGACCATGGAGTATTTTAAAGAAAGTATTAAGTTAAGAAGTATGAGCGGGTGCCCTGAACCCGCTGCTCGGTCTAAACTATGTTAAAATGTTGATCGAATCTAAATTAAAAGTGTATAAACCGTTGGCCATGTGTTTTATGCTCGCATTTTACCCTGATGACGCCCACTAAACCTGCAATAACTAAAGGAGATGTCGTGAGAACGAGGCCGTTCTGCGACATATATATATATTCTATCATCCGAGCAGGAACAGAGAAAGAATACAATTTCATGCGGCCGGGCGGTCTGTCGTAAGAGGCAACAAAACAACTCACTGCCAGGTGGTAGGGCATTTGGCCGACCGGATGGCTACCACCCCTGGTCTAGAGTATGCCGCCACAACAACCTTAAGTTGTGTTCCGGCATTTTCATCAAATTTAAGAGAAATCTTAATGAGAGAGCGAGAGAAAGATAACACTTTATTATACACCAGTAAAGAAAACACAGAAAAATGGATTATAAAGATGTACAAGTAATCATTGGCCTCACCTCAAGTTGCCTGGCATCATGTTCGGCACAACTGACTGTGGCAGCGGAACCATATATTATTTCGGCGTCTGATACCTGAAATATAATAAATTAGAATTATTAATGCACCAGCGGTCCCCGCAGATATGCACCTGCCTTAAAAAGCTAAGACCCGTCTAATGCCACATATTGGTTCCAACTGTAACTCTGAACCCACCGCGCACCCACTCAAACACGGACCAAAAATTCTCCAAAAAATGGTCCACAACATTAGGAGGATCTTAGAACCCGATCTCAACGCTACCAACCAGTTCCAATTTTGAATTTGAACCACCCAGGCACCCGCTCAAACACACAAAAAAATCATCAAAACGGTCCAGAAGGTTGGTAGGATCTTAGAACCAGATCCCAGCGCCACCTACCGGTTCCAATTGTGAATCTGAACCACCCAGGCACCAACTTAAACACAGACATAAAAATTCAACTTTATAGGTAATTTGTTTATTAAGCATTGATCAGAAAGCGGTCTGAGAAAGTAAATAAGATGACAAAGAGCTCAGACATCTTGTTTGGAAAATGTTGTGGTTGGAAAATGATTTATACAATGTGATAATAACAATTTAACATAACGAAAATACTTAAATAATTACAAACCTTTTGCCTTTTGACGTGCTGCAGATTTAAGTAGGAATATAAACTGTTCAAATAGGCCACTCCTTGACTATATTCACGCCATGCCGTCACATACCTGGAATATTGCATGTAAGATATAATTATATAGGCACACTAACAAGCCCACATCTAGGTGGTACGGTGTTTGCCCGACTACCAACTAATGGCTACCACCCCTGGTCTAGAGTATGCCTCCATCACAATTTTGAGTTGTGTTCTGGCAGTTTTAGGGTTTCAATTTCTCATTCAAGGCCTGCAGCACATTGGCAGCACCTCTGGTATTGCTAATGTCCATAGGCGACGATAACCACTTTCCATCACAGTAGGGTCCGTAAGCCTGTTATTCAGCAATATTTTTTTATAAAGCAAATGTCCTGTCCGCTAAAATTAAAATTAAGAATCCGATTGCAGCATTTTCTGAATTGCTGAAGTACAGCAGACAGGCTCATATTCTATCTGAAGGCAAGTGGGTACGGTCGCCAGCACTTTAGCATTACCAAAGGTGCTACCAATACGCTGAAGGCCTCAAGAGGTACTCCAACCTGGCCACCAATACCAGAACACAACCCAAAGTGCTTTTTATGGCATAATACTCTAAACCAGGCATCATAACTATCCACAAGAGCAAATGCTCTACGAGTTCCACCTGGCAGTGAGTAGGTGTTTCCTCTTATGATTGGCCAACCAGCCACAGAAATTAGTACTCTTTCATTTCTGCACAGTTAAACTTTCTTTCATGATACTGGTGTAATGCGTTAATTACCTTGAAAGAAGTCCATCAGTGTAATCAGTGCTTTCAAGTGATGTATTGCTTTTAACACGTTGTAGGAGTCCCGAAACATGTTCCTCCAAAAAGTTCCTTTAACAACATCAAAGAATTAGGTGAAATAATTATCATACAGATTATTCTATAGCCACTTCCTGTATGTTACTACCTGTTTACCTTGCTAGCAGATAAATAAGCTCCCTACAAGTAATTTAGAATGTCTACCAACGGTAAGGCAGAGGAATGAATAGTTTAAGATACTAGCTATCCCGGCAGACATTGTTTTGCCCTGAAGTAAAAAAAAATTAGAACCCGATTGCAGCGCCACCTACCGGTTCCAATCGTGATCTAAACTATGAGGAAACCTACTAAAAAAAATGGTCCAGGAGATTAGGAGAATCTTAGAACTCGATCCCAGCACCACCTACCAGTTCCAATTGTGAGTCTGAACCACCCGGGCACCCACTCAAACACACAAAGAATTCATCAAAATTGGTCCAGGAGCTTGGGAGGATCTTAGAACCAGGTACCGGGTCCAATTGTGAATCTAAAGCAATCTTAAATGCACCTGAACACACATAAAAATTTCAACGAAATCAGTACAGCCGTTTAGGAGTTCGGGCACATATACACATACAGAAGAATTTTAAATATAAAGATAGGCACAAGTAATCATCAGCACCACAGATTTAAAAAGAACTTACCTTGTCTCATCGTACAACTTATCAGCTAGAGGTTCTGGTTGGGCCACACACAAGGCGTATACATCAGAGAACCGTGTGTTCCACACAGAACGCTCCACTGACCGTAAACCCACAACACCAGCTACCTACAAGTTACAAGTGTCTGTTAATATATATCTATATATACAAAATATAATAATTTTAGTACCTTTGTAATGTCAAAATAACAGCTTTAAACTGAATGCATATGAAAATATATACAGTACTGATATCAAAAAATCAATTATTAATTTGTTGTCTGTCTGTTTGTTCAGGCTAATCTCAAAAATGGCTAGACCGATTTTGATGGGACTGGCACTTACGCTGTATGCATACGGATTACAAGAGGAAAATTTATTAAATAAATCAGTTATATGATAACACAGTTCAAATTCTTTAAAAAAATGCAATCATTTTAATTTTATAATTGGGACATCACATTTCACAGCATGAAATCACGCCAAGACAGCTAGGTTTAAATCACACTTATACAACAAATGTGCTACTTATAATAATGTATATCCATCCCTTTCCAGCATGCTTTCAATACCATATGTATAACTAGTTGAGATATACACATTTTCCAACTATTTTTATATGCTTCTATAGTCACTCTGCTTCATATTTTTTTATTTGCTTTTATTGCTGAATTGTAAACTCAATAATTATGTATACCACCATAGCCACTACTAATCAGCAATAACAGGATGTCTGTCATTTTTAGTGATACGACCACCCTTTGTACCCAATAGAATAATTCAGTTTCGTAAGTTTTCTGTAATGGTGTACAATAAAGTGTTATCTGTCTAAATTACATTTTCTGTATCTATGTTAACATATTCAATGAGTCTTTTAGCATGTGGATCTTCTCCAACATTTTCCAGAGAGTTTCCTATAGTTTGAGATAAATACTTGTATGGCATTTAGGGTTGTAATGATGACAATAATTTCAACAGACACTTACTGTTTCCTTCAAATTGGCCCATGTCTCCTGGAAATCCACATTCCTTGGCTTCAAGGACATCATCAGAGAGTATTGTATGCAGACTGAAAAACAACTTTATTATGATAATATTCAATGGCTAAATTCTCTAATACAAAATAATGTTAACTCTAACATATATAAACATGAAGATGAATTCACAATGGAAACCAAGTAGTCTATCTCATACTAGCTTTTTTACTACGTTTTTTTAACTATCCCATGGGAACTCTCTAAATTATCGGGGCCAAAAGTATCCTATAATTGACCAAGGATATGAGCTACCACACACATACAAACAGAGAAAGAAAAAGTTTGAAAAAATCTAAATCAGTTCTATTTCACTTCTTACATCCCCCTGACTCAGTTTTTAGCATATTTTTTTCATTGTACAGAAATTCAACCTCTACAGTATTATAATAAATAATAAAACTATGCTTTACCCAAAATTTATTTGATTTTGTTCTATCCAATGTTTCAGCCGCTTCTCAGTGGCTGTGGTCACAGACGACAGACTCTAGTCTTATTATCGACAGACTCTACAGTTTTATTATATGTTAGTATAGATGTAACCTTTTAAAGAATAAAACAGCCATTCATATCTTTATAACTATAGCCAATATTATTCTTATGTATACTTCTCTTCCTCTTTATGTATATAGTTCTTCTGTTTGTGTGTATGTTACTGAACTCCTCCTAATCCCCTGAACAGATTATGATGATTTTTTTGTGTATATTTGAGTGCAAGCTCAGATAGTTAAGATTCTCAATTGGAGTCACAGGTAGGAGATGCTGGAATAGTATCAATTCATAGTTTAAGTAATATAAGCTATGTCCCATCTAATTCTCTGCACCACCCACATAGCTAGATCTTAAAACATTATTTCAGTTAGGTTCCCTGGAAGAATTTGCTTTAATTGATAAGGCTACCTATTGTTTTTACCAAGACATTATTGTAATCCTACATGTTTCTAATTTTTCATTTAACAATAATGTGTTATCTACAGGAATGTTTTATCAGGATCCAGGCAGCCCATCATAAGAGGCGACAAAACGATCCACCACCAGGTGGTAGGGCATTTGCCTGCCTGTAGGGTTCCAACCCCTGGTTTAGAGTATTATGCCTTAACAACCTTGAATTGTGTTCTGGCATTAATAGCCAAGTTCCCTTTAGAAAGCACCAGCACATATAGAGTTGCAAATGTCTATTGATGATGGTAACCACTTTCCAACAAGTGGGCCATCTGCCTGTCTGCTGATCTCATGCAATAAAATAAAAAACATATTGATAATAGACAAGACTGAAACATTACACTTTGGATGGTAAATTTAAGAAACAAAATTAGGTGTGTGATCCATAGTTTATGGAGCACATTAGAAACCTTCTGGTCTTAGCCAGAAGATGGCATTTATGATTGGACCAAGGATTATGGTCATTTTGTTTGTTTCTCCTCCCTACTTAAATGTGCATGTTATGTACTAAGCTAAGAGTTTCTTTCAAGTAACCTGTAAGAAATTACTTTAAGTAATGAGACTACATATTGTTTTACCAAGTTTTGTAATTATACACTATTTACAATTTATTTTGGTATGCAATAAATTGTTATCTATCAATTTAATAGGAAAAAAGTTTACATGTTAGTATGGGTGGGTAAGTATCTATATCCTGACATTTGAATCATTGAAACTAGTATGTTTCTTTTTAAAAGTATTATGATTATTAGTATTCATACAAGACAATAATAATGTGACATTATAAAAACTAGTAAATTAAGCGTTAAATTGCGTTATAACCGCCACAGTACTTTAAAAATGTATAAACAGGCAGGTAAAGACGAGCATTTGTTTATATAGGTCATATAATGAATGCAAGTCATTACCTGGATACTATTGTACACCAAATCTTGTAATTAAGTCTATAAATTAATAACATATTAGGAATATACGTGAAAAACATCACATAAGTTCCTCTAATACATAATTATATGCCCAATATCGTTTAGAAATTTTGCGAATTTATAAAAACATACGTCTTCAACAACTGCGAAGTATACACATTGATATGTTTAAAATTGGCAAATTGACAAGGTTTAGGGAACAAAGATGTACAGGCAAGAGCTATCCAGATTTGCACACCATTACAGAGCACAAAATAAAAGTATTAAATGAGGAGGCATGTAGTTGAGTAATTTGCATTAAATATTCTTACTTACTGCAGTTTAAATAGGACAATATATGGTTGATGATACTTTAGTACACTTTAAAACTGATTTATAATACCTTTTCACTTTTAATTGAAATAATTATAAAGCCATTAAGATATTTTGTAACCTGTCGTCCTGGAACGATGACTTTTATTTGACGTTTAAGGCTTAGTGTTGTGCCGCTCAACGAACTAACTATTCAATTAAATTTAACCGACTATCAACTGAAAACCAATCGATTTAATAATACAAATGTACTGTAAAGTTGTGTACATATTATAAGTCGCAGCTGAGAGGCGGGGATTACAACACATTTGGATAAAGAAACGTCATTGAAGTGTACAAATTATAGGTTGTAAGTCGTGGACATGACCTTAATAAGCTTTCGGATGCCTGAACCAATCTGGAAAGTGTGTTACAGTTCTAGGTGTCCACATTTTTAGGAGGCGTCCTAATGTGTAGGCACCTTCATGCAACGCGCCAGCCGCCTGATGTGTTTTGATAATGCTTTAAATTTTATGCTAATGAAAATTCAAATCTTTTTGATACATATTTATTATAAAATTCTCAAAATACGGCTGAATATTAAATGAAATATCTATGATAATTAATTTTATTAAAAATCATCATTTTACAAATAATACACTTTAGGAGCGCTGCAACAAGCTGGTGCGGCATAAGATACCGGTGTTGCTAATGGAGCGGCGTAACATGTCGATGGTAGTGCTGCAGGATATGAAAGTGCTGAGGCATACGGAAGGGCTGCAGGCCCATAACCTAGCGCCCCTGTATATGGCAACGCCAAAGGAGCACTGCAACAAGGTGCTGCTGCCTCTAACAATGGCCCTGCTGCTGACAGAACAGATGTCAAAACTAACGGTAAAGCAGATTCTAGTAATGGTGGTAAAGCAGCTGCTATCGATGTTGAAATTGTTGTGGCTAAAGCTGGAGCTAATGTTGGAAGAAGAGGAGCGACCGCTTGCAAGGCTGCTGGAACACATCCATCATCAAGGTATGTTGTAGTTGATGCGGGAAGAAATAGAGGGGCTGCAGCTGGCGGCGACGATATGTAAGCCGCTGCTATTAATGGGTTGATGTGCTGTAAAAAAAAACAACTATAAAAAAGACAATCACATTTTTGAGATATTCTCGCGACTATTTATAATAACAGAAATTACATATATTATCTCCAAGCCAAATTATTTTTATGTTCTAAATAATAATAGATAACTGACCAAAACGACTCTTCAGGTAATCAGAAGGCTGGTACTTACCACGGGCAACGGATCAGTATGGCGATCCAGCGAGGAAACGTAGCCAGCCTTCTGGGCACTTAAATCATGGAAGACGGTAATCTAGGCTCAATATTCTACTTATAGTCTTGAGGAACTATGGGCAGAATACAATACAAATAAGATAAGTTTTCTTTTATTGTATTAGATCATCATCATCACTATCATCACTACATAGTATAAAATAAAGTCGCCTTTTCTGTCCCTATATCCCTATGTGCGCTTAAATCTTTAAAACTACCCAACGAATTTTGATGTGGTTTTTTCCAATGGATAGAGTGATTCAAGAGGAAGGTTTATATGTATAATACTAAGGCAACATTGCTAATTTTAGAGGTTTCTATGTAGTGATGCCCGTACAAAGTCGGAGCGGGCCGCTATGTTTTTATATACAACGTTCATAGTTTTTCTGTAGTGTATTTAATTTTGTATCAGCATTGCACCCATGCAAAGCCGGGGCGGGTCGCTAGTTATTAATAAATTCCTTCATTGTACTAGCTTATAATTTATATATGTAAACAAATCATTATTGGTGACAAATTTGACACCGATTCCAGATATCCTTTCCTTAGTAATAAACAGAAAGAACTTTAACTCATAAATACAAGTAATCAAACCTAAGACCTCTGTGAACCAGTTAAGTAGTTCACTTAACCACAGAGACCGCCAAATAATAACTAAAGCTGAAACATTGTTATGAGAGAAGAAGGACCTGTGAGTTATGTTAGAATTAAGTCACTTTTCAAAATAACATTTTATATTGCTTGTATTCTTCCATCTTTATACTAAAAGCGTGTTCCATTTGTAGCAGATAACACTCAAAATTGTCCGTTAGCCGTTATAGAAAGCGGTCGCGGTCGTTGTGATCGTCGCAAAAACTTCGCTAATGACGTCATAATTTTCGGTCACACAGCGCTCACAACGACTCATGTCAAGAGGTAGGTCAAATAACCGTTCCACTTGGGCATACGATTGTAACATGGGCAAGCAAATATAACGGCAAAAATCGCGGTCATGAACGTGGTCGTTGTGAGTCCCTAATGGAACGTAGCCTAAAAAAATAATGAACATTTCTCTCGTGCATGAGTGGATACATATGTTTTTTTTATCGTTTCACAAGAGAGAACTTATTATTTAGATACATTGACCACAGCACCATCTGGTCAAAATGGATAAATTGAATCATATCTTACCTGAGATATAACACAAAAGGCAAATAATAAAGTTACAGACTTCATTTTTCGTTTGAAAATGGCGGCGCCAACGACCTCCCGCCCTATATTCACATTCTTATCGTTGAATGATGAAAATATAATTTTTTGCAACTATTATTACGTTGTAATTGAAAGTTTTAGGGTTCTTTGTCGGATACTAGTATTCCATATAAGCCCTAATAGATGAATAGCTAACGTACTCGAAGATTAGCCTCACGTTTCAGATGACCTGGTGGACGGCCCACCTGATGGAAAGTGTTTACCGTCGCCTATGGACGTTTGCAACACCAATGAGAACGCTTATACATTGCACCTTAGTACCAGCCAGGCTTTTGGTCATACGAGGTCTCTATCAGACGCTAATCTTACTAATCAAACTACCAGATCTAAATGACTTGGGTCAAAATGGATAACAGGTCATCACAGTTCAGGACAGAAGAACGTAAAGTCTGGGAGGTTTACATTATGTATATGCAGTACTATTGTCATAATAATTCTTCTTCAATTAGTCTATTATTCTTAAATATACAGAACACCTAATACGTTAAATTGACTTGTCAGAATATTAATAAAATCTTTTCACATAAAATTATGTGACTTATCTTCTGTTAATAATATTTATTGAGTAACAGACGTAGACAAGCGCAATATAGGTTACCTAAGTCATAAATACATAATCTATTTAAGCGTGGCACTTTTGTAAGAGCTTGAATCATCACAGGCGGTCTTTAACCTTCTTTTATTTATCGTTATAAATTATATGGTCAACTGACTTAGGTAGCTCAAGTAAATTTTAGATCCGTGTGTCGCGAAAATTTATTTCCCGTGATCAAAAGTATCACATAGCATAGTCGTATGTAGTTCATATTGAAATTTAAATATTATTAGTTAAAAGATTAAATACACGGTTCAGTGTATTTACAATTCAATATGGTTAAACAAGAATAAATTAATACAATAATTTCATATTTAACAGAAGATCCAAGTACTGATTTGTTGTAAAAAATCAGTTAATTTACTTTTAAATATATTTTCATATATTCTTGGTTCGGTTGGTTTCTTTAGAGAAAAACTATATTAATTTATAAATTTATGTAATGGTAAGACCAGCGTCGGCGTACCGTCCATTCTAGAACCGAATGGCCTGGTACGTAACGATGGCAAGAGACCGGACGAATATCACTCGTCCCTTGGAAGATAGGGCGGCCGCCAGTTTGGGATGCGACTTGTGTTGACACACTGGCCCCGTCACATCTGTCAATGACCGAGTTCGGGACTGGCAATGCTTCAGCTGAAGACGTCAAACAGCACAAATATGGAGCCTTAGGAAAAGTTACATATTTGTGCTGTTTGGTGTTGAAATATTAGCCCCGGCAAAAAGTTTCTTTAAAGACATATGAAAGAATACCTCTATCCTCCATGTAAGAAACTCTTTAACACTACCCGTGATCAGGAGGCTGGCTCATATTTCGCACAACAAATGAGTATTGGCATGCGGTAATGCAGCCAGCTTTCTGGGCACGCTCGCCGTTGCCAGTGATCTCCTACATTGTGTATTTTAGTTTCGATGTCTTTGTTATTTAAAGGTATTAGAAAATTATATAAAACACCTATTATAGTAACAGGTAAATTTATATAATGCTAACGTTACTGGTTCGCACACGTCCGAAACTCAACGAGCACGGGTTCGAATCCTGGCCGGAAAGGATGTACAACATAAGCAAGAGTCTGACCTAATATGCAATATTATTATTATAATTACCAGTTGCTTATGGTGAAGGAAAACATCGCATTGAGATATATATCTGAAACTGAATTATTCAATTTTAGATGTACATCTATCACTTGGTTGCTTCATCAAAATTGAACGACAGAAATAAACTGTGTAGTCTATAATATTATAAAGTTCGAAACATGTCATATCTATACATTGAAACTATAAAAAAAACGGAATACACTATATAAACGATGGAGAACACGATGCATTTTTTGATTTCTTGTCTATTTGTTCGGGATTCACGTAAAAACTACTGGCCCGATTTTGATGCGGTTTTCAGTGATCGACAGAAAATTCTTAGACTTAAAATCCACACTACCCTTTATTTCGGTAAGTCCGCGGAACTTGTCTGAGAATTTAAAAAATAGCTTGAAAAAAAATTCAACCACCAATGCGATTTTTTCACTGATCGAAAGCAAATTTTATTTAATAAAATGTGTGGTACTTTGTATCCCGGAAAACCCACGAATTTTTCTTCTAGGAGCTGTTAGAATTGCTCGGGTGCCCAAAATTAGTTTATTGCGATACAGTTTTCACTAATTAGGTAGCATAAATTCTTTTTTAAACCCTGTGGGAAGTGTCTGCGAATCCCGCGGGAATTTCAAGTCAAGCGTGGACGAAGTCTCGGGAATTTATTACTTTTTTAATTTATTTCTTCCATGCCTTCAACGATTTATAAAAACATCTCGTATTGAAGCTCGATAAGTTGGTCTCATTTTTTAATCAACAGGTAGGTAAGTTAAATAAAGAAAACAAGACGAAAAGATTAAAAAATGACAGTTTTATGAATAATAATGGTCCAATTGTTTCAATTTTGTATTCAGCCAGGTTATAATTAAGTTGATAGTAAATTTCTATCTGATGAAATAAAATAAGGGAGTGTTATCATATGAAACAAAAATCAGGAATAAAATAATTTATTTAAAAAAAACCTTTGGTTACAGAATTTAAAACACAATCTAAATTCTAAACGTATATTCAACAACACATATTATCCCATATATTTTTTGTAATTTAAACAAAAATTATAGATAAGACGTGTTGTGCCCATAACCGAATTTAAAATTAAGGTTCTCTCCTATCCAAGTAATTTATTAAATATGGTTTGAAATATTTTTTTGACACTAGTACAATACGCGCAAAACTTAAATGCACTTCGACAGAAGTTAGCTCAATGAGTTTGCACAGATCCTGTCAACTTTTAACGTTTAGACCTGACAATCAGAAGCACCAAAGATGCTAAGCGAGTCTCGATAGCGGAGGAGCGAGAGCGCAACACTCCCCTCTACCTACCACCGAGTGCACCTTTTATCATTGTATTCTACGCAATGACTTGTACAAACTTCAAGGAAGCACTTAACTTTTGCACGTACTATACTGTGAAAGCAGTATTCTTTTTCGAAAAAACATAACTGAACATCTACATGACTAGACAACTATTGACGGCATAATAATATGAATTTCTTCTTGAAGTTTAATTATAAAACCACAATAAATGAATTGTAACCGTCTTAAAATTACTATGAATTAAAAATACATTTTCTTTTCATCTTCTTCAATTTTGGACTTATTTAATGTAAAAACCGTTTTAAAAAATTAACCTTCAATGTCATATAGAATTCACGAGGTTTGCAAAATTACGTCTTTACTGGGGTACTTTCACTTTCAATTTGACATCGATAAAGCAGTATTTAAAACACTGTTTTATCGACAATTGTTTATTACCATTAATCTTACAGATTAGTACTCAAGTTACTTACTCCCATATTCATGTAAAAATAATTTCGATTTTCCAATACAAACAGCTCATCGAAGAAAATTATTAGGAGAACCAGTACTAGTAATAACATAATATATAACAATACTAAGACTAAGATATGCATACTTCTACTAAAGTAACAAAAAAATAATAATTATATATAATAAAAACTACATACCACAGTTTGTGCGAGGTTTATAATACTGTTATAAATATAAAGTTTTATTTAAAAATTAAACGATCATTATCCTGGCAACACAAAGGGAAGTTAACAATATAGGAGTTTTTTGGCGGGAACTGAAAGGAGACGTGCTGTGCAGTTTTATTTTCTAAAAATGTGTATAATTACTCTAAAATGAACAATAGTTGCAGGATATTGATAGTTTTTGAGTATAAATTATGCTTTTGTGAGAAATGTGAACTGTATAGTCAGATGTGATCTTTCGAGTTTTCACAAGAACTCCATTGAATGGCGTCGGTTGTAGCCTGCAATACAATTGCGCTACTATACGAAGACCTATTAATTGACATGTTTCCGACTGAAAGACTTTGATTCTATGGTCATGAATAAATTTAAAAAAAACTATCAATATAGCTGCGGAAAACCATACATTTTGTATTAATACACTTTCACACAAACATGCGTACATATTATTGGAACACTCATACTCAAGCATACACAATGAAAATCCTAAAAAGAGTTGCATCTTACATACACCATTACTGGCGTACCTACTCAGAGAGCATAAAGGACGGTTAACTTAAGGGAAAGTGTAATAACAGAAAACATTATTTATGTAAATTAAAAGTACTAATAATAATAATAATCAGATCTTATTATTTATTTTCATACTGTGCTATTTGTCAAAATTTAATATAAACTCCAGAGGACTAATTTCATTTCGGCGATTTTTAAGGAGGAGAACATAATATAGTCGTTCATTTTGGGCATCGAGCGATACAAGGGGTACGCCGCGCCCATCGAAACCCGATATAATTAGAATTAATGAAATCGAAGTTTTAAGATTAACGGGCCTTTATCGAACTCTGAGTGCGGCAAAAGAATGACTCAGACCAACGGTATTCGTAGCTACTATTTGAAATCTCTATGTATATATTTTAAATTATTTCATGTGATATTAATGCAAATAGAATAGCAGCACTCCTAACGGCAACCAGAAATTAGTATAAAATTCTTACCGCCAGAGGTATACGACCACATTTTAGAACTAAACTGCTGTAACAGTATAATAGACAAAAAATAGTATATCCATGTTGTCTATAGAAATACCTTTATTTATCGCCTAATAATAACTAAAACCTTATATTAATGACAGTATTATTAATATTCTGACTAGAATTTGTAACTGGATGACTATTAAACTTTGAGGTTTTAAACACTTATTAATAACTCAGATCGCATTATAAACATTTTAAGCGTCTCTCATATAATATCTACTCTATGCTATGACAATGTTAAACATTTAAAAGAGATTTTCAATAAAGTTTAGTAAAGAGGCGGAGAACCGTCCATCGTAGGTGGCTACTGTTTCTTATTGGCAACTGATAGATGGCGGTATAGTCAATAAATTCAAAATTATTTATTTTGCTGAATCTATTAACGTCAGTTATATCATCTACTTTTTGGTCTATTTAAAGTTTACTAATATTGTTTAGCAACAGACAACTAACAATAAATAAGTCGAAATCTGAAAAAAATAGATATATTGAATTGATTTTAATAAATATATAATAAATAATTATACTGGCCCACAGAAAAAGTGGTCTGCACTTTTGATCAGACCCATCTATTGCACCGCACAAAATGAGAGAAAATGCAGTTTTAGTGATTCTACTATTAATCACCAAAACTGCATTTCCCTCATTATTACGAGAAGTGAAAGTGTTAAATATGTTAGGTGCTCTTTCTTCCTTTATAATGCTCTCGCGCTTCCTCACACAGCGAAACTCTTTAACGAGTCTGGGAAGATTTTGGCCCGTCAGATCTACTAGCTCATTGGAAAATATTTTAAGATATTATACTTGATATTTATATAAAGTTCAGGCTTCCTAAAATGACATAAGTTCCCACATTTTTTTAAAGTGTCTGTCAAAAGTTATAGCCGAAGCCTGGGGTGGTTGGGATTTCAGTCCAAGATGATATGTCTGGTCAAAAATACAAACCACTTTTTATTTGTGGGCCGGTGTTCTTGTACTTTTGATTTGATAAATTTTTACAAACAAACGCCACATCTTTAAAAACAAAATCTTCATTATTTAATTTTGCCATTATGGTGCCGATATAAGTGAACATGTGTGTGCTCCGGTAGAATAAACAATACAATATACTTATATAATGTAGCCATTTAATTGTATGTAAAAAAATGCTTGTTGTTTTTAGACACAATTCTAATCAGAATGACACGAAACTGTGGCATTGTTTTACAAATTGAGACAATTTTATTACTCACTATTAAGGTATGATACTTTTTACACGCTTTTAATTCCTCTTTTCAATGCCAAACCATTTTTTTCATTAAGGTGTTGAAATTTATTACAAGCCAATTTATTCTTGTGACTCCACCGAAACCATAGAACCTACATGTTTGTATATGATTAAGCTGTAAGGCCCATTCGCGCGAGGGGATTTGTGTTTTTTTACTGTATCGTCATTTTTCAAGATTCATGTTTTTTTGACGGTTGCAATGGTTTCTAAATGGCCGTGTTCACACAAATCTCGAATCGTTGCCGCTTTGATGCCGTAAGAAACGACGAATTAAAAACTTGCCAAACATGTAATCAAAAAGCGTGTTTACAAAATAGTAATATGCACTTAAAATCTAATTTGGCCAATTTATTGCACTATAACTAAATCTAGACAATGGTTTATTTATGACACATAAAACTTTGTATAGTTCATTTTCAACATTTTTAAAAATAACACGTAAGCATATTAATATCGTAATCTAAAGTAACATATCGATAAAGACAAAAGTTGAGTCGAAACTGTTTAGTAATTTCGATAGCAAAAAACCATTTTGCGCAAGCGAGTAGACGACAACACTATTATATATGATCTAAAGAAACATTTGCTGCGTCTTGTATTTCAAGTAATGTTATTGATTGTACAAAAAAAACAGAATGTGTTTACGCCATAATATATAGTTGAGAAAATGGGCTGTATTTGAATGTCGCCTTGGAAAAGATCGAAGTAACAGTATCTCCATACGTTATAAATGGCATCAGAATTTTTGAAGTGATAACTTCTTATGGGAGGGTAAACAGCTCGGTTAGGTAACGCGTTACGGCGCCAGTCTGTCTGGCTTCCCTTTCTCTCAGGCAAGGTATCACTGATGTCGGACGTCCCGAGACACACGTTTAAAAAAAAATCAAATAAGCACTGTTGTTCTGCTTCAGTCTGCATATAGTGCAGTGGCTGATAGGTATTATCGACGAAACATTTCCAATTCGCAATTGAGTCGTAAGAGTAGTAAATGTTCGAACTAAAATTGGTATATATCGAAGCTACTGTACTGTGTAGGCAATGGATAGATTTACCATTTTTAGTTCGAACATTTACTACTCTTACGACTGCATCACGACCTGAAATACTGAAATTTTAAGCCGCATGTTATAAACGCACTACAAAGCTTGTAGTCGTTTAACCATAGGACATATTAAACTACCCTTCCGGCAGTAAACTTTATTTTGTTTAGAATATTATCATTTGTCTAATTTAGACTCAGACATAATGAAAAATGATTAAATTTTCTAAATTAGTAATTCAAATAGCTTTTTTCAATGTTTCAATACTAATTACCTTATTCGTTTGTTAGTCGTAATTGTATTGACACATCGTAATGTGGTAAACAAATCGATATCTGATGACGACAGTACGTTCTATTAAAAACATTATATCAGAGAAATATACAATTTTAATAAGATATGAATACTTGAAACAAGATTATAAACGTATATAATCAAGAAAGTAAGAAGATTCGAATATAACATTTAAAAATTGTGATAAATAATTAATTCTGAACAATAATAGTGCCAGCCTATTATTGTCAATAACATTGAGAACTTTTATTACAATATGTATAAAAATTAGATAAATGATTAGATTTCATAACAAAGTTGTAATTATAAATGGTTCCAATAACATTAAAATAAGAAATAAAATCAGGATAAAATCTTTGTAAAGTAAAAATAATTATGTTGACTTCGTTTTTACATTACGGGGGGATGGTATATGTACCGACCTCATAATGACGGATGTCTTTGATTGTGTGAATAGGAAAAGAAATCACTCTTTCTCTTTAAAATGTGAAAGCGAACCCCGGGCTTTCAAGTGGATAGTACCCAAATGGAATTCTTTATTTCGTCAAGACAAACTGAGCACCACCATCAGTAACAAAAGGTGTACTGCCAACGCTACACTTAATGGAATCTTTTAACGTCTTTCTTAAACAACTCTATCTAGAGCAGAGGGAAAACTTTGGCGTTACAATTACAATCTGTGATAAAAAAAAATTATATAATTATTGTATATGGACTAATGTCCCTAGGGAAACATTGCATAGTTTAATTGAAACGAAACCTAAATGTTTGAGATGTCATATTAATATGTCTGTTATTTTCTATGATACTTTGTAC
Source organism: Dendrolimus punctatus (assembly GCA_012273795.1). Classification (NCBI taxonomy): domain Eukaryota; kingdom Metazoa; phylum Arthropoda; class Insecta; order Lepidoptera; family Lasiocampidae; genus Dendrolimus; species Dendrolimus punctatus. Next base: position 25,313,461 of record CM022527.1, read on the forward strand.
CTATTGGATATTGGACCTAGTTGTCATCTGGTGAATTTTGTTTGATAATTTTTCAAAACTTTTCAATACTTGAGAGCAGACAGATCCAAAAATACAAAACCATTTTTAAAACAATGAGATGAGGTGCTATCCACGTCCATTGCAAGACCCAAATGTTTGAGAAAAGGCTCTAGACAGCTGGGATAACATGTCACATATTATCCTGGAGGCCATCCCATCTGTCTACCGCCAAGTACGTGAAGGTGTAAATGGTATACTGACTGAGCTCCATCCCTTCCATTATTTACCACTAATCGCCAACCGGACGGAGCCCGTTCACTGCCCAGGGTCCGTGCTACCAGCATCAGGTGTCCAAGGAGCTAGAAGGAAAGAAATTAGTACAGTACAATACAAGTCCAAGTCTAACATTACAAGCCTTTGGAAGATATCATCCCGGCTATGTTCCAGAAGAGACTCATAATGACCAAATTCACAATCACAATTTTTCCCATTCCACTTGTTTGCAGAAATATCCTCTTATTATTAGGCCGAAAATTTTCCTGAAAACCTTCCTCTCTTTGACCAACAATTGGCTCTCCTCCTTAAGTGCCAGAGTCCAGGCATCACAAATCAATTACAATCACAAAAAATCAAAATTGGTCTAGTGATAGTTTTGTAAACGCGATATTACGCGATTTTTAGTTTCCCTGCTTAGAACACTAACTCCTTATGTCAAACAGCACTGCACCTGAGGGCATTTTGGATGAATTTCTTCCTCTCGGGTGTCTGTTTTGTTTTTGAGGATTTACTATTTATTTAACTAACTGTTTATCTTTAAATCTGCAATGTGTGCCTCCTAGACACATCTTGACCAATGGTCGGCAACCTTTTAGCAGACAGGGGCCATAAGGTGTCAAAATTTAGTAAAGGCAAGCCGCACTTGTGAATATATATATATATATCTCCGCATATTGCTATTGCGCGTGGCCGCCATTTTAGTGACGTAACCGGAGCCGAACACGTTGTAATTGGTAGAATGGCTCCTAAATGTTTATATGTGAGATGGGAAGCATATTTATTTTTTCGGTAACTAAGGAGTGATAAAGTCTGTTCTCATAAATAAGTACTACCAGGAATTGTAATTAACTGCTGAGCAAATATGTTCAATTCGCATATTAGCTTGGTACACTGTAATGCATGCTTTCCCGACTACTGAAAAATGATGTAGTATAATATTTATTTATTTTGGTAGGATCCCAGAATAAAAGAGTCGTGGACCGCATGGAGCCATCTCGCGGGCGGCACGAGACTGCGAGCTGCCGATCGCTGATCTTGACATTTATCTTAAACACCTTTACAACATTCTAAAACTCATTAAAAACTAGATGTGAACTATGAGTCATAATGTAGGAATTTCCAATTCAAACACGCCAGATAGCGCCAACATGATAAGAGTGATTATTTAAGAGATAATAACAGTATGGAATTCATAATTATGTGTTGGAATAATTAGTTTCAATTAACATTTCAAAACTAAAAAGAAAAGCCTAATTTCTGACACATTTTTTAGGACTCTGTAGTTAAATTTAAATATCTGGTACTAGTAGTACTACTACAGACACACAAACAACCACCGTTTTTTGTCATACGACTATGACAACTTTAAATAAAGAATTAATTAACAATATCACAGATATATTTGTGTAATGTTGTTAATTCTATCTGCAATATAATGATATGTAATTTTATGTAATTAGTATATATTATATTGCATATAGCTATATGTTTATTATGTTTAAATAGTTGCATATTATCGCTATATATTATATATGTATATAACTTATGTGTATATTTGTATACATAGTATAGTTATATATTTATTAATAAAATTGAAGTAATCATACAATAGTTATGTATACCACCATCGCCACTTCTAATCGGAATATTCTTGCCATGGGTTGTCTGGAAGAGATCGCTTTTAAGCGATAAGACCGCCCTTTGTACCCTACTATAATAATACTAGTTTGTAAGTTTTTCTGTAATGGTGTACAATAAAGTGTTATCTATCTATCTATCTTAATTAATTATTAAAATACAAGTTTTATTATTTTTTATGGCAGGAGTTCAGCAGACAAGCAGACAGCCCACTTGATGTACAGCGGTTACCATCGCCTATGGACATTTACAACATTAAAGGTGCTACAAATGCACTGCTGCTCTCTTAAGGGCGATTGGAAACTGGTCACTAATGCCGGAACACAACTCAAGGTTGTTATGGTGGCATACTCTAGACCAGAGGTGGTAGCTATCCAGTCAAGAAAATACCCTACCAACTAGCAGGAAATTGATTCTTTCACCTTTCCTGGATAAGAAGTGAATTTTCATTGAAAGTAATATTTAAGGGGTAGAGTAGAGGAAATGCAATAATTATGAATATACAAGTTGATAATTAAATCACATATTGACTTAAATATGAATGCCCTTAAAGAACATACAATTTTCAAAAATCTGACTAACAATACTCAAATTGTCAATAGAAACAGAAAAAGAATCTGACACCAGTTACAGGTATGGAAGCCATTCCTGTTCTTTGTTTTTCCTACAGTATTTTAACCTTTATATATATAATTTGTCTGTATGTGTGTTGACAGTGAATTCCTCCTGAATGGCTGGATTGATTTGAATGATTTTTTATGTGTGTGTTCAAGTGGATTCGAGGATGGTTTAGATACACAATTGGACCCAGTTGGCGGGTTTGCAATCAGTTTCTAAATTGTTTTTAAGGCAGGATGTCGTCTGCCAGGACCGCAACTTATATAATATAATAATTGGCATACAGACACAGATATTATATATTGCCAAATTAAGCAAGTTACACTAGTGTTATGGATAATATAAAATACACTACTCTGAGGCCGATCCCAGATACCCAAACCATAGTAAATAATGAAGAAAATAAGTTTCTGAAGTTTACTATACCAGGAATCGAGCCCGGAGCCTCTGCGTTGCAGTGATGTAGGCCGGTAAAGGCTTAGCCCGCTCAACCACAGAGGCCACAAATTACATATCCACTAAATATAAATGTTCAGTATATCTAAAATAATAATGAATACTTTTAAATTAACCTGACAAATAATGCATTTAATTCTCTGTATTATTGTTTTTTTAGTCATTTAACTTTTTGTTTCTTTATAAATACAGTCTGCACCCTTTACAGTACATCGATACAGTAAATAACATACAGACTAAAGATCTTATTCATGTTCAGTTAGAGCAAATTTGTAGTTTGAAAGAACCTTAAAGAAGCCTACAAACTTACAACTCAACCAATATGAATAAGACTATAAAACTACCAATATGTAATTGTGCACAAAGGGGACCACCCTTACTACCCTACTCACTTAAAATCTATATTTATTTTGTACATGAAGGAACTGAATAAGTATTTGGCTAAGACTCTGCATATTTGTATAAAAAGGGTAAACCGAAGAAAAGTGGCTTGATGTTATAAAGTAAAATAAAGGAGAAATAATTCAGCAGAACAGTACTAGACGATAGAAGACGATAAAAACATAAACGAAATCAGACTATAACTTTCTAAATTAATTATTATTTGATAATAATTATATTAATATTAATATAAATTTTTATATTTATTAATTTCTTAATTATAGTATAATGTTGTAATTGGAAAGTACACAAAGTATACAGTGCAATCTTTAATATTTTAAAATTACCGCCATTTTTCTGTATAAATAGAACTTGTTTCGATCGTCTTATACTAACCTCCATATCACTAGGCGCCGCATCCTGTAGTCTGGGTATTCTCCTTTTAGGAATAACTAGGAAATGTACCGGAGCTTGCGGAGATATGTCATTAAACGCCAAACATACATCATCTTCGTAAATTATATCCGCTTTGATTTCTTTGGATATAATCTTGTCAAATATAGTTGGTCCCGGCGAGGCTACGCTTTGGGCTTGCGCACGACGCACTTCATCGCTATACGGCCTTCTCACAGCTATAGCTGATCCTCTTGATAAATCGTAAATATTAGTTGGATAATTCTTCTTTATACGAAATTTTAAGGCACGTTGAAACACTTTATTAAACATTTTTGGAAATTATAATTTTCATATTTCCTCACAGTTTAGTTTTGACTTTTAGTTTTGTGTAGTTTTGATTGTTGTTTATTTATTCGCCACAAAGGCAGGCAAAGGAATCTTAGTCCATACAGCCAAGTCTGATGTATAAATCTTCGTATAGTAGCGCAGTTGTATTGTAGGCTACAAGCCACGCCATTCAACGGAGTTCTTGTGAAAACTCGAAAGGCCACATTTGACTATACAGTTCACATTTCTCACAAAAACACATAATTATTACTCAAAAACTATCAATATCCTACAACTATTGTTCATTTTAGAGTATTTTTACACATTTTTAGAAAATAAAACTGCACAGCGCAACGTCCCCTTTCAGTTCCCGCCAAAAACTGTGTAGTTTTGAGTTTTGACGTTTTGTTTTATTTTTTTATTACGGATTATGGCTTGGCAGCTAGGCTTTTAAGCCAGATCTTCGTTTACAATATAGTTTCTTCATTTTCTTAAGCCTATGTGTAGCACAGCTGAACTGTAGATAATCAGCTAGTGCCTTCAACGAAGTTCTTGTGACAACTCAAAAGGCCACATTTCACTATACAGTTCACAAAACACATAATTACTACTCAAAAACTATCAATATCCTACGACTATTGTTCATTCTAAAGTAATTTTACACATTTTTAGAAAATAAACCTGCACCGTACAACGTCCCCTTTCAGCTCCCGAAAAACTCACCTTTTGTTTTTTGATCGTATTTTTTTTTAATTTATTCATGACTATGGTCATGAATAAATTTTAAAAAATACGATTCTATGGAATCAAAGTCTTTCAGTCGGAAACATGTTAATTAATAGGTCTTCGTATAGTAGCGCAATTGTATTGCAGGCTACAACCGACGCCATCCAATAGAATGCTTGTGAAAACTCGAAAGATCACATCTGACTATACAGTTCACATTTCTCACAAAAGCATAATTTATACTCAAAAACATCCAATATCCTGCAACTATTGTTCATTTTAGAGTAATTATACACATTTTTAGAAAATAAAACTCCACAGCACAACGTCTCCTTTCAGTTCCCGCCAAAAAACTCCTTGACCTTGATAGTTTTTCAGACTTTTGTGATACCAGCTTCGTAATAAAAAAACTACTACTTTATTTATTTTGGCTAGTAATGTAGATTTAGTTTGGTTGTGTATGGCTCCAATGATTTAAAATGTAAATATTTAATACGGTTGCTTAACCTGGAACTATCTAATGTACAGGCTGTGAAACTAAAATTTGAATTTAAAATGTGAAATCAAAGGTTACGTAAATATAAACTCATATTATAATGCTAAAGAGATGACTTCATGTGAAGTCAACTGTCTAAGACTGAGACACTTACACTTACTTACTTGTGTCTAGGAACTTTGCCTGTTCTTCAAATAATGAAGAACAAAAATACTATTACTACTGTCTATGACCTGCTCTTACCTGCGTTAATGTAGCCTGTATAAGTTTTAGTTATATTGTTATGTTTCAGATTAAATCAAAGAACAGAGAAATTTCGGTAAAATAATTTATTCATGGTAAATTATTGTCAATAATAATGTCAGCTGCAAACCGATTACGCAATTCTTAAAAACACCATTACCATACATCATCGTGTTTATTATACTTAAATATATAAGTTATATAATCTCAATTCCATTATCTTAAACACTTTAAAATACAATAATATTTACAATTGGTATTTTCCGATTTTAGACATAAAATCTTGCCATGTTACAAAATAAATATGTCAAAATATAACTCACAAAATAGGTTGATTAAACTGTAGTGTTTATTGTAGTTTTATACTAAATTACGAATAAACGTTTGAAAAAGTAATGAATTAAACTTTCAAAATAAAGGTACTTCAAATTGATAATAATTATTAAATTAAATTCTACTACATAAACACATATTTTGTTATAAAACATATAAAATTATATTACATATTTTTATTTTATTGAGCAAGGTATAACGAACGCTTTAATAACATTTTTTCTTATAAATTAGCAAATAAACACACACATTATATATTCTCAAGATAAGCCCTGTGTTATGCGTAACATACAAAGGATTAAAGTTTGATCCTAGAAACCCAAACCAGAAAATCAAAGCAATTTTCATACAAAATTATCCGAGCCAGAAATCAAATCCAGGAACTGCTCTAGTAAACTAAACAGACCACCGGTCAAATCACTACACCATAGAGGCCAACTATTTAATTTTCAACCACATATTCTGTAAGTTTAAGAATTCATGGCCATTCAAATCAAATTTATCATATTGACGTATTCTAATATTGCTTTTCACTACAATATTTATTTCTAATCTGAAGACAAACAACCAAAAATGATCACTGCAATTTAACTGGCATTACTCTAGAATATGCTGCACTGAATAAAGAGAGCACTAATCTTAAAATTCCGAAGACAGTATTGCCTATTAATGGGTTCCGTACAGCAACCCTGCAGAGCAGCACCAAAACGAATGTCATGACACTGTAATGTACGTAGAACATTCTGCAAAAAAAGAATTAGTAAATTTTGAGAAATGAGATAGAATTTTGAAAAATATATAAAGGCAATGAGAAAGGAAAATATAAAAAATGTAGGCAGTGTACCTATGTCCTAATTTTATATACAATGTAGTGAGATCTACGAAAAACCACTACTAAATTTAATGAAAATCCATCAATATTTTTACATGGAGAAATGATAAATAATAGCCAATGTCATCTTCACATTCATACGTAAGGGTACGTACTATTATGCTGCTTATAAAGTGCATAGAGTAGCATGGTTTAATGTGAATAGATACTAAATACTTACTTGCAAATGTGTCGTTTTGCTTCCTCAATGTCTTGATCCTTTTCATTTAGCAAATATTTTCTTACGCCTATCACAAAGTTTCGCATATGTTCTGGCCAACTAGAAAATAAAAAATATACTTATTTAACATAGATCATACAGCACATTTACACAACACATTAAAAATCGGTACATTTTAAACGGAGTAAAACTATGTATAAGTTAAATTAAAATCATTGAATAAATATTATTATTTAATGCTTTGCTTGACATTTAATATTATTGTATTTAATTATTATTGTAAATCAGTTTCAATTTAGTTTCAGTTGTAAGATGTGAAAATTGCACGCCTAATAAGGCAAAATGTTGAGACAATTTCAACAAAACACTTATTTATGTACACATACATTTCGAAGAATAAATTATTATCTATATATATCTATTCTGAAATTTTGTCCTTACATTATAAGTCAAAATTAAATATAATATAAATCCCCAAAATACTGATTGAGCTTTTATGATAAGATTTTACTTCTCATTTTATTTTTCAATTTAAAGGTGGTGTAAATTTATAACTTCTAATAAGAACTTTACTGTTCTGCGTTTGTACTTATTCACTTACTCGATCGAATGCGGGTCCAAGTTGTATATTGCTGAATCTTCTGGTGTAAGTCTCAAGTGCAGTTTCTGTACGTTATCTGTCTTGAACTTCCACTCTCTTAAAGAAAAGAACGACAAGACGTCGCTCATTGCCTGTAATCTCTGACTCACTGTGATGAAGCTTAAGCTAAAATAGAAATAGTACACTTTTACCATTTTTTTTGAAAAATGTTATTGAAACATCATACCAAACTCCGTTCATTTCGACATGAAATCAAGTCAAAATCGGTCAAACCGTTTCTGATATTGGCCGGAACATCCAGACAGACAGACAAACAAATATTTCAAATGTTGATTTTTTGATGGAGCCGTATATACCATAGATGATACACCATATATATAAAGGTAGATACCTTCATATGCATTTAGTAAAACTATTATTTATAACAAAAAAGATATTTATTTCAATTTCCTACTTGTGACATGTTTTCAGTCTGTTACGTAATATACTACATTGGTAGAAAAGTATATAGGGGGCAAGAACAGCGGTGGTTACGAATAAACCGAATTTTCAAAAACGATCGCATAATTTGCTGATTATTAAAGATGTTTTTTGGTTGATGAATATTGAAATAGTTAGTTAATGACTAATGGACAAATGACTCGCCAACTGAGGTGATGGCTTCTCGTAAACTTGTAAGTTGACGGTTATTGGTTTTATTCGTCAAGCATTAACTAATTAAAATGGTGTGGTTAACAACTAATCTGTAGCTCTTTCGTGAATAACTGGTAATTAGTTGACTTTTACAATAGTTTACCGTCTCTAATTAACTTCGTAGTTCGTTAAGGTGTGTGCATATTATAAAGCGCGGCTGATAGATGCGGCTAAGGGGCGCGGCTTACAACGTATCTGTTGAAGGAACACTTTCGGAAATGTGCACATCATGGACATCGCGTTTCTAGTGTGCACATTGTCCGGACGCATCCCTCAATGTGTGGGGTGCTTAGACCATGGTCTAAGGTGGGGTGATATGGATGATGAATGCCTATCTTTATGGGCATTATATTTGTTTAATAAGAAGTTTATAATAATGCAATAAAATTATACACAAATGAGATATATTTTTAAAATAAAATTTTACAACTTACCGATTCTTAACTCCAAGCAGGCGGGTTATATATTCAGCTATATGTAGCGGCAAAGTTTGCGTCAGTATTTCCAAAGCCTTTAAAGCGTATCTATTCAAAAATATTCAATGGTTATCATTGCATAATTATAGGGTAAAATAATAGAGATGTCTGCTTAGACCATGATTGACCAAAACAATTATAACGATAAGTGATTCCGCGCGAACGAAATCGAGTGCACATAATTAAACTATTAAATATAGAATCAAAAAAATACATGAAAAAACGTACCTATTTTCCACAGTAGAACCGTATGGATACCAAAGTGGCTTGTCTAAGGGATGCGCCCTAATATTACCTCGCAAGAAATGTGCAAAATGACCCCATGTAGTCGAATTCTGACATGTACTGCAATTGTACACCTTTGCTTCTAAAGGTCTGGAATTTAAAAAAAGGATTTTTATTGTTTTTAAATGTTGTGGCCTGTGTTACTCCGAAGTTGAATATTCTAAGGATTCAGTAACTACCCCTAAAGGTGGCAACTACATACGAACATGATCCGTTGAGTTGGAAAGGTCTTCAAAATACATCACAGGGGAGCGTGGGGGGGGGGGGGAGTTTAGGTTTTTGTCTCATAGTCAATGTCCTCGAGGGAATTCTCGTGCTTTTTCGATCTGTATTTAAATGTGACGCGCAGCTTTTGGCGCTTTTCAAACGGGTAATGAGCCAAATTATTATTTTTTTAAATCACTGTAAAAATGCCTTAAAACCATATTTATGAATTACTACGTGAAAACTAGAGAGGGAGGGTCTTCTGACTATGCGGGTGACCCCAAGGGGGGAGTTAGGTAAAAGATTTGATAGGGTCACGTAGCATGGGTACGTTCCCTTATACATAACATTATATAGAATTATTCCATTGCTTAATATCGGTTCATACAGTCTATTTCGAATAATAAGATGGTATATTTATTATATTATATTTTGGGCGTTGTTAGATACTAAAGTAACGCTCCCTTAGTTACCCCTACAATGCACATCCTTTCACCCTCGCTGACATGGATTTGAGACCGCCAGTGGACCATGTGAGTGTGTTAGAAAAGTTTTCTGTAATATATTACACCTAACCTGTCCGTAGCAGTCTCCCAGGCCACAGCTAGTAAGGTGTCGATGGCTATATCTACCGGTAACATATCAGCAATAGCTGTCTCTTTACAACAGAACACGTGGAGGATACCCTTGCCAGCAGCCACCACGATGCCACTGGGCCCATTCAAGTTCTCTATCCAGCCTGGGAAAGGGTTCTTCAAGGCCGATACAACTGTAAAAGGGATTATGATATAAATAATAAAGTTTTTATACGCAGATAAAATATTTTCGTGTCTACGTACAACCGGCAAGAGTTAACTTGAAACTTCGCTTGGATTACGTAAGCGCGAGGTACTGACTGGATCGTACGCGCCGATGGCGAGAGCGGTAAGAAGGCGGGGGCCGGAAGGGGAGCCCGGAGCTAACTCTTGCGGATTATAGTGTGTTAAAGGCTTAATACACTTTCATCATATCTACTGAACTTTCATAGTTCGTGGATTTTGTAGTCTATGTTAAATCAATTTATCCCTACAGACATATCGAGACTTAATCGCCATCTTTTCGTAAGCGACATTTGGATCTAAATGTCTAATCTAAAATAAAATAAAATAAATGTATTTTTTGTTGCAAAAGGTATTTTAAATTGTTATGTTGTGTTATGCTTTTCAGTTTAACTCATATTGTTTTTTATTTATTTATTCAGCACTTATATTTCCCAGGCGAACAAGATATGCCCGGACGTACATACATAGGTCATTTATTACTAAGTCTCTACATACCAGTTAAAAAAAGAGAAGATACTTTAATACTAATACATGTTCTTATTATAATAGGTCTTACGTAATTTCTAGCTTTTATTTAATATACTACATATTGGTATATCAATTGTATTTATTAGACAAGTATACACTACAAAGTCCACAGCGAGTACGCGACACAACTTATTTTATTCAAAACTACCTAGTCGCGTATTCGGTGTTTTAATCATTAATCCTTATTAAGTATATTTTCTAAATATACAACTCCAAAAAAGTATATTCAAGGTGACGAAGTCCGTCAGTAGGGAAACTCCATCACTCATTATTTCCGTATATTTGTATAGTTACGACGACAAAAGATCGGTTACTGAAGCTAAGCCACCATTGCATTCTGTTTTCGAATTGTACTTGGCGTTAAATTCCGTTTAAAAAAGTTAAAAAACGAGCAGTGAACTTACCCCACTGACAGACTGCGCCACCCTGACTATTTATTATACTGATACTAAACTGTTTATCCACTAATTGCCGTTTTTAGAAGTAATAGAGCGACCGTGACTGTAAAACGTTGTAAGGGAACGTAGCACTCCTAAAATTTTCCACTACGTTGATAAAAAGTTTCTTCACTTCAAAAAAAGTTAAAGTTCTTACCGATAGTCGGCCTAAAGATGGCGATTGGATATCTTCGGTTTCCATGTTCTACCACAGCATTTTCCGCTAATGCCTTCGTGAACGTATATGTATTTGGTTTTGGAGATATATACCTAAAAATAATTAACATAAGTTTATTATTTCTTATTTTCACAACTTACAAGGAACATATCATAAAGAAGCAGTGATTGCGGATTTGAATCCTAACCGGAAAATATATGTAGCCATGTCTTCTTTCGGCCTTATTCATAGAGAATTGAGAGTAAGTTTGCACGCTTCTTTATGGTTTTCAAAGAAGTGTTACCCTAAATCTCTAAAATAAGATGTTCAATCTTTATCAGTATAAAACAAAGTCGCTTTCTTTGTCTGTCTGAATATCCGCTAACTACTACTAAACTCGTCGTCGTCAGCCATTCGCAGTCCACTGCTGACGTAGGCCTCCCCACGTCGGCGCTACTCATCCCTGTCCTTGTGAATTCCTCATCCAGCGCCTATCGGCGACTTTGCACAGCTCGTCGGTCCATCAGGCTGGAGGACGTCAGACACCACGTTTACCAAGACGCGGTCTCCATTCCAGTACTCGTCTGCTCTAACGGCCTTCGGTCATGTGGCAGACGTGACCGGCCCACTGTCAACTTGCTAATTTTGCGACGTTAAACTGCTAGATTGATGGATACATATGTAAAGGTAGACCAAAAAGAGATGGATGGATTGTGTTAAGGATAACATGATTATTTGTGGTGTGACAGATGACGTAGGTCAAAAGGAAAAGCCATAATGTCTCGAGATTCGAGAAATCTTATGTATTCTTACATGGTGATAGGGTGGGTCAAATATCGTCAAAATCATCCTTCCGTAATTTAATCAATGGCCTTATCTAATAAAAACAAATGTTAAGGCAAATTAAATATTAAAACCAACAACTTGCTCTTACTTGGTAATAATACTGCTCATAAGTTCTTCAGGCACTGATTCAGCCACAGCCAGGACCTGATGAAGAGGCATCGGTGGCGGATAAACTCTTTCCTCCACCACAGTGAGTTCTGCGTTGCTGTAAGCTGTAGAAACGTGTATGAACGCCTAAAACGACAATTAAGCAAATTACACGGAGAAGCTTGATTTTTATTAACATGAACGCTGGGCGGTCCTATCACTTATGATCCGACCAGGACCATGTCGCCTTGAGCGACAGCTAACCGCCTGGCCATGAACTCGGACTCGGACGACGAGCCGTGGCATCTTCATAGAATAGAATAGAATAATCATATTGTGGCGACCGAGGGTGAAACTACCCAGCAGCGTAAATCAGTTTAAGAACGTTTAGAAAGAACTAGAAATTTCTGGAAGGAAAAAACAAGGACGGATATATTTAGAAAAAGATAGACGATAAACGAAAGAAAGAGATAGATGGATGATAAAAAGAGATAGACGACGAAAGAGAGAAAGAGATAGATAGATGTTAGAAAGGGATAGATGTATAAACGAAAGTTCCCGAACAGAAGGTTCGGGAAAGAAAAGACAAAGATAGATATATGGGTTCTAGAATATTCTTCCAGGTATATAAACAGCGTAAGGCGCGCCTACCGGGCAGTTTAAAAGTTGAGGTCAGTCCAAGACGGTGAGGCGACAAGTGCGATACTAAAGAGTTGGAAGAGAAAGTTAATAGGAGACAGAGACGAATTAAGTGGTGAATTTAGTGGCAAGTTTGGTGGACAGATACGTGAAGGAGGTGTGTAGCGTAGTTCGGGAGAGGAACCAGACGCGAGCTACACGCGATAATATCGGAGGTGGTCTACGCAATATCGGAGACGGTATTGAGGGTGTGACAACTTATCGTCGGGACTGTGCATCGTTGATCGTGCGTATAGGGGCAACCCTGCAGAGAGGTACTGCGTGCGGCTGTGTAAGTCAATAAAAGCTTTTAAATTAAAAACTGGTGTTTTCTTCCAATCCATAAGTGCGTAACCCCGCTCGTACGTAATAATATTATTGCTATAAATGTATGTGTTACATAGGTGTCTTTTTTGTAGTGTCTCAATACATTTTGCCTTATTAGGCGTGCAATTGAAACTAAATAACATTACATAAAAAAAATACTATAATAATTAAATAAATTGGATTATATTAAATGTCAAGCAAAGCAATAGTTAAGTAAGAATACATAGTAATCACTAGAATTTATCAATTATTTATAATCCTCGATTTTATAGTAGCATTTAATTGTCAAAAATTGTTTTAGGTGTCCTTTAAATAATATGGATTTTTGATTCTTTATATTGTAAGGCAATTTATTGTAAATACATCTTTATACTTTCGTTTTTGTCGCCAGTCCATCGTACTCAGCTGTTGTTCACAGCGACAAAGCAGCCACGCGACAAAACTAAAATATTAAGACGTATGAAGGATATAGCTATGAGTCATCGTGATTGGCGCCAACCTACGTCACATAGTCCGTCGCTAAGCCCAAGGTTGTGGCTGGTCCGTTTAAAAGGTCTCTTCCAACCAATCCGTTATTATTGAAATCGGCATATATGCTATATCTTTCTGGCAAATTCCATTTATATTAATACAGTTGTTATTGAGAGATATGTCCATGACATTCAAAGCTAGACGGGTGCATGAAGAACGTACATAACAATTTAATAAGGGTAAAAAAATCTAAATGTGTGCTGTGACACATATTAAAAGTGAAACTTCAACCGACAAGTGGAAAAATGAATCGCAAAGGACAAGTGGAAAAACGAATCACAACGTACAAGGGGAAAAACTTCAACTGATAAGTGACAAAATGAATCGCAACAAAATTTTAACCTAAAGTTTTACGGGCAGATTGTTAATATACTTGTCCAATTTGAAAACCTTGGCACTTCTCCGATATTATCGGAGAAGTGTCCATCTTCGACCACTCGTATCGATCGGTCAATCAGAAAGTCTGTTATCCAGAGGCGCACAGAGTGTTTGGTATGCCATATGCTGGAAGCTTGCGAATCTACTAGGTAAGCGTGCTTCATTCTAGATCGCGTCTTCACTTAACATCAGGTGCAAAGAGTATATTGAATATATGGAGAATCAGGTGATATAGCTGTCAAACGCAAACCTATGCAATGATAAATAAATAGGTTAGGTTTTTAATTAAACTTTAATTTAATCGTCCTTAGCCTCTCTGGGTTGGGCATTTAATCTCTATCAATTTACCTCCATATTGGGCAATTTGTCACATATGTCCATCAGCCTTATAACAGATTTGACATTTTGGTCCACCGCTACGTTGAGTGCTTCGTCGAACTTGAGGGTCGCAGCCGAGTGGAACACTATAGAAACCTGCAAAAAGAAAATTCTTTAGTGAGGAGAAGAAAGAAAATGTTTACAATGAAGCAAAAGCGTAAAGTCAATAAGAAAATAAAAAGAGAACCAGAATAACTGCTATTACGCATTAATTGATGATGAATACATATTTGTGGATATTGGAGTGAAGTTTCTCGGGCTATGGGGTCCAAAAGCTTGACTTCTTTATCAAGACCTATCATCACGGTTGCCGGAGATCTCATCTGACCAAAAGGATGATTTTTATTAAGGGCAATGAATAATCGTTGCCATCCAGCATGGAAATTGCAGCTATCGTATGGGGAAAGTTTCAAAGAGACGGCGATCTGGGACTCTGGGACCTATATTTTAATACTTTTATAACCTAATAAAACTACGTTTTAACGGTTTTAAGCGCGGTAATTTATTTTATTTAGGTTTATCCTACGTTTCGGCCGCTTTTCAGTTTCCGTGGTCACGGAAGACAAAGATGACATTTGTCGAACGTGTATTGTCAAAGTTTTGTCACATTTTGTCGTGACCACGGCAACTGAAAAGCGGCCGAAACGTCGGATAAACCTAAATAAAATAAATTACCGCGCTTAAAACCGTTAAAACGTAGTTTTATTTAGTGTACAAGTCGCGAAAACTTAAGAAAATATTACTTTTATATCCTGTTTTGTTGAAAGAAAAAATAGTATATTAATTGCTATGGCTACGATAGTCTAAAAAATGGAAGTCATATTTACCTCTCGAAGTAAAGTAATAGACTCCATACTGATGCCAAGATTAGGTTTCATAGTATCCCCGGGTATAATACTCAGCTTGTCCAATTGGGAAGGACACTTAGCCCTGACCATGTCAAAGACCTGAAAGGGAACAGTAGATAAATGAGAATGGGGTCAATAAAAACCTAAAAGCTCGTACGTACCGTCTTTATCTTATGTGAATGACGATATGGGCCTAAAGCTCATTCATTATTCATAAAGTAATTACCCAAAAATTCATTCCCTTATTTCTTGGAGTTCGTATCTCCACGTTTGTTGCCGTCTGTATTATGAGGAGTGTTCTGAGTAACTGTTTAGAATAGTATTTTCATGATCTTTCTATTATTACATTGATTGCCATCGGTTGGTCTCTTCATTTCCTTGAACCGCATAAGCAAAGGTTCGCAAGAAAGTTTCTCTCGCGTATTCTATGACTTTGGCTCCCAGCCGAGATTATCCCGCAGTGCTACAATATAGGGTTTCTTTTCAAAAGGTGTCACTACATTTTTACAAGGCCGGCAGCATTTTGGTGTTGCAGATGTCCATAAGCAATGGTAACAAATCTCCATCAGCCGTTAGCCTGTGTAGGTACTTTACTCAAGAAATAAAAAACTTGCCTGAGACTGTTTCAGCTGTAACAACCTCTTTTCTGGCGAGAGGTCCTTCTTCTGCCGCAACAGGAGGTACAAGCGTTCAACATCAGGACACGTCGATAGAAGACGTTCCACCAGCACCTGAAATAGTATATATAATAGTTCAAAAATGTTTAATTTATACGTTATTCTCAAATAGATAGGTAACACTTTATTTTTCACTAGCGACCCGCCCCGGCTTCGCACGGGTGCAATGCTGATACAAAATTAAATACACTACAGAAAAACTATGAACGTTGTATATAAAAACATAGCGGCCCGCTCCGACTTTGCACGCGCATCACTACATAGAAACCTCTAAAATTAGCAATGTTGCCTTAGTATATGATGCATGTATTATACATATAAACCTTCCTCTTGAATCACTCTATCTATTGGAAAAAACCACATCAAAATTCGTTGGGTAGTTTTAAAGATTTAAGCGCACATAGGGATATAGGGACAGAAAAGGCGACTTTGTTTTATACTATGTAGTGATAGTGATCAAAATAATGAAAAACTTATACAAATTAATACTTTCTTATTAAAACAATAGGTGACCTTATCGCTTAAGTCATTTCGCAGCAAGAAAGGCGACGTAAGTTAGTAGCTCGAGTATATCTAATACATACATATTACCACACCTGTTTCTCATAGGGGTAGGCAAAGACGAAAGGCCTCCAACTTCAACGGTCCTGGGAAACAACTTTCGCTTCGTAATTATATACGAGTACATGATTCAAAATAGTGACGTCGAAATGGTTCTTTTTTAAGTTCGTTTAATTTAGCAAAGGACTTAATACGAAAATTACATTAAATAGTAAGCCTACGTGTTGTTCTTCGGCATCTAAGCTTCTATACTCTGTTGGCGTTGCTGGCCTGCGGAAATGGTCCTCTAGTCTTGTTACCAGAATTTATGAGTATACCGAAACATGATTCTATGGGGTTGTGCTGACTCACGCAGCTTTTTTTGTGTCGCATTTTACCTGAACTTTCTTTAACAATTTTGCTATTCGATCATGGTGTGCATACGTCGCGGTCTACCGGCACTAACTCTTCCATTCACAATGCTGTCATACACTTGTTTTGTGATTCTACATGCAACCTTTGTCTCTCTACGTGCCCAAACCAAATGCTCAAATGAATTCCATTTACATACTGCCGTTGTTCACTTAACGGCCTGTGTGTGTGATTGGGTAAATTAAGCTTTACTCGATTCGTGGCGTAGTAAACATCATAATAAAACAACTTTCCTTTATTTAAAACTAGCGACCCGCCCCGGCTTCGCACGGGTGCAATGCTGATACAAAATTAAATACACTACAGAAAAACTATGAACGTTGTATATAAAAACATAGCGGCCCGCTCCGACTTTGCACGGGCATCACTACATAGAAACCTCTAAAATTAGCAATGTTGCCTTAGTATATGATGCATGTATTATACATATAAACCTTCCTCTTGAATCACTCTATCTATTGGAAAAAACCACATCAAAATTCGTTGGGTAGTTTTAAAGATTTAAGCGCACATAGGGATATAGGGACAGAAAAGGCGACTTTGTTTTATACTATGTAGTGATGATAGTGAAGTGATGGTACAGGAATTTTGGATCGACGCCAGGATGATCCGTTGTACATTATCTATAACACAAGCTTAGTTACATGTATAACTTGTGTACAATGTGTACGTTCGTCTTAATCAATTATCTTTTATTTTTTATTACTTTCTTCTTTTCTTTCTTGCCGCCGTAGAAATGGGCATTATATAAACGAGGTAAAGCTTAATGTAAATTCATAGCTAATCTGGAAACAAAAGTTTTTTTATTGCATGAGTTCAGCAGACTGCCCACTTCATGGAAAGCGGTTACCATCGCCTATGAACATTTGTAACACCAAAGTGCTGCCACTCTGTAAAGGGAAACTGGAACCTGTTGGCGAGCTTAACAACAAGAGTGAGACCAGTTTTTGATGTTATGTCAAAAGATGAAAATGGCAGGTGTCTTAATTCTAGTTTGGTACCTGACATCAATTTATTTGAAACGATACCCAAACTTTTACTTGACTGTTGTATGCGCTAATATGGTGTTACAGCTGACTTTAGACCAGATGTGGTAGCTATCCAGACGGGCATATACGCTACCACCTAGTTATGACTTGTTGTTTCGTTTCATACTATAGGCCACCTGGCCGCTGGTAATTAGAACAAGGTTAAACTTACTGAATTATTCATATTACCTTGCCCATAAAGCCGGTGGCTCCCGTAATGAAGATCGACCGTCCAGCATAGAACTGGGGGATGAGCGGCGCCCTGGGGTATGGAGACATCGGTCGGGGTACCATGGCTGATTACAATCTATAAAACACAAATATTATTTTCTTAAGTTTTAGCGACTTGTATACATAATTAAACAACGTTTTAATGGTTTTAAGCGCGGTAATTAATTTGATTTTTGTTATTCCTACGTTTCGGCCAGTTTTTAGTGGCCGTGATCACGGTAGACATTTTGAGACCTGTGAAATACAATAACTCCAGGATGCAGGTGTCTACAAGATCGATTGTGAGTGTGGATTATTATACAATAGATACATAAAGAGAAGTATAAAAACACGCAGTGTTGTCATGAAACACAAAAGGTCTACGGAGTCTGCGATCAGTGAATGCACGCTGGATAAACTCAGCCACTAGATCACATTCGATAACCCACAAATCGTCGCGAAAGAGAATCGTTTCATACCTAGAATGATGCGTGAGGCTATTGAAATCAAGCGGTGGTAAATTAGATTCGGCTTCCATGGAGTAAATAATAACCATAAACAAAATTAAAATGAACAAGTTGGCGGTAGGCTAAATAAACTTTAACAATACTCGTTGACACTTGACATCTTTGTCTTCCGTGATAACGGACACTGAAAAGTGTCCGAAACGCCGGAATAACAAAAATCAAATAAATTACCGCGCTTAAAACCGTTAAAACGTAGTTTTGTTACAAATATTTATGGTTATAATTTTGAGAGTTTTTGATGGGAAGTTGCAAGTCCTAATTAGTCAGTTCCTTTTCAACTTTATGGGACTTTTATTTTATAACCGATTGAAATTAAAAAAATATATAAAAAAAATTAGATTAGATTGGAATAGAATAGAGATGTCAAGTAATTTAGAACCCATTTTCGCACAATTTCACAATTCAAGCTCTACTCCCTCCCCCCCCATCCCCCTTTTTACATTATAATAGGTTCGCGTTTGACTGACAGTGCGCCTGATGTCTGGTGGAATTGCCGTCAAAAGTGGAGCACGCTTACCTAGAAGATACCTATTCACGCGAGACTTGAACAGATCTAGATTAAATTTTTAAAGGAAAAACAGACGACGGTAAAGAGTTCCACTCTCCAACGGGACGTACGATAAAAGTGGACGTACGTATGATGAAGCATAGCGTTTCGTCCGCTTTTTTAGTATCTTATCTTATATACTAATAGTTAAAGCTGAAGAGTTTGTTTGTTTGATTGAACGCGCAAATCTCAGGAACAACTGGTCGGATTTGAAAAATTATTTCAGTGTTAGATAGCCCATTTATCGAGGAAGACATCATCACGCTAAGACCAATAGGAGTGGAGCACCAATGAAGAATGGTTCAAAATCGGGGGTTTTGAAAACAAATTCCACGCGGACGACGTTGCGGCGCAGCTAGTACTTATAAATAAAGCTGAAGAGTTTGTTTGTTTATTTGCACGCCCTAATCTCAGGAACTACTACAACACGAATAGACAGGGTTCTGAGAGAAAAAAGTTAGATATAATTTTTTTTTAGGTTTTTTAAACTTGGGTCGGGTGCCTTTCTTATTTAACCCTGTCTGTTTGTAACAATACATTATGTCCGGAAATATTGAAACGGGTATTATTCTATCCGTGCAGGAACGGAGAAAGAATACAATTTCCTGCGGCCGGGCGGCCTGTCGTAAGAGGCGACAAAACAACCCACAGCTAGGTGGTAGGGCTGTGCCCGCCTGGATGGCTACCACCCCTGGTCTGAAGTATGCCGCCATAACTGCCTTGCGCGGTGTTCCGGCATTAGATGCCAGGTTCCAGTTCCCCAACTCTGAAGTGCTAAAGTGTCTGCGAAATCTGGAACTCGTTGTGTGTCTAAGTCTACTGCATTTTCGCGGCCGTGATGAGGTGAGGTGGGGGTCAGGGAGACCCGATGAAACGGTTGAACGCTGGCCGCCCGCCAGGTAGTAGGGGACCTGAACCCGGACTAACCAATCCCATGGAGGCTGACCCACCAACTGGCGCATAATCTTGGCGAACACTGTCGTGCCGGTTGGTGACCGGATGTGGCCAGGCAGTGTTCTCCGGGGAGGATCGGGGGCCCTTCGATGCCCCACATCAGCTTATCATACAACCTGCGCATTTGGGAGACAATGGCATACATCGTATTTTTTTCCTCTTCTTCGCAGGCACATTACTATTTCCTATGACTTCCCTTTTTTTCAATTTTTAAAAAATCTTCATGAGCCACAATTCTCTAATGTCATATTTTCTTAACAACAAATTTAGTGACTCTGTTTTTAGTATTCACCCAATTAGTCTAGACGCATTACAAAAAATATTTAATAGTTTAAAATCAAATGCCAAGGGATGTGATTCTATAAATCTTGACATGCTTCAGTTGACACTACCTTATACTATGGAAGTAATTAGGTCTATTTTAAACTTATCCATTGAAACATGTATATTTCCTGATATCTGGAAAACTGCAATTTTCCGTCCCATTCCTAAGACTCAAAATCCCACTGACTTAAAAGACTTAAGATCGATAAGTATATTGCCATGCTTGTCAAAGATTTTAGAAAAAGCAGTTTGCTTACAATTGACAGGGTTTCTTGAATCCAATAATATTTTGCCGGAGTTACAATCGGGCTTTAGGAAGGCTCGCGGTACGGTGACAGCGCTACTAGATGTTACTGACAATATACTATGTGCACAAGACGAGGGCATGTGCACTTTGCTTGTTCTCCTTGATTTTTCCCGGGCGTTTGACTGCATAAATCTTAATTTACTTCTATCAAAATTAAAATATTATGGTTTAGATCAGAAGGCAGTGCGCTGGTTTACTAGCTATCTAAGTAACCGGTATCAGTTGGTTAAACTTGATCATAGCAATGGTTTCTCTTCTATATCTGAGAAGTTGGCAGTGAGTAGAGGGGTACCTCAGGGATCAATTTTGGGTCCTCTTCTTTTTATTTTATATTCTGCAGACATCACTCGACAAATACAACATTGCAAATTTCACATCTATGCCGATGATACCCAGATTTATATATCATTTAAGCCGACAGATGTAGATTGCGCTTTAGTTAAAATAAATGAGGATTTGTCGAGAATAGCGCTGTGGTCTAAACAGAACTGTTTAGTGCTGAACCCCTCCAAAACCAAATATCTTATTTTTGGCAGCAAATGTAATATATTAAAACTTAACCTAACAGTTGTAGTTACGGTTAATGATGTTACTATTGAAAGGGTGTACGAAGCCCGAAACCTAGGCCTCCAAGTAGATAGTGAACTCAGATTTGAAAATCACGTTGCCAAATCAGTAAAAATATGCTTTTATAAACTTAAGGTATTATATAAAATTCGGCCATATCTAAGTCATAGTTTGAGAATCCAATTAATTGAGTCACTAGTTCTGTCCCAGCTTAATTACTCCGATATCGTTTTTGGCCCTCGCTTACTGGGTAGAACGCAGAAACTCATCCAACGAGTACAGAACGCTTGTGCACGCTTTTGCTTTGACATCCCATTTAGAAGTCATGTGACGCCTTTTATAAACAACTGTTCAATGTTGAAAATGAAACACCGCCGTAAATTGCATCTCGCCTGCCTACTTTTTGGAGTTATTAAGTATAAAGCTCCTTCATACTTGTATAAAAAGCTTTCTTGGTTCGCTTCAAAAAGATCGACTGGACTGCGGCAATGCGCTATGCAGCTTACGACGCAACGACATGGCACAGTTGCTTTTAGGGGTAGTTTTAGGTATGCTGCCTCCAAATGCTGGAACAATATCCCACCCCCCATAAAAAATATGCAAAGTATTCATGGATTTAGAGTTAAATTAAAAAAGTTCTTATATGCCCACCAAACGTTCCAATCTGATCTGGTTCATGATACCAGTGCTATATAATGGCGCCCATTTGGAGGTTGTGCCTCACCTATCCTGTATTTGTTATGTCGTGTGTGTTTTTTTAACATTGCTTCTTTTGAACTCTTATCTGTTCTAATTATCTCAAACTTTACTTTTTTTTTTTCTTTTTACAATTGTTGTGGACATTTTTTTTCCTTCTTTTTTGTTTCACTTTGTATTTTAATTGCTTCAGTGTCTGTGTATGTCACTCAAATGGCCCTAGCGGAAGATCAGCGCTGGTTAAGTTAACCAGCAACATGCTGAGCTAGGACCAATTTAGAGCTACACTTTGTTTGTTTTTTTTTTCTATTGCATTGTTTTATATTGTACATTTATTTATTTATGCTTGTATATTGTATTTTAATTTATGTTGTAGTTCTAAATAAACGTTTTTTCTTTCTTTCTTCTTCTTTCTTTCTTTCAAATAATAAGGTCAAAACAGCGGGTTATGACTCCACAATTAAAGTGGACTTTTGTAACATCAGAGGTATTCACACCAACCTCAATGCCGTCCATCACCACCTCGAGACGGCAAAGTCGGCCTTGTTGTTTTTAACGGAGACACAGATTTCTTCTCCGTCCGACACGTCATACCTTCACTACCCCGGCTACAATCTGGAACACTTGTTTCTGTCCGAAGC
This sequence comes from Dendrolimus punctatus, assembly GCA_012273795.1. Lineage (NCBI taxonomy): Eukaryota > Metazoa > Arthropoda > Insecta > Lepidoptera > Lasiocampidae > Dendrolimus > Dendrolimus punctatus. Next base: position 25,336,128 of record CM022527.1, read on the forward strand.
CGGGGTCTGTGTTTACGTCCGGGAAGATATCTGCTGTCGTCGTCTCCATGGCCTTGAAGATAGGGACCTTTCCATCTTGTGGGTACGCGTAGATTTTGGTGGTTCCACCCGGATCTACGCGTGCTTTTACCGGTCCCATGGCAGGGAATACGCAAGGACTGAAACAGCTCGCTATTTTGAACACCTTCATGAGGTGACCGACAGAGTTTTTGGGCAGTATCCTTCGGCAGAGGTAGTCATACTCGGGGACTTTAATGCACATCACGCTGCGTGGTTGGGTTCCCCGAGAACTGATCTGCCAGGAACTACTGCCTACAATTTTGCTCTCGCCTATGGATTCACTCAGGTGATCACGGGGTTTACCCGAATACCGGATAGAGTGGATCATGAGCCTTCTTTGCTGGATCTTCTGCTGACCACACACCCGGAGAATTGCCAGATCTCGATCAGTGCTCCACTGGGAACTTCTGATCATTGTCTGGTATCTTCGGTGGTGCCCCTTCCTATTCCCGATCGGACTCGTCCCACTGGACGACGGAAGGTGTGGCGATATAGGTCAGCAGATTGGGATGGACTGCGTGAATTCTATGCATCCTACCCATGGAGGCAGCTATGTTTCTCGTCAGAAGATCATGACGCATGCGCAGACTCAATCGCCGATGTGGTACTGCAGGGCATGGAATGTTTCATTCCAAACTCAACGGTACCCATCGGTGGTACGAGCAAACCATGGTTCGTCTTGCGCTGAGGCTGTAAAGCTAAAGCAACAGGCTTATCGAGCCTGGACTGCAGCGCGAGCTCATCAGGATCCAAGTTCCTCTGACCTGAAAAAGAGATACAATGCCGCCTCCAGGTCCCTCAAAAAGCAGCTAGCGAGAGCAAAATTCGACCACATCGGCAGAATTGGTAAGCGCCTCTCTAGTTACCCTTCTGGGACTAGAGCTTTTTGGGTTCTCGCCAAAGCTGTCGAGGGAAACTTCTGTCGGGCATCTCTTCCAGCTCTGCGCACAGTGGACGACCGTCTGGCACATGCCGCTAAAGATAAAGCCGATCTTCTAGGTGAAATCTTTGCGGCCAATTCGACTCTTGACGACGGGGGAGAAACTCCACCTACCATCCCAGAGTGTGAGTCTAGAATGCCGGAGGTGCGCTTTACTCAAAAAGCAGTCCGATGTGCACTCCGCTCTCTCGACGTCAAGAAGTCTTCTGGCCCTGATGGTATTCCTGCCATTGTGCTGCAGACGTGTTCAGCTGAGCTGTCCCCAGTCCTTTCCCGACTTTTTACTTTCTCTTACCGCAAGGGTTGTGTCCCCGCTTCGTGGAAGATTGCCCATGTGCACCCTGTCCCCAAAAAAGGGGACCGTACAGACCCGTCGAATTATAGGCCTATAGCAATAACCTCTTTGCTCTCAAAGGTGATGGAGCGTATTATCAACGCGCAGCTTCTGGGTTACCTCGCTGCTAAATGATCGACAATACGGCTTCCGCCACGGTCGCTCAGGTGGGGATCTCCTGGTTTACCTAACCCACCGTTGGGCTGAAGCCATTGAGAGCAAAGGGGAAGCACTGGCAGTTAGCTTAGATATTGCTAAGGACTTCGACCGTGTCTGGCACAGGGCTCTTCTTTCGAAGCTGCCATCGTATGGGATACCTAAGGGACTTTGCACCTGGCTATCCAGCTTCCTTGACGGGCGCAGCATTCAAGTCGCTGTCGACGGTTGCTGCTCCAGTGTCAAGCCCATCAACGCTGGTGTGCCCCAGGGTTGTGTGCTATCGCCAACTTTGTTCATCTTGCATATCAATGATATGTTGTCTATTCACAACATTCATTGCTATGCGGATGACAGCACTGGCGATGCGCAGTACTGTGGTCGTGCAAACGTCCCTCAATCATTTGTGGAGGAAAGTCTTGTGTCTGAAGTAGAGCATTCCTTAGGAAGAGTCTCAGAATGGGGGAGACAAAACCTTGTCCATTTCAACCCCAAGAAGACACAAGTCTGCGTATTCTCTGCCAAAAAAACTCCATTCGAGCAAGCGCTTCAGTTTCAAGGAACTCCCCTTACCACCTCCAAGAGTATTGGGATCCTTAGTGTTGGCATCGCGAACGATGTACAGTTCAGGGGCCATCTTGAAGGCAAGGCAAAACTTGCCTCCAAGAAGTTGGGAGTGCTAAACCGGTCCAAGCAGTACTTCACACCGCGGCAACGCCTTGTGCTTTATAAAGCCCATGTGAGGCCGCATATGGAGTACTGCTCACACCTTTGGGCTGGAGCACCTGCCTACCAACTTAATCCCCTGGACTGTATTCAACGTCGAGCCATTCGCGTTGTTGATGATCCCATACTAACAGACGGTCTAGATACGCTTGGCCTTAGGAGATATTTTGCTTCTCTCTGCGTATTCTACCGACTGTATAATGGGGAGTGTTCCGAAGAACTGTTTAGAATGGTACCTTCGTCCTCTTTCTACCATCGCACCGCTCGCCATCGGTTGGGAGTTCACCCCCACTTCCTTGAGCCGCTTCGCTCATGTACGCAACGGTTCTGTAGAACGTTTCTCTTGCGTACCGTGGGGATTTGGAATGAGCTCCCAGCCGAGGTTTTCCCACAGCGCTACGATATGGAGTTTTTCAAAAACGGTGTCATAAAATTTCTTCGAGGCCGGCAGCGCGTTGGTGACATCTCTGATGTTGCAAACGTCCATAGGCGACGGTAACCGCTTTCCATCAGGTGAGCCGTCAGCCTGTTTGCTGTACTCCAGCTATAAAAAAATTAAATAAGTATTTAATAGGCAATATACTTATTTTAAAAAGCCATGTAAGTATATCTACCTACTGCATGGATACAATGGTAATTACGACTGAAAACGCAAGGCTAAGGTATAAACATCCGTAACTACTTTTGCAAAATGCGCAAGATAAACGTCATTTGGGCACGTGTGAGAAAAGTAAACGAAATAACATTACTACTTACTTACACGTGACTGTAAAGGTAAGAACAGATACGCGTCTTGTAGAACGAGATTTTCAAGAAACGGGCGATTATCCCACGGGCAACATTAACCGCAATCAATATTTTCAAAATCCCATATATTATCATTATTTTTTCAGTTAGTAGAAAGCAAAAAGTATTTAAAAAAACGCAGTTGCGGACAATGATGTTTCGTTAAATTTACATAACATAACCGAAGTTTTTTGACGAACCCTTGCAGGGCGTCCGTTCGTAGCTTTCTAGAGCGAACCTAGACAGGTAATTAATACGGTTATTACACCACCTGGTATTAATTGAATTAAAAGTTCTTATAAATTTATTTTCAAAAAGATCCATAGATGAAGAATATTTCCATTTATTTTTCAACAATAATAACATGTTATACATAATATAGTACAGTATTTTTCTAAATACAGAATAATGACATTAAATTAAACATACGCCTGTTTCCGATTGTTGCGCGATTAATACGAGGGCATTTTTTATCGCGTCTAAATGACGGTTTGCCGCGGAATTGCTTTCAGCGTACACCAATTGCTACTTCTCCCGATCAAAATTAATATTTAAGATAAAACAAGGAATTTGAGTGTATAATATAGTGTAATAGTGAGTGGAACATTACAATAGTTGTAGATCATAAGTAGTTGTATCGGAAAAGCTCGAGGCGCGGGTGCATTTGGACGAACAATTTTTCCATCCTTTCCATTATCATTTCATCCCTTGCAGTAGATAAGTAGGATATTTTATACATTTACTGTCACGGACATTTTAAAAAGAAATAATAATTATGTAACTATTTATGAATGTAATAATGTTTGTAATAATTATAACGGTAGAATAAAGGCTTTTTTATTTTTATTACTGTCACGGGACTCACCTTCCTTAATATGTCATGTCCACGGATCAGTGCCCTTGTTCCTATTTCCACAAGCTGGAGTACCATAAATTTTTAGAACTAGGCATGTTTGCTGAAGAGTTTCTGCTGCTTCTTCTCTTCAAACCACAACATGTTGTGAAGTGGTGGTAAATTAGATTAGGCTCCCATAGAGTAAATAATAACCAAAAACAAAATTAAAACTAAATAATTCAAATGAATACATTGGCGGTAGGCTAAATAAAACTTTAACAATACTCGTTGGACAAATGTCGCCTTTGTCGTCCGTGACCACGGCCACTGAAAAGCGGCCGAAATGTCGGACAAACCAGAACCTAATAAATTACTGCGCTTAAAACCGTTAAAACGTAGTTTTATTACATATGCAACAATATATATGTAGTTAAATATCGAGGGCTTCATAACATATGGGTGTACAGACAAAATTTCAATTTTATACAAGGGACAAATTTGTGGATAAAACAAAACTAGTTGATATAAGGCTGGAATTTGGATTACCCTTCTATTTAGGTACACTTGCATACTGGTAAGACTTTCTAAATTGTAACATGCATAGATTTTAGTAAACAAAAAAAAAAATGCATTTTATGTATGGCGTATACATTTGTTATGAAGCTCTTGGTATGTAGGTAGTTCGGTGCAGCGTGTACAAGTGTGTTTCCAGCTTTATGTACTTAGATACTTCTTGAACAAATATTGCAAGTTGTTACATAGTGAATATTTGCTTATAAATACGTCAAGACACGACTGTGGTCACTAATGTTTCACACTTTATGCGATTATGGATTTAATACAAAAATCCTTCCCGTTTCTAACAGATTTTTGTAAAATTGCTTTCCGGATTATTTTCCTCCTGCAAAACTGGCAAACAAGCAGACGGCTCACGTAATGGAAAGTGGTTACTGTTGCCGATAGACCTTCGCTACACCTGGCGCGAAGCCAACGGGTTACCAGCCTGGGATAGAGGAGATGGGATTGGAGTGATGGAGTAAATTTGGAGATGCGGGCGCGACGGTGTTCCGCTTGCGTTCACTTGTCATCCTAAGGTTGCTACATTTTTTTAAAGCAAATATAGCATTTTTGTTAAGTTGTAACAATTTAGTACTTTTGGGAAATTTAGGTGAAAAAAGAGTATTACACATTTATTATTGGCTTTGGCCAACAAAGATCTGTAATTTTTAAAATAATGTAAGCTTCTGAACAAAATGCGCCACAGTCGAATTAGCCCTGAAAACATAGTACAAACTATATACTATACAAGATGCTATATACTAATAGTACGGTTGGCAGCCCTATCCCATCCCGTGTGGTCTGTCATAAATCACTCTAAGCACAAAGGGAGATGGAAGAGCCCAGGGAATTGGTTCTCCTCGGCAGTAGATAAGGCCAATGGCTACCGCCTGCCAGGGCCTGCGAAATGACAAAGCTCTGTATCTGTGGGCCTAGCAGAAAGTAGAAGAGCCGAACACTGAGGGGTTTTAGGGAATAGCCCTGACTCGTGTAGCAATAGTACGTCTCCCCAACATCCCCAATGTTACGAATCTCACACGCCCCCACCGTGCCTCCCCGCAGTGGTTAACCATCAAACGGATTGCCCCTCATTTAGAAAACGAAGGAATGAGATAGAATAATGGATTAGGCAGAGAGGTGTATCCACTGTGAGTGATCCATTGAATGAATGAAATGAATGGCTACTCTGATGATTTTTTTATTGATGAATATCTTATTTTATTTTATTTTTTTTTTATATTAGATAGGTTCGCGTTTGACCACGATCACGCCCGATGCCGGACGATGATGCGGTCGAAGATGGAGCACGCTTACCTAGATAGTACCTATTTACACGAGACTTGAAGATACCCGGATTGTATTTTTCGGGAAACACGGACTCTGGTAGTGCATTCCACAATTCTGCGGTACGCACAAGGAACGTGGAGGCGAAACGTTTAGTACGCACCGGCAGCGTTTCCACTGTGAAACGATGGCGTAGACCAGAGCGCCTTGTAGTCCGAAGATAGAATGGTGTAGGGGGAATCAGGTCGAACAGTTCAGCCGCACACTCTCCGAAATGAATCTTGTAAAAGACCGATAAACTAGCAACCCGGCGTCGATGCTCTAGGCTTTGAAGCCTTGTATCAACAAGCTGGTCGTTACCTATCAACCTCTTGGCTCTTCTCTCAATCGACTCTAGCGCCTCAAGCTGGTATTTGGCAGAGCCGTCCCAAAGGTGAGAACAGTACTCCATGCAAGATCTTACTTGAGCACAGTAAAGATTGAGCAGTTGCTCTGCAGTGAAGTTATTAATTATTTCTTATTATCCTATTCCGGACGTAGACAATTCCAAAAACTCAACAATCATAAAAATTTCCGCTGGAGAACGCTTTTTTAAGGTCATACATGTAAGTCAACATTTAAATCTACTTACTTCCTGTTCTGTTTACACTGCTTCGCAACATATTACCGCTGTTTAAAGGAGAAGAAGCGGCAAGAAACTTCTCAGCAAAATTTCTAGATTATCATTTATCTATCTAAGGCTATTTTTTTAAAATACATATAGAAGTTGTTATACAATTACTTTTCAAAGAATTAATGGAGTTGTAACGATAAAAAAATATTTTTACCGTCGCAGTAATGTCGTATTAAAAATTCATACTGAGATGTACCATAGACTCCTTACATGTTATGCAAAATTTAAACGTTATACATGAAATAGTATGAAGCGTGCAACTATGTTAATGCAGTTTTCTTATTTAAATATTCTCAAATAGTTAATTTTTGTCCTTGTGAGTGCGTGATAACACCAAGTCGGCCGTAGCTATAATCAAGGTAATGATTTTAGTGTAGCTGTACCAAATTAGGTTTAATTAAGGTTTCTTCGGTTCATAATATTGTAAAGAAACAATTTGGGCAATGCACTGCATGCAAGCACACAGCATGGAAATTTTGGGAACGTCGCCTCACCGACACCGACAGTAACCTGAAATCCATTTTCTATTTGTAAATACGGAGATTTATTTTTAGTTTTTTATATAATGTTTTAGCCATTAGTGCCAATGTAAATAGATAATTATGAAAGGAATGCCATTTAAATAAGTAAATAAATTAATTTGTTTATATGAAAAAGATTTGTTAGTTAGTAAATAACTTTACGATTATTGTCATGATATATAAAGTCGAGTGTACATTATTTATTACGTTACGTGACCCTATGCAATAATATTGAATGAACTGCACATAAAATTAAATATGTAAATTGAAGGTCAATTTTACACTAATAAATATATCTGAAACATATTTATTAGTGTAAAATTGACCTTTGTAATTAAATTATATGTTTTTAAAATGTTAAAACTTCTTTAAAATATGGCTTTTCACGATTGATATAGTATGCCATACTTATATAGCCAGTATGACATTTTCGAATTATAAAAATAATTTGCAAGTATAGAAGTTGTAACAAGCCAACCTGTAGGGTCTTCGACTGAAACTAAACAAGGAGTAGGTAATTCTTGTCGCAACTCTGTAGTATCTCGCTGGCGCATTGCCATAATTGACACTGTTTTTTTTTGTGTAATATACCTAATATTATTAAGATTTGTGTAATACGGTTTTGTCGTAAGCAGGACCGTCTTTACCCGGATGTGCAAAGGGTGCGTGACACTTGGGCGCAAGGACCTAAAGGGGCGTCCATAAATTACGTGAGGTGTTTTTTTTAATTTTCTGCTCCTCCCTCCCCCCCTGGTATGTCGTGAGATTTTATTCAACCCCCTCCCCCGACCCCCAATCTCAAGTGAGATTTTTCAAAATGTGAGTTTCTTACGTAAACGCGTTGGATTGTTATTGTAAAAAGAAAAAAACAAATTTGCTGCGTGCTTTTATTTACGACTAGTTAAGACTAGTAATCAATATTGCTGAGAGTTTAATTATAAGTGTAATAAAAATTTAACAATAGAATAATTAAATCGTAACTACTGTGATTAAAAAAAGAACACCTACTCTAATTCAGTCCATGGAGAATCATGCACGGTCTCAAGAGAGACTATTGGAACCAACATGTCCATATGATTTTCAGTAAAATCATCTGCTCCTTCAACTTCGTTCTCATCTAGCCACTCTAAGCCATTGGCACTTGCACAAAGTAACTCATTAGCTCGTCTTGTGACAATCCGTGAGGGTCGCACTTTGCGGAACATACGCGCTTGCTTAGAATTAGTAAATGATCTTAATCGTATTACGATTACGCTTAAGATTAAATCTTAAGCATGTACAATCTGGATTAAATGGACCAAAATAGTATAATATTTTTTTTTGTTTCATTCAAAAAAAAAATTGCGTGATATTTGCCGAGACCCACCCTCTCTCCAACGTAAGATAAGATGAGATTTGACTCGACCCCCTCCCCCCCTTAAACACCTCACGTAATTTATGGACGCCCCCTAAGGGGCTTCAATAAAAAAGTCATAAGAAATATCATGATAATGATGGACAGACCCCGGCGTTCAATACGCTTCAGATGGCCACCTGGTCATAAGTAAATTCTGTCGATTTATATTATATACAAAGACATTGTAACTTCAGGTGATCAAAAGGCTGGTGCTTACCTCGGGCAGCGGATCAGTATGGCGATCCAGCGAGGAAACGTAGCCAGTCTTCTGGGCACCTTACCTATAGAAGACGGTAAATCACCGTCTGGCGGAATTTAACAAATTCGACAACCAAAAAGTCATATGTTTGCGTCGCCTTAGTATTGAATGAAGTGTCAAAATTATAAGTAGAAGAATATTATTCTTTTTCAAGACAGATAAAATTTCTGATTTATTTTTTTAACTTCATGGCTACGTTCCACTCGGGACCCACAACGACCACATTCACGGCCGCGATTTTTCCCATTCCACTTGCTTCCGGCTTTACAATCGTAAACCCAAGTGGAACTGTTATTCGAACCACCTATTCACATGGGTCGTTTTGAGCGTTGTGTATCTAAAATGATAACGTCATTAGTGACGTTTTCGCCACAACCATAACGACCGCGGTCGCCTTGTGGAACGGTTTACGGAATATTTTGGGTGTTCTGAGCTACTTACTACTGGAACGCGCTGCATGTCAAGTGTGTATATTACATGTTTGTAATTCCCAAAATGTACGATTGAATGTACATTGTAAATATTAATTTTTGCCTTGTAAAGTAAAGACAAGTGAGCTGTCACTTGTCTTTACTTTTCGATCATTAATTAACCAAAGAAACGTAGGTTGAAATTCTCACGAGACCCGAAGGGTCCCTGCAAAGTTTGTTGGGTAGTCTGGCGATCGGTATCTCACTACTTCCGCAGGCAAGGTGTGTGTAAAGCCGGCCAGGATCCCACTTACCCTACGCTGACGACCCCCTAGGTTCGAGAGGATGCGCAAATATTCCGCCGGTTTATCGAAAACAGCTTTTACCGTGCACTCGGTTCAAGATACTTGAAACATGTTTATGCAACTTGAAGCATCTCGTCGCGGCCGTTGGGGCGAATTTTACCCTCCCGGCCGTGGTGAAGGCCATAGTCGTGACGCCTACGCGTGGGATGCCGCCGCCTTGCCGACGCTCCCTTACTACCAGAGCCGGCAGCAGCAGCGGAGGGTTGTCAATGACGATTTGCAGCCGGACCCATCCGCACACAAGGGCCAGAGTTGAGTTACCCGAGGTAACCGGAGAGGTCTAGCTCTCCGGCTGATGGTGAGGCTAGCTCGTAGGGGCCAACCGGTCTGGACTTTATACGCAAGCAAAGCCACAGCCCAGACTAAGATCGCACAGGGGTTTAGTGGTTATATCGAAGTGCAGCCTGGCAATACCACTTCATACGTGAGGTGCTTATGCCACCCCGACCTGGCGAATCCCACACACGGGCCGCGACCTTTCCCCCTACCGCGGCTTATGGTTCTCAATCGGACTTCCCTTGTACAGTAAAAAAAGCTTAAGGATAGACATAGGACATAAAATAAGTCATGTCGCTACAAAATGCGCAATAAAATTAATGCTTGTATTGTTGAACTTACGTCAATGACAATGAACTTGACAGTTTCTTAGAAAAATTCACAATAATATTGAGCCATTCTGTCAATATTTGTTAAGTTCTATGAAAGCAAACACTTTAAGTGTTATTTGTACTGAGGTTTTGTAGGTAATTTTATCTTTTATGTGGCCGCCGCTGGGTTATCTTTTAGAAATAACTTATTTCTTATAACTTGTCTATTATGTAAAAAATCTGTTAAAAAACAGTTGGGAGTGTCGAGTTTGTAAAATGAGTTTAGAAATGAGATAAAAATTTTGGGGCGCTAAATTATAGATCAGATGTTCTGAATAATTCAGATCAGTTGATCTCAAAAATGTAACTTATACAATTTGTCTGTCTGTTAGAGTCGGCCCTAGCACTTTTGCCGTGGTAGCCAAACCCTGAAAATACCACCCCCACCCAAGCTTAGTTTTGCAAACATTATAGCATTTTGTCGTGCTTCAATTTTGCCGCTGAAGGCAGTTGTCTACCATGCCTATCCGGCTGCGTCGCCGCTTGGCTAGACGGTTGGTCTGTACGCTCATTGCCGAGCACACCTTTTCCCAATCGGCTTCTCTAAATTCTGTCGAACAGCGAAGTCGAGGGTAGAGCGTGTCCGGATTGCAGATCAATTTGAGCGAAGATCTCAAATCGCGCCGCTCAACCTACCATTAACATCATTTTGACGGCTTCGATTTCAAGTATTTACTATGGTCTGGGTGTTTAGGAATGGTCCATTGCATTTTACCCATAAACAAGCGGTTCGTTACAATTTACGCTCAGAGCCTCACCTTCGAAGCTTGTAGTCCGTTTTCTTACTTTTTTAAAATCTACAAGCTTGTTGATTATAACGAAAACATTTTAGTGAAGTGACATTGACACTTGTACTAGCATTGCCATATAAAAAGTTTGTAAATAATTCAAGTATCTACTTTCGTTAACCAAACTGTACTTCACTAGAACCGTGTAATATCCAAAACGATTAATAGAAAATATACATATAGGAATTTGTAGCAATCATTTGAATCTGAAAATTATCACGTACTCGCGAGATTGTGATAGACGCAATGATATCATGTTTATGATAATTGACCATTATATCCGGGAGCGGGAGGGACACAGTGACGTATCTCATAAACTGCTATGCTCGCGACTTTCTTCGCGCGAGATTTTAATGGACTCATTACCAGGGAAAAAGAATTCCAATGAATGAAATCGGCCGGTAAAACATAACTCCTAACTAGTGCTGCCAGATACAAATTGTTTAAAGTTGGGGCAGAAGATAAAACAAGTTAGGATTTAGAGTATTAGAGTTGTAGTAGCGACTTGCGACGAACAGAAATCCTTGTTTTTTTTAAATTAAGGTTTAATTTAATAAATTTCTAATAATATAATTCTTATTTTTTTGCAGAAAAATAAAACAACCTGGTCTCACGTACACTGTTATTTAGGTGCTTTATATCAGTTACGACTCAGGTCCGGACGAAAACAAAATTCTCACCTCTATAAAAAACACATTTTATTATCTTTCGGCATTTGTTCTTCCTTTGTTCACGTTGTGTCTAAAATTTGTGATTAGAAAAACAGCCCATTGTTGTATTGTAATATTTTATGGCATTCATTAGCCAGGGGTGTCCAGTTAGATATTGCAGTTGCGCAGTATAAAACGGTTACCTGATGGAGGGGCGAGGCAGTCGAGCGGTAACCACAAGCAAAGTAAAACTTATGTACTGCAAACGGGAATCTTTTAGTGACGGACTTTGCGCGTTTTATTGAATTACGACTTTCTGCATTACGTTTGGACTTGTTGTGTTCGGTTATATTTGTACCTGTGTTATACGTGTTTGTATAGTTCTATAAACTCTATAACAATTCGAACGGCATTTTAATTCGAGTTTCGCGACTGTAACAATGATATTAAGTAAGCCTATCGCAGCGCAAGAAAACCTATAGTGTCCCTAAACACGTATATCACTTATTTTAAAAGTACAACGGTCTAAAATTTGTTTTTCATTTCTCATATTCGGAAAGTACGGCTGGAGTTGCCTAATGAATGACACGATTCTCACTGCTGTCAAAAAAATTAGATAACTATTCGAGCTATAGATAATATATAACACACGACTCATGTTCCAACTTTTTTACAGCCACTGTTAAATTGCGGCATAAATTATAATAAAAATATCATCAATTTTGTAACATCATTTTATACTTATAAATTATTTTTCACCAAACTGTTATTTAACTTACATAAATTTGAGCTAAATATCTACTATCATCAGTAACAAAAAATTTGTGGCTAGTAGAATGCCACAGAAAACAAATTTATTGACATTTCAAGTGTGATGACATTTCATCCGATTTAGATATGGAATTAACGCCTGATTTTAATAGAGAACTAGTTGTTTGTTTAACTAATCAGTCTTTATTTTCTTTCCTCATATTGCAAATGAAAACCAGAGTGTTATCCTTGGGTGAAAGGCCTATTTAGGCACTCTAATTATCAGCGCTTCACTACGCTCGTGTGACAAATCATCTCGAGCCTAAATCGGTCACTTTCACCTCTCGTGTAACAATCCCATGTCGATTATTCGGGAACAGCATTTTCTGAATGAAAGTTATCCTATGTCATCTGTAATCCTGGCAACGTGTGTTCAAAATGTCATGATGATCGGTTGAACAGTTTTATCTTTTTTATTGCGAAGCTTAGAAAAAGAAACTGGCAGACAGCCCACTTAATGAAAAGTGGGTAGATAACCAATATTTCTAAATCATTTTCGCCTACACATATTTGCAACACCAGGGACGAGGTAAACGTGCTGCCAGCCTGAAGGATGGAGTAAAGTGGATGGGTAGGATGGATGAGGTAGGATGATGTAGGGTCGAGATAGAAGGGGGTGACATAGGAAGATCGAGATGAAGGGGATGACATAGGAGGTTCGAGATGACGGGGATAGAATAGGAAGAGGGGGACGTGGGCCATCGGAACTTTAAAACTTATTTAACGTACAGTGCCACGCATTTGTCCGATTTTTAAGTGACGTCCTTCCATGATGGGCGGTTGCAATTAAGTTCTAGCTATACCTACCTGTACAATACGGTCAATCGATTATCAAATATGGCCGCGGCCGTGACATTAATTTGTGATTTGCCTTCGAAAAGCGGGAAGGAAAGATTAATAGAAATATTTATATGACAGCTGTGTTCTTGAGACTAATTAATTTAGATGTGATCAAAATTACAATAAGATTTGTCTATCGATAATTGATTATTTGTTATTAAATTCGTAGAATAGATTATAATTAGGGATATAAAATTTCAGATCTGGATAAAGATACATTTTAAGAACAAATTTTATTTCGATTTGGATTACGGGTATTAAATTATTTTACATTAGGCAAGTAGTTTTATTATACTTACAAAAAAACTTAAATCAGTTTTTTAGATATAATTATAACAAAGAAACTGAGTTCATATAGTGTAGACAACTGTCCAGCAAAACATAGATATGAGTCGGAGCCAACCTGATTTGAAGTAATACAACGAACTAGTTAGTCGAAATTCGACCATAATTAATTTAAATTATAAATTTGAACATTATTAAGGTTCTGTTGGCAAATACCATAATTAATGTCAAAGAATATACTTCTATAATCACAGATTTCCAAGGCTGCATTTGACTTTAACAATAGAAGAGTAGTTTATATGTGTGTGTGTGTGTCAAATACATGGTAGTGTGTGCAATAACTACCTGCTTATAACGTTTTAACGGTTATAAGCGCGGTAACTTATTTGATTTTTATTATTCCGTTAAAATGTAGTTTTATTATGCATACTAGTCGCGAAAAATTAAGAAAATATGTGTGTGTGTGTGTAATGTTTTTTATTGATTTAATGTATTTTTTATGCATAATTTAAAAGAATATTATTTTATTTTATAGAATCTTTACGTGTGCGAAATTTCATACTCCTCCGTCGGCGCAATTTACTTTAAAAGGGGTACAGCATTTTTTGTTTCACGCATTAATATAATGATGAGACATGATATGACAACGTAGATAGTAATTGAAAAACGCTATTGCAGCGCGTTCTTCTTAGCTAATCTGTCTATTCTATGTAAATCCTTGTATCCTTGCCTGATTTTTTTCACATTTTAAACGCTCGTACAGTGCGGACCATTTACAGATTTATTAGGTATAGTATACATTAATCTCCCTCCTCACTTCTCTATCTAACCCTAAAAGCTGGAAACACGTTGGTTACGCCCCTGGTGTTGCAGGAATCTATAGAGAACGGTAATAACTTATCATAGTGTTCTTACTGATGTAGTGGTACTCCTACTATAAGCTCCATACATACAAGTAATGTCAAAGGTCAACCCATGGAAAGGCAAGCGAATATTACGAACCGGCCAGGGTTTCGTTCCATTAGGGACTCACAATTACCACGTTCACGACCGCTATTTTTCCCGTTCCACTTGCTTGCCGGCGATACAATCATAAGCCCAAGTGGAACGGCTATTCGACCCACCTCTTGACATGAGTCGTTTTCGCCACGACCACAATGACCGCCTTGTGGAACGGCTAACGGAGCATTTTGGGCGTTGTGAGCTACTGCTGGAACGCCCTGCATAGGTGGGCCGCGCCGGTCTGTTTTCCAGATTCGCAGTTTAAAATTAGTTTCGGATAGTGTCAAGTTAACCATATTTGATTCATTTAATTAAGAATTCTAAGAAAAAATATATATTAATCATAATCTGGCGACAACTATGTAATTTTAAGTATTTTTTAAGCTGAATAAAATATTTAAACAATATTAAAAAAGTGAAGATTTTATTACTTCCTTTCCGCCTTATAAAGAAGTGTTTAAAAAAATATTAAGCTGACTTATGGCCCGGTCCTAAATCTTACTATTCAATCACTTAACTTACCATTAGACTCTTGCATGAAACCTATATCAAATTTTAACTCATAGGCAAATGAACGGTTATTAAGACATAATAATATGAACAGGCAATTAATAATGTCGGAAAAAGAAACTATAATAAAATGATTTTTTTTTATTATTAAATATTATTGATTCTTATTAAAAAGATTATATAAGTACTTACATTCCAAACTCTTTCTTCTAATTCACCAAAAAGGCACGTATTCACTGTTATTTAAATTTAGAAAACAGAACTAAATTTAAAAAAGCACGTACGGCGATGGTTTGTTAATCTGTTGTTTTGCGCGCCAATGTTACGAACCGACTGACTGCGGAGGCTGGACGTGTGTCATCTAAGGACCTCGTTACTGACATGTTCGATGCGCGCGCGACTGAGAATATGCTTCTTTTTAGGGTTCTGTAGCGATTTAAGAGATGCTTCTCATATAGATAGAATCAATTGAAGACGTACGTAAAAAAGCCAAGGTTTTTTTGTTGTATAAGTACAGCGAACAGGGGGTCCAATTCTGCTATATCAGCATCTTGGCGCTGCAAGGATATTCAAAGAACAACTACATTCCATTCCGAGCCCTATATCTTCTCTATAATATCGTCGCGGCAGAATAATATTAGAAAAAAATTGGTATTGCCAGTGTCATAAATGGTGTTAGCCAAAACTAATAACATTTATTTCGCGAGTTTTCGCTTATAAATACTTATAACGATAGTGGCGCCATTGAAATGCGCATAATTCCAAAATCAGCAAATCTATAATTGAGACTTAACGACTTAGTAATAGCATAATTGGGGTCCAGGCTTCATGATGGAAAGTGATTATTACCGCCTATGCAATGGGCGCATTTGCAATGTTACAGTTATTACCAACGTGCAATTACAACCGACCTCGAAGGGGAACTGGCCACTTAAGTCGGAAGAAGAGTTCCCTGGTTGTTAGTTGTTTTTTCGCCGCTTATAACAGGCAATTAATAATTTGCGGCCGGATGGCACGGCCGCAAAAACTGATATTCTTTCAATTTCGTTGCCAGATTTTATGGAAAGGGCAGTTAGATAGGAGGATTGGGATAATAAAGGAGTGATAAGAGGTAGAGGTGGGCGTAAAACCGGGCACCGGAACCCTCACTCATCGTAAGAAACAGGATTATCTAAGGCTAATTATTTTATGACAATATTCTGCGAGTGTCATACAGATCGAGTCGCCCAGCGTACTGTTATAATAATAATAAATGTTTATTTGTTCCAAAAGTACATATACAAGAATTTTTGGGGTTAGGACCTTCTATTAAGTATTAATATATACCTACTTGTGTCAGATGGACCCGCTCTCAATTAACTTAAACATTAAAAAATAATTTTTATTACAATAAACCTTACACAAATATTTTTTATGTGTTGTATACCTATAACTGTGTGTCTGAATGTATGTAAGAATGTGTGTGTGCGTGTGTGTAGATGTATGAGACTATATATAGTGTGTAGATGTGTTGTGTTTATGTTTACAAACTAAGAAACTATGTAATATATACTAAAAATTCTTCACATTCTTTGTATTTTTTCATTAATAACCAATTAGTAACAATTTTCTTACAATAATAATATTTCATATTACTAAATTCTAATACTTTATTAATTTGATTAAATATATGTATGGAGTGCATTTAATAATGGTGATTAGCAAATGAAGTATTAACGCTAGTGGTTTTTATAGATTTCCCTTTCCTTCTACTACCTACTGCAACCAAAGTATTGTTCTCAGTATGGCTGTACCATGTCAAAATTGCTTATGACGAGTGTCTGAACCCTAATGAGATTATTGGGGTTCATACCCGTAAAGGTGCTCTTTCGCCGCTATCATATAATGTAACGCCAAATATGGTATAAGATTCTGGAAGATAGATGATGAACAAAAGAATAACGAAGTGAAAATCGAAATTCTAGAATAGAAGGATCTTTCGGGTATATAAGCAGCGTAAGGCTCGCCTACCTGGGAGTTCAGTTAGACTGCACGCGGCGATGCGAAGTGTGATACGAAAGAGCTGGAAGAGAAGTTTAGTAGAAGTTACTGACGAGTTTAGTTAAGAGTTGAGTAGACAGTTCAGTGAAGGTGTTTAGTGTGTTTAAGAGGAAATTCAGGAGCTATGCGCGGTAAATTCCGAGGTGAGCACTGCAGTAGCAGGGGGCGATCTACGCAATATCGGCACGGTATTGTGTTTGTGGGACATCTCATCGTTGGTGCGAAGCCTCGCTTGCTGTGTGAGTAGAAGCAGCCCAGCAGAGAAGAATCACGTGCAGCTGTATAAGTCAATAAAAGCATTTAATTGAAAAAACTGGTATTTACTTCCAATCCTAAGGGCATACTGATATTGTAGAATCAACTAGATGCCCAAAATCGATTCATATCTGTTTCATTACAGCCAAATGCTCGTCAGTCAGGGAGGAAGTACTATAACGTAATGCTTTAAATAAACTCACAAATATTTCGCTCCACGCGAATGCTCGCAGCAAGGGGGCACCCTTAAGCTAAAATGTATCTTATGGTCTCACTTCGACATCTTATTGAAGTTCAAATAATAACGGTGGTATGTAGAAATAATAGAGTCGTTTACAGAAATCATTAATTTATTAAATTACATTTTTCACAATGATTATAATTTAGGAGCGATGACTCTGGCATATAATAAATGCATCATACATACATATAATAATTACCTATTACATTTATTGTTTATTCACACATATATAATATCATTTTATTAGAAATAAAAACAATTTCAGAATACATTTAAAATTACACTATAAACTAGGGTACCTTAAAAAATTTATATTAATTACATTTGTATACAATTAAAAGTACAAAGTAAAATTTGTAATAAGTACTTACGTTAGATACTAGTTTTTTAATATAAAAAGTCGGTTAACACGCATAAGCTAAATGATTTACGCTTGTTTTGGGACATCCAGGCCATATAGTCGTATAGCACGAAAGGTAACGTGACAGGACTCGAACCCGAGACTTGTGTTTCAGTGAGCTAAGGCCAGCAACGGCACAGACCACTCAACCACAGTTGTCGTTAAAAACAAATTTTAAATAGTATCAATTATATATTTTTATAAGGTACTTTATTGTAAAGTTTAATTCGAATAGTCGTGATTTTATGACATATTAATTTTCATTTTCCTTTCAATCATGCATCACATTAACAAACGTCAGGAGCGGAATAATTTTAAAAAATAATTTCCTATATTACCCGTGCACAGGTTTGCCGATAGACTCATGATAACACGCGTCTATGGTCAGTAGGGTTGACAAGAAAGGTTACATAAATAGTTGTTCCAATAATTAATATATTATTTAAATTTATTATTGTATTTAACTCGCATAACTATGATTTATAATAATGGTAAATGATAAAATACAATAATAGTAAGTAGTCATCGGTACACCTTCTGCGTGCGGCTTATAGACAAAGCGTTCAACCAGAATCCTATTCTACTAATATTATAAACGCGAAATTTTATAAGATTGTATATTTGTTACTTTTTCTCGCAAAAACTAATGAATGGATTTTGATGAAATTTTACAATAATATAGCTTACACATCAGAATGACACATCGGCTATAATTTATAAAGATATAGTGTGAATTATCATTATTATCACAATTTTTAATCACCAGAAGTTCAGCAGACAGGCAGACGGCCCTCTTGAATGAAAGCGGTTATCTTCGCCTATGGACATTTGGAACACCAAAGGTGCTATAAATGCGCTGCTGCTCTCTTAAGGGAGACTGGAACCTGGTCAGTAATGCCGGAACACAACTCAAGGTTATTGTGGCGACATACTTTAGCCCAGGGGTGGTAGCCATCCAGTCGGGCAGATGCCCTACCACCTGGCAAGAGCACGCTCCATAATATCAACTGATTTCAATGCCTATATCAAAATTAAAGATCGGACTTCGATAAAATTCTTCAATAATAGCTTACATATCATAATGAAATAACACATAGGTTGTAATTTGTAAATATTGAATTATTGATTGATTAATTATTGAAATAGACTAAAATGGATACGAGTCATGCAAAAGTGGATGGATGCAGAAGTCGCGGAAGGGCACGACCCACATTCCATGATCAAATTGTTCGTGTACTAGAAGAAGGTGATGTCAGGAGCCTCAAGAACAGACGAAGAAGCCAGTGAGGTGTGTAAGAATAAGCCGGAATGAAGTGAAGTTATGTATGTATGTACGAGTCAAATGGAAACGCCGCCAGTATGAATCTTGCCATGGCGCCTAGCGGCGCGTAGTGCGAGCGGGACGCGGGATAACACGAATAACACGCGTCATCGTCGGGTGCGCGATTCAAAGGGAGGAGACGTCATTGACGGTTTTGTTCATATTGCGAATCATCAGGACAGGTGAGGAGTTGTAGTTTATATAAAGATATAGTCACCGATTATGAAAGGTTGTCATTTTTTTCAATCTTTATGGTCGTGTGGTTTATTAGATATTTAAAAATCGTGATGATGTTCTTTAGTAACCGTTTTGTTTATTTTAATAGCTGGGGAGATTTTATCTTTCAAAACCTTGTGTATTGTTTCTGTATCTCTCTTCCTCATCTTCTAAATTTAAATAAGGAGGTAGTTTTTTGAAAAATTATGTGGGTAGTAGTTGAAAAAATACTTTCGCGATAATTAGTTTAAACAACACGTTTAGTTTTTGAGATTTGGAGTATATTTGATTACATGCTCTTCTTATGATTCCTTAGCCAAATGAGGAAAACAGTAGTGGTTTGTCAACTCTGTGGAAATATTAATAGCGTGGAATTGTACTCGTCGATTTCTTTAAAGTAGTTCCGGGATACTAAAAATTAATTAATACTTGCTTGCATATGTATCAAGGATACTATAATTATAAAATATCTAGAAACAACTTTTTAATTTTGATTCTTGCGGCATGTAATGTGGTCGAAGCGGTTAACTGTGAAAATGGGCATTTACAATCATTATAATTATAATACTGTTACAACTCAGGTCCCGAAAAAAAATCCACCTGCATATCTGAAACTAAGGACATTTGTTACCTGTCGGCATTTGAAATAATAACATTGAAATTCTTTATGGTCGTCTTCTTTTGTTTACTTATTGGCATACGGCCTATTGTTGTATTGTAATCATTAGCCAGGTGGTACGGATTTAAAGTACAAGCTGATTTTAGGAAATCCGGTCCACGCTGCCGGGCGGACATGTTGCATTTGTGCAGTATTAAGCAATGGCCCGATTGAGCAAGGAGTCGACCGGGAACGACGAGCGAAGCGAGATGTGTGTGCTACAATCGGGATAAGTGACACACTTTGCGCGTTTTATTTGAATTACGACCTTCTGCATTGCGTTTGGACTTGTTGTGTTCGGTTATATTTGTACCTGTGTTATACGTGTTTGTATAGCTCTAATAAACTAAGTCTAACGACATTTTAATTCGAGTCCCACAACTCGTAACAATACGCAAAAACACTTCGCATATCTCTGCGTATTCCACCGTCTGTATACCGGGAAATGTTTCGAGGAACTGTCCAGAATGGGGCCTTCGTCTTCTTTCTACCACCACACTGCTCGCCATCTGATGGGCGTTCATCTCCACATCAATAATGTATTTCTTATGCACAGCGTATATTTAGAATTAGTTGAGGTCTCTCTATTGCGCGACGATATTGGATTATTCAAAAAATGGAGATCGACAGCGCATTGGTAACGCTTTGCTTTATGCAAATGTCCATAGGCAACAGTAACCGCTATCCATCAGGTGGGCAGTAAGCTAATAAAGTAACATTACAAGAAACTTTGTTCGAATAATAATGATTTCTTTGTGAAACATTCGTAACATTATTCTCTAGATATGTGTAAAATAATGAATGTTGCTCTGTGTTATGATTTCAATAAAATTAATTACCAATAAATTAATAAGTATAATAGTGCATCGACCTTTTGGTGGCTGGAATTTTACTAATGTATTAAGTTATTTGTTGTTTTGTTGAGTAATGGCTCATTATCCGACTCAGAGTACGCGTGGAACTAAATTACACTTTACAGTAAGAACTTAAATATTTTTTAGTCTTTTTTCAGACTGTAACCATTTTCATAAAACATATATTCTAACTTAAAACCTGTACTATGGATAGGATAGACATCAAACAATAAAGATTAATTCTGAGGTGCTCCTAAAGCCTACACACGGCTGGAACGTGTCACGATATTTTTGTTCACAAGTTTTGGCTTTGTATTATTCAAAACCCGGTACATTACCTAAAGTTATGCATTTTGTAGCTATTTTAGCAGTTTCAAGATTTAATTATTGTATTTATTGTTCTGAGGTTAAAATAAAATGATATATTTATTCTCCCACAATTATATATAGTTAGATTTTTTTAAATTTATTATACAATATGCTTACATTCATATACATTACAAATCACATTTGAACTGTGGCACAGAAACCTCATGGCTTTATTCGTTCCGCAGGGAGTCGTGTACACAATATTGTTATTTTAATAAATAGGAGCAGAGGCGAGTAGTGGTTATCATCATTCTAGTGTTTAATTCCGATATGATAACAAAGCGGGGTTATCATCGGAAGATTTTCAGAGTTTTTTACTTTTTCTAGTAATCTTCATCAGGCAACACTCAAGTTATTACTAATGATCAGGAGTTTTTGGCGGGAACTGAAAGGAGACGTTGTGCTGTGCAGTTTTATTTTCTAAAAATGTGTATAATTACTCTAAAATGAACAATAGTTGCAGGATATTCATAGTTTTTGAGTAGAAATTATGCTTTTGTGAGAAATGTGAACTGTATAGTCAGATGTGATCTTTCGAGTTTTCACAAGAACTCCATTGAATGACGTCGGTTGTAGTCTGCAATACAACTGCGCTTCTATACGAAGATCTATTAATTAACATGTTTCCGACTGAAAGACTTTGATTCTATGGTCATGAATAAATTTAAAAAAAAATTACTAATGATCGAAAGTTACAGCTAATCTTATATGACCGTAATCTTATCTATTAATAGAGTTTAAAATAACACACTTAGAATATACATAAAATTTTGGTGTTCTTTTCAATCTTATAATTTTATTACACATTTAAAAATTACTATTTATAATATATTGAAAAAAATCTATTAACAGTGAAATCGTTAAAAACTCTTATGACTTATCTATAATCTAACACAATAAAGACAATGTTATTTATTATATAATACAAGAAAGTAATAAATTACAATATTTTATACAACATTAATATTATATTTTATCTTTTGCATGGTGGGAGCATACTAAAAAATAACATCGCCACATGTAAACACATACTAAGAATTTTAGTACAAAAAAATATATAATACAAAAACATATACATTTCTAGAGGGCACCACACTAGTCATTGTTGTCTTGCATCTTGATATTAATACATCTGTATCCAATCAACAATTTATTATTTTAACTTATGACGCGATTAATTACTAAATTTTAAAACTGGCTTAAAGGCCTAGTTGCCATGCCATAAATGCATTAAAAAAATTAAATAAATTAAAAAATCGAATAAAAAAGATATGTAACAAAGAACGACTTTAAGAGTAACTAAAAAGCGCAAAATAAATATTTTCTACAACATTTGATGTCGTTGCGAAGTCAAAAATAGATTTTAATTTATATATTTGTTGGTGTTTTTAAAGTATATATTTTTTGCTCTTAAGTAACTTTTTAAATCAGTTTCTTTTTTATTTTACACTTTTAATGTTATATGAAACGGAAGCGTGTTTAGAAAACGCTCTTGAACTCAAAACGGATGCAACCTGCATCACACAATGTTTTCACTACACATTGTGCAGTGCATCTTGAAGCTAAATAATATGTGCCTATGAACCTCAAATAAGTGCCGTTAAATTTCACTGACAAATACGTCGTTATCATGGTAGAGCAAACGAAGTTTCGCTAACATATGTATGTCAGTGAATAATTGAATATTTTGTCGATCTGCCACTCACCGGCCGCTGCCGTGAACGGTTCGTGAAAACTCCACTTTTCTCTCGACAATGTTGCCAGGCCACAGAGTATCATCTTATGTCTAATAATTATTCATTCAATAGCCTTATCTTATAGTAGAAACATGACACTTTTTACGGCCGTTTTCAATAAGCATTCGTGCATTTCGGTTGACTGAAAACCGACTGCTAGACGCTACCTGCAGCCGCGCCTCGTACGGGACACTTCTTTATCTTAGTATACCTTCGAACGCAAAAATAATGACCAAAATCGGTTCAGAAAGAAAAAACTTGGCTGAAAAACTGCAGACTTGCCACTTTGAGTGTCCGAAAGTCCCTTTCTTTTCTTTCACCTTTTTTATTACAGGAGTTCAGCAGACAGGCAGACGGCCCTCTTGATGAAAAGCGGTTACCATCGCCTATGGATATTTGCAACACCAAAGGCACTACGAATGCGCTGCTGCTCTCTTAGATGAGACTGGAACCTCGTCACTAATGCCAGAACACAACATAAGGTAGTTCTGGCGGCATGCTCTAGACCAGGGGTGGTCGGCATCCAGTCGAGCTACCCTACCACCTGGCTGTGGGTTGTTTTGTGGGCTCCTACGACAAGCCGCCCAGCCGCAGTTAATTGTATTCTTTCTCCGTTTATGCACAGATACCCTTACCTTCCCCCAATTATAGGTATTTGGGGTCAGCCCCATGTCTTTTTCTTCCATACTATATTCGGGCAATTGCTCCTCTGTCAGACCACAGATCATCATATCATCCTTCACACAATCTATCAATTTCATTTTCGGTCTAACTTTACATTTGTAGCTTGACGGTCTTCTTGTTTGAATGTATAGGTTTTGTTTGACAACTGTCTCACCTGACGTTGAGTGATGATGATGACCCAGTCTAGGATGGAGCACGCTTACTTAGAAGATATCTATTCACTCGTGACTTGAAGACTTTAAGATTGTGTTTGTCACGAAAAACAGACTCGGGCAAATTATTCCACTATTCAGCAGTGCGCACCAGCACAGATGTAGCGAATCGCTGGGTTTTGACTGGCGGTGTTTCCATCATGTAATTGTTGCGCAAACCGGTGCGTCTGGTTGTCCGATGGTTAATATGGGGATGGCGGAGTCAGCTCGTGCAATTCTAAGGTACACTCCCCGAAATGTATCTCTTGAAATGTGTCTTTCTATTAATGGTGCAAGATATATGTATATATATATATATATATATATATATATATATATGTGTATATATATATTATTATGATAAAATACGGTTGCACGATAAGTATTTAAAAATATATTATTTTTTATTTGCACTTCAGTAAAATTAATATTTTTCTTTTTAGTAAGTTTTTCTTTAATGAAGTAGTAGGCAACATTAATTATTGCAGTACTTTCAAACCATACTCATTCCAAAACGTGTATATGCTTTATAATGTCAAGCGACATAAAGTTTTCATGACTGCTATTTTGCCATCTTTTTAATCAATTTACATACATATTGTCATGCCTGTTCCCCATTGAGGTAGGCAAAGACACGATTTGATATGATCTTGAAAAACGATGGGCGACGCGACGATAACCTCATACCACGAACCAAGGCTATATTCCACATGAGACTCACAAAGATCACGCTAACGACCTCGACTTTTCCCGTCCCACTTGTCTGCCGGGCGTTAAAATTACAAACAGGTGTAACGGATTATGGAGGGTTGATAACATTAACTACGAAACACACAAATGACATTGGTTGATTTGAAAGTCGCACCATTATCAATGTCAAGAGATAGGGCGAATTAATAGTCTGTGGTCAACGCCCACTTCAACCCGTCTTGACGTGGGTCGTTTTGAGCGCTATGTGATCGAAAATAATGACGTTATTAGTAAAGTTTTCTCCACGACCATAACGGCCGTATGGAAGGGCTGACGAAGCATTTTGGGCATTATGAACTACTAGCGGAACACGCCCTTTAGTCCGTTAGCCTAAAAACAGACATTAAAAAAACTTTCACTAAATATGTTTAGTCTACTTATCAGATATTTATTTTAGTAAATGGTCGTAAATAAATATAAGTTTGATATAAATATTAAAATTCAACATGTTTAATAAACTGCAATCAGAATCGGGAGATTTAAACACTGCAGTTACAGTGCGTTTTATGGATGTCGCATATTGTGGATCGTTTTACGGATGTTGCATATTATGGATGCTGACGCAAAAGAGCAATAGCAATGACATTTTGTGAAGTATAAAACATTCAGTATAGATGTGTTGACAATCTAAACGAACTTCACGGCACAAGAAACACGTTTTACTATTTCTAATTCCGCCCGGTTTTAACACTTTTTGTTATGTGAAATCCATTAGTAAAACGTAAACAAATAAGACATAATGTTAAAGATGGGATTCTACGGCAACAAATATTTTACTTAAAAATATCTGAGTTATACCAGCATTACATTTATATTCCCAATTGACTAAAAACCCTAAAAAGGAGTCAGAAAAGAAAAAAACAAAATAAAAATGTTTTGTACTATATTTCTAATTTTTCACCCGATTACTTATAATATACATTTTTTTAATATAATTAATAAAAAACGTCATACAATATTCATTTATACATTTATAAAGCTATAGATGACGAATATTAAGAATGACACTCGCCCCGTCAAAATGTAGCACTGAAAGGCTTTGGAACCCTAAATGACAGATGGCACTAGTATTCTTTAGCTTTGTAATGTTTTAATATGAAAAAATAGTTTTATTGAAAATAAGTGCAGTAATTTAAAAAAAACTTCCTTCTTACCTCTTTCTGAATATATTGAATTTTGTCTAGTTCGTGGTTGACTGTACTACTACCAACGTCGAGTGTAAAAAAAATGTAATTATCTCGTAAAATAAACACAGTATGAAAACCCATTTCGTTTTTTACATTTTTGACAGACTTGAAAAGCGGCCGCTCTAGGTGAAATAAGCGTTTAGTGAAATTAGTACCTGTCCAGTAGCTGAAAATCATTTTATTCATAACTAGAGTACAGCAGATAGGCTGACGACGCGCCTGATGGTAAGCAGTTACCTTCGCCTATGGACATTTGCGACATCAGAGATGTTACCAACGCACTGGCGGCCTTGAAGAAATGTTATGACACCCTTTTTGAAAAACTCCATGATATAGCGCTGTAGGAAAAGCCTAGCTGGGAGCTAATTAATCCCACATCCCAACGGTACGTAAGAGAAGCGTTGCGTATATGAGTGAAGTGGCTCGAAAAAAACGGATGAACGCCCAGCGGATGGCGAACGTAGCAGTAGTAGAACTTATGCCAGGTGGTACAGCATTTGCCCGACTGAATGTCTACCACCGCTGGTCTAGAGTATATCGCCATAACAAATTTGAGTTGTGTTCCGGCATCAGAGGCCAGGCTCGAGTTTCTCCTTCAATGCTGGCAGCGTATCTAAATCTTCTGTGAATGTGGGATCATCAACAACGCGAACGACTCGACGTTGAATACAGTTACAATACACAGGTGTGAACAGTACTCCATATGCGACCTCATCTGAGTTTAATTTTTTACTATGTCTTATAGACATACTAAAAAAAATGTACTTAATTTTGATACTTGCCGTCTTCGTCATATGAGTCTGCGAAGACATTCTTTCCTAAAACATATATTTTGAATAATGTAAAGTCAAAAAGCGATAGAAGAAAGACCAGTGGCGCCACCTAGTCATGTACCAGTAGGGCGCTTTTTAAAGTTACGTTTTTATCGGGCAATTATCATTCATAGTATCCGATAAATATATGCATGAGAACTAGATAGCGCTATAAACAGTAAATGCACATTTGTATACAATTTGGTTCCGCAGCGTAGCTCTGTATCATAATAGGTGAGCGGATATCCAAATAAATTGATATACTTTGTAGGAGTGTACATCTTATTACGTCATAACTTTGTTGAAGTAAAAGGAGTCGAACAGCGCATCACTTGTTGTTTTAACAGTAATTAAAATTATTTCAACGTGTTACTTAGAAAAATAAAATGTTATTAAAACGCTGGTTCTTTTATACATGAATAGTAAAATAATAGAATTATAAATGTAGTAGATAGATGAGATGTTAAAATGAATTTATAACATAATATTAAGTGATGTTCATTTTTAGAACTTGGTAACCCTAGGCGTCAAGTTATCGTGAATGGGTGTATTATACTATAGTCTTACTTTTATAATAATACGATTAAAAATATTTTAAATTACTGTTTAAATAATAAATTTATAACACTGCTCGACTCGTGACGTACGTAATCGACGAGGCTGGGATATTTTACATGATAAACTGTCATGTACCGTATTGATTTTTCGCGTGGAGGCATTTAACCACTTCACTAGTGACTGGTCCAAAAGGTCATGTAGCCAGAAATGTCAACAAATATTTTTTTTTTAGTTCTTACTGTAATAATAATAAGAAGGTGAATGATCTTCAAACGATTTGCATATAATTTAAATTTCTATAGCTTTTTAGCAATAATGTTTTAATGCCATCACACATAGATAAATTTAAATCACATTTCAAATACAACAAACACGTCAATATAATTATATGACTGTAACACGTTGTTTGTTTATTGCGTTGTTTCCTAGTGTCACGGAATTCACGAAGACTCCGCCTAACCCATAACTAACTTTTTTTAGTATTCACAAACAGTAAAAACTTTCATCATCATTATGTTTTGTAGAAAAAAAATATTTCTTGCGCTATTTAACCCTATGGTTATATTTTCGGTCTTATTCATATTGGGTTAGAGTAAGTTTGAAGGCTTTTTTATGGTTCCTAAAGAAGCCTTCAAAGTTATTGTAACTCACTATGAATAAGACCGTTCGTCTTCAAATTGTTTAATAATTTAAGGGGATAAACAGACAAGTAAGTGGGCTTATTTAAGGCTCGATGACATTTTTGGCCCATTCCACCGTTTTTTTACACAAACAGTGCTGTACTTTGTAACACATACATCGTCCTGTTTAAAAAAATACAATTACATGTTTTATGATAAAACTCACGAAATAAAACAAAAAATTATTTTCAATTAAATGTTGAATATTACTCAACTATCAGGAACAAAGGGGTTTTTGTTATTCATTGTGTAATCTTCAGTCAGAATTCACTCTATTTTATTTAATTACATTAGAAATCTATATCAAAAAATAACTTACCCATAAAACACTTAATATTTACACTGGCAATATTTAGTTTAAAAAGTATCCCGCTTTGGCTAAAGGGATTTGTATCCAGGCCATAATCTTAAATAATAGTTATAACAGAAATGTTTTACAAAACAAAATAAAAAGTACACCTAAAACACACCTTACTACTTACAATAGAATAATAAATAAATTTATAACTATATAAACATTTTATAAACTATTTTTATATTGTATAATATATTATATACCTATACTACATGTTATATTCTATAAAAAAGCAGCTTCTGCTTAGAAACTTATGTTACGAAAACCAAGTTAATCGATAAAATTTCCCAGAATAATAACTAAAATCTTCAAACGAACAAAATTGCTAGACCGAGTCTCAAGCTTACAGAATGAAGCCGGCTAAAGGAAGCCGATCACGGCATAAGGCGATACGAGAACTTAGTATTTAAACAATCAAATTATTACAGGTTAAGGCGGAAGTTTCCAGTGGATATATCACTATTAACCACAGATACATTTTATTTTAAAAGGACCTCGTTTCCTTAAAATAAACAGATTAGTAAAATAGATGGGTCTACAATCGCATGTTTTCTATTCACAAACAAATACCTACCTTGTCACAAATAACATGACATTCATTATATTACTTCAAATCAGGTTGGCTTCGACTCGCCTCTATGTTTTTCTGGGCAGTTGTGTAGACTATATGGATTTAGTTTCTTTGTTATTATAGTAAATTTAACAAGAATTCGTTCGTCTGAATCTATAATTAACACTTAAGTAGTATTACTTCATATTATGAAAAAGAATATTATTTCGTTTTAATTTTAGCACGGTTCCTAAAATTTAAGTTATTATTTTGAGATAAATTCTAAACATATAAATAATCAGACCAAACTTTTTAAAATAAAGCCAGTACACACGTGCGCCGTAAATAAGATGCATCTTGCATTGTAACAATAATATGATTTGTGCCAGTAAATTGCACACCAAACACCTTTGCATGTATTAATACAACTTGCCTCATGAAATGTCAGTAGGTACGATCTTACTAGTTTTGCTAATGTCGGCGTTGTCTATCTTTAGCCTATATTAGATAACTCAATTGTGTTTCAATTTGAACGTTTCAACGAGTGGTCCATGTAAACCTAAACCTTCAATGTCATTGAATAATGTCGTTTTCGTTCACCTTTGTGCCTTTCAACCAAATTGCTTCAATGTCGTTGTTCCGTCAAGAATCAGTATTACTGTCCATTAATTTACTACTAATGGCTGTTTCTCCACCTTCCAATCATTCGCTCGCCCTGCACATCGGTTTGAATTTCACGTTACATTTACGGAGCTTGTCAAACAATCGATAGTAAGGCAAGTGGTAAGATATGGCCCCCGGCCATAGGTAATGTAATTTTTCTACCAATGCTTAAGATTATAGAATTGACAGTAATACTGAAATTAGACGGATCAATCAAATTGAATTAATTTGACTGGAAGGTATAAAAACTAAACGAACACGAAGTTTAAGAAACTTCAATTTATAGACAATACATTATTGAATCAAACAGGCATTTACGATTATGTATTACCTACTTTGCTCGATTCATTCAAATTAAATGACAGAAGTGAACCCAACATCGATTTAGATATAAAAACCCAACGGTATATAAACATAGCACATTTTAATGTAGTCTATAAAACCAAAATAGTAGAACTCACGGTCAATAGTATTAGGAAATACCAAACCGATATTATAATTGGAAACCTTGGATCTCAAAAAACCTAATCATCGATTGCAAAAATAAAATACACATGATCATGGAAACAACCTTTCTAATAGTTATGTTCAAGTCTGGTTGTATTTTCATAAGTTTTCGCGACTTGTTAGTGCACTTAGTAAAACTACGTCTTAGCGATTCTTTAGCGCGGTATTTTATTTGATTTTTATGATTCCAGAACATTAGACTAGTAAACAAGTGCCTTTTGGACCAACTTTTTTCAGCAGTCTCCGAAAATTATAAATGAGGTGTCATTCGATTCGGAATGGATTCTAGATGATTTTTGAAAAAAATGAAGTTCCGCTTGCAAAAATTGTAAAAGTTATTAACAATTAACTAAAAAAAGGGGGGGTTTATTTTTATTGCAAATATCTCAAAAAGTAATAAAGATTTTTGAAATTTGAAAAAAAAATCGATAAGAGGAGGAAATTTCTTAAAAAAAATTTTGACTCCCGAAACTGTAAGATCAATATTTATAATGTTGCCAGAGGGATGAAAATACGGCCGAAAACGGGTACTCTGGCTTACGCAAGCCACACCCAAATCGGCCCTTTAATGAATAAATATTATTTAAATATACTAAATATGAAAATAAAACATTGAAAAATTTCAGGCACTAACTGAATAGATGAATGAACAATAATCTGCTGGATTTTTTTTTATAACAATTTTTCATTTAGTTATTCAATAGATAATTAACAATTTTTTTTTGCTTGAACATGAACATTGCAAGTGTGATAATTGTTAAACTATAAATTTAAGATTTTTTCCTTTCTTGGAGCAATTCTTGAAAGGCTTTAGAATAGAACCCCGTTGGAAAAATTAGAAAATGTATATTTTTCATTTTTTTATTAATAATTTTCGTTTTTACAAAATTAAAAACTTAAATTAATCTTCAAAAAAAATTTATTTTTATATTATTAACTCATTTATAATTTTCGGAGAATGCTGAAAAAAGTTGGTCCAAAAGGCACTTGTTTACTAGTCTACATATACCAGCTTGATTGACAAGCTCTATTTTTATTTTACTTCCCACCCATTTTAATATTACATAAAATTACACCGCCCATAATAATTGGGTGGACCAAAAGCCCCCGATCCGCATTCAGTGTATCGAAAACATAAAATTAAATGGGTCTGGTTAAAAGTAGAGACCACTTTTTTATTGTAGACCACTATTATTAGAGCTAAGCATGTTGCTGTAGAGTTTTTTGCGCCGCTTCTCTTCATGCCACAAGATGTTGCGAAGCGGTGGTAAATTAGATTAGGAATCAATAGAGCCTCAGGCATCAATATAATAACCATACACAAAAAATAACATAAATTAATTAAAATGAAGAAGTTGGCGGCAGGTTAAATAAAACTAACAATACTCATTGACAGTTGACATTGACATTTTTGTCTACCGTGAACACAGAGCTACTGAAGTGGTCGTAACGACGGAATAATGAAAATACTATTTTTTTTTAATTAAAATTCCACTAGTCGTTTCGGCAATAACAAAACCCCGACTGTCATATTTATCAAAACAAATATCCAACACATACATATGAGAATGTATTCTTTATCGACATAGACACAATTAACATCTTTAAGAAGACACTTTTATCCGTGCAGAAATGGAGAAAGAATACAACTTGCTACAGTCGGGCCGCTTGTCGTAAGAGGCGACAAAACCACCCACAGTAAAGATGACTATCACCCCTGGGCAAGAGCGGCAATAACAACCTTGAGTTGTGTTTCGGGATTAGTGGCCAGGTTCCAGTGTCGCTTTAGAGAGCGGCAGCTCATTGGAGGCACCTATGGTATTGCTAATGTCGCAAAGCGCCTTTGGAGTTACATATGTCCGTAGGCGATAGCAACCGCTTTCCCTCAATCAGGTAGACCTGGTTTGCCTGTATGCTGAACTCAGGCAATAAAAAAAGACTTAAAATTTATGTTTCATGCCAAAATAAATGAAAAAAATAATTAACAAGAACTTAGTCAGTATGACACTATATATTTAAAAATGTATGTAGTTAAATGAAATCTTTAAAATTTTCAAATATTTTAACTCATAAGTACTTCAGTTTTACATGTGGCAACCATCATTTCTTAAGTTTTTTCTCCGATTTAGATCAACAGCTGCCACGGCAGTCTTCACGAAACGAATCATTTCGGGGTATGGCCTGCTTATATTAAGTTTATATAGAGGGAAAGTAGAATATAATAACAATTTATAATGTTTATAACATACAAGCATGTTACAATATAGACCAGCATGAGTTGTATTTTTTTTTATTTAAATCACAAAGTTAACAAAATATTTATACTCTTTATTCTATGTAGGTATATATTGGGGCGACCGAGGGTAGAACTGCCCAGCAGCGTAAATCAGTTTTAGAACTTTTAGAAAATACTAGAAATTTCTGGAAGGAAAAGACAAGGACGGATATATTTAGAAAAGGATAGACGATGAACGAAAGACAGAGATGGATAGATGTTAGAAAGAGATAGATGTTAGAAAGGGATAGATGTATAAACAAAAGTTCCCGAACAGAAGGTTCGGGAAGGTAGAGACAGAGGTAGATAGAAGAGTTCTAGAAAATTCTTCCGGGTATATAAATAGCATAAGGCGCGCCTACCGGGCAGTTTAAAGTTGAGTTCAGTACAAAACGGTGAAACGACAAGTGCGATACTAAAGAGATATTAAAGAAGGTTAATAGAGGACAGAGACGAATTAAGTGGTGAATTTAGTGACAAGTTTGGTGGACAGATACGTGAAGGAGGTGTGTAGCGTAGTTCGGGGAGAAACCAGAAGCGAGCTACACGCGATAATATTGGAGGTGGTCCGCGCAATATCGGCGCCGGTATTGAGGGTGTGACAACTTATATACTTATATTATTTAAAAAAAAGTCAATAAAAGCTTTTAGTCAAAAAGTATTTTCTTCCAATCCATAAGTGTGTACTCCCGCTCGCACGTAATAATATTATTAATTATAAATCAAATAGTATTTAAATTAAATTCACAAAATATTCGAGTCGTTTCAATATCACGCCAAAAGGAAGGTTTGCACTGAAAATTAACGTTGTGTCGGATATTATGCCCAAACAGCAAGAATACAATTTCTCAAAATGTTTTTTATTTTTAAAATACATGTAAGCACGTCGCTATTCTTCAAATATTTTTTTCTTCCTTTCTTTATCTGCAATACATTCGCAGTCCGTTTATAAAACATATTTTGAACAGACACTAGGTTTAACAAAGTTATTTGTATGAATAATTAGTGAAAGACGGCAAGGAATACTGAAGACCGCGCAAATTGGACACGTAATTGGAATCTCCGAGCTATGAAGCGAACTCGGCTTCAGTGAAATCAAAAGATGTTGACGATTAGGTGACGACATCAGTGGCGTGACGTGGAAATTTAGATTAAGCCGTTTGAAAAAACCTTATAATGTATGCGCCGACTACGCCGCTGTTGAAAAACCGTCTAACTCGCGCATTGATGTAACAATTTGTTGATACTAGGATTGTAACGGAACTTCGCTTCCGCCTCCGTTACTGCGGAAGTTCCGCAAGAAATAGTACCTCCGCCTCCGCATCCGCGTAATTTTTGCGGAGTCATAACGGAGGTTTATTTACTAACCATACGCAAGCAGCGACACTCATGACGACTCAGCCGGCCGGCTGCGCGCGGCCCGGCAAATGAACAAGAATCAACGCGTGCACGGCGGGAACGCGGTTGGGGTGGGGCGGGGGTCATCCAAACGTCATTTGTCAAATGAATTATACGCGACAGGAATCAACCTGTTGAATTGTTTGGACGCGTTAGACGTACTGATTTAAAATAAATATTTTATACTATTGATAGTTTTAATAAACTATAAACTACTATTTTTTCTACATCCATTTCCACTTCCGCCTCCGCCTCTGTTAAACTCCGCATCCGCGGAGGTGAAACCCGTCGCCTCCGCATCCGCCTCCGCCTCCGCTAAGAAGGCCTCCGTTACAACCCTAGTTGATACATCAATGAACTCCGATGTATTTTCTTATAAAATTTTTAATTTTGCTATCTTACCGCTTATTTTCAAACAAAATCCGGTGCCCGATCGGGTTATGAGTTGCTATTTCATCCTTTACGTGTGGAAAGCTCCAAGCGCAAAACACAGTAATACTAATACAGGTAACTGCCAAACTTGTGGTTAGAAGGGTATGACGATCATGTAAGCGTTCTATTTTTCCTAAATAGCTACAAAATACCGTATATTTAATTTAAGAAAAGACCAACGTCATTATTTAAATCACATATATGATTGCAATGCACATAATGGTTTGCTGAACGCCGCCTTTATGGACTTGGGATCTTTTCCAAAACTGGTCCGCTCTTTGCTGACACGGCGACAATCAACAGATCGGAAAAATAATATCAGACAGGTTCGCGCCACTATACATAATTCCGCTTGAATATTATAGAATACACTTGACCCATATTTTATGTGGGTTAACATTTGATTCACTTGTAAAAAAACATAGGTATGTTGTTTACTAACAAATAAATTAATCATTAAAATAACTTGCATACTAAATTGATCGTGACCCAAGATTCATGTTCAAGAATTATGTTATTTTACAATATGTATGACACGTAACATGTATTTTGTTAACTTGAAATGTCACGGTCAAGAGCGGTCATACATTAATTTATACTAATCGAAAAGCTAGTGCCCAAACAGGAAATAATTATATTCATGCATTTTTATCAATTGTTTATATTAAACTTTGGCTAAGTGCGTGACAATCCGCCTTAACAAATATAAATCCCTAGAACTTCACGACATGCGGCAATCAACGACATCATCCGCCGGTCTCTTGTCACCGTTGCGGATCCAGCTGTTCTTGAACCGAACGGACTGTACTGCGACGATGGCAAGCGAACGGACGGAATGTCGTTGGTACCTTGCAAGATGGGATGCTCCTTAGTATGGGACGCAAGGTGTGTCGATACGTTGGCGGCTCCCCATCCAAATACAGCCGTCACTGCCGGACTAGCTGCCACACTTCAAGAACCCCGGAAACGCCGCAAATATGCATCCATCGGTGACGGATACATATTTGTGGCGTTCAGGGATGAGACTGGGGTCATGGGGTTGTGAGGCTTATGAACTGTATCGAGACCTTTCAAGACGATTGAAAGAAGTCTCGCATGACCAAAGGGCTGGCCTATATTTAGGGCAACGAAGAAGCGTTGCCATACAACGGGGGAGTGCGGCCAGCATATTGGGAACGCTCCCCACCGATAGCGATCTGGACTACATTTTTTACTTGTAAATATGCTTATAGTCGTAATAGTTTTTGTTTGTAGCGTAATTTATTTATTTATAATTTAGTTTATTGTAATTGATGAACATGAAAAAAAAAAACAAAAATCCTTAGGAAACAGAACATTTTCTTGGAAAACAACCCTTTCCCTTGGCTTTGGCCTTTGACAATCCTTCACAGAAATTGATTCTGACAAGCTACGCTAGTATTTGGCATAATAAAACAGGTGTATATTTTTCAAAATCAGCCGATTCGATACCGGACAAAGAGAAGTCATTATTGAAAAATCTAATGATACCACTTTAGTTTTCGTCAAAATCGGCCTCGAGTCTATTTTTTGCATTTGCATAGTTTGACCCTGAAGGCCCACTTGAAAAATTCACCTCAGCTTTAGCTTTGTGAATTAGTTATAAAATATATTTATTTATTTCACATTCAACTCTTTTTATTTATTTAATAAAGAAAAAACATACAAGTACTGAAGCGACGGTGAACCATCCATAAGGCTAACCTCGCCTGGCAAACCTTTCGCTGACAGCGCAATGACACGCGTGTTGGAATCGTATTTGCTATTATAAAGTAACAATATGCCGGAAGTAGTCAATAACCAGATAGAGTATTCATTGATATAGTAATCGGAAGTCGTATAACCGGATGTCAGCGTAGAAGCATTTATTATCAAGCCAACGGATATCGAAAATGGAGTAGACGGAAGTTGGAAGTTTACGGCTGGCGGAAGTTGGTGTTATGACGGAAGTGAAGTGGCACCAAAGTATTACAGGATGCTGTCGCTGCAGATGCACTACGAGTATCTTATAAATACTCCGTGTTCGGATAGAGGGGGCCTAGTCTACAATGAGAGTCTACAAACTAGTCTACAATCGAGTCTACAATCGACAGTCTATGTTCGACGGTAAAACAGAGGGAAAGCTCTGTTGGGCAAGAGGCCCATAGTATATTGTGATCGATAATTTTTGTTCGATAATCGCAATATTCTTTAAGAACAAATTGCTGCTCGAACTCTTTGAGTTGTCCTAATGTTAGAAAACTGATCGAGGAGGCTACCCTACGGTGGGCATCATCAAATTCATCCCCCATTCATCCCATGGCAACAGTACAGCCGAGGTAGAACTCCCTAGAGAACTCCCTCAAGCAAGTTGCTCCCCAGGGTCGCCCCGAATACCCCAGTAGTTGTGAGGTCTTCGGACCGACAACATAAAGTCAAATCAATTTTTTTTTAAATAGGCAATGTACATATTGCAACTAAACGAGTTTATATGTCCTTTAGATTAAACATTTCAGAAACTTCTTGATTGGTGTATATTAAATTTCAAAGTGGGTGTGTGTGGATGTTGAAACTTTATGAAGCGTTCAAAGGAAAATACTAGAGAACTGATCAAAGAGGAATTTGGCCGACCGTATATTTGAACAAAAGGTAAATTCACAGACGCTATTATGTGCCCAATAACCATGCATGTGTGAGAGAGACTGCAATATACTCACGGTATTCATGGAAAAAGTTAATACGTATGAGTCAATAAAGTGTTATAGTTTTTAAGAAAAATCTGCTCAAAATAATATTAATCATAAAAAAATTAAAAACGTCTAGTTTATCTGCAAGATTTATAACTATTTTTGTTGAATATTGTAATTTTCTGATATTAATCAACTTAAAGAAAGACAAAATAGGCTAAGTTTTTTGCAACTTGGAAAATTTCCACCTCAGTACGTTTTTAGGCCAAAGCAAAAAATGGCCTACTAAGGGTAATTTTTTGTATATTATTATGAAAGCTTAGACTCTTGTCCAGCTTTATCTCTTTTAAGATACTCTGAAACTATCTAGTCGCTTTTTACAATTTTTAATTTAAGTTTGGAAATTCGATTAGCTCGAATTTTTTTTTACTTTCAAAGTACATTAACTTATGTTGATCATCACACTAACGATGATTATTTGACGTGTAAAGTACAATTCATAAGGATTTAGTTACTTAAAAAACTCCCAAATAATTATACCAAAATATAATAAAAAATATTTAAAGCCGTTCCGGTGGAAAATTACCAAAAATAATTCGAAAAATAGACATTTTGGTAAAAGGTAGATTAGGGCAATTCGGGTATTGCTTCTTATGAACTAGCTAAATTTTTCTCTTGAACGTCACTGTTCGGACCACCTATTTTAAGAAGAATCACTGTGACATGTGTAGGTACATGCAAACAGATCCGCCAGCTCTTTAGTCTATCTTGTCCTTTAACTTAGATAAAGTTATGTAATTTATGCTAATATATTAAGTATGAATCAATTTGTATATACATTTTAAATATTTCCGCAATTATGTAGGTCATATTTGACGGCCACTGATTAAACTCAGGTCACAGGTTTCGAGAACACTAAAAAGAAACTCATTCAGACTTTCAAGTTTTGATTTTTCTCTAAAAAAGTCATAAAAAGCTTAAACTAAAGTACGAACATGTAACGCCATCTGGTCATTTAAGAACCGCGACCAGAGCATAATGAATCAGAGAGCAACAAGCGTAGCGAGAGAGAAGGAAAACAACAAAATATAAGCCGTAGACGTCTACGATATAAGCAAATGAGTATGAGAT
Organism: Dendrolimus punctatus; assembly: GCA_012273795.1. NCBI lineage: Eukaryota > Metazoa > Arthropoda > Insecta > Lepidoptera > Lasiocampidae > Dendrolimus > Dendrolimus punctatus. Next base: position 25,373,910 of record CM022527.1, read on the forward strand.
AACAAATAAGAAGATACGCCAGCTAGCCTTAGTGTCTGGCCGCCAGTCCTAAGCCTGAATATAGTATGAAGGGAAATCAGTTTTATTAATGATCTCATAGTTTGTACTTTTTTCAAATATTACTATGAATATTCAACTTTATTTCAACCTTAACACCGTCTGCCTCAATATGCCTGCGACACGACATATACATATTATATACTAGCTGACCCGGCGAACTTCGTAGCGCCATACTTTCTGAATTCCCAAAAGACTTTGTTTCATGACACAAAAACAAAATCACCATAAGCGGTCCAGGTGATTAGAAGGATTCTAGAACCCGATCTCAGCGCTACCTACCGGTTCTAATTGCGAAGCTAAACCATCCGGGATCGCACTCAAACACACTATCACCAGAATCGCTCCCGGTGATTAGGAGGATTCTAGAACCCAACTCAGCGCCACCTACCGGTTCTACTTGCAAATCTAAACAATCCGGGAACCCACTTAAACATACATTCATTCATTGGTGCTACGCTCCTATTGCTTTTAGCGTGATGATATATAACCTATAACCTTCCTCGATAATATCTATATAATACAGAAAAAAAAACAAATCAGACCAGTAGTTCCTGAGATTAGCACGTTCAAGCAAACAAACAAAGAAACAAAACTTATCAGCTTTATATATTAATATATATAAGATAAAACTCTCTCACCGACACCACACCCTGTTAAAATATCCGCTTCTATTGTGTTACGTTGCAGAGAAATTACTTTTAGTCTGTTATAAGCTGTTTAAGTAATTAAAGCTTTTTAACTATCCCACGGGAACCCTTTAATTTTTCGGGAACAAAGTATCCTATATGTTGACCAGGGATATAAGCTATCACCATACAAAATTTCATGTAAATCGGTCCAGTCGTTCGGAGATTAGCCGGTACAAATAGACAGACAAACAGAGAAACAAAAAAATCGAAATTAGTTCTATTTCACTTCTTACATCCCCCTGACTCGGTTTTTAGCATTTTTTTTTAATTGTACAGAAATTCGACGTTTACAATTTTATCTAATATATAAAATTCTCGTGTCACAGTTTTCGTTGCCATACTCCTCCGAAACGGCTTGACCGATTTTGATGAAATTTTTTGTGCTTATCCGGTATCTATGAGAATCGGCCAACATCTATTTTTCATCCCCCTAAATGTTAGGGGTAGTCCACCCCTAAATTTTTATTTTTATTTTTTAGACAAAATTTTTGATTTCTATTTTTTTATGATACAACATACAAAAATACATACAACCCTAGATTTTCAACCCTCTACGATCAACCCCTATTTTTTACCGGGCAGGACGACGTCTGCCGGGACAGCTAGTTATATGTATAGATTTCAAATGAAACCGCAGCCCGTTTCTCAGCCTCAGTCAGCGACGTACCATAACAAGACAACTATGATTGTATATCTTTGATTCAATGTTCTAAATGTTCCAAATGAAACATATCAGTGATCCGCAACATTTTACTGTTCCAGATATATAAATGTTCCAATCACAAAAATGTGACATTTCTCCCACGCCTATTTGACTGTCATTTATCGTATTTTCTTTTGCGCAATGACATGTGTGAACTTCAAGGGCGTATTTAAAGTTATGCAATAAATATGTTGGGCGGATGTCATGGCCATGTATTCTTCCATGATTGTATTAAATCAGAATTGAAAACTTCCTTATTCAAGTATCAATGATCCGACATTTAAATATGCAAAGATAAACACTACATCATTTAACATGTTTATGATTTGATCAAATAAAAATTTTCACAGTCACACGTTACTGTTGTGCTGTCATTTACGACAAGTTTTCCACGCGAATATATTCGTGTTATCATTATATATTGTTACGAGAGCGGGACTCGAATTAAAATGTGATTGGAATTCCTATAGAATTTATTAGAACTATACAAACACGTATAACACAGGTACAAACGTCTGGACACAACCAGTACTAACTGCACTATTCAATAACACGCGCAAAGTCACTATATAGCTCATCGAATGTACACACGTCTTGCTCGTATCGTAATCGTCGCTCGACTGCCTCATCCCTCCGTTTGGGAATTGTTTTATACTGAACTATACAATACAACAATCGACCGCGTGGACTGAATTTTCCAAGAAAGCGTAATCTGCACACCTACGGCCATAAACGAGTACAGTAACAATAGGATGTTTTGCTTTATTACAAATTTTAAACACAAAGTAACAGAAGAAGTCCAAATGCGGGAACGGTAATAAACTGCATGTGTGTAAAAAGCATTCACTTTGTCGTCGTGTAACAATATATATGTTACAGCCAAAGTAATAAATCCGGATATTATATATATTATCTAACCATTATTTATAATGTCTACTCAATCTAGATAAAGTGGTAATTGACATAGAATTAATCACATTAACTAGCAATTTTATTTAATATCGTCGAAGCCCAATTACCCAAGTAATGTAATAAAACAAGTAGGTAAAGGTACAGATTATAAAAATATATGTGGGGTTACACGGCACATTTATTTATTATGCACAAATCCGAACTTTTTTATTGTAGCTTAGAAGGTTCGTGGTTATTTTTTTTCATAACCATCCAAAATTAATTTTATATCTCAAGTAATAAATAAATGTGCCGTATATCTATACCGCACCCAAAATATTTCAATTTGCCTAAGAATTAAAATAACATTGTCATAGATAATAATTCTACGTTAATTAACAGTGTTATATAAAGTTATTTAACTTTAATTAAGTTATAAAGTAAATTTATAGCTCATGAGCCATAATTTTTTTTTTTTTTTTATTACAGAGTACGATACAAGTATTTGGTATCACTCTTTAAATACTACAATAATAAAATATTTAATTTAATACTTTGGCTAACTTTGACGCCCTATTATGGATAATATCCGGATAAAGTGATTAATTTATCACATTGCCTAGTCAATTTTACTAATATATATAATGACTGGTCATTATGTAAGTATAGCTATGTAATCACTATGACTGTAATATATATACTAATAAAATTGAAGTGTCTGTAATATATACTAACATTATAAACGCCAAGATAACTCTTGTCTGTCTGTAAAAGGTCCGTCCAGTGGCGTAGCTTTGCCTAAGACATGCCCTGTATCAAAAAGTGTTGGGGGCCCAAAGGAAGGGTAAAGTTTTTTATAAAAAAAAACCTTAAATGCTCGAATTGAATTAAAATAATTATAAGTTGTTTCTTGTACTTCTTAATGCTACTAGAAGCTAATTTACGCAAACAATTCAAATCAAAGATCAAATCATCCATAGTTGAAGACGATTTCAGTTTTTTCTAGATTTGCTGCCTCTATATGCAAAAATGACAAGTGTGATAGCCGTTTGTGTTAGCCTAGTAGTTATTCTCAGAAACGTCATTAATGTATAAAAGATTGTGGATATCATTTTTTATATCAAGAATTTTCCTTAAACGCCAGGTAGTAGGGCATTTCCCCACTGGATGGCTACCACCCCTGGTCTAAAGTATGTCGCCATAACAACCTTGAGTTGTGTTCCGGCATTAGTGAGCAGGTTCGAGTCTCCCTTAAGAGAGTAGCAGCGCATATGTCGCACCTTCGGTGTTGCAAATGTCCACAGGCGATGGTAACCGCTTTCCATCAAGTGGGCTGTCTGCCTGTCTGCTGAACTCCTGTTATAATAAGTTACAGGGCCCCTGTAGCCTCTGGTGGGGCCGCGAAATTCCCTTATCTGTAATACTTCTTAACTTCCAATCTTCGACTGTTTAAGATTAAAGTAGGCATATGTTGTAGAAATGAGAAACTAATGTACAATTTCAATAATACCAAGAAAGGATTTGTGCCACCAACGGTATTGAAGATCCTGGTCAGCTCTGAAACCGCTGGCTGTTACCGTACTAAATATAGCTCTGAGCATCAACGATAATAGTTCCCCCTATTTTTACTAACTTATTAGAGGGGGTCAGTAAGATATGATCTATAGCGATGAGACCCAAATATACATGTATATTATCACCCCTGGTTCCCAAGTGGGTAGCAGAAACCATAGATCTCTCGTAACGACGATCCTAATAAACAATTTTTACTTCATCAAATTTCATTAACCTCTTCATACATGCAGCTTTATTTCAAATGCTTATAGGAGCTGTATACGTCTAACCATCGCAACGGACAACGAACAACTGGCTGACGCAACACGGGAGCCCCCATATTATGCTCGACTCAACTTTTATCCGTGCAGGAACAGAGAAAGAATACAATTTCCTGCGGCCGGGTGGCCTATCGTAAGAGGCGACAAAACAACCCACAGCCAGGTGGTAGGGTATTTGCACGATTGGATGGCTACCACCCCTGGTCTAAAGTACGCCGCCATAATATATATAACCTGTTGTGTTCCGGTATTAGTGACGAGGTTCCAGTGTCCCTTAAGAGAGCAGCGGCGCATTTGTGGTACTTTTGATTTTGCAAATGTTCATAGGCGATGGTAACCGCCTTCCATCAAGTGGGACATCTGCCCGTCTGCTGAACTCCTGCAATAAAAAGCACAAATCGATCTCGCCGCACATCATCCGTCCCGCTCACACATTGTGCTATATATTGTACTAGCTGTATGTCTAGTTAATATTTGTACTTAAGGTTACAGTTTCCAAAATAAATTAGTTCACTTTAGTTCACATTAGCACTCGGCACAGAACTCTCGTCCATTTGGAGTATAATTTATTATTTATTTAACCTTTCGCTGCTACATGCTTTCTACCTAACCTCTTTTCAACACTTCTGATATCTAATCATTTATAAGTCTCGGTTTACCAGCATCAATTCTGCCATCCACAATGCTGTCATACACTTGTTTTGTGATTCTACTTTCATTCGTTCTTTGTATGCCCAAAACACTAACATTCCTTTTTCAACTGTTGTTATTACATCTTTAGATCGAAAACGCTCCCTTATTATACACTAGTCTTTATACGTCATGTATTTTTTTTTTTTTTATGTTTGCTAGCAGGCAAACTGGCAAACGGACCACCTGGTGATAGGTGGCTACCGTCGCCCATGGACATCTGCAACCCAAGGGGAGCCGATGCGTTGCCTACCTCGTTGAGACTTTAGGTATCTGTTCACGCCTTTTTTGAAGAGCCCCACATTGTAGCGCTCTGGGAAAACCGCGGGAGGGAGCTCATTCCATAATCCGGACACATATGGCATGAAGGAACGTCCGCCACGTACCGTGGAGGACTTCCAAGTGTCCAGGAAGTGTGGATGAACTCCCAATCGCCGGCGAGCGGTGCGATGGTAGAATGGCGACGTAGGCACCAAATCAAACAGCTCATCAGAGCACTCCCCGTTGTACAGACGGTAGAACACGCTTAGAGCGCCAACGTCTCTTCTGTGGCTGAGAGACTCTAAGCCGTCTGTAATTTTGGGATTGTCGACAATCCGAACCGCTCGGCGCTGCAAGGAGTCAAGTGGGAGCAGCTGGTACTGGGGTGCACCAACCCAAAGATGGGAGCAGTACTCCATGTGGGGACGGACTTGAGCTTTATATAGTAAAAGCCTATGTCCCGGTGTGAAGTACCGCTTAGCCCTATTGAGCACCCCGAGTTTTTTTGAAGCGATTTTCGCTTTGCTCTCCAAGTGACCCCTAAATTGCACCTCGCTCGAAATGTCGACGCCCAGGATCCCTATGGTGTTCGAGATCTTAAGGGGAGTGCCCTGAAACTGCGGCGCTAACAAAAATGGGGCTTTCTTAGCGGTAAACGCGCAGACTTGCGTCTTCTTGGGATTAAAAATGACAAGATTTTGTCGTCCCCATTCCGAAACCTGCTCCAAGGAGGACTCGATTTCAGACACAAGTCATATTCTATTTTCCTCAACTTCTGCACGAGGGATGTTTACACGACCAGTATAAAAAGCATCGCCCGTGCTGTCATCTGCATAACAATGAATGTTACCGGTTTGCAACATATCATTGATGTGCAGAATAAACAGTGTGGGCGACAATACTGAGCCTTGGGGTACGCCAGCATTAATGGGCTTCGTGAGCATACGCCGTCGATAAGGACTTTGATGCTCCGCCCAAATAAGAAGCTGGCCACCCATGCACACAATCCCTCGGGGAGTCCATAACTGGGGAGCTTCGACAGAAGTGCCTTATGCCAGACCCGATCAAAGGCCTTTGCAATGTCCAGGCTTACTGCCAACGCTTCCCCCTTACTCTCAATGGCGGCTGCCCATTGGTGAGTCAGGTACACTAAAAGATCACCAGCACTCCGTCCATAACGGAAACCGTATTGGCGGTCATTTAAAAGCTGGTTCTCCTCTAAGTACCCGAGAAGACGCGTATTTATAACGCGCTCCATCACCTTGGAGAGTAAGGAGGTTATTGCAATAGGTCTGAAATTGGACGGGTCTGTACGGTCCCCTTTCTTGGGAATAGGGTGGACATGGGCTAACTTCCACGAAGCTGGAACTACACCCGCAGAATAAGAAAGTAAGAATAGGCGCGTTAGTATTGATGCCAACTCAGGAGCACACGTCTTGAGCACGAGTGCTGGAATACCGTCAGGTCCACTAGACTTGTTGACGTCAAGGGATTGGAGGGCCTGGCGTACCGCACGTTGCGTGAAGCGCACTTCGGGTATTCTCTCCGCGCACCACGGAATAGTTGGCGGTACCGTTCCCCCGTCGTCAAGAGTGGAATTCGACGCAAAAAGAGAGTACAAAAGGTCGGCTTTCTCCTTTGCGGAATTGGCTAGTGAACCGTCAGGTCCGTGTAGAGGCGGTAGAGAAGACTTGCAGAAATTGCCTTCCACAGCCTTGGCGAGAGACCAAAAAGCCCGACTCCCACAAGGGAAGCTAATTAGCTTCTCACCGATTTTTCGAATGTGCCGAAACTTAGCCTCCGATACACACTTCTTGCAGAATCTGGCCGCAGTGTTGAACTGCTTCTTCAAGTTTGGTGTATTTGGATCCCTCCCATTACGCGCTGCGACCCAGGCTCGATAAGCATATTGCTTGCGCTTTAAAGCTTCAGCGCAAGACGCATCAAACCAGGGTCGCGCTGGGCCACCTGTACGGACAACAGTGTTGGGAATGAAGCAATGCATTCCGGATAGAAGCGTGTCCGCTACGGCATCTGCGCATGTAGAAGGATCATCCGAAGAGAAGCAGATCCGCAGCCATGGGAAGGAAGCGTAAAATTGTCGCAGTCCGTCCCAATCCGCTGACTTGTAGTGCCATACACGGCGTGTCCCAGTCGGCCGTGGACGGTCTTTTCTCACTACAGGGACTACAGAGTGTACCAAGCAGTGGTCGGAGGAACCCAAAGGGGCCCCGACGGACACCTGGTAACTCTCCGGGTGAGTAGTCAATAGGAGATCCAACAGAGAAGGTGTATGAGTATCCATATCTGGTATCCTGGTTAGATGTGATACCAACTGGGTGAGACCATAGGCCAGGGAAAAGCTTGCGGCACATTTACCCGCGTGGTCCGTGGTGCGCGATCCCAACCAATCTTTGTAGTGGGCGTTGAAGTCGCCAAGGACTATGACTTCTGCGGAGGGGCACTGCTGTAAAAGGTTTTCTGTAGTTTCTTGGACGTGTCCGAATAATCGTTCGGCTTCAGAGTCTCCGCTATGAGACCTGTAGAGACACGCGTAGAAGCGAGTGCGATCACCGCAGTCCACACGTGCCCAGAGAATTGACAGGTCCCTGTCTTCGAGGCTGCCTAATCGGCGACAACAGATATCACTCCTAACGTACATACATACCCCGGCCTTAGACATGAATGCGTGTTCCATATTGTAGCCGGGATATTCAAGGTAAGATGTATCGGTAGGTGGTGATATCTGAGTCTCCGTTAGGAAGAGGAGGGCCGGCTTTACCGTCTCGAGGTGGTAGTGGACGGCGTTTAAGTTTGAATGAAGTCCCGAACGTTGCAAAAATCCACGCTAAATGTGGAAGGGGTTGCCGCTGTGGAAACGTTCCTCTTATATTTTTTTACAGCCATATTGTTTATAAAGGGATAATAAACAGAGGGAATGTTGCTGGCCCGAGAACTACATGGGCAAAGTTACGGTTTTTAGTATGTATACTTATTCCACATGTATTTCTCAAAGCTCTCGTTTCGTCTGCGTTTATCCTACTTTCATGCTTCTTCTGCCGTACCCAATATGTACAATAAAGAATGTCTATTCATTCACGGACATGAACTACCTATAACAATTCCGTTTTTGCCCAAGCTGCTTTAAAACCCCTAAAAATGATAATGTAAAGGTGATAGAAAATATTAGCAAAAAGATGTTACTTAATGCTTATTTCTCAAAGACGTCATGACTTGTATATTTGGCGCCTTGACGTTTTATGGATAACGAACAGTTAATTAGCGATACCTATGTAAAAGGCCACGATCCACAAGAGGCTCACAACTCACAACCGCCATTTGTCCCATTTCACTTGCTTGCGAGTGTTTATAATCAAGTTAAGTGGAACGGAGTTGGGGCGTTGATGTCATTAAAGAAAAAATACACAAATGTCATTGGTTGATTTGGGAATCGTGCTTTTGTCAACGTATGGATAGTGAATTAATGCTCTGTGGCCAACGCCTATTTCGACCCCCCTTTCGCCACGACTATAAAGATGCTCGCTATGTGGAACGGCTAAAAGCGTATTTTGGGCGTTTTGAGCCACAAGTGGAACGTAGCTTAAATAAGATTATAAACATGTATTTTTCCAACTCGAACTCAAGGAATTTTCTTTTGTGTATAAGGTTTGAATACGATGTCCATAATTATAACAATAATTTCAGTATCAATGTATCCTGCCATATATTTAGCTTTCAAAATAGTTGCTTCAGAAATGGAAGGGGATGTATGGATCAAGTTTTCTCGCTCCGCAATATCGTAGAGAAGCAGCTGGCTTTGAGCCGGAAGGTTTTCTGCGGTTTTGTGGATCTAGAGAAGGCATTTGACAGGGTTGTGCGAAAGGACCTCTGGGACATATTGCCCGGATATGGGATTAATGGCCAGTTGCTGCGTGCTGTGCAGTCCACTTACGAGGACTGTATGGCATGCGTGCGGGTGGACGGCAGCCTGTCGCCCTCGTTTGACATCAATATTGGCGTCCGGCAGGGTTGAGTGCTGTCGGCTTTGCTGTTCATCCTATATCTGGACAATTGTCTCCAGAGATTAAGATTGATGGATGTTGTGGTGCGGATGGGTGATCTAGTTGTTAGCACTTTGCTTTATGCGGGTGATGCCGTGCTTTTAGCCGAATCGCCATCAGAACTGTAAACACTAGTCACAATGATGAAAGATGACTGTCAGGCGAGAGGCTTACATTTGAATGCAAAGAAAACAAAGGTTATGGTGTTTGAAAGAGAAGAAACCAGAACGAATGCAAGGATAATGGTCGATGATGTTATGCTGGAACAAGTGAATGAGTTTTTATATCTTGGATGTGCTTTTAGCAGAGATGGAAGGTACACCGCTGACATAGAAAGAAGAGTAAATTTGGGGAATAGTGTGAATGGAGCGTTAGTTAAGCTTCTAGGCGCTAAGAACCTCAGCCAGAAGGCCCAGCTTGCAATACACAACGCGGTGCTAGTACCTACGCTCACGTATGAAAGCGAGAGTTGGGTACGGAATAGAGAGCATGAAAGTAGAGTAAACGCAGTCGAGATGCGAGCACTGCGCAAAATCTGCGGAGTGACGCTCGCGGACCGCGTTCGTAATACCGAAGTAAGAAAGAGAGTTGGTCTAAAAGAGAGTGTCGGGGTGAAGGTAAGGAAAGGAATGCTCCGGTGGTTCGAGCATGTGGAAAGAATGTATGATGAAAGAATGACTAAACAGATATACAATGCAAATGTGGATGGATGCAGAAGTCGCGGAAGGCCACGACTCACCTTCCATGATCAAATTGATCGTGTACTAGCAGAAGTTTATTTCAGGGGCCTTAAGAACAGACTAGCGTGCATGACGAGAGCTATGAATGTCAAACAAGCAAGTGAGGTGTGTAAGAATAAGTCTGTATGGCGCTCTGTTGTTCGTGCCTACCCCGCATAGGACCTGGCGTGAAGTTATGTATGTAAAATAGTTGAATTTAAAACTACAACAATACTACTAAAACGGAACCATTACAAAATCGGTCTAAATCATCCTGTTTGTCTGTCTGTCTAACTATCTTTGTATATCACAAACGTTTTCGTCAGAAATTACGGGTCCGACATGGAAAAATATGATCGGAAGTGTGTGGAAGTAACACCCATGCATTAAATGGTTGATTTTTCTTCATTGTATATACTTAAAGACAGGATCAGCTTCGAGGAGGAAGCCGTTTATTCCTTAATAAACCTAAGACGCACAACTTGCAGTGCACTAATGCCGCGTGTGAGGGCGATGTCAATACGTCTGTTTAAGTATATATTTTATATTTATGGCGTGTTTATGTGTAAAACAAGTCGTACGAGCAATATTGACTCGTACAGTAAGTTTCAACAAGTCTTCTGGTCGATGCTTGAAGACGAGTCTTTGAGCAGTGCGTCCTACCCGTTATGACATATAGTGCTGAGACAGTGTCTACGGATACCGATATTGGGACGAATTCAGTGAACAAGGGCAATGGACAACCCTGAAACTGTTGCCAGAAACTTACAGACCGAAAATAAATTCAATAGAAAGTGCTTTGCACTCAGAGTCAAACTAGTACCTCAGTGTCTTGCCAAAGCATGGAAGAAGGATACTATGAACAATAACCAACAATTAAATTTAACTCTGAAAAGCTCTTAATCCCTTAAATTTTAAAACACGAAAGAACCGTATTTCTAACTGTAACCGCACGAACAGTTTTTAAATAATTAAAAAAGTATTTAAATAGAAATAAAAATAATTACGGAACTGCTATTTTAATGTAATAATTTGTAGACGTAAAGTTGCAAAACATGTGATGTCGCACTAAGGAGGGAGGGGAGGAGTCCACGAATGTTATCAGTTGTGACAAGGCCGGGGTAAGAGTAAAAAAATCATGAAAGTCGTGTGACGTGATTTGTGGAAAGCCCCTGATAAAATTGATGAATTGATATTGTACACTCTCATCATGCCTACTGTTGTTTCATGTATACGATTTCTAATTTATTTTTATTTCTATTCTATTCTAGAGCATTAGATAATTGGATATAATAACTGGTGACCAGTTCCTGTATCTTATTTTCATTCATTTGCTCAACTGCTAGAAATTTCACTTTACTTGTATGGAGTTTACATATATTGTTACATTTATTTAGTTGCAGTTGTTCTTGTCATGTTTTCTTTTTAAGGTTAATAATTAATTTTGTAATGTACCCTCTTATTTCTAAACGATACAATCAACCATTTCCTTAATTGAATAATAATGATATATTTTTATTTATTCTGCGCCTATTTTGTATAGAGTAGTTCTCCATAATTGACCATAATTTTATGATACAATATTAATCTCTTATATGATGTGGTAATTGCATACATTATAATTCAACATCTCTGAATTGTAAATAGACGGTATTCACTTAATTTTGTTTTCATGTTGGCAGACGCGATAGATTTTTGTAATAAAATATCATCTAAATTTCCAATCAATAATGTATTAAATTCTTGTCACTCATAATAATGTTTTAATTAGAATAGTTTATCAATGACTTCAATCCACTATCGGTTGTGCACATTTGCTTCCTGTACAGTAAAACTGTTTGAGATGGCGAGGTGTTCTAAATATGTTTGTATAGAATCAGTGCATGAAATATGTGTAAGCAGTAAGGTTCTCTGGCTATAAGTATAGCTCCCAGTTACTGTTCTTCTATGACCAAAAACCCTTCAGTTGTTGCAAGTATTGCAATATATCAAATCTGACTAGTAGTAGGCAAATAAATGGTTAATAACTAAGTTATAGGGACCCGGGATGTCATTGCTACTATTTAAAAATTCCTCTACAATAACAGTGTTCTGGCTTAGAAGCTTGGCAGTGACACTTACAAGACGGTTCAGTGAGTTGCGGCGCCCTTTAGAAATAACGGATTTAAGATAATTTCAGAGCTATATATTTGTGGACGACTGTCATTTTTAGTATTCTTCTCCCATAGTCGCATGGACATACTGACATTTCAGTTTAATCAGCCGTTGATATAACATGAGAAATATAAAAAAATATCACATTCAGTTAAATATATTTAAATATAACATCATATAAAATCATTTCCATTTCATATATTAATATTAAAAAAGCTCTTTAAAATTGTGTTTAGTACCTGAAGGTCTTGTTTACTTAAACTTTGTGCATATATTATAAAGTACCGGGCATACTGTGTTACCTTGAGGTATTTCTAAATTTTTATATTTGAATGACTTTGTATTCATGTTTATGACTGCAAAATGACTAAAATATATATTAAAATAAAATGCATGTGTCAAAAAGTATATTCAAGTTATTACAGGATTGTTTTTGATTTTCGTAACTTTTACAAAATTAAAGGATGCTTTTCTTTTCAATCTTATTCAATTTTTTATCACTTTTCAGTAGTTTACCATTCTATAATCGCGGTTACTACAAAGTAATTAAAAAGTCAAACTAAAAATAAATTACCAAACCAATACAAGTAACATTTTGCGAAATATTCAAGGTATCGTAAGCTTTACTTAAGGCAACACAATACTAAACACTATTTCAAATTAAATACCTTAACAAACTATAAATCTGGCAAACATGCTTGCTCATACAAACACAGCACTTTGTGTATCAGTTCATACTGTTCAGAATTTTGTACCATACCACCTCTATTTAGTCTCATATTACACACTATACCCAAAACATCAACTTTATGTTCGTTAGTCAACTGCTTAATACCATTCAAGATTGCAATGAGGCAGCCTGTACGTCCAATACCAGCAGAGCAATGTACTATAGTTGGTGGAGAACTAGACTCAAAGTTAACATCTAAAGGTGTTGATATATCAGGTTTTACCTCACATGGAACTGGATCCAACGGGGGGAAAACAAACTTAGAGTCCTTTGGTGAATCACATTTACACACATCATCACAAACTTGATTCGCACCACTGAAGTCATAGATACTGTCTTTCAAAATGTCCAAACTCAGGTTGAGTAGCGCATTAACGTCTTTCGGGCACTTATGATCGGCCCAATTATGAAACCAATAATGGTACACTGTAAATTCACTATCACCACACTTCACGTCAAGTTTTCGTATGGTGTAACCAGATTTCCTCAAAATTCCGGAATTCCTTATCCGGAAGGTGTCACTTTCCGACTCAGAATCTGGACTTCTAATCATCAACTCTTCTTCAACCTCAAGAGGGAAGTACTTCTCGCACTTCTGCCGGCTGTTTTCGATGAAATTTGTTAGCATGACGACTTTTTGAATTCCACTCTGATCAAAGGATCCGGGATCTGGTGGCCTGCGGTTTCGATAATCATTACTATTCTGCTGAACCATAAGCCAAAAGTCATATATCGTGTTCTGAAGAGGACCTTGAGTTGCTATGTAACTGTTTTTGGTGTATTCATGCCCCTGGAAAATAATAATATGTACTTTTAATAACAGGGATATACACAGGATACTTATTATGCTAGAAAGAATGAGTTTCTTCATGATACGGATCTGAAAATTACGCAAGAAATACTAAATGGTCCAATCATGAAAAATGTAGTATATGTATATTTTGATAATAAGCATTTTTAATACAGAAGAACCATTCTAAACCGGAAAATAGATATTTATGATATATAATCATATCTCGAATATAATATTTACACAAACTAGAACATGTGGAAAGCTTTAGCGAATTAATAAATGAATAAGATAAAATTTACCTTTATGAAATTTGCATTTATATATCCTTCAGTGATCCCATCAGATTTTAATATGAACCTCGAGTGCTCATTGGGCAAGATCGTCTTGTACCTATTCTTTGGATGTGACCCAGAGACAATTGGTTTCTCCTGAAAATTGGTTGGCATATCCCAAAACTCCTGGTGCAAATTCCGCAGCAACATCTTCTGGTATTCAGAACACGGCTGCGACATTACAGGGTCCGGAATCGCCATTTGAGGATTCTCTTTTGACAAATCCTCAACTCGACCGGAACAACAATGTTGCCCATCAGAAGTGTTATGGCACTGTACTTTAGAGTATCCATTCTGGAAAACTTCATTTAAGTCCCGCAACTGCTGCCTTGAGAGCACACTGGACGCGTTCTGTAAATGCTGCATATTGGCTAAATATAGTCTAAAATCCTCTGAAGTACTCTGGGGACTTAAGGGTTTTGTTGTTATATTTCTGACAAATCCACCTTGGAAGTTTGGATCATCTTGTCTCCCAAAGGCATAAATTAGTTCATTCTCCTGATCTCCACAAACATATGTAAGGTTCTGAGGATAATCTGGCTCGGTATACGATGTTGACCACAAATTATCATGAGATCCAAATCCTATGCACTTCTCTGACGATCGCAAGCGCGTTCTACATTTGTAAGACTTAGGAATCAGATTCTCCGTACTAAGAGATTTTCTGTGCTTATCTCTATGTGGTAGATCTTTTAAGTTACTCTCAAGCACTGATTCGTCTATTTCTATATCACGAGGTTCTATGTCTCTTGGTTCTTGAGGCTGTATGTTTAATGTCAGGGATGTATTAGAGTTTCGCCGTTCAAGTATCCCCTTTCTCGGTTCATTGTCTATACTATGGTTGCTGTTATATCTACTCAAGTTACAAGTCGAGCCGTTTAGATTATAATTGGAAATACTCAATCCTCTATTGACGGATAATTGAGGATTTGATGTATTGATATTTAATGTTAGTGATGTATTAGAACTACGCCGCTCCAAAAGTCCTTTCTTTTGGCCAGGCTTACTATCTTTATTCAAAGAACTGTTGCTTGAATGTCGACTAAGATTGTTTGAAGATAAAATATTTAATGTCAAGCTATTATTTGAGCCGCGTCGTTGTAAAAGACAGTTTTTAGATACCTCTCCAGATAAATTTGAGTTTGATGAGCAAATAACTCTTGTTGTTGGGGTCAAGTGATCTGTTGCAATCAAAGAGGTGTTTGAATCACGCCTTTCTAACGACAGTTTCTTTTGCCTGTCGGAATTAAGACTAAAATTCGAAATACTAGTTCGTACTGTAGCTAAATTGTGACAGGATACACCAGAACTGTTTAAAGAGCAACTAGACCCCTGCAAGCTATGAGTGCTAAGCATCAAACTCTGATTAGAGTTCCTGCGATGTAACTTTTTGACAACTTTTTCATCTTCCGCACTGGGCTCGAAATCATCAGATGGCACTCCTTCAGGTAGTGTTTTCAAATTTGTACTGGAAACACTCAAATTTTGCTTATAATTAAGCAGATTAGAGCCTAAAGATTGACCAGTATCTAAATGATATCTATTGTCCGCGCCGGATATATTAATTTCGGGAGCGATTTCGGCGAAATCTGCCATGTTTTCGTCAAAAGATCCCATAGTCCTTGAGCCCATCCGCGATGTTCCTGGTTGGTATAGCATTAAACTGGCATGATTTTCTCTCAAATAAATTCCGCTGTCCTGTCCCTTCATGAACAAGCGTCTCTGCTCGGCTCCGGATTGTATGGAGTTGAAACCTATTTTACCGCCAGTGAAATCGTGTTTTACGCTTTTCTGCGCAAGAATTCTCTTTAACTGTCGTTTTGGCGTATTTGGTACTGAAACTGAGTTTTGAGGAACATTTAAAGATTTTGGAGGTAGTGAAAGGTTCACCGTCTCTGAGGAATCTAGAGACGTTGCCTTAACTTTCAATGTTGGCGTTTTCACTTTCTTCTCTTCAGCATCTGTATATAACTTTTCGAATTCTAACAATTCCTTCTCTAGGTCACTGTCTCGTTTTGTTAAATCTATCGTTAAATTTCGCAAGTTCTTGCCTTTTCGTCTAGTATGAGCTTCGGCAGATGTCGTCGTTCCTTCATCCGAAGTTACTGTTATTTCGAACTCTTTAGGAGAAAATCTTGGCATATCGATGAATGATTGGGTATCAGAACTTTGGCGTAAACTTTTCTTTTTTAGATCAGGCGATTTTTGTTCTTCTTCACATTTATCTTTCACTTCAACTTCAAATTTAAACATTGGCCTCTCAACCACAGGACTTTTAAGGTGTCTCTCCATACTTTCACAAGAAGTACTTATTTCTTGATTCTTATAGGCTTCGTTCATTTGATCTTTCAACTGTTTAGCTATAGGTAAGCCTAAGTTCTGCTCAATGATTTTCGCGTTGTCAGAGTCTAGTGATATCGATTTCAAACGCTGCCGTCTCGCTTCAGCAGTGTTTGAAGGACTAGCATGTACTTGTAATTCATTAGACTTTTCTTCAACTTTATTTTCAATATGCATATCATCAATTTTGGCACAACAATCCACAACATCCGTATTTATTTTGTCATCGTTTTGTTTATTATCGTTCGCTATATTCAATTCAACAGTTTTATAATTCGTATCGCAGCTATTATGACGTCTGTATTTTCTTATTTCTTTATCAGCTGGTGGTGTAAATCTTTCACGTTCTATAGAGTTCCTTCCACCATACTTTTTTGGTCTACTAAGCTTAATGCCCTCATCAAGATATGACTGTTCAAATGTGAAGTAATTTTCTTTATTATAACTATGTACTTTTGGACTAGGTTTGGCGCTAAGTAATTTTGGAGAACTGGGTTTTTCTGCTAACCCATTTCTGTTAACATAATCACCTAAAGTTCTAGGAGATTGCGGCAATTCTGTCTCTCTAGGAGTTTCGGGGAAGAATTTAGGAGATCTCACAGTGTCGTAATAAACCGACTTAGGCGACGGCTCAGCGAAAAACATCGGCGACACCGTCTCAGGAGGGGTAAAGAACCTTGGACTACTCAAAGAATCTGCTAGTAATTTAGGCGAAAAATCAAATTTAGAACCAGCTTTTGCTGACCCACATTCCAAAACTCTCGGAGAATTCTGCTTTTCCAACCTTTCCTGCTGGCTATCTATATGGCTTTCATTGACTGGCTGGCACTGGCTGCACATGTTCAGCTTGGTGCTAACAGATTTAAACCTCCTAAGGTTACTGGGTGACAATTCTTGGACATCTTCTTTTGGCGACATCATACTTCTATCAGTCATTTCTGTATCATTCAACTTCTTCACGACTTCACTCTCAAAACCGAATACTTTATCACTCTTAGCGCTCGTAACAAAGGGAGATTTTTCGTCTTTCTCCAAGGATGGCGACCTGGTCGCGCTAAACTTCTTCGCTCGAGACTCTTGCGTTAAATCTGCTCCTAAATCGGTTTTAATTTGTGCCAGCGGCCGCGGTATTGTCGTATATTTGTAATCTATAGGTCGCTTATGCAACCACTGTTCTGGAAGCGGTAACTTTGGTATCCCTTTGAACTCGACAGGTGGATTTGAAGAGCTGGATGGTTGAGAGTTTTGTACTATCACTATTTGTGGTGGTTGGTTCGGGTTGTCGTCTGACGGGGCTCCTGATAACGACGCCAGGGTTAATTTGGGGGTAGGTGGCGTCAGGGCTAGGGGGTAGGAGGGGTGTGTGGTGCGGGAAGGGCGCGGGGCGCGGACGGGCAACGCGTCACGCACTATATGCACCTGAAACAGAAAAACAATGTTGTTAAAGTTACAATAAGGGCTATAGATATAATTTGAGCGACAATTTGGAGGCGAATTCAAATGGCTTAAATAGGATTATATTTATTTAACTTAACAATCATACGTAGTAGCATACGTTGAAAAATTTGTAAATTAAATATATACATGAAATGTGTATACATAAACACCTTAATATACCTATTACTTAGTTAGAACTCCTAATAAATACCCAGTTCATGAAACTGCCAAAGGTTTCAGCCCTCCAAAAACATTAACACAAAATAAAACCTTATTGAAACATGAATACAAAATGTCTTATTCAGCGCAACTTTTTTTAGATAATTAGTTATTGCAGAACACCACAAATAAACTAACGAATTCAAACTAAGTCTAATTTGTGCACAAACGGCGGGCTTTTCAATAAAAGCGATCTTATAGTAATGTGACACTGTTGTATGCTTCTATAAAGTTTTATATGAATTTAATCATTTGGTTTTTTTAAGCAATGTAATAATGGCAGGCACCATTACAATTGCCCGTATGGTACGTCCGAAAGGACAAACTGTCGTTCCAACAAAAAATCTCCAACACCTTTGTAATTTCATGATTATGACAGTTTATACAATAAATGTATATTATATTCTATTCTTTTCCAGATAACTCCACGAATAAACTTGATTAATAATGGCGATAGTCGTACACATAATTTATATTATACGAGTACTTACAACTTACATAATTATCAAAATCCTACCGTATTAGGTGGCGCCAAAATTCATTCTTCTCTCACTTACTGAAGTATTATTTACAACATTTTTTTAGACAAAATCAATCAACAATTGACATCTTAATTAGTTTATTTTAAGATTTGTACAGTTCAGTCCAAAAAAAGATGAGTTTTTAAATAAAAGTGGAGCCGCTTGGTTAGTATTGCTCTTCATGGTTCATACGCGATTATAAGTTTACATCGGGTTAGGCGTAAGCCTGTCTGCTGGACTCTAACAATAAAAATATTCAAAGCTAAAAAAACTTTTACAAACCACGACTACATAACCAAAAATAACTTACAATAAGATTTCCTGCCATTTAAAAAAAAATAACAAAATATTCTCACAATACTGTGAAAGATCTTTCAAATTAGTCAACCGAAATCTCTTTCCTCCAGCCTCGTCGAAGTAGATTCAAAGAATGACCAATTAGTTCACAATGACGTTGTATTTAAATAGACCGATCGTCTCACCTCCTACTCCACCTGAATCACGCGTGGGAAAGTGTCCACGATACTAAATTAATTTAGCTATATCACGGAAAGTGTATCAGCTACCGGGAACTGTGACTTGCGAAGAAATTTATATTAAGCTTTTATAGGGAAATGAAAGAAATAAAATTTATTTATTTTTATTCAAAATAACTTTTAATGGAGAACACTCAGGACAGACGTGTAAGTCAAAATTGAAATCTACTTCTTTTTCTATGTACACCGCTTTGCAATATGTTATCGCTGTTGACATAAGAAGAAGCGGCAAGAAACTCCCCAGCAACACGTCTACCTAGAAAAGATTTATCATACCCTAATGGATCTAAGGAATGGTTGAGTTGATTAATATCCGCTTCTTACATCTCACTTACCGTTTATTTCTTTATACGGTTAAAAATACCATTAGTTCCATACAAGTAAATATCAAATTTATACCATTGCGTGGTGCAAATTTGTACTGCTGCTGATTATGTGTAATATAGATATAAATATAAATAAGCAACTGTCTCATAGTACACGAACTCTAAAGAATGCCGTAGAAGTAACAATACGTCCATCATTCTTGTTATCTGGCTATACTATCTCAAAAAGTAATCCGGATGTGTTAGGAATGTCTGCATCGGAGCCCGGGATCCGCTTTCCTACTCTTTCTTCTCCATTTCGCGCGGTCTTCGGTCATCCCTTACGACTTGCAGCCAACGTTTCTTGGGTGCCGATCGAGCGAAGGCTGCATGGCTAAATATTTACCCGAGATATCTAGCCGGTTTCCGGTATAATAAATTTCGAAGAAATCATACAAAGGTAATTACATCTTACCCACGTTGTACAACACAAAGACCTGACGTCATAATTCGTAAACCCACACATTAACTTCCGATTCAATGAAACAAAGGGCAAAAGATGCAGCTAAAGTCGTATGACTGAATGGCTAATAATAATAAAAAATTGGGAACACGTCACGGGGTGACTCAGGGTTGCGCTCTTGCGGAACGATCTTTCTTGCTATGTTGCACAATTTTAAACGTTATTGATATGTTTATTACAATGTATCTATTAGCTGTGACTCTTAATGATTCCAGGAAAGGAAATTGTGTAACGTTCATTAGAGAAACAAGGCAGAAGCAGATTTAAAAACGAATAAAAGAATCTTAGCTTACTTGCAGATTTTTCTCCTTAAGACAGCGATAACACGTGACAAAGCGATATATATTATTACGAGTTAAGGGACTCGAATTAAAAAGCCGTTGGAATTACTTTACAATTTATTAGAACTATACGGACGCAACCAGTACAAACGTGATGCACGACTACATAATAAGCGCAAAGTCCGTCACTATATAGCTTATCGAATGTACCCACGTCTTGCTCGTATCGTAATCATCGCTTGACTGCATTAAGCCATTGCTTTATAATGCACCAAGTGATATGTCTACCTGGCTAACGTCGACGTAATTTCCCAGAATTTTTTCTAATTACAAATTTTAAACACAAAATAAACAAAAGAAGTCCAAATGCGGGAAAGGTAATGAACTGCAGGTGTGCATTCACTTTTGTTGGCGTGTAACAATATAGAGTTGGCAATAGACATATTTTTTAACTCTTCGGGTGATCAGAGCGCTAGTGCCTACTTCGGACAACGGATCAGTATGAGAATCCAGCGTGGAAACGTAGCCAGCCTTCTGGGCACCCTCATAGGAGAAGGTAACCTAAGCTCAGCATACCCTTGAGGATTTATAGATAGCATGCAATATGATAACTAAATATTTTTAATGTAATAATAATTAATAATGTCTTTGTTTAATAAAAATGTACATTTAACTTACATGTATGACTTTGAAAAAAAAAAACAACTTTGAATGACACATGAAAGGCGAACAAATACGATTGATGCGATAGTTGAATTAATTGACGAATCTTAACTTTTTAAACTAAATGATAATGTTCTTTGTCGTCCAACTAACATTCCTGTTTCTGTGCGTGACGGATAAACAAGTGCAAATTGGTTTTACCCCACTATTTTGTTTTGTAGTTAAATTATCAAGAGATAGTAATATAAGGTCTGTTGAAAAAAAATGCATTCATTGTTATCACGGGAATTTCAGTGGGAAAAAGATGAATGTAATTTTTTAATGAATGCTATCTGTTGATAACTTAACTACAAAAATCAGAATAGTGGGGTAAAACCATCGCAATCAGCTGTTCAATTTACATTTGTTTATCCGTCACACACAGAAACAGGAATGTTAGCTTTTTTTTTAGTTATTTTTTATTGCAGGAGTTCAGCAGACAGGCAGACGGTCCACTTGATAAAAAGCGGTTACCATCGCCTATGGACATTTGCAACACCATAGGTGCTACAAATGCGCTGCTTCTCTCTTAAGGGAGTCTGGAACCTGGCCAGTAATGCCGGAACACAACACAAGATTGTTATGAAGACATAGTTTAGACCAGGGGTAGTCGCCATCCAGTCCAGCAAATACCCTACCACTTGGCTGTGGGTTGTTTTGTCGCCTCTTACGACAGGCCGCCCGGCCGCAGGAAGTTGTATTCTTTCTCAGTTCCTGTACGGGTAGATGAAAGACAAAGAACATTATCAATTAGTTTAAATAGTTATCAAAAGTTTAATTAATTTAAATTTACTGACATCGAAATGGTCGTTTGAAAATGTTAAGCAGAAACTAGACGTTCAATTCTATATTTCAATATGGTTAGAACAACCAAAACGGATCCATCTATACACATAAATGAAATTGAAGTGTCTGTTTGTAATGTCAAAATAAAAACGTGATCGGATAATTCGGACCAGGAGATTCCGAAAATGCTGGATGTTCCGGCTAATCTCGGAAACGGCTGGACCGAACTTGACGGGACTTTCACTGGCAGATAGCCGGTGTTATAAGGAGTAACTTTGGCTACTGTTTTTTAGGATACCGCGAAACTTAATACGATCAGGTCTTGAATACAATAGTCAGATATGGTCTCCCTTTTATGATGTCCATATTAAAAGAATTGAATCTGTACAAAAGCGATTCCTCTGGCATTTATGCTATAGCGAGCACAAGGCAAAAATTTTACCATCTTACACATCTCGACTTAAACACTACAAACTTCATAGCTTTCAACAACGAAGAACATTACTTGACCAAATTTTTCTGTTTAAAGTTATAAATGGTAACATTGACTGTCCACCCTTATTAGAATTATTTAATATACGCGTGCCCTCTAGACTTCCTAGATTTTACAAATTTCTACCCTTTTATATAGCATCTACCAGAACCAACCTGGGTTTTCACGCCACTTGCAACCGTTTGATGAGGCAGTAAATAATAGTGTAACAAAAAATAAAGATATAGATATTTTTTCGGGTAAAATCAACAAATTTCGGCAAATTATTCTAAATTCATTTCAATCAAATCAACAGTAAATTCTATGTATATATTATGTATAGGATATACCAAACACGCACACACATATACACACGTTAACATTAGAAACGTACTAATAAACTAAAAAATAATAAAAATAATAAAATTTGTATGTTCCTTTCAGCACGATGTGACAACCTGTAATTAAGTTTGCACTGAGACAAATACCTCAATGTTATAATATAAACAAATGTATGTAGTAGTGTAAGACTTGTTGGTTGTTCTCAATAAATTGAAAAAAAAAAAACTACGCTGACGAAGTCGCGGACACAGCTAGTTTTAGCATAAAATTTAGTTCCTTTCAGGGTCCCGATTCTGTAATTCAAATTGGCAATCGAATCGAATCGGAATTGTAAATTTAAATGGTTTTGTTAGTCTGGGGCCCAATTCTGCTCTCGTCGAAATCACTGAATACTATCGCCTCAATCATATCTTTGTCTGACTTCGGTATTGTATCAATTCCAAGAGCGTGCCTGTGACCCGCCACTATAAATATTTATAAGCGAAAATTCACAAAATAAATGTTTAAAATTTTAGACGCTTTCAATATTTCGGCTAACGTTATTTCTGCTAATAGCAAAACAAATATTCTTCTATTCTATCTTATTTTGCTGCGACGATATCCAGAAGATATTGTGGATATGTGGAATACGATTTTTTTTATACTATCGCAATGAAATCGTATTTGGAATATCTACGCAACGCCAAGATATTGTATTGGAATAGTAGAATTGGCCCCATGTAAACCATCTTACTCAATATTGAATCTAATTTAAATCTCTGATTTGACCATCTGTTAGTCGAATGTATTTTGACCCGAACTGGCATGGGATTTTTGTTGTTAAAGTTTACAAACATAGGACCCAGTGCTGTGTTTGTCTACCAAATTTATTATATTTGATTGATCTGTCTAAGCAAAACTAAACATTTCTTGATATTTATTGTTTTTCTCGAGGAGTTGTTAAGTATAAAATAAAAATAATAGCAACCCATAAATCTCTAGAACAATAAGTATAACGACTTGGAGGAAACAATCCGTCGAGGTTTTCCTTCTGCGCTACGACATGGGATCATGGCCGTCATATGACGTTATTGCAAACGATTATGTGACAGTGACCACTTACCATCAGGTGAATCGTATCATTGTTTGTCAGCTGTAGAGGAACGGTGAATATAATTGTCACACTTATGCAAGGCAAACAGCACACACGTTTTACACTGTTTTTAGAGTCCCGTTGTCATTTTGCCGAATACCAGACACATAAAATGAACACACGTGACCCTCTATCCGTCCAGCGTTGTGTGATCATCATTTCATAGCTGAATCCAGCAAGGTTGAAATTGAACGCTTGGCCTTCAGGGAGACTTCCCATATCTCTGCGTACACTACTGACAGTACAACGCGGAGCTTTCCGAGGAACTGTTCGGAGTGGTGCCTTCCTCTATTTTCTGCCACCGCACCGCCCGCCATCGGCTGAATGTCCAACCTCCCTTCCGTGAGCCATTCGTATATGTACGCGGCGTTTTACAAGAGCGTTTCTCTTGCACAACATGGGGACTTGGAATGAGTTCCTAGCTGAAGTTTGCTCACAGCACACTCTTTTGGTTTAAACTACAGATATCTGATAAACTTAAATGTAACTCTCCTGCGCATACCTCAACTTTTTACAACCATTATTGTACTGTTAAGGCTATACAGCTTTGGAACGTGCTTCCTGTTGATAGCAGACGTTAGCCATATTTGAAACTATGATCAAAAAATTATACCTGTCGTTGGAATATGTTATTTAAATTCATTTGTAAACATGTTATATATAAATAAGTTATACATAAATAAATAAGTTATGTATTTATTACTAAAAAGTAAGTACCTAGTTTGTACTACGTATACCACCATCCCCATTATCATCTCAATTCATACCTGGGGTTGTCTGGAACAAATCGCTTTTTAGCGATAAGACCGCCCTTTCTACATAACTAGATATCATTTTAGTATTTAGGTTCACTTTTTTATTGGTGTATAATAAATTAATTGAATTTTAAGTAGTGAGGGTGAGACGGTGGCGGACGTCAGAGGCGGGAAGGGGGTACTTAAACAAAAGTGAGAGTACTCACAGAGTGGAGATGAGCGCGCTTGCGTCGCCCTCGGCGCGTGCACGCGGCCGCGATCCCGAGCAGCAGCAGCACAGCGGCTGCGGCGAGCGCGCCGCACCACCATCCGGCCCCCGCGCCCCACATGCCACACCTATCACATCTGTAAGCGCACACGTACGGAACAAATAGAGCGCGTTGTCTACGCAGCCAATCTATATTTTAAGAGCCCTATTCACTTCCCTGGATGCAGGCCTGAGCTTGCAGGACTTAAGGAGACATACAAGGCAAGCAGCAATAACATTCATAATCCTGCATTACGCAGGGGACTGCCATGCAAGATAGTGAACGGGCTCCTTTAAGCTCAGTTGACAATGAGAGTACAATCTGATAACCAATCGGCCTCTATTTGTATTGTTACAACTAGCAGCACGAGTGTACTCAAACAATGGCACCTGATCCGATTGATCTCAGACTTGAGTGCTCATCTTTTACAAATCCACTAGCACCAACACCTTTACATCTTTTATTTCAATTTATGAATCCATGAGAAATTACAATCAAAACTATGAATCTAAGCAAGAAAAAATGTACAGAAAATGAAACAGGTCGTTTAAATGTTTCTCAGAAGTAATCCCACGGGATTCCCAGGCTAAAAACTAGCGCAAATTTTAAGTCTAAGCATTTGCTGTGGATCTAAACCGCATCGAAATCGGCCCAGTAATTTTTATGTGAATCCCGAACAAACAGCCAATAAATTGCATCACGTTTTCCTCGTTTAGGTAGTTTATTTTAGTAGTTTTTTTAATAACTTCAATGTACAGAGACGTCATATTTAGAATTTAATAATATTATATATTATTTATTGATTTTATATTTGCTTTGGGAATAAACAATATGTATTCATCTACAGAGCCTACATACATAACATACTAACTTGCCTTAGGCTTACCACCTTATAACACTCAGGTCAAAAGTTCAATGACGTTAAAATAGTTCATCATTATACAAACATGCGAGTACAACACTCTTCTAACATTAATCATTCAAGCCACATTTCCTTGGCACAAACATCAATGAAAGTTAGCAAATGACATAATCAATGTTTTTTCTTTCTATATTTAACTTCATAGATTTAATTAAATTATTTATGGTTACTATAACATGAAGCATTAAAAATAATGCCTGGTAGTCCAGAGACTAGGAACGTTTCCATTGAGATGGCAAAAATCCACTGCTTTCATCATTTGAACCATAAAAAGTAATAACACAGAAATACCTTAAATTATTTACGAGTATTTACTTATGTTATAATTGTTTCATACATTTTTTTATGGCAGGAGTTCAGCAAACAGGCAGACATCCCACTTAATGGAAAGCGGTTACCATCGCCTATGGACATTTGCAACACCAAAGGTGCTACAAATGCGCTGCTGCTCTCTTAACGGATACTCGAACCTGATCCCTTATACCGGAACACAACACAAGGTTGTTATGGCGGTATACTCTAGACCAGGGGTAGTCGCCGTCCAGTCCAGCAAATACCCACCCTACCACCTGGCTGTGGGTAGTTTTGTCGCCTCTTACGACAGGCCGCCCGGCCGCAGGAAATTGTATTCTTTCTCCATTTTATTGTCTTCACCACCACTGTAATGTTTTAGTACTTTCCTTTAGAGGGTTGCCTCGAAGAGATGCTGTAAGGATTAGGCCACCCTTTTTTCAACATTTATTATACCTACTTTTTAAGAATCTAGTTTTAATTTTTAGTGAACAGTAAAGTATTTTCAATCATTTGACTTACTGAAGAGTTTTTAACTTATTTATATATTTATGTCACTTCGCGAGACGTGCGCACAGTCTAAATTGTAATAGCGGTTTTTTTATAACGACGGAGCGGTGAAATTAATGCGTGTGGTGCGAGCGACGTACTGAGACGGAAGGGCTTGCATCACTTGTCGTGTGTTTTTAATATAATTTTACAAATTATTAGATGCGGCGAGAATAGGACGGGCGGGGAAGGTTTAATTATATGGAAGGTGGATAAATAAATTCAAAAATGCGATAATTAATTACCAGCCTTTTTGGTAACTTTGGGCTACTTGGTCATTTTGGCCTATTTGGCCATTTTGGCCTATTTGGTCAGTTTGGCCTATTTGGTCATTTTAGCCATTTTGGCCTATTTAGCCATTTTGGCCTAATTGGTCATTTTGGCCTATTTGGTCATTTTGGCCTATTTGGTAACTTTGGCCTATTTGGTCATTTTGGCCTTTATGGTCATTTTGGACTTTTTGGTCATTTTGGCCTTTTTGGTCATTTTGGCCTATTTGGTCATTTTGGCCTTTTTGATCATTTTGGCCTATTTGGTCACTGTTGCCTTTTCGGTCATTTTGGCAATGTCGTTCAGTTTGGCCTCTTTGGTCATTTTGATTATTTTGGCCATTTTGGTCGTTTTTGCCTACTCCGTCATTTTGGCACAGTGACCAACATCACTGTGGTCTTTTGGTCATTTAGACCATTTTGGCCTTTTTGGTCAAGTTTTGTAATTTATTTTGTTGACAGATAGACGGGGGATGGTATATATAAATTGAAGTGAATCTTCCGTGGGCAAATACATAAAAAATGTAATATAATATAACCTTTAGCACTTGCTCTATAAACAAGAGACACGCACTAGACGTTAACCCGCGGCGCAGCCGCGGGGTAAACTCTACTAATAATATATAATAATAATAAGCTCTAGGGGTGGATGGTAGTGATAAATGGCCTAACGTCGGAAGTAGCTTCGGTGAACCTGCAGCCCACCTCTCTACATCCCTTAGCCACTTACACCCATGTTGCCCCTGCCTTTTATGGCATTTTTAGGGGCCCATGCAGGGAGTGGCGAGTCACCATCTGCCCATTTTTCCATGTTCCCCGAACATTGCGACGGGCAGACGCCATAGTCCCCATATTCCCAGACCGCTAGTACCACTAACAGTTCACCCCAATAGCCCGGTACTTTTTGTCCCTCATTCCCCACAATAGGTCCTACACTGGCCGGGGCTTGTCCTTGGGTGCATTATTATATGGTGTAGACAGGGATAATCGCCGGTCAGTGTCACGCCACATATTTACATTAAATTTGTCAAGGGGCCTCTACGTGTTGGCCTCCCCATGGCCCCGCGCAAACCCTCCAAAAGTCCGGGCCATGTTTATGGCCCGTGGTCTTGAAAGACATACATATAATAATAATAATCTTTTGAGATGCCTCCTGTTCTAAATGTTCTTTGTATTATTGTATTATTGTATGAACCCTGTATTGTTTACAAGACAATAAAAATTTCATTTCATCCCATTTTGAAAGTATAATTATTTATAAATTAAAATAAGT
This sequence comes from Dendrolimus punctatus, assembly GCA_012273795.1. NCBI lineage: Eukaryota > Metazoa > Arthropoda > Insecta > Lepidoptera > Lasiocampidae > Dendrolimus > Dendrolimus punctatus. The sequence continues at coordinate 25,401,731 of CM022527.1, forward strand.
AGGTTCTCCAAGTTTAAAATTTCCCTCAACACTTGGGAGCTAATTTTAATTATCGTGTCTCTTTGAAAAATAGATCTGCGTGGGGAACATTTTCGCGCTATGATTTTTTACGATTTCAAGTGTCACTTGAAACCAGACGACTTCAAATGGCATTCATGGATGAAGGCCCTTTCAAGAATCATCAACATGTAATGGTATACCTCCAAATGCTTGGCAGAAGTTTTCTTTGTTTGAGCAACCAAACAAGTGACCAAACACAGGGCTCTGTGGGCAACTGCTGTACCACGACAAAGAGACCAACCATACCACACTCAAAATGAGGAACTTCCTGGACAACAGCTTGCTGGTCAAACTCCTGGGTCACGCTCCTTAGCACCCTGACCTAGCACTGTGTGACTTCTTTTTATTCCCGAAAATAAAAAATCAGCTCAAAGGGATACAATTTTTGTTCGCAAGCTGTAAATGAGGTCTGTCAGATGCATGATACTTTGTACAGAGGCTAGTGGAGAGTACTTTGAAAAGATGTAATATTAATATTTACCTGTAGAACTTTTTTTGTTTTTGCTAAACTTTCTTAATATCCCACTAAACGATTATCACTGTACCATAATTTATACTACATTCTGGCAAAATAAAAAATACAAGAAAAAGTAGAGGGAGGCAAGGACGCAATTTACTTCCCTGTGGAAGCCAATATTTCTCCACTAATTAACTTAAACAAAGTCATAGATGAACACAATTAGTATTTTCTTAAGCTTTCTAAGTTATGACACTTTACATCTTTGTCTTCAAGGATCCAGTGATCATGGAATGATGTTTCAGTAAACATAGCAGTAATATCGAAATAAAAATCTAATAGTCACATATCACACTGAAACTGTTAATTACTCATTTATGTTTATGTATACTGAAAATTTTCAACCCTTAGTTACTTGTAAGGCAGCAACCCCTAATCTTAACTTTTTCCTGATATTATTACAGCATTTTGCATCCTCTTACTGTCAGAAATTTTGACCAACATTTAGAAATTTTCTCAGAAAACAATATTTGTCCCCAAATAGCTATATCTGATTAACACAAAATAATCATGATAATACATTTATTTCATTAACTTATGTATTATTGTATACATATATTACTGTGTATATATGTATGTATTTGTATATTTATTTCTTAAATAGTTTGAGTTAATTAGTTTTAGAATTTATGTATATAGTGCCTTTTTATGCACCACCTATTTCACTTGATTAAATTTCTTTCATTTAGGTTGCCTGGAAGATATTGTTTTGAGTGATGAGGCTGCCTATTGGATTACCTACAAAATATTGTCAATTTGGTCTGTTTTTGTAATAGTATATTTTGGTATGCAATAGAGTGTTATCTCTCTCTCTCTCTCTCCCTCTCTTTCTTTCTCATTTTGTAGTGGCATATACATTTGATATTTCTACAAAAAACTTTAATGGTTGAAGTAGGCAAAGAGGCAATTAGCTATATATTACGATGACCTAAACAGCAATGAAAAATATAGGGATTAAAATAGGAATATTTACATTACATTTTCATGTATGCATAATTTAGTATTGCATGATTTATGGTCAGTTCTTATATCTAACCAATCATCATTCATTTCCCTTACTATTGGTTTAAATTTGACATAAGCTACAGACTAGTTTTGTCAAAATTCAACAGATGGTTCAGCAACAGTATGATATCTGAACCAGTCATAAAAGGTTATTAAGTCCAAGTCATTAGTTAAGTTAGTAAAGCTAATAGCTAAGTAAAGCATATATCACTAGTTAGTTAATATAAGAACCAAACATATTAACATAACTAAATAAAAATATTACTATTTCACACAGTATGTGTTATTCCAAATCTACTGCATTCACATACACCAAATTTAGTAAATAGCACTTTGGAAGATCTATTTTGACACTTTTAAACTAGACTATATCCACAATTGAAATGAAAGAGAAAAATATAATAGAAAATATAGTATGAGAAAGAAAAATATTTAGGATAATAATTATTATCTAGTTCTAACTTGTGAAATGTAGAAATTAGAAAAGTTTCCTATGTAGACTAGTGCTTCAGTTGCTTTTTGATGTTTTACTGCTATATTTGCATTCACTCTCCCTCAATCACACATACTTCTTCTTATATCAGCTATATACGAACTTACCCTACTCACACACACACACTACATCACACTTTTGCTCTTGAAGGGCTCACTCTAACACGATTACTTAGAATAGTTATACTAGTATATTTTCTTTTTTCTGTTAAGTAGCCAACGGGTTGATCCTGGTGACCTGTACCACAGGTTTCTTTATAACCTAATTCAGGCACCAGCCTCTTAGTTAATGTTGTTACTAGATTTAAGATTCACTGTGTACTTAAGAGGAAAATAAAGAATTATGTTATGTTATATTTTATATCAAAATAGTTAAAAGTGTATGTCTTACAAAACTACTTTAACAATTTTTAACTAATTTGATTTAAAAAAACATTTTTAATTAATAAAATTTCAAGAATTATGAGTAGAATAAATGCTGTCACCATCTAGTCATACAAAATTTAAGAGCTTTTCAGAGTTGGGTTGATTTACTAGGTAATTGTCATAGTAAACTATCTAATTCCTTCCAAGTCATCATTACATGTCTAAATTCAATCAGGATAGGAGGCTGATAACAAAAACAATATAATTAGCATAATATATACATGTATATGTGAACTGTGACCGATAACAAATACATCACGGCACGTTCCCTTTATAATAATCTGCGATAATTCTACAAATACAAAGATCTATTTATGGTATCTGACAAACTCGCACGTCGACGAAAAACGTAACACGCATACATTTCTACCACTTATTTTATTATTATCGCGTTATTATTACATATGACCTCGTTAAAAACGTACAACCAAGGTTGAATTATACATTTTTAACAGGAATATTGACCGATTTTAACGATGAAAACCTTCAAAATATTGTTAGCAGAACTCAGTTTTGTCAACTGTATGTTTTACTATTTTTGCGGCATATAATACTTTTGAAGATGTTGTGTACATGGTAAAGGGTACAGAAAAAGTTTTAAGATGTATATTAAACAATATTCTAGAGAAAAACAATAGAAATATAGACTTAACTTGCATCAAGTTAGCGATCCAAAAAACCACACAATTTTGTTGAAAGCATTTACGATATCGTCACAAAAACCCACAGCAATACCACAAAAGTATTTAATATGTCACCGTTGCACACAAATCACTATAATAAGCAGTTTTTATAAGATTTCTAACACGTTTTCAATATAGTCTCTCGCCCAATAATTTTTGACATTAGCTGAATCGGCCATTTTTCTTTAGACAACAAAAGGAGCTAACGGGGTTGCTATTTTATAATTTTATTCCAATACCTAATATTGGTTACTTCACATTTATTGGGTACCAACTTTTTGTGTAACGAATCATTTTACATTTATATATATATATACAGCATCATATTTTTAGTTTTTAGAAAACTAATTTTAAATCTTCAAAACACTATAAACTTAAACCATTCCTAAACTGACAAACAACACAATATTAAGCAATCGAAATATTAACGTGGTAATACGTTGAAGGATAAAATATTACTAAAATTTAACTTGCACAGATTTCTGCAGCGTGAATGAAGGCCTATGCGCGTGTCCATTACGGACGGCTTATTTGGGTGTGGGATACTCCATTCAACTTGTATTGCACATGCGTTATCGCTGGCCTCTTTACTTTTTAGGTTAGTAGGGCATCGACTCCCGGCGAAGCCTCCTAGGTCATGCACACAGATATATATTTATTTAGGTTGCGGGGTGAGACTAAATCGTGTTAGTAACAGAAAATTATTAATTTTAGAGCCTGAGAGTTTTTACTTATCACTTTGAGGACATAATTTACTACAGCGTACATTTTGGACCGTTTTTAAAGGTTTCGTAGCCATTTTGGCAAATAAAATGGATACTTTAGAAAATCATCTTGTTCATTCATCCGTCTATTTTTGTATATCGGTCACTTTCTTAAAGACTACGGAGTTTATAGCGAAGAATATTAAAAACCATAGAAGACAGGAGTCCTCTTCAATATATGAGTTTTAACTATGGTCTTCTTCCATAGTACAATGGCCAAACTAAAAATTAGGATTTTTTTGAAATGGTAGTCTTATGTCGATGGGGGTTAATTAAATCTTGAAACCGTAATGATATTTACTTTACTGACATTTTTATTTAGGTCACAGGTAGGAAAATATCCCTTCCAAAATCCTAAATATTGTACACTAGCTTTGTAGTTTAAAAAACCTTTGTTGTGCGCATACTGCGAAGCACTTGGCTAATTTATTTGATTTTTGCCTAATTTTTCTATATTTGTTCTTCAAATAGGCTTTATCGAGTTGGTAATATTATAGAAGAATACTACTTATCATGGTAGCATCGGGAGTGATGCAAATGCACTTCTTCTCTATGACTAATTATGACTGGATAGACATGTGAAGAAAATAAAATGACTATTGGATATCAGTATAAAAATTTATTAAATAAAAAATAATTAAAACCTTAAATTACGATTATACATCAAATGCATTAAACAATCATAAATTCTCAAATATAGAAGTCGAATATCATAAGATTCAAGAAAAGCTCTAAGAAGCTTCTAAATAAACCGACAGACAAACACTATATTTTTATTGACGGTCTAACTGTGATGGAAAGTGGTTACCGTCGCCTGTAGGCATTAGCAATACCAAAGGTACTCCCAATGTGCTGTCAGCCTTTAAGGAGATATATCGCCAAGCTAAGCTCGTTACACTTTTGTTCTGGGTAAGAGACAACTAACAACTATGGAGCCGATTCCAGAGATTCAGAACATAGTAAAAAAACGAAAAGTTTTTATACGAAAGTTATCAAGTTAAGATTAGGAATTGAACCGGGGACTCTGCGTCCCATTGAGCTAGATAGACAAAGTCTTGGACCTAGACTAAGAATATACATATATGTTTAAATCAAATCAGTCAAAACAACGAAACGTCAAAATATCACCTGTGGCGCCATCTATTATACTATGTCTAGAAGCTTTTAAGAATCGAGAGTTTTACTAGGTGATTGTCACCATGGGAATACATTATATCGTACAAGCGATTCTTTTTTTTTTGAAGGTTAATCTACACTTACAATTAATTTACAAAAGCACCATGTCATTTATTTGGTTAATTATAATATGAACTTATAAACTAACATTGTTCACTAAGTCATAAATCATAATAAGCCTCACTACGTAATACACCAAATAATATCGAGTTCGTTGTGAAAAAACATAGTAAGCAACAAAATTTTGGGTTTATCACTATTTTACTGTAATATACAAGGGTATACAATATACGAGATCACCACCACTTGTTAAACGAGAAGAAGCGGCGCAACAAACTCCTTAGCAACATAATCATCTTTACATTTAATATTTATTATTATTCACTTTTCTTAGATATAGTTTATAGTAATACAATGTTTAACAAAGTAAATTGTATGAAAGATTACAGACAGAACTTGGTAGCGATCTCATTATTCCCATTTGATGTGGGCGTCTAAAATATGTTTGGAATGGAAAATTGAGAAAAATTGAAGATTTACGAGTATTACAAAATATTTTGTAGTGAAGCTCTCCTGTGTAATTATTTAAATGTCGCTTATGGTGTTCTTACATAGCAGATTCGACACTTCAAAGGTATTTCGTAAAATCATAGTAGAAGAATACTGGGAGTAACCATTGCAGTACAATTAAAATATAAATTTTATATTGTATGCTAGACATTGCTAGTATCGATCCTGTGTTATTACACATTAAAAGATAGTCAAAATAATCAAAATTTCCAACTGCGTTACCAGTACCATCAATCTTAAAATTACAGCTACAATATGAATTTGACACAGTAAAAATCGTATTATATTATGAAAAAATGCATATACATATATTCACCTGTACAATTTCATATTTCAAGATTAGGGTTTTAGAGGTTAGGGGTTTTGCTCTCAAATGCGGTTTAAGCGTAATTGCCAAGATACAATAATAGCGACATCTAGCGAACAAGGTGAAATTAATTACAAAAATACTACTGAAGCGCTGAGTTTGCCATGGCCAATATTTTTTCTTCCCAAATAATTCACAATAGCTAAAAATTTTTGGGATAGAAATTGTATAATGACGAAAATAATCATAAAAAAGTACTTCAAAGTATCCCAAGCGCGTCTGCAGGGTTATCCATAAACGACGGAACGTGAAACGCTATTCTGACATCAAGTCGGAATGACGTTCTCAAATTCGACTACAGATTTCCATTGGGTTGCAAATTGTTTCGTTCGGGAACTTCTCGTTCGGAAACTTCCCGACATTTGTGAATAATCCTACTAGTTTCACTAGATGTCGCCGTAATACAATTCCATATGTAGCATAATTCGTGAGCGAGTTAGCGAACTTCACTTAGTAGCTGCTTAACGGATTTCATTGAGAATTATAGAGAATAAAAAAATAACTTTATTATAACTTTTCGTGTATGTTGCATTTCGTGTTGCTATAGTTATAAGACATGATGTTACCAACACGACTAGTTGTTTTAGTTCTAGTAAATTAACCAAATTGAGTTCCTAGCTGCATTTTTGATTTCAAAATCAAATTGATGATTACGTTATTAAATTGTTTGCAAAATATGCTTTAAATATTACAAATTCACTTCAAATTTTACAAAAAAAAACCTTACAGCACCATCTAGCTGTCATGGTAAATCCTTGGATTGATTGAAGTGCTTGAAATACATCTATTAAATAAATATTTGAGCATAGCTTATATGACTGCTATACATGACGATTAATACTATAAGTAAGAGATATTGTACATTACAGAGATATGTATAAATAATAATATTACATAAAGATTATTTTTCAAATAATTTAACATACGAAAAGTGTTATGAGATGATTGTTTTGTCTGTGTATGTCTCGAAGTCGGTGAAAATTAAATTGAAAGATTACCTACAGAACGAGCAAAACTTAAATGCGTCCTTGAAGTTCGTACGCGCCACAGCGCTGAACAAATATGTCTGACTAGGTTGTACATACATTGTTGAGCTTTGAGCGTTGCGCTCTCTCTCGCTCGTTATCCGAAAACACATGTCATCTCTTTCGCACGACACTTTCAGATGCAATAACCGACAACAGACATGTTGACCCGCTCAAACTCACGGAGCTAACTTCTATCAAGCCGCATTAAAGTTTTGCAGGAACTGTAGATAAAATCTATTCCTTTACTTTATCATTGATAGAAAAATGACATTATTTGTAGGTTATGTCAAATTTTAATCAGCAGTAAGTCAAGTTAATTAATAGTAAGAAATAGCGTGTCATAATTGACTGAATGCGTCTCACATAAACTGTAATTCACTTACAGCTAAACTGGTGCTTTCCAAAGCGAACAAACAAAAGTTTAGATATTAAAATGTTGGCAAAGTGTCCCTTGGGGTATCCGATAGTGCGTCATCTATAGTCATGAGCATATTGAAGGACAAAAACAAAGCGGCAGAGGACACCACATGCCAAAGGTCGTGAGAGTCGTAGAAATGTAGCGAAGAGCACGGCGCGTTGTGACGACGCGACTGCGCCGGTGTTTGCTAATATAGAGAAAAAAAGGAGAATTTATTATGTAAATAATTTCTTTATTATACGCTTTCCGTATATTTATTTTACTTTTGACAACTCGATGACGGATCAATTAGTAATGTCCTAATCCGCTACCGACTCGATTTGTTATAAAAATCGACTTCATTTGTAAATAAATAAATCAATTTAATTTATCTATATATTTTTGCTAACAATACTATCTAGGATTCTAGGTGAATCAAAAAATTCTTAGAAGTGCATATACATAAAACACTCTATTTGTGCCACGTGGCACTTGTTTTTGTCAATTCCTTCGCACGTAATAAATTGTTTTGTGCAACCAGTTGTTAAAAACGCAAAATTATAGATAAAAGTGAATTGCGTGAGGTGATAAAATATTTCAGCATGAAAAAATGTCCACGATAGATTTTTTTTTTCGGACATACAGCAGACATTAAAGGATGATGTACCCTATTCTACGATTGAGTATTGGTTTGCTGAATTTAAAAGGGGTAGATCAAGCTGTAAAGATGACCCGTGTTCTAGGCGGCCTTCAACCTCCGTTACGGAATAAAATGTCAAAAAGATTGAGAATCCGGTTTTGGAAAACAGAAGAATAACTATTAAACATATAGCTGAGATCCTAAAGATATCATCTAGTAGCGTTCAAAAATATGTCGGCAAGAACCCATCTTGTACGTATGTTAACTGACGAAAAACAAAATCGACGTTTGGAAACTTCTAAGGGTAATTTTTGTAGTCGCCTTGTCACCATGTCTGAAACGTGGGTCCATCATTTCCATCTTAAAACTAAGAGATAAAGCATGTCTTGGAAACTACCATCCAATAAGACATTTCGAGTTGCTCCTAGACTCTTACCGCTGGTAAAGTTATGATCTCAATGTTTTGGGATAGTGAAGGAATCCTTTTTATTGATTACATGCCCAAATGCCAGATGGTTTCTGGAGCCTATTATACAAATTTAATTCGGAAAGTGTGTGAAACTATTAAAGGATAATGTAAAAAACTGTCATTGGGCGTGTTGTTTCTTCACGATAACGCTCCCTTCCGCTCATCGATCGGAAGTTGCGCTCAACGCAATCCGTTGTGCTTGTTTCAATCACCTTGACCACTCACCATATTCTTCGGACTTAGGCCCAAGTGATTTTATCTTATTCCTAAAATTAAAAGAGGAAATTCGTGGAACCAAATTTCACGATAGAGACGCGGTTATAGGTGCCGAAGAGAAGTTTTTCGAGAATCGAAATAAACATGTTTTTCGCAAGGAATAAAAAGTTAGAAACGCATTTTTGAATTATTACACGTTTTAATATTGATTCCAAGAACATTTTGACTCACCCTCGTATATCGTGTCATAATTATACCTACATATCAATGAGCATATTTTACATATACAGACAGGTCAAATAATTATTTTATATTATTTTAGATTTTGCTAAAATGTTTATATAGTACAGTGTTTTCAATCTGTGGGTCGCGACGCTTTGTCTATGAGACTTGCTCGGGGGGTCACCGGCAAATGGAAAAAGGCAATTTAAATTTGTCTCGTACTTAGGTACTTTCTACGCTCAGCAGCTTCTTGCAGAGTACAAGGCCCTAATAATGAATATGAGTAACAAAATAGAGAAAAAACAAATGTAGTCTTTTAAATTACTATTTTTTTGTCTGTTTGATGACTCAGTGGGGTCACCAAAAATTTTTCAACCAGTAAAGGGGTCGCTTATTCAAAAAGATTGAAAAGCACTGTTTTAGTATTTTGGCTATATTATCGTTACTCACCGACCACTTGGTCTTGGAATCCAAGAAGAAACTCGACGCCGTACCCCAGGCGACATGCGTCAGCACGATGTATAGCCACGTGTGAGGCAATATCTTCTCGCGGTAGACGATTTTCATCACAATATAGAATATGGTGTACAGTATCGCGTTGCCCATCAGTATGGCGAGGAGTAGGCGGGCGAAGTCCTTGTTGTGTTCGCATGCACTACCACGAGGATTTAAAAAATACCTATTAGTGATTTTCGCAACAAAACCAAACCATGGAAGAAAAAGTACATGTGCACGTGAACGATGACAGCGGCCGAATTCGGCCAAAAAGGCAGTTGTAAAAAAAAACATATAGACAGACAACTTCAAAGCGAGTACAAAATGAACATAGTATAGACACGAAATAATTCTGTTACATACTTCTGTATAAAACTTGAGATATAAGTAAAAAAGAAATATAAAGAAAAACAATATAACTAGACGTGTTGCTGGGGGTTTCTTGTCACTTTTTCTTCTTTAAACAGCTATAACACTACGAAGCGGTGTATATAAAATAGGAAGTAAATTTTAATTTTTACTTATATATATGACCATCAAAATTCTCCAGTGAAACTTATTTTGAATTTCAATTACTTCAATTAACAAAAACATTGTGGCCGATAGTATATTTTTGTTTTGTTTGTTCTAATACAGGGGTGGTTAAAATGAATACAAAACCATAACGTTTTGAATTACAACTGTTTTATTTCACTCATCATAAATTGTTCATACCAGGCGTACATGTTTGTGTACACCCGTACGAAGTAAAACTTCTTTACTGCATATTATTGTTGCGGACAGAATCACCCCCCTGACCTCTCCCCCGCAACTCCCGTATCCCCACGCCCCGCTCACCGCAAATATGTAGCTCGCTCGCTTAGCAGCTATACGTCTGCTTAAAAGTAGTACCTTAGCAAGTGTAGTGTATACAGTTTCCGAACAAGTAATACACACAATCGACGACCAGGAAGAACAGATATACCAGGAAGCATTCTAAAGACACTATGGCCATTTGGACTCTTAGCGTGGCTTTCGTGGATCTTATGGATCCATGGACCAGTGTGTTTGAAATGTGTCATTCATATTGATCGGTGAAATTGATACAATTAGTGCTTGTTATCTGTGTTCAGTGGAACATCCGGGTTCTAGTGCTCACTTGTGTTGATTGACTTTGAACGTGCCGTTTAGTACAGTAGTGTTGATCATACATATCGTTGTCATAGTACCTATAAATATCTACAGTCCATTGTTAAGAGGTGTTTCATTCGGTATACCACCTGCACCATACAATAATATGTTATTAGCATGTACCAGAGAAGGCTCAAGCGGAAGATCAGCGTTGGTCCAACAGACTAACATCTAATTTGAAGTGATAACTTCTTATGGGAGGGTAAACCGCTTCGTTACGTAACGCATTACGGTGCCAGTCTCTGTGGCTTCCCTTTCTCTGACGCAGTTGGCAGCGGTAGGCGGGCTCTTTTATTAATAAATAACCTTTCCTTACATTATCATATTAATATACATAAAATTGAAGTAATAACCTAAGCTTTTCTCAAGAATTTCCATATTAATAGTTCAACTTAGATTTGTTTAAGTTGTCACTTCTGTCCGACTTCCCGAGACGCACACGTTTGTTTTTTTAACACTCTGAAGAAGCCAGGAGGCCGGTGGTAAGTGGCCACACAACACACAGCCAGGTGGTGATTGGGTATTTGACCTTCTGGATAGCAAGCCCTGGTCTAGAGTATGCCGCCATAATAACCTCGGATTGTGTTTCGACATTAGTGTCCAAGTTCCACTCCATTATAGAGCGGCAGCACGTTGGTAGCATTTTTGGTATTACAAATGTCCATAGGCGATGGTAACCGATTACCATCAGGCGACCCATCTGCCTATCTTTATTTCTTTCTAGAAACTTCGTTCGCGTTGTTGTCTAGGCCAAAACGCATTCGTTAGTGAATTTGCAACAGCAATGCCGTCTTTTCGATATTATTCGTATACCCTTCGAGGACTGGATTAGTATGATTATGTGGACGACAGATACCTTATGTCCTTATCTACACCCCTGACAACGTTTATGTATGTTTATTTCAAAATAGTACCTTACAGATTACTCCTTGAAAGTCATGAGTTTACCACCGTTTCCAAAGCAATTTTAGTTACTGATAAAGGAGAAGAAGCTGCGCAATAAACTCTCCAGCAACCCATCTTTACTTCGTAAATAAATTATTATTCGGTTTTTTTAATCAAGTTTATACTAATCAAGGCTTAACCAAAAAAAAAATATTAGTTAGGATATAGGCTAAACATATCTTAATCACCTGTATATGGCAAGGGTCCAATTAGCTATATTCGCTAACGCGAGTAAAATTGCACGCGCGACCTGCGTGGGCACGAACGCGTGCAGGCGATGGGTGCGCAATCCCCTGTAAGCGCGGCTGAAGATCGACCACTCTGTGCAAATCAATTAAAAATAAAAAAACGGTAAAAAGAATATAAACAGGTAGCATGCAAACATATCCAAACTTTAAAAAAAAATGTTTAAGTATAATACGGCCGACGTAACTTGGCGAATGTGAACATAGGCTCTGCGAGCTTTAGAGCATGTACACTCGTGTGATGAGTGGGCATACGACTCGACAGTGAATACAATTGGTCGCCCTTCATCCCTGTATTTTTTCATTGCTTTGTACTAGTTGGTCACTGTATTTTCTTCACGAGTTTACATGCGCTAAAGTTCGCAGAGCCTATGTTCACATTCGCCAAGTTACGCCGGCCGTATTATACATAAATCGTAATGATTTTTCTGTATCTTGAGTATATAACACTAAAAACAATTTCCATAACACATCAAATGTCTAGGAATCAAGTGTTTTAGAGTATCGCCGCAATGGAGGATTTTAATTTTAACTTTTTAGCATCGTTGTTTATTTGTTTTAATAAATTTCACTGTTTAAATAAAGAATTTTCTTTTTGTTTTTAAAAATAGAAAATCAACTGTCAATCGGGATTTTTTTTAAAGTGGGTAATAGCGTAGCTGTTATGGGTGCTAGTCGTCGCAGCGCGAACACATCTTTGCGAAGCCGGTTGGGTGATTCGTTTCCGACTAATACACTTCCACGCACTGCTAGAGTCCATAACACGCACTCTTATCGATGCTCGCATCAGCCATCTACCGTGGCATGCTCAATCGCCAGACGTCAACCCAATTGAGCATGCATAGGATAAGAAAGAAGAGGAGTTCTGCCGTGTATGGATGCTGTGCAAACTGGAAATGATCTTAAGCCATATCGCTGTGATTGTCTGATTCGTATAAATAGTGGAAACACATATTATTAATATTTTAATCTTTACACCTTTCCCTTTGTGTTGTCATTTAATTGACGAAATTAAGTTAATTTCCCACAATTTGCAAAAATTGCATTTTTCCTTAATTTTTACAAAATATTGAATTCTTATGTTTTAAGTATATCTACATATATAAAATTCTCCTCCGAAACGGATTGGCCCGATTTATACGAAATTATTTGTGTATATTCAGTAGGTCGTAAACTATTTTTTATACTCCTAAGTGATGAGGGTGGCCAACCCCCAAAAAAATGTATTAATTTTTTGACAAAATAATGTCTTACCCAACTCAAACTTGCCAGCGTAGTATATCTTCAGCGTCAGAATGAAGCAAGTCGTTAAATGTGATATTGTGAACAGAACAGAGAACCCCACACTCGGGTACAGAATGCCGAATAAACCTGAAGAGCAATAATTGGGTGTTTGGTACATCGTACAGACAAAGAATCATTCCTATTGCCGGGCGGCCTGTCGTAAGAAGCGACAAAATCACCGCACATCCAGGTGGTAGGGTATTTGCCCGTGTGGATGACTACCACCCCTGGTCTATACTATGCTACCATAACAATCTTGAGCTGTGTTCCGAGCTTGGATTGTGTTCCAGCATTAGTGGCCAGGTTTCAGTCACTCTTTGGAGAGCGGCAGCACATTGGTAGCACCTTTGGTGTTACAAATGTCCATAGGCTATGGTGATAGCTTTCCATCAGATGGACGGTCAGCCTGTCTGCTGAATTCATACAGTAAAACGCACAGACGCATCCCGATTTGCACATGATCGAGACACTAAATCAATAAACCTTTTAAAAAATATCGTATTAGAAAATTAAGAATATAATTGTGGTTTTAAGTGGGTTACTAGTGTGACGGTACCTATACAGCGTGTTTCATTTCAAATGACAATAAATAATAATTTTAGCGGTCGTACTCCATACAATTTTTTTGGTACTATTGAATCAACCGTAATGTCAAAATTAAAAAAAGCAATTTCCGAACAAATTGATTACGATAAAAAGGGAATAAAAACAGAATATCTTGTAAATATTGGTTCGCGAGCGAGAGCGTGACAATGAACAACTTCCGCGTTTAATGATGAAGAGACGAGCTGGCAACACGATACATTGGTCACTAACCTACCGATTTAGACACAATAACTGAAACATGTTGTTGTCATATTCTGAAATGAAAAATGAAGTCCTGTGGCTAAACCAAAGAACCTACTTAGATTTGTTTTTGTATTTGGGCAAAGTACGTCATGAAGAAAACGTGGTCTGATTTATTGTCGTAAGGTCTGAAACACGCTGTATATGATTCCTTTTCCGACTCCAATTATGACGTGTCGGGCAGATGTTAATTTAAGTTATATACTGTCTTTAATTTTCTTCGCACGACTCGACTCAGGTGATGTGGCCCGACTAACAACAATGCCACTAATATCCACACATTAAAATTTTTGCTGTATTGAAACTGTCGCTAGTCGTCCTATAATTGAAGACATGAGTGGATGAAGGTGATAAGTCGCATAATTCCAATTCTGAGTAAATCGAGATAAAAGTTTTACTTTTACTTTAAACTGAACTGAACTTAACACCTTTTTCAACTTTTATTTTTTTAATATGCCTTATATCTATGGTCTAAGGTCTGTAGTCATTTGGTATCGACTTATAACATTCATCTACGCAAAAAAAAGCAGAAAACCGAATATGCGACATATCACCTTCATCCACTCACGTTTTCGATTATCTCAATTTTAGAACAATAATTATTAGAAAACTAAGAATCTGGTTAAACTATATGTTTTAAGTTTATAAATAACTAATACTAAGAATTAGATTTTACTTATTAGAAATTTAAGTAACCTTAATTGAAAAACCCTTGTATTTTTTGTCTGCCCGATTTAAAACAAATTGGACATGGCAACACTAGCAGCTACCGAGCTAGATGATTTGGTGGCCCTGATAATATGACCTATCCTATTCCTATCTATAATTAGCTATTGGGACCTTAAAATACAACGCAACATACACTTACCAATAGTCATAATTAGCGCTAGAAGCATAAAAGTCGAATGCGCACTGGGTATTATATCAGAATGTCTATTCTGGTATAATTTTAACATCACCAATACTGCAATTACGTACATGAACGACGAATCTGAAAGTAGAAACATAACCGTGTATACTTAAGACAAACTGTACCACTCTTGGCACCCCAGTACCATGACTAGCATCCTGTTATTTTATTCAAGACTAGGATATTTTCGCGACTTCATCCATGTATGAAGTGGAAAATTCCCAAGACTCAAAGTATCGTAGCATTCAAAAAAGAAGGAATAAACTAATTTTTATGCACCCAAACTACTTCAAACCGCTCCCGAAAAATAATATCCCGATAAAAATGACACATTTTAATAAATAAAAGCTATCGGCCAGTGAAGAAATCTCATTGGAATTTGATGTTTTTTGTCAATCTGGCCCTTTCAAGCCATTCCCAGAAAATTTCCCGTGGGATTCCCAGATCAAAAAGTGGCGCAGATTTTGAGTCTAAGAATTAGTAGCTACTTATCAGCGAAGCCTGCATCGAAATCGGCCCAGTATACCGACAAACAGACAAGAAATCTAAAAAAATTGCATCATAGTCTATTCCGGTCAGATTTTTTTTAATAGCTTAATTTTCATGACTAAATGTTTAGAATTTAATAAATGCAAACTCATGTTTTTTTTTAAATATAATAAATGTCGTATTATTTTCTTTAATTAAAACATTTTCATTTCAGTACCATAAAATTTTCGTATCATAACAACAGTTGACACCCTTCAATTCTGTAAAATTCCTAAATCTTACATGATGAGGTAGTTCCACAGAACATTCTTCTTTCAGAGAATATACTTCAAGAAGTATTAAATAGAACTTGAAAAAAAATACTTATGAAGACTTTCATTAATTGATTTGATGTAACTAAATATTTTGAAATTATAAAACATTCGTAGAAATTCTATCCCTGTTTTTCTATATCAAAAGGTGATAGAAGATTAAGACGCTCTCTAAGCATGAAAACATCTTGAAACAATTGTTATTACTGCATTCCTCTTCCATGCTAAAACTCACCGAATTGGAAGTTCATCTTATTCGGACACAAATGATAGCACGCCGAGAGCAGACCCTCCATACATAGACCTAAACCCATAGAGTAGAGAAGACCATAATGTTGGGGTATACCCATATTCTGAAAAGACATTTGACGCAGTCAATTTTCTCTTCCTCCTCTAGTTTCACTGATAATTAGTTCCGTAGTCATCTCGGCTAAAGCGGAACTTTCATATAATCTTTTGATCCGACAGACTAGTGGCCTAAACCATTAATGGCCTTACATATAATAGTTTGTTAAACTTTAAGAAACTGCTCATCATTGATTAACGAAAATCTTGCCCATAAACTGTTTTTACCTTATCTCAGGCGGAAATGCAGTCTAAGGTGGAGCACGCTTACCTAGAAGATACCTGTTCACGCGAGACTTAAAGACACTCAGATTGATTTTTCGGGAAAAACAGACGACGGTAAAGAATTCCATTCTTCGGCGGTGCGTATGATGAATGTAAAAGCATAGCGTTTCGTCCGCTTTGTCGGTATCTCCCCCATATAACGGTGGCGTAAGTGCGTACGTCTGCTTGTCCGGTGGTAGAATCGTGGTGATAAAGTAACTCATAATTAACTAACAAAAATAACCAACATCGAGAGGTAGTTTAAGTGACTGTTAAGAGGCAAGATGGCAAGTTTTATTTGAAACAGTCATTGGTTTAGGGTTAAGTCTCTTATTTAAGAGATGCGATAAGGATATTGATAAAAGTCATTTCGTTATTGTCTTTGATAAAAAAAGGATTTAATCATAATTACTGTTACAATTTGGGGCACCTGCAAACAAAGCACATTTATTACCCGCCGGCGTCGTTTGACATTGAAACGCTTTTATGACCGTCTTCTTTTGTTTACTTTGGGTTTAAAATTTGTAATTAGGAAAACAGACTATTGTGTATTGTAATCTTTTATGGTAGTCATTAGCCAGGTGTGGTTCTTGGAAATTATTGTTACGCGGTCGAGTATTGTGTCGAGACATATTGTACAGCAAGTATAAAGCAATGCCCGAACGGAGGGGTGAGGCAGTCTAGAGATAGTTACAAGCGAGGCAAGACACCTGTACATTCGTTAAGATATATAGTGACGATCTTTGCAACTGTTATTGAATCGTGCATTACGTTTGTACTGTTTGTATCCATTTATATTTGTACCTGTGTTATACGTGTCTGTATAGTTCTAATAAACTCTAATTCCAACGGCATTTTTAATGCGAGTCCCGTAACTCATAACAATACAAATATCTTAAAAATTACTTAACAAAAGTCTACTTCCTATATATTCTATTCTAATTCAACATGCATATTATATACGACATAATATCTCTAATATTTAATTTATTCGCAGTTTCCATTATCCATTCCATTGTCTTGTACAGTGTAAACTCTGTATAACGTCAGTGACTGGCCTGTGCATTTTGTTGTGTTATAGTTGTCGTTAAATGGAGAAGAGTCTCTTATTTTTGTCTGAAGTCTTTTGCTGGACTAATAATTTTGTTGTATATTTTTATTCATTTTGTTCATATCTTGCGATATTGAGGAATCTTGGTGATAAAGGAATTTCTAAGAAATTTCGGTACGCATGATGCCGACAGTAGAGTTTATAACAGGCTAGGATAAAAGAATAAAATAAAGCGATAAAAGAATGTACAAAGCTGCACAGATTTTACTAATTTTGGCACTTAAAAGGTACTTTTTATTACTTACTTGTTGTCGTTATTGAGAGTGGGTGTAATGCTATATAGAGGGTGTCATTGTATAGCAAAGAAGCTTTTTTTTTTGAGGCGAGGGAAAATGCCTAACCGATTTACGCACTCTCTGGGCCGTCACTAGGAAACGGCACGCATCCACAGGGGGCGGTAACGCTAGCAATAGTATGCTTTGTTGGCGCTCCGTCCGCAACGGATGACACAGAGAAGTGTGGAGACTCCGAGTGATGCCGCACGGGCGAGCAACCTCAATACCCACTAAAAACCCCCTCCTCCCTGACGACCCTGCGCTTTTGTTTGTGATGGAAAGACTGAGATATAGAACATAGTTACGCAACAGTCGATCCAGCGCAATAAAAGAAGCTAAATCAACCAAAGCCAAGTGATTTCGACGCTTAAGCGAGTTTGTCGTTAAATCGAGTGACGTTACATGGGGTCTACACTGTACATATTTCTACTAAACATCTTTTTTGACCAAATGGTAGTTTCTAATAAATAATGACGGTAACATTTAAAAACAAACGGAGGATGTTATGAAGCCATTCTTGGCAAAGGCACACGGGCCAACAGAGTTGCCATAATGTTTGTTCAGGCGCTCACTATTCTGCATCAGCATTCACGCCATTACGTGTACTTTTAAGACAATTAGAAAAATCAAGGTTAACCAGGTAACCCGAGCTTTTTTTCTTCCCTAGGTCTTCTACAGAGGAACTTAAAGATATCAAGAGATCCGTGTTCACCATAATCGCTGCGGCACTCTAACATAAATACACACCTGTGTCCTTTGAGCCCCTTTCACTTGGCGATACCTGACCTGCGCCATAAAAATTAGGCCGAGGGTCACGTATCCGACATTCGAGTAGACGTGGTTGAAGTCGGATAGGAAACCGAGTGGATGAGCACACAGGAAGTTGTAGTAGCACAGGTCTTGATTCCCCGTTTGGAAGACCATCTGGGTGAGGAAATAGATAAATTGGTCGACAACAACATCATACGATTCGTTTCTTAAAATATACAATTTTTGAAGTGATAACTTCTTATGGGATAAACCGCTTCGTTACGTAACGCGTTACGGCGCCAGTCTGTCTGGCTTCCCTTTCTCTCACGCATACGGCATCGGTAGGCGGGCTCCTCCTCTCTCACTCTAACCCACATTGCTAGCAGTATTTCGGTAATTAGATTAAATAATGATACTAATAATGTACAAAATTCTAATGTACTTATTCCAGAATTGTAACTAAGCATAATATTCATTTTATAATCAATAATAAGATACAATAATGTCAGCGCATAAATGTTCCACTGCTGGGCTCGGGCCTCCCATTATAGGGGGATCGGACAGTATACCCACCACGCTTGTCCAAGGCGGCTTGGCAGGTCTGACACATCGGTTATCTCGATGTGCAGGTTGCATCACGATGTTTTCCTTCACCGTTTTTAGCACGTGGTAATTGTAACAATATGCACATTAGATCAGAAAACTGCCTAAGTGGGACATGCGTTCCGGTAAGGATCGAACCCGCGCCCTTCGATTTATGGGCGCGTGCGCTAAACATTACGCTACCACGACTTCGATACGATAAACAATAGATTTTATTAATAAATAACCTTCCCTTACATTATCATATCATATAATATACATAAAATTTAAGTAACAACCTAAACTTTTCTCAAGTTAAACAATTTCAATATTAAATAGTTCAACTTAGATTAGTTTAAGTTATCACTTCTGCGCTTATATTTTTTATTGCACGAGTTCAGCAGACAGGCGGACAGTCCACTTGATGGAAAGCAGTTACCATCAACTATGGACATTTGCAACAGCAAAGGTGCTACAAATGCGCTGCTACTTTATTAAGGGTAGTAGTACTCTAGAAATATCCGTGCAGGAACGGAGAAAGAATAAAATTTCCTGTGGCCGGGCGGCCTGTCGTAAGAGGCGACAAAACAATCCACAGCCAGGTGATAGGGCATTTGTCCGCCTGGGTGGCTACCACCCCTGGTCTAAAGTACGTCGCCATAACCTTGAGTTGTGTTTCGGCATTAGTGACCAGGTCCCAGTCTCCCTTAAGAGAGCAGCAGCGCATTTGTATCACCTTTGGTGTTGCAAATGTCCATAGGCGGCGGTAACCGCTTTCCAACAAGTGGGCCATCTGCCTGTCTGCTGAACTACTGCAATAAAAAATAAAAAAAAGGGACTGGAACCTGGCTACTAATGCTGGAACACAACTGAATATTGTTATGGCGGCATAATCTAGACCAGGGGTGGTCGCCATCCAGTCGAGCAAATACCCTACCACCTGGCTGTGGGTGGTTTTGCAAGAAATTGTATTCTTTCTTTCTGCATGGCTAATTAACTAATAGATTAATAAGAGCAGATAAAGCGAATGGTCTATGTCTACCTTATATTATATGCGAGTGTGAGATTGTTTGTTACCCTTTCATCACCGCTTTCCATCAGGTGGGCCATCTGCCGCTGAACTCGTGCAATAAAACAAGTCTCTTAACACTAGGACAACCCGAATTTAAATACGACTTACCGATTGATAAGTGAACAACAGTTGTACCACTGGCAAAGCATATACTACGGCCACAGTGAGGGCCCCCCAGAAATATCTAAAACGAGAAACGTTATTTGTTTTATGGTATCTCAAAATTAATTTAATGAAATAGGGACGTAGACGTATGTTCTAATAAATTTAAACACTATACACATTGTAATTTCTTATGTTTTCGCGATTCATGCACGTAGTAAAACTACTTTTTAGGGCGGTATATTATTTGATTTTTATTCAGAGGTTTCGGCCATTTTTTAGTTGCCGTGATCACGAAAGACAAAGATATCAAGTCAACGAGTAATGGTAAAGTTTTTATTTAGCCTACCGGCAACTTGTTAATTTTGTTGTTGTCGTTTAATTTTACGCCTATGTATAATACGGCCGGCGTAACTTGGCGAATGTGAACATAGGCTCTGCGAACTTTAGAGCATGTACACTCGTGTGATGAGTGAGCATACGACTCGTCAGTGAATACAATTGGTCGCCCTTCATCCCTGTATTTTTCATTGCTTTGTACTAGTTGGTAACTGTATTTTCTTCACGAGTTTACATGCGCTAAAGTTCGCAGAGCCTATGTTCACATTCGCCAAGTTACGCCGGCCGTATTATATATGGTTATCTTTTATTTTGAATCCAAAATGCATTTTAAATTCACATCCTGCAAATTCGTGACATAATAAAGGCAGCGAAGCATTCCAAAAACTTAATTACAAAATTACATACAACATATTTTCATATATTCATCGGGCTTCGCTCATGGTGTTGGAGATGTGTATAGGTGACAGTAACCACTTTCCATTTGGGGGGCGGTCTGCCTGATTAACTAGCTTCACAACAAAAGAAAAAACATAAAATAAGTTTTTTGTGGGGTGTGACACACCGGCACACAAATTGAAGACATGAGTGGATGAAGGTGATAAGTCGCATAATTTCAATTCTGAGTAAATCGAGATAAAAGTTTTACTTTTATTTGAAACTGAACTGAACTTAACACCTTTTTCAACTTTTTATTTTTTAAATATGCCTTATATCTATGGTCTAAGGTCTGTAGTCATTTGGTATCGACTTATAATCTTCATATACGCAAAAAAGCAAAAAACCGAATATGCGACATATCCACTTCGTCCACTCACGTCTTCAATTCTTATATATTATGTTTGCGGGAGCTGCATACGTCTAGTCATCGCAGCGGACAACGAACTACTGGCTAGCGCAACGCGGGAGCGCACATATTAATAGTTGCTGGATCTCGCTCGCAAATTATCCGTCCCGCTTACACATTGTGCTATATATTATATAACCTATATATGTTACCGTTTCCAAAGTAAAACAGTTCACACCAGCACTCGACAATGAATACTACTTTCTGCAATCTGAAGTATCATTTAACTTATACTTCACGCTGCTAAACCTTGTTGGATGAGGGTGACGCACCACTGGCGAGAGCCCGTGGCTCATTCGCCGTGAGTGGAGATACAATATAAGACGATGTGTGTTGTAATCTCTATGTATTATTTCTTAATTAAATTAACATTAAAACTGTATATACAGAAAATTTTACTGATACATGAAACTATGTAAAAACTAAACATAACCGTAGATGCATCTCCGAAGATTTTCTTTTTTCTGTATTGACAGATTTTTGCACGTACTTGAACTAATCAGTTATAATCTTTCTAATTATTTAGCAATAAACTATTTCTTCTACATGACGTGACAGTTTCCAAACTGATTTATGTATATCCTATACTATTGGCACACTGACATGATAAGGTCAAATTAAAATGCGGTAGTTACCTGTCAGACCTTCTCGCCAAAGTGTCGGGAGGCGCTTGACTCAGCTGCCCGACAGTCAGTCGTTGCACCTTAATCACTGGTTCATCTTATAGAAAACATATAGCAGTCAATCAAATTACTTCTAGGTCTAGATGATGTTCTATTATTTTTGCTAAAAGTCACTGCAGATACAGAAAAAAAAACCCGGGCATCCTGGGCCTTAGGGCGAATCCGCCACTGGATGTGACAGGTTCACTTGCACGGAGAAAACGAAAAGTCCGAACTGACCTCGCGTCGATTGGAGCTGCTTCGCTTCAATGGCGGCGAAAACGAAAGCCAGCGGCACTTGTAAAACTACCCACATCAGTATAAATTTTGAGGATGCAAAAATATTCACATTTTATACATACTACATTACACGTTATTTAACAGATTAATTGACGTCAAAAACGCGATGTCTTTACTCTGGAATGCTCGAGAATGACAGCGGACGCATACGTCATACGCAGCGTACGGCGTTTGTAGCAGATCACCGCCTAAGAAGAGAACTTACCAACACGGTCAACAGTCTCAATTGGCATTATAGGAGCGTCTTCACTGCAACTGGGTTCGCTGTCGTCGATCGCCTGAGAAGTCGAAGGGCCGGGCTCCTCTTCTATTATAGTTATCGTTTCTGAAAGCATATTACGAGTTGGCAAAATAAAGTAGAAAATAATGGAGGCGCCACTTTTGCTAATTTTGCCTAAACTCTGGCAACTCCAATATTAGGTCGAGAGTAATTTCGATACTTTCTATTGACATTTAGTACGAGATCGAATATCGTGCAAGTTTCAAGTTGCTTTAGTTACGACGTTCGTATTTTGTCATCATAGCTTATGATGTTTACTGTTGACGATAGAATCCGTTGGATGAACGGCCCGCTCGGTGTTGCCTATATAGGTATATATAATTAATATAATATAAGCCTATAATTATGTTAATAAATAATATAAACATATAAAATAAATATACATATGTAAAATATTTCTGTATTTACCTGGTTATGTAATAAATAAAAGTAAAAGCCAATTGATTGCCTAGAGTGTAAACGAATGCACGAACTTCATTCGGGAACGACCCGAGTTAGTTGCCCGCGACTACCGACCGATACATACGTGCTCTGCATTTCATTTCTCTAAAAAATCAACGGCTAACTATTCTAACCCTTAAAACCTTATTTTAATATTCTCCTTCGCACTATTGAACGTTATATCCGTAACACTGTTACCTTAATAATAATGATTATAATTTTGTAAGCAAGAGCTTTAACACTTGTGATAGTTAAAAGATCAATTATTTGACTTTGACTATAGATAAAATATAATAATGCAAGAAAAAAAAACAGTTCTCGTACTAGACGTTATGGTCAGGGTATGGGTGTAAACAAAACTATTAAGGGCCGATTTTTCTGGTGAGGGCAAAACAACCCACCATCAGGTGGTAGAGCATTTGCTCGATTTAGAGTATGCTGTCATAACAACCTTGAGATGTGTTCCGGCATTAGTGGCCAGGCTCTTCCAGCCTCTGTTGCAAATGTCCATAGGCGATGGTAATCGCTTTTCATCAGGTGGACCGACTGCCAGTTTGCTTAACTCAAGCTATAAAAAGAAAAGATCTTGTTTATGTTTCGATGATTATATGGCGGTGAATTTCGCCCCTAAGAAGGTAAAAGAATCCTGTGAAGATGGTAGCTCCCCAGGGTCTACTACCGTACTATGGTCTCGGCGTCTGAGACACCGAAACCATAGTAAACCAGTAGATCAGCCCCAGAGTGGTCCATTGAATATTACCCATAATACAAGCGTAACTTGCTTAGCTTGGGGATATTCGATGTGTGTGTTTGTCTGTATATTATTATTATTAATGATAAGTACCGGTGGTACCAACCTGTACATTTGCAACTGCATGCTAGGGTTGCCAGTACGAAAACAGCAACTAGGACGACCAGCGCTATAGTCACTAGTGCCCCCAGCACATAATCGCCGTATGATATAGTCGATATTATGCGAAATCTGAAAAAGAAATTCAAGACGTTCATGAATTAACTTAATCTCAGCAACAAACTTACGAATAAATTGAATTTAATTGCATATACATTTCTACATAGAAACAATTTTTGTGAAAAAAATAAATGAAACTTTGTTTAAATAATTTTTTTATTTTATGTAACATTCGTAATATTATTGTTGAGATTTGTTTCATACAGATGTGTCGTTATATCGTAATAAAATTCTGTTAATTAATTAACCTTTTTTTAATTATTGTATTGTCCTTTTTTTATTGCATGAGATCAGCAGACCGGCAGACGCCCCACGCTTATGGCCGTTTACAACACCAAAAATGCTACCAATGTGCTTTTATTTTTGAAAAGTCGGCATTTGATCCGGTAATTACAACAAAAATATTGTTTCTCATGACTTTTGCACCCAAGTATTGGTGAAAAAATCCCCATGAGTTAATTTGTAATTTTATTATTGATATTTCAAATAAAATAAAAACGAAAAAATAGGTTTTCCTCAACAAAACTCGAAAAATACTTAAGTTAAAAAATAAAAACGATCCCCATAGTAGAAAACGCCGCGGGGGCAGTTTTGACTTAGAAACCCTGCTATACCCTTTTCTACAAAACAGGGACAAAATCATAATGGCTCGAGAAATTTTATATGAACCAACTCTCCTAACCAAATGGGCAATGTCCTTTATACCTTCAAAAAAAATGTGCTAATGCGCGAGCGACACAGCGAACCCCATTTCGGTAGCTCCTTGTGGCCTTATTCATATTGAGTTAGAGTAAATTTAAGGCTTCTTTAAGAAACATAAAGCCTTCAAACTTACTTACTTAATACTCTACTTAACAATACGAATAACAATTTATGTCCTAAGACGTGTTGTAAATTATTTCATTCCTTAGGAAGGTAGTCTGTTGCAAACGCCATAAACTGCGTACAGCTCAACGTTGCAAATGTAAATACACTAACCGGATATTCTTCAGCCTTTCACCTTCCCAAAGTAGCGATGAGGCGTTATCACCGAAATCATCACCCTTCGTCGTCGCACCGGTACATTCATCATCGCTCTCTTTCACCACGAAAACTACATAGAAACCATTTGGGAACATTGATTGCTGAAAAAGAAAACGCCATGCAAAGTACTGTAGCGCCGATAAGTTCGTAGACTACACCATAGGGGGGTCATTGTCATTAACGAAGTTTGTTTCAAAGAATTACTTTATAATACCGCCAAGCAGATTGGACATCTTGTGTAGGTGGCATTTGGAGAATTCTAGGTGTTGTTCTCTGTAGTGTGTGAAACAAAGTGTTTCGAGTGGGTTATCTTATATATAAAAATGAATCGCAAAATGTGTTGGTAAGCGCATAACTTGAGAACGACTTTATCGATTTTGATGAAATTTTGTGTGTCTTTGATTGGGTCTCGGGTTGGTTTACACAATTGGAGCCGGTAGGTGGCGCTGAGATTGGTTTCTAGAATCCTCCTAAACACCGGGAGCGATTTTGTTTTTGTGTGTTTGAGTGGGTTCCCGGATGGTTTAGATTCGCAATTAGAACCGGTAGGTGGCGCTGAGATCGGGTTCCAGAATCCTCCTAATCACCGGGAGCGATTTTGGTGATTTTGTTTTTGTGTCATGAAACAAAGTCTTTTAGGAATTCAGAAAATATGGCGGTACGAAGTTCACCGGGTCAGCTTGTTGTGACATAAAATTATAGAAGTATAATTTAGTGAAGTCACAGTAATAAACTTATTTTGTAACCGCACAGGTTATAAGTGACAAAGGTTTTTTGGCGAGAACAGACAAATGTTGTGGTGTGCAGTTTTATTTTCTAAAAATGTGTAGAATTACTCTAAAATGAACAGTAGTTGTAGGATATTGGTAGTTTTTGAGTAGTAATTGTGTGTTTTTGTGAGAAATGTGAACTGTATTAGTCAAATGTGGCCTTTCGAGTTGTCACAAGAACTCCGTCGAATGGCGTCAGTTGATAACTTACAATTCAGCTGAGCTATACATAAGCTTAAGAAAACGAAGAAACTATATTGTAATCTAAGATCTGGCTTAAACGCCGAGCTGCCAAGCCATAAATATGAATATATAAAAATATAGGTGACAAATGATCAGTGTTTTCGTAATCAGGTTAAGGAACCATGAAAAAGCATTGGCGTCATTCCGTTATTAACATTTTATTACGGAACTCAACAAAACAAACATGACTACAAATGAACACAAGTTAACATAACTTACCGTCAAAGTTATTCCACCTTTAGTTGACATAGTTAAATAATAACCTTGATATAATATATCTTTCTCATTGTCAAATACTGGGCACTGTAAACGCAAATACAGATTTTCTGTAAAATTTGTAATTTCGCAATATTAAACGATCGCAAGAGAAAATCTACAAATTCCTGCATTGGGCCAACCTATCATAAGAGGCGTAAAGACAATCCACAGCCAAGTGGTAGGGCATTCGCCCATTTTGACTCCTGGTCTAGAGCATGCCGCCATAAAAACCTTGAGTTAGGTTAAGGTCATAGCCGTGGTAGCGTAATGGCTAGCGCACGCGTTCCCAGACACAATGGGCGAGGGTTCGAATCCTGGCCGGAACGCATGCTCCCCATTGGCAGTTTTCTGACCTAATGTGAATATTGTTACAATTACCACGTGCTAACAACGGTGAAGGAAAACATCGTAATGCAAGTTGCGCATCGAGATAACCCATGTGTCAAACCTGCCGCGTTGGAAGAGAGTGGCGGGTATACTGCCCGTTACCCAATAGTGATAGCTGTTAGCCCAGCAGTGAGACGTTTATGGGCGGCTCTTACATATTAGTGGTCAGGGGCCAGTTCCTCCTTCAACTTTACACCACTTTCCATCGCAGTTACACCTTCAACCAGTCTGCTGTACTCCAGCAATTAAAACACATAGTAGAAGTGAAACTTCAACAAGTGGAAAACGAATCGCAACGGACAAGTAGAAAAATTTCAAAAAATATTAACGTGAAGTTTTACGAGCAGATTGTTAATGTACTTGTCCAATTAAAAAACCTGCCCGTAAAACTTAAAGTTAAAATTTTGTTGCGATTCGTTATGCCCCTAGTTCGTTATATATAGAAGTTTCACTTCCAAAAATAAGTGTAATTGATAAATTAAAAATGCTATATGGTATAGGTGTTTGTGTTTGGATATTTGGCAAATAAATAGAGGTGTTTGGGAAGATGAAGAACTAATATCATGATTAGTTGCGAAACTGCGAAACGATCATAACTTACAGAGTTATTCTGTATAGACACCGTAGCACACACCTCGTCGTCAGACTCAATTATCAATATGATACTCTTTGGTATTGTGTAGTTAAAACTGTAAGAAAAACTCATTAAAGCATCGAAGAAGAACACTCTGAAGTACAACAGGGACAGTGAAATCCACTGATAGGGCGATGCTTTTTCTACACTGACAAAACATCTTAACCATAGCCATCATAGCTTTTGAACGAGCGTAGCTACTTTTGACGTCGCAAATAGTTAAAAGTAAAAGGACTCAAATAGCGCTTTTATTACTGTTTGAAAAGTAATTAGAAAGAAAAGAAAGAAGGAAATAGAAATATTTATTGATACAAATAAATACACACGTAAAATACAGGGATTTTTACTAACAAATTGATTGTTTCAGAAATGTATGAACATAAAATTCATGGCAATGAGGCTGGAAACTCAGCATTACGCTGTGTTAGGAGCTAACACAGCGCTGATTTTCAGTTCCAGCCTCAATCCAACCAAAATATACCCAAACAACCAATACTGGTTACTTTCATGAATTAGAATTACATATCCTACTAATATTATAAACGCGAAAATTTCTAATGTATAGATGTATGTTGGTTACTCTTTCACAAAAACAACTGAAATGATTTTGTGACTAAACTTTACAATAAGCTTACACATCCCAATAACACATAGGCTATAATTAAAGATATAGTGTGAAGTATCCAAAACATAACGAATTTTCCATCATCACGCGGTTTAGACCACGGGGCGCAGATAGAGTCATTATATTTTAAACTAGGATATGCCCGGGACTTCGTCCACGCTTGGTTTTATTCCCGCGGGGTTCTTAATCCTTCATTTATAAAAGTTCTTATACATTATAAAATTTGAAAGTCCTAACTGTCTGTGCATTAGTTTCTCAAACGTTCAATCGCAATCTACGTACAACCCCAAATTCCGAGGTACGTATACTCGTTGTACTGGTTCTTCACCTATGAGGAATACTTTTGTTGATGAGTGACGAATAGTGAGTTCATGTTTGGAACCAAAAACTAGATATTTATTTTTAACAGGGCTAAGGAGTAAGGAAATAGATTCAGACGATTGAGCTATTCTATAGAGATCTTCGTTTATTTTGTTTACCGCATTATTTACGTCGGATGGTTTAAATGAAATATAGATCTGTGTGTCATCGGCGTGAAAATGAACTTTACAATGTCTGATATGTGTTGCAAAGACTGCAGTGTACAGAATAAAGAGAGTTGGCCCTAATATAGATCCTTGCGGTACGCCTCTACTGACTGGCAAATTTTCAGAAAGCTGTGAGCTTCCATCAATATTATTGAGCTTAACTTGCTGGTATCGACTAGTAAGAAAACTTTGAAACCATTGAATAGTTTTGCTTTAAATCCATAGTAACTTAGCTTAGAGAGTAGCAAATTAATATTGATACAATCGAATGCCCTTGAAAAGTCTAATAAAACTAATAGCGTACAAAACAAGTTGTCGTCACGGCAATTCAAACGAAGTTCCCTGGCGCATGCTAAATAATATTTATACACTGAACCGATAAAAACATGATGTAGTTCTTAGCTTAGATTGATTGACGATAGACCCCTAAAAAATTTAAATTTATTTATTATTTGACTTACCTCGGTATACGTTTCAAATACGCGTCTGTTATGTTCCAAGGGTTCTGATCAAATGAGAAGTAATAATACTTTGGAGTACTCGGAGTCACGTTTAACTCCACTTCCTGTACGTTAAAATATTTTTCGAATATGACTTCGCAAAGTTTGTGTCCTTAATAATAATAGTAATTTTATTTATCCGTGTAGGAACGGAGAAAGATTACAATTTCCTGTGTTGGGAAGGTCTGTCGATAAAACAACCCACAGCCAGGTGGTAGGGTATTTGCCCGTCCGCGTGGCTACAATCCCTGATATAAAGTATGCCTCCGTAACAACCATGAGTTATGTTCCGGCATTAGTGGCCAGGTTCCAATCTCCATTTAGAGAGCAGCAGCACCTTTGGTGTGACAAATGTCAATAGTCGATGGTAGCCGCTTTCCATTAGGTGCGCCTACTACCTATCTGCTGCTAACTCATGGAATAAAAAAAAGGTCAAGCGGGTAGTTAAGGAAATAATTTGATAAGAAAAAAATTGAAGGGACATATTTAACTAGGCGTATGTAGTTTCTAACATTTAATTTCGAAGTCTAATATTAACGTATATTACCTTATTAACTTCCACATAGAAATCTGTGACTCTCCTTAATTTGATACCCACAGACACATTCTTAGGATTCGAAGTTGTCACTCTTATTGTTGGACGATTTTCAACTTTTATATCTAAAAGAAACAGCAGGAGTTGCTAAGCAATAACACTGCGTGGTATATTATACTCGTCCTAATGATGGGGCTTCATCTGCAATAATGTTACATATATAGGCCGTTTCACACGGATACGGCGATGTGTTTAATGCGTTATTTGAGATGTGACATTATTAATGACGTTAAATATTGTCAGATGACGAATGTATATACAATGATGTAGCTGTTCGATAACGTAGTTATTTATTTTAACACCTTAATACGACGCATCGGCCACAGTCCATATCTTTAACATTATCGCAGGTGTGGATGTTACAAAGAGGTTTTTGTTTATAAAATTATTTGGCCAAGTGTTTATCAGACCACATACATTGAATGTCTGAGTAGAAGCAACTAAATTATATGAATATCTAAATATTATATTTTCTCCGAAAAAACACGATATTAATAAGCGCCGGAGCTCAGACGCAACCGGGTTTAATTTCTGGTATGATTCTTGAACGGTCACTGTGGCCTACGCATAGTAACATATCGAATAATTTTAAACGACTGCCATAAGGATGATCTCAATCTCTATATCTTGATAATCTGTATCCTACTAATATTATAATAGCGAAATATTGTAAGAATGTTTGTAACTCTTTCACTCAAAAACTACTGAATGGATTTTGATGAAACTTTACAATAATATAGCTCACACAGCAGAATAACTCATAGACTATAATTAATAAAGATAAAGAGTGAATTATCCAAAATATAACAAATTTCCATCACCACTAGAAAATATATTTTTTTAATAGCGACGCACAAGACAAATAGTGACGTAACAAAATCTATAATATTATAAAATTCTATTCATACTGTGTTAGCACATTGAATCTAAATAAATAAAACTGCATAGCACAACATCCCCTTTCAGTTCCCACCAAAAACTCCACAACAACACTCCATAGCATAGTGATTCCTACAATTCAGCTAAACAAATAGATGTTTGTCTATGGGTATACTCACCAGAACCTGCATCATGTGGACAAAGGGTCCTTCCCATATTGTTGAAGAGTAATGCCCAACGATCAGTCCGGACAAGCAATGGAAGCTCCCACGATAGTATACCTAGAAATAAAATTATAAAAGTAGCAGGCTGTTATTTATTTCGCCACAATAACAGGCAAAGGAACTAAGTCTATATAGCCTGTAGGTAAATTAGCTTCGAGTTTTTGCACTTGTAGTAGTATTTGTATATTTACAGGAATTCTAAATTTAAAATTCCTTGTACAGTCAGCAAAAAGAGGTTCGTTACATTTTAAAGAAGAAAATATATTATTTACAATCAAAAGTTGTACAAACCAAAATGCATGGTGTGGGTACTTCATTGTTTATATACTCTATTCCAGGTATTTCTTTAAATAGCTTTAATTTACAGACATGGCGTGTTTAGAATTTTATAATATTATAGAATTCTTGTATGAGTTCAGCAGACAGGCAGATGACCCGCCTGATGGAAAGCAGTTACCATTGCCTATGGACATTTCACAAAAGGTGCTGCCACTCTCTAAAGGGAGGTTGGTACCTGGCCACTAATCCCAGAACACAACTCAAGGTAGTTATGGCAGAATACTCTAGAGCAAGGGTGGTAACCATCTAGATGGGCAAGTATCCTACCACCTGACCGTGGGTTGTTTTGTCGCTTCTCACCCACCCAGCTGCAGAAAATTGTATTCATTCTCCATTCCTGCACCGATGCAAACAAGTGTAACTTGCTTAATTTAAGAATATACAATATATGTGTGTGTCAGTTTGGCTGAAAGATTATTATTATTATATCTGGCGAGATCATGGTCAATTGCAAACCTATACTACTATTAAAAAAATCACCTTTTTGTTGTGTTGCTGTTATAAATACCGGATTGTCACTGTTTAAAGTTTTATTCGTCATAACGTGGACTCTTGTTGGATAGCCTTTCCAAAGATCTGAATCCTAAAATGACAAATCACAAGCATTAATTATTTCCCAAACAATTTCGCAGTGTGAATTTTTATGATGTAAACTTGGAATGTGACATTTCGCCGTGCAGTTTTACTTTACAAAAAAATGAGTTAAATCTATCTTAAGTCGAGTCGCGGAGCAGGAAGAACTTCGTACAATTACCTCTTTACCTACTGCCAGTAGTCACAAACATGTTTGTATTAAGTGTGGTTTACATAAAATGTTTGAAAGAGAAAAAAATTACTAACTTATTAAATAAATTATTGTTTTTATGATAAATTATTTATTAAGATGTTATATTACTAACTCGGATGGAAATAAAATATGAAAATTCATAAATCAGAATCCGATTCTTCTGTATCGGAGTTTCTGCTTTCCAACAACGTCTCGCCTGTCACATTTATTATAAAAGAATCAACAGTTTTGTTTACATTATCATCAAGTATATCTAATTTCGATTCCTCTTTTTTAAGTGACTGATAGGTAAAAGGTTTACAATCCCTGAGGACGGCGGCCATTGCATCTGTGCGAGCGAGACTCATTATATTTACGCGGTAGTGACAGAGATAGGTAATAACAGGTCAACGTACGCAATTCTTCCTACTTTGCGCCCGGACTTTATATATTAATATGTGAAGCAAAAACTTTTCTTTGACAGATAAATTTTGCACACTTATTATCACTTATAGTTTATATAGAGAAGGAGCAGAATGATAATATTAATAAAAAATATGTTACACACTACCATGTATTTGACATACACACACATATAAACTCTTTTATTTTTAAACTGAAATTAACAGTGTAGACTTCGCAAAATCTGTGATATTAGAAGTTAATAGTATTTGGCAACAAAACCTTTGTTCAAACTTTTAATTTAAATTAATTACACTGGTTGGTAAAAAAAATATGAAAATTCACTCCTTGTAACTATTGTAATGTTTTTTATAATTTCAACACTTGTAAATATAAATAAAGAATTAAAAGCTTTGTACCACGTAAATTTTTTTGTAATTGATGTTTTAAATTAAGCGCTTTTTTTGCTTTACATACAAAATGCACATGGAATTATTATGACAATAGCTCACTTAATTGCTTCGAAAACATTTAAAATCATTAAAATTATATGTCTAATTAATTCATAAACTCATTCCAGTTAGTAGTTTTCTCCATTTTTATGTATTCTATTGTAATTTTGTGGCGAATGAAGTAACATATAATTCTGAGCATTTACCATTCATATCATTTCTCTATATATGCCAAAAGGGTAATAAAATGTGTTTCTACAGATGCAGGTGTGAATTGTGAATATTACTTTGCTTAAAGATTTGTGGAAAAGAAAATTAAATCTACTGACAGGATAAGAAAAAAGTTTTGCTCAAAAAAATATTCAGTTAGGAGCAAAATAATTATGAAAAAAAAATATATGTGATAGCAAGAAACAAATACCATGTCAAAATTCAGCATGTCAAATTCTATATATTTATCGAATTTTTATTTAAAGGAGGATTTGGTTGGTGACAAGTGTTATTATGGTCAAATTTCAACCACACAACCACTAGTTTATTATAAATTGTCACACTTTCCTTCACTTCCACTACGTGTGAACTGCACACACACACAATTTTTTAAATATATATTTTATGTATTAGGATAGGATATAACAAAAATCTTGGATGACCTCACCTCATAAAAATCCATAATTTGCTCAGTAGTATCATTTACAAATATGTTTATTATTGCGTCATACTTATAGCTGAAAAGATAACAAACATATTAAGTACATATTAAATATATATATGAAAATGCACCATGTGTCAAAACCAATATGATCCATAATAATTTTTAACCATTCTCCACCCCATACTTAAAAGGCCAGACTCCTGATTCTAATGACTTTGGGAGATAATTTTATCAGAAAACTTATTAGAAACATGTTATGCTTAATTGAGATCTCACTAATTATGCTCCACTCAATTATGTATTAAGTCCAACTTCAAATCTACTCTCTGTATAAACTAGTGTAAGTCGCGCCATCTATCTATGTAATATAATTTTCTAAATAGTAGAGTTTAATTAATTAAGGGCTAATTCAGTCCATTCCGATTCCAAAAACATTATTTTTGGATATTTTATGTCTGTCTGTCAATTATTGTTTTTTATTTTTTGGATGCATCTTGCAATCAGTCGGCGAGACTATGAGCAGATTTGTTGTGTGCTGTTTTGCATTTGGTGCAAGATCCCCATCAGGACCTTTCCACGGTTCGGCGGCGACAACTTAGATTGGCCGCCTCTTGAGTCTTCTTAAGGACTCCAGGATTGTGAGATGTACCGCTAGCTGGTTGGGATGGTTAAAAAGTCTATTATTTAATTTTATTTTTTTATTGCAGCAGTACAGTAGACAGGCAGACGGCCCGCTTGACGGAAGGTGGTTACCATTGCCTATGGACGTTTTAAACACCAAAGGTGCTACAAATGCACTGCTGCTCTCTTAAGGGAGACTGGAGCCTGTTCACTAATGCCAGAACACAATTCAAAGTTGTTATGGTGTCATACTTTAGACTAAGGGTGGTAACCATCCAGTAAGGCAAATGCCCTACCACCTGGCTATGGGTTGTTTTGTCGCATCTTATGACAAGCCACTCTGGCCGCAGGAAATTGTATTCTTTCTCCGGTCCTGCTTAGATAAAAAGGTTAGAGAATTGCATGAATACTACTGAGCAAATTTAAATATAACTCGACACAGAGCTAGCACATATTCCGGGGCATAACTTAGGATACTTCTTATCCCTATAAATGATAGTTAAGTTTCCATAGAATATACATATTAACTAAATAGATGGCGCTGAAATTCCACCCCCTCCCCGCTCCACCCTCCCCCCCTTTCTGAAATTCATGTATCAAACAAATAATTATATCTCTGTGGTGTCTTATTATAAAATTATTATAACTAATTCAAAACTTCTTTCCTAGGCTCAAAAACACATTTAAAGATTATATATAAATCGTAAGTGTATTCCTAAACACAAATCACACTTTGTTGTCATCGGAAGTGATATAACTTTGTTTATCAAACATACTTTTGTTTAACATTATCCATTCAAATATTGTTTGTGGACCCTAAATATTGGTTTCCTAACCCTAATAATTGGTCTAGTGGTTAGAAACAAAGCGCTTGTACATCCCTCAACTCAAATCACTATTAACTCATTCATGCGGCCAATAAAATTATTGTAGTAATGTAAGTAAATAAAAACAATACTCACCTATCATAAATAAAGTTTTTCTGACCTCTAGCATGGTATATAATAAATGTTAGAACACATGTTAAAGTGATTTGAAACATTTTAATGTTTTTAACATAATCAATTGCAAATAAGAAGCAATTCTATCAGTAATTCAGTAGTTATAGTGTAGGCTACAAATGTGTAACTCAGGAGTGATTGATTTAAAAGATGTAATTATTAATCTTTCAAAATTTGAAATCACTCTTTTAAATCATTGATTTTAAAAATACATCTTTAACTCACTACGTTAAGATTGATTTTAGTCACATGGAATGATGAAAACTAACAAATCAGATACTTGGATGTAGTTTGAGACAGTAGATACAGGATATTGTGAATTGAAATGAGACAACATGCGCACTCTGAGAAATATAATGATGATACACAGTAAATTAGACTCTCTTGCATTACTTTAAAGCTTAAAGCCGGTCAACTGAATGAATGATCTCATGCGAAACCAAAGATTTAAAAGAGTTAAAGATTTAAAAGAGTGATTTAATTCTTTCAAGGAAAAAGATTTATAAATCACTGATCTCATTAGGGATTTAGTTTGCGCATCGCTAGTGTAGGCGGTACCAACTACCAACTACCAGTCTCATAACAGTCAGTACAATTATTTTTTCTTAGAGATTTTTTGCGTTCTATTAATAGGTACGTATTGCAGTAGATGTCACTGTTCTCAAATTGAACACCAAATGAAAGAAAATAATATGTTTCGTTATATGCAGTTTTTTAATACTTGTTTAAGAAATATTTAATATATTTTTATGTGTTTGAAAGCCATGTCAGCTAATAAATATATTTTAAAGTGTGTAAATTCTATTTTTCACCTTTTTTCAAATTATAAAGCTCTTTTTAACTTTAATTACTGGATTTTTTATGAATTGTCGATTTACCAAAAACTTATTTCAAAGATGTCAATTATGTCAAAACCAAAAAGACATTCCGATCGATACGAGTTACATACATACATACATAACTTCACGCCAGGTCCCTTGCGGGGTAGGCACGAACAACAGAGCGCCACACAGGCTCATTCTTACACACCTCACTTGCTTCTTTGACATTCATAGCTCTTGTCATACACGATCGTCTGTTCTTAAGGCTCCTAACATCACCTTCTGCTAACACATGATCAATTTGATCATGGAAGGTGTGTCGTGGCCTTCCGCGACTTCTGCATCCATCCACTTTTGCATTGTATATCTGTTTAGTCATTCTTTCATTATACATTATTTCCACATGCCCGAACCACCGGAGCATTCCTTTCCTTACCTTCACCCCGACACTCTCTTTCAGACCAACTCTCTTTCTTACTTCGGTATTACGAACGTGGTCCGCGAGCGTCACTCCGCAGATTTTGCGCAGTGCTCGCATCTCGACCGCGTTTACTCTACTTTCATGCTCTCTATTCCATACCCAACTCTCGCTTCCATACGTGAGCGTAGGTACCAGAACCGCGTTGTGTATGGTAAGCTGGGCCTTCTGACTGAGGTTCTTAGCGCCTAGAAGTTTACCTAACGCTCCATTCACACTATTCCCCAAATTTACTCTTCTTTCTATGTCAGCGGTGTACCTGCCATCCCTGCTCAAAGCACATCCAAGATATACAAACTAATTCACTTGTTCCAGCATATCATCATCGACCATTATACTTGCATTCATTCTGGTTTCTTCTCTTTCAAACACCATAACCGATACGAGTTACACTCGTGAATGTATGTACTTTGTTTGTGTTTTGATTATTAGATAACATTGTTTGATTCCTGGACTCCGAAGACTTCGCTTATCACGTTTACTAGTAATCTGTGATCACGTTGGACTTACGCATGTACCCTGAACACCGATTTTCCTAACGATTTGTTCTCTGATGACTTGGATTATGGCTTCTTCTGAAAGAGGTTGCTGTGTGCCCAGATGTGGTCAAACTTGTAAGTAAATCATCGTAACGGCATCAGATTAGATGTGGATACAAACGATGTTATGATCATTCACATCACCCCCAGGGGGTGCCGCCCTAGACTCGTCTCCGTCCAGGAAGCGGTACAAGGGGATGCGTCCCTGGGGCCCCGAGCGACCACTGTCATATTGCCCCCTTTACTCCATGACAGTGGAGTCCCACCTTCTCCTCATCCTAGTATCCCTCATCATTACTCCTTCCCACATACCACTTCATATTCCTGGTTTCCCTACACGGGTTGTGTAGGTCGGGCAGCAGCCGCTACACTTAAAACCGTAACTCGCCTCATCAACAATGGAAAGTTTGGTAAGAATACTGGGTATGGCTAGGGCGTCGCGGCATAACGACGCGCAGGCACATCGCCTTACACCTGCGATAAGTGGGCAAGGGCTACCGTGCCAAGGGCGGGCACCGCTAACGACGCGAGTCCACACTCAGTTTAGGAAACTCCGCTTCGCGACGTGGAATATTGGTACGCTGACCGGACGCGCAAGGGAGTTGGCCGAAGTACTCTCCAGGCGGAGGGTGGCCGTGGCGTTCCTGCAGGAGACTCGGTGGAAAGGCTGCAGATCCCGGTTCATTAGGAATGGCTACAAGCTGATCTATACCGGTGCCCCTGGTGGGGAAAACGGGGTTGCTGTAGTACTCTCCGAGGAGTTCCAGAACAACATCCTAGAGGTGAAACGCTTCAGCGACCGGATTATGGTCGTGTAGGTTCTTATTGAAGGGGTTGTGACCCATTTGATAAGTGCCTACACGCCACAGGCTGGTTGTAGCGACACTGATAGAATGAGGTTCTGGGATCAGATCGGTGATGTATTGCGTGGCATCCCGTTATCACAGGGGGTGGTTTTGGGTGGTGATCTGAACGGTCATGTGGGTGAGAGGTGGGAGGAATTTGAACGTGTTCACGGTGGCTTTGGATACGGAAGCCGCAACGCAGAAGGGGAGGATATCCTCTGAATGTGTGCGGCTGCCGATCTTGCCATCGAGAACACGTATTTCAAAAAGAAATCCGAACACTTAATCACCTACAAGAGCGGGAGGCATGCTACCCAGATCGACTACCTACTCACCAGGAGACACCACATCGGCAAAGTAGCCAACTGCAAGGTCATACCCGGAGAGAGTCTCACCGCACAACACCGTCTCCTTGTTATGGACCTCTGCGTTAAACCCAAAGACAAACCCGTTGAGCATTGTCGACGCCAAATTAGATGGTGGCTGCTTGATGAAGGCAAATCCCAGGAGTTCGCTTCAGCATCCGTCGAGATGTGTGTCGGAGCTGACAGCGAATTAGTCCAGAGCCACAGGGATAAGATCCAAGCTGCCATTACTAAAGCGGCGAACGTAGTGCTGGGTGTGTCTAAGGGTGGTCGCAAGTGTAACAAGGAGACTTGGTGGTGGAACGACACAGTCCAGAGGGAGGTTAGGGTGAAGAAAACCCTCTTTAAAAAGTGGCAAGCGTCTAGATCTCCTGAAGATCGCGATGCATACAGGGCCGCAAAACGTGCCACTAAAAGAGCTGTAGCCAGAGCCAGACGAGACCACTTTCGATCGTTGTACGATAAGTTGGAATCGTCTGAGGGGCAGAAGCTCATTTATAAGTCGGCACGTTCAAGGATCAAAGCGGCACAGGACATTTCCAAGTGCCGCTGTGTTAAAGATCCTGGCGGCAACCTGTTATGCGAGGACCTCGCGGTGAAGGAGAGATGGCGTTCTTACTTACACGAACTGATGAATAAGCAGCACAAAGAAGTACAGCCACCGAACCTCCCTCCGAATCAAGGACTAGTGCCACCGATAACGCCTGATGAAGTCCATAGGGCTCTTCGCCGCATGAGGAATCGGAAAGCTGTCGGAGCCGATGGAGTCCCCATCGAAGCCTGGAAGGCGATGGGTCCTCGTGGTGTGGGCATTTTAACAAACCTTTTTAACCGCATACTCCTCACCGGAAACATCCCGAGCCAATGGAGACTGTGTGTTATCACTCCAGTCTTCAAAGGTAAGGGATCGGTGCAGGAGTGCGAAAACTACCGCGGAATAAAGGTAATGTCCCACACCATGAAGCTCTTTGAGCGCATAATCGACTCTCGGATCCGGTAAGAGTGCATTGTCTCGGGATGTCAATATGGGTTTCGTCCTGGGCATGGAACCATGGACCCTGTTTTTGCCCTAAGGATCATCATGGAGAAATACAGGACGAAGAATACGCCTCTGCATTTCCTGTTACTGGATCTGCAGAAGGCCTTCGACTGTGTTCCTCGCGTGATGATCTGGTGGGCACTGAGGTCCAAAAGGGTGCCAGAAACCTATATTGACGTTATCCGGGATATGTACCGTGATTCCGATTCCATAGTTCGGACCGCTGTTGGCGACACCACACCCTTCCCAATTACAGTAGGCGTGCACCAGGGATCGGTCCTTAGTCCGTTTCTGCTCAGCGTGATATTAGACGAAGTGTCGAACAGCATCAGGGATGCGCATGAGCAACCTCCATGGTTGCTCATGTATGCTGACGATATCGCGCTGGCAGATTCGGACAGGGGGCGCCTGGTGGGACGTGTAAATGCGTGGAAGAGATCGCTAGAGAACGGCGGTTTGAAACTAAATTTGGCGAAGACTGAGTACTTGGCCTGCAACACTACAGATCCCACATCCGTGCGCATAAGCGAAGACACGGTCGAGCGCAAGGATCAGTTTAAGTACTTGGGATCTGTCCTTAGTGCGTCCGGGGATATCGAACTCGACGTCAAGGCCCGTATCACAGCAGCTTGGGCCAAGTGACGTGAGGTGACAGGTGTCATTTGTGACCCCAAAATGCCGGTCAAATTAAAAGGACAGGTCTATAAATCCATCATTAGACCTGTCCTTTTGTATGGCAGTGAAGCGTGGCCAGTACTTGAGCGACACAAGCAAGAGCTGCGTGTCACGGAGATGAATATGCTGCGATGGATGTGTGGAGTGACGCGGAAAGACCGGGTCAGGAACTCCCACATCCGCGGCAGTTTTCATGTCCGTGACATAGCAGACAAACTGTAAGAGTGTCGCTTACGCTGGTACGGCCATGTTTTACGCAGACCGGCTTTATGTGGGGAACAAATGTCTAGCCATGCCACCTCCGCCAGGTCCCGGTCGAAGGGGAAGGCCCAAGAAATGCTGGCTTGACGTCGTGAAGGATGACATGCGTGCCAATGGTCTCAAAACGGGGGATGCTGAAGACCACGCGAAGTGGAGTAGAAAAAGTAGGAAAGCGGGCCCTGGGCGTCGGAGTGAATACTCCGAACGCAACCGGTATTTAACGCTCGGATGATGATGATGACAAATGATGTTATGAAAATGTATGCCTTTGAATATTTTAATAAAAGGAAACATAATAAATCACGCTACCTCTAAATTGTTGTTTTATTTACTAACAAATAAACATTTTTTGAAAGGCTTTTGGGAATTGCAGGAGTTAAATTATTAACTCCCGCAATTTCCAAAAGTCTAATATAAAAATCAAAATAATACTAGACCCCCTGGACGGTTTTTGCCGTTGAATAGTGTCGTACACCGATAGAGTGCGTTAGTATATACATTATGACTGTTGACTCTATACCAGTATAAATATATAGTACTGTGTGGTAGGTACTCTTTTATCAGTAGTATATATTCACTTCACTCCTCTGTGATTCATGATCGAGGAAAGGGGGAAAACCTTGTCAGTTGACATTGTTGATTTTAGTATTGCAAATTACAAAATTTTCGAAACTTCAGACAGGGTCTCCAGATTGAATTCACGAAAATCCAGGCTCCCCAAAAATCACCTTAAAATGATACGATACTGTGTCAGAAACTCTTCATAGATATCATTGGATGAAAAAAATCGGCCAAGTATGCAAACGTTTGTTATTCCAACTTCAGAAAATGAGAAGGTTCTCCATGTCAGTTAAACTAAATTAAAACCAAAGGTGACATATAATCAACGATGTGACTATTTGTACGGGTACTGGATGAATAAATTGTATTTATTCGTACAGCTATTAATTTTTTTTAAATTAAGAATAAATTGGATGATTAGCTTGTTTTTTAATTAGGTTAGGTTTTTTTTAATGACATGTTTTAAAGAATTATTGAAAACATGAAAATAAAAATAAATAAATAAATTCTAAAATGAGGGTGGGGTATAGATACACGGCACATTTATTTATTATGAACAAATCCGAACATTTTTATTACAGGTTAGAATGGTTATTTTTTTTATAACCACCCAAAAATATTTTTCCGACACATACATGATTAGTCCCTATGTGTACTGGCGCAGTACATTACGGAACAAGATCTGCTTATACGTTACTACAAAGTATACGCGAGTATTTGCGTACTGCTCTTGTATGGATTGGAAGAACTTCGTAAAATATTTATTTTAAATCTTTAATTAGGTTAGGTTAGGTTTTTTTTTAATATCCTCTCTCCGGACGAACGAGGTTATCCGGGCTTAGTACCCGTATTAATAATTATAAATTGTTCGTACGGTAACCGTATTAATAATTATAAATTGTTCGTACAGTAGCCGTATTAATAGACTCGGCCTATAATCAATGCCAATGCAATTATTGTATTCAGAGTTGTTTGAGAATTTCATGATAGGTCGACTTACTTAATGACATTTTGAGTAAGGCTGAGGCTAAAATACTTTCTCAATTTCCTCGCACTGAAGCTGTCCCCCAAAAATAATTGTCTAGGACCTCATCCGCAAAATAAACCTAATAAATTTAGAATTTGGGGACCCTGACCACACTTTACATTAATATGTAACAGGGGTTTTTGGTGGGAACTGAAAGGAGACGTTGTGCTGTGCAATTTTATTTTCTAAAAATATGTATAATTACTCTAAAATGAACAATAGTTGCAGGATATTGATAGTTTTTGAGTAGAAATTATGTGTTTTTGTGAGAAATGTGAACTGTATAGTCAGATGTGATCTTTCGAGTTTTCACAAGAACTCCATTGAATGGCGTCGGTTGTAGACTGCAATACAACTGCGTTACTCTACGAAGACCTATTAAATAACATGTTTCCGACTGAAAGACTTTGATTCTATGGTCATGAATAAATTAATAAAAAAAATATAGTAATAATAACAAAGCATATTATATTAGAAATTAGATGTTTTTACATGTTTTAAGTGGTCACACATTACAGGGTGCATCCATCAGCCGCGGCTGTCGGATGCATCCGAAAATGTGCAACCAACATACTCTTCAGATTACTTTACGACGTCCAAACGTTCACGTCACGTACGCGACTCAAAACTTAAATGTGCATTTTTTTATTTTTTTTTGAGGCGAGGGAAAATGACTAACTGATTTACGCACTCTCTGGGCCGTCACTAGGAAACG
The DNA here is from genome assembly GCA_012273795.1 of Dendrolimus punctatus. Classification (NCBI taxonomy): domain Eukaryota; kingdom Metazoa; phylum Arthropoda; class Insecta; order Lepidoptera; family Lasiocampidae; genus Dendrolimus; species Dendrolimus punctatus. Next base: position 25,444,025 of record CM022527.1, read on the forward strand.
GCACGAATCCACGGGGGGCGGTAACGCTAGCAATTGTATGCTTTATTTTGCGTTCCATCCGCTATGGACTACACAGAGGAGTGTGGAGACTCCGAGCGATGCTGCACGGGCGAGCAACCTCAATACCCACTAAAAACCCCCTCTTCCCTGAGGACCCTGCGCTTTTGTGTGTTGGAAAGACTGAGATATAGAACATAGTTACGCAACAGTCGATCCAGCACAATAAAGTACTTGAAGTGTGCCCGGGGAGAACACACTCCACTTCGAGACGGGGGTAGTTGTTAAATCCCTTGCTTTACCTAGTAGCTAAGGGCCCCCTCGTTCCGGAACCTAACTCAGGGAGGGAAGTAATGCGCGTACCTGCCTCTCCGGGTGCCGGCTGAAGGCCGGTGACCTCGAGAAGAGACCGTAGTACGCGCCGAAGGACTTCGCTCCCTATCCCTTTCTGCGGCCTCTTTGAGAGACATTACTGCCTCACAAAAAGTAACCGCAGCATCCCAGCGGTCGTCGTCCTGCAACATGGCCGTTACCAAGTGGCCGAGCGATCTGACGGCTCCTACGTGTGTCTCGAGTTCGAACCGCTGCGGCGCCCAGGCAGCGCACTCGACAAGCGCATGAAACGCCGTATCGGGTGCGCCACACTGTCGGCAATCCGGAGAAGGCAAGCAGCCCACAATGCGAAACAGATACTGATCGAAACAACCGTGTCCGGTCAGTATCTGTGTCGTCCTGAAGGTCAGGGTTCCACTGGTGCGGTTGACCCATTCCTCCAGCTGTGGCCTGATTGCATCCACCGTAAAGCCGCCGGCCGCAGGGTGTTCGAGGTCACGAGATCAGTCGACGAGGCAGCAAGCGGTTTCCCACTTCCTGACCGTCTCTATCTCGACTTGACAGAAGGTCAGTCCTCTAGCTAGGGCATCCTGCTGGGTACGATGAACCCTGGACAGGACGTCTGCCGGGAGAGGCCAGGGCAGCTCGCCTGCCAAGAGTGTCGCCGCCGTCCAAGACACTGTACGATACCCCCGTATGGTTCTCACGGCGAAACTTAAATGTGCATACTTCTACATCAATGAACTTTGCTTACCCAGATACGTCGTATATGTCGTAAGCCACGCCACTCAGCTCCGTTCGTCAGATGTGATTTATTTTATGTACACAGATTTAAATGTCACTACACAGAGTACTAGTGTATGAGGCTATAGGGTCTAGAGATTAGATTTATTTATAAATTTTAATTTGCCGTCCTCTGAATTGGCGGCGTGGAGCTCGAGCCCCGGCTTCCCCCCCCCCCCCCCCCCCTTCTTTGATTTGGCCCTGCTGTTATGATTATTGTACACAGACATGTTAGCACTTAATTTTTATTAGAAATTTTAAGCTATGTTGAATATTTTATGGCATTTCTTGTAAGTATTTTGCGGTGGCTATTTTTATCTGTCTAGATCAAATAGACACCGCAAAATATTCCCGTAATAGGTAAATCTGTAATCTTGAGACCCTGACTATAAGATACTCTAATAAGCCCTTCGTGAAAAATGTTCAATAACCAGTTGTTGGAACAAAATTATTAGATTTTTTTTTTCAAGGGCAACAAAATCGTTTATAGTGCTGTTTAAAATTAGAATACTGAAATATTGTCGGTTGCAATGTTTTGAATAGTAATATATATAATTTTTACCGTATAAGCTCTTTTTGCGAAGTATGTCCCAATGAGATATAGACACTTTAAAGGGGTCTATACTCAGTCCTACATTAGAGTCCGCCGCGTAATGCAGGACCGGAGTGTTGTTGTATTGCATTGTGTCCGATAGCACCGAACACATCGACAAAACTTATGAATAGAATAGCTCATGAGTCCTGCAAACTCCGCTTTGCATGACTGCAACGCAGTACCATGAATGGCCTTGTGTTGAAGTTCAGCATGCGTGGCTGACGGATGCTTAGAATATCCACACATCCTAAGTCGCGACCCACGGATGGGCGAGGCATACAACTTATCTGTATAAGGAAAGTCCATTGAATTGTTCACATTATAAGTTGTAAGTCATCGTTTTAAGCGTTCGGACGTCCTAAAGCCATCTGGAAAGTGTATAATGATTCTAGTGTGCATATTGTTCAGACGCATCAAACGGATGCATCCGATAGTCGTGTCAAAGTATGTGTAAGAACCTTTATACAGTTGACACAGTGCGTTCATGTTGGCAACATTGATAATTGATAAATAAATTGAAAATGGCGTCGTTTAGCCGACCAAATGAATCAAACATTACATTTTTCAATTAAACTTACATTAGCAACACATGATTAAGGTGCAGATTTTTAACTACTAATTTTGCAGTCGTACTCATTGTGTTTCAATAACGACGTGATCAAAGAAACTGTTGTGTTCGCGTGAAAAGCGAAATGGTTCTTGTGTCTGTGTGATATCAGGATTGTGTTTACATGAGTTCGGCGCGGATCTCTTGGTTAAAATGCTGTCGACAGTGGAGGAGACACGAGGGTACGACTTCCAGGACCCGGAGAATGCTGAAAAATGGCGTGGGTTATTAGTGAACTCGTTGCGAAAGGTGCGTACTTCAATATTTGTATGTCCCTTATATCTTTACGAAATATTAATAATTTTATGATATTAAACATTCGTTATAATCTGTAAAAGTGGCTAAACCCTTCCGAGTAAAGAATAAGCTTGTATATTTATATAAAATTACGTCCAGATGTTTGTATTTTGGCGTGAACGTAATTACATGTATGTCAAGGTTCTTGATAAGTTATCACTTGTATATGCATAATCATTACGAAAATCCATTGTATATGATATTACCTTGCATTTAGCGACTTATGTTGCTGCTTAGTCTTTTTTTGTCTTCATAAAATATTTCTGTTTAAAACCTTTTCAATTTTTTTACCTGTTCTGAGATATCGAGCAATACAAAATATGCCTTATTCAGTACTAAAATATGTAATAACAAGATAAATATATATAATCAAATTTAGTTTTTTGTGTACTTTATTCTGAGTTTAAAGTAGAACAATATTATTTATTCTATAACTATAATCTTGCTTTTGAAAAGTAAAAAACCTATCAAAGCTAACAATCAACCTGACTGATAATAGTTAAAAAGCTGGTTCCTACTTGGGCAACAGACTAGTATACAGAACTAATAATCAAGCATTGCGAGTCTTCTGAGCACTTATGCATTTTTTTTCTTAAACAACTTCAACATGATACTTACATGCCACCACCATACTGATCATGATATCGAGGTAATAACTATGTCATATTAACAAAAACAAGTATATGGCCACATCTACAGTTGTTTACTCATTTAAAAGTTAAGAATTATGTTAAGCTGAAATCACAATTCAATGATTAAAATTTCCAGCATTAACACGGTCATAACAGTAATATTGAAAAGAAAAATAATTAGTCACATGAAGGGGGATTTACCCTAGTGTATGTTTTACCAAAATGTTTAGTTTTCAAGTTATCAATTTGTTAGTGATTTTAGGGAAATTTATCTTAGATATTTAGTATTTGTGATTTCTATTTCATTACAAATTACAACTTACTCTTCAACAACTTATATATGTTCTCATAGTTTAAGTGAATTGTAAAAATTCTTTTATGAGAAATAAAGTTCTTTAACCTGACATTTTGAGCAAATCAGCCAAAAAGATCATTGGGCATTTTGTTTGGACATATGACCCATGGCGTACACAAACAAAATAGGGCAACATATGTAGATAAATTTACCTGCTACTCAGTGATATGGGTCGCATTCTTGCAGGCCCTGGGAAAATTGAGATTTTTTAAATTTGTTATCATTATAATATTTTTAAAGCATTTTTGTAATTAATTATGCAAAAACTATTGGATCAATTTTGAAAATATTTTAAACTGAAATTGTTTTAGACAATATCTGTTTAAATTTCAAAGAATAAGAGAAACACAAGTGTTAACGCACAGATCGAAACGAGGAATGATGTATGACTCAGAGGCGGTGCGAGGCGGTCCAAGCAAATACTTTACACACATACTGTTAAATAACAATTTCTGCCGGTCTCACATAAATATATATATATATATATATATATATATATATATATATATATATATATCTATATATATATATATATATATATATATATATATATATATATATATAGAAAAGTGGGATTTTATACTTCAAAGTAAAATTAGTTTGGTCTCTGTATTTAAAAAAAAAGTGGGTCAAAAATACCCAATGGCCTTTACAATCTTAAATAATAAATGGCAAATTCATAGATTAATGTATTTAAAAACTGGGCATGAATCTAAGCTTTTATAAAAATACAAAAGTTACCATCATAGGCCATTTTGTTATCTTTAATGGGCCTTCATACTGAGTTGGAAAATTTCAAAGATTATAAAAATAAAATAATTTGTTCAAAACATTAAAATTGTGTTATTTTATCTTTCTTAAAGTTGATTATTCATCAAAAATAGTTGTAATCTTGCAGATTAAGTAAACATTTTCATTTTTTTCAATACTATGTTTTCAGCACACTTTTTGTGAAAATAATAACTATACATTGAGCTGTAGGTGTTAACCTTTTTTTATATGAATATCATGACTCAATAATATTAAAGTCTCTTACTTACACACAGTTATTAGGTCCTAGGATAGTCTGTGGCATTACTTTTATGTTCCAGTAGCTTCTGTCTACAACATCTGTGTGGAATAGTCAAAAGAAACCCTCTGATTTTGAAACATTCTTCATTGGCTCTGCTCCTATTTGTCGTAGTATGTTGATATATAGCCTATAGCCTTCCTAGATAAACGTGCTATATAACACTGGAAAGAATGTTTCAATTCAGATCAGTAGTACCTGAGATTAGTGTGTTCAAGCAAACAAACAAACTCTTCTTTAGTTTTACATATTAGTATAGGATTGTACTTGTATCTTTTTTTTCTTCACTAATATTATAAACGACACAGATCAGAGAATTTGGGGGTGGGGCTCGCCATGTGGCAGCTAATAGTGGTTGCTTGGGAATATTCCATACAAACTGAATCTGCCAATGGTCCGTTTCTACACCCACCCATTTATTGTTTTAGATCAGCCATCTGGTCCTTAAAGTGTTGCTGATATTTTTTCTTGACAAGAAATTTGTTTAGGCAATTATTAGTTAATAAAATGTGTATTATTATTAAGTGTAAAATGAAAGAAATTAATATAGTGGATAAACTAATTTACTTCAATCAACAATATTTTACATTATTAATTATTACCGAAATTATCATTAAAAATATTAAAAAACATATCGAGAGCTTCATTGGGCTTCATAACAAATAGGTGTTCAGACAAAAGTGCAGTGTTACACAAGGGACAAAATTATGAATAAAACAAAACTAGTTGATTATATAAGGTTGAAATTTGGAATACCCATCTATTTAGGTACACTTGCATGCCGGGAAGACTTTCTAAATTGTAACATGCATAGATTTTAGTAAACAACAACAAAATGACACTTTTTCATATACCCTCATTTGAAAGAAAGAAAGAAAATAATGTTTATTTAGTGTTATTTAAAATTATTAAAGTATAAATAAACAGTTTAGTAAAAGCCAAAAACTTACTAACTCTAAACAGGCCCTAATTCAGCAAATGCTGTTTTGCGTTAGTGCCATGCAGTAGAGTCACCTTCACAGAAGAAACATATAGATAAATAACTAATGAACATTTCGTCGTCGTCGTCAGCCATTCACAGTCCACTGCTGGACGTAGGCCTCCCCAAGACGGCGCCACTAATACCTATGCGCTGCCTTTCTCATCCAGCGCCTACTTGCGACCTTACGTAGGTCGTCAGTCCATCGGGCTGGAGGGCGTCCGACACTACATTTATCGAGACGCGGTCTCCACTCCAGGACTCGTCTGCTCCAATGGCAATCGGTCCTGCGACAGACGTGACCGGCCCACTGCCACTTCAACTTGCTAATTTTGCGAGCTATGTCAGTTACTTTGGTTCTCTTATGGATATCCTCATTTCTAATTTTATCCATAAGAGAAACACCCAACATAGCTCACTCCATAGCCCATTGATGAACATTTAATATTTTAATATTATTTATAATAATTAGAGCACCATGAAACAAAGAATACACACATTTTGCAAAATTTAATATAAGTACATAATATGTTATGAAATAATTATTGTTATGAAGCCCTCGATATATGTTTAATAAAATACTAAACTATTAACTACAATGAAAGAAACTTCCCTTATATACCTATAGGTAATCCTAAGACTATAAGAAGACCTTAGGCCATCAAAGTTAATGGGTAACGTTCTCCAAAAGCTGACTAGTTTATCTCACTGGATCTACTCTCCTGAACTGTATCTATGTAGCATTCAAAAGGTGAAAGAATTTTTAAATGGGTCCAGTAGTTTTTGAGTTTATTCCCTACAAACATACAAAAATACAAATATTTCCTCTTTATAGTATTAGTATAGATTTCTGTGGGTAGCAATTATATTTATTTCAAAAATGTATCCTCATCTCATACAAGGCAAGTTAATAAATAATATTCTATGCCTGTATCAAATATTTTTTTGAAAGAGCCACGGTCAGAATTCAAAGAACTGTATGCTGAGCCACAGTTTGTTGACGACTGTGTTAGGGGGGTGACATAGGGAAGTTGCGATAGAGGACTTCCCTACCCGCCATTATGCCGTCGAGATGGTCGCGCGACGTATTCCGCGCGCGGTCGCCTCTGCTCCCGTGGGGCGCGTTACAAGCTTACCTACGCTTTAAGAGAGATGACGATGCCGGGGGACAAAAAGTAGTTTCCCAGCATGAGGCCGATGCGTTACTGCGTGCCACAGCCAGCGGAGGGGCTGAGCCATATACCCATTGTCCTGGGCGAAGGATAAAATACCGAGAGGTTTTTGTGGGTATCCCTCTTTCCTAACATCTGTAGTTTTGTCTAGAGGTGCTAGTGCCACCTCAACCTGGCGAAACGCATGCACAGGCTGCGATTTTCCCCCTACGCGCGGCTGATGGCCCTCAATCGGGTTTCCTATCCTAGAAAAAGGGGGAGGGGGTAGTAAAAGCGGGAGTTTCCGCCTGTAGGTGATATGATACAACTCTGCCTTCCGGGGTGTACCAAGTTCCGTGCACGCGGCGTCATGGTATAGTAGCTTTGTACTAAATCCCATGGCGTTCCAAAAGTGCGGTAAAGAAGCGCAGGTTTAGGTTTAGTAGGTAGTTTGGTCGCATTCCCCCCCCCCCCCCCGCACAATCGAGAAGGTGACATTATACGCTGCCTTTGGCCTTTCCCCGTAACTATGGCCAGAGGGTGTTGTAACACAAGAAAAGGAATTCCCCAGCAATGAAGAAGAAGGAAGAGTCATTGCAATTCTCACTCATCTACAAAACACGATTAGGTCATGTCTAATAAATATATATTCTATTCTATTCTAACACTTTGACACTGATATTCTGTGAGAGTGTGGTATTCCACAAATTGGACTACCTGCCTTTAAGAGGTGTATTCAAGATAATGATTCAAGCATGGCTCTACTAGTTTAGGTGAAAGAGCTGTAAACAATTATTTCAATAAAAAATTATTTGAACAGTATTTGTTGAGTAGTTTTTGAGATATGGGGCAAAATATCATATTTTTTTTATTTCTTGGTTTTATTGAATGGACCACTTGATGGTAGGTGGTTACCGTCGCCCATGGACATTTCCAATGATAAGGGGGCCGATGCGTTACTTACCTCGTTGAGACTAAGTATCTGTTTAACAGAGTCAAAGAGCCCCATATTGTAGTGTTCTGGAAAAACCGCGGGAGGGAGTTCATTCCATAGCTTGCACACATATGGTATGAAAGAACGGGTGCCATGAGTAGTGGAGGACTTCCAAGTGTGGACACTTGGAAGTGTGCATGAACTCCCAATCGTCAAGGAGTGGTGCAATGATAGAATGGTGATGTAGGCACAAAATCAAATATAGTAATAAATAGTTCATCAGAGCTCTCTCCGGTCTACAGACATTAGAACACGCTTAGAGGGCTAGAGTCTCTTCTAAAGCTGAGAGACTAAATCGTCTGTATATAAAATATATTATATATAATGTCAGCCCATAAATGTCACACTGCTGGGATCGGGCCTCCCATTATAGGGGGAACAGACAGTATACCCGCCACGCTTGTCCAAGGCGGCTTGGCAGGTTTGACACATCAGTTATCTCGATGTGCAGGTTGCATCACGATGTTTTCCTTCACCGTTTTTAGCACGTGATAATTGTAACAATAAGCACATTAGATCAGAAAACTGACTAAGAGGTGCATGGGTTCCGGTCAGCATCGAACCCGCGCCCTTCGATTTAGGGGCGCGTGCGCTAACCATTACGCTACCACGACTTATATAAAATATATTGTTACGAATTTGTAGGATGCAAATTCGAAAATGCCATTGAAATTACCACAAAGTTCATTAGAAGAACAGACACGTAATTCAAAGTTCTTACAATTATAGCTGAGTAAAAAAATCGCGCAAAGTTCGTTATAAGATACTCGCTCCGAAAGTGTACTAGGTGACGCCTCGTTCGCAGTCATAACACGACTCGCGCATTTTGTGACTGACCGACCCTTATCCTTTTGTAAATTAGACATGGCCTCCTAGCAACCTGCTGCCCACTGGTTCTTTAAATTGTTAACTGGTCAGCTTAATGGCTTCCAAGAATTCGCATGAAATATCAATAGAGGAAATAAGGATTTAGGATGTCATACGGCGGTGAGAATAAAGAGATAAGCGCGAACAATAGATCACTCAAATTCAAAGGGGTAATACTAATAAGACACCTGCAAAGGATTAGTATCGGCTGACAACAATATATAATTTGTGTGACGCGGAAAGACCGGGTCAGGAACTCCCGCATCCGCGGCAGTGTTCATGTCCGTGACATAGCAGACAAACTGCAAGAGTGTCGCTTACGCTGGTACGGCCATGTTTTACGCAGACCGGCTAATTACGTGGGGAACAAATGTCTAGCCATGCCACCTCCGCCAGGTCCCGGTCGAAGGGGAAGGCCCAAGAAATGCTGGCTTGACGTCGTGAAGGATGACATGCGTGCCAATGGTCTCAAAACGGGGGATGCTGAAGACCGCGCGAAGTGGAGTAGAAAAAGTAGGAAAGCGGACCCTGGGCGTCGGAGTGAACGCTCCGAACGCAACCGGGATTTAACGCTCGGATGATGATGATGATGACAACAATATATAATTTCTCTTTAATGATTCCATAGTTAATAATCGAAAATAAGGAACATTCCATACCTACAATGAAACCTTTCTTGTGGGAGAACTGTCAAGCACTTACCCAATTGATTTTAATTTGTCTTTGGTTTATGCTTTAAAATTAAGGGTAAACTATAAAGCACGGGGTCTTTCAGTCCGGATTCCTTTCTTCCATTATAATACCAGACAATTGTTACAGGTCCTGGAGCAAGTACACCCCACCCTCAGTGCAGAAGAAAGCGCTCTGCAATATGTCGAGTCTCTCTGTCTACGACTCCTCGCGATGCTCTGTGCTGTACCCACTCCTCTTACAGTTCAAGTAAGTAGATTACAATAGATAGTTTTTTAAAAGGTCAGGCCACAAACTTCAACTTGGCGGACTCATGGCATGCTTCATAAAAATAAAATGGAAACAGCCTTTCTTTTTCTTGTTTTACACATGTAGTTTTTTTTTATTATTATATACATTTAATTTTTTCAAGTGTCTACTTTTTAGGATGTAGGCCTCCTTGAAATTAATTTTGTTTTGGGCGGTTTTGTTTCATACAAATGATTTAATATTTTAGTTTTTGTTGCGCTTAGTTGTCGCTCACGGTGATGAGACTGTGGCCGGGCCGTTATATTTTCGTCATGTCTGTGTGTTTTTGTATATTGCAGAAATTTTTCTCGGAAACTACTGGTTGTATATATTAAATTTGACAATAAAAGGTAATTGATATAATAAAATTGTCATAAATAATGTTTTAAATGTTGTTTGTTTGTGTTGCATAACCAAACGACTCAAACCATGGACGTTTGTCACCTTCAGTAATCCGTTCATAGTGGAGCGGCTACGTATTTTCCAGATTTATTTTTCTATAAAGTCATCTGAATAGACTCGCAAAAGTCCAGCACTGACAGGCTCTGCGGTTGAGTGAGCTAAGCCTTTGCAGGCCGACCTTTCTACAACGCAGAGGTTCCGGGTGCGATTCCTGGCATGATAAACTTTGTAAACGAACTCTCCGTTATTTGCTATGGTCTGGGTGTCTGAAATCAGCCCAGAGAGGTCCGTTGTATATTATCCATAATACAAAGGACTTTTTAATTTGGGGAATTACAATCTGTGTATTTGTCTGCCAATTATTTATTTATTACTGTCCGAGTTCACTCGGATCAGACGCCTTTGACCGAGTGCACTCTGATTTTCCTGGCAATGGATGAGGCCACTGCCTGCCGGGGCCTCGAGGATTCGCGAATTAGTTTGTTTCTTTACTTGAACGCGCTAAGACCCACAGGAGCGGAGCACCAATGAAGAATGTTTCAAAATCGGGGTTTTTTTCTTTGGAGAGCTGCTGCGTGCGCTGCGTAAACGGTTAAAGTTTCGCAAAAATAAAAAATACGCCGACGAAGTTGTGAGCAGAAGCCAGTCAATAATAAATGTTTCGTATTGAATTCCATATTTGTACCTTTGTGTACAAAGAACCTATGTCAGTATAGGTCAGCAGCATGCATGATGCAGCATGAATTTTAAAAACTACGGACATTTGACCATCGTGAAATGGATCTTATAAAGTTAGGGGCCAGATCTGACTGCGTTTAGTCGCATAGTGTATATGCGACCTAAATTCAATGTCGTTTTGTATAGGATGTGGAGGAGCGCGTCGCGCGCACCTTTCCGACGCCGCTGGACAAGTGGGCATTGGCAGACGCACGCGACGCCACCGCGTCGCGACGGAAACGCACCATGCTACCACAGGACAAGCTGCATCACATGCTTCAAAAGGTAGATAGATAGATAGATAACTCTTTATTATACACCAATACAAACATGAACTTAAGACTAAAATTATATCTAGTTATGTACAAAGGGCGGTCTTATCGCTAAAAAGCGATCTCTTCCAGACAACCCCAGAAATGAAATTATATGATAATGGCGATGGTGGTATACGTAACATATAGTACAAACTACTTACATTTTAATAATAAATACATAAATTATATATACATAAATATATGGATAAATTTTATATATTACATAGATATATACTTAATATGGTATGTCATACAAATACAGATCTACAAAATATATAAATATTTATAAGTGAATTTAAATATCATATTCCAAAGACAGATAGGTATAACAGGTAGGTAGGTAGGTAGGTATAGGTATAACATAGGTAAAGGTATCAACATCCTTTAAATTAGGTATACTAATTTTATAAAATTACCTATCATAATGGGAAAAATTGACAATATTATAACTTTATAAGTGAACAACTTTCGTTTTATAATTTTAACTAAATAAGCACATAAGAATAGTAATTCTTGCTAATAGTCATAAGTTTGGGGACTTGGTTTAGTTGCCCCGGGGGCGATGTTTTTTTTTTTTTTTTTTTTAACATGGGGAAATGCGTTGCCGCACCGTCAGCCGCACGGGGGATCATGCGCGGCCGGTGTGTGGGGCTCCCCGACGCCGGTTCAATACGACCGGCGCCGGTATACCCACTAAAACCCCATGGGAGCCTTCCTTCCGCCTAGCGCCGGGGTCGCGGTACATGCGTGAGCTTAACCCGCAACCCCGGCAGCGGCCGGCCGCCTCGTAAACAGAGGCGGCCTCTCCTGTGTGCGGGCCGGGGAATGACGTTTCCCCGGCCCTGAGAGGGACGCGCGGCTGCCTCTCGCGCCCTCTCGCGGCATTAGTGCGGGCGGAGGTCTATGTGGATCCCCCAGACCTCGACGCCCGCTGCCGCCGGGAGGGGGAGGCTGCGAGGATTACTCCTGCGCCATCACCCCTCCCTCTCCTTCCTCCTTCCCCCGCCGCCTCGCGCACTCAGCAGCGTCAGCGGCGGGGGGGCCTCGCGATAGGGGGGAGGGGGAGGCTGCGAAGGATTGCTCCTGCGCCAACACCCCTCCCCCCTCTCCTTCCTCCCCTTTTCCCCGCCGCCTCGCGCACACAGCAGCGTCGGCGGACGGAGCGGGGGAGGGTAGGTCGCCGGTCAGGCCGGCGGTGGTGGGGTGGACATCACCACCGCCATCCTCGACGGCCAGCGGAGAAAATCTCGACGCTGGCGGTCGCAACGGAAGGGATGGGTGTTTGGGGAGGAGGTTTGGGAAGGAAGGGAAGGCATTGGGATTTGGAGGCGGAGAGGTGGGACACCACTGTCACGGAGTGAAAGGGGGATGTGACAGTGGCGGCTCGGGGCCCCGGGGACGCGTCCCCTCGTAGCGCTTCCTGGACGGAGTAGAGTCCAGGGCGGCACCCCCTGGGGGAGGGGGCGATGCTGACGTTTTGCTTTTAAGCTTTATTAACATAAAATGTTTAATACTGGGAAAATGAACAAACTTAACTGTTGTGAAGCAAAAATTTGTTTTTGTGGATAATAGGGACTGATTAGTAAATTGTGACCTTTCGACATACCGCCAGTATTCCAATGATTGACATGATTGTGAAACTTAGTACATCAGACTATGAGGAATGAATTTAAATACAAAGAACTTATTCTGATGTTAATTATGAAATTTCGTACTCGACTTTTCTAATAAATTTAAATGATGTCATCGATAATCCTTTATTATTTACACTAATAATTAATAGTATAGAAATAATTAATAGAATAGTATAGAATAGTAATTTTCAAAATATAGTAATTTTTATGTTTTACTTTGCACCGACTTCAAGGTGTTTTAGATAATATATATTAATAAGAATGGCTTTAGAAATAAGTTATTTTATACATTTTAGTTTTTAAAGTCGGTTTTTTTAAACGAAGTTTTTATTTTTATTTTTTACTTTTTAGTGTCTAGCTATGTATGGGGGTAGACCTACGAATGGTGCCGCGCTTCTTAAAAAATATAGGTCCCAAGAAACGGGAACAAAAAAGGTTCGTAAAATGAGAACTACTGGGCCAAACTATGTCAAATTTTTAGGAGACCACATGGCAGCTATTCCGCGTATACAAAATAATAAAAAAAGAATCACGTGAATCGGATCATAAATCATGGAGTAATCGGTGAACATACATTAAAAAAAAAAGATCCCGACGAATTGAAAACCTCCTCATTTTTTCGAAGTCGGTTAAAAATTTCATTAAATAAAATGTAATTAAAATGATTGGGAAACGTGTGCGGCAAAATTTGAATAGCCTACGGGCGGCAAATATTCAAATCCGCCCCTGCTTTCAATGGAACTAGGTTTTTCGTGGTAGAGCCACCCTGTGGTATCTACGAGTATTTTGATTACAACACTTAGGGCAGGCAGACTGTGCGATAGGCGTAGAGGATACGGCGCTGCACACACTGCAGGAGTGTCCTGCATGGACCGAGCAGCGCTGAGACTTCTCGCCTGTACCTGGTTGATCCTTTCGCTCCCGGCCGTGGTTCGCACCATATTCCGCCGAGCCGCAGCGGACGAGACGCCGTCTCGTTCTTCTGCGAGCAAGTCATGTTTGCGAAGGAGGAGCCGCCGGCATAAGGCGCAGGACGGTTACACCCAGGGGTTTTAGTGGGTATCTCTAACCGGGGAGTGGCAATAGCGTGGCACCAGTTCTGACTAGGTATGCTAATGCCTCCCCCGATCTGGTGAATCCCACTACAAACGGGTCGCGAATTATCCCCCCAGACTTCTGTGCCTTTGGTCCTGAAACGAATTTAAAAAAATAATCGTTGTCTGCCATGAGTTAGAGTTTTGATGGCCTACGTCTCTCCCTATTTCGATTCTATATCCATCCATTCTCTATCCTGTTCCTCCTGTTAGATACTCTTTTCGCGCTGGTAAGAAATTAAACACAACGAGTCCAGAATATCTGTTTGCCATTAACTCAACCTTTTCATTAAGTAAGCCCTAATTTCATTAAAAATATTACTTACCTACGTACATCTAACGTTACTACAGAAATTCACAATTTAAATTAATAGAATACCAAATTATTTGGTCCTTCGAGCCGGATAAAAACAGTGTTCAATAATTCTTATGTATTTACTATTACATAATTGTCGCTTTAGTAAAGTTTTGATAGACATTTGATGCCTGCTTCGTTTAGTAATATATTTTACTTGACAATGAACACCTGTACTCCTGGTCTCCGCAAGAGTGGCGTCGTGCCTGGCTCATACACACACGTACATGTACCTACTGTTCTTCAGCTTTGAATTTATTCTAATAGGAATAAAAATAATTTATGAGGAAAATGTATAGGAAGTGTAGTATAGAATTAAAATGTTTTAGACTTAAGAGTCGGTTTTTTTAAGTAAATGAAGTTCAAAATTCAATGCATTGTTACGCGCAATTTCTTTTGATCTTCCACGTATAAAAGTACTAGCTGTCCCGGCAGACGTCGTCCTGCCCGGTAAAAATAGGGGTTTGTCGCAGAGGGTTAATAAGTTAGGGTTTTATGTATTTTTGTATGTTGTATCATAAAAAAATAGAAATTAAAAATTTTGTCTAAAAAACAAATAAAAAAATTAGGGGTGGACTACCCCTAACATTTAGGGGGATGAAAAATAGATGTTGGCCGATTCTCATAGATACCGGATAAGCACAAAAAATTTCATCAAAATCGGTCAAGCCGTTTCGGAGGAGTATGGCAACGAAAACTGTGACACGAGAATTTTATATATTAGATATACCGGTACAGCTAAAAGATTTCTGAAGTTGTATTGAAATAGAGAACGAATACTAACGGATAAAGAAAATTGTATTTATAGTTAGGTTGAATTTTGTGTTTATCTCGTTTTAGTGTCACCGTTTCGTTTCATCTATTTTGCAGTTCATAACGATTCTAAAGAAGTTTCACTTCAAAAATTGTGTGTCTGCAGTTCACACATAGTAGAAGAGAAATTCCAGAGAATATATTCACAGATAATCATATATTTATATCATATATTCATATTATTATCAGTTTTATTTCGGTCCAAATTGGACCTATGTTTAATCATCGGTCTAACCTTATCATACTTACAGGAGGTACTGCTCTACAAAATCGATTTGTCGGTTTCGATCTTCATGACGGCCATACTCGAATACGTCAGCGCCGACATACTGAAGCTGGCTGGGAATTTCGTGAAGAAAATCTCCCAGAAATCCGGCTACGAGACGATCACCTGTCGGGACATCAAGACTGCTATGTGTGCTGATAAGGTGAGGAGGCCCTTTTGTGATTTTTTTTATTGCAGGAGTTCAGCAGACAGGCAGACGGCCCGCTTGATGGAGAGCGGTTACCATCGCCTGGACATTTACAACGCCAAAGGTACTACAAATGCGCTCTCGCTCTCTTGAGGGAAACTGGAACCTGGTCACTAATGTTGGAACATAGCCCAAGGTTGTTATGGTGACATACTTAAGATCAGGGATAGTAGCCATCCAGGCGGGCAAATGGCCTACCACCTACCTGGCTGTGGGTGGTTTTGTCGCCTCTTACGACAGGCCGACCCGGCCTCAGGAAATTGTATTGTTTCTCCGTCCTTGCACGGATAGAAATTTATTGCCTGTAGCAGGCAAACAGACGAAAGACCCACTCGATGGAAGGTGGTTAACGTCGCCTATAAACGTTTGCAACACCAGGTGCATTGCCGGCCTGTAAGAAATTTTTCTACACACTTGCTCATACAGTGGCTCTATGGTCACCGTATTTAGGCACAGAATGACACCCATAATCAAACTGTGACTAAAAAAATAACTCACTAGTGAGTTATAGATTTTTTTTAAAATTTTATTGGTTGAGTTGCTTTGTTCTTAAAAAAGTTTTTATTCAAAAAAAAAGATCGTGTTCTATAGAACAAATAAGTTAATGTTCCTATTGCTTGCTCATTTCATGCAACTTCTTATTTAAATAGATAATTTTAACTCGTACGTGTTTAATAAATAAAACTTTCACTCATATATAACTTTTTTTTTCTCTGTAATAAAAGAGAACTTTAAATTCCCCATTTTGTACGTGGCAGAATAGGCGCAAACCCTATGCGCGGAAAAAAAAGACCTCATCCCTTTAGTCTGTGGCCGATCGCAATGCGCGCGCATAGGAAAACTGATTATTTTTTCCCGCCATAGCGAAACATTTTTCACAACTCGTTTTCACCGTAGAAATTATAGTTATTTATTAATTGCGTTGCGTATTTGAGCGATGGTAACCGCTTTGGGGGCGTCCATAAATTACGTGAGGTGTTTAAGGGGGGGAGAGAGGGGGGGGGGTCTCGGCAAATATCACGCAATTTTTTTCTGATTGAAACAAAAAAAAATACTATTTTGGTCCTTTTAATCCAGATTGAACATGGTTAAGATTTAATCTTAAGCGTGATCGTAATACGATTAAGATCATTGACTAATTCTTTCGAAAGAAAATAATTTCATTCATACTTCAACGTTATACATTTACTGACTGTCAAACCACCATATTTGTTTTATACCAAATAGCTCAATTTAATCTGAATTTACGGTACAGTGTAGTCCATCCTTTGTTTTCGCGCCACTGTCAGCCGAACGCGTTTACGTAAGTAACTCACATTTTGAAAAATCTCACGTAAGATTGGGGGATGGGGGAGGGGGTTGAATAAAATCTCACGACATCTCACCAGGGGGGGAGGGGCAGAAAATTTAAAAAAACACCTCACGTAATTTATGGACGCCCCCTTTCCACTAGTGGGCCGTCTGTCTGTGTGCTGGGACACATATTAGAAGTGAAACTTCAACGTACAAGTGGAAAAACTTCAACTGACAAGTGCCAAAATGAACCGCAACAAAATTTTAACTTGAAGTTTTACGGGGAGGTTTTCAAATTGGAAAAGTACATTAACAATCTACCCGTAAACCCGTTTTTATTTAAATATATTTTATTTTATCAAACAAACTGTATTCGATCCGAAACAAAAAAAAACATCCAATTCTATTTTAATATTATGCCGTCTATCACCACGCGCCCGTAACACTTTTTGGTGACTGAAAAATCCTAATCGGGGGTATTATAGAAGTTTTACTTCAAAAAATCTTGATTTTTGACCACTTTAGTTTACGTCGAAAACGGGCCCTACACGCCTTTGAGTGTTATTCAATATTTCGTGTAGTTTGGGCGTTCTTGACAAATTCAACTTATATATTCAGACGTCGCTATTGGACGGCGTTAGACGCGTACGGGACAGCGGTGGTAGCGGAACCGGTCGAAATGCCGCTCGTATGTTTTAACCGCTCTAATGTCGTATTTCCATACGTATACTATCCATTCTTATATATGGTGGAAATTTGACTTTAATTATAAAGTTTATGTGAAATTTTGAGCAGTTTTAAGTCTTTTTTTAAATTTAAGTGCAAAATCAAATAAAATAATTATTGAATTGGAGAGGTTTTTGATGGGACACTTGAAGGGTTTTAACGAAGAATCGGTTGTTTACATTAACAATGTCAGTTGTTTATGGCCGGTTCCTATACGCTTACTTGCCCTACCATCGGTCGAGTTTTGACATTTCTCGTATGGAGCTTTGTCAAAATTAAAGAAATGTTCATTTTCGAGCTGCCACAAAAACGTCTGACGTTAGTCGTAAATTTAAAATTCGCTCACTGGCTGCGGCTTTTGTATGAAGATTCTTCTAAAATTCATGGATACTTAACACGGCTAGATAAACAAATCGTTCAGAGTGTATATTTAAAAAGAAAGAGTATTGAAGTTTAAAAAAATATATCAAACTATTGTTAAAACAAGTACGATGTCGAGAAAACTTGGTATTTTCTTTCTAAATAAGGTAAGAACTAAAGTATCCCTTTCTAATATTTATGTTTTCTTTGAAAAACTTGGCGTTTTTGGCTTGGTTAATAAAATCGAGTTTTACTTAAAGTAATTTTAATTAATAGTGCCCACCTGTCCCTAGTGCCGGTGAGATGGAGGGAGGGAGTGAACCGCGTGTGTTCATCTCTCCTCCTATGGGGAGTTACTCTTATATCTTGTTATCTCAGGTGCCAGTGCCCAGTTATACAAGCTCATTTTAAGTGTCGCGCCTCGCAAGTAATTGAGAAAACGCGTGCCAGGGTCCGCGGATAGCTCACGTTATTTACCGTGCCTCTTACATAAGGCGAAGTTTTAGGGAAGCGTAGGGGTTGTACTGGGTATCCCCGATCCAGGTGGGCACAGCATATCTTCAGAGATGCTATTATCACACCAACGTGGCGAATCCCACACCTTCTACTGCGGTGGGTTGTCAATAAAGGGACTTTTCCTCGCACCAAAAAAATTATGAAAGTCTGCATAATGTCAAATGGAGGGGCCGGAGGTGAATACGCAAGCGAGCCCACAGCGGACTTGAGACGCAATGAGGATCGGTCAGCGGTTTTAGTGAATATAGCCTCCAACCCTGGCGTGGCAATAGTGTTCCTGCGGGGGTGCTAGTGCCACCCCTGCGAGGCAAACCTCACAGGCCCCACTGCAATTCCCCTGTGGTGTTTGTTCTCAAGCGGATAGAAAAGATCCGCATAAGAAGCTGTCAATAAGATGCCTGATAAAATTGGCACGACCAGTGGCTGCACCTTAATCTTAGACTGAGTCTTAAAATCAATTGACGCGTCAGCATTGCAGTCCGTTAATAGACGTAAGCCTTTCCAAGTTTACTCCATAGATCCTGTTGGACCGTTTTATTCATTCAGCACTTACGCCAGTTATTGTTGAGCGTGAATGGCCCATTGCCTCTTCAGGTTACTATTTTTGTGAGCTATAGCAGTTATGTTGGTTCTATTGCGAATATTCTGATGACTTGGAATTTATAGACCAATCCTGCGATCAGTGTCCACGTCTCAGCTTCGTAGTTTAGGACGGGCAGGACCCAGTGCTTGAAGACTTTCGACTTCATTCAATGTGGAATGATTGACGAGAAGACTTGACGTAACTTACTCTGAACAATGTCCACTCCAAGTATATTCTCCTATTGGCTTTCCTCCTAGAAGTCGTGTATGCTCACAACCCCCTCGATATTTGCAGGTATTGATGGACATGTTCTACCAAGAATCGGATCTCACATTAGCGGAGTCCGCAACAACAGGAACGGAGAGACGGGGTCGGAGGGGCTCCTTGTCCTACGCTGAATTGGTGAGAGATCTCCTGACGGACGAGAAGAATTTCCTGAGAGATCTACACCTTATTATCAGAGTGTTTAAGGAGGAGTTGGAGAAAATACTTGAGGGCGATAGCAGGGTATGTCACACTTATCTTAATAATTATTTATATATCCAAAGGAAAATATTGAGGTCAATTTTTAAGCATAATACGGGCATGGAGGGATGTGAGATTTGACATTTAAGTATACAGGATGGAAATTTTCAGCAGGGTAGTAAGGGGTAGGACCTAAACCGTTGTAGCTACACGAAAATGGTCTTAAGAGGCTGTCATAACGTACATCAGTATTCTTTTTATGACATGATAATTGGACCTACTTATGCAAAATGGAACCAATCCACATACTGACAGTTTTGAGAAAAAACGGTTTTTATTAAAGTTTTGCAAAAAATATATTTAGAATATTGTATATAATATACAATATTCTAAATATTTTTTTCTCAAATATAGACACATTATTTCATTACATTTATTTGTATGCAAAATTTTAATAAAAACAGTTTTTTCTCAAAACTGTCTGTATGTGGGTTGGTTCCATTTTGCATAAGTAGGTCCAATCATGACTTAAGAATGATATAGATAAATAGACATATTGTATAGGTCTATTTGTTGTGTGGTCTAGTATTGTTTAATTCCTTTTTGTTAAATCTAATTGTCCAATATTGTATCAAATATATTATAAATTTTCATATTTGTATGAGCCCAATGCATAACATGAAGTATTTTTTTAAGTGGAAACTTAGCTGATGTGTGTATTAAATTTATGTATTTTATATCGTAAGAAAAATAATTATAGTATGGTTCCCACATAATTTAAATAGATCCATAATGTGTTGTGAAATTTTAATCCTCATTCACAGATTGTCAAAAGATGTACAGTTAGCAGAAAAATTGCCATGTAACACAAAGACATTTAGATACCAATCGATCCTGTTTCTGATACTGATCAAAAACTTCTATGTTGACTAAAAAAAGACAAAAATCACAAAAAAAAATTGTCTGTAGACAAAATTTACGATTTTTTACGAATTTTACAAATTTTTTCAACATAAACACAACAAAGTAAATATTGGTTTTTGTTTGCAATTAAAAGAACTAGTCTTTTTGTTTTTTAATAAACTTAATTCAGTCAACATTCACAACAAAAAAGGTAATTTGGACTTTTAAAAGATGTATGGGAAAATATTTTTCTAATTTCTACTTCAACAATGGTTGGTCCGATATAAGTTTTTGATCATAATTAAGGATAGTCTCCTAAGACCATGGTCTTGTAGCTGTAATGTTTAAAGTACTTCCCCTTACTACACCGCTGAAAGTTTCCACTTTCCTTGAAAAATATGTTAAAGTACATAAAATAAAATAAATTTGTAATGTAAAGGTGATAGTGTCTAGTATAAAGAAGATGTTAGAGTTCGGAGATAGATGATCCTACTGCCCTATCGGCAAAATGAAAACGCTTATTCTGACTTCTGGGCGATCGCTAATCTATACATATAATAAAACTGTAGAGGTTAAATTTCTGTACAATAGGAAAAAAGCTAAAAACCGTGTCAGGGAGATGTAAGAAGTGAAATAGAAGTAATATAGTCTCTTTTTCAATTTTTTTGTTTATCTGTTTGTACGGGCTAATCTCTGAAACGACTGCACCGATTTATATGGTGGTAGTATATATCTCTGGTCAACATATAGGATACTTTTGATCCCGAAAACTTAAAGAGTTCCCGTGGGATAGTCAAAAAAACTTTCCAGGCTGATGTAGTCCGGGCTGCAGCTAGTATAGTAAACATATAATCACAGATATTGATATGTTTTGTAGTTAATTGTAGATATTGATTTTTTTCAGGTTCTGTTGACCAATTTAAAAGGTTCATTTTGCATTTATTAACTGAACACATTCGACCTGGAATAACTTCGTAACTATACTAGATTTCGTGAACATAATTTTTTCATATTTATCAATTACTTTCCTCTAATCTGTTCTGTGTACTTTTGTATCCATCTTTTTATTAATTACTATTTTTCTCGTACTTCTCGTAAATCTTATAAATGTTTATCTGTCGAAAATGCCATTGACTTTAATCTTATTACAATTATAAAATTTATTATTATATATATTTTTTTAATTAACAAAACTACGTCGCAACGGTTTTTATTTGATTTTTATATTCCGATGTTTCGGCTACTTCTCAGTAGCCTTGATCACGGAAGACAAAGATGTCAAATGTCAATGATTGACAATTTATTTTTATTTTATCTCCCACCCATTTTTATACTATACAAAATTATTAGGGCTAGGCATGTTTATTGAAGAGTTTCTTGCGCAGCTTCTTCTCTTCAAGCCACAACATGTTGCGTAGCGGTGGCGAATTAGATTTGGCTCCCATAGAGTAAATAATGATCATAAACAAAATTAATAGCAAATCAACTTTAACAATAGTCATTGGCACTTGACATCTGTGCCTTCCGTGATCTCGGCTACTGAGAAGTTGCCGAAACGTCGGAATAAAATAATTCAAATAAATTAACGCGCTTAAAACCCGTTAAAACATAGTTTTAGTATGTATACTAGTCGCGAAAACTTAAGAAAATATTTTTTTTATTGTATGAATTTATTTGTCATATTCCTTAGGTGTTCGTTCTTCCTTTAATACATAAAATAATTCTTGTTGCAGACGATCTCCTTGATATTCGGCAACATAGTGGATATATACGAGTTGACCGTGACATTGCTTGGCAACTTGGAGGACGCCATGGAGATGTCCCAGGACTCACCTACGCCGTACATCGGGAGCTGCTTTGAAGGTATTTACAATTTAACATCAATTAATAAACTGAGACACGTTACAATGGTAAATATTCCTTAATACAGGGGCTCCCAAAGTGTGCTCGGCGGCCCCCTTGAGCGCCATAGAGGGTAAAGAGGGCCGCAGTGAGACGCTCCTGTTTGTCATCGTCCGAGAAGTAAACTTAGGCATTGGCGGTTACAAAATATGTGGAGATCGCCAAGCTCACACGTCACATTGACTAAGTTGCATTATATTTTATTTCCTATTTTTCTTTAATAACAAACGTTTTCTTGTATATAAATATAAAAACTCAGCTTCATATTGTGGCTGTTTCAATTTTTGTGCTATCGACTAAGTATCATTATACCCTATTTCAACAAGCTAGGTCGCCGATACAAACTACTCAAACTGCAAGTGCCGTGAACTAAAAAAGTTTGGGAGCCTCTGGCTTCATATATAACTTTACTAGACTTTTGGAGTTCGCTTCTTAAATATCGATTTTCATTTAAGGTGTAAACTCCGGTCGTGTGTCGGAGCTGACACACACAAGTTTTTTTTTGTCGTGTCCTACCCGTGTGTCATTGTAGGTCACTAGATCTATGTGGATAATACTTGACAGGGATTTGTGTCCGTGTTCCGCTACACAATGTTGAAGTGAACGGTGCATTTCACTGTGTGGACTGACACGCGCTTGGCCAATTGGTTACAGAGCTAGCTGAGGTGGAGGAATTCCGTGCGTACGTCCGTTACGCGAACATTGTAACAAAGAAGGAGTCGAGGGATGCGTTGCAGAATATTGTCGATGACCCAAAGGTATGTACATTTTTAGTGTACCATAGCCAATGTGGCAAAAACGGACCTATAAAAGTGTCATGTTCGTCCTGTCCGTCTGACACTGACAGACGAACTGTACGAGTGATATTTGCACTGACATTCGTATCATAGTTACGTATGGTCGTAAGTCATATCATATTAACCACTCGGAAGATTACTTGGTTTGATACGAACGAGATTTATTAGACAAGTATTCTGAATATATATATATATATATATATTCAGATATTCATTTACATAACAGCTCGCTCCAACCTGTTATACTGTGTTTTGTACGAGTATAACGTTTTTATCTTGCCGTACTTGTAAGGAATATATGGAGATATGTTGCAAAAAAAAAATTACGTTACGTCTTTATATTTATAACTAGAATTATTTTCTATCCTTTTATTGCGCTTTTGTCTTATTGAATATGCACTGTTTGCTACAACTCCATTGATTCTTTAAAAGTTATTCTGTAACATAATTCTGTATTGAATTTAAAAAAAAGTACTTAAATGTAAAAAATAGAACAACAAATATAAAGAAAAACAATTTTTAGCTACGCTTGTGGCTGGGGAGTTTCTTGCGGCTTCTTCTCCTTAACAGCAATAACACGTTGTGAAGCGGTGTACATAGACTAGGAAGTAAAAATAAATTTTAACCTATATGTATGACCTTCAAAAAGTGTTCTCCAGTGGAACTTATTTTGAATAAAAACTATATATATACTAGCTGACCCGGCGAACTTCGTACCGCCATATTTTTTGAATTCCTAAAAGACTTTATTTCATGACACAAATACAAAATCACCAGAATCGGTCCAGGTGTATAGGAGGATTCTAGAACCCGATGTCAACGCCACCTACCGGTTCTAATTGCGAATCTAAACCGTGCGGGAACCTACTCAAACACACAAAAACAAAATCACCATAATCGCTCCCGGTGATTAGGAGGATTCTAGAACCCGATCTCAGCGCCACCTACCAGTTCCAACGGTATAAAAAGTATCCTATCTTTTAAGTTGGATCAAACTGCTTACGGTGTGCAAATTTGATTGAAATCGGTTCAGTAGTTTTGGAGTTTATTGGCAACATCATCGTGACACAAGATTTTTATATATCGCGGGCTTCAAGCCAGAGGGGCGTATAAGCAAAAAACAACTTTTCAGGAGATACAAAAAATTGATAAGTTTTTTTCAATGTATTCAATGTCTGTCTATGAAAGTACTTCTACTAGTATTAACCTACTATTAAGAAAAAAACAGGTGGTGTATCGATAAAAATATAAATGGTAGACGAGTATAAAAAAACGCATTTTTTATATGTCCCGGAGAAGCTTCAATCGAAGATATGCCGACAGCAGCGCCACCTATCGGGTCCAATTGTGAACCAATTCAGAAACCTTCTTTGGCTCATGCACAACAACTTTGCTAAGCATCATCACATGATCAAATATAGTTTACGATTCTGTAAAGGACATACAGACAAACATTCATTTTTATATAAGAGATAAAATTTATTTTAAATATTTCTGTGCTCCAATGTGAGCAAAACATATATGCCTACTGTTTAACCATTATTTGAACAAATAAATTGGATTTTTTATTTCTCCCAAATGATTAAACCAATTTTGATGACATGGTTTGTGTGTGTTCAAGTGGGTCCCGTGATGGTTTAAATTCACAATTGGACCCGGCAGGTGGCGCTGCAATAAAGCGCTGTTCTAAAGTTTATAATAAAATCAACTGGGATATACTACATAAATCGTGGAGAACACAATACGACTTTTTTAGATTAGGATGTAAAATTATTTTCGTAACAAGCTCAGCTTGGTAATGTACAATGTATTTTATGGTTATATCGTTTTATTAATTTGTGTATTTACTATCTGTGCATGGAATACAGTTTGCGAAATTGAATTTTAATGATTTGTAAACAATACACTTATTATCATAACATTTAATCTTGTTATTATAATAATTGTAGTTAAGATAACATTATATTATGTATGTTATCCTTCTTAACACGAACTTGTGAAAGTTTTGTGTGTATGGTATTATTACACAGTACAAGAGAGTTTACATCGTAATATTATGCTTAGCATAATTTATTTGTTTGTTGTTTTATCTCGCATACAGGTGTGAGAGTTGGCCGTAAAGTCGTAACGCTACGTCGCACATAGGGGTATTTGATCCTAATTGGTGGTCGAAATTCAGTTTTTTGATGATTGTAGTTATACCAAATTTATTTGTTCAATGCATAGCACAATAATAGAGGCATACACTAACGGTCATCTTGAAACATTGGGATCAGCGGGTGGCCAACAGGATCAGGCGAAACATAGGTATTGTCACAGTTGCATGCGCAGTTCTTAACTACTAGAAAAATCAGTAGTTTGTTTGATCTTAAAAAAAATATTTGTGTGTTGTTAGTGACAAGTTTTAATGATGGATATTGAATATGGAGGTATGTAACTTGTTGTTTTGTTATTGAAATAAAGTTTATAGTTATTATTATTTATTTTATAGCCTTGGAAATACAGAGTAAAAATTTAACTTCTTTTTAGAATATAGTGATTTTGTTATGGTTCCGGGCTTGTCCCGATAAAAAAATTAATGGGATCGTAATAAGTGTTTTCCCAGAAAGCTGATAAATAAATAAAATGTTGCGGAAATGAGCGTTTTGTGTTTTAGTCTCTTTTCGTGAAATATATAAATACAATTTTGACCTAAGCAAATATATATTTGTGAGTTAAATAGTGTTTACTGTGTTTCAAATACATCAAATCAAAACATATTCACTGAACAAGATTTGTGTGACATATTATTCCAATGCCTTTATAAGCAAATCGACAAAAAAAATAACGACTATTTGGAAGACCATGTGTTTGGAATAACAAAATTTATAAAGAGTGTTTTGAAACACAAATTATCTCATTTCAAATATAAATATTATAATAATAAATATATTCATTTATATTAATTTTGTGTTTTACTGTGTTGACAATACACCTAATCTACCCAATAGTGTAATAAAAGTTGGTAAAAAAAATTTTGGCCACATTTAAGCGTCAAATAACCCTATGTGCGTCGCTGCGTAGCTTAGCGCGCACCACAATCAAGGCGACCTTTCCATTAGTCCGATCCACGCCGGACGATCCAAAATGGATCGGTGTTTCCGCGATCCGCGATCCAGTGTGGATCGTGCTAGGCCGATTCACTTTGTTGAAACTTACGGTCCGGAACTATGCCCTAAGCGATCCGTGGTTCAGCCTAACGTTTATGAAGGGAAACTTCTATATAGACTATTAAAATACTTGTCCAATTTGAAAACCTGTCCGTAAACTTTTAACTTAAAATGTGGTTGCGATTCGTTTTTCCACTAGTCTGTTGAAGTTTCACTTCTACTATGTGACCCAGCACTCATTTCAATTTTTTTTGCGAAACTGGCAGACTGCTCACTTAATGGGAAGTGTTCGGTTACATTATGGAAGTTTTAGTAGGGATACGTAATTTTTTTGTATATCCTAAACTACTCAAAACAAAATAGGGCCCACCATGTTTTATTAATGAATTTTACAGCTTCTTTTTCTTTTTTCAATTTTTATGATTAGAAATGAATAAATGAAGGTTTTTGAAAGTGTGTGAACAGAAACAATAGGAAGTTTTGCCAATTTTATGGAATTTAATCAAAATTTACAGTTTTTAGGAAAGTTTACAGAAATTATTGATTTAAGTGAAGTTTGATTTTTATTTTTATCCTTGACTAAATCAATGAGTTTGAAGGTGTTTATAGCGAGTAGGTCCTCCTCTGTTCGGTATGCACTCTCTGAGTATATCTGGGATACTTTCAATCAAGTGGGTGATGTTTTCCTCGGGTATTCGCTCCCAACCATCGATCAATAATTAAAGTGATCGATGCTCCCAACACAATTTTAGGGCGTTTATGAGCTCATGTCGAGTCGAGTCACATTACTGAAGTACAATTTGAGGCTTCTTTTCAATTGGTCCCATAAATGTTCAATGTGGTTAAGATCGGGACTCATGGCCGGCCACGGTTAAACCGTAATATTGGCTTCAGAGAGAGCTCTCTGGGTTGTTCGCGCTGTATGTGGGCGAGCATTGCCTTGCATAAAGACGAAGTTTTCACCCACTCTTTGTGAAAATGGGATGATATGGGGCCGAATAAGTCGATCGACATACCGGGAGGCAGTTATGGAGCTTTCTTCCAGAATTACCAGCTCAGTTTTACCGAGCAAGCTTATTCCAGCCCACATACCCACATCCCATAACATTTGGATCTCCAAAACGATCCGTTTCATGTATGCAAGGTTCTGAAAAACGTTCGCCTTCTCTTCTCCACACGCGCACTCGACGATCATCGCTGAAAAACTTCACTTTACTTTCGTCCGTAAAGAGTAAATTTCTCCAGTTGTCCATTGTCCAATCTGCATGCTCGCGAGCAAACTTCAAACGTGCTGAACGATGCGCTCTTGTCAATTTTCTGAAACGTTGTCCGTCTTCATGGAGTCGATTTCGAATGGTTTGATCACTAATTCGTGTGCCAGTCGATTGCCGCAGTCGATTTTGTAAGACGCGGGCGGGAATCGTGCGCTCTCGACGTGCAGTCAATCTGATATACCGGTCTTCCTGGACGGTTGTAGCTCGCGCTCTTCCTGATCCAGATCTCCTCGCGACACTATCTGTCTCTAGAAAGCGTTCCCACGCGTTTCCAATAGCTCTTCGCGGTACACCAAGACGTCTTGCCACCGATCCATGAGATTCTCCCTCCTGAAGCATAAACACTGCTCTTTTTGCGGTTTCCACATCCATATGACGCCGAGAACCAGGCAAAATGATCGCGAGTAACACCGAAATCAAGTCAAAAAGAAAAAATAAGACGTGCGACTATAACACTCAGAATGTGACTGAGGGCATAAGTGACTGAGAATTTGAGTAATAAACGATTTTTGGAGTACTTCACTTTTTTGTCTACCCACCATTAAATTCGTTACTTGAAACACTGATAACGTTAGATAAACATGTCAACAATACTCTGAAATGTTTAACTTCACTATTTACTGCCTAACAATTTTTTTTACACGAAATTCGAGATTGACTTAGAGTGGGCCCTATTTTGTTTTGAGTAGTTTATATTAATCAAGTGTTCTCCGTCGTTTATTCCAGTTGTATTTTTTTTTAAATAGCTTCAAGGTCCAGACTCGGCGTGTTTGGAATTTGAGAATATTATAGATATACGAGCTGCTTCTCCGTAGGGTTTTCTACGTGGGGAGAGCGCTAGTACTAAAAATAAAGAACAATACCTAACGTGTACTAAATACAATAATTGTTTACCTGAAAAATCGTCATTCAGTTCGCGGAACGTCTGGACACGGCGAGCCACGGCTTCCGGCTGGCCGTGAAGTACTACCTGCCGAAGCTGCTGCTGGCGCCCGTCGCGCACGTCTTTCTCTACCACAACTACGTGCTGGCGCTGCTGC
The DNA here is from genome assembly GCA_012273795.1 of Dendrolimus punctatus. Lineage (NCBI taxonomy): Eukaryota > Metazoa > Arthropoda > Insecta > Lepidoptera > Lasiocampidae > Dendrolimus > Dendrolimus punctatus. Next base: position 25,472,472 of record CM022527.1, read on the forward strand.
AGATAGCGCCCGCCAGCGAGGACCGGGAGAGCTTCAAGCAGGTTCGTTCCGGGGGCCGCCGGGGGGGAGGGGTCACGGTAACCCGACGCTCAGGGTTGCCAACAATCAAAAATCCGTGGGAGACGAGATACGTATCACAAGTATACGGTGGCGAGATGATGCTGACCATCAGCTGAGCTGATGATCCATGATGCGCTGATATGGTGTGTCACCGGTGAATCCTCTTTTTATAACATGTTGTAGGCACTTCGTTTTCTATATTAAATAAATTTATATAATGCGCGAGTGCACCCGGGTGAAATTCATGTATGCACAAAATCAAATTTGTGTCACCGGCACTCGACGCATTAATCTTAAATGTTTAGACTGGTAAACAAGTGCCTTTTGGACCAACTTTTTTCAGCAGTCTCCGAAAATTATAGATGAGGTGTCATTCGATTCGGAATGGGATCTAGATGATTTTTGAAAAAAAAATGAAGTTCCGCTTGCAAAACTTGTAAAAGTTATTAACAATTAACTAAAAAAAAGGGGGCGGGTTTAGTTTTTTGCAAATATCTCAAAAGGTAATAAAGATTTTTCAAATTTGAAAAAAGATTCAAAAAGAGGAGGAAATTTCCTAAAAAAAGTCTCGATTCCCGAAACTGTAAGATCAGTATTTATAATTTTCCCAGAGGGATGAAAATACGGCCGAAAACGGGTACTCTGGCATACGCAAGCCACACCCACATCGGCCCTTTAATGAATAAATATTATATAAACATACTAAATATGAAATTAAAAAATTGAATAAATTCAACCATTAACTGAATAGATGAATGAACAATAATCTGCTTGAAATTTTTTTTATAACAATTTTTCATTTAGTCATTCAATAGTTAATTAATAATATTTTTTTCTTGAACATGAACATTGCAAGTGTGATAATTGTTAAACTATACATTTAAGATTTTTTCCTTTCTTGGAGCAATTCTTGAAAGGCTTTAGAATAGAACCCCGTTGGAGAAATTAGAAAATGTTTATAATTCATTTTTTTATTGATAATTTTCCTTGTTACAAAATTAGAAGTTTAAAACAACAAACCCATAAATGTCCCACTGCTGGGCTCGGGCCTCCCAACATATGGGGAACGGACAGTATACCCACCACGCATGTCCAAGGCGGCTTGGCAGGTTTGATACATCGGTTATCTTGAGGTGTGCAGGTTGCATCAGGAGGACAAAACAGTCTATGCGCGTGTGTGTCAAATACATGGTATCGTGTGTAATTTTTTTTATTGATTTAATGTATTGTTTATGGATATTTTTAAAAAAATCATTAGCATTCGTCACTTCTTTTCTAAAACTATAACCATCTTATTAATAAACATGGAGTAAACCTAGATTAACTTTACTCCTAGTATTATCTCAGTAGCAACCAATATCAGTAATAATAAACGTGGAGTAAACAAGGAGTAGACTAATTTGACTTTAATCTCAGAGTAAAAGTTACTCCAAGCTGCTGGGTAGTTTTACGACGGATTAAGTATAGAGTAAGCGCTAACAATTGACAATTTGACAAATAAACTGGCATTAATATAATAAAATAACATAAGAAATAAGGTTTTATACCACTTCATATTAAAGTTTTAGCAGCCATAAGAATACGGGTTCGTGAAGAAGTAAGTGAAATAATGATCATCTTTCAGTATTCATCCATTTCTTAATAAATTCAGTATTATACAAACATTTTACTTAACACGTTCTAGATGATGCAGGAGATCTTAGTGGAATGAGTCAGTCAACAATATCTGTTATATGCGAACAAGTTGCCTTTGGCACTAGTACAAAAGAGAGCTCAAATTCATACAAATGCCACATAGATAAGCATGTTGTTGAAGACTTTCTTGCGTCATTCTCTTCAAGCGACATGTTTGCTAAGCAGTGTGGTAACATAGATTACTTAAGAAAATACTATAATAGTGTGACTAAATAAAATTTTATTTTAAAATTAATATCTTATATATTTTATTAATTGCATTTATCATTTAAGAGCACGTTCGTGTTGGTGGAGCCTCTTCCAATTTTCTCTATTATGGGCCAGTTGTTTTACTTCTATATAAGACACGTCACCCACTTTTTCTTTTATTTGATCCATAAATGCTCGCCTTGGTCTTCCCTTCCTCTCTCCTTGCTTCCACTTTGCCTTCGATATATTTTATATATATACTTTGTTATTTTAATTTGCAAAACCCACACATTACACAATTGTTTTTCTTATCCATCCTAAGTAATTGACTTATCCTTTCCTCCTCATCCAAATTAATGGAGTGGTTACGTTTTTGACTCATGTTTTAGTGGTTTATGCGTGATACTAACTTTGTAAATGAAAGAAAAACTAGGCAGTACGAAAACAATTCAAATAAATTTTAAGTAACGTTTGTGTCGGGAATTAGGAATCATTTATCAATTAGACACTATAAATGTCAATTGTCAACACAACTTGTCATTTCCACTGACCAAATCGGTCTTTTTACTTTTAAATGATACGTGTTAAGGCCAACGCCTTACAGCAAAAAAAATATATAAACCGCAGTGACAGTGACGTGTCACATTAATGCCGTATTGGCGTCCCCGCACCCCTTCCCTGCTCTTTCCGCGCCCGCGCTGCTATTGCATTGCGCTGCCCGCTCCCAAAAAATTTAATTCTTTCATAAAAAGTCTAATCCAGAGTATTGTATCAAGTTATTCAAGTTGTATGTGATGAAAAATTCAAGAAGATTCGAAGAAAGAACACGGGCCGGCCCAAGAAGCTTAAAAAACATAAAAATTCAAGTGAGTGATAAGAAAGTTTTCCCAACCAATTACCTACAGTCCATTGTTTTCAACCAATACGTGTTGCCATAATTTATTCACTAATCTATGGTGTAAGGAAGGTATTGTTACTCCGAGGATACTCCTTGTTTATTAATAACACTCTTACGACGAAGTTAATGCTTAGTTACTCCAATAGTAACTAGGCCGGCGTAAAGGCGTTTACTCCTAGGGTTAAGACTTTTGTTTATTAATAAGGCTGTAAGTGCGAAAATTCATACTCCTCCGTCCGAAAAAATTTCGTAAAAAGGGGTACAAAGTTTTGCTTCACATATTGATATAGTTTTGATAACATGGAGCTCACGATTCGAATATCATCATCCTAGCGATCCCGATTGCTTAAACTGTCAATTCTTTCCCTTATTTTGACACTCTTATACAGAAATTGATAATTGCAAACTACTCTATGGGTCGGTGGTATAATACAGACTGGGTTTTTATTTTCAATAAAATTTTCCAGCAATAAAGAAACCGACTGAAGTGTGGGAAGTCTTCCATGAATGAAATGACCTTTTGCTCTAATTATACGTGTATTTCGATTAATTGCAATTTAACAATAATTTTTAGTAGCGTGTACAACTTGCGTTTTGTGTTTCATGAGTTACCATCGTCGAAACTTTATTTGCAAAAATAGCGACGCAATTACATTTCTTATACATTTTTAAACACAGATCATATTTTGAAAATTTGTACGCCGCATCTTCAGCAAACAAGGTTCGGAACTATATCCGACACAACGCTGATTTTCAATGCAAACCCTCTATATTAAGCGTTTTTCATAGTAAAAGGCTGATATTGTGCATGCGCATTGTTTTCATGCCCGTTTGGACCAGAAGTCAAGTAATTTCTTTTATTTTCAGGTCGAGTGTAATTTGCATCCAATCAAGAAGTTGTTAATAACAGCATTAGGGAACGGACCAAAGATGTAAGTAACTTTTAAATATGTATACTGTTGTTCGGAGGCAAAGGAAATCAGGTCATATAGCCTTGTCAGATGTATTGAGTGTCAATATCAAGTCAATTTTTCAAATTATTGACTGAAGATTTGAAGAAGAAGATTGACTGACTTGATTTTTATATTTAGGGACTCAACATTGAGGATGGCGTCGCGAGCGAGACGACAGCTCGCCATCGAGAAGTGCAACGAACTCGCGAGGATTGTCGACCACTGGGACAACAGGGAATTCGGCCAGTGTTGCAATGAATTCGTAAGAGGTACGGTGTATATATTTATTTTTAATACATAACTTCGCGCCAGGTCCCTTGCGGGGTAGGCACGAACAACAGAGCGCCATTTAGGCTTATTCTTACACACCTCACTTGCTTCTTTGACATTCATAGTTCTTGTCATGCACGTTCGTCTGCTCTTAAGGCTCCTGACATCACCTTCTGCTAGTACACGATCAATTTGATCATGGAAAGTGTGTCGTGGCCTTCCGCGACTTCTGCATCCATCCACTTTTGCATTGTATGTATTATTTTAATAGTTGAATAGTTTAAAAAAAAGTTATTAACTATCCCACGGGGACTTTTAAATTTGTTGGGATCAAAAGTATCCTGTATATAAGCTACCACCATATAAAATTTCATTTAAATCGGTCCAGTCGTTTCGGAGATTAACCCTTACAAACAGATGGACAGAGAAAAAAAATTGAAAACATTTAAATTGGTTCTATTTCACTTCTTACATCCCCCTGATTCGGGTTTTAACATTTTTTTCATTGTACAGAAATTCGACTACAGTTTATGATTATTTGTTTAGATAGATTGCACGAGTATCGATCTTAATGAGGAGTAGATTCTCAAAACCAAGTTTGTGTTTTTTTTTTTAATAAAAAAAAATTAAATATGCTATCATCTGAATCCTAATATTTTACAGTTTCACTAGTTTAGGATATCTACGGACTCGAGTTCCGTACCCTTTTTACAACTTAATTACTATGAAAGTTTTTTGAGTTCACACACGCTTATTGTTTAATTTTGTTACTGTGTGTGACATTAATTTTGCCTCCTCTATGCGGACGATTTACAGATATACACTCAAGCTGCTCCAGATGATTTAAGTACTGCCGTGAGACAAATCAATCTAGTCTTAAACCACATACTTCATTGGAGTACAATGTTTGGTCTTGCCGTGAATCCTCGTAAGACTCAAGTGATAGTCATCGGTAGCCCCAGAATACGTGCAAAAGTCGATTTCGCAACCTTACCGAACATTGTTTTTGACGGCACTTATATTCCATTGAGTGACACTGTAAAAAATCTGGGTGTAGTCATCGATAGTGACCTGTCTTGGAAGTCTCACCTCTCCGAATTAAGTCGGAGAGTTTTTCTGTCTTCTAGATCCCTGAGAAGGCTGAGAAATTTTCTGCCTACTGCCACCAAAATTATGCTTGCACAGTCTCTTTTGTTACCCATTTTAGATTATGCTGACGCCTGCTATCTATACTTAACCGTAGAACAGCTAAATAAACTTGAGCGACTTCAGAATTTTTGTATTAGGTTCATATTTGGCTTGCGAAAATATGACCATGTTTCTGAATTTCGTGAAAAACTCAAGTGGCTCCCTATTCGCTTTCGCCGGAATACTAACATTCTCACATTAGTTTATAACATATTATTTATTCCTACTAGTCCTCCCTACCTTAAGGAACGTTTTGATTTCCTTCGCCTTTCTACTTCCCACAATTTGCGCACTCATACGTATCGTAAACTCACTACACCTGCACACTCTTCATCCTTTTATGATAACTCTTTTACAGTGCAGGCTGTCAAACTCTGGAATGCGCTGCCTCTTACTATCAGAGAGGCCAAATCATCGCATACATTTAAGAACGCACTCAGAAAACACTACTTTTCTTTAAATAATTATGCCTAATTCTAATATTATAGACCATTTAATATATATGTATGATACGTATGTATGTATTTAATTTATAAAGTAGTTTAAGTATGTTTATTTATGATATTTAATGATTTGCACCACCTACATCGCCAGATTAGATAAAGTTATTCCTTAAGTTAGGTTGCCTGGAAAAGATTGCTTTCAGCGATAAGGCCGCCTTTTGTCTCTACCTTGTCATTATTGTTATTGTATATTTTGAAATTGTATATTTGGTGAGCAATAAAGTGTTATCTATCTATCTATCTATCTATCTAATTTTGTGATTTTTGTGTTGTGTTGTGTGTACCTTAAGAATAACTTATAATCTTTTTCTAATTTTAATACTAATGTAGAGTTTATCTGTTACATGCTGGTGTTGTGAGGAAGTGCGTGTGCAATGTGTGTCTTATGTCTATACATATATATGTATTATCCTATTATTAATTTTTAAGCTCTTTATGTGTCTTGGTTTGTTTGTGAAGTGTGCGTGTAATGCAATGCGGTGGTAGTGCGCGTTGGTTTGAATTGGCTAGTTTAGTATTCAGAATTTTCTCTGTATGTAACAAATTAGCCTTTAAATACAAGAAATGTCTTGCAGTCGGATGCTGACTGTAACACTGGTTTGTTCCTAGTGCGGGGTATTGGCAACCACCTGAATTCACAGCTTGCGTTTCTTTGGACAATTCTGTCTTTTTTCTACTTTTTATTTGTATGTAACAATAAAAGTTTTTTTGTTCATTTCAGAGGACACTTTGTCGAAGATCGGCCCAGGCAAGAGGATAGCAGAGAGACGGGCGTATTTATTCGACGGAATCCTGCTGCTGTGCAAACCGATCACTAGTTCGGTGAGTATCGGTTTTGGTCATTTCTGAATTTCGTACTAAGCTCGAATGGCTTCCTATTCGCCTTCGCTGGAATGGTCATGTCTTATCCCAAAAACGCCCTCCTTATTGAAGGAACGCTTTGAGTTCTTCCAAGAAAATAGTACAAGGCTCTTCAGATCATCAATAAATCTGCCAATACATTATATGCAATTTTGTCAGGAATCTTTTGCTGTGCATGCTGTAAGGTTGTAGAATGCATTACCATTGAGCATCAGAACTGCAAAGTCACTTACACCTTTTAATTAACTCCTTAAAGATCACTATCGAAATTTGTAAGTAATTTATGAAATAGCGACGTAATTACATTCCTCATACATTATTATACACAGATATATTGAGAATTTTTAAGTCGCATTTGCAGCAATGAAGGTTTGCACTCAGCATATTGCTGTGCCGGACTTATATTATTTGGCGTAGGACCAAAACGACACAAGTTTATTAAATAATAGTAATAATAGTAATTAATAAAACGAATTCTACTTGTGTAGGTAGTATTTAATTAATAAATCAAATAAAATGAACAGTAAAATTGGTTACTTTAAAAAAAGGAATAGCATAATTGCAGTGAGGTAGGCCCACTCCACAGAGGCCGTCTAAAGAGATGAATGGTTGCAGGTGGGCGTGAACAGTGTGGCCGGCGGGGGCGGCTCTGGGGGGGTTCAGCAGTTCAAGCTGAAGGAGAAACTGCACACCAGAAAGATGGAGTTGCTGGACAGAGCTGACGCTGAAGGTACGGTTCGTATTTCGGGGCCGTAGCCTGGCAACTTGCTCGAGGGAGCTGCCTAGGGGGCTTTACCTCTGCTGGACTATTGTCATGAGAGGGGAATGAATGTAACGACGACGGGGAGGGGATGAGGGGAGAACGGGCGACGGGTAATATAAAGCCAGAAGAGAATTTCGCGGCGGCCTACGTTATCTTACTGCCGTTTCGCAACGTTATGGCTGGGAGAGAAACGGCGAAAGAAACTTCCCAGCTACACGCCTAGTCTATCCTGGGGGGGGGGCTATGTCTCCTGGCGTTCCTCGCGGGGACGTGGAGGGATCTTACCTGCCAGCCTGCCGTCCTAACTGCTGGCGACCTGACCCTGTCCATGAGAAAGTTATGCGGTCTTATGATCGGACGCGCCAGGCCCAGTTGTTGTTCTATGTATGTGTCGGGAATCGTTTGTGACCTCAATTATTGCACAGCGCCATCTATTGGCTTGTGAATGTCCCATTACAAGCCACGCTTATTTTTCTTTTAATATTTTTCACATATATCTTTGAAGTGAAAATTCTTTAGAGTCGTTGTGATTTGAAACTCGATGAAACGAAAAAGCGACACTAAAACGAGATAAACACATAAATCTGTAGGACTGCCTGCGAAAGAATCAGATAGAATACAATTATATTTAATAATTTAAAAACTACACATACAGATAGAGTTGGAAATGTTTTGAATTTTTTCGTTTATACTTAAAATTTTATGATTTAAAGCTTGAATCTAATTATTATGGAAATATAATATACGCAATGTGACTTCACGAAATTTAGAATTCCTCCCGGACCTTGTCTCAGTTTGTTTCACTTCTACTGCGTGTAAACTGCACGCACGCACACATATGTTTTTTTATTGTGAAACTGGCAGACGGGCAGACGATCCACATAATGTAAAATGAGCCCTTTGTTGAATTCGGTTCTTGGGTTTCCGCAGAGGGCCGGCACCTGGTGGAGTTGTGCCCGCGCGAGGGTCCGGTGGTGGTGCTAGCGTGCGGCTCCTGCAGCGAGAAGCGCAACTGGATGTGCGACCTCGTCATGTTGAACACGAAGCCGATGCTCGACAGGATCCTGGACAGGTGACCATTAGTATATAGTTATGTCCAAAATGAACCTATACTTGATTTTTATTTTTCTGGACTGAAATGACATTATTTTCATGTTGCAAGCGTGGAGCATAATGTTGTAGTTGTAATACTTGCAACAACTCAAAAGGATTTATGGTAATAAAAGAACAGCATCTGGTCTGTCTATACTTATCAGAGAACCTTACTAGTTTACTAGATTTCATTCACTGACTCACACGCAACATTTTTAGAACACCTCGCCATCCCTCCAACAATTTTACAGTATGAGAAACTTAGCAAATTGGCAAAACTGATAGCGGATTGAAGTCATTGATAAACTATACTAATTAAAAAGGTTAAGGAAAAGCACGAGTGTTGTGAGTCGCTGAGTCAACTCACCTACACACAACTCTCTTGTGTATGAGCCATACTGTAACACTGCTCCATACGTGCAACATTAAAAAAGATCGATTTCAGCTGTTATTTTAGTGTAATTAAAATCAGAGTATAGTTTTTTTTTTTCATTTGGGGTTCCACAAGAAATTATGAAAAACGGAGTGTATTTGTCACTTGTACCAAACCCTTTGCTGAGTGTTAAAATAATAATTTTCATAAACAATTTATGTTAGTAATATCAGTAATAATAATTCAATAAATAACTAAATCTAAGGACTAATACAGTGTTATTCTCTTCTTAGCATACTACTGGACCTGGAGAGACGGCATCCTCTGAAGTTGCCCCCGGAGTCGCTGTACAGGTTCGCGGTGCCCGATTGTCCGGACAACATCGTGCTGGAGGACCACAACACCAGCCAGAGGCATCAGGGCAACTCTTCGGTGCCGCTTATCAAGGTGGGATTGTTAATATGTGCACGTGTCTGCAGGAGAATAAGTGCGCGTCACACACGGGAACGATTTAGAGGTTTCAGACTTCTATAAACTTCATACACTGAAAGTACGTCCGCAGTCGCTCAATCGGTTCGCGGTTCCCGATTTTAACGAATAATATCGTCCTAGAAGATCACAGCAGGAGCCAGAGGTATTAGGGCAAGTTTCACTCGTAAGAGTGAGCATAATAATGTGTGTGCTGGCAGCATCGAACCTGTGAAACAAATAATAATTAAGTGTACGTAACACAAGGGAATGAATGTACGTAACACACGGGAATGAGTGTACGTAACACACGGGAATGAGTGTACGTAACAAACGGGTATGAGTGTACGTAACACACGGGAATAAGTGTACGTAACACACGGGAATGAGTGTACGTAACACACGGGTATGAGTGTACGTAACACAAGGGTATGAGTGTACGTAACACATGGGTATGAGTGTACGTAAAACACGGGAATGAGTGTACGTAACACACGGGAATGAGTGTACACAAACGAGATGGCTGTCTCTTCTAAATAGCACGAAGTGTTTGGTGGGAAAATGGGTACACAAAAAACTTATAAAACATGAATAACATTTACTGTGGACTGTTTTTAAACTAAATGCTGAAAAATATGACTTTTCAGGTTGGCACAATAACATTTTTTTTTGTTTCAATCACAGTTTAGTTAAAATGAAACTATGAGTACTTACTATATTTGATCTTAAAGAGTCTTTCGTCCAACAAACCAGTGCTTTTTTTTATTCTAAAAACATGAGGAAGTTAAAATGAACTCAATTTTCAGGGTGCGACTCTGTTGAAACTGGTCGAGCGTCTCACGTTCCACATATACGCGGACCTGAACCTGATGCGCACTTTCCTGACCACGTACCGGTCGTTCTGCTCGCCCGGGGAGCTCTTGGATCTGCTCATCGAGAGGTTCCAAATACCAGAGCCGAGCGAGGTGTACGACGCGCCCAAGGCTGGTGAGTTCTCTCTCTTTTTTCTCTTTCTTCAAATCATTTGTAGTCAACACAATATCTTCTCCTTCTATAGACGTGTACTCCCTTATTCTGGCACATGCTCTTTCTTACACAACAAATCTTCATGCCACCCTACACACAATCCATTGGTCTCGAAAGTCTGTTTCTTCTTAACCTTTTAAGACGGAGCCACCACAAATTTGTGGTCAAATACATATAATTGAAACGAACATTGAACTGATGTTTTCTCCCTCTAACTACATAGAATTTGTATTAGAGTAAAAGAGACAACATAAGTCTCTTGGTTTTGGTACGGCAATTTTGATGGCAGCTGGCTTGTGGACTAAAATATTATTAAATTTGGCCCCTGTAAGATTTGAAATGTGATAGAAGGGTCAAGTAGAAAAAACGGGATACTGGGATAGAGAGGTCAGATAGAAGTCAGGTCAGCACGGATGGAATATCATAATTGTACACACCATTCATTTCATTGGTCGCTTACTGTGCCGTATTCAAAATCTCCCCCTCCTACCCGCTTTGGTTCCAAAAGGCGACGTTGCAAAACTCGAACTCGAAAAACGAACTAAAACGGTTCTACTCAAAATCTTTAAATGAGAGCTCAAAATTAATCCACCTCGCCGCGGTAATAATATAATAATCGGCAGACAAACGCACATATGGTATGCCTCAGAATAAGCTTGTGTTATGGGCAATATATTTATTTATTTAATATATTTGAGAAACATGCAATAATTATAATTCTTACAATATTAAACACATACATTAATACACATATCAACTAAGTTTCCATTTAAAAAATAATTCCTGTTATGCATTTGGCTCATAAAACTATAAGAAAATTATAATATATTTGATACAATATTGGAAAATTAGATAAAAAAAAAATAGTTTAAAAAGACTAAAAAATACACTTTTATAGAAAATACAACTAAAAAAAAAGGAAATAAATTTTAATAAATTTGAATTTAAAATAGTGTAAGAAAAAATCATTATATTGTAATAAAAAGCGTGGGGTGCATGGTATCAATAGTTATAAATATTTTATGAACAGATATGAGTAGGAGGGTTATTTTGATAATATCCTGTAAAGCACCGCACGCTTTTTTACAATAAAATCATTTTTTCTTACACTATTTTTAATTCAAAATTTATTTTCTATTTTTAGTTGGATATTCTATAAAAACGTATTTTTTTAGTTTTTTCAAACTGTTATTTATTTTTCATTTTTAGTGATTTAATACCCTTCTCTGTGGAAACTTTGAAAAAGAATTAAATACACTTTTATGATAAAATGGAACGTTATATAAAAATCAGCTTTAAAAAAAAGGTAAATACAAGCTTTTGAGATCCCGCATATCATGTAGCAGCAGAGTGCTAGCCAAGACAAGTAAAATGAGCCCAAACACGACGGGTCTATCTTGTTTAGTACAGGAGTTCCTATGGCCACCTTCCCACTCCATCATCAGCTCCATGGTACCATATTATTGCATAGTCACGCGATATACACACACGTGCAAAATTTCAGCTCATTCTAAAACCGGGAAGTCGATCAAATTTAACTTGAAAGATTACGTTACAGACTAACATACGTATGTAGCTAATAAAAGCGTTTTAAAAAAGAATTAAATAATACAAGACCACACAAAAAACTATACAATATATCTATTTATCAATATCATTCTTAAGTCTAAATTGTCATGTCATAAAAATTTGTGATACATGTTAAATATAAATGACATTCATTTAAAAAAAAGAAAATAATAATATTAATAAAATCAAAGGCAAAAAATATTAAAATTACAAGTATATATGAAATTAGTAGAAAGTCATTTAATGTTTTTTTCTTTTTAATTTGAGTCCTAAATTTAAATAAATTGCCTATAAAAGGATCGACATCGTTGCATAGAGCATTGTATTGCTGATAGGCACGGTATAAAATATGGTTTTAGTATAGTTAGATTTTATAAAGGGCAATGAAAACAGCGAGTTTAAATATACAACGGACTTCTCTGGGGCCGAACGGAGGAAATTTGTTACTGAAATTTACCATACCAGATTTCGAATCCGGAGCCTCTGCGTTGCAGTGAGGTAAGCTAGTAAAGGCCTAACTCGCTCAACCACAGGTCGTCAAATAGGGAAAATGGGATAGGCTACAGAGAAGGAGGCCATCAGAACTAAAACTTGTCAAATATCACTCCTTGGAGACATGCATCATAACTTGAGGACATGGATCAAGGAGATATTCTCACACAAAGTCGCTTATTGAATACATTTCTTTAGTATTCATCATTCAGCCATTGTATGGTTAAGAGACTGATATTTGCACAGTTTTAATATTTTCCACATGTTTTGTTAACAATAAATATCAAAATTGCTTTATCACGCACGCCTAGTCGCAAGGATCAAGACGCCTAAGAAGGACGTCAGTCCCACTCCATCGCTGCTTGATTCAGGTAAAGTATATAACGGAACTAGACTGTAGTGTTTGTTGGTAAAACAATACTATGAATGACGATTGCCCAGTGTATCTCTGAATAAGCCTCTAAAAACTCAAGATAATCAATCAAATCAGTTGGAATAAATCTAAACCTTTACAAGTCGAATATTTCTTTACAAAATTTTCTAAACTAACATAAGTCGAAAACTCTATAACTCGAATTGTTCGGCCTCTCCCTTCAAGTTCGACTTCAGAGGTTGTACTGTAATACAATAATAAATTAGACTCTGAAGAACATTCTGGCGTTATTAAAAATCTTTATAGTTTTTCTTCTGTCATGTGGGAATAGACAACGATGTTGACACAATATGTATTGTGTTTCTTTTCAACAGACAGCACAGAAAGTGTGGCGAGCACTGACGCTGAGAAATTGAGCAAGAACACGGCGAGAGAAGATTGGAAGAGATATAGGAAAGAGTTCCAACAGCCTGTTAAGTTTAGGTAACGGCTTTTTGTTAACCCCTAATGTTTTTAGTGTTTTATTCCTGGCTTGTCGTAAGAGGCGGCAAAACAACCCACAGCGAGGTGGTAGGGCATTCGCCTGTCTGGATGGCTACCACCCCTGGTCTTTTTTTCTTTTAATATTATAACACATTATTGAAGATAAACCATGACGCTGAAGAGTTTCTTGCGCCGTTTCTTCTCTTCAAGACTTAACGTGTTGCGAAACGGTGGTAAATTAAATTAGACTCCCATACACAATACCACAAACAAAAATTAAAAATAAATAATCGAAATTAAGAACTTGAGGGTAGGCTAAATAACTTATTGAAACACATCTTTGTGTTCTATGATCACGGCTACAGAAAAGTGGCTGAAACATGGGGATAAAAATCAAACACCACAATACCGCGCTGAAAACCGTTGAATCGTGTTTTTATTATAATATTTTCTTCCAGAGTGATTAATGTCCTCCGACATTGGGTTGATCAGCACTTCTACGACTTCGAGCGGGATCCTCAGCTCCTGGAGAAGTTAAGGGAGTTTCTTGAGTCAGTTGAAGGCAAGCCAATGAAGAAATGGGTGCAGAGTGTCCTCAAAACCATGCAGAGGAGGGTGAGCTGGCTTTGTGGTTGCTTTAAGATGGGTGTGCATAGACATTTAACTGGTGGTTAAAATAAAATAATCGCTAAAAATATATGGCCAAACAGCGATTATTTTCCATTAACATGTCTTTTAAATGGCGATGCACACCAGTCTTAGTGTAGTATGAATTACCAACTTTATAGTAGTCTTTGGTCAAATCAAGGTATAACAAAATAGTTAATTTATTAATCGAGTTATTTTATAAATGCTTAGTGACAAAATATACTATTTTTTTGTTTCCATATTAGATAATTATTGATGATTTTATTGTATTTTAGGTAACTTCTCTTGACGATTTTACTTGATAATGCTGTACTACGTGGTTAGAACGAAACTGACCTCCAGTCTTATCAGCACATAAGACTGGAATAGAAACACTTACGTTACAAAGCCGTAAAGAACAGCGACAAGAATTCCCCAAATGCCATCTGAACTTAACAATAAATCGCGTTACGGTTATTGAACATTTTTGGTAGCGTTGTAAAGAATTTCCTTAGAATCTTTGTTATTAGCTATTTATTCAAATACGTACTCCATAAGCGTCCCCTGTGCTGTATATACATATACGATATTTATATATAAAAAATACAACAAAATTACTGGTGCAGCAAAAGACGTCACACAAAAATAACAAACTTATTTCCATTTAATGACAACTCTCTATAACTCCACAAAATGCACAATGCCTTCAGTACTTATTATTTTTATCCAAAGCTTCATCAAAATTGCCGCACCAAAACCAAGAGAATTATATCGTCTCTTTTGCTCTGACACAAATTCTATGTAGATAGAGGGAGAAAGCATGAATTGAACTTTCGTTTCAGTACAAATTGGTGTTGGGGGTTAGAGGGTTAACATGTCGATTTCTCTCGCAGAGCGGTCAGGGCAACGACGTGGAGTGCACGGGGGGCGGCGTGGTGGCGCACGTGTTCGACAAGGCGCCGCCGAGCGTGCTGCGGCACATCGCGGAGCCCCCCGACAAGTACTCGTGGCACCCGCTCGCGCTGCACCCGCTCGAGCTGGCCAGGCAGCTCACGCTGCTCGAGTTCCAGCTCTACAGGCAGGTCAGTTCAGCCATCGAGGATGGACATATAGATAAATTAAAAAAGGCAGAAATATCCAAATTGACAACTTTCCTAGGCCAGTGCTTTTCAATTCTTTTGAATACGCGACCCCTTCACACCCCCCCTCCCCCCCTTGGGCTATAGACAGACAAAAAGTTAGTAATGACTGTATTTATGTTAGTATTATTACGGCCTATACTCTAGAAAATACTGCTGAGCTTAGAAAGTACCTAAGTATGAGGTGTAAACTTAAATTGCCTAAGGCCGGCGACCCCCCGAGCAAGGCTCTGTGATCCCTTAGGGGTCGCGACCCACAGGTTGGAAAACACTGTTGTAGGCAAATGCAACTGGCGGCCTTATCGCTGAATGTAAAATGTATGTTAACGAAATGCTTCAATAAAGGACTGACCGACTGATTGACTGACTAATATAAATTTATATTAAAATTAATTTTTTAACGTTTTATTTTAATAATAACATTATATTAAATTTCTTGTAATTATGGATCTTTGTGTTTGAAATAAATAAATTATTATTATCAAACGATCTATTGCAGGCTATCTAAGCTAGAGGAATTTCTTAGCCAATCTGAGGATGTAAGTGGTGCAGGGAAAGAGGGGCAATACATACATAAATACTTAAGCTAATTTCAAATTCAATAAACACGTAAATACGTACATAGGATGATGTCATGTGACCTTTTCAAGTGGCCCTTCAGGGGCAAACCCTTAACTATGTAACGAGAACTGAAATGGTATTACTATTTTTTTTAAACAATTACCCTTTGGTAGTGCGGGTGGAAAAGAAAGAAATTGTTGGTGGTGGAAGGAAGGATAAATCCACAGCCAGCTAGAATAAAAACCGCACTCACTTGCGATTCCCCAATCCTCGTATCACAGGAGCGGGTTTATACATACAAAAAGACGGTGTGCGCCTCCTGACGCAGGGCAGAAGTGATAACTTCAACTAATCTAACGTGAGAGAAAGGGAAGCTAGACGGTCGCCGTAACGCGTTACGTACCGAAGCGGTTACCCCTGCCATAAATAATTATCACTCCAAAAATGCTTTTTAGCGTTGCACTTAACGTATCGTGATTGGCCGACTGGTGACACCGCCATCTTTATCCAGCGTGTAGATTTGCGGAAATAAGGGGAAATGTAGGAAAGCAAAAAATAAACACATAATAATAGGTGTATTCATATATGAGTTTTAAGTTTATTAATTAATAAAATATGATGTAAATATCTGCATATCATATAATGTTAATTTATACCACCTTTGACAAATATAATCTGTTTTATCCCTTCCACGGGTTCTCTGGAAGAGATCACTTCTCAGCGATAAGTAATTTATATATTTTGTTCTTCGACCCAGCTCTTGACATGGGTCGTTGTGAACGTTGTGTGATCGAATGTGATGACGTCATTAGTGAAGTTTTGCCACGACCATAACGGCCGCGATCGCCTTGTGGAACGGCTAACGGAGCATTTTGGGCCTTGTGAGCTACTAATTGGATCGCGCTGTTAGTTATCACCTGGTTGTCGAAATAGCATTATACATTAAAATATCCTATTATTTTCAGGTGAAACCATCAGAATTAGTAGGTGCAGTTTGGACGAAGAAAGATAAAGACAAGTCCAGTCCAAATTTACTAAGGATCATCAAACACACTACAAATGTAAGTTGCTGAACTAGTTTTTCTCCGTGCGTAGAAATAATACAATTTCCTACGGCCATGTGGCCTGTCGTAAGTGGCGACAAAACAACCCACAGCCAGGTGGTAGGGTGTTTGCTCGACTGGATCGCTACCACCCCTGGTCTAGAGTATGCCGCCATAAAAACCTTGAAATGTGTTCCGGCACCAGTGGCCAGGTTCCAGTCTCCCTTGAGAGAGAGCAGCAGCGCATTTGTAGCACCTTTGGTGTTGGTCCATACGTTGTGTCCATAGGCGATGATAACCGCTTTCCACCAAGTCCGCTGAACTCCCGCAAAAAAAACCATTAATAATATTTAAAATGTCTATATCCGCAGTTCACCCTTTGGATGGAGAAATGGATAGTTGAGAGTGAAAATCTGGATGAGCGTGCGGGGGTCGTCTGTCGGTTCCTAGAGGTGGCGATCGCGCTCCGAGACCTGAACAACTTCAACGGCGTGCTCGCCGTGGTGGCCGCGTGTGGCTCCGCCTCCGTCCACCGGCTGAGGAACACGTTCCAGGTGAGCCGTGGCTCGATCCCGTCGCTCGCTCGTCGCATCTGACACGCTCGCTTCGATCGCTCCTTAATAGCAACACACATTTTATATTAATTCTGTTACTTGTAGCTAAAATGTAACGCCTTCATATTACGCGGCTAGATTCTTCGCTTTATGTATGAATATAATGTGGTCTATGAATGGATATCTCTCTCTGTTTCGTCCTTGCTGAGACTGATTATATCAGTAAAGTTTGCTTAAGGGGAAGCTCGGACAGTACAGATAATAAATTATAGAGGTTGTCGTAAATGAATAGGCGAGTTTTACACAACATTAATCTCGACATGCAAGTTCTTTTAGGCTGTTTTGTTTCATCTTCAGCTATAATAAAATTGAATTGAAATTAAATTTATTAGCATGAAAGTAAGTAGTACAGGCATGTATTTAGTGGCTATATTGAAATGGTTTCTGCAGATTTAGATAATATACTTTTTGTGTCACTAAAAAGGATATTAAAATTATATAAACCAGAGCAGAGCAAGACAATATATCGACGGGTCCAAAGTAAAAAGAGATATCTGCAAAATAGCTACTTTACAGGGGAGCGAAAAGATGGTTGTATTAACTTTGTTGTATTTGAAAGAACATACGTAGCTGGCTTTTTTACGTACGAAAATTTATTGAAATAATGTGATATATGCAAAACAAATAATGTCATATTGTAAAGAATTGTTTCATTAAAACGATTGTACAATAAACTAAAAATCATCATTTTGTAGATAACTTTATTTACTTTGCACCGTCGATATTTTGGTATACACTTGGTAGTGTAAAAGCTTACATCTGTCTGTATGTCAGACAATAGTTGTTACATATATATATATATTTGAATGTAGTATTCTCGGTGTATGAATGCGTAGGTCGAACAATACTAATTGATTATCTCTGGTGAGAACCTAGGAGAGACTAAATGAAATTCAGGATACGTGTTTAATTTTGCTATATGACTTAAAAGTTACACAATGAATGGAAACGCATTTGTTAGACGCCTGCAGAAATATTATGGCAATTCTATTGGCCCGTGTATTTTCACCGAAAATGTCAGGCGCCACAACAATCTGTAAATGTCTCTTAACAGATAGTCCCGCCGCGTCTCATGCGGGCGCTTGAGGAATTCCGGGAATTGAACTCGGACCATTTCCGTCGCTACCAGGAGCGTCTGAGGAGCATCAACCCTCCGTGTGTGCCGTTCTTCGGCATGTACCTCACCAACATCCTTCATATAGAAGAAGGGAATCTGGGTAAGTGTAGTTATATAGCGCTGTCTATTATACGGGCCGAGTCATTTTAAATTTGACCCTAATCCATATTGTAAAGGTCATTTCAAGGTCAAGTTGTTTTTTGTTTCAATAGGAACATCTGTTTCTCACTTTAGAAATAACTAGTGGTTTCGGCAGGCGTTGTCCTGCGCTAAAATGCAAACATTTAGAACCCGATTCCAGCGCCTCCTACCGGATCTAATTGTGAATCTAATCCATCTCCGGACCTACTCAAACATTACTTTTTTAAACCTTGGGTTTATTCAAGTTTTAGCAGGGATCCCTAATATTTTCTGGTAATAAATATAGCCTATATTAATCTGGGATAATGTAGTATTCTAATAGTGAAAGCATTTTTGTAATCGGTCCAGTACTTTTTTGAGCTTATTTGTAACCAAAAATACAAAAGAGCAAACTATTTTTTTTCTGACGTACAATTTACCGCTCTGTTCATTCAGTCAAATCTAAAGTGAGCACAAGGCTGCCCCCAAAATATGTTATAACTTTTGTTAAAGAATACTAAATGACCCAGTATTGGAATAGTCAACTGGTGAAATTAAAATCAATGGCCCGGTATAACATCAGTCTAAAGAAGTCCCATTGCTGGGCTCGGGCCTTGCCATTATTAGTTTCAAGTTTCCATATCTCACTCTTTCTTTTTATTTAGGAATAGAGAGAGAAAAAATCTCGCGGCCCACCTGATGGAAAGCGATTACCGTCGCCTATTTGTTACACCAAAGTCGACAAATACGCTGCAGCTCTCTTAAGGGAGACTGGAACCTGGCCACTGATGCTGGAACAACTTAAGGTTGTTATGGCGATGTACTCAAGACCAAGGGTTGTAGCCATCCAGTCGGGAAAATACCCTACCACCTAGCTGTGGGGTGTCTTTTCCGGCATGAATAAATAAATTTTAAAAAGTGTTTCTATGGAAACTGTAGAATTTTGATCAGTAATAAGGCAAATTAATAGACAGTAAGTTATCAAGAACCTGGCATGAGCTGATTTCACATTTAGTTACTGGAAGTTTGATTATGTTTTTTTACAGATTTCCTGCCTAATTCCCAGTTGATAAACTTTTCGAAACGGCGGAAAGTTGCTGAAATCACTGGCGAGATACAGCAATACCAAAATCAACCTTATTGCCTCACAGTCGAGCCCAGGACAAGGGTGAGTTTATATTAAAAAGAGAGAACTACTTTTGATTAATGCTAACAGTTAAACCATAATTCAAAACTAATAGAACTTATCGTAAAACAGTTATCTTTACACTTTTTTCATTTGTCAAATTAAAGTTATCAGTCAAATAACTTATTACCTACGTGAAAAAATTCCAACAGTCAGAAAGCTTTATGTTCTATATGTAATTTTACAATTATAGAAAAGTAAGCCGTTACACTCAAATGTTGATACTACGAGAAGACGATACGTAATATTTTAACTAATAACTATAAAAACTTCCCTTGGTAAGGGGCAATACGTTTATCAATCCAGCTACTTGTACACCAAAATTAATTAGCTGTTAAATATGTAACATATGAACTCACATGCTTGTGATACCTCTTTGCTAAAATGGCTAAATTCCTAATTGAATATATATGTGTACACACACAAAACATTAGTATTGTATCCCAACTTTAACCAACATCACCCAATCCACAACCAACATAATCCAAACGCCCCCAAACATTGCCAACAAATCCCAATTACACCTTATTAAGTTACTATGTATTCATATAAGTGTAGTAGTAGAAAAATGTTAGAAAAGAGTGTACCCAGTATAAGGCAAAATGTAACATGAAGTAAGCAAAATTGTAAAATCTGTGGCGAAAATAAGCTGTGTCTTTGACCCAGACATATCATGACCCTTCGGGACATCAGCGTTGTCCCCATTCAAAACCAGTCCTTTCTCAACTCTTGTTAATGTATCTTTTTTCAATCCACAACGTCCCCTTATAAATGCATAATGTTTGTGTGTGTTCTTTATCATGTTATTCAACATAACCTCACATGATTATATTTCTCATTGCTCTAATTTCTACTGCATTTATCCAAATTTCATGCTTCTTCTGCCATACTCAACTTTTAACTACCGACTAAGACTAATGTAGACTTTAATTTAATTATTTTCGGAGAGATGAAGGTATTCAACCCGAAAGTGCATTATAAGTGATTTGTTTTTCACAAATAGGCATTCCTGGAATCGTTAGACCCTTTCCCAGGCAAAGACGACAACGAGATCACGAACTATTTGTACGCGAAGAGCCTGGAAATCGAACCCAGGCCACCTGTCAAGCAGATGCCAAAGTTTGTGAGTGTTTTTTTTTGTTTTTTTTTATTTCAGGAGGTTCTCGATTCGGCTCTGTATTTTTTTCTATTTCTACATCGATTGTGGTCCGATTTTCATATTTTTTTCTTTGGAAAGTGTACTCCTGATGTGGTCCAATTGTCACCAAAGTTTGCTTAATTAAAAAGTAGATTTAGATTAGATTTTTTTATCAAGGTAAAACAATACCGACTCCAAAAGCAACTAAAGGGCCAAAAATATATATTCTCTAAAACATCTTGAAGTCGTTGCCAAAGAAAGTGTTATGTCACATTTCATCCACCCATTTATTGATGTAAAATTTATCACAGTTAAACACTATGGTTAATAGAGCGTAATGCTACGTAAATACACATAAATGATATCGCTGATAGAGCTGTCGGATAAGCTTGGTTGATCCATCTGTGTGTATCATTAAAAATGTCCAATCTCATAATATGTGACTATAATATTTATAGCTTAAGAGCCCAGGACTGCCAGACCTTCGTCGCTTTATAAAACTTGAAAGTTTTTTTGTGCATGCCCCTCACCCCCTTTTTTTGTTGCTTGGGCAGGTAACGGGTAGTAAAGGTGTATAAAATAGTACCTTAAATTTGTTAAAGTATAAAGCTTACTTTTTTTTTACTTCGTGATAACTTTACAAATCTCGTCATCCATTGCCGGACACTTTTGACAGTTGCTACACCCTGCCAAACACGCCTTAACTTTAATAAATTTTACTTTCGTAAAAGCAAAATTTTATATATGTTACTTGGGGAACCATAAAAAATGTTACCTCAATAGCCAGACAGTTTTAATGGGTTTTTACATCTTGCCAGACACACTTAAAGTCCGCTATAGGCGTGAGCGTATAAAAGGTTATTCTGTGTCTTATAAAATTAAAATAAAAGATATAAATTTAAAAAAATACCTAGACGTGTTGCTGGGGAGTGACTTGCCGCTTCTTCTCCTTAACAGCAATAACACGAAGCCAAGCCGTGAACATAGAATAGGAAGTAAAATTATTTTTTTACTTATATGTATGACTTTCAAAAATGTTCTCCAGTGAGTGTTTTGATGAAAACTTTTGAATTTCTTTTTCTATTTACCAGCCTCGAAGGTACCCCGAACTGTCTCCGAAGCAATTGAAGGTGTCGAGAAGGAACCACCACGACCAGCTGGCCCATCATTCCGCTTCCAACAACGACGATAGTCTCAGTAAGTAAATACCGCCGTATCGGCGTTCCAGACGAAGTCGCTTTAAGCGAAATTCGGTTATAGCGGAGTAAGATGAAATAAAAAGACAAATAAATAGAATCGACCTATTCATTGTTACAATTTTTTAACTATTTACTAGGATATGTCCGCGACCTCGTCCATGTTTGACTTGAAAATCCCGCGGGATTCCCTAGACACAAAGTACCGCAGCTATCGTTTTAGTGGAAACTGTCGCTCCAGGGAAAATTGACGCGGGATCCCTAAGATAAAAAGTAGCGCTTTGAGACTAAGAATTTATTGTCGATCAGTGAAAACTTCATAGAAATCAGCCCATCAGTTTTCACGAGAATCTCGGACAAACAGACAAGAAATCTCAAAAAAATACATCACGTTCTACATCGTTCTTTCAGTGTATTCCAGTTGTTTTTTAAATAGCTTTAATGTACGATACGGCATCTTTAGAATTTTATAATACCTTAATCCTTAGAATTATATGAGAAATAGTTATCTAATTATTATTTTTTTAGTAGTATTTTGTACTGTCGTACAACATATTTCGCAATTGCACGTGATGACGCAATTAATTAAAACAGCAGTTCCGTAGTTAGCTTAAATATATTAATTTTGAGACTTGACGTCACGAAGTTAAGGTCACTTGGACGGTCCCCCCCCCCCCCCCTTAACGTATGACCTAGTTTATGGATGGCTCCTTATTGGCCAGCGCAATCACGCCGCGAAGCGAGCTAATGAACCAATAAATGAATCCGCGTAAAGTGGGTGAATTGAACTCTATTATTTGAAAGTAAATGCCTAAATTGAAATGTACTATTTATGTGAAGCCCAATGATACATTATTGTTTTTTTTGGAAACCTTAACAGTCCATTACTGTGGTTTCTGGAACTAATATCGTTAATGGCTGCCGGAATCAATATTATGAAGAGATTCGAAATTTTATTTTAAATGATTTGAAAATCAGTTGACGGAGAAATCACGTAACAAACATACAAAAAAACATTAGTCTAATTGAGAACCTCCTTCTTTTGGAAGTTGGTAAAAAACGTTAAGAGATTTAAATGATTCTTCTTCCCTTATTGAGTTCACCAACAATGAAGGCGGATACAAAATGGTTCGTTGTTATATTAAGCGCCTGTAGAAAATGTAATACTCGGACCCATAAGCAAAGTTGCCTTTTAAAATTAGTAGGCGCTCCCTAACACTCAGCGCCAAAATGGCGCCTATCAAATAAGCTTACGGCTTATTTACGTGACAGGTGTTTGATAAAATAATTTGACATAATAAGTTGCATTAATATACTTTATAGGTGTTTCGTCGTCCCAGTTGTCGCCCACTAGTGTGAGCACGTGGGACGGCGGTTCTGTCTCCTCGTTGCAGATCCATAACGATGACCATAGAGGTAAGCGATTTTCCTTTTTTATTTATCCTGCTCGAAGGATCAATGATTATTATAAAAAAGCCTAGACAAATTTCAATGTGACACAATTTCCCTAAAAAGTGTATAATGATTTTATAAGATTTAATTTTTCAAATCGTTAAATATGTCAGTGAAATTTAACTGAAATGAGATTCACTTGTTATCAATACACTAAAAGTCACTCCTCAATTTTATACATGTGTACTGTCTTAAGACACGAGTCAATAACTTCATTATTTATTGTTCAAGCAGTGATCAAAATTATTTTTATGATGATATAACAATGATCTGGAGGGAATTTCCCGCCGCGGTTTTCTCTTTGCGCTATGACATGGGGTTGTTTGAGAAGGGCGTTATAAAATTTCTTAGAGGTGGGCAATGCGTTGGTGACACCCCTGCTGTTGTAAACGTTCATAGGCGACTTTCTATCAGGTGAGCCGTGTGTCTGTTTGCCTGCTTCAGGCAAAAAAAAAAATCCAAATTTTTGGTTTAAATGAAAGACACGCATTTAAATGCAAGCTCTTTTTCGTGTAATTTTGTTGTATTTTAAATATCCAGTTCAAAAATTGTTGTTTGCAGGTAGTAGACAAGAAGACCGTGGCATGGTTGTAAGTCCGAAACTGGAGCACAGGTCGTTGAGTCAATTGAGTCAACTGAGTCAGTTGAGTCTGTTCGACAAGGGGTTTGGTCTCTTCGACAAGAGCAAGCTCAACTCTAATTGTAACAAGTAAGTCGGTTTTTGATTTGCTTCACTACTGTACTACTTGACAGCCTCTGTGGATGGATGAGCTAAGCCTTAAAGCCTGGAGTTTTTGGCGGGAACTGAAAGGAGATGTTGTGCTGTGCAGTTTCATTTTCTAAAAATGTGTAAAATTACTCTAAAATGAACAATAATTGTAGGATATTGATAGGTTTTGAGTAGTGATTTATGTGTTTTGTGACAAATGTGCACTGTATAGTCAAATGTGACATTTTGAGTTGTCACAAGCACTCCGTTGAATGGCACTAGCTGATTACCTACAGTTCAGCTGTGCTACACATAGGCTTAAGAAAATGAAGAAACTAAATGTATATTATAAACTAAGATCTGGCTTAGCTACCAAGCGATAAACCTAAATATAAATAAGCCCACAGGTTTAAGTGGGAATACCGTACTACGTAAATTTCGTAAACTAACTATTTGTTATTTACTATGATCCGGGTGTCTGTAATCGGCCCCAGAATAGTCTGGTAGTAGTAATTTGTTGTGATGGACGAAACCCGTTCAATATATAAATCTTTCTTTCTCCTCTCTTTCTTTTTTTTTATTAAAAAAATATTCATAGATAGTTTACTTTATGTAGATATTGTGTTGTTATGGATGAATTTATTTTCAGAAATTGTGTGAAAGACGAGCCCCCCTCGCCTCGAGACCGACACTCGCCGAGGCACGACCGGTATGTATCCCAATGTGTCGGGTGAAAAACACTTTCGCATCTTACACTAGAGTGCGCCGCGGGTGCAGGTTACATTGTATTATATTTTTATTTAAGTGCCATTTGCCACCGGAAGAGTCGCTTCATTTTATATTGCAAACTATCCCATCTCCATGAAAAGTATTTATGTCCATTTTCGGTATTAAAACCACATTTAAACAAAATCGTAGCAGAACCGATCCAGTAATCGTACTAGTTTTTCCGTGACAGCTTCACAGGCACACAGATCGGATTACTAAGGCATTTTTTTATATGTAAATTTGAGAAATTATTCGTCTCCCATACAATTTGTCTTCCTCTATTTCAACACGTTCTTGTTTTATCTATCTGTCTGTAAACTATTACACATCTTATTACATAAAGTTTGCTTTCGATCACTGGAAAAATCACATTCGATTTTTTTAATCTAGCTGTTTTCAATAATTTCAAAAAAAATCCCGCGTATTTCCCAGGATAACAGGTAGCGCAGATCAGAATTTGCTGCCGATCAGCGAAAACCGCATCGAAATCGGTCCAGTAGTTTATACCTAAATCCCGAACACAAGACAAGAAATCTAAAAAAAATTACATGTTGTGCTCCATTGTTTATTCCAGTTATTTTTTTAAATAGTAATATATAGATACGGCATGTTTATAATTTTATAATATTATAGATAAATTATTATTTATATGATCTGGGTGTCTGGGATCAGCCCCAGAGTGATTCGTTGTATATTATTACCCATAACAAAGCGTAACTTGCTTACTTGGGGATATACAATGTGCATATTTGTGTGCTATTATTTATTTATTTGTTATTTGTCGCAGGCAACCCCAGCCCGTGGAGAAGAAACCGCAGACGTTGTTCCCGAGGAGCGCGATCGTGGACGCCGAGCTGTTCTACTCGCGGAGCGCTGACCACCTCAACAACAGGCGGCAGGAGCCGGTGCTTAACAAATACCTTTCGATAACCGTTTGGTCACGTTTTATGGAGACCGGTTCCTCATGTGGCGAACAAATGCATAGCTATGCTGCTTCCACCAGGTCTCAGTCGAAGGGATTGAATTCTGCGTTGGGGTGGCCTGTTGTTGTAAGAGGTGACAAAACAACTCGCAGCCGGATGGTAGGGTATAGTCCGTCTGGATGGCTACCACCCGTGGTCGACAGTAGCCTTGAGTTCAGCCACGTTCCCGTCGTTTGGAGAGCGGCAACACCTTTGGTGTTGCAAATATTCATAGGTGATGGTAACCGCTTTCCATCAGGTGGGCAGTCTGCCTGTCTGCTGAACTCGCATACACTGCAATAATTTATTTATTTATTTTAATAAGGATCACCAACAGTTTTTACATTTAATCAGTTACTAGACTTTTGACGAAGGTTTACAATGCAATGTAAAAACTAATTATAGGTGAACACAACTTGCAGTATAATTTCTTCACTGTTATTTACCTATTTATTTAAATTCTAACAATAAATGTTACAACAATGTGTAGGGTATTAAAATTAGTCTGTCCGTCAGTCTGTCAAATGAGTGTCCTGTTGGGCTAAACGAATCTTTTTATAAAATGAATTTTTGGAGTCAAAGTGAATGTCAGTAAGATCACTGCTACTGTTGAGAATTCTACACATTCTAGAGATAGGGGAGTTAGCACCTAGTACTGTAGTTAATAATGTAATATATAGACGTAGGCCCAAGAATTGCTGGCTTATCGTCGTAAAACATGACGCGATCCCCGTACACAATTATAGACGCGCAGGGTTACCAAATTCTAAAAAATAATTTCGCTTAATTCAAGTTATTAATTATTACAAAGCATAAATTATTGATTATTATTGTTGGAAATTTCTATCGCGATTTCAGGTGTTTACGTCTTTAGCTTTAGATGTTAATATTTTTATTGTTGTAACCATGCGGCCCCTAGCGTATTATTATAATGTATTTTTTTGAACACCACGGGCCATATAAATTGCAAACATTTATAAACCCCTTGACAAATTGACACTCATCATCATCATCATCATCCGAGCGTTAAATCCCGGTTGAGTTCGGAGCGTTCAATCCGACGCCCACGGTCCACTTTCCTGTTTTTTCTACTCCACTTCGTGCGATCTGCAGCGTCCCCCGTTTTGAGATCATCGGTATGCATGTCGTCCTTGACTTTGCGAGACAAACTTCAACACATACAACAAAAAGAACACCTAAATTCTGGTACCCGATCGCAGCGCCATCTACCTGGTTCAAACTAAAGTCTAAATCATCCCAGTAGAAAATTATAAAAATATTAATATCGCTATTAAAATGAAGCGGTTGATCGTAGAGGGTTAAAAATTTAGGGTTGTATGTATGTTTTAATGATGTATCATAAAAAAAACCTAAAAATTAAAAAAAATAGAGAGTTGGCCTACCCTTATAATTTAGGGGGATGAAAAATATATAGTAGCCGATTCTCAGACTTACTGAATATGCATAAAAAATTTCATGAGAATCGGTTAAGCCGTTTCGGATGAGTATGGGAACGGACATTGTGACACGAGAATTTTATATATAAGATTGTAAGACTTTGATGTGGTAAGACTCGGCAAGCACTCTATGAAATGAAATATTTATTCTTGCATAAATGTAGTTGTATACAGATGTCACTATTATAAATACATGGTTCAGTACATTTTACCAGTTTCACTGGTGTGCAAGTAGGATCTAGCGATTTGTATTCGAATAAATGATTCGATACAAGTTGTCATACGAGTATTTATTTTAATATTTTTTTTAAGTAACGTTAATGTTAATTTTAATTTAAACAACGTATTTATTGTTGTTTTTTAATAAAATTTATTTATTTCTTTTACGTATTAAAGTATTATTATTAAGTATTTACATAAGTAGTATTAGTTATATTCATGATTTTTATAAACAAAATTGGGTCGTTTTCGTCTTACGCCAAAAGGAAGGTCAGCGTTGTGTCGGATATAATTCCGGCACAGCAGTATGCTGAGTGCAAACCTTGTTTGCTGAAAATGCGGAATATATAAGAAATGTAATTACGTCGCTATTTTTTTGCAAATAAAGTTTTTCTTTCTTTCTTTACTTTTCGTATCTTGTCCTAAGTAAGTATTCAGTCTTAATTTCTCGTTGTTATTTGGGCTTTGTGTTTGTCAGGAGCGCGTGCCGCCCCTGTTGCCGCGCGCGACGGTGGCGCCGCCGCTGGGCGCGAGCGCGAGCCTCGGCGCCGCGGACCGCGAGCGGCCCCCCGTCATGCCCCGGAGGCCCGCCTCGCCCAACCACCACGCCACGCTCCACCATTGTGAGTAGTCCCCTTTTTCGCGGTGTACAGTCGCGGCGTGAAAAGGCTCGCCGGTTTACGTCCCACGGAAAGTTTTTTTTTTTTACAAAAACAAAATTGACTTTTGTAAACAACCTTGCTGAGATTTGGGTAAGAAAGTACCAAATATTAACTATTTGGGCAGGGTTTCCCCTTTATTGTTCAGTCTTTAGTGTGACTATTCACACCGCACAGTAAGCAAATGAACACCGTCTACACGCCTCACCGCCTTTTTATACGAAAATACTATGAAACTACCCTACAAAATAATAATATTACAACATTGCTATAAACAGCAATTATATCATAGTTTTGCCAGGATCATATTATTATCTATGACGATTGTCTATATGATATTAATATACTCTACGACTGCTGTGATGGACATCGCGAACCACTTTACAATAAAAACCAACAAATAAGAGTTTAACCGACTTCTTTCTGCAACATCTAGAAGGCGGTGCCAAATAAAACAAAAGATCAACAAAAAACCTATAGTAATTTTTTTTACTCATTCATATATAAAAAATGTTTTACTCATTAATATATAGCATTTTTTACATATCAATAGTTTTACTTGACACAGACTTCTAGATGTTGAAAGAAGATGGTTGAATATTTATTTTTTGGTTTTTAATTCAATACTTAATAAAAGCACCTGTCGATATTGTATAACTGGCAAGCGTATAATATGTCATCCCACTCTACGGTGTATATGTTCTTCGACAAGGGTTGCCCTCGATTTCCTTACGATCCATAAATCAGATCCTGTCTTGGTGACTATATAGGACCATCGCGGGACTTAAAAAAATATTTGAAAATCAGTCCACAATTGATGGAGAAATCGAGTGACGAACGTACAACAAAATGTACAGACGAAATTACAATCTTTTGAAGTAGGTTAAAAATTAGTGAATAGATCAAAGTTATTACTTACAATCTTATTTAAAAAGACTCTTTACAGATGTGAAACCTTTTTATTAGTTTTAATATTTATATGATGAAAATGAGTATCAATAGCTGAGTTAAACGTATATTTTTGTTGTTGCAGCGATAGCGTCGCTAAGCGACCACCCCCCCGAGCCGCCGGACAGGCCGCTGCCCAGTCCCAAGCACCATGACCCCTTTAGGTGAGTACTATCCTTATTTACATCCCATCCAAACAAATAATTTGAATTTAAATCACGTTTTTAATGTTATAATTATGGTATAGTATCAAATAAAGAGAGGAGACGGATAAGTGTTAAAGCGCCATCTAGCTCTAGGTTCGAAAGCATTACTTCTCGTCATATAAATATACTGGTGTGAATATGTGAAACGTATACACACACGTATAATATATATATGTGCGTGTGTGTGTGTGTCGGAGGGAAGCTATAAATCGGATTGATTGTTTGGATGTATAACGTACAATATCATTTGTTAAATGTTTCTATAACTTAAAGAGCGTCCTAAGCTAATAAAAGTTATGAATATTGTAATTTAACAAACGACCAATGAGAGCAGAGCTTATGGCTCGGAGCGGGGTCCGACGCCCTCTATACTTGAGTAGTATCTACTTCGGTAGACGGAGGAGTTTTTGTGGCACATTTGATTGATGGTAACGGGTCGAGTTGGACTGTAGAGAATTTTAAAGAAAGTATTGAAGTTGGAAGTATGAGCGGTGCCCTGAACCCTGCTCAGTCTAAACTATGTCAAAATATCGTGTAAATCTAAATTAAAAGTGTATGAACCATGGCCATTGTGTTTTATGCTCGCATTTTACCCTGATGACGCTCACTAAACCTGCAATAACTAAAGATGTCACGAGAACGAGGCCTTCTCCGATATATATATATATATATATATATATATATATGTATAAGTTTACAATTTCAATGAATCTATTATACTTCTAACTGACAAAAACTCTGACAAGTGACATTACATTGACACTTGACGTATATAATGATAATGCGCCAAATTCAAATTAAATGAAGTTAACACACACACACACACACACACACACACACACACACACACACACACACACACACATATATATATATATATATATATATATATATATTTACATACATATATATGTATGTATATGTATATATATTGCCTACATGTCCACCGGTCGACAATGTGGCCTCTACTCGTGGACGGCATTCCTCATCTCTAATAAGCTAGACCTTAACACGCGTCATCGCCGTCTGCACGATCCGAAGGCAGGCACACGTTGTTGACGGTTATCTCCATATTGCGAATTTTTACAACAAAAACAGACGATGTCACAGGCGGCCGCTGTTTATTGTATACAACTGCTCAGTGTTTTTTTAATGACTAACCAGCATGTGGGTAATATAATACAGCATCACTGTGTTGATTAGAATTTCCACATGTGTTTTTGCTTATCGAATAGGGGCCTTTTGCTGTTAGCGCGTTCACAAGACAGGTACTGAGTGTTATGTTTTTTTTATTATATAAATAATATGGTTTTATTGGGAGATTGATTTAAAGACAAGTTACCAAATATAAAATACTGTACTAACCTATACGTTGTTTGTTTTAAAGTTTACTTCAATTAACGGCCTTACTTATAATAATCTCGTTAAGTAACGATTAGGCATCCCTTAAATCAGTGTTTTTTTTAACGTGTGGGTCGCGACCCCCTGGGGGGTCGTGAAGCTTCCTTAAGGGGGTCGCGAAGCTTCTACAGCGGAGTTGCACAAGATTGGGCAAGTATTTATCCGAACCCTAATTATGAAAATAAATAAATATGTTGGATTGAATATTTGTCACAAAACAAAATACAAGGAAAAAAAGCAACGGGTCGCGAAATATTTCTTCCTACTAAAGGGGCCGTGTCATGAAAAAGGTTGAAAAACACTGCACTAAGTAATAGAATCAGAATCAAACCTAATCAATTAAAAGCTTTTTTTTCACTTATTCGCGTGTATTACCTGATGTTTACCTAGGAGGAGCACAGATAAACGAAATTTGAATGATTAACGTAGATGGTATTCAACATATTCGACTAAAGAGGGGTTTATGAGTACGGTTTTAAAACTAAGCAGTTGCTGAGCAGTTTCTTAAAATTTAACAAAGGATTATAAGCAAGGCCATATATGTTTATAATTTAAGTAACCATTTAGTTAATTTGAAACATTTCCTATTTTTAATATCTAACTGTAGATAATAAAACTACGGTTTAGCGGTTTTAAGCGCGGTAATTTATTTTGTTTTTACTATCCCGACGCTTCGGCCACTTTTCAGCAGCCGTGATCACGAAAGACAAAGTTACTATGACTATGTTTCGTGCGACGTCAAGAAGTGTCTCTGTTGGTTTGGCTGTCGAATACGCGAGTGTGTGTTTGTCTGTCCGCAGGATGCCAGCGATCTCGCCGAAGCGGTCCCCCGCGCCTCAGCCCCCCATCAGTCCCTTGGTCGCAGCCGAACGGTGAGTATCCTTCGTCTCTCTACAAACTACAAAATCTAGTGTGCACCGACCTTTAACCGAAAAACAGTGATTATTTTTGGTTAAATTTCGGTGCACACCAGCCTAAGTGTGCGAAATTTCATACTCATTCCTCCGAGCAATTTTCGTAAAAAGGTGACAACGTTTTTGCTACTAATATATAGATTAAGTTTCTTATGCTGGTGTGCACCTACATTTAATAAACCTTCAATATAAAATACGCGACGTCCTCCACGTTGAATAATTAAAAAATTATCCCAATTTTGAAACATTTTTCATTGCTGCTCCGCTCCGGTCTTAGCGTGATGATATATAGCTCAATAAGTGTACTATCCAGCACTGAAATAATTTTTCAAATCGGACCAGCGGTTCCTGAGATTAGCGCGTTTAAACAAACAAACCCACAAACTCTTCAGCTTTATATATTAGTATAAGATTTATTCTATGTAATAGAAGTGTAGTTGTTAAAATACCAAGTGTCGTGTGTATGTAGTGTGCTTATATTCACATATACAGTATCGGTCTTATGCATAGAGAGTTAGAACAAGTTTGACGCGTTCAGACTTACTCTAACACTCTATGAATATGACCGTATATGTTTGAATTCTGTTTGCATTCAGTTTTTATCTAAGCGAGTTGAGGGGCGAGTATTTCTCTTAGGTGGATCTCGTTTGTGTGTTTTCAGGGGCCTGGCGTTCAGTTTCCCGAGCCGCGGGGGGCCGACGCCTTCACCCCCCGCGCCCCCCCTCACGCCCCATCCCCGTGAGTGTTTTCAAATTATTTCTATGTATTTTTGAAAAGTAGTAACAATAGCCCATAAATGTCCCACTGCTGCGGGTTTCCCACTATTGGGAAAGGGACAGTACACCCGCCGCGCTTGTCTAAGGCGGCTTGGCAGGTTTGATACGTGGGTTACCTCGATGTGCAGGTTGCATCACGATGTTTCCCTTCACCGTTGTTAGCACGTGGTAATTGTAACAATATTCACATTAGGTCAGAAAACTGCCGTAGTGCTGCACGCTTTCCGGTTCGGATTCGAACACGCGCCCTTTGAGTTTTTATTACGCTACCACGACTTTAAAGGTGTCATTCATTTACTTCAAAGCCGGCAGCGCATTGGCGACACATCTAGTGTCGCAAATGGTAACCACTTTCCCTCGAATGAACAGATATCTTGTCTCTCTTTAATCCAGTAGTGTCAGATTTTTTATGAATTCAATAAATGAATAATAGCTAACATAGGTCGGTAATGTCGATAGAAATCAGAATGCCGGTCTAATTAATTATAGGTATGTTTCTCGTATTACAGCATGTGCATCAGACCAAAGCCGAAGTAAGAATGCTTTGTCACTTCGTCTTTTATATACGAGCAACGGTGAAACGAGCCGACTGATAATCGCAAATACCCGCATATTTTTTCTATTTTTAATCCCTGGACAGATTGCCGACTTGGGGAGGCCTACGTCTAGCGGTGGACTGTGATTGGCAGATGACGACCCTTTTTATATTTAAGAGAGAAAATTAATTGATATTTAGTTATTATTATTTGAACTTTGAAGAGATATTGTTCTGTTCAGCGTCGGCGGTGTGCGGCACCCCGCCCCCCTTGCCGCCGAGACGGAGGCGGGACTCGCACGCGCCGCCCACCCCGCACCACTTGGTAAGTGAACGATGAGTGAAGGTGAACTTATTTAACAAGCCACCTATAACGTAGATCTTGAACCTAAAAAGTATAATAGTAACGATAAACATTCGTTAAAAAATGTAACTAAAATAACCGCTAAAACCTATATTTCAAAATGATACCACAATAGGAAACATTGTGTCTCTCTCGTCGATTTTCCACCACCAACATGTTTTACACCAAAAATAACTTGTATTTAATTAATTAAAAGAATAAAGATAATTTATTGCCCGTAATGTATGTACAACAAAATGTTTCAATGCAATATTTAAAAAAATCAGTTTCAATTAATAAATAAGTTACAATAACAGTTATCAATAAATATAATAATAGAAATTAAAATAATATTTAGAACAAATCAAATTCTAATTTTTGATTGATTATGAAATTAAAGGTATTAGCAGAAGGTGATGTCAGGAGCCTTAATTAAGAACAGACGAGCGTGCATGACAAGAGCTATGAATGTCAAAGAAGCAAGTGAGGTGTGAAAGAATAAGCCTGTATGGCGCTCTGTTGTTCCTGCCTACCCCGCAAGGGACCTGGGTGAAGTTATGTATGTATGTATGTATGAAATTAAATGGACTAAAAATAGTTTTTAACATAAAAAAGTTGGTTGAATGTCTAGTAGTGTTCTTGTAGATATTTTAAGAAATATACATTCTAGCAACTTTATTAGAGTTATTTTCTTTGATAGGCGAACATCTCTTAGTATTTGTGTTCCACGTCCATTATGTGACCTATGT
Source organism: Dendrolimus punctatus (assembly GCA_012273795.1). NCBI lineage: Eukaryota > Metazoa > Arthropoda > Insecta > Lepidoptera > Lasiocampidae > Dendrolimus > Dendrolimus punctatus. The sequence goes on from CM022527.1 coordinate 25,506,567, forward strand.
TCATTGCAGCCGTCGTCGGGCGCCGGCTCGTCCACGTGTGTGGGTGGTGTGTCCCCCATCTACGGGTCGTCGATACCCTCGGGTCCCCCCAGCGGGGGTACTCTCCCCTCGACGTCCCCTAATCTCCCCACCAATCCTCCCCCACTCCCGCCCCGACCCGCACCAGCGCCCGAGCTATTGCGGCCGGCGCAGTCCACCATACTGCAGAGGAGACACCACAACAATGCGTGAGTAATCTTTATAGCAATTAATGCTGAATATGTATAACCTCACCATGAAATCGCAGATATTTAGAGCGCTACGACATGTGCATCGGACCAAAGTCGGAGTGGGCATGTTTTATCGTTGTTCAGTTCGCACGGTTTTATATTTAAATGATCGTGGAACAAGCCGTTAGGGGGTTGATGGATAAAACTACCCTCTATTATTATTATTCTGTCGGTAATTAGATTCGTTAAAATAGTCTAACATATGTATTAAAACATTAATGAACGTAGATGAGAAAGGTGTTTGTCAAGATGAATACCTAGTGGACATAACATCATTCAGGGTTAGACAGAGATACTCCTGAAGAGAACAAACATGATAATATGTATGTATTTATGATCCATTCCTTTACCTTACCATCGGTATGGAGTTTATGTCTAATTTCAACAAGTAGGTCCCGGGGTTTCCACGACTAGGGCACTTTCCTCACCTCGCTACAAACCCCAGCAACAATTTTTATTTATTGGTATAATCATATAAGTAAATAAAATTGGATGGCCGGTGAAGATTCAAGGCAGAACCTGGGAAAATAGGAAGCAGGTTAAAGATGATATAAAAAGAAGTAGACTCGATCTGCGAGATTATCGACGTGCTCGTAGTTTAATTTTTCATTTGTTAATTGTGTAATGTTTTATTGTGGATTTTAATTTTTATCATAACTTAATTCCCAAGCTAAGCAAGTTACGCTTATGTTACAAACACTGTCCTAATAAATGGATGTTCGTTTGTAGCTCTGTGCCGCCGCGCTTGCCCCCCAAGCCGTCAGTGGCGCTCGTGGGCCCCCACTCGTAGCGGTACGCCCCCCACGGGGAGGGGGGTAATGCTCCTCCTCACGTGGATGGGGGTAATGCTCCACCCCACGGGAAGGGGGGTAATGCTGCCCCCCACACGGAGGGCGCCCGCCCCACGGACCTACCCTACGAGGAGCACACAACGGTCATTGACGAACACACCCTGCAGATATACTACACAAGTGACACCCTGTGAATTGTGATTGTGGCTAAGAAACGAGCAGTCGTTGGATCTATGGAAGAACGATCTAGAAATGGCAATTTCCCAGTAAAAATAAAAATGCCCAGTAAAAATCTTTATTACAGAAATGAATACGTTCTAAAGGCTAAAAAAAATCTCTACAAAATGTTTAGTTATTTTGGACTCTCAAACTAAATACTTGTAATATGATTCAATTAGATGTTCCGCTGTTTCCGATATACAATCTGAATGTATAATTAAGTGTAACTGATGACTCCTAAATCCTACATTTCTAGTGAGTACATGTATTTTATTGATGAATACTTGCATATATTACACTAACGACCCCCTGTGAATTATGAAAGACACACCAACAAACAGACACTCATTGGATCTATGTATATGGTGTGTTTTATATTGCTGAACATACCCGGGCATATTATATGTTACACTGGTGATTTGTGATAGACTAAAGGCCCTTCCGTATACTCGCGAGAATGTGGCACGTGATCTCTTTTCTGTTCTCGCGAGTATGTGGAGGGATCATAACGAAACAAACAGGCATAATCAAAATCACACTTTGAGAGGGTTCTATCATTGTTTTTATTTTCAGTCTGTTTATGTGGTCTCTTTGATTCTATAATGTATTATCTCGAAAATTGAAACTAGAGTTTCTTAAGCTTCAAAAAAGAATTTTATCGAAACGATGTAACTTTTTTAATGTCAATTAATTATGTAAATATTTTTAAAAAAATGAGTTATCACGTTATTGAAGCAAAGAGGCGAAATTACTGGTGACGAATACTAGAGTCTATTAAAAAAGGTAATCTAAAATTTTCTAAATTGTATATAGATGGCGACACAGGTAAGTCTTCTGTCACTATATACATTTCTATACAATTTTTACAGATTTGATCGAATAATAATATGTTATTGTAATGATAAAACCTCAAAAAACTAGAGAATGTGCCATATTATATTCAGGTCAGGTGCGATGTAGGAGTTTCTCAGAAATATATATTTTCCTGGGCCATTGTTGTTCCTGGTAATCCTCTTCCGTAGTTACGACGTCTTTCTAGTAACACGGAAACATAAACTAAATTAAAATCGCGACTTTCGAAATGTGATGGCAACATCAGACTGAAATATAAAATTGAAATTCAAAATGCGCTTGAAATACTATATAACTATATTCGCAAGTCTAAAGTGTCTGAAGTGTTTTCGGTCGATTGGATTTTGATAATACCTACACAATTTGAGACTTTTTTACTTTTTGCATCATATAGTTTCACCTACGAGTAGGTAGATATATTTACTATCTACATATCTAATAATCATTGTTTTTCTCTTGGAAGATCATTTTGGTATATTTTGCTACTATGATATTTCACTCAATTATGCTATTCGAAGATGTCTAAATGCCTTATGGCCGATTCCTATAACTTACTATTCACTCACTTTCCCGGTTGAATTTTTGACATTATATGTATGTAGTTATATCAAATTTTAACCCATAGTAAGACAAACGTACAGTCGACATAGGAAGCGGGCCTTGTTAAACTTAATGCTGGGGCCACACCTGCGATAATGTTAAAGTTATGACCAAATGTGTCTTATTTATAGTTAAAATCATCGCCACATCTGTGTGAAAATCGCAGTTGCGGCCCCAGCATAAGAAACAGAGTTAAGGGCCAAAAATTTTTTTTCCACAAGCTGCCAGCCGCCTTCAGAATTGCCGCACCAAAACCAAGAGAATTATGTTGTCTCTCTTATTCATATACATATATCTATGTAGTTAGAGGGAGAAAGCATCAGTTCAACGTTCATTTCAATTATCTGTATTTGACCACTTTGTGGGACTTCCCAATGAGCGGCGTGTGACAGTTCGGCAACAAATTGGCGGTGGTTCCGTCTTACAGGTTAAACTAGAAAATGTTTCAAATTAACCATCTAAATTTTTTAAACACCCAATTTAACTAAGCTTTGTGTAAGGATAGTAAATTACATTTTCCTGTCTAAGTTTGACCATTCAAACCCAATAACATTCGGGAATAATATCTGCAAGATAAATAGGTAGACGAACGTTACAATTTTGTCATATCATGTGTAGGTGCTATAAAAATTCAATCGAGGACAGGTCGCACAAATATCTATTTTCCTTTACTGAAGTTGGGATGAAGACTACTCAAATCAAGTAAGTGTGAAATTTAAGAAACCTATAATGAAAAAAGCTTATAGTGGCAGTTTAATGGGAACTTATTAATCGTATTGTTAAAAGTATACTATTGTATCCATCTATACGACGCTGTTTATGCAGCTACAAATATATGACAGGCTTTAATTGACTCGGAATATGACTCATGATGACCATTTCTCGTAATGTCAAATAAGATATTCGCAAAATGTGTATTGGAAGCAGAAAAACTTCTTTTGTTGAAAGATATATACCGGTTGCGACGAGCGTTACGTTATGAACAGTGCACGAGCCGAGTGATCGAGGTGAATGAGGTTATTCTAAAACGTAACATATTTTTTTTTAAAGAATACTCTTATCAAAACGAAAAATATTCATGGATACTTGAACACAAATCCGTCAAGACGTTTAAAGAGATTTAATTTTGTGTAAAATGTATTTTTTATATGCTTATAATTATGGCCATTCACAGAAATTTCATGGGTTTATTCGTGTCGCAGGGAATATATATATAAGCAATTAAATTGCATAGTATCCCTATTGTTAAATTAATTAAACAGAACTACCATATTCCGTACTCTCCCCTCTTCAGTGATTGGCAACTTATTCATTTATTCAAAATATATTATCATCTGAAGATGACAATATATTTTGAATGAATTAATATGTGTTTATATAATATTAACATTGTTAAATTATTATAGGGCTAGGAAATAAAAAAAAAATCCTAAATCTTGAATAAATAGACGGTGCCAGCGATGGTATTCTATAATCTTAATTTCTTCAGTTGACATTACGACAAATGATCATTTCATATCAAATTAATTTATCATTTAGATTCCAAGCCGTCGGCCAACTACCAAGCTCATGCGCAGTACAGCTTGTTGGTCATGAGCGTTGTATTGCGCAGGAGTTGGTTTTCTGACTCGGTTCTGACAAATGTATAGTTCTAAAACCAAGTTTCGTGAAACTGATCAAAGATTTTTATTGGACGGTTTTTATTACTAACCGTTTATACGCCGGTTAAAATTTGACACAAACTCCATATCAAAATCAATACAGCCTCTATTGCTAATAATAGATTTTTTACAATTTTGTTTCTTAAGTATATTCATAAAGATAGAAAAGAGAGAAAATATAGGTAATTACCGGTATTTCCGAAAAAGACACTGCCATACCGGTATATTCTTTTACCGTTACTCGGAAATTTTTACGTTATTGCAAGCGACGTTACCATTCTTTATAATTGTCTTCATTACGACTGCATGTTACCGAAACAAACAAGTTAGTTTTTGCGAGTGAAAGAGTGCGACGATGGTAACAAACATAGTGTTAATGTTATATTTTTTACCGTTATCAGAAATTAGCATAAATAACGACACCACATTTTTCCTTCCTTAATATTTTTTGAATTGTGTCGCTCGTTGTCTTTTCCCATCTCGTGGTATCGACTCCGTTATCATCTTTGTCCAATTTACAGTGCTTACTCATGTCGTATGCAAGATATCTTCTACATCTGTGATTCGTCTTAGTTCCGTAGCTTTTTTCCTATTGTTCCACCACCATGTAAGTAATGTCAAATGTCTTCATGTTACGGCAAATGATGGCCAGTAAGTTACTACTTTTCATTCACTTACTTTAGCAACGGTATAAACTTGACTTTATTTGTATGGAGTTTTGCCAAATTTTATGCCAGGAGGCAAAGGAACGGTTGGTAAGATATAGGAACGTGGCGTAAATAGGTAAGATAGTACAATATAAAAAGTTATGTATTATGTAAAAAATATATTTAATAAAATATTATGTATTATAATTGTTGTAAAAACATTCCACTGTATGTGTGTATATAATATTATATAATACAGTTAAAAAATGGGATGAAAATACATATATAAAATGAAATTGTTGTTGTTTAGGAAATTTGTATTAAATCGGCCAAGCGCGTGTCCGGACCGCGGTAATGGTATGTTGTTCTGAAATGTTAACCAACTTTTTCAACCATATACCATTTCACTATGAAACCTTAAAATGAGTTTTGATAATACGTTAACAAAATCTCAATAATTACTCAAAATATATTCTTCAAATCTTAGTAGTCTTTTTTTAAGTTTTGACCACTTAATAGGATTTTACGAGTATTTTCATTTTATCTTTATTTCAATGGCAAGAATTACAGAAGGGGGTAGTGTTTTGTGTGAATGTGAATTGTAGCAATGGTCGTTTATAATTAATCATATATCGTAAAAAAAAGATGAAGGAAGAAGCTGGAAGATGTTTGGCCATGTATAGCGACAAAAGCTGTTTTGTCGCACATTGTTTTCTTATGCACATTAATCGAGGAGAAAGTGGAAACAAGGAGAGCGTAGGTAAGGCCGAGGCGATCATTCATGGCTCAAACGCTCTGTTTGTCGTTTCACATAAATAAGTAAAGCAGTTGGCCTATATTAAACACTATCGAAATCAGCTCCATTCACAAGAGCACACACAGTTCTTAAATGATAAAAAATCATGAGTTATAATGTAAATTCATCCTATTTTTTTTAATTTTAATATAAAACTGTGCAGTGCCAATAATAGTTACTGTTTATATTGTATATAGAAAAAATCTTATAAAAAAAGTAGATGGTCTTGTGCTTAACGTATAAATTATAAGTTTATCCAAGATAGTATTTAAAATACACTAAAAATTGCTTTAAACGATCGAACGCTTTTTCAGTGTTCCGTTGGCAGATTGTGAAAACAGTGCTCACTGTCACTGCAGAACATTGTGATCGGAACGACACGCGCTTGGCCGTTTTTTATCTTCTCTGCGAGTCTGAAAACGTTTAATACAAAAATCGTGCCTGCTATCTGATTTTATTGTAGATGTTTTATATAGCCATAGAAGAACTATTAGTATGACAATGGACAAGTGAAAAACGTAGTTTTGGATAGCGCCGCCTGTCATTCTCTCTTCATTTTAACTTTAAGCATAATAGCCGATTCAATTAATTCTTACTTGTCGCACAATAATTAGCCGCCCTAGAGCGCTTTTACGGCATATGCATCGGACCAAAGCCGGAGGGAACCAAAGTCAAAGAGCGAATACAGAACATGACGAGTAGTGAGGTAGTTGACAAAGAAACTCCGTAAAATAGTACAATAATCTAACAAGCATTTAAAAAAAATTCTAAATTTAAAACAAATAAATCAAAAATTTGGTCCTTAAAAATGTTCTTTGTGAAATGTCCACTAATTTAGTATTAAAGATATAATATATTTATTTATACATGAGAAAGCTAGATGAGAATTACTTGTGGCGCCATCTAATTATACCGAAATTAGGTTTTCACAACTACGTTTTTGCTAAACAATCTTCATCACTATTTTCTTCATCCATGGCACGACATAGTAACAAAATCATATATGAACTTGAAACCTAAGTAATTTAAACTATAATGACATTATTATTATTATTGTGTATGATAAAATTATATTAGAAAAAAATATGACAAAATAGTATTTTATAATACGCTACTGTTGTTAAAACGCTCCAGTCTACCTTTTTAGAGAATGAATTCTAAAAAATAAATGCTAGTAATTAAAAAAAAACAATAATATTCCTGATATGTTGCCATAAGTAAAGAAAATGTATAGATTATGTATATTGTAGTTATATGAAATTATCTCGGAACATCGATTGAAACTATAGAAATCGTACTGAAAATCCGGCTCGAAGGACCTTGAAAGAACAAATAATAATCGGCAGACAAACACACGCATTGTATATCTCTAAGCTGAACGATTTGTGCTCGTGTTGTGGGTAATACAGAACAGAGCACTTTAGGATTGATCCCAGACATAGTAAAGAACGGGAAGTTGGTTCACGAAATATTTACAATTCCAGGAATCGAATACAGGACCTCTGCGTACAAGCACGTTACGTGGGCAAAAACTTAAGCCACTCAACCACAGAGGCTAATGTTTTTAACTAAAGTAGCATTTCCTACGCTGTAGAATAGATCCGAACTATTTTCACTTATAGCGTTGACGGCGTGTGTGAAAGGGACGCGTACATAATCGTACATTCGGTGTTTATAAGGTTCTCACTAGTTTAAAGCGGTACGACGATCGATCACTCTTTTTTAAACTAGTGATAATCATATTAAATTGGTCTTGCTTTACAAATAAAAATCATGTGTAGTACATTATTTTTAATTTAGTAGCATAGTCAGATATTTTTGTGACTACATGTCGAATTTAAACTTGTGAGTTGAATAAGACTTTTTCTGTTGCGCTCGCACTCATATGTACTGTATTACTTACTTTATATGAATAAAAAAGCTGTTATTCAGCTTTTGTTTTAGTACGGTTTCTATAGTTTTAGTCGTTCTGAGGAGATTATATATAATAAATTTTATATATTAGATTATGCTGTCAATGTATAAAAAAAGTTCGTCTTCGACCTAATTTTACATAGGGTCGAATATTCAAACACTGAGCTAGTTTAAGACCCGTTGGTTTTTTTTGGTGGGTACTTGAAGTGTTATTTTCAAATAAATGTGTAATAATATTGGTTGAAAATTAACAATAGGGAAATTGATTATTTTGAAGCGAAAATTGATTTTTTCAGTAAAAATTTAAAATATTAGCTTTTTAAGTGAAATATTGATTTTTGCTTGAAGACTTGAAATCAATTTTGACTGATACTACCCTGGGAGTTTGGTGTCAACTTCAAGTCGTATTTAACGGTTGAGCTTTTTAATACAAATGCTGGATTATTCCTTAAACACAATCAATACCCTCAAACAATCGTTCACTTTTGACTAATATTATAAATTATTTTTTTGAAAAAATATATATGGGAACATACCAAAAACTGTTAATCATTACAATAATCCATTTGCGCTTTATTACTTACTAATTTTGGAATGTTTTGGGAAAATCTTAAATTTGCTCAGCGTTTGAGTATGAATATTTATATGGCCGGCGTCATAGTTTATAAACTGTCTAGAGTGTTTGCAGAGTTTTCTAAGAGAAACAGTTGTCTGTTAACTAATGGCTCGTTTACAAGTATTAAGTAAGACTAAATTTTAACTAAATCTTAAATGACTCAATGTCTGTGAACGATGATTTTAGTTATAAGTTGCACTTAAAATTTTAGTTGAAATTTACTTACATACTTGTTATGTATAAACCAGCCAGAATAGTGGTCATAAATTATGGCGCGAACTACCGCTAGATTTGTAATAAATGAATTATTATACCACTTAGAGTTAAATGAGAGATAACAAAAATGAATTTATGTAAAATATATTATTATACCAGATAGAGTATGTGTACAAATTTAGATATATATTAAAGTAAGAATATGACAGAATTGCGTGTTTTGTTATTACAAAGCCCAAGCGTAATTAGAATAAATAATAATTACTTGTCCTATATCTAAGGACAACTCGACTTTGGTATTTGGTATCTTTATGTATTTTTTGAATTTGGTATCTTTGATTACTTACTTCTTTTGGGTTCCGAAGTTAAATTACAGTGGACTTTGATTCCTTTTATGAAGCCCTTCAGTGTACGTGGTACTTGCGGTCTGCATTTCACGCGTTCGACTTTAAGTCCACATCTCGGCATATTCCAATAAGTGGCGTGACATAGTATTATTTGTTAAACATCCTTCATTGGACTTGTCTTGCTGTGTCGAAGTGATAAGCGTGATAGTGCGTGCTAATACCATATTTTGACATGTTCGTACCTACGCATACTCATAGATATATTACACATACATACCACATATAGAAATATATATCACATCACACTCACTTAGATACTACTACAGAGACCTCTCCATACACCCATACAACCACTTCAGACACACACACACATACATACACATAGCTCTCACAGCAGACGGCCAGACACACACACACAGAGATCACCGACAAACGCACATCTCTATATTAGATCGGCTCAAGTGAAAACTGCATCCCTGGATCTATTTACATCTTAGCTCAATAAATACTTCAATTATAAGACAAACACAATCGCTTCTTTGCTTCAATAACGTGGCATCAAATTTACAGTACGCCACTTCAATTTCAAAAAAGATTTCACCCAAACATATTTTACACTTTTTTTGTATATTTTTTACAATTAAATTTAGTGTACTAACCTTTTTGAAATATATGAGAAAGTTGTGATAATATGATAAATTTAGCAAAATATAGTTAGTGAGTGAAATAAGTGAATATTGGGATATGTCACGTTATTGAAGCAAAGAAGCGACATATTGACAAATATACATACCCCAAACTATTAAGTTACGCTTTTGTTATGGGTACAATGGACTTCTCTGGGGCCGTTCCCAGACACCCAGACCAAAGTAAATAACGGAGAAAATTCGTTCCCGAAATTTACCAGAGCAGTAATCGAACCCGCAGCCTCCACTGCGTTGCCGGCAAAGGCTTACATCACTGCTCAACTATAGTACACAAAAACAAACTTGCATACTTTATTCAAAATGTATTTCATTAAAATTACATATAATGTAAACATAACAAAATTTTGTACATCATGAAACTTAACATTTGAAATACATTAAATATTAATACTAATTGTGATTCGCAGTGCGTACTCAGAATCACATAATGAAATGTCATGTCGGTAAAATGTTGAATCTTCGTTTCAATTTTAAAAAAATATTTATTTTGAGTCCATATTACTTGCTTAACATTTTCTTTAATTACTCAAATTGTTTTGATTTAGGTATGACAACAATGGCATCTAGTTAAAATTTATATCTCAACATCGTTTCTTCTAATTTTTCATTTTCAATTTTTTCTTAAAGAACGGATTAATCGGCGACGGAGTTGATGGTTTGAGGTTAGTTTTAACCGGTTTTTTTGAACTATCAAAAGGTATGTTAGGACTTTGCCGCACACTTTTATAATAATCAACCGGTCCCTGCATCGAGTTATTTTTAAGCACAAACTTGACACGTTTCGGTGTGTCAAAAGCTTTTACGCGCTTTTGCTCTTTCACTGTACACTTTTGAAAGCTTTTAATCTTATTTACCACCAATACTGGGTTTTTGTCACTTTTGACATTAGATTTTTGTTCTTTTGGTATTTTATTATCAGTTTTGGTCAGATTTTGTTTACTTGTTTTTGTGTTGTCAACTTTATTATTTTTATGTTGAGATATTTGTTTGTCTATAATATGGTTTATAGTGATAGATTCTTTTGGTTTTTCTTTTATCAAATTCTTTTTGTTTTCGAAATGTTTCTCTTTTGGAGGCTTTTTTCTTTCTGTAGCATTTTCCTTTGTATGCCTTTTAAATTTATCGTCTTTTTCTTTTAATCCATTTTCTTTCGGAAATTCCTTTTTTCGTATACCATTTTCTTTCATTACTTTTATATCTAGCTTCTTTTCTTTCTTAAGTTTCTTCTTTGAAATATCACCATTCTGTTTCTGGTGGTTAGTGTTTGTATCTTTTTTAAGCTTTTTCACTTTCTGTTCATTTTCTTTGTTAGATGTATTATCTAATTTTGCTTTTTTAGATTTAGGTTCCGTTGACTCAACTTCCCAGTCGCCATACTGAAAAATATAAAATGTAGCTTATATTTAAAACCCATACACATTACAGAATCTATGGCTTTGCTTTATTAAACACCTTAAGAAGTGAGTAGCTACGGTTATTACGATATGAAACACACATTTATGGGATGGTGGATGGCAAGTAAAACAACACTACGAATTTACGGTTATGCGTGAGTTTATTTTAGTTAGTAAAATAAACCCAACATAATCAAAACCGAAGGTACTATATTTTAAATAATACTAAGAGCGTCTTTTTGCGTCGTGCATACTGTTACAACCCTATTTTGTAAGCACTTATTGCTGAGTCGAACAGTTCATTGACATCACTTTCCAAAATCTCGATCAGCAGTATAATACCAATAATAGTATAATAAGCAGTATAATAGCCTATAAATACCAAATCTTTTTCCAAATTCAGAGATTTCTCTTGGTTATTAGCTACAGCTACGGACCTGGTTTTGGCCTGCCGGCTGGATGGATTGCTTAGACTAATACATAGCAGTCCGGTAGACCTTTTGAGGTCCCGTATATTGCGACTTCAAGTAACCTATTATTCGTAATAGTGAAATAAAAGGGTCCTAATAACAAAGTGTTTTTTTTAACATATAAGTGCTCGGGACTTATAGTACGTTGTCCATTTGTTGTCTATTCTCCTCTTGCACTCGTCATCTGTTTCACAATATGGGCAAGTTCAGAAATATCATCTTACATTCATCGCATCATGCGTTCAAGATACATCATTCCCACATGTACTATAAAATTCTCCATAAGAAAATACTAACAATGACAATGTAAAGAAAATAATACTAATTTTTATAGCTGTTACTTCTAGGTCTTACGTTCTTAGAGCATGCTACGAAGTTTTCTCTTGGATTTTTATAAAACTGCTGGTCTAGTAGTTTTATAAAAATGCAAGTTCAACCGACATTTTAAAATTCTTAATAACATTGGTTCTTTTCTTCATATTTAGTTTTGAAATATGTCTGAAGGGGCTACAAATGGAATTTTCGCTCGCGTATACCACATTACTGAATATATATATTTTCTTACAACTAATCATAACAACAATATTAGAGTAAAGTAAGTTTTCATCCCGTAATTTAAAAATAATGAAATATTTACTTTAAAAAAAGACTTACAGTAGAAACTTTGTTCGGTGACTGCTTAATTTTCTCGATATCATCCACTATGCTTAAACCGACACGTGTTTTCGCCAAAAGACGTTTTCGGTGTTTCCTACTCAGTCCTGTAAATAATTAACGTTACGTTACATTTTTCCGCATACCGTACATATTTTAGGAGAACCGTCCATCTGTACACAAGTACGTCATGACGTAAATTGACCATGGTCAATTTTCACGGAAACTCCAGACTATATGGAAATTAAAGGCTGTAGTTAAATATGTAGCACCCCCAATCTCTATCCTATTTCATCTCATCTATTCTATTCCCACCATCTCGTACTTCCATTCAATTTTAGAGGCTGGCAACGCTTTGGCATAGCCCTCACAGTACCAAAGTTCACGCACAACAGTAATGACTTTCCATCAGATGGTCTATCTAGTCTGTGTTTACCATACTCACTAAAAGATGTAATTTTTTTCAGTGCACACTCGTGTGGGATAATTGCCATATCTAATAATTTACACAGATAATAATTAATTGCTTCTTGACCCTACATTTTCTGCAAGTCCGACACGCATTTGGCCGGTGTTTCCCTTTCGGGATGCAAAAACTTACCTCTCAAAGCCAGTTCGTCTGATGAACTGATGAGACTCTTCTCGAGCGCACGCAACTCTTGCGCAGACTTCGCCTTGTTTATCACAATCGGTTCATTCGTCTCGGGCTGCTCTATGGGTAATGGGTATTCGTCACGGGCTAGTTTCTCGAAACTGTAACAAAGAAAGAAATAGTATTAAAATCTGCTATACATTTATACTAATACGGATAGGTAGCAATGGCTTTGACTTAATATAACACGGTTCCCCATAGCCCGCCTATGAGATACTAGTAACTAGCGACCAAAGGGTCGAAATTAACATGAATTCGTACAGTACGAACTCCGTGTAACGTCACTCGATATAACGACAAACGCCCTTAAGTCTCATTCACTTCATTCTCGCTTTGGCTGGTATAGCACATCTTACATACAGTTATACCCTCTATATAGCATTATACCCACTTTTAATAACGACAACAATTAAGTAACAAAAAGTACCTTTAGGTTGCCTAATTTAGTAAAAACTTTTCAGCTAGGTAAGTTTTTTTAATCCTCGTAATAAACTCGACCGTCGGCACCATGCATACCAAAATTTCTAAGCAATTCCGAAATTTTAATTCCTTTATCATCAAGATTCAATATCACAAGATTTGGATAAAATAAGTAAAAAAATGAATCCAAGTTACTGGTGCAGCAAAAGCACACAAAAATAACAGACCTGTCTAACTACAACTCTCTCTATAACGCCATAAGAATCGCAGTCCCTTCAGTGTCGTTATATAGAGTTTACGCTGAAATGTTACTATGTCTTATGCTCGGCGGCTTTCCACACATATTGGATGAAATAGTGTGGGGTTTACATTTTTTTTTAAGATTGAATTTTTAGAATTTAACATGTTTATTAATTATTTTGGTTCGTATGTGTGTGACCTTAATTAAGTTATCTTTGTGTTGAGGTGTATGTGTCTTACGACTAACTTATTACATTCATTTATTCTATTTTTAATACTAAACTTATACTAATTAGAGTGTCTATGTTACATGCTGGTGTTATGAGGAAGTGCCTGTGCAGTGTGGGCCTTAATGGCCTTACTTATAATCGTTTGTTATATTTTAAGAAACTGCTCAGCAACTGATTAACGAAAATCTGACCCATAAATTCCTTTTAGGGATAAGAGGTGGTGGTAAAGTAACTCTTAAATAACTGTCAAAAATAATCAACATTGAGAGGTTGTTTAAGCGACTGCTAAGAGGCAAGATGGCAAGGGGCTTAAGAGTCTCTTATGTAAGAGATGGCAAATCCTTTCTTAACGAGATTATTATAAGGCCCTAAGTCTATACTTATATTATTATCCCATCTAGTGCCATGTTTCGAGTAGTCCAAGTGGAGTACAATATAAGGCGACGAGAATCAGCGTCGTGTTAAATATAATGCCGGCTTGGCGCTAAGCTGAGTGCAAACCTTGTTTGTAAAAATGCGCCATACATCAAAATATTTTTTTAAAACATATGTATACAATGTAAGTCGTTTTTTTATCATCTTCTTTTAAACATTTTTTGTAGCACTAAATACGCTTTTCTGACAAATTTCATCTGTACATACTTACTCACCGCTTCTGATAAAAATGCCCATGTCATACACAGATAAACGGACAGCTTGGCACGACCATAGTGCAATAGTTTCACTTCCGCCAAAATCGGTGAGGAAATCTGAAACGGATAAGCAAAGATCTCACCGTTGCAGACATATCTTGAGCCGCCGGTGCGCCTTCGAGGTGGCGTTGCCGAGGAGGCCTCGCAGCAGCAGCGCCACCTTCGCGGCCGGCACCGGCAGCGTCGGCAGCAGCACGTCCACGCGACCAGCCCTGGGGTCCAGGGCTTTATTTGAACTGGAACAAGGAAGAAAACAATAAAAAAAATTAAACATCTGTGCAGGAATAGAGAAAGATTACATTTTCCTGTGGCTGGAGACCTGCTGTAAGAGGCGATAAAACAACCCACAGCCAGGTAGATGGGTATTGCTCGTCTGGATAGCTACCACCCCTGGTCTAAAGTATATCGCCATAACAACCTTGAGTTGTGTTCCGGCATCAGTGACCAGGTTCCAGCCTCTCTTTGGGGAGCGGCAGAACATTTGTAACACCTTTGATGTTGTAAATGTTCATAGGCGATGTTAACCACTTTCCATCAGGTTTGCCATCTGCCTGTTTGCTGAACTCGTGCAATAAAAAAAAATGTGTGCAAATGCATTTATGTAAGACTAAATATTTAATTCTTTCAGCTCCCCAAGTCACGGCATCAAGTTATAACTACTCACTCGTCGTCATCCGAGGCGTGATCGCCGTTTAGCATTGTCTCCTCGTCACCGTCGTCATCTTCCACCAGCTCCAAAGCTTCAGGTCCACCTTCTGGACAACCCATCTAAAAAAGAAAATAACATCATGGAAGAGAAATACACTTTCCATCAGATGAGACATCCGGCATTCAAAAAAGTGATGAACCAAATGGATATTCATTATTAATTAAATTTATTAATAATAAAAAAACTAAACCTTTTTATTTAATTTATAAAGATTAATATATCTTTTTGAAATGTAGGCTTCGTCCAGCTTTCTTCACGTGCCCCTGTCCCTCGCTAACCTGACCATAAGGGACCTGCAACTTCTTCAAACCTTTTGTACCATCACCGTCGTCTTCTTTTTCAAAAAGGGACCAATAACAATAACGCTATCAAGAATGCACCGACCTGCTCCCAGGCCCTCTTGGCCTCCTGGTACTCCAGGCCCTTGTCGCTCTGGCGCACGAGCGCCGTGAGCAGCCTCCGGCACGCCGCGCACAGCGTTAGCGAGGCCCCCTCGCACATGTACCCGCAGAACGGACGGAGCAGCATCACGAGACTGTCCTCCGGGATAGTGCCATTCGAGACCTAAAATAACAAAAAGAAAAAACATTCGAAGAAATAGCGAAGCACTCACATTGCTAATATGTATTAAAAATAACATATATTGAGAATTTGTACCTCGCATTTTCCGCAAACTTTTTCACAAATTTCCGTGACATATTATCCGACACAACACTGATTTTCAATGCAAACCTTCCTTGGCTTAATACTAATAGGACCCGAATATTTTAAATCTGTTCAACTTAAAAACCATTTACTTTGTAAATTATAATATATACATACATATCCTTATTACGGATAAGTATTAATACCTAATACATTTCTGACTTATTTATTGGAGTTTATTTACAATTATAATAAGTAAGAGACGTTAATGATGTGACATCAATTCAAAAACTCTATTATTACCGTCCGGACAATAACAACAATACTACCAACCTTATAACTTTCATACCATAGATTAATGAATGAAATATCCAAATATTTGATAATCATCTACCATACAAATGTTAACATAGTGCCATCTAGTGGATAGTAGAAGTCACATCAAAGTCTATAAGTGACATCTGTTGATAATACAATTAACTATGGAGAATCGATATATCACCCTAAGGCGAACGCGTACGCAACCATTATTAAACCAAATCGATAGTAACATGAGCATTGATCAACTAGATGTCACTAGTAACAGTCTGCCGGACATTTCAATTGAAGACAACAACCAAACATGTAATCTTATAAAACAAATTAACGAATTAAAGCTGCAACTTTACAGCGCCCATGCCGAAATTGAGCAACTTAACATTGAAAATAGAGAACTACAGAGAAAAAATGAAGATTTAATAAAAAGAAATTATATGTATAAGAAAGTTATGAATAGCCCTGTTAAATTAAATTCTTAACCCTTAAAAAAGAAAATGACTATAAATAAAATAGAAAAAGAAACACAGACATGTATACAAACAGATTCAGCGACACTCATCTCAAAGAGCAATAGACAAACACAAACCTATAGCAGCAACAATACAGAACAGCCAATTTATAATATCGCCAGTGCTGCAAAGACTTCTCGTAACATACCAAAAAACCTAGAGCCAATTGTGGACGTAAAATCAAAAATATGTATTATCAGCAACAATAAACGGAATAAAATCCTATCTATAGTACAAGACACAATGGGGAATGAATTTAAATTCTGTCACTATTTGACACCAAATGGAGATGTCAAACAACTACTAAAAGGACTTCAAGAGAAACTAATAAATTTTTCCTTCAGTGACTACTGTATCATATTAATTGGTTATGAAGACTTCCAAGAACAGAACAATAACCAGGAACTTGTGAACTATATACGGAAAATTTTAAAAGAAATTACCCATACTAACGTCATTATATGTCATTCTTATCATTATGGCTATCTGAAAGACTCAATTAATCAAAGAATACAGAATTTTAATAATTCAATCTATTTCGTTTTACAAAAGCATAACTATGCATATTTATTCGACACGAATTTATATTTAGTGTACGACTATAGTATGTTTCATAAATTTTCGGGAAAAATAAATAACAAAGGATTACGGGCAATCTTTAAAAATTTGGCACTTTCTATTCACAGAAATAAGAACAGAAATACAAATGTGAATAACATAAACATAGAACTTACATTTGATTGTATAAATGATAAGTTTTTTCTGTAGTAATAAGATCTCCATATTTCATCAAAATATTGCGGGCCTTCTTAATAAATCAGATTTATTAACTGTTTGCTTGAATGATTTAGCCGAATCCAATAAAAAAATTGATGTTATATGCATTACGGAACATTTTATTATGGACGGATATCAGCAATATTTAACGATACCAAATTATAATTTGGCTTCATGTTTTTGTCGAAATGATAGCAAAAGAGGGGGTGCCTGCATCTTAGTTAGCAATGACCTTAAATGGATTGAAGTTAACACAATATCAAAGCTTTCTATTATAGGAATATTTGAATGCTATGCTGTCGAATTACCAATATGTAATATCGTAATTTTATGTGTATATAGAACTCCAAGACTGTCTAATTTTAATATATTTTTAGAACGACTTAATAAAGCTTTAAATGAACTTTCAAAAAAATCATACCAAAATATATTGGTTGCTGGCGATTTTAATGTTGATGTACTGAAAAATAGCAGTATATCTCTTGACTTCGAATGCTTACTGTTAAGCTACGGCCTGAAGCTTGCTATAAAACAGCCAACACGAATTAGAAGTTTAACCTGCATAGACAATTTTGCGCATAATTTTACGTCCTGTAAGATTGAAATAATTGAGTTAGCTCTATCAGACCATACTGCTCAGTTGATAAATTGTCCTGTTAAAAACCTAACCATATCTAAATATTGGCGCCTCAAACGAAGAGATTATTCGAAAGAAAATTTAATTAAATTTCATAACTGTTTAAAAAATATATATTTCACTGAAATTTATTCTGATACAGACCCCAATATTGCATATGAAAAGTTTATTGAAACTTTTCGATTATTCTATGAACTCTCCTTCCCCTACAAATTTGTAACTTTTAAGTCAACAAAACCTGTAAGATGGGTGTCACGTGGAATTAAGTTATGTAGTTGTAACGTTGCACTTGCATCATTTAAAAAAAAAACCAGACATAGCTAATGTCAATCAATGTCACTGTCAAGAGAGTGAAAAATAAAAAAAACTGTGACGGCGGTTAATTTTAAAACTCGCTGGAACTTCAAATATAGCGACTGCTAAAAATCTTTTATAAATATTACTCCACACTGTTAAAAACTTATTTTAAAGTTATTTAAATAACTACGTGTTCCCGCTGGGGACCGAAGTTACCCTTACATATCTAGGAACCCTAAAAACCGAGTCAACACATACCGACGTGGACAATTACCAGTCGAGCTAAAACAAGAGCGGTGGAACATCGGAACTTGAAGCTCAATCAGGGCTTCGACAGGCCAGTGTACCTTTTGTGTAGGGAAGTCCACCGGCTGTTACGGAACCGATTGAATGATAGTTGTCTTCTAGTGTGCATTGACCCACCTAAACTTATTCTGTGGATAAGGGGGAACACCTGACGATTCCCCTTACGTCACATAGTAAAACAAAGAGAAAACTTTTGTGGCAATTTAGGAAAAATCCATCAGAATTAAATAAAATTAAATATATAAACTATTCAAAAACTTTCAAAAAAATAATAAAATTAACATAAAAATCACAAAATAGTAATAAAATAAAGAACTCACAAAATAAAGCAAAAGCAACTTGGGGAATTATCAATAGTACGAAAAGTAAGACAAGTAGGAAATATATAAATAAAATAAAAATAGAAGACAAAGTAATCACCGACCCACTTGACATAGCAAATGCTTTTAATAACTTTTTTATTGACAAAATCTTACCAATACCTAACTCTGGACATCGCGTAAATTCACTAATATCTAATCAAAAGGACTCACTATTTATTAAACCTTGCATACCAAAGGACATCTTTAATATAATATTAACTCTAAAAAATACGAACAGTGTTGGTTATGATGGTATATGCACTAAAGTCTTAAAGTCAGTTGCACATTTAATATGTGAACCTCTTTGCCATATAATTAATCTGAGCATAAGCACAGGCATATTTCCTGAAGCTCTAAAGACTTCAATAGTCAAACCAGTCCACAAAAAGCTTAACGAAGAAGTCATGGTAAACTACAGACCCATATCTCTTATTCCTGTAATATCAAAAGTATTTGAAAAATATATCTATAGGCGACTCTCTGATTATTTTGAAGCAAAGAATTTATTAGGTAGAGAACAAAAAGGATTTCGTGAACATAAAACTATCAACATGGCCATATATGACTTTCTATATAATGTAATTACTAAAGTAGATAAAACAATCCCCGTATGCTCTATATTTTGTGATATGACCCAAGCTTTCGATTATGTCTGTCACAAAATACTTTTAACAAAGCTTGAATGTTACGGGGTTAGAGGGAATACTTTAAATTTAATTCAGTCGTATTTGGAAAAAAGAAAACAATACACAATTATTACAAATATAAATAATAAGACTAAAACTGAAATGAACTTCATGTCTAATAAGCGCATAGTAAAATATGGTGTTCCACAAGGCAGTGTATTAGGACCACTGCTCTTCATAATATACATAAATGACTTACCATATGCTACTGTACAACCCATGTCTCTGTTCGCAGACGATAGTGCTGTAACTATATCATATGAAAAAGCTGACACATACGTAATTAACATCAATGATACATTAAATTCAATAATCTCTTGGCTGGACAATAACAATTTACGAATTAATCTCAATAAAACTAAATTAATACATTACAGACAACGTGACTCTACTGCTAATTTATCTAATAAACTTGACATCAAATATAATAATAATAAAATTGAAGAAGTTAATAGTATGAAATTTCTTGGACTTGTTATTGACAAAAAACTTAACTGGAAAGATCAAATATGTGTTCTATGTAAAAAACTTAATAGTATGATATATATACTGTACAAAATTTCATCAATTGTAAATGTTGACGCTCTCCTTGCTGCATACCATGGTCTCATATCGTCTAATATTAGATATGGCATAATATTCTGGGGAAATTCCACTGAAGCTGGTACAGTTTTTAAACATCAAAAGCGTTGCTTAAGAACTATGTTCAAACTCAAACAGACAGATAGTTGCGAACCTTATTTTAAAAAATATAAAATTTTGACTGTACCCTGTCTATATATATTTGAAATATCAATATTTGTCAAAACAAATCCACACCTATTTAGTCAGCGTTCGGAGGTCTTTCCTCGTAACAGACGCGATGAATTTAAAGTTTGCACCATCAACTCAATTACGACATTAATGCGCAAAAGTGTCTATTGCATGGGGCCCTTTGTTTACAATAAGCTCCCGAAGTCGCTTAGAGAACTGCCACTTACAATATTTAAAAAAAAATTAAATTTGTTACTGACCACTAAATGTTATTATAACATAAATACGTTTATGGAGGACAAATCATTATGAAGTGACATAAATATATTTGACATTCTGTAATATTAGACATTTTATTATTTAGATTATTATTATATTGTATACCAGATAATTATTATTAATGTTTAATTTTAATTGTATTCATTCATTTCATTCATTCATTTTTTGTACATAATTTAATATTGTAATAATTGATATATAAAATCCTGTTTAATATTGTAATATTAATTTTGCACGCCCAATGATGGGCCGAATGCATTGATACCATAAAATCTGTAACAACTTTGTACATGCATTACGCAATAAATATATATTCTATTCTATTCTATTCTATAGAATAAATATTAATACATACATACATACATAACTCCACGCCAGGTCCCTTGCGGGGTAGGCACGAACAACAGAGCGCCATTTAGGCTTATTCTTACACACCTCACTTGCTTCTTTGACATTCATAGCTCTTGTCATGCACGCTCGTCTGTTCTTAAGGCTCCTGACATCACCTTCTGCTAATACATGATCAATTTGATCATGGAAGGTGTGTCGTGGCCTTCCGCGACTTCTGCATCCATCCACTTTTGCATTGTATATCTGTTTAGTCATTCTTTCATCATACATTCTTTCCACATGCCCGAACCAACGGAGCATTCCTTTCCTTCCCTTTACCCCGACACTCTCTTTCAGACCGATATTAATACATAAATAAAAGTAAATAGCCCTTTTTACTTCATGGATTGATTTCTTCAAAATATTTTTTCATACACACCAACAGAAGTGAAGACATTCCACTTGTGACTCATAATGCCCAGAATGCTCCTTGAGCTGTTCCATATAGCGACTGCAGTCATTCAGGTCAGGTCAAACGTCAGTAATGATGTCCTAATTTCGATCACACACTACGACCCATGTCAAGGGGTGGGTTAAATAATCCATTCCACTTAAGTCTAAGATTGTAATACCCACAAGCAAGTGGAATGGGAAAAATCAGTTGTGAGCGTGGTCACTGTCTCATGTGGAACATAGCCCTAGGATACAGTCCAATTTCTCGCCAACCTTCTCTAATCATCTTTTTGGTCTACCCTTCTTTTTTGCTAAAATATGTTTTCTATCCCTATTATTTTTTTTATAGTTCTGTTCTAACTCATTACATATAGTTCTATTTTTTATGTAGGATTAATTTATACACCTTTGTTTTAATTTTTCTTTTAAATAAAGTAATTATCCATTTTTACCAAAAATTAAAAGCAAAAATGTTCTTACCTTGGCTAATTCTTCGAGGAAGCAATCTATAATGTGCAACAACATGGATGTAGCATTTCTGGCATAATGTGGCGTGTTCACAGCAAATAAACCTGATGAGAAAATGCAATTTTAAATAATGTCCCTGTGTTGAATCGCAGTTGCAGAAGCTCGTGGTCCATTTTCTTGCTATTTCTTCTATTGTTGACTATTAACTGACTACTAAACTATTAATTGGCTAGTAGAGACCAATCTAACCAAGTGGTTACCGCTGTATATAAACATTGAATTTTTTACTGTTTTTAACTCCATAAATGGGCTCACTGATTATTATATGCTATACTAGCTATGTTTGTGATTTCGCCAGAAAAAAATATGAAATTTTTTTTCACAAAATTGTCTGCATGGAATTTGATCCAGAATTTTTTCAAGGGAACCCTAAAAAAAGTAAAAAAAGAATACCCTAAGTTACTTCTTGTAACATTAGCTATCTGGCAGTGAAAGTCACACAAAATTAGTCCAACCGTTTCAGAGACTAGCCATAACATCCCGACAGACAGACAGACCAAATTTAAAAAAAAATTTTTTGGTATAAATACCGTTATATACTTTCATATGCATTTAGTAAAAGTTTAATGTTTTTTATGATTTATTGCAGTTTTTTTGTGTGAACATTGAACTAAAATCACTCTCAAATCTTAAGGGAATAATTAGATTTTTTTAAAATACATACCATCCTTGCCTGATAACATCTTCGTGTACAAAGTACAACTGTCCAAACTCCATTTGCATCTCGATAGACACCGCAAACTGCCTCGCAGATAGCGGCGAACCAACTAAAGCAACAGGCGGAAATTCAATGTGTACACTATGTAATATGTTTTATTTTTATAGCAGACATTCACCCTGATGGAAAATGGTTGATCACCATCGCCTATGGACATTTGCAACATCAAAGCTCCTACGAATGTGTTGCTCTCTAAAGGGAGACTAAAACCTGGTCACTAATGCCGGAACACAACTCAAGGTTGTTATGGCAGGATACTCTAAACAAGGGGTGGTAGGCATCCAGTCCGGCAAATGCACTACCACCTGGCTGTGGGTTGTTTTGTCACCTCTTACGACAGGCCACCTGGCTGCACGAAATTGTATTCTTTCTTCCTGCATGGATAATAATGTTTATCCTCCTTACATTTCTTGTTAGGAATCTAGAATATCACCCAAAATATTATTTAGGTTGGCAATATAAATAATTAAAAAGAATGAAGTTTGTGATAGACAAAAAGTATCATAGATAATTCTTTATTACAAATAAACTCTTGTGTTTCGGAATCCTTTATAGTTTTTCAACTATTTAATATTTTGAAGTGATACCTTCTTATGGGATAGTAGGCCACCACTTTGTTACATAACTCATTATGGTGCCTGTCTGTCTGGCTTCCCTTTCTCTTACATTAGTTTAAGTTACCACTTCTGTAAGGCATTCCAAGGTGCACACAGTCTTTCTTTTTTATTCTTTAAACAACTCCTTTTCAGTTTAAATTTAGCCTTGTTAGCAGCAACTCTAATTAAAAATTGTAAAAAAGAACCTTGCTTCCTAATTGCTTGAAAAAACAAATGATAAATTCAGAGTGCCATGTCTCTGTTTCTCTCTGTCCATATGTCTCCTATAACTTGTTACTTACCATCAGAAACTTGTCCATCCTGTGATGATCGATCCCATACCACTCTGTAGCAAGAACTTTGAATCCTGCCTTTGTCATGAGTATAGAATATCTGATCTGCTCCGGTGGGAACTGGTCCAGAATACTTGCAATGCTCTCACAAAGGTCTTCCTGTAATTGATCATGTATAATAAATTTTATGTCCACTTTTTTACTTATAGAATTTAGCAAATAAGCTGAAGAGCCACCTGACAGTAAGTGACTGCCTTCAACAAGAGAGGTTTTAACAGTATACAGCTGGCCTAAAACTAATTATGACACTTAGGAAATACCATATCAAAGTACTATTGGAAGATCTCATCTGGGTGTATATTCCAAATAGTATAAAAGAAATTTTCTTAATAGTCATTGCATATACTAGTGTAATAGTTTGAGGAAGTGAGAATAAATGACCAGCCATAAGTGAGTGGCGTGATAGAAAGACAACAAACATAGAACAATGATATTTTATTTACTTTCTACCCCTAGGCATGGCATAGGCTGAACAGTTCAATTTATAAAAAAATATAGTAATAATTACCTGCACAAGTGGTTTATCTGACATCCAGACTGCATAGAATAAACCTTTCCACACTCTGGTGAAGTCATCTTCCTTAAAATCTAATAACCAAAAAACAAAATGGCTATTTAATTGATATTTTTAACTAAAAACAAACTTAACTATGTTATGACATAACCATAGCATTGATGAACTAGTCATACAATTTGCCTTGTATCAGTGTTATGTAGATCCATTTGTTAAAATATATGTATGAAATGTAAGTAATTAGTTAACAGGCTAGGCTATCATTATATGTACCACATAGATGCATTTCACAAGGTGCAGTAGGGCACATTTATTTATTTTTTTTAAATTGAAATAAAATTAGTGTTCATTGCTTAAAGTTCCATAATTCCACTTAAATTAATTGGTAACCATTTATACCTCCATACCAGCTTGTCCTTTGCAACTGTCTCTCTCAAGCTATTTGAAGCCTATTTCTCTGTCTTTACAGGTTCTGGACTACCATGCCTGTGGTATGCATTTCAAAATGATTTTTATTGATATAGATTACAGCAAACAGGTTAATGGCTTATTGATATAGGCTTTTGGAACACCAGAAGTGTTACCTATCCATTGTTTTATGCAACTATGCAATATGTATAGAACACTATTTGACTATAGCGGGGCGAGATGTGTATTTTTCATGTGTATTTTTGTAACATATTCATAATGTTACAAATCACTGGTTTTTATTAAGAAATAAATACATTAAGGAAAAGGAATACTGTGACAATCCCAAAATTATTGGGATAAGGGGACAAACATGGCGCCAAACTTTTAAGACCTTCATATGGTTGTATAATTACCTGGTTTTTGTATAAATTCAATTACTACGCAGGCTTAGCAATCTAACTCATTGGCTATTAAATTTAAAGTCAACTATACCTTTTCTATTCATAAGCTTACGAAAAATCCTGACCAATTTGTATTTTTGAGGTTATTTGATACTATGTTCTAACCAATTAGTTACCGTAAGAAATATCACTAGCTTTTTGGAAAAAATAGTAAAATACGTTAGGTACATACCATACTCTTTATTAAAACAGCTATTTAGCCATTTTTTCAATTTTATAAGCACTTTATCTCGTGTTTTCTTCTCGTTGCCAGATAGAAGCCTGGCTAATCTTATTTCTTGAGCCACAACCAACACTTGTGACTTTTTAGTCTTATCAATCTCTTTCTTTTTAATTTTACGCTTTTTCTCCTTTGTTTTCTCTAAATTTTTCATTTTGATAGTATTTTGCACTCAACGAAATATCCACGCGAAAACAAGATCAAATCGATCAAATGTCAAAAACGCATGCTGAAAAACAACACGAAACGGAGCTTGATTTTAGTGTTGTACATACCTATATACTTTTTAGTCGATTATAATTTAATTTTTTTATTGTCTTAATAAAGAAAACTTTACAGGACATGACGATCAGTACTATCAATGTTTGATTTATGGATCCCTATTCTATTAATGTGCTCTAAGCTTTCTGACATTTTTACTTCATCAATATATAGCGACCTAAATAATAGCTGTTGTCATTGTTATAAAATGTGCTAATTCTCCAAAAAAAGTGTTTACATGCATAGACGGGGTTCAGAACATCATAAAAAACTAAAAATTCGTTCTTGCCATCGGAGTACAGAACCTGGAATTCAACATTGCACATTATGAACCATGAAATATAAATATATTTTTAGAATTAGATACCACGGGCCAGCAATGGCTATCCAACCGCTGATACAGCACAACATAATCAGTTTTAGGCTGCTGATTGGGATTCCATAGTTCCTTTGTAGTTTTCACCTTTTTATCATAAAGACTAATGGTCTTATTCGCATTGAGTTAGATAAGTTTGTAATTATTTAAGGTTCTTAAAGTCTACAAACTTACTCTAACTCAATATTGATAAGACTGTAAGTATAAGGATGAAACTCTTATTTATGTCGTAACGTTGAACCTAGCACTCGGTATAGCACTGTTTAAACTACCAAATAAAACAAATTTTAAAGGAAACATAACATTTATTATATGCACTTAAGAATAACATACAAACTTCGAGGCACTTGTTTAGCGTAGCAAAAGCAAAATTCAACAATTCCATAACATACCCATTATAATAATAATAATTTTAAAACATAATTATATCTTAAAACATAAACAATGCACATTTTATTTACAGTTATTTAAAATTATTAATATCAATTCGATATTGTAAATTTAAGTCAAAAATTGTTACATATTAAAACTTAGATATTAATGGAATTTTATGTAAATAGCTTGTCTTCAATTGAAACATTTTGCAACAAATAAAACACGACGCTCTAATAAAATAACGATTAACCAAAAAAATATCGGGGCTATTTGTAAAATTTACAGAGGCAGTACAGTGCGATAGATTTGTGGTTAGATCTTCAAAATCATACTTGTGTTTTATAACTTTTTTCAACAACTGCCAAGATATTAGCTTACGAATTCACGTGAATTGCATTAACTATTAGTATAAAGTTTCAAAAAACTTCAACATAAAAGGTTAAAAAGTAATCAAAAAATGTTTTAAACTAGACCCTTTCGATTACGACTTCGTAAAGAGTAGGGAAAATTGAATATACCATATAATTAATTATTTGCACTTACTCTTATTTTCTGTCTGCATCAGTTTCATGTTTTCCAAGTTACAAAATCATCATTAATTCACTCATGATTAATAGCCAAGCTGATTCAGACTTATTCCAACCTACATTAAAAATGTTTGTCTTAATTTAGTACGTAACATTTTGGACTGAAATTTCATTAATTAATCACGCTTAACATTAAGTATATGAAAATACTATTTATAATATTTCAAATTCATAATATAAAAATCTCATAATTATTTAATGTTCAACTCAACGGCTCATCGAGTGTGTTTTAATAACAATACAAATAAATATTTATGGTCTTACTTATAAACGTTGGTTAAATTTTAAGCAACTGTTTAGCAGCTGATTAGTGAAAATCTTACCCATAAACTCCTTTTAAGGATAAAAGATGGTAAAGCAACTCACAAATAACTGTCAAATTTAACCAACCTCGAGAGGTAGTTTAAATGACTGCTAAAAGGCAAAATGGCTATTCACATTTGAAACAGCTGATTCTCACGGAGTGAGGAAATAAGGGGATCGAATCTGTGTATAAAAATATATCAGTAAAAAAAGCATTGAATTGGTGTCGCCACCTACCGTAGCTAAAGGGATATTTATTGAAGAAAGTGCTAAAAAGTTTTATACAAGCAAACAATGTAAAATCACTAGGGTGTTATGTATTCAAAAAGGAATAACAATTAAAATAACTAAAAAACATTGTTACGTGGGAGCGGGAGTACGTAGGATTGGAAGGAAACACCAGTTTTTAACTAAACGCTTTTATTGACTTACACAGCCGCGATTCCTCTTCGCAGAGTTGGCCCCACATGCACAACTAACAACGGTCTGTCCCGACAATTATGTCTTACTCACAATACCGTCGCCGATATTGCGTAGACCACTTTCTGCTGCTGCAGTGCCCACATTCGAATTTACCCCATGTAGCTCGCTTCTGGATCTTCTGTTAAACTACGCTACACTCCTCCTTCACTGAACTGTCCACTTAACTTTTCACAAAATTCACCACTAAACTTGTCAGTCTTCTATTAAACTTCTCTTCCAACTCTTTCATATCGCATTTGTCGCTTCACGGTCTTCAATTGAACTCTTTGAACTACCGGTAGGCGCGCCTTACGCTGGTTATATATCCGCAAGGAATCTTCTAGAACCCATACTTCCATGTTCTTTTCATTATTCTTTTATTTACTATCTATCCCTTTCTAAAGTATCTTTATCTTTAACTTCCTATCTATCTATCTCTGTCTTTTCCTTCCCAAACCTTCTATTCTACAACTTTCGCTCATCATCTATTCCGTTCTAAAATGTTGTGTATTCCTTCCACAATCTTCTACCTTTTTCTAAAAGTCTTGAGAACGGCTTATGCTGCCAGAAAGTTCTACCCTCGGTCGTCACAATATTAAACATTTTCACTCGGCACATAATTTAATAACTTCATTATTGTACCCTTTACCGACACTAGCGCTATTGTCTCTTGTGGTTATTTCTTGGACTATTACTGCTCTCTCAGTTCAAAGTTCTAACCCGACAAGCTGTGTTTAGTATGTATTACAGTTAATACTGGTGTGTGCTGTTGTTTTCTTGTTTCTTGGTATAAAACATGGAATTCGTCAATCTCTACGATTTTATACATGATATCGAGGAGCTGCATACTTTTGCTGCGACAAGAAGACGGAGAAAGACATACAGAGCTCGTTTCAATCTGTTGCATAATTTAACAGATGATGAGTTCAGGCTATGATACAGATTCAGTAAGACGAATATGTGTAAAGTAATAGAAATAAGAGCTGATCTGCAAGTGGATACCTGAGGTGAACATACGGAGTAAGGTAGCAATCGCGTTCGCTTCGAAAAGTTGGCGGTACATAAAAATGCCATCAAATTTAACAGAAGAAGTCAATGCAATCTTATTCAAACGTTCGTTTGTTTGTTCGTTTGAAACGCAGATTTTTGCGAAAATTGTGGCATTGTGGTCATTGTAGAGGCAGCACACATGATGCAAGGATATACTGAGAAAGCTCAGTCAAGAGGAAATTTGAAGAAAATGAGTTTGTTGAAAGGCTAATTGGTGATAGTGGTTATGCAAGGACTTCTCACCTTGTAACACCACTGCTGAGGCCCCACACTGCAGAAAAGCAGTGTTACAATCACTGTCATATCCAAACTTGTAATGTTATTCAAAGATGTTTTGGTGTATGGAAACAATGGTTCCGAATATTATTAGAAGCCATGATAGGCTGATACACCTCAATACAGGCAACTATTATTGTTTGTACAGTATTGCACAATTTAGTGATCGAGCTGAATGAAGAACAAGGTGCATATTCATATTAATTTAATAATATTTTTTCATATAATAATAAAATATGACCTTTGGCCAGTTCCTATATCTGACTAATAGTTACTTCTAGCCCTATATCTTATTAATATTTGCCTTATTACTGATTTTTTGTTTGTTTTCAGATAGAGAAAATCTTCAACCTGAAGTGCCTGTATAAAGATTTTAATAATGATTTAATTTTATCATTCTTATTTAGCTATAATGGAGAAGATAAAGAATAGCCCTTTCTATGACATGATACTGATCAACATTATCACTGACCTTCCTTAATGTTATTGAGTGCAGTCTATTACAATATTAATTCTACAGAAACCACTAAACCTAAGTAAATTACCAATCTCATGGCGACCCCAATATCTGAGGACTGCCATTACTTGCAGCTTAGATTATTAATATTATTGATGACCATGTAGAACAAATAAAAAGGAACATTTTTAAACAATTAAAACACCTCAAAAAATTTAAATGCACAATTTTAATAAAAAATTATACACAATTATGTATTTTTTATTATTTTTGATAGCCAGTCTTCTTCCAGATACATTATTTTCAATCACTTTTTATGCAACTCTTATCACACCTCATCGTGCAGTCAAGGGCTTCTCTTTTACACTTCATTCCTTCTTCCTATGCTGCTTTGGCCAACACAAAAAATGCTTGTTTATGGCTTTCCTTGCAGTAGTCTCCCGTATGTCTGTGAAAACAAAAGCTATAATAATAACAACCTATAAACATACCAATATTGGACTTGAATGTCGCATTCAGTAAGGGAAGGGACTGACAGTATACGCAATATGCTTTTCCAAGGCCGATTGGTGGGTTTAACACATTGGTTATACCGACCTGCAGGATTCATCTCGATGTTTTCCTCCATTGTTATTCACCTGAGTGATGTATGTTTTCCAATCAGAATTCGAACCTGAGCACTTTGCGTTTAGGACACATGTACTAATCTTTTTATTTAAATGGCCCATATGGCCATGTATCCCCCTATGTACTATCCATTAATCTACTACGGCTTTGTGTGGGAATAAAAACGAAAGCAATACGAAAATATATATCATAGAGACAGTGACTCTTTGTTGTTGAATGTACTAAATAAAAACTTGTAGTTACCTATTTAATATGAATAATATCACTGTCAAAATTGTTGGAATCCACAGTAAACTCATGGGATATGGTCTCCATCAAAATCTGAACTTCAACAGGCCGGCTACCTAGGCGGAAAATCTCCTCCACAAGTCATTGTTCTCGCTCTTTTAAATGCCAACTCAGATTGTTAGCCTTGTTTTTCATATTAGCCAAGCGAGCTTTTTGGCGACTTCCGCGTTTGTGCACGTTTCTTTTTCAATAATATCCGCACACTCAAGTACCAGCATATCGAAAATTTGCTAAAAAAGCATAAAATATTATGTTAGCGTTCATTAGGCATTTGTTAGTAGAGTATTCAAAGAAAAATAAGGATTAATAGTTATTTTACATATTGTGCTGGAGGATGGAGGATGCTACGTATGCTATGTCCTATAACGCTTACACTTGCTGTTCGCTCAAGTTTTTTTGTATTCTTTTCACATGGCGTTCCGCTGTGATGTATTTAAAGATTATTTTATCAATTTCTATTATTTTCTATTTACACACGACAAACATAAACAACTCAGCTGTCACTGTCAGTTGTTAGTGTCAACAAAGTCACTGAATACAGACTAAAAAACGTAGTACTGACAAGAATCTCGCTCTTTTCCGGTCTTTAGTCGAATATTTTGGATACAACGCTACGTCAATCATTCAAATTTCGTTTGTCTGTGCTCTTCTGCGGTAAGCAACAGGTAATACACGTTTATAAGTGAAAAAAAGATATTCATTAATTAGGAGCTTAAGAATCTCTTATTTAAAGGATGGCTAAACCTTTCTTAACGAGATTTTTATAAGTAAGACCATTAGTTGCTAAATCGAATTGCAAACACGACCTAAAATTTATGTTTTACATATAATAATTTACCCGAAACACTACACTTTTGCAAAATAAATACATAATTATATTAAATTGTTTATATTTATTCTGCAACATTAGGATATAGATGCCAATTTAAACATTAATTGAAACTATCAAGACGTGGACAGGTGAGCCTTAAACGAACTATTTTATCTAAAGTAGAAGATTAAAGTAAAATACATTAAAATAATCATTTGTTATAACACAAATCGATTAATCGATAAAATGCTTTAAATGAATGTTGCACTTCAATCGGACCCAGTTATAGCACTATGAACCAAGCCACAACTGTTTATAAATGAATTCTCTATATCGAAACAAACTATTTACCAGTTTATTATTTAGCAAAACACAGCCTAACTCACATTGATATTTAGTGCATGCTCAATGTCTATTTTAATTTATTTTAGCTAAAACACTAACGGCCTTACTTATAATAATAATCTGGCTAAGAAAGGGTTAGCCATCTTTTAAATAGGAGACTGTTAAGCCCCTAATCAATGGCTGTTTCAAATAAAACTTGCCATCTTTCCTCCTAGCAGTCTCTTAAACTACCTCTCGATGTTGGTTATTTTTGACAGTCATTTATGAGTTACTTTATCACCACCTCTTATCCTTAAGAGGAGTTTATGGGTAAGATTTTCGTTAATCAGTTGCTGAGCAGTTTCTTAAAATTTAACAAATGATTATAAGTAAGGCCATAAGTTGATGAATAAGAAGTACTCGGAAACATAATTAAGCATTTATAAAATTCATGAAAGAAAATAAAAACTGGCATACATAATATTGTAAGTTAGCTAATTGGACCACGAGTAATGAAAACTGAAACTTTATATTTTATGTTATTGTCTCGAAATTGATTTAATGTAGTTGGAACTTTCTGTCGTACCTGAATACAATTATACGTTTTCTATGCTAGGAAGGATTCTTATCTTTTATTTTTCGTTATAAAGTCTCATTATATAATACAGGACAAACAAGCTGAATATCAAATCAGTTCCTACCTACAAAGAGACAGAAATGTATTATTAGGCTGGATATCGTAATACTCGAGTTATTTGCCCTCTATTATAAAAGTATCAAAACGTCACTAAATGGACGTAGTTGTGAAAGTAACTAAATATACCTTCCCATTGACACTTGACAACGTCAAACCGAAATGAAATCGATTAAAAGTAACTTCGATTGTAAATCTGCCCAAAATTAATATAAAAACCTACGTAGCAACTGATTTTGTCTTTTGCTAACAAAAACAGGTCATAGTTTGACGTGACCAATACAAAAACCATTGTTATTATTCTCATACTTGTATATATACATTGGAATGTTTTAACTATTAAAACTTTTCGAAATAAAGCACTCGTTAAATTCTGATTTTCACCAATCAAAAGACATTTGGGGAAAAGTAGCATATCGGGCAGTGAGTTCAACTAATGTGGAACGGATATGTTAGCTGCCTAGAGCGCAGAATAGTCATCCAAGAGTTATGGCATGGAGATTAGTTTAGCGAATTTCTCACGTCTCTGCTACACGTGTTTAGAAAAATAAGACTTCCCTCTCCTCTCAGATTCTATAGTGTCTACAGAAACTATACTCAGAGCTTTAAAAATAACAATATATTATTAATCATTAAATGCCCGCGAGTTCGTTTATCAGAGATTGACACTTTTAATTTTATTTTGGTTAATTTATATAAAATCTTTATAAATTATAGACTGTTATTCTAATATATATGCTTTGTTACTGTAAAGTTTCATCAAAATCTGCAGTTGCGTAAAAGTGTATCTTTTTGTTTATAATATAGCTATCCCGGCAGACGGCAGAAAAAAATTTATCTTAAAATTTAAAAAAAGATAGGGGTGGAATACCCTTAACATTTAGGGGGATGAAAAATAGATGTTGTCCGATTCTCAGACTTACCCAATATGCACACAAAATTTCATGAGAATCGGTGAAACCGTTTCAGAGGAGTATGGTAACTAACATTGTGACACGAGAATTTTATATATAAGATTATTAGGAGTTACAAAGCATGTGTTTGCAAGACTACTTTGAAACAAAACACTTTTCTATGAAAGGTAAAATAACTTTCTGCTAAAAAAAGTGATACAAAATTCATACTCGATGAATTCTAAAAAATTAATCCATAAGATTAGCCATCCATACGATAAGCCATCGTAAACATATATAATGTATATTAGTCTAGAAGCGCAATTAAATTCGTTAAAAATAATTTTAGATTTGTACAGTTCTGATAATTTATGAGAATACTCAATTCCAGTATATCTATCGAAGATATGAATTCATATACTCTTTGAAATAAAGAGACATTACCCGCGAAACCTTCTTGGATTATTTAAATATAATTAGTCGTCATTTCCAAGCATTGATAAAGGATCTTGAAATACTGGTTCACTTGGCTTGTTGGTCTCCCTGGAAGTACTGGGTCGAGAAGATAGTGTTTTATCTGAAAAAATAATGTAGTGATATAATCAAATAAATTGCCTCTAACATGACGTTAAAAAAATCCAACTATTATTTAGTCGATTGATCGATTAGCTAATTGAGTAACTTGAAATCGATTTTACCATTTTTAGGGTTAGTGCTGGAACATAGGTTGATTTTTTCGAAAATTTTATTTAATATTAATTCTTCAGAGTATTAATGTACTAGATATGAGACTTTTAGGATATTTGTAGGTTAGTTTATTCATTTTCTATGATCTCGGCAATAAATCGATTATAATAAAAATTCGTATATAATTAATTATGAATGTAATTTTTCTAGCGTATTTGGACATAGCATAACCCCGAAAAATAAAATTAGTACTATACAAAAAAGATACAAATCGAATACTCACCAGATTTCTTCTTTTTATTACCAAACAAATCATCACCATCATCGTCTTCGCCAAAAAGTGAGCCCCTCACGATCGGCACCCTCTTTCTAAAATCATCTTTTATCTCTTTTCTTTCTTTATTGTCAACAAACAAATCATCATCCGAATCAGAATCAAATAGAACCTTTGTCGAGAAAGTTTTTCTGTTTTTACCTTTTCCGAACAATTTATCTTCATCTGACGATTCGCCAAATAGTGATGCTTTTGGCTTTGAATTATTATTTTTGGCAACATTTTCTGTAATGTTTATTTTATCTTTATATGCATTTCCTAATGTAGGTATCGGATTAATATTTTCCGTTACTTTTGATTCTATTTTTTTCTTTTCTAAAACACTTGTTTCTGCTTTAGTATTGAATATGTCTTCGTCGTTTAACACATATACAATTTTGGATGTTACGTTTTTAGATTTATCTACTTGTCTATGGAAACTATCTTGATCGTTTTCTTTTTTCGTAGTTAATATCGTTTCTTTCTTATCAACAATTGTAGATGTTATATTCTTGTTTGATTTATCTGCATCTTTATCGAAACATTCTTCGCCGTTTTCATTATCTGCTGTTAACATAGATTTCTTATTATCAACAATTTTAGTAGTTACATTTATGTTAGATTTATCTCCTTGTCTAAGGAAATTTTCTTGAGCATTTTGTAGTTCCTTTGCTAATATCGGTTCTTTATTATCGACGATTTTAGATGTTATATTTTTCTTAGATTTATTTGCTTCACTTTCGAAATATTCTTGATCGTTTTCTTTATCTATTGAT
Organism: Dendrolimus punctatus; assembly: GCA_012273795.1. NCBI lineage: Eukaryota > Metazoa > Arthropoda > Insecta > Lepidoptera > Lasiocampidae > Dendrolimus > Dendrolimus punctatus. Next base: position 25,541,376 of record CM022527.1, read on the forward strand.
ATTTCCGATTGTTTATTATCTTGTATATCTTTGGTATTTATGTTATTGTCATCTTGTTTTGTCTGTATCGCTGTTTGTGTTTCTGTTTTAAAGATATCAGAAGTATCTTTACTTTTTGTATCTGATGGCAAATCTTGATTTTCGTGACCTAAAGGCAGATCGACGTCTAAACTCTTTGGTTGATCGTCTATAGAGCTGGAATTATCTGTGGAATCGTTGTCTATGGTCGATTTTCTAACAGCTTCTCGTCTAGCACGCCTTGTCGATGGTCGACGTTTAACTTGAATTTTTGCTCTTTCTTTTGATAATGTATTGTCTAGTATTGCTGACTGTTCATCAAATGATATTATCTTAGTAGATTTCTGGTCATAATTTTCTGATTTATCATCGTTATTATTCAGCGATGCTACAAAACTTTTATTAGCTTCATTTGAGACAGGTTTAATAATTTCCTGTTTAATAGTTTCTTTATCTATTTTAGCTGCATGTATATTTTTGTTGGAAAATGGTGTGGGGATAATCGAAATAGGACTAGAGTTCTCTTGGTCTGGTGATTTGGGTTTATCAATCTTTTTCTTAGGCGATGCTCCAGGTAGTAATCTTGAGACGTCTATATTGATTTTTGCTTTTAATTTGCCTATTTTACTAGATCCAGATAAATCTGCATCTGAATTTGATTTAATTATATCTACGTTTCTGATAAGACTTACTTCTTTTAATTTAGAAATATTTTCAGAACTTTTGCTACCTTCAGCACCTGAATATTCTGCTATGTTACTATCTTTTACGAAAGTCGATTTAAATGTTTCTTGTTTCTTCTTTGTATCATCAAGCTCTTTATAGATGTTGTTATTTGGACTGCCATGAGTAATTTTAGTCTCTTTTATTAAAATTTCGTGTTCAGATGTTTTGAATATATCATCAAAACTTTTATCAGTATCAAAATGTGGTTTTTTATTTTTAGCGATAAATAAATTGTCTATTTCGTCTTCTTGTACGCTTACTTGTTTATTATCATCATTAGATAACTTAAAGATGTCATCGTCACTCGGATCATCAAATATAAAACTTGTTTTATTATCTTTTGTTTTAATTAAGCCATCAGTGTTAGGTTTTTCTCCATCGGAAATTTTAGAACTTTCTCCAAGAGATTCACTACTTTGCTGGTCACTTTTGGAATTAGAGATATCAATACTTTCAAATAGAACGTCTTTACTGAACAAATCGTGTATATTAATTGATATTTTATCGCCAAGTTTCGATATATTATCATCAGGTGTACATAGTTCACTTTTTGCATCTTTAGAATCATTATTTTCTTGTAATTCTTGTCTAGTTTGCGTAATATCGACTTTATTTATTTCATTATTACCTAATTTAACTTCAGATGCAATATTATTATTATTTGTAGGATCTTCGCTAGTTATGAAAATACTTTTATTATTTTGAACTGTACTAGTTACAGTATCGCTAGATTTCGTTACAAAATCAACATCTATAGCAGGCGGTTCGTCGTGGAATATGCCAAATAGATTATCTTTTTTAATCTCAGGTGAAAAATCCTGTGGAACATCATCGACTACATCACTCTTTTTGAAAAATAATGCTTCATCATCAGAGTCATCGTCAAATAAAGCATTGACATTTTTGCTCTTTTTGGGTTCTTTGGGTTTTTCAAAAATAGGTGGCTCAGTAAATATATCTGAAAAAATATCAGGTTTTTCTAAAATTTCTTTTGTTTGTGAAACTATTGATTTGCTAAAATTCGGTGGCTCATTAAATATGTCTTTAAAATCTTTAGATTCAACGTCAGCTGTTGGTGAATTTGTGTTTTGGTCAAACCAATTAGAATTTTGTTCCTTATCTTCAAAATTTTCTATGGTAGTAGCTTTACGTGTTTGATCTGTGAATTCTCCTTTTGAAATATACAAAATGTCTTTCATTTTATTAGGATCGATTTCCGCAGGCACATTATTTGGTTCGAATTGTTTTGCTTCTTCAAAATCGGGAATGTTTTCTATTTGTTTAGCATTAAAAACAGAATTATCCGTATCTTTTAAATTAGAATCCAAATTTTGTTTTTTATTTAGTGTACTAGTTGCATTAGTAGCGTTTACAGTATTTGTAGAATTCATTTTTACATCTGACTGAAATAGGTTATTGTCTTTTGTTAATCCTAATATTTTATTAGCGTGACTTTCATTAGGAACATTAGAAGTATTTTCATTGGGGGTTACAGGTACAATTTTATAATTATTTATATTCAGTTTTGTTCCTTCATTATTGTCATTGTCTCTTTTTACATCTAAATTGACTTGTAAACTTTCTTTATTTCTATTTTCGACATTGTTTGTTACTTTTATATTTTCTACATGACTTTGCATGCTATCTGATGTCTGATGAATTACATTTTTATTATTAATTTTATTAGTGTCATCTTTATTCATCACAGTATTTCTAATTTTATCTTTTGTTGTGAATAATTCTTCATCATCATCATCAAATAGTGATGGGCTCTTCATATTACTAAGCTTATCAGTTGCGTTCGCGATCAAAGTTTGTGAATTTAAACTTTCATTAGATTCAAGAATTTGTTTAGATTCGCTTAAAGTTTTAGAAATTTCTTCATTTACTTTGGGAACCACTTTTTTATTAGAGAATATATCACTATCGCTATCAGAATCGAAAATACTTTTCTTCGTATTGCTAATCTTTTTGTTATCTATTTCCTGATTAACATTCAAATCATCATTTTTTATTTCACTTTGTATCGAAACCTGATTAACATTATTATCTTTAGAATTGTTAGCTTTCAAAGCGCCAGGTTTAGAGGTAAATAACTCATCATCACTGTCAAAAATAGTCTTATTTACTGTAGTTCTGCTTACAACCGAGGTGATTTCTTTAGGTTCTCTTACTAATAATTTTGATTTTTCTGTACTTTGTATACTTTTGCTAACTATTGAAGCATTAGGCATTTTGTTAAATAGTTCATCATCGCTATCAAAAATAACGTTATTAATATTTGTATTTCTAATAACTGCTTCAGAAGCTCTCGGAGCTAATTCTTCTGTTTTATTGTCTAGAATAGGTAACTTTTGATTTACTATAGCTTTGCTAATATTTGAAACATTCGGTTTTTCAATAAATAATTCATCATCGCTATCAAAAATACTTCTATCTATTTTCTTACTTTCAGACGCAATCGAGCCAATTTCTTTTGTTTCATCATCTGTATGAGGCTTCACTTCAATATCACTGACTTTTTTTGATACTTTGATTTGAGGTGTAATGTTAAATAAATCATCATCACTTTCAAATATACCTGTATCTACTTTAAGATCGTTTTTAACATTTCTCTTAGTTGCTGTAGCAATGTCAGCAAACAGATCATCTTCGTCATCGAATAATGATTTCTGATTGTTATCATCTTTCTTCGGCATTTTGATAACGTTTGTAGTAAATATGTCATCGATATCATCAAATAGATTATCATTAAATAAGTCTACTTTAGGCTTTTCTGGCATTTTAGTGTCTTTTTTATTTGTTATTTGTTGTTTGCTTACACTGGTGGTTTTTGTAGATTTTTCGAAAAGATCGGTTAACACGTTAGATTTCGTGGACGCTTCAACCTTTTTCAATGCACTTTTCTGTTTATTTCTCTCAAAAATCTCATCGATGACACCTTTAGGTATTTTTTCATTAAGTTTTGGCATATTATCCTTTTTACCTTTTTCACTTCGATTGGATTTGTCGAATAAATCATCAAATACATCATTTTTAGACACAGAAGAGTCACCTTCATCAATTGCTTCTGAATTGGCTTCGCTTGATGATGACGATTTGCGCTGTCGTCTCAAGACAGCAGCACCAATTTCTCCTTTATTATTCCCAAATACAGATACGCCGCCTACTGGTTTCTGAATGGGAAAAACAAAAGTTTGACTTAATAAAAATATACTCAAGCCCAATAACATTATTCAACTACTTTTCTGGAGTTTTCGGAGTTATATACAATATTGAGCTCTTCAAAAAGGGTATAAATAAATATTTTAAACGTCAATAAGTAATGCAATCGGTTGGTTCCCTTGGTGATGCATTGGCGACCACTTATCACCAGGTTGTCCAACTAGTTGTTCGTCTACAATCATTAAATCTTTTACTCACCTTGACTCCACTAGTCCCACTTTCATTCTCTTCTTTTCTTTTAAGATTTTGTTGTTCATTATCCCTTTTTTCAGTAAATAAACTCGATTCCGGTTCATTGTCAAATAAGGATGATTTGTGTGTGGTACCTTGATTTGATGTTACCTGCAAGAATTATTTATTTTATTATCTACATTTGTTTTTACTTTTCTATCTCACTGTTTAATAAAAAAAAAGGAAATCTTGAATCCCCACTAAATTCATAGCTCCAAACTAGTGATGTTAATCTATCAAAAATTATTTATTGGCAACATTATAAAATTCTCTAGCTATAATATCTGTTCTTATACTCTATAATAGCTATTCATGTGCTTATGTTTTTGCAAATAAAGAATGATTGATTGATAGTGAATCTTTGACCACAGAGCCTTATATATTAAACATTGACATATGAACGAATTGATTACAATTAATGTTTTAAATGTATTTACAAAAAATTATATGTGGTGTCCCAGAAACACTATAGTAATTTATCTAGGGACGCGTACCTTTATGATCCCACAACGGCCAAAATGCTCCGTCTGCCATTTCACAAGGCGACCGCGGTTTTATGGTCGGGCGAAAACGTCACTAATGAAGTCATTATTTTCGTTCATACAGCGCTCACAACGACCCATGTCAAGAGCTGGGTCGAAATGGGCGTTGACCACAGAGCATTAATTCTCTCTATCCCATGACATTGAAAAGGCGCGATTTTCAAATCAACCAATGACTACCTTTCATAGTTTATGGCGTCAAAGCCCAATAATCCGTTCCACCAGAGTTTATGATCGTAACGTCCGCAAGCAAGTGGAAGGGGAAAAATCGCGGACGTGGACGTGGTCGTTGTGAGTCCCTTCTGGAACGTATTCTTGCTTCGCTATAATGTTGTATATTAAATAAAATGATAAAAGCTAATAATAAACATATGAAACTAATGATAAATAATAATGATTGATATAAAATGATAGAATGATTAGTGTGCTGTACGCGATACGTGAGAGCGACCGAGCATGTTCGCTACTTGATTCGAACTCTGCCCGTGTTTGGTTGACTTGAACAAGTTGTATGTAAAACCCATACATAATGTATGTGGCCCATATTGTTTCGGACAGAATCACAGCCCTGACCTCTCTGCAGCAAATCCCGTACCTCCACGCCCCGCCTACCGCGAATATGTAGCTCGCTCGGTTAGCTGCTAAGCGTCTGTTTTTTAGTAGTACCTTAGTGAGAACGATGCGAACCTCCGGCAGGGTCATTGGTTAATGGTCAAGTATATACGCACACATCTTAGTAGGTCAAGTGACACACATAAGGAAGACCAAGAAGACTAGGAAGAACAAGAAGCGTTCGGAAGATTCTACAGCCATTGGAGTCAAAGGGTGACTTTAGTGATTCTTGAGGACGCCAGTGTATTGTTTTAGTGGCACTTGTATTGTTTGGTGTAATCGATACAACTAGTGCTATCAGTGTTCAGTTTTTTATTTTATTTAGATTTATGGCTTGGCAGCTAGGCCTTTAAGCCAGATCTTAGTTTATAATATAATTTCTTTATTTTCTTAATCCTATGTGTAGCACAGCTGACCTGTAGGTAATCAGCTAGTGCCATTCAGCGGAGTTCTTGAGACAACTCAAAAGGCCACATTTGACTATACAGTTCACATTTCCACAAATAAATACAGTTCATTTACTAAGGGCTGTTCAATTCAGTGCAACCTCTGCGCCGCCACATCCATCACATACAGATTCTTACCTTATCTTGAGCGAAATCCCTGAAGATGTCGCCTCCTTTGTAGTCATCCTCTCTATCGAACCCAAAAAGGTCTTCAGCCGGATTCATGTCCACATTCTTCTTAACCTCAAGAGGTTTCTTATGGAGTTCAGCGAAGATGTCCCCGTTATCGCTTGACGATTCTGACATATAGTCATCTATGGGCGGCGGTTCGTCCAAGAATACCCTTCCTGCCAAGAACAATTCATGTGCTTAAAAAAACAATTAATAGTAAAAGTCAAATTGGCCACGTGCGAGTCGAGAACGACATAATTTTTTAATGGATGTATAAGTTTCCGTTTGACCACCGTCTCACCTGATGTTGAGTGATGACTCAGTCTAGGATAGGACCTACAAGATACCTATTGACTCGTGACTTGAAGATTTCTGTATTATTTTTAATAAAAGATATGTACCAGTCTTCGATGGTTTTATTTTCTTGTCCACAATACAGGTATCTTATTTTGTAATATTCAATATTATATGTCCCGAGAGGCCCCATGTGAAAACAAGAGAGGGGGTGTGAAGCTGTTAGCTGTCACTGTTGACGCGCCTGTCAAATGACGTTGACAGACGCGTTCCGTTATTGTTACAACTTCTAGATTGCATTTGCCTGGCTTAAAGGCCTAGTTGCCAAGCCATAAATATTAAAAACAAGATTGTATTTGCAAATGATTCCACTCTTCGGCAGTGCGCACCAGAAGAGATGAAGCGAAACGCTTGGGTCTGCCTGGTGGTGTTTCCACCATGTGACGGTGGCGCAAACCGGTGAGTCAGGTTCTCCGATGGTAAAATGGAGATGGAGAAAGTTATTGAGACAAAATTTATTTGTTAAGTTTTTGCGAGTAGCACACATGATAAAACTGAGCTTTCACTACTACCGTATTACTTGACGGCCACTGTGGTTAAGCGGGTTAACCCTTTACCTAACTGAACTCAGAGGCTCCGGGTTCGAATACCAATATAGTAAATTTAGGGAACGAATTTTCTCCGTTAGCTACTATGGTCTGGATGTCTGCGATCGGCCCCAGAGTAGTCGGTTGTTATTTTTATATAAACGGTTAAATTAAACTCTATCTCAAATTTCACTTAAAAGCGTTAAATAATTGTGGAATGGAAGAATGTCCTGCGATTTAGTTTTAAAGGTAACATGGGATCCCGGAACGTTAAACGAAACAATTTGAAAACATTTTCATACCGCGACTGTACACCTGTACGGCTGTTAATGAAGAACAGCAACAAACTCTCCCATTAGGCTGAGCCCTCGATCTATTTGTCATTTTTAATTTTATTATTTTATATTTCTTTTTACCTGTTACTGGTTGTTCTGGCTTATAGACCTTTCTCACAGGTGTCTTCGATGGTGCGATGTCTGGCTCAGAGTCCATCACCTGGAAACGAAGAAGATAAAAAATAAGGGTAGTATATAATATCAATATAATAACTGTCTCACTGCTGGGCTCCGGCCTGCCACTACTGGAGAGTGCTAGCAACGGTGAAGAAAAACATCGTGATGCACCCTGGACGTCGAGATAACCGATGGGTGAAACCTGCCGAGCCGCCTTGGACAAGCGTGGCGGGTACCAGTGAGCCCAGCAGTGGGACGTTCATGGGCTGTTAATATATACATATATTATATAAAGAGTATTTAATTGAAGTGGCAACTGTCCTCTTCTATATGTGTTACCACATACCTTCGGCGGTTGTCCGCCCAACCTTCGCGCTAATTCAGCCGCAATATCCGAAGGTGTCTGCTTCGGAGCTGGTGGAAGGATGTCTTGTTCCGAAGCCGGTTCGGAACTTGTTTCCGAAACCTGAAGGCAATGCGAAATATTGTTCGTTATACAGAAATAGAATGTAAAAGAAAAATATGTTAATATAATAAATGTAAGTCATGTCAAGTAATGTCAATCCATGCAAGTAATGCCAGTCTAAGCAAGTAATGTCAATGCATGCCAGTAATGTCAATCCATGCAAGTAATGCCAGTCTAAGCAAGTAATGTCAATCCATGCCAGTAATACCAGTCTAAGCAAGTAATGCCAGTCTAAGCAAGCAATGTCAATGCATGCCAGTAATGTCAATCCATGCAATTAATGCCAGTCTAAGCAAGTAATGTCAATGCATGCCAGTAATGTCAATCCATGCAAGTAATGCCAGTCTAAGCAAGTAATGTCAATGCATGCCAGTAATGTCAATCCAGGCAAGTAATGCCAGTCTAAGCAAGTAATGTCAATGCATGCCAGTAATGTCAATCCATGCAAGTAATGCCAGTCTAAGCAAGTAATGTCAATGCATGCCAGTAATGTCAGTCCATGCAAGTAATGCCAGTCTAAGCAAGTAATGTCAATGCATGCCAGTAATGTCAATCCATGCAAGTAATGCCACTCTAAGCAAGTAATGTCAATGCATGCCAGTAATATCAATCCATGCAAGTAATGCCAGTCTAAGCAAGTAATGTCAATGCATGCCAGTAATGCTAATCCATGCAAATAATGTCATTCCATACAATTAAAGTTTCTTACAATGGTATAGTAAGACATAGAAACCGGTCACTAAATAATAAACAACTCACAGTTCTGTCTGGTACTCGAAGCGTGTCCGTTTGCACGTTCGACTCGATTTCCTGATCCGACTCGGAATACTCGTCTAACTCTCTACTCTCGCGTTTAGAAGTCGTGCTATCCGAGTCACTGTCCTCTGGTAGGAGACCTTAGGAAAATTAGAAGTTGAAAAAAGTCCAAAAAGAACTTCTTCACTATTTGACTAACAAATGGTAAAAACATACCTGCATGCCATTTGTTCTTCCACAGTTGCGACCCAATAATATGCGGTAGAGGGCGACTGGAGTACATGTCTTTTGGTTTCAGCACCGTTCTGTAATTGACCCAATCGTATATGTACTGTAACATAATCGTATGACTGGTAGCAAATCGTATTTGAATACGCCAATTTTTATGCACCCTGACCTAGTTTACACCACCTTCGGGAAAAATTCCGAGCCATTCCCGGGATATTAAGTATCGTAGATTTTAAGTACGGGAATTTACTATCGGTCAGTGAAAAACGCTTCGAAATTGGTCCAGTAGTTTTAACGTAAATCTCGAACAAACAGACCAGCCCAAAAGTCTCGAAAAGAAAAGACTACACTCTCATAATATGTACACGCGACTTCGTCTACGGAATTCCCAGGACATAAAGTACCACGACATTTAAACTATAATGTAAAGCTATCGTTTTAGTGAAAACTGTGCCGGAATATACTATCGAAAATGATGACGTCATCATTCTCGATCAGGCAACGCTCACAACGACGGTGAAGGTGGGTCGAATAACCGTTCCACTTACTTAGGTTTACGATTGTAACTTCGGCAAGCAAGTGGAGCTGCAAAAACCGCGATCGAGAACGTGGTCGTTATGAACCTCTAATAGAACGTAGCCTTTATGATATGAAATTTACCGAGCAAGAAATGATGCTAGTATCAACATACCTAGATATCTCTTCATCCTCGCTATCTGTCTCAGTATCACTGTCCCTCAATATGGTCACAGACTCGTGCATGCTCTCAAGAACCGCTATACTGCGTTTGAGCATCGATAATTCCGATTCAACTTTCGGTGAGGGTAGATCCTGAGAAAAATTTAAGTATACTTTTCTACACTACCCACATTATCAGATTAACCGTTAACATAGTTTACCTATCTAGTGTGGCGACATTAGTGCCAACATAAAAACAAGCACGTAAGCGCGAAACAAGTAGTTATTTATCTGTACAAAGCAAACCATCGCGCCCACAATTTTTCGCGGCAATCCACTTGCCGCGAAACAGTCGAGAACCGAAGCTATTTCGGGACAATTCGACACAGTCCGACTCACGTCTTCAACGCGACCGCACGACATACGTGCCCGTGTACAAAACGTTAGTTTTCGCGCTTATTGCTTGCCTTCCAAAAATCAATCACCATCATCACACCATATCAGCCCCATCCTCAAATGGTGACCACCTCCTACACGCAAGAAGGCACAAGCACAACGCGCACGAAACGAAAAACAAGGACTCGTCAACCACACCCACGTCCAAGGTAACTTCTACAAGTGCAGAGCAGACATACGCTGGTTCCTGTCGGCGGTGTCACGTCTATCGCTACCTGCATACACGACTCTGTTCCCGGGTGCCACTCATCCCCTGCACCCTCGGGTATAGACGGCCAACACACCACGGACGGGTGCTACTTCGCTACATGGTTCATCGACAGCTAACAGCTAACCTGCAGCCAACCTAATATTTCTTCAACATCCATCGCGGACATGATAATTTTCGCCGCCACAAAACTTCGAGTTACGATTTTTGCCGCCAACTCTAACTTACGCGCCCAAAATCGGTGCACAGCAACGACAATTAGCGGCCGGCGACGAGGCAACCATCGGCTGGTTGCTTAGCAACAACGAACGATTGGCGCCCGGTAACAACGAACCGTCAGCTGTTGCGCGCCAACATCACATCGAGTTCGCGCCAACATTACATCGAGGTTAAGTGTTGTGCAGTTATCGGTGAGCGATTTTTTTTTTTAATAACAAACAAAAGTGCAAAACTAAGTAAACCAAAATAGTGAAGTGATTATTACCCGGTACAATATATTCGGACTACGTTTTTCGGTTATAAATATTGATTACGTACTGAATTATTGTCTATACATATTTAATTACCTAAGTTTGTAAGACTTATTAGGTACATTTTTTAAAAATAAATAATTGTTTAGTAAACAAACTTTTAATAATAATTTATTGGTGTGATAAAATAATTATTGTACATATTCATTACATTACATATTAATCCTTAAATTCTTCATGTCTTTTGTGTACTTACTTATTTTATATTAATTGTGTTTTCATGTTTAAATTTATTATTGTTTTGTGTACTTTTTTTCTAGACGTGTAATATTTTTTTTCTTTCTTTTGTGTATTAGGTGTATATATTTGTGTATTTTGTAAGCTATTTCTTTTGTGTATAAATTATTATTAGGATTATTATTATATTGATTCATTCATACATACTAAGTGCTAGTATTGTCACGCGGTGTCACTTGGGTCTTTTCTAACATCAACTCCTGATACTTCCACTAGCCTGTCATTCCAGTTTATTTTCTTTCCCAGTAACGATTTCTGTTTTGGACTCCCTTCTTCCACCACAATGACGTCACCTGTAGAACAACTAGAGCTGCTTCAAGCTCAACTCCAATTGCTACAGGACAGCCAAGACAGTCGGACAATGGCAGTAACTGTCAAATTACCAGCTTTTTGGGCTGACAAGCCTTCCGTCTGGTTTGGCCAGGTGGAAGCTCAATTTGAACTTGTTGGGATCTCACAGGACAGGACAAAATACAACCACATCATTTCCATTCTGGATTCTAGAATTGCCGACGAGGTTGCGGATATTATAGAGCAGCCTCCGGACACCAACCGCTACCAGTACCTAAAAACAGAACTCATTAAGCGCCTCTCTGCCTCCAAGAAGGACAGGATCAGACGGCTCCTCGGAGAGGAGGACATTGGTGACCGCAAGCCATCACAATTCTTGCGACGCCTCCAGTCCTTGGCAGGATCAGATTTCAGGAGCGACGAGATCATCAGACAGCTGTGGATGCGTCGCCTTCCTGCAAACGTACAGGCAATCTTAGCTGCACAGGAGGACCTGCCTTTGGAAAAGGCAGCCGACATCGCAGACAAGATCTTGGAAGTGGCCACACCTGCGGTTCACGCCGTTACAACTAAATCTCCTGAGCTCATTGAGCTCGCCAACCGCTTCGAACAGCTTACGAAGCAGGTAGAAGCATTAACGGCAGAATTTCGGGCGCGTCCACGTCAAGGACGTGACCCAGTCAGATCTAGAGCTTGCTCCAGATCTTCAACCCGCTCCTCCCCCTCCACCTCCTTATGCTGGTATCACAAAACATACCACAAAAAGGCCAAGAAGTGCGTCAGCCCCTGCTCCTGGGTAAATCAAGATCAGGGAAACCCAAAATGCAGTCAGTAGACGCGGCGACTGACTGCAACACGTTCTGCCGCCGGTTATTCGTCACAGATAAGACGACAGGGCTCAAGTTCCTAATTGACACAGGTAGCGACCTCTGCTGCTATCCTCAACGGTTAGCCAAAGGTCGTGCCAAGTCAGCAACCGATTATCAATTGGCCGCAGCCAACGGCAGCACCATAAACACCTACGGCAGCATATCCCTTTGCCTCAATCTGGGCTTGCATCGGAACTTCCAATGGAATTTCACCATCGCCGATGTAGAAATCCCAATAATAGGGTCGGATTTTCTTAGCTTCTACAATTTGTTGCCAGACCTCCGCCACAAACGCCTAATTGATGGAAACACAAGCTTGACTACTGCTGCTACAATTGCACAAGTCAACCAAGTAAGTGTGAAAGCCGTGACAGTCACGGAATCCTCAGCTTACTCCAAGCTGCTCCTCGAGTTCCCAGACTTGACCAGACCTCCAGGCCTCCCACGGCAAGTGAAGCATACCACGGTTCATCACATCGTGACTACCGATGGCCCCCCTGTCTCTTGCCGTCCACGTCGCCTCGCACCTCAGAAGCTGGTAACAGCTAAAAAGGAATTTGAGGACATGGTCAATTGCGGAACAGCTAGACCTTCGGACAGTCCTTGGTCTTCTCCTCTACACATGGCGAAGAAAGGAGACCAAGAGTGGCGACCGTGTGGCGACTACCGGGCTCTCAATGCAAGAACTGTGCCAGACCGGTATCCCGTCAGACATATCGCCGACTTCGCACACAACATCGCAGGTTCCACTATCTTCAGCAAAATTGACTTGGTAAAGGCTTACCAACAATTGCCAGTTCATGAATCTGACATCTGCAAGACTGCAATAACCACTCCATTTGGTCTGTACGAGTTTCCCTTCATGACCTTCGGTCTTCGAAACGCAGGACAAACGTTCCAGCGTTTCATTGATGAAGTCATGAGGGGACTCGACTTCTGCTACGCCTATGTTGATGACTTACTGGTCTTTTCAAAGACACCAGAAGACCACCTGGAACACCTGCGTACAGTTTTCCAGCGCTTGGTCAACTATGGCTGCGTAGTAAATGCATCAAAAAGCATATTCGGCGTCGACGAGGTTACTTTCCTCGGCTACCGTATCAACAAAGACGGTACACGCCCGCCTACAGAGAGAATCGAAGCTCTGCAAAATTATCCCTTGCCGAAAACCGTGCAAGGCCTACGCAGATTCTTAGGCATGATAAACTTTTATCGCCGATTCCTCCCAAAGGCAGCAGAATTGCAAGCTCCGCTCATAGATGCCTTAGCTGCATCTAAACTCAAAGGACCAAAGCCAGTTCCATGGACGCCCGAACTTGAACTCGCGTTTCAGAAGTGCAAGGATAGCCTCGTGAGTGCTACTCTCCTTGCTCACCCAGTCAGCGACGCTAAACTGGGACTCTTCACTGACGCCTCTTCAGTTCACGTGGGATCTTGCCTCCAACAGAAGATAGGCAACCAATGGCAGCCTTTGGCCTTTTTCAGTAAGAAACTCACTGACAAACAATCACAATGGCCCGCGTACTATCGTGAACTCCTCGGGGTATACGAAAGCGTACAACACTTTCGCTACCTGCTCGAGGTTCAACACGTGACAATCTACACGGACCACAAACCGCTCATCTATTCTTTCACTCAACGTTGAGAGAAGCTTCCTCCTGTTCAGCTCAACCAGCTGTCCTTCATTTCCCAATTCACAACAGACATTGTACATATAAAGGGAGAGGACAATGTGGTTGCTGACACAATGTCTAGAATAGAATCTATCTCTATAGAACAGAGTTTCACTGAGTTAGAGGGGGCCCAAATTTCTTCACCTCCTCTTCCACCGCTTCCACTTCACGCTCCATCCACACCGCCTACTCCAACCCCACCAACAACTCCGGCTCAGGCCAATCCACCACTACCCCCCAGCACATCTTCACCACATCCCAAGTATGTGACTCGCTCGGGACGTCACGTTCGTTTCAAGACGCCCGTGGATGTGTAGTATATGTAAATATTTTAGACATAAGTTTTTTTTAAATATTGTAAGACTTATTTTATTATTTGTTGGGGGTACTTTTCTCCGTGGGTGGGTGGTGTGGCGACATTAGTGCCAACATAAAAACAAGCACGTAAGCGCGAAACAAATAGTTATTTATCTGTACAAAGCAAACCATCGCGCCCACAATTTTTCGCGGCAATCCACTTGCCGCGAAACAGTCGAGAACCGAAGCTATTTCGGGACAATTCGACACAGTCCGACTCACGTCTTCAACGCGACCGCACGACATACGTGCCCGTGTACAAAACGTTAGTTTTCGCGCTCGCTGCTTGCCTTCATACCAAAATCCTTCTGAACTATAATATTGTAACATTGAGAGAGTGTGTGTGTGATTAAAAGTGTACGTCGCAAACAATATCTTTCATTGACCCGTGCACTGCTCAACGGCCGCAACCATCAACCATCAACCATCACCATCACCGTCACGTATCATCATCAGCCACCTCCTCACTAGAATTGATGGCTTTAAGTGAACAATGCCTGTTCTATTGACACGTAAGGGAACATACAATATAGTACATGAAACTTGTCTTTTAATTTTACCACTCTCGGCGACCACCCGTACTCTATGAGAAGACTCAGCTCTAGTTATTACGTAGTAATTCATAAATATCGTTTAAACAGTTTCTTTGCAAACAGAAAGTTATAATTTTATTAATTTAAACGGCTGCGTTTTAAACGCTGTACGCAATATTTAAATATAGCTGGAAAAAGCGCGAGATTTTCTTTCGCGACCACGGGCCAAAAGAGTGGCCCGGACTTTTGGAGGGCTTGCGTGGGGCCAAGGGAAGGCCAACACGTAGAGGCCCCTTGACAAAACTGTAAATATGGCGTGACAATGACCGGCGATTGTCTGCAACATATACGTAAAAATGCACCCAAGGACAAGCGGCCAGTGTAGGGAATAAGAACAAAGACACCAAGCTACTGGGGTGAACTGCTATTGGAACTAGGGTTCCAGATTCTCTTTTTTCCTTCACCATATCCCAATTACTTGGGGTCAGAACAATATGTATTTTCCTTCCACACTCCTCTCTTCTGACATACATCTTCTGTCACACCACAAATCATCATATCACCCTTCACACAATCCATCCATCTTTTTTTGGTCTGCCTATACATTTGTAAACATCCATCTTGTAGTTTAACATTATTTTTTTCACGTGACTTTCATCCCTCCTCATTATATGCCCATACCAACTTAACCTTCTTCCTAGGGTTTCAGACTATGGGGGCTATCTAAAAAACTTATTAATATATAAAATAATAAATTAATATAAAAATGGATTCTAACAATGAAATAACTCACTTTAGCCGGAATATCTTCTGTTGTGACGTCATCGTCATCATACACCCTGCTTTCTATGAATTGACTGTTACTTAAAGCCATAAATCTGAAAGAAAAACATTAGTCATAAATAGCATAGTAAAAAAATCTAATAATTCGAATAGCTCTTAAATCTTACATCACTAGACGGCAGATGAGTGACCCTTCACCGTTATGTGCAATTATTTCATTGATATTTTTTTCAACTAAACCATTTAAAAATCTACAAAAAGGACGAAATAAAGATGTAAATTTTTGACTGGTTAAGTCAGTGAGTGTGGCATTATAAAGATATGATAGATACCTATACACGTACATACTTTCTCACAACCAACTGCTTACGTATTCGTCCGATTTCGGAGTAGCTCGTCGTCCATAATTTGCAATACCTGACATATCTCGAACCGCTACGAGAGCTCGCGGCTCACTGAGGCCACCGCACGCCTTCACTGACCGCGCCCGCCTCAGACTTTCGTCACCGCGCATTCAGTGTGGTCGCACACATACACGTTAAGCGAACGCTCGTGGTAGGCGGAGCGGGAGGTGTTAGGTTTTATTTTCGGTACGGAATTTCTTGATTCGGTCTCCGCGCTCAAAGCCCGCGATAAAAGCTATGCAATAACTTAACAACTCCTTCTATATTTGGCAGTGTGGTTCGGTGTTGGAGGGCTGCACCGACAACGCGGCACCACTCATCCACAACATATAGAAACCTCAATAAGAAAGTTAACTCACTTATTATTGACATTTTGTAGGCTGATGCCGGTGTCGTCCAGCGCGGCTGACATCTCGCTAAGCTTCGAGGTCACCTCTTGACATTTCGTGACGATACGCTAGAAATTAACAAATAAATAAACGGAACTAGTGCATGTCCTCCGTATATTATGGGTTCCGTAATCATTTTGGCTAGTTAGTAGGGAATAGCTGATAAATTTGACTACCCACTGGTTTGGACCTCCATTAAGAGGACTAAATAAGGGCTAGTCATTAATTACTAACATAGACAAAAGGAAAAAATATTACTAATAACATTATTGCGTGTTTTGTAAATATGTATAAAAAACTGATATCACCGGCAGCGGGGTCTAGGGTCCAGGCTACCGGTGGTTAAGGCTCCAGACATAGTAATCTCTTAACTATACGGGCCGTGTCCAGCAGCGCTTCCTTCTGCATCTGACCCTTCACCCATTTACCAAGCGAGAGCCTATCAAGGTGTCGGTCAAGGCTCTTCGCTGTTAGTCCATTTACTGACACCACTATTGGTACTATAATTGTAGAGTCCAGGTTCCACATGGCGGTAACCTCGTGAGCAAGATCAATATACTCTATTTATCTTTCCCGGCGTTCACGAGGTTCCCATCATGGGGAATCGCGACATCTACAATTATAGCACATCTCACAATTATTATTATAATTTTAACAATGACAGAACTCTTACAACAACAACATGACCGTCCGTCGTTCCGTATGCACCTGTCTGTTTTTCCCGATAAGTGCCATCAAGAAATTAAGTCACACTTTAAGGGATAAGAGGTCGACGAAGTGTGTCGTAATTCTGTGGATGGCTTCATACCTACCCGCGGTTAAGATCAGTCTAGGTATGTCACCTTGCGTTCCGCGAATTAATTTCTAAATCAATGTTTTATTATTATAACCGCCTATGTGCATTTCTAACACCAATGTGCTGCCGCTCTCTAAATGGCAAATGGAAATTGGCTACTAATGTCGGAACACAACTCAAAGTTGTTAAGACAGCATACTCTAGACCAGGGGTGGTAGTCAACCAGCCGGGCAAATACCTTACCACCTGGCTGTGGGTTGTTTTGTCGCCTCTTATGACAGGCCGCCCGGCCGCAGATTTGTATTCTTTCTTCGTTCCCACACCGATAAGAACGGCACGATTTGATTGTGATAGTGTAAAAAAATCGTTTTCTACTACAAAAATTTTAAACGTTTATTTCGCGAATTTTCGCTTATAAATATCTATAAAGATGGAGTGGCGTACCACGGGCGCACCAATGGGATTAACAGAATACCGAAATAACAGGCAAAGCTATGGTTGAAAATTGGTTTGAACAATGTCTATTGAGTAGATTTCACATATGGATATTTTCGTCGATTTTTTTTCGTGGTCAGATGACAACCAATTTTCAACGTTTGTATGTCCACAGATCCTTTCATAGTTCGTGGACTGTCGCGCACTCGACCATTTTTATTGTAAACTAGGATATGCCCGCGACTTTGTCAAACTATCGCAGCATTAAAAAGAAGAATCTAAGCTATCGTCTTAGTGGAAACTGTGTCAAACAACTCTCGGGAAAATTCACACATTTTATTACATCAAATCTGCTATAGACCAGTAAAAATTGCATTGGAATTCGTTTTTTTTTTCAATCTGGTCTATTTAAATCGTCCCCAGAATAAATCCCGCAAGATTCCCAGGATAAAAAGTGCAGAGTTTAAGTCTAAGAATTAGCTGTTGATCAGCGAAGACCGCATAGAAATCGGCCTAGTATTTTTACATGAATCCCGAACTAACAGACAATAAATCTAAAAAATTTGCATCGCGTTCTCCATTGTTTATATAGTCTATTCCAGTTGATTTTTTTAAATATCTTTAATGTACAGACACGGCATGTTTAGAATTTTATAATATTGTTACGACCGACAAAGACCAATTCACAACTGCAGTGTTTTACCTTTTCGGCATTTGGACTTCTTTTGTTTACTTTGTGTCTAAAATGTGTAATTAGGAAAACAGCCCATTGTGTATTGTATTCTATTGTGGTAGTCATTAGCCAGCTGTGATTCTTGGAAATACAGTCTGCGCCGCCCAGAGACATGTTGTAATTGTGCAGTATAAAGCAACATGTACTACATTCGATAATCTATATAGTGACAGACTTTACGCGTGTTATTGAATCGTGCATTACGTTTGTACTGGTTGTGTCCAGTTATATTTGTAGCTGTGTTCTACGTGTTTATATAGTTCTAATAAACTCTATGGTAATTCTAACGGCATTTTAATTCGAGTCTCGGGACTCGTAACAATATTAAAGATAATGTAAACATTTAGCACGAATTACAATACAGTGCTCAAATCGCAAATTAATGCATATGTCTCAAGTTTGTGAAAGCAGTGAAACTTTTAAATTAGTTAGTCTCTTTTCATCTAATTTGTTATTTTAATTACTTCAATGCGTATTGTTGCAATTAATTTCTTTGTTTTCTCTGTTGCTTAGTACCATAGGATTTAAAATATATGCAGCCAAAACATTTCTTTCTGCATATTTTACCGTCGCGTCTATACAACGAAGATACTTTCGCCTCCTCTTCACAATCGGCCATGATCGTTACTCGATGATTGTCTGTCATCGGCAAGGTAATCGTCACGATCACCGTACAAGCATCCACAGGATTGTCCGTGCGCACGTGGAAGCAATTGCACGCGAGTTCTCTTTGATGTGCCGATTGTGAAGAGGTGGAGATTTCATCCGTGCAAGAATGGAGAAATAATACAATTTCCTGCGGCCGGGCAACTTGTCGTAAGAGGCGACAGAACAATCCACAGCCAAGTGGTAGACCATTTGCCCGACTGGGTGGTTACCATCCCTGGTCTAGAGTACATCGACATAACAACCTTGAGTTGTGTTCCGGCATTAGTGATCAGATTCCAGTCTTCCCTTAAGAGAGTAGCAGAACATTTGTAGCACCTCTGGTGTTGCAATTGTCCGTAGGCGATAGTAACCGCTTCCATCAAGTGGGCCGTCTGCCTGTCTGCTGAACATCTTCAATAAAAAAATGGAAGAAAATACTAATCTAAAGCCCACCTGAGTAAAAGGGTAGTGTAAGTTTCGTGAAGCGCTAGGTCATTTGTTTGTCTGGATGGCCACCTAGTCTAGAGGAAACCGCCATACTCGTAACAACCTTGAGTTATGTTATGAGTTATATTAGGGGCCAGGTTCGAGTCCCCCCTTGGAGACCGGCTGCACATTTGTAGCACTTTAGTGTTGCAAAAGTCCATAGGCGACAAGGACTGCTTTCCATCAGGGGGCCGTCAGCCTGTCTTCCATATCTATCTCTCGGCAAGATTTCGTTAAATAAAAACGGGCCAACTGTGATAGGAAGTGGTGGATACGGTCGAAGGGGGGACTGGAACCTGACCGCCGATGCCGGAACACAAGTCAAGGTTGTTATGCTGGAATATTGTATACCTGAGGTGGTGGCCATCCAGATGGGCGATTGCCCCATCACCACCTGTGTGTGCATTGTTCTGGTGCTTCTTACGACAGGCCAAACAGCCACAGGAATGACTATTCTTTCTCCGTTCCTGCACAGGTCACGACTAGCTTTTGTAAAAGGCTGGAACTTACCTCGCTTAAAGGATTCGTTTATGTATCCAGCGAGGTACTGCTATCAGACTACCAGCCTGACCGCTGCCCGCCCGACCAGACCGCTGCCCAGCGAGTGGTCTGGTCGGACTGTACCAATTGTCGTTTATAGTGTGTGATTTATTTATAGTAAAATTTTGTCTCAAAAACAATCTTAAAGGGTAGTAAACAATAGCCTCTTTAGCAGTGCAATAGTTTTAAAAGTTTAAACAAACCTGATGCGTGTTCTGCAGGATGTTAAGGAGTTGATCATCGCCTGCAAGAGTCCAATTTGGAGCCAGGGTCCGGAGTGTGTCCGTGCTGCTGTCACCCTCCATGGTTACCTGAGTTACAATAGAGAAAGAAAATGTAATTAAAATGTAATCCACGATAATGGCCGGGTTTCTATATTTTGTATTTTACGTTACTATGTAACAAAATTTACATTAGATCAGGAAAATGCCCAAGTTATTATTTATTATATTATAGAATTCATAAAATGAAGTATACATTAAAGCCATTAAAAAAAACCAGAATCACACTATTATAAACGAGGGAGAATACGATGTATTTTTTTCTTGTTTGTTAGCATGTTTGTTCGGGATTCACGTAAAAATTACTAGACCGATTTCGATGCCGTTTTCGCTGATCGATAATAAATTCTTAGACTTAAAATCTGCGTTACTTTTTTATCTGGGAAGCCCGTAGGAATTTTTCTGGGAATTATTTAAAAGGGCCAGATTAAAATAAAACCGAATTACAATGTGTTTTTTTAGTGATCGATAGCAAATTATATGTAATAAAATGTATGATATTTATTAACCCGGGAATCCCGTGGAATTGTAATGTATATATATGGATATTTAAATAATAATATTAATATATAATATGTAACATTTTTAAAAATATTGTGTAGCAAACCCTGCCCTAGCTTTTGTGCCATTTTCTCTCTCCATCTCAAGGTTGTCTGAAAAAGATCGCCCTCAGCGATAAGACCGCCATTTGTACCTAATTCTAAGCTGAGTATTAATTTTATTGTACAATAAACTATATTCTATTCTATTCGGTTATAATTTTCCCATGAGCGGTTCGTAAATCGTTTTGTGGAATGCACAAGCAAACATCCCGCCAGTACAATTTCGCAGACAAAACTAGTAAGGCCCCAGCATAAATATAATTAGAGAAATCTCAAATCGTAATAAATACTTTAATGATGAAACAGAAATTAAATCGCATTCTAGTGTTTGCACACATGTGAAGCCGAGCGTGTAACAGGCTGGCCTAAAAGGCATTTGGAGAATGAAACTAGACTCCAGATTTCTTGATACATTTTAAGATAATTTTAAATATATTTTTTTTAAATGCAGCTCTCTGACGGCCTAGATTAGTAATACTCGACCAGCAGCCTGAAGAGTTTTTCTGGACGGCCCGCCTACTAGGTGTTAATACTGTAAATTGTAGAGATCTTATTGAAAAGAGGCTGGTTCAGAGAATAAGTTTATATTAGCAATGAAGAGGCATTTTTACATACACAAGTGGTCACTCATGGTCTAATTCGACCATAATAATTAATGTCAAAGACTTTACTTCTATAATCACGGTTTTCGTTAAGGCTACACTGTTAATTTGACTTTAACAATAAACAAGAGTATAATATGCGTGTGTGTAACAATTACATGGTAGTATGTAATGTTTATTTTATTGATTTAATGTATTTTTATGCAAATTTAAAAAAAAATATAAGCATTCTGCACTCCCTCTTTATATAAACTGTAAATGTGCGCAGTTTCATACGCCTCCGTCCGCGCAATTTTCCTTAAAAGAGGTACCAAGTTTTTGCTGTGTTTTTAGTGTTCTGCTCGCGGCCTGATACAATTCTGTCTTCTCTTGTTTTGGGCGTTCTTCGGTTAAATTTAAATAATGTTTCTCAATATATCATAACGACTAAAGGAGGTCAGTCGTACAGTATATTGTTGTATAATAGACATAGGAATGAAATGAGTACTCAAAACACAATCATGGGAAATTAGGCAGATTGATGCATGTCTTAGGACCGTTGGTATACAATACGACGTTACCTAAAAGAATTACGGACTCATCCGTTAATGCATTTAAAATAAGGCTCAAGAAACATATAGAATAATATTTTTACATACCGACAAAGAAATGCACACCTGGTTTATTACTTTTCCCGCATTCGAACTTCTTTTGTTTACGTTGTGTTTAATATTTGCAATTGTACAATAGCCTATTGTTATAGTTTTCGTTTTTGGCCGTTCGCAGGAATAATTAACCAGGTGTGCAGATTACGGTTTCTCGGAAACCTCAGTCCACCCGGTCCTTTGTTGTATTGTATAGCTAGTATAAAACAATGCCCGAACGGAGGGGTAAAGCAGTCGAGCAACGATTACGATCAAAGCAAGACGAGTACATTCGATAAGCGATATTGTGACGGACTTTGCGCGTGTTTTTAATCGTGCAGTTTCTACAAGTAGTGTCTAAGTTATATGTGTACCTATGTTATACGTGTTTGTATAGTTCTAATAAATTCTATAGTAAATCCAACGGCATTTTAATTTGAGTCCTGCGTAACTCGTAACAGTATATTCAAACAAAAATTATTCCAGTGGTTGACAATAAAATCCTATTATAGCGTCCAGGAATATTTAAATGAGAGGTAATTAAGAAGATATTGTGTTGTGTTGAATTGTGTTAAAAAAGATAAGACTTATAAAGCACCAAATTAAATATTATACAGAAATAGGTTAAGTAAGTTTATATTGCGATGCTATGAAAAGCCAAGTAATAACTTCTGTTATATTTAATAAGACCTATGTAACACTTAGTTCGCAATAAAAATGATTTTATTTGATTTGATTTGAAGTGGTTTGTCGAGCTCACGCTTTAAAATCATGGATAGCTTATGACCTATGTTAATTGAGACAATAATTATATTATTTAAATTGATGTGTAAATATAAGATTTTAGATTTTTTTAATGTAATGAATTTAAATTATATTGATCAAAACCAGCCCTTGCAGCTGTTTTATTACCCCTTTGAATTTGGATGATCTATTGTACGCGCTTATCTCTTTGTACACGCCGCCGTAAGACGTCATAAAACCTTCTGTCCTCTGTTGGTATTTCATGCGAATTCATGGAAGCCATTAAGCTGACTATTTATCGATTTCAAGCACAAGTTGCAGTTGCTTCCTGGCAACATGCCGCCGCAAGTTAAAAATACAGTATAACTTCATAATAATATAATATACAGATATTATAATTATAAATTTTTATTGCAAAAACAGATAAACTAATAATGTAGGTGTCAAAGTACCTATCAGCAATTCCTGATTCAATGTCACATTGCAAATATGTAAATGTATAAGCTTTATTAAATTGTTATTATTTCATTCAAATTACTAGAAAATTCCACGTGTGCATTTGTTTACGTGCACTGTGGATTGATTTTCTTGGAACCTATTACATTTTTCGGTCACAAACATGGAAGGGGCATACTATAAAAAACCATCGCAAAGTAGAAAGTTTAGATTTGATAAAGAGGAAAAAACAACTCCCAGCCAGGTGGTAGGGCATTTGTAAGTCTGGTTGGCTACCAGACCCGGTCTAGAGTTTACACCATAAAAACCTTGAGTTGTGTTCTGGCATCAATGGCCAGGTTCCAGTTAGCTTTTAGAGAGTGGCAGCACATTGGTAGTGCCTTTGTAGTGTTACATTGGTGTTTGAAATATCCTGAGACTATGGTAACCACTTTCTATCAGGTGGGCCATCTGCCTGTCTGCTGAACTTATGCAATAAAAAATAAAAAAGGTAGAATATTGACATTAGTTACAATTATGGAGATTATGTCAAATGTAAGCAATAATAAAAAACAAATAAGCACAAGCCATTAATTTAAAGTCGGGTTGCGACTTATTGTGGATATATATAGAAAAAAAATGCAAGCAATAGCATAGAAAAAGAATACTATACCATTCTTACTACATGCCAGTCAGTTAAATTGGATATTCTATAAAAAAGTACATTGACTTTAAAAATCTCAAAACCTCGGTTATATGAACTATTCATGTAATTCAAATCTTATGTTCTTGATATCAGTACAAAAATGTAAAGTGACATATAGAATATACTTTTCTAGCTACAATATTTTACCCATATTAAATTCGTAGTTTGAGAATAGTGACAGTAACATACATAGACAGCCAGACAGACATATTTTGTGTAATGGTTTCATTTTTAACAAAATGTTTATACAACCTAAGATAAATTACCACAAGGGTCTATTTCTCGGAATTTTTCCTTAGATATATTATTATAAATAGTAACATGTTTATAAGGAAGCTTGTGTTACCTGCTTTATAGAAAGACCCATGCAATCTTTATCCATGGCTATAGTGACATTATAATATGCCATATAACTTAATACAATAGAGTATATACATACTCTAGATGTTTGAGTTGCGAGAAAACTCTTACAACATAATTTAAGAACATTCTTTTATGTGTAATACTAAGTTCCGATCAATACTTTACAACACATTATGATCTAGCTTATAGAGCATAGGTCTCCAGAGTGGGCCGTATCAATCTTGACAGGGGCCCACATCAGAGACAACAAAAGCGTGGGGTGCACCAAATAGGATTCAGCAATAGTAAATTCCCTTTAAGCAAGTTGTGATTTTTTTTCACTTTCTATACATTGAATATTAAAACATGATAGTGCATGTTTGTATTTAAAAGCTGTATAATTTATATTTGCCCAACTAGAAACTATACCAATATAACACAAAAATAATTGTAAAATTAGTACTGAAATAAAAAAGTTATGGCTAAACTGAACTTATATAAAAATATGTTTATATAAAGAATTGAGAATCTCCTATGTTTTAGAAATCTGTTAAAAAGCTAGGGAATTGAATGCAGTAAAAATTGGTAAGGGGTCTGAGAGATAAAATAGTTTGGGGATCATTGCTAATAAGTAATATTAACCTAATATCCTACAGAAATAATTATATTCAAGTATGTGTGCATTGGCAATTTGATTAGCTATTTATCTGTCATTTACTAATTGACCCTGATTCATAAATACCACATAGACACAATCACATGAACATCACATCAAAGAAAAAAAAACCTGGAATTCCAATTACAAATTAATATTTTAAAAGAAAGGAAAATTTGATAACTAATAACAATATATTATTTCAATGAAAATGTTTAAGACGGCTTCCAGGGTTTAGTGTAGGTTAGCCTTTGCTCGCTAAGTCTACTGGTATGCAGAGAACCTAAGTTTGATTACTAAATTGGTAAATGTAAGTAAAATAATATAACAATAACTGAAATTGTTGATTTATTCACTATAAAACCAAATGAGTTAAACAATAAATTATTAAAAGTTAAGAGAAAGTAGAATGGTACACATGTCGCACTAAAACTATATCTACAAAGTATACCAAAGTTTGTAATACTAGGTCCTAAGACCATGAAGGAGTAACAAACAAACAAAAGGCTAAAACACTATTATAAAAAATTCTTTACTATTTTATTTCAAAAATGTTTTACAGATAGAAAAGATTCACATCCTAATCATAAATATAGATTATGATAATTTATGAGTTATATTCGTGTCTAGCAAGCATAGATTAAGTTGTTATTGTTGTCTCTGACTCAAAAATTACACAATAAAAACCTATTAGAATTAATTCTTCTAAAACTTTATTTTTCTTAGTAAATGTTATTTTAAATATTATGAACATGAAAAGAGTTATAGCAGTCGCAAATAACACTGTAAAAACTTACAATAAGACTTATTTATTTTTATATTTATACAAACACGTAACATATTCATAGCAATGTCTGACACATTATTATAACAAAAGTTATTGTTTTCCAACACTTTCTATGCACCAAAGGTCTGTTTTGAGAATTTAATTTAACAAAGTCACGTATCAAACTTTGATTTCACATCCAAAAATATTACAACTGGGGCGTAATTATCATAATATTATTATAACAAATTAATATTGTAAGTTGAATTTTTAAAGTCGTCATTCCAATTACTTACCTTTTTAATCGTTTAGACTATTAACTCACATAACTAATTACTAAATTATTTTGTATATTTTACGTAAAAATACTTCTGAAGTAGAATATAAAGTTTGAATTATTTATTTTTTTGATAAACAACACACAGACAATCACGTCTGTTTTTGAACGAAGATTAAAAAAATTGACATTGACAGATTGACAGCGAGACGGTATGGTGTTGTCAGAAATTAATCCAAATTATTACAGGAAGAATAAATATAATAAAAATATAGCTTAAGATCAAAAATCAACATTAACGGTTCCCAATCTGAGACGTATAATAATTAATAAAGGGATACATAAACAGACATACTGTATTCCACGCAAGTTATATGTGTGTTATGTGTAGAATCGACTGATGCTAAACCTAGATAACATCTCACACATAGGTGGGCAGTGAGCGTACTCTACTACATCGTCTACTGATCTGTAACGGCACATCACAGAGATATAATATCATAACAGCTAAATATGGCAAATCAACCTTAAAGTGCGTTGATTGAATTTCTCGTGCTACTCTTTTATATTAATTTGTATAGTCTGACCAACGAAGGCTGACCCTGGAAAATGGCGGCAAATTTAAATAATATATGTATGGCAACATAAATATATTATTATGAAAAATTTGGATTAACCTATTTTGATACTTGGTAGTTACTTAATGATTTGTGTTGTGTATTTTGTATGTGACAATAGATAAATCATACTCGTTTTTTAACGATAATATTATAAATACTAAAGTTTGTGTGATGTTTTTGTTACTTATTCAAGCCAAAAGTACTGAACGGATTTTCATGAAATTTGGAATACCTGTTATTACTAATCCTTATATCTCAAATCTAGAATGACCTACAATAGAATATAGACTATCTACTTTTAATTCCGGTAGATAGCAGGAAATCAGTAGTCATTACATTTTTTGAAAAATAAACTGCAATATGCGGTATAAACTTAGTTTTATTCGCTATAATCAAAATCAGATTTCGTCACGGTCCCCTAGTCTCGACCCGAAAGCCACATACGTCCCCACTACCAATGGGCACATATTTGCAACATTTCAGGGCCTCCTGGTGTGCAGCAGCAGCCCCGGCTGTTAAGGCTGTGTCCGGATGATGGGACTCCACCAAAGTATCAACACAGGCAAATCCACTCACAACCAAACGAAAACCGCCATCTTGTTTGTCAAAATTGACGTTGACATTTGTATTAGAGTTGCCATGTAAAAAGTTTGCAAATAGTTCCAGGTTCAACTTTCGATAGCCAGACTATAACTGCTACCATACCAGTCAGTGACAAAGTTTATTATTATTATTAAACATTAATATACGTATTTATAATATATTACGATTATCTAATCTAATGCATGCTTAAGATCATTAAAAATGTATATATACATAATTACTTAGTAACTTAAATAAAACACATAAAATGCTTTTTGTCCTGTAAAATTTCAGAATTCTCATTTGGCATAAGCCCTAGTCGTCAAATAGGGTATAATCTTTACCTTGATATGTCAATATTTTTAATGCAAATAGCACCTATAAATTCTAAACAACTAAGGTTGTGGAGTTTTGTCATCATATACATTAATAAGCAAATTTACAACTTAATTTAAAAGACTGATTCTAATAAGAAGATTATAAAAAATAATGTCCAAACATATTTTTACCGAAATTGGAGTAGGTAATCCTTATTTATTACTCATAAATTACATTTTAATTTTGTTAATGGCAACATTGCGGTTTACAGTTAACTTTATCTCACTTTCACGACGCGACGATGCTATTTGATTCACACAGCCTAATTGTGTTTGATTATTATACAACTTATTTTACACTTTTTACATTGCTTGAATGCAAGCAAAATTAAATCTGCCATGTGCTTAAACGTGACTAATATAAACAGATTTTATTATTTGGCTGTAGAACACATAAAATAATTTATTATAAAATATTCCTTGTGCCATAAATTGTATTCAAACTATCGTGGAAAGTGTTATTGAACTCTTCTTTAGCATTTCAAAATCGTGCACACATAAATAGTAGAGTCTTTCGCATCATACCTAGGCGCCAGGCGAAAAGAGGCCCTTGTAACCCTTGCGGTGAAAGAAAGAAGACAGTCGTGTTTATTATTTTTTTTGATATTGAAGTCACTATTTGAACAATAATATAAAACTAGGGCTTTTAGAATGTTGTCCATGTTTGTTCCTCACTTTCTCAACAAATTTGTCGTTTTTTACATTTTTTCTATGAACAATGAATGTATTCACAGGTCATTTTATCCGTCCAGGAAGGGAGAAATATATTAATTCCTGTGGCCGGGCGGCTTTCTTTTTAAAAGCGGTGGAAATATATTAACACTACCGGGACCTTTACTAGGGATTAGACCAAAGCGACAAGAGGTGACATCCACGAATAGAGCACCAGAGTCAAATCGCCGGCTTGTGTGGAGAGTCAATACTCCACTAAAACCATCCTCTTCCCACGTGCCCCGCGCTTGTAGCACGAAGAGCGTGAAACTTAGGACGTAGTTACGCCCACGCTGATCCTATCGCATCAGTGCTTGAGAATGCCTCGGGAAAGGCAAACTCCAGGCGGCTTGTCGTAAGGGCGCTTGACCGGTTGGAGGGCTACCACCCCTGGTGAAGACTATAGCGCCATAAAAACTTTGATGTTCCATTCCGTCTTAGTGGCCAGGATTCGGTTCTACCTTCAAAGCCGACAGCATAATGTTAACACATTTGGCGTAGCAAATTTCCATACGCAACAGTCACCACTTTCCAACAGGACAACAATCAGCCTGTCTGCTGTTCTCCAAGAATAAAAGTATTGCAACCATCCCTAATTTCGACGATCTCTGTAGTTGGACTGTGGCCGCCTAGCTCACTGAATCAGAGATGATCAGAATTAACCGAAGGGACATCTGAATTCGAACTATCCCTTATTTACGTTTATTTGTCTGGGTGATAGGGCTCTATAGGGCTATTGAAAATTAATAATATCCTACATAGAGATAGACAGGTGTACAGAGATATGATGCAGCAAAACAAATTAAAAAAATGTAGTACGTCATGTCTTTATTATAACTATAGTATTTTTTTTATCTTTACTTTTATTGTGTCTCTGTCTTATCAAACAGGCCCTGTTTGCTATAGCTCCATTGATTCTTCAAAAGTCATTCTATAACATCTTCTGTGAAAAGTTATAAAAAAAACTTGAGATATAAGAGAAATATGAAGAAAAACAATTTTTAGCTACGCGTGTTGCTGGGGAGTTTCTTGCCGCTTCTTCTCCTTAACAGCAATTACACGTTACGAAGCGTTGTACATAGACTAGGAAGTAAAATTAAATTTTATGTATTTATGTATGACCTTCAAAAGTGTTCTCCAGTGGAACTTATTTTGAATAAAAACTTTTTAATTTGATGATCTTAACAATTTTGTAAGTGTCCTGTTTTTGCCAAAACGGCCACGGAATCCTAAAATGGCACGAAAATAAGCAAATCTATTATAACACGCACTCAGTTCATTACGTTGTTGAGACACGTTTTTGAATCTCTGACACGTGTTTTATCTATTTATGCAAATGTCTTAGAAACTCACCTTGATAACTTTACGAATATTCCGTGCTGATTGAAAATTTATGCACGTTCCATGCATTGAAGTATTATATTTCTAATCAATTCTCGACATTAGTATCAGCTGTTGGAAATATAACTGCGTCTTATAGGCATCTTACATACTGTAGAAGACGGTGATATAGGCTCAGTTTTGTACATACAGTTATGAGGGAGTAGCTGGTCCGTGCCTACTTCACTGGGCATTAGAAAAAAAAACTGATTATTAATCACAATCAAATATACCCTATATCACTCGGGAATAATGTAGCTCTCCACTGGTGAAAGATTTTCAAAATCGGTTTAGTAGATTCAGAGATTACCCCGTATAACGTCACAAACTCGCAAATTTTACCTACTCCTTTATAATATTCGTATAAATTATAGGTAGGATACAATACAAATAAGTTTTCTTTTATTGTATTACTTTATAATGTATTCGTTTTATACATAAACAAAAAAAGAACTAAATATATCACTGGTAAAAATCTACAAGCTTACTCCAGCTTCTACTCCTTCTTTAAAGAAGCCTACAAATTTAATCTGAATCAATATGAATAAGACTATAAAAATATAGCATGATAATAACATTTTAAAACTGGAATCAGCTTCGGGCGATAAAAACGTCGCTATTTTGACGTTTATGTAAATTGGTGAGAAATGCGAACTGTATGGTCAAAGGGCAAATGTGGCCCTTCGAGTTGTCACAAGAACTCCGTTGAATGTCGTCGCTACAACACGAAGATTTACACATCAGAATAGGCTGTATGGACTAATACTCCTTGTGGCGAGTTCTACTACTAAAAAATTGTAGGTACTCCTCACCAATTGAATGTAAGGAAAGGAATGCTCCGGTGGTTCGGGCATGTGGAAAGAATGTATGATGAAAAAATGACTAAACAGATATACAATGCAAAAGTGGATGGATGCAGAAGTCGCGGAAGGCCACGACACACCTTCCATGATCAAATTGATCATGTATTAGCAGAAGGTGATGTTAGGAGCCTTAAGAACAGACGAGCGTGCATGACAAGAGCTATGAATGTCAAAGAAGCAAGTGAGGTGTGTAAGAATGGGCCTGTGTGGCGCTCTGTTGTTCGTGCCTACACCGCAAGGGACCTGGCGTGAAGTTATGTATGTATGTAAATTGTAATTCAAAAAAACTCATTTACATGTATAACAGCTATGTCAAATTTTATTTTTTGACATATTACTATACCATTACCCAGCGGCATATAACATACATCTTCCTCTCAAAATTTCATAGTCATTGCATGGAAAAGAATACTGGACTGAGTATTTTTCTTCCATGGTTATAGGCTGAATAGTTTCTGAAGAAAATTAGCGTGACATACAAAGACAGACGGACAGGTGGAGGGACGGATACGACAACTTTTTTGTAGTAGAACTCGCCACAAGGAGTATTAGTCCATACAGCCTATTCTGATGTGTAAATCTTCGTGTAGTAGCGACGACATTCAACGGAGTTCTTGTGACAACTCAAAGGGCCACATTTGACCATACAGTTCGCATTTCTCACCAAAGCATAAAATACTTACTCAAAAAGTATCAATATCCAACAAAAAAAAATTATGCCTTTCTACATCCAAAGATATGATATCATATACTTCGTTTATGATATATTTGTCTACGTCATAAAACTATGGTGCTAGTCATGTAAAATTCCAACCACAAAAATCTACCTGATACAATTAACTACTATAATATAATACTATATTATATTCGTAACCGTTACGTCAACTTATCGGTTTTCGCTTTTATTCAGTAGTCACTAGCCAGATAGTGAATTGTTTTCGACGGCCGACAGTTAAACTGTCAACTTGTCAGTTGTTAAATTTCGTAATAATCGAAAATTAGCAATTAAAATAGCTACCACTTCTACAAACAATTTTGACATTGACAAAATTCCATTCGCGTTGAAGCTATATATTGTTACATGCCGTTAAAGAAATGCGCACACCTGCCTCTCGTAACAATTTAATACCTTTCTTTCATTCGGAGTTTTTTTGTTTACTTCGTGTTTAAAATGTGCATTTAAGAAAAACATCCTATGGTTATCGTACTTGTTTTATGGCCGTCGTTAGTGTCGAACTAATCCTTGTTGTTATTGCACTGCATCGAAGTTTGCCAGGTGTGGGGATTAACTCAATGAATGCGGTCCTTTGATGTACTGTAAGGTTAAGTATAAAACAATGCCCGAACGGAGGGGTGGGGGAGTCCAGCGACGACTATGATACCAGTAAGACGTAAATTCAATGAGCGATATAGTAACGGACTTTGCGCGTATTATTGAATCGTGCAGTTTGTGCTGGTTATGTGCAGTCATATTTGTGCCTGTTTTATACGTTTGTACAGTTCTAATAAACTCCATAGTAATTCCAACGGCATTTTAATTCGAGTCCTCTGTAGCTTGCAACAATATTAAAAAAAACAATTCGATTTTTTCCGAAATGACTACAGAACCCTATTCTATCCTTTGTAAGAAACAGAATGTTAGTTTTTACATGGATATATTGTACTCATGAATCATGCACATGAATCATTGAGAAATTGATACAAAATCCCACGGCTAACTGTTTTGCGCTTCCCAATCGCAGAGGTGAATGGTTTGTAAGTATGAATTTGCGTGTAGTACATGTTACATGCGTAAGCGCTATACTATTTATTTAAGTCTACATAATTAATCGGCAGACAAACACACCCACATAAACTCACATTATATGTTTTCCAAATTAACATACGTTTTAGTTGAGGCTATCATTCAACAGACAAGGACTTTTCGCTCAAAAAATCATTTCTCTTTTATTGCTAGAGTAGAGCAGACAACCGAATTGTCGTTTATGGAAGTTTGCAACAATAAAGGTGCTACCAGTGTCAACAGCACATCCCTACTTATTATTTTCTTGCAACATTGTCTCTTAAGTCCGGTTTCTATATCTTACTGACCGTTCATTTGCCTTAAAATCGGTTAAAATTTGACATAAACTCTACAAGTAATATAAAAATTCATGTGAATGAACAGTAAAAGATAGTGGCCGGCCGTTTGTCCGTTTCAATTTTAACATTATTTAGCTACATAGATTTCATATTATTTGTGTTGTATCATCCTCGATGACTCCGCCTACTGCTCCCAGGCGGAAGAACAGCGCTGGTCTTAGTGGCCAGCATTACTCTGAGTCTGGGTCCAAATTTGAATTTATATCGTTTCTTTTATTTTATTTTATTTTTCTCACTATTGTTATACGTTTGTTATTGTGCTTGTCCTAAATAAAACAATTCTTTCTTTCTTTAAAGGAAAGGCTGTAACCACGTCCCTAATACAGGAACACATATCAAGATTGTTGTGGTGGTATACTGTGGCAGCTCGACGGCAGCGGGGACTGGGGTCCAAACTACCGGTGACGAGGGGTCCAGAGATAGTAATCTCCTCACAATTCGTGCAGTGTCCAAGAGTGTTGCCTCGTGTATTTGGCCCTTTACCCAGATTCCTAGGAGCCTCTCTAGGCGACGTTCTCGAGGCTAATGCCACAGAAACTAAAAGGTCAAATATATGAATCTGTCATAGGACCAGTGATGATATACGGGTCCAAATGTTGGGCCACTAAAATAATAGACCTAAAACGTCTCCACTCAGCGAACTGAAGAGAATGTTGAGATGGATGTGTGGTGTTACAGAATAAGAATAGATAAGGTGAGAAATGAGTATACAAGAGGATCTTTGAAAGTTGCGCCTGTGACTGACAAATTGAGAGGACGAAGGTTTAATAAGAAAGTAGTATGGGTATGTAAGGAGAAGGGATAAAAGTCACATGACAAAAAGAATGATAAACTAAAAGAGAGAGTACAAATATAAATATATGCCAAAAAAAGAGTTGAATGGATTGTGTGAAAAATGATATGATGATTTGTGGTGTGACAGAAGATGTTTATCAGAATAGAGGAGTGTGAAAGTAAAAGACATATTGCGTAGACAACAAATAAAAGAAATTAAGGTGAAAGAAAGAAGAGAGTGTAGGCCAAATGTGGTAGCCATCCAGACGAGTAAATTACCTGGCTGTGAGTTGTTTGGTTTACTCTTACAACAGGCCGTCCGGCCTCAGGAATTGGTGTTTTAATTGTATAACTACAGTAGCAGATTTGAAACGCGCTACGTCTATTACACACCTTTGAAGGCCAGTCGTCGCGCCGTCTCGTCCCGCATGTGTGTGTGTTCACGATCTATAAGTATACATTAATGGCAGTTGCAAACTCCGAACTCCTATAACATGGACCAACCAACATTTTCGATCGCACAGACCAGAGAAAGTTGTTATAAATAACAGTTGTACTTACTGTTTAAGTACTGGTACTGGGGGAAGCGGGACATAAATTATTTTTTAATTATAAGTTTACTTTCATCTTTCACAGTAAAAGTCGTTCGCAGTGAAAGGATATCTCGCTTTTTAGGGAAAATGTGAAAAATCACCCTACGGTGTACTCTGGTACTCTACTGTACTCCGGACGTACGGAGCGTCCACTTCGAAATTCGGGACCCTTCCTACTTTTTCTGCTCCATTTCGCGCGGGCTTTGGTATGGGCTATCGTGAGACCATTGGTCCGCATATCAAGCTGGCATTTCTTGAGACCTTTAACCGGGACCTGGCGGAGGTAGTATGGATAGACATTTATACTTCTCATTACCAGCCGGTCTTATTTAATCATGGCCGTACCAGCGTAGAAGACTTTCCTGCTTTCTTTGCCATATCACGGACATGAAGGTTGCTGTGGTTGCAGTAGTTCGTGACGCGACCCTTCCGCGTTACTCTAGTCATTTACTGTAGCATATTTATCTCCGTAACACCCAGCTCTGCACACGACAATATATCAGCCAAGTAAGTGCCTAACAAAAGACCGATGGCAAAGTGTATTTTTCATTTATATAGCATTATCTATGGTCCATTTTCGCTATGAAATCTGTGACAGTACAAATAGAATATTGGCACCAAGCAAAAAAAATGTTTCTCGTTTTAGACGTTATGGTTAGGTTAATAACATAACGGATTTAAATAAATTCCAATTTCAAATCTCGGCCTTATAATAATGAAAATTTCGTTTATTATAACAACCAACTGTTGTCAAAATTGGTTAATCTCTTTCTTGGCTGGCAACATATTGAGACCATGTAAATACATTAACTTACTATGTATGACTTTCGAAAAATGCTTTCCAGTGGACCTTGTCGATTAACGGCCGGTTCCTATAACTTACTACTTATTAGATGGAAATTTTTGTCTTGAAACTTGAATGAATTAACCAAAGTGATTCATGTAAACATTTGACGGCCTCTGTGGTTGAGCGGGCTAGCCTTGCCGGCATACCTCACTTCAACGCTGAAGCTTCGGGTTCGATTCCTGGTATAGTAAATTTCGAAAACGTATTTTCTTCGTTATTTACTAATGGTCTGGTTATCTAGGGTCGGCCCCAGAGTAGTCTCTGGGATCGGCCTAGAGTAGTCCGTTGTATATCACACATAACACAAGCGTAACTTGCTTAATTTGGGGTTATACAATTTGTGTGTTTGCCTGCCGATTATTTAAAAAAATCATGAATCAATGTCATTGAACGCCGTCGTGTCTCTGGGATCTGAGCCTTTCAACCGAATTGATTCAATTTGTGGATTGATCTGACATCGGCGAACCGGTCCCAAGTACACGTCTGTTCAAACAATAAGAGCACAAGTTGAGTATTAGCGCAAATGTGAATTAGGCTTAAGTCTTTTTTTCAAAGAAAAGCACACGCATTTTCTGCGTTATTACCGAAGAGAAAGTTATTGACATGGGAATCGAATGTTGAACCTATTGTTAGTTTGCAATTAACTGCACCGCGAAAGCTGGTCAAACGCACTTTCTGTCTGTGTGCTATTTCCGATATAATCTATGTATACTAATATCTACAAATATACTAGTCTATACTCATACTATACAGAGGTAAAGTTTGTGACGTTGTAGGGGGTAATTATTAATATTATAATAAAATTATATTCTTAATATTATAAAGAGATAAAGTCTGTGAATTTATAATCTTGTATTGCGTAATCACTGGATCTGCTAAACCGATTCTTTCTTTCTTTCTTTTTTTATACTTGATTGTGATTAATAATAAATATTTTTACTTTTTCTTCTGATGCAAAGTGGGCACGGGTCAGCTAGTATTTTTTTTTAAATAATTGAACTATCCGTGTTTTAAAATTTAATCCTATCATTTAAGTAAAAACTGCTTTTTTATTACTGTATTACAGCAGACGGGCTGACGAACCACGTGATGGAAAGTGGTTAATGTCGCCGTGTACATTAGTAACACCAAAACGAACTAGAGGACTGGAGCCTGGTCGATGATTCCTGGTCACTGGTCGGAACACAACTCAAGGGTATTATAGTAGTGTACACCAAATCAGGCAAATGCCCCACTACTTGCCCGTGGGCTTTTTAGCCGCCTCTTATGAGGGTCCACACGGCTTCAGGAATTAATAATATGTAGTCGCTTTAAAAAATTAAAGCA
Organism: Dendrolimus punctatus; assembly: GCA_012273795.1. Classification (NCBI taxonomy): domain Eukaryota; kingdom Metazoa; phylum Arthropoda; class Insecta; order Lepidoptera; family Lasiocampidae; genus Dendrolimus; species Dendrolimus punctatus. The sequence goes on from CM022527.1 coordinate 25,577,424, forward strand.
TAAGCCATTGTTCAATTTAATGCAAACGAAAAACTTTCTAAATTCTTTAAAGAGCATTACAACCATTATTTGCAAAGTTTATTTATAACTTTGATTACCCATTATTATAGCAAAGTTTGTTGCTTTCTAAAAAATATTAGAAAATGTTACTCACGTAGACAGTATAAAACAGGTTGCCTTCGCCTGTACGTGCTAACGATATATTAAAAAAGTAATTAGCAATTCGTGGCGGGAAGAATGATGCTATAGTGAAAAGGTTTTCGCATTTTAGTTGTTTTTAGGGTTTCGTATTCATTCTCGCGGCAAGCTGTAAAATGTGTCTCATTCCTTTATCAGAAACCTGAATTTATGAAGATGTTTGACAGGAATGAGAAGATGTATTTCTATATGCCACTATATACTTAATGATAAAGTAAAACCGCGAAGGACATTCATTACTAAGAGGCAACTTTTTTGAAGTGATAACTTCTTAGGGGAGGATAAACCGCTTCGTTACGTAACGGCGCCAGTCGGTCTGCCTTTCCTTTCTCTCACGCATAAGGCAGCGGTAGGCAGGCTCCTCCTCTCTCATTCTAAGTTAAACAATTTCAATATTAAATAGTTAAACTTAGATTAGTTTAAGTTATCACTTCTGTTGGGCATTCCAAGACGCACTTTTATTTTAGTTTCAGGGCCTATTTCTTCAATCAACAGATAAAAATATTCATATAATTCAACATGGGAAAATTAAAAATGACAGTTGCATGAATAAAACAGTAGAATTGTTTCACTTTTGAATTTAATCAGGTTATAATTTATTCCACTTGTAACTAAAAATCGGCTCCCAGTAAAACTTTCATATAAGTAGTCCGCTTTACCTTTATCCCCATAATTAAAACCAACCCGGTAGGTATTCCTTTATCACCCGAGGCCAGCGACGCGGCACAGTAGCTAAACCAACATTACGTTCAAATAAATTTACCTAAACTTTAGTGAACTAAGTTAAGACGGAGCTATAAAACGTCTGGAAAAGTTATCAAAAACTGTAATTAGATCACAAAAACTTTTATTTTCTAAAAGCCTTCTTTTTCTTTCAACGGTTTTTATGTGCTTCGTGAATCGTGAACCGTGGCTGCGAGAGGCAATGGGTTCCGAGAGCAACCGAACATGGCCGAATGCGCGATGAAAGTTGTTTTGAGGTATTGCCAGCGTACAAAATTATATGTAACTTTTAAATTTTATAGCATTTCAATTTTACTTAATATGTTCAGAATCTAATATAGAATGTTGTTATGTTTATTCAAATATTATTAAACATAAAAAGCTATTATTCTTTATGAGAGTAAAATCTAATAATGAACTAAATATGTATTATCTTATTGCCCGACTGACGCTCATCTATCTAAAAAACTTATTGCATTGCCACGCTGTACAGCATTATCAATTCACTGGGAAAGGTATGAACTAGAGATTGCGGTATACTCAGACTTCTTTACTTCAGACTACACACGAAACAAATGTTTCATCTCCAAAATGCAATTCAGCTACAAATTTAAAATGCTATAAACAAAATCTAAATTTAAAAAATAATAATATTTAGGTTACCTTTGGTTGACTTTATGTGATTTTGGGTGACAGTAATTGACACCCTTAATCAGCCGCAACTGTTCCTAGAAAGTATACACAACTTCCAAAAAATCTTAAAGATTAAATTTTGGTTTTGATAAAACTGACTTGTAGTTTTTTTAATGAATACATACATATAGATACATATACATTTAATAAATACATCTACATACATATTAATATATGTATACCAATATATATTCCAAAATACATATATTATTAGTAGCCATTTGAGGACATATAGTGTTATTATACACCTTTATATGGTAAACAGCTTCTGTCAAGCGAATGGGATTTTACATAATGTAGAAGGTTGCAACAATTCGTTTGCACATGTGCACAGAAAAATATAAAACTATTGATTTTATTACATAAATATGTCCAGTAAATTTGAACTCCGCCGCTAGCAACATTATACAACTTTTTTTCCAGATCGCCAGTTTTGCTAAAGCGTCTATGGAGAGGTGTTGTGTCGCTTCTCGTTCCAACTAGCAACTACTTTTACGTACTCCTTTGTAAAACCGGTTCGAAAGTACTCAAAGGTGTGGTGAACGATTGTGTTACCGCGTCCAACCGTATTCCTGTTCTATTTTCAAATTACAACCGACATTTTTTAAATAAATTTTAGTTAAATTGTGTTTTTTGTGACTCAGTGATCGTAGTGGCAGAGCTACCTATCAGTAAGGTAATCATACAGATAATAAAATGTTACGCTATCTATTTATTGTAGTTGTCTTTTGTTTGTGGTCAAATTGAGGCCACAGTCTACGCTCAACTTTGATTCCTTTTATACGGATTTGTCTAAGCTATTATATACGAATCGTATTCTAAATTCAAAAAGATTACACGGAAGGAAAAATATGACAATTTTAAATCCAAGCACACATTCTAGAATGACTGGAATTACCCACTTATTTTTTCTGTATTTTTTGAATCTACAATAAATAGACGTTTTAAACGGTCAATGTGTATCAAAAGTGCCTCAGAAGCTTTGGGTGGACTATTTCATAAATTTGAACCGAAAATCGAATCTGACTTCTTTTAAAGTTAGATATTTATCAAGCACTGGTCTTTGTAAACCAATGTAACAAAAGCAGGTAGAAAGCAACCCCTGTCGCTATTATTAAAAAAAAAGGATGGTTTACAACCTGCTTTTAGGGGTCTGTAGTTTTGGCAAAAACGTTTTCGTCGTGTCTACTCAAATCCTTTTTGCCTTTGTATGTATGTATGTCACAGTAAAAATAACAATTGTCTAAGTCAATGAAATTTGGTAGGAAGTTTTAGCCTGTAGGTGTAGACAGTAGACTGAACAATATTCAATGAGTAATTTTTGAGACGTGGGGTATTTTCGATTTAAGGCCTTTTGGGATATACCTACGATATACGATACGATACTTAATGGACGTGAAGTTTTTGATAGAAGAAGTGTTAAGAGCACTAAGAATTAGCAGAATACCGAAATCAGATAAGCTTACGATTGAGATGACAGTGTCCGGCGATTTTGGCAGGATAGTAATAGTAGAATTGGGCCCCAACACTCGTTTGCTCCCTCGGCTGTCGAGTCGCTCCTGCGGCTGATGTGTCCGGCCCACTGCCACTTCAACTTGTTCATCTATTGTACTTAACCGTTAAACCTTTATTTATCACTTGTAATTGTAATGTAAATTCATATCCATCCGGACCTACCCACCTCTAGTAAGTCGGATAGTAAGTAAAAAAGAGTGTCTAAGATAGATAATTAAATAAAAGAATTTTTCGCTAGGCGTGTTGTTGGAGAGTTTCATGCAACTTCTTAACCAGCGACATGTTGCGAAGCGGTGTGCATGAATCGGAAGTACATTTTAATTTATATATATGACATTCAAAATATGCTCTCCAGTGGAAGTTATTTTGAAACTAAACATGCCGTGTCTGTACATTGAAGATATAAAAAAAACAACTGGAATAGACTAAATAAACAAACGGTGGAGAACTCGATGCAATTTATTTTAGATTTCTTATCTGTTTTTTAGGGATTCAGGTAAAAAGTATTGTTCCGATTTTGATGCGATTTTCGCTGATCAACAGTTAATTTTTAGACTTATGAGCTACTTTTTATACTGGGAGTCCCGCGAATTTTTTTTCTGAGAATTATTTAAAATGATCAACATACAAAAAATCGAACTCGAATGTCATGTTATGTCTAATTTTTTTAACCCGGGAATCCCGCGGGAATTTTACCGGGAGCGCTTTGTAGTTGTTCAGGTGCTTAAAAATTAGCTTATTCCGACACAGTTTTCACTAAAACGGTAGTTTACATTCTTCCTCAATTTCAAATCGAGCGTGACGAAGTCGCGATAATATCCTAGTTGTAAATAAAACCATTTGAATTAAAAACCCAGCAAAGTCGCTTATTATTATTATTATTATTAGGTTTATGGCTTGGCAGCTAGGCCTTTAAGCCAGATCTTAGTTTACAATATAGTTTCTTCATTTTCTTAAGGTTATGTGTAGCACAGCTGAACTGTAGGTAATAAACTAGTGCCATTCAACGGAGTTCTTGTGACAACTTGAAAGGCCACATTTGACTATACAGTTCACACTTCACACAAAAATACATAATTACTACTCAAAAACTATCAATATCCTATAACTATTGTTCATTTCAGAGTAATTATACATATTTTTAGAAAATAAAACAGTACATAACAACATCTCCTTTTAGTTCCTCTAAAAACTCCCAGCAAAGTCGCCAGAATGGCAACATCGTTAGTAGGTTAACCAAACTTGTTCATCAAAGCGTACCGATCTTTTTGGTGTGGTAACCGGTGTTTAACATAGCTCTTTGATGCGTGTTGAATTTATATCAGCCACGGTATAAAAAAAACTATAATTTTGCAGTTAAGTAATGTTGTTACGCCATTAGAAACTTGATAGTGTAATCAAATTAAAAATCTGACGAGTGCTTCTTAGATCACGCTCAGTGAAGTTTTCTATACTCTATGGACGTCAGCTGTCATGTTTTTGACATTTGACGACAGTAACCCTTTTTTTGAGGCGGGCGAAATGCGTATCGCACACTGCCGGGTCCTTTGCTAGGGATTAGACCAAAGCGATGAGAGGTACTCTAGGTCGCCGGCCTTCAGCTGGCACCCGGAGAGGCAGGTACGCGCACTACTTCCCGCCCTGAGATAGGTTCCGTTACGGGGGGCCCTTAGCTAGCTAAGCAAGCAAGGGACCATCGACCTCCGTCTAACGAAGTGGGGTGTGTTCTCCCAGGGCACACTCCAGGCACTTTGTTGCGCTGGATCGGCTGGGTGTAACTATGTTCTAAATCTCAGCCTTTCCTTCACAAACTAAAGCGCAAGGTCGACAGGGAGGAGGGGGTTTTTAGTGGGTATTGTGGTTGCTTGCCCGGGCAGCTTCCTCGGAGTCTTTCCACACTATTCTGAGTCGATCGCGGACGGATCACTGCCAAGAGCATACTATTGCTGCAGTGATACCGCCCCCGACCGACGTGTATCACTTTCCTAGCAGCGACCCAGACTGCGTAAATCGGTAGCATTTTCCCTCGCCTCAAAAAAAAAGCGATGAGAGGTAAGCCACTAAACATAGCGCAGCCAGGGTCAACCGCCGGCGTGTGTGGAGACTGAGCAAAGTACCTCCCTCTATGTGGAGAGGTCACCCATGGGCCAGTACTCCACTAAAGCCACCTTCCTCCCATGTGCCTCGCGCTTATGACAGAAAAAGTGTGAGACTTGAACGTAGAATACGTTTAATCGAAATATATTTTGGCCAAAACAATGCTATTTGCTGTGGAGACAACATTCTCAAAAAAAGGAGATATATTGTGCTATGCAATAGATTTTGTTCAAATAGTTATTTTTGGGCCTTTATGAGCATTAACATTTTAGTAATTTCTCAAGATTTCGCGGCTAGTACACAGAGTACACACATTGCGCTTAAAATAGTTAAAACGTAGTTCATTACTATTCTTTTCGATATTTGCTTCTCTTACTTATTAGAAACATTAGAAAAGGACAGAAACAGTTTTAAGTCCTTATGGCCATATTGGCGAAAACGGAATCGTTAAGGCGTCATATCTTTTTATTCGTTTATTGTACAGAGGGGCTAAAATGAGTGCTTGCGGAAAATCGCTTAGTGCAATTCTATTGACGTATTTCTAAATATATTGGAAGGTGTACGACTTGGGGCCGCTTGCACAACGATCGCCTGTGATAAAAATTAGTTTTATTAGACCGCCTAAATCAGTTTTACACAAAAGTAGTGTCAGTTCTTTAAACATATTTAGCGACACATTCTGCGTTGTGCGAGACGCTAATTGCTAGGATACCAAATGCATTTAGTGTTTAGTACCCTTAGTATAAAGTTCTAGCTTATTTTAGCACTTGTCGTATTCGTGATACAAATCTGCAGAAGCGGCCTTGTTAGGCCTTCAAAAATAGAAATTGACATATTTATTCTTGCATAACTGTAGTTGTTTACAGGTGTTATTCCTAGATATACATTCAGTTCAGTACATTTTACCAGTTGCAACGGTGTGCAAGTAAGCAGGATCTTAATCGTAATTGATTAAATAATTAGTTGCTATTTATTTAATTAAGTATCTTTTATGTAACTTGGATAATATTTATTATAGATATCGATATTAAAAAAGTTTTCTTTCAATCTGTGCATGTCAATTGTTTAATGTCTTTAATTTGGTTTGAAGGCCTAATTGCCAAGCCATAAAAATTTATTAAAAAAATCTTTAATTAAAATGTTATTCACATCTTAGTTGTAAGCTAAAATTTGATGAGAATGTTTGTTATATAAACAGCCGCACGCAATGGTGTTGAGAAACCGGAAATATTATAGATAAGAGGTATTCGCCAAACTCGCCATATATGTAAATGTGGATAGATTTTTCTAAATGTATGTAAATATATAGTTTTGTAGTGTTAGTCGGATTTTGTCAATTCTTATTTTTTGTCCAAAACGTTTAAAATTTGGTAACTTTTCAATATTGATTTGGACTTACGCTATTTACGCTACTACTACTATTTTACTACTACTAATACACTACTACTACTATTTTTTCTTATATTATTCCGCCGCGACGATGTTGAGAATACATTGTGGATTTAGTAGAATACGAATTTTGGTCACTATCGCATTGGAATCGTACGTGTTGATATCTTCGCAACATCAACATATTGAAATAGCTTTGAACCCCAGAGCTTTGAACAAGCTCCCGATTTTCCCTCCAAAACATCGTTATAAAAAATGAAATATTGTTTTTGCATCAAAATCCCGAGCAATATGTAGAAGACCAATAAATGTGAATATCGAATATCGGGTACCCTCTACGGCGTAAAAGAAATATATTAAAGTTTCTTGTAGTTAAATATGCTGATTTATTGGTCATACATGATGTTTTCTCGCTTTTAGGGTTTCGTCGCCATTTAAGCTAAAATGACGGGCTCTTTAATTCATTAAATCGTAGGTCTCGGCTTCGATTCCTGGCAGGGTAATTCGTAAGTGAACTGTTCGTCATTTGCTCCGGTCTGAATGTTTGAGATCGACTCCAGAGATTGTCCGTTGTAATATTTCCCTAATAACAAACCTATAGAATAAATGGATAAATAACTCGTTATTGTTCACCAAAAAGCATAGATAAACAGAATAGAAAAAGAATGTGTTTGTTGTTGATTATCTACCTCTCTCACCATTGCCGGGAAAGATCATAACAAATGAATGGTTACATTGATGTTTTTTTAATGATAATTTATTTATTGATGAATATCACATTTTAATACTTATTATCCTATTCCGGACGAAGACAATTCCAAAAACACAAAAATCATAAAAAATTGTCCAGCCGTTCTTGAGTTATAAATGGTGTAACCAACACGATTTTGTTTTATGTATATAGACTAGCGGCCCGGGCAGACGTTGTCCTGCTCTGAAAAACTTAATATCTAGGACCAGATCTCAGCTCCACCTACCGGTTCCAATTGTAGATTTAAACCATCCGGGGATCCACTCAAACACACAAAAACAAAATCACCAAAATCGGTCCAGGTGATTTGGAGGATTCTAGAACCCGATCTCAGCGCCACCTACCGGTTCCAACGGGATAAAAAGTATCCTATGTCCGTCTCCTGGTTCGAAGCTACGTCCCCACCAATTTTCAACCAAATCGGCACAGCCGTTCTTGAGTTGTAAATAGTGTAACTAATACATCTTTCTTTTATATATATAGGTTAGGATTATTATTTGAAGTTTTGGATACTTAACTACTGCTTTTTGACACTCAAACTTCAAAAGAATACTCAAATCTTAAATAGTGAAATAATATCACTAAGTTAGCCGTTCCGTGATATAATCGAGCGTCGACCAATGATCCAAAAACCGGTTGCCTTTTAGCTTATTTTTATTCCAACTAGGATGCCGGCTATCCCTTTCGTTCCATACTTGTCTCTCTTTCTAAGAGTTTGAAGTGTTGTCTATGGCACACCATGAAAGAAAATACTATATTAGGATTTACTATATTATTACTATTATAGGAATAACTATCGATGCGTTAAAAGTATAGGTCTGATTTCTTTGATGTTATTTTTCGTTTTTTTAAGTATGGCCTTGCATGATTTGTGTATATTTTATTAACAATGAGAAAATCGTCTGAGTACAAACTACCACGGGTGAAACGCGGTGGGTACATGTCGGATTCGTAATGTTGGGATACCCACCATACCCCTAGGTGTTCTGTCCTTCGCTTCATGTCAGGGTCACAGGTACAGACGGCCTTGCCACTCCGCAGACCCTGGCAGGCGACAAATTTGCATATCTAGCCTAACTACTTGATTAATTCAAATTTTAGAGTAGCCATAAAAGATGCAAATATGGACAAAGCAAAATTATATTTTTTCTGGTTTTAAATATAAATAGGAGAAATCTATTTAAAAGACTATGATATGTAAAAAAGAGTATGAGGTAGAATCTATTCGAGGGCTTCATAACAAATGGGCGTTCAGACAAAAGTGTAGTTTTACACAAGGAACGAAATTGTGAATAAAACAAAACTAGTTGATTGTGTAGGCTAAAATTTGGATACCATTCTATTTAGATACACTTGCATACTGGTAAGACTTTCTAAATTGTAACATGCATAGATTTTAGTAAACAAAAAAAGGCATTTTTGCGTATGGCCCACATGTTATGAAGCCCTCGTTATAATACAATACTCATTGTATATCCCCAAGCTAAGCAAGTTACGCTAAGTTATGGGTGATATACAACGGATCACTTTGAGGCCGACCCCAGATGCCCAGACCATAGTAAATAATAGAAAGTTTGTTTCCGAAATTTATCATGCCGGGAGTCGACCCCGGAGCCTGTGTTCTAGCGAGTTCGGCCGGTTATGACTTACCCGCTCAATCACAGAGGCCGCCTTGGAGAAGAATGTATATGCAGAATCAGTAGAAAATAATCAGTACATTAGAAAAAATCTGATAATTAACGGTCATTATGCAACACATCTGGCGCCAAATCTGTTAAAAAGAACCAAAATGCGCATTGGCAAAGATCCATTAACACGATCTTATCTTGTCACCTGCTACTGTTATTTTTTATCAATTTGTAAACAGCCAGTACTTTTTTCTTTAAAAAGTTTAAATGACTCCCGCGTCTGTCTAATGTAACCTGTTGCTCGGAACAAGTGTAATTTAAAAAAGAACCACTTGAGAATAGACTGAGGAAGATCATTCGGTTTGCTGACAACTACAAATATTTCTTTTTGATAATAATATTTTAGGTTGTGTTTGTTACATATTTATAATCAAGTTGTTTGTGTAATTGTCGTGCGCGATCTATGTATTTCAGTGGAACTTGAATATTAATGTTGGTTATGTTAAATTAAAAACCAAAATGCTGTTCGTTTATTTTTGTTGTTTTACAAAATTGTGTGTGAAGCGTAGGAAGTCTTCAATGAAGCACCTTTTTCTCGAAATATGTGTATACTTTATAATTTTACTTTAAAACTTAGTTCCGCACACAATAATTCGTTTTGCGTTCTTTACTAGATTTTAAAATTGGCGTTTGGTCATAGACTACAAGTGTTTCCCATAGGCAAATCTTGATATTGCGCGTACACATCGGCGCGGGCGTAGTGTTTTCATATCCGGCTGGACTGATGTGTACCTCCGTTGGTCAATCGTGCGTCGACAGTGGGTAGAAAATCTTATTGTTTTGTCAAATAGTACTTTATTAAAGTTGTTACAAGAATTTCATGGTATGGCGTCAATCGAAAATCTAAAATTTGTCGTTAACACGGTAATTTAAAGTAACATTATAAATCTCTACATTTTTATTGAAATTCGTTTAGTCGTTTCGGAGCCTGTTCTAGTCAAACTGTCTGTCAAACAGTTTTTAGTATATTGATTATAAACTAAAAACTGCTTTAAGCGTAGATAAGTAGAAGCTTTCACATAAATTTTTGTTTACAGATATATACTAAATTGCAGATTGCCTTTCAAGTCAAAAAAATAAACTACCGTCAAAAATTAAAGCATATCTTTCACATATTTGTGCATATTTTACTAGCCATTCATCTGTCATTTTTAATGGCTAAAATTAGACAAACTGTACAATTAATGTTAATTATCGTCTAATAGTAAGGTAAAAATATTAACGTAAACGTAACTGGCCAACGCTCGCACCAAGTCAATTTGGTTTTAAAAGGGCTTTGCAAGAAGGGCGGTAGCGACTGATAAAGGACCAAAAGGTCCCTTTTAAAACCATGTTTTAGTCAACTTTTTCAGAGAAAGTATCTTTTGAAATTTTTTCATAAAGATTACATGATATAGTCTATGAACAAGTTTTCCTTTTAAATGTGAATTCGCACGCTTTTTATATTTAGCTTGTATGTTCGTCCTTATTTTTTTTTAAATATTTTCAAATCTATATAATTTCTTTCACCCTACCACTGTGATCGCTAGATTGTAACAAAGTGACGCGAGTTCGAATCGGAATAGGTAGTTTTTTGACCTTATGTGTTATAGCTAATCACGTGGTGATGGTGATGAAAAGCATTGTGATGAAAACTCACACATCGAGATGACTGATATTGGAAACATCCTTTCCTAATTAATGGCCTTTGTTTTGCCGAGTGTTCTCAGCTTTCGTCCTCCCTCCTAGTAAAGACCCAGATGCAATTCTTGGGATGATTTTTAATTTAATTTTTTTAATTTACTTTCTGTTTATTTATGGTCTGGGTGTCTGGGATCGGTTCCACAGTTGCCCGCTGTATATTACTCGCAGTTATAACACAAGCCTAACTAGCTTTGTGTGAAGGCATACAATGTGTATGCCTTCTGATATTAAAAAAGATAGACAAATAGATAAATTCTTTGTTGTACACCAATACAAAAATGAACTTACTTATGATTTAAAACTATACCTAATTATGGCACAAAGGCCGGTCTTTTTCGTAAAAAGCGATCTCTTGCAGACAACCCCAGGAATGAATTGAGTTGATAATGTTGACGGTGTATACGCACACTAGTACGACTACTTACATTTCAGTAATAAATACACAAATGTTATAATCTAATAATATACAGACTTTAAACATTATAAATAGATATATACTCGGCACGGCATATTTAGAATTTTATAAAATTATAGATTTATTTTCAGATTTGCAGAATATATATAAATTACTGGCCAAATTATTAAATTATTATTAATTTGTTTAATTTTTCATAATTAAGTAAGTCGTGGTAGAGTAATGGCTAGTGCACGCGTCCCAAACTCAAAGGGCGCGGCTTCGATCCTGGCCAGAATGTATGCACCAGTTAGGCAGTTTTCTGACCTAATGTGCATATTGATAAAATTACCACGTGCTAACAACGGCGAAGGAAAACATCCTGATGCAACTTGCACAATGTGACAAACCGCTTTGGACAAGCGTGGCGGGTATACTGTCCGTGCCCCCTATGATGGGAGGGAGGCTCGAGCCCAGCAGGGAGACGTTTATGGGCTGTCATTAATCTATGTATGTACATATAATAAAATTGTAGAGATCGAATTTCTGTACAGTGAAAAAAATGCTAAAAACCGATTCAGGGGGTTCAGTTAGAAGTGAATTTAGATTTTTTCATTTTTTTTTGTTTCTCTGTTTGTCTGTCTGTTTGTACCGGCTAATCTCCGAAACTACTGGACCGATTTCATTTAAATCGGTATTTTGTATGGTGGTAGCTTATATCCCTGGTCAACATATAGGATACTTTTGATCCCGGAAAATTAAAGAGTTCCCGTGGGATAGTTAAAAAAACCGCCCCACGCGGGCAGAAGCAAGTAATACATAGTACGTTTAAAATATCATCATATTCCAACGAAAGGTATAATGTGGTCATTGTTTTCAATGTCGGTAGCGATTTTATGTCTGATAGCAACAGGCAGCGCGTTCCAAATCTGTATAGCCTTGACGGTAAAAGAATTACTGTAAAAAACATTAGTTTCTAATTAAATTACGCAATAAATCTTATGACAATATAGCGGAACTATTATCACTTTCTCGACGCCTCGACATGCCGCCATGTTACGTGGGAAATAGCATTGTTTCAAGTATAGTTAAGAATAAATTATACGTTTTTACTTTTCAATATGTTTTTGTTGTTGTAATGCTGGTATTAGACGGATCAATCACTTTGAATCAATTCGGTTGAAAGGCACAGAAATGAAAGATAGGACGGTATTCGTATGACATTGAATGATACAAGTTTAAATGGGTCATTCGCTTGACTCATCCGAATTGAAAGATAGAAATGAACAGTCTAATATCGCGGTAATTTATTTGATTTTGGTTATTCCGACGTTTCGGCCGCTTTTCAGTGGCCGTGGTCACGAACGACAAATATGACAATTCTCGACGAGTATTGTTAAAGTTTTATCTAGCCTACCGCCAACTTGATCATTTTAATTATTTAGTTTTAATTTTGTTTATGGTTATTATTTTACTCTATGGAATAGGCTCCCATAGAGTAAATAATAACCATAATATAATATAAACCATAATCTAATTTACCACTGCTTCACAACATGTTATGGCTTGAAGAGAAGAAGCGGCGCAAGAAACTCTTCAGCAAACACGAGTAGCTCTAAGATTTTTATATAATACTAGCTGTCCCGGCAGACGTCGTCCTCAATATGCCGCGAGGTAAAACAATAACATCAAGAATTAGTTCGACCCACCTGCCTAGTGACGGCCATAAAACATGCACAATAACAATAGAATGATTTCTTAATCACAAATAAACACAAATTAATATTTTAAAAAAATACACAATTTTTATAATTTATTGGTTGACACTTTATTAGGTAAATAATTAAATCAATATTAAGATAAATATATTATAAGAAAATTTGTAAGCAGGATACTTATGCATATGCATGCCGGAAGGCGGAATTGGGAGAGCTGTACTATGTTAAATTTAACACCTTTTTTATACCCATTTTCGCATTAAACAAATTGAATTGAATTGAAAATAAACAAAAGAAATCCAAATGCGGGAAAGGTACTAAAGTGCGTTTTATGTCAGGCAGGTGTGCATTCAACTTTGTCGGCATGTAACAATACTGTTAAAATGTAGTTTTATTACGTCTAATATCGGATTTAGTAGAACATGGCCGATTCATACATCCTATCAACCGTTCATTTGCCTTACTATTGCCTAAAATTTGACATAAGGCATACATCTAATGTCAAACTTCAACCGATGCGACGGTATGGCAAGTGAATGACGAACCGGCCGTATCTGAATTACAGTTTGTATACTGCTAATATTATCTTAAGTTTTCGCGACTTGTATACATAATAAAACTACGTTTTAACGGTTTTAAGCGCGGTAATTTATTTGATTTTGGTTTATCCGACGGACGGTCGTCCGTGACCACGGCCACTGAAAAGCGGTCAAAAGGTCGGATAAACCAAAATCAAATAAATTACCGCGCTTAAAACCGTTAAAACGTAGTTTGCTGTCCATGATCATGTCATTGCAACGGTGTGGGTCAAAGAGACTGGTGGCGCCAACTGTCGCAAGAGTATATTACGTTTTGTTATTCTTTAGTATTCTTCGTCTTTAAGACTGAATCCATTAAGCATGCATTACTAATAGTTGTAACAAGTCGTAAAATTCAAAGACGAAGTGAATGAACCGCTTAAGAAAGTTTAAAAGTAATTAGTGCGGTAGAGCTATCCATCTTGTAGTTACACTTGAGTGTTGCCAGTAAATGGAACTTTTAAAAAGATAAAAATTGTGAAATATAAAATTTATAAAAGAACATGTTGGAAAGTAAAATGACCTCATTTTTTTACGTTTACTTATTCATACACACTTTATTTCGTTACATCAACTAATGAAATAATAATTTTTTTTCAGGTAATAACGCGTTTTATCTATAACAACGGGGGTTCATTCTAGATCATTCCTTAAGAACAGGTGAGATTGTATCTTAAGCGAGCCTTATTTGCAAGTAAAAATATTCTTGTTTAATGTACTTAGATCTATCTTACTATCAACTCATTTGCAAAAATTTGAAACTCCACAAGACTGATGTCAATTTCAAGGACCTTTGACTTACATGATCCTTGGGCAATTTTCTATCAATTGTAAGGTAAAAGGATGGATAGTACGATATAGGAATCTGGCATTTATCGTAAGTTAATACGCCAATTAGTGTCCAATATTTTTCAATCTTTCTGTAATTTAATTTTGGAGAGAATTTTCACGTCAGTCTTTAAAGATCAGATGGGAGAAATATTTTTTATTATTTTATGATTTTGTAAGCGGATATCTCCTTAATCTGTACAGATAAATAAAATTGAAGTATCGGTTTGTAATGTCAAAATGAAGACGCGAATAAATTTAGGGAGATAATTCGGACCAAGAGATTCCGAAAAGGCAATTTTTAGAATGTTTGTCTGCCTGTCTGGATGTTCGGGCTAATCTCTCGGGACTTTTACTGGCAGTTAGCTGGTGTTATAAAGAGTAACTTAGGCTACTTAAAAATTCTAAGTCTAAGTCGCGGGTATAGCTAGTTGCGTTAATCGAATTATCATTTTTCAAGAACTGACAAACTATAGTACAAAATGGCCATGAAATTAAAATAATTAAATGTTAAAGAAAAAAATCGAAATGTGTACTGTAACACATATTAGAAGTGAAACTTCAACGGACAAGTGGAAAAATGAATTGCAATGGACAAGTGGAAAATCTTCAACTGATAAGTGACGAAATGAATCGCAACAAAATTTTAACTTGAAGTGTATTCGTTTTTCCACTTGTCCGTTGCTATTCGTTTTTCCACTTGGCCGTTGCGATTCGTTTTTTCCACTTGTCCGTTGAAGTTTATTTTTTATTTTTTTTATTCTTCTCTTGACGCACACCCTAGTTAGTGCTAGCAAAACTGTTCGCGTTGAGTGACGACTTATTTGTTACTGGATTGCAACGGCGGCGACATGAAAGAAAACGAACGCAGATCAATCCTTTTTTTGCCAGCGAAACGACGTTATTTACCGGGATATAAAATACTAGCTGCACCCGCGTGGTGATGGAAAATCGTTATATTTTTAGATAATTCACGCTATATCTTTATAAATTATAGCCTATGTGTTATTCCGAGTTTTTACGTGAAAGAGTAACAAACATACATTCTTATAAACTTTCGCGTTTATAATATTAGTAGGAAGGATTCTACGTGTTCGTTTAGTAGTTTTCACGTGATACTATAACAGACTTTCAAACATTCTTAAAGTTGCATTTTCGAAAATTTCTGGTCCGAATTTTCTCTTGAAATGTTTCTCATTTTTTTAATTTATTGTAGGATTTCGACGGTGTCCACATATAATATAATTTCAATATAAATTACCAGTAATAGATGCGAATACAACATTGAGTTAAGTAAATTATTTTGACCAATTCAGTAGTAGTAGTTAACTAGGCACTTACCTTTCCGGATGCTTGTTACCTTTCCTGAAGAATGTCGTCGAATCACACCTCCAAATTAAACTCCCTTACAAAGTTTTAATTAAATTTAAACATCAAAGGTTTTGAAGTAACTCATAGTTCATAGTTAACGGTAATTGGATTTGTTAAAATTCTGACAGTAATTATAAGTTTGAGGAAAGTGGCAACTTTGAGCTTCCACACGATTGCGTCCCAAAACGAGTGTAATTAAAATATTTCTTACTTAAAAACGGAGGATGTAATGTTCACAACATACTTAGCTATTTAATAAAACTACGTTTTAGCGGTTTTAAGCACTGTATTTTATTTGGTTTTTATTATTCCGACGTTTCGGCCAGTTTTCAGTGGCCGTGACCAAGGAAGACAAACATGTCAAGTGTCACGACCCAGCCTATGGTTGGGTCTAATGGCTAGCGCACGCGTCCCAAACTCAAAGGACGCTGGTTCGATCCTGGCCGGAACGCATGCACCACTTAATCAGTTTCCTGATCTATATTAGCATATTGTTACAATTACCACGTGCTAATAACGGCGAAGGAAAACATCGTGATGCAACCTACACATCAAGGTAACCGATGTGTCAAACCTGCCAAGCCGCCTTGGACAAGCGTGGCGGGTATACTGTTCATTCCCCTATAATGGGAGGCCCGAGCCCAGCCATGGGACATTTATGGGCTGATATATTAGGCTAGTATTCCAATACGAATTAAGAGAGCTATGATGTTTTTTGCGATGATAAAAAGCGTCTCGATTTAATTTGAATATTTGAGGCCGGTGCAACCTTTGATGTTGCAAATGTCCATTGGTGATGGTAAGTGCTTATCGTCAGATAGGTCGTCTGCCTGTCTAATGTACTCGTGCAATAAAAAAGTCACTGGGTCTCTATGTATACATTTTTGTGAGGAACGTATATCATATACTGCTACATTGATTCATAGAAACTACAATTGGTCCATTAAACATTATCAAAGAGTGTTAAAAATGTCCAATATACATTATATATAGTCGTGTAGGGATGTCTTTAGTTAGATCTTGAAATATAGTTATCATGTTCTTTTATGACAGGTTTATTAAGTCAATAGATTGCGAATTATTAAATTCCCAAGTAAATGAAAATATCATAATAATTTTCGCATTTATTATATTAATTATTAATATAATATTAAGTATTAATATGGATACACTTAAGTACTGTAACAGAAACTTCTCAAATATACTCGAAAGTTCTTCTGCCTTTTAACTTGGCAAACATTGAAAATAGCGTTCCCGTTTCAAACCCAGCTGACGCGCCGAACTGGAAGGATTTTAAAAAAGGAACGCTAAGAATCTCCCGCCGTGTCATTGACAGATGCCCCAAAATGGCCGGTGGCGTGGTGTTGCCACCAATATAAATTATTCAACGATTTATTGGAGCGTTAAGAATTATAAAAAGTGGGCATACTGTTATACGCTACTTATATACTTTGTTGGCGACATTACGGATTCAACTTTATTTATTTCTTCGTTGTACGTGGAATACTCTTATTTCAAACTAGTGTTTGCCCGCGATTTCGATGCACATTGTACTATTGGCAAAGATTAAATAAACGCCAATAGATATACATAGCTATACTTCAACTTAAATCGATTCCTGTATTTGTATATTTTTCGTCCATTATGTAATGACAATTCACCATGAAGGTTTGTTGATGGATTGTGAGAGTAGTAGCAAAGTATAGCTTTTGTAAATTGCTTTATTTGTCTATCCCACGCCATCTTTTCTTACTTGGTTTATAAGCTACTTCTGTGTTAACTTTCATTTAATTCAATTTAATAGGTTCCATTCATGTGATTCGCGAACTAACAAAATAATACCTAATTTTTATTTCTTTTGTAAAAAATTTGGATAAATTCGACCCCTCTATAGATTTAAATAGATGATCTTTTTTTTAGAATACAGAAAAAAACGGTGAATACCTAAAAACGATAATTTCGATGTATAGTTTCTCCTCATGTTTCCTTTACCACCAGCAAATAGTAATTTTAACTGTATGCAAATTTAACAACGCGGCGCTCCCCAGTCATATAATGGGACGTTACGTTAGCCATTCAGCAAATAATAAATAATCGACAAACAAACTCACAAATATATCAAGACTAAGCAAGTTGTGCTTGTGTTTTAGGAAATATATCAGAAAAAAATTACCAAGACAGGAATTGAACTTAAAACCTGCATTCCAGTGAGCTAGATGGCTGAAGAAAGAAAGTTTTTAATCTGATCAAATGGCGTATTTACATTGCATAAACGTGTTTAAAAAATCGAAATGTG
Organism: Dendrolimus punctatus; assembly: GCA_012273795.1. NCBI lineage: Eukaryota > Metazoa > Arthropoda > Insecta > Lepidoptera > Lasiocampidae > Dendrolimus > Dendrolimus punctatus. The sequence continues at coordinate 25,595,346 of CM022527.1, forward strand.
TGCTGGGACACATATTAGAAGTGAAACTTTAACGGACAAGAGGAAAAATGAATCGCAACGGACAAGTTGAAAAACGAATGGCAACGAATGAGTGGAAAAACGAAACGCAACGGACAAGTTGAAAAAAACAAATGGCAACGGATGTGTGGAAAAACGAATCGCAATGGATAATGTTTTGTATCTTGGTATTCATCCTTATAAAAATAAATAAGTTCATATTCAAGACTGCTTCAATACCTTTATATAACTTTGAATTATTCAATTCGGACATCCCATTCGAAAGATATCACGAGTTTAAAAATGCAAGTATTTGGAACATGCGACCGTGACGTTTTTCGGGAGCGAAAAATCGTAAGACCCCTGTTTATATAGAAGTTTCACTTCAAAAAAGTATATTTATACCACTCAGCCACAGAAGCTAACACGACCAATCTCTTCGCTAACAACAATATGAATACACATTATAGAGTCAGCGCCTAGCTTTTTCGCATCTACCCGCCATTTCAAACTAATTGCATTAGAGTTTTAATGCTAATACAAAACAAATACACTGTTTAAACTTTGTCGGCATTTTAAAGAACTCTTTGTGGAATACAAAAGAAAGGAAACTCTGTAATTAAGTTAATTGGAGCAAACGTAATGAATTTTAAATATTTCCTTTGAACGTTGGGAGATTTTAGAAAAAAATCTGTTGTTGCTAGGATTTGGCAGACTTTTTTGTAGCTACTACTCTTTATTGTCTATGTTTTAAAAAAAGAACTTTTTCGTTTCGTTGTTCGTGTTTACAAGTATGCTTTATTAACTTATTTTTAATTATAAACTTTTATTGAATTAGTATTGGCACAGTTTATGTAATTAGGCACTGTCATGGAAGAAAACTAGGCCTTGAAAATGGCCCAGTTAGAGTCTCTAAATCCTACATGAGTAGATGGCGCCACAGGTTATTATTCTATTTAGATTATTTAATTTTTAGACAAAAAAATAACTTATCAAGTTCCAATCTTTGTCTGATTTGATATACAACCTTTAGTTCAAAAATAACCCTTTTTCGTGGTTTGACATTTGACATAGCTACACAGAAATTGATGCCTGCAAGCTACACTATAATTTTGTATAATAATACATACAACATGTGTTTATTTTTTCAGTCAGCCAATATGATTCCTGATAAGGGTTTTTGATTTATCACAAATCTAATGATACTGAATGTTAATTTGACAAGGTTCCAGTGCATTAGCAATTTGCGGGGATAATACATACATTTCTACGATTCATTTTTATACATATACTTTTACTAGTTGACCCGTGCCCACTTCGCTGGACGTAAAACATTTTACTTTTTTCATTTATTAATGACAATCAAATATTGCTTTACCTCTTTATAATGTTAAGTATAGATTTGTTTGTGTTTTACTATACATTGATGGACGGTCGGACGGACAAAGAATGATTATATCGATTTCGTTTTCATCTAAATGTCGACGCTAATAACTGCCAAGGTCTGAAACCGCCAAAACTTTTTAATATCCAACATGGCCGCCGTTTAAGTTTCAAATACCTTTATTCCCTTGAAACTTTGTTATTCATCGAATTGTTTGGTGGAAATTAATTATTTGGCGTTAAATTAATTTGTAAAGTCATAATTGTTTGTAGATCGAGGTTACAATTTAAATTACTATGTTGCGTGTTAACAATATATTGGAAATTAATTTAATAATACAACATCCAACGCGACTTCGCTTGTTTTACTAGGCTTATTACATACTTTTTTAATACGACTTAAATTGGATTTTTGGTAGTCATAAGCTAACAATTTTAAAAAGTTTAGTACATTTAAAAATTCACTCAGCAAGCATTGAAGAAAGAAAGAAGAAAGAAAATAATGTTTATTTAGAGTTAATCAAAGTGATTACAAAATACACAAACAGTTTAATAAAACCAAAAACTTGACTAACTCTAAACAGGCCCTAAGTCAGCAAATGCTGGTTGATAACAATCAACGCTGGTCTTCCGTTAGTGCCTAGCAGCAATGTCACCTTCACAGAAGAAAAATATAACAAAATAAGTAATGAACAATTAATATTAATTATAATTAGACCACCATGAAATTGCTTGCCTTAAGTAATTATATCTAATTGTTATACCATTAACTAATTGAAATATATTTTTTAAATATGTTTATGTTTAATTTTTGTTAATTAAGTCGTGATAGCGTAGTGGCTAGCGCACGCCCCACACTCAGGGGCGCGGGTTCGATCCTGGCCGGAACGCATGCACTACTTAGGCACTTTTCTGACCTCATGTGCAATATTGGTACAATTACCACGTGCTAATAACGGGGCAGGAAAACATCGTGATGCAACCTGTACATCGAGATAACTGATGTGTCAAACCTGCTAAGCCGCCTTGGACAAGCGTGGCGGGTATATTCATCATCGTCCGAGCGTTAAATCCCGGTTGCGTTCGGAGCGATCACTTCGACGCCCAGGGTCCGCTAATAACCGTGGCGGGTATAATGTCTGTTCTATATATGGAGGGAACTCCTCGATGCGGTTCTCTTTACCCTATGACTTGGGTTTTTTTAAAAGGGCGTTATAATTTTTTTGTGAAGTCGGCAATGCGTTAGTGGTATCCCTGGCGTTGCAAATGTCCACAAGCGACTGTAACCGTTTTCCATCAGGTGGGCCGTCTGCCTGTTTGCCTGCTTCAGGTAATAAAAATATAACTGATGTATTAATTACCTCAAAACTTTTTTGTTTAATATATAATAATTTTGTTAATAAATTATAGGAAATTGATCGTTTTTTTATTTAGCTGCTTTGGCGTTCATTTACATGCAATTATAGCAATCAATGTCTAATGTTTGTGTAGTATGCTCGAAACTTATTAGCACTGCAGAAATGTTAGTTCCCTAAAATTGCGTAAGTTCAATCAAATGATAATTGTTAACTAATCTAAAGTCGCCTGACAGCGTGCAGTGCGAAAGAGATAGCATATGATGACACATAGTGGCAGAACGAGAGCTCAATACTCTTCTTCCGCAGCTCTGTAAGGTACGCGCAAAACTTAAATGCGCTTCGAGTGAAGTTTGTGTAGGTCCAGTCCAAATGTTAACGTTTATTACATCTTACGGTGTATTGTGCAAAAGAGATGACGATGCGAGTCCCAATAGCGACTGAGCGAGAGCGCAACACTCCCTTCTCCGCTCTGTCTGTGAACCTCATTATTGTGCTTTGCTTAAAGGCGTGTACGAACTTCATGGACGCATTTGGTTTTACTCTTAATTTTTTTGCACTACCTCGTGAACGTCCTGATCGAATTTCTCTCCCATTGTTTCTTTTCTTAGAACTATGATCATACGTATTTATATATAAAAGCTATCTCAATTGATTTTACAGTCCACTTTACACTAGTATATACTAGTATTATAATGGTAATATATTCAAAGTTTGCTCCAAGGAGCAAAGTGCAGTGCATAAGGTAAACGCTTAATATCGCAGCCTATCCCAAAATACACATTTGTGGAATTGCTATCAGTTCTACCGTTTTATATCCTTCAGTCATGGAACGAGACTTCGCAAATGGCACATTAGCACGCCATACACCGCGTAAATGGATTTGTTAGGTAAAGCCGTTCTTTGCGTTAAAGTGGGAATTATTACGTTCTATGTCCTTTCTTATTTTCTACACGATGGCTCTTATTCCTTGTTGCCGGCATCGTTTGTAACCGTACTTTGCATGATCTTTTAAGTCTTTAAGAAACTTTATTCATGTTGCCTTGACAACTTGATTAAAAATTGCAACGGCGCGCCGCGTATTGTATGCCTCTATTATTGTGCTGTGCATTGAACTAATAAATTTGTTATAATTACAATATTCAAAAAACTGAATTTTGACCACCATTTAGCATCAAAACGCAACGCAACCTCAGCACTATATTTTTGGCCGTCAATCCCACAGAAAACATAAAAATTGACGCGGGATATAAGCTAGCTATGTGTCGAATTTCATATAAATCTGTGCAGTAACTTTCACATCATACTCTAACAGATAAAACAACAAGTCTAATGAGTTTATCTGTGAAGGTACGGAGAAAGGATACAATTTCCTGCAGCCCGGTGGCATGTTGTACGAAGTGAGAAAACAGCACACAGCCAGGTGGTACGGTATTTGCCCGTTTGGATGGCTACCACCCCTGCAGCGTTTCAGAAGTTTCACTTCAAAATCGATTTTGAATATCGGCCCACAATTGACGGGGAAATTCTGTAACGAATATAAAAATAAAACAAAATACAGGCGAATCGAGAATTTCCTCCATTTGGAAGTCGGTCCAAAATTAATCAGAATTCTGGTTTATAAAAAAGCTTGGTTAATTAAAAATGTGATGGATCGATCGAGTGGCCATCAGAGCTTATAATTAAATGCTTCCATTTATCTGATTTTCACGTGTTAATTAAAATCGCCACATCATAAAAATGATGTGTTTTCGCTGAGATTAAATTGTTTTATGAAATACTTTTGGGAAATACATATATGTTGCAGGATGTAAATTTCAAATGTGTTTTTTTGTTTGTTTTTGGTCATGTTGCTATAACAGCCTTGAGTTATTTCGGCATTTGTGGCCTGGTTCAAGTCTCCCCTAAGGGAGCAGCAGCGCATTTGCATAGACGTAGTAACCGCTTTCCATCAGATGGGCCTGTCTGTTGAAGTTATGCAATAAAAAACATGGAATACGACCTTGGCAGATATATAGAATCACATTTACAAACGGCTAGATCGGGTAGTTATTTACCAGTTAGTAAGAGTTACTGTTTATGCCGTTTGCTCTTGAGACGTTTAGACCGTAAGCTCCAGAAGTCTTAAGATTTTACAAAAATCTATCAAAACTTCTAATCGATTTTTCAGGTAAGCAGAAAGAAAATGTTCGCGGCCCGTGTGTGGGATTCGCGCGGTGGGGATAGCTTTAGCACCTCTAGACATAACAACACATAAAGGGATACTCACTAAAACCCTTGGGTGTTCTTGCCTTCTCCTTATGCTAGGGCTACGGGTACATGGCTTAACCTGTCCGCTAGATCTGGCATGCACCGCATGGCCCTAGGCCTCATCCACTGCTGGGAGACTACTATTATCCCTCGGGATCTTTAAACTTTTTATGTTCGGAGCGCTTTGTGACTGGTGGCCACCCCGGCCAACGTAGGTCAATATGGCGATTCGGCGAGGCAACGTAGCATGCCTTCTCGGCATATTACCCTTTAAGAAAACTGCCGATGATCGTATTAAAACGTTTTCCAATTTCCTCCCTTACAAGAGAGAGTAAATACAAAGTTTCAAATAATTTCAACTCGCCTATTCTTTGCGATCCGTTGGGCCGGGAAATTGTGAAAGACAAGTAAAAAGTTTCAAGTCAATTGATTTAACTTTAGCAAGTTTAATTTCGAGTATATTTTTGGAAGTAGCTTCTTGGCTAAGATCACTATGGAAGCAGTTTTGGACTACCGCTTTCTTCTTCTCTTCAAGATGTTTTAGACATTTTAGTTTTTGAAGTCGGTTTTTTAAACGAAGTTTTTATTTATTTTGTTAATTTTTAGTGTCTAGCTACGTATGGGTGGACTTACGAATGGTGCCGCGCTTCTTAAAAAATATAGCTCCCAAGAAACGAGAACAAAAAAATGTTCGTAAAATGAAAACTACTGGTCTAAACTATGTCAAATTTTTAGGGGACCACATGGCAGCTATTGCGCGTCGAATAAAAAAGGATCACGTAAATCGGATCCTAAATCACAGAGTAATCGGCGAACATACATAAAAAAAAATAAGATCCCGACGAATTGAGAACCTTCTCCTTTTTCGAAGTCAGTTAAAAATCAAAACCGTCAAACCATCTTATGTCTGAATATGAAACTTATACCTCTCTTGTAACAATCTACTATTCGTTATGTACTATGTATGTATTTAATTTATAAAGTAATTAAAGTATGTTTATTTATGATATACCTATTAATCTGCACCACTTACATCGCCAAATTAGGTTAAACTATTCCTTAAGTTAGGTTGCCTGGAAGAGATTGCTTTAAGCGATAAGGCCGCCTATTGTTTCTACCATGACAATATTGTAATTGTCTATTTTTGGAATTGTATATTTGGTGAGCAATAAAGTGTTATCTATTTTTATCTATGTTTATATCTATGTTATATATTTAATATTCATACAAAGCTAATCGTCTACATTTCTATTTTACCGTCAAAAGTTTTCAATTTCAATTTTCGAAGACCTCATATCTATATACTTTTATTATACATACATACATATTATATGTATCTTAATTTCTCGATGTTACATTAGTTTATTTAAATTGACTACCATTTATATGCCTAGTTAAAAGCATTAATATATTTGTTGTATTATATATTATTTTAAGGAAAAATATGTATATATTGTTAATTACAAACCAATAAAAAACCGTAATTAAAAAAAAACCGTAATTAAAAAAAAACCGATAAAAAATATCAAAGGATATTTCTATTGCTTGAGCGGCCATATTGATTGTGCGGGAAATAACGGTGCGTTCCGTTACCAGGTTAAAGACCTTACAAAGCCAACATTCGATTGTTTAAAACTCTATGCGCTTAGTAAAAGCGGCGGTTTTAGCGTAACGTGGAACGTTTTTAAAGTGGCAATCATCTTTTGTTTGCAATGATAATTCAGTTTTTGAGGTTAGTTTTTGTTTTGCATTGTTATTATAGACTGTCGGTGGACATTGTGTGAAATAATGTGCTTTTATTTTCAAATTTTGCATGGCGTAGTAATTTGGTGCATAACTTTTATCTGAAAAAGGAAAGCACCAAATTTTCGTCAAGTAATTTCACCAGCGTATAACTTAAAACTTGATGACCGAGATTATGAATTAAAAGAAAAATAATAATGGTAAAAATTGTCTCAAGTTAACCTCATCCAATAAACCATCTTTTATTCGTGCAGGAACGGAGAAAGAATACAATTTCCTGCGGCCGGGCGGCCTGTCATAAGAGGCGACAAAACAACCCACAGCCAGATGGTAGGGCATTTGCCCGCCTGGATGGCTACCACCCCTGGTCTAAAGTACGTCGCAATAACAACCTTGTGTTGTGTTTCGGCATTAGTGAGCAGGTTCCAGGCTCCCTTAAGAGAGCAGCAGCGCATTTGTAGCACCTTTGGTGTTGCAAATGTCCATAGGCGACGGTAACCGCTTTCCAACAAGTGGGCCATCTGCCTGCCTGCTGAACTCCTGCAATAAAAAAAAACGAGCACATGGCTTTGACTTCCTCTACTCCATTATTTAGGCCTATTTATATAAACTAGTGGTCGCCCGTGCTCGAAATTCGACCATAATAATTAATGTCAAAAACTATCTAATATATAAAATACTCGTGTCACAGTTTTCGTTGCCATACTCCTCCGAAACGGCTTGACCGATTTTGATGAAATTTTTTGTGCTTATCCGGTATCTATGAGAATCGGCCAACATCCCCCTAAATGTTAGGGGTAGTCCACCCCTAAATTTTTTTTTTATTTTTACCGGGCAGGACGACGTCTGCCGGGACAGCTAGTATCTTCTATAATTACAGATTTCGCCAAGGCTACATTGTTAATTTTATCTGAACGATAATCAAAAGAGTGTATGCTTGTGTGTATTGTTTTTTATTGATTAATGTATTTTTTGTGTATAATTAAAAAAAAATATTAATATTCGTCGCTTCTTCTCTATATGTTATCTATAATTGTGCGAAATTTCATACCCCATATAGTTTTTGCTTCACATGTTAATATATAGATACTTTATGCCTACGGACTTTAATTAAAACTCTAAACCACAGACAATTTAAGTTAGGTATAATTAATTTTGCGAAACTGGGCCCCGAAGTCCTCAAATTTCATTCATGGATAATCGATATTCTGACAACTAATGATCGGGGATTTACCGACTTATTTCGTTAGCGAATATTTGAATTTTAAATCCATGAATATTTTGATATAGTCCATAGTTAATGGGGGACCACTTTTCATAAGGTGGACTTTCTGACTGTTTACCAGTATCATGTACAACAATACTGTGTACAAATACAAAAGATTTTGACTTTTACATAATATATTTAAAAAAAACCAGCCAAGTGCGCGTAGAACTACGAACATTGCACAGGCAATAAACTTCCATTCTTTTTATCATTTGACTACCTACTTAGTCCGTTAGCTCAGCGATCCAAATTTTCTCTTGGCCTCCGAAACGAGAGCACGACACTTTCAACTGTTCTGCAGAGTGTCCTTCCAGTTGTATGTTTGAAGTTCGGTCAGGTCAGCTTCCACTCTTATCTTTCCAGCGATATTTAGGACGCCTAACTGGTCACCGCAAGTATGCTTTTTTACACTCCCATTCTTCTCCATCCGTTTTAAGTGTCCGAGCCAGCGGATACGGTGAGCCTTTATCTTTCCAATTATTTATTTGACTACGAAACAAGCCCTAACAAGTAAATTAAACTCTTCAATTTTAAATCATTGGTTTTATACCATGAACCGATTTACTAGAAGACTTTGTGATTGTAGTACTTTGAGAAAAATCCGACTCGAAGGATCAAAAAGGTAATTGGTTTCCCCCTGATATAAGCCAGGACATTTGAATTTAGGCTTGTAGAGAGAAAGGCGACGTATTCGATTGCTTTTTCTTACGTTTTTCTGATTAATAGATTGTTAATTCTTTATTCTAAACCGATACACAATACAATTATATATCATTAACCCTCCGTTGGGCGCCAGACTAAAAATCCCGAGAATGAACGCCTAATTAATTTTAAGGTAAACACACAAATGCCCTATTTTAGTAGTCTTTCAAATAAAATACAATGTAGAACTAAATCAATAAATGATGCATTTTTTTAATTTAGTACAAGAGTCCCATTGATGAAGGAGGAAATATAAGGGAGGGTTAAATAGACCCCGAGAGACAACTCATTTTTTAAATTTTCTACTTCATAGTTTAACTAAACGTTACAAAAATGCAACCCTTAAATACAAGTTTGATGGTCATTCTTATTTATTAGATTTTTCGTAGTTTGACTATAGTATGTCAGATTTACCTAAATAGACTTGGTACGCGATTTCTAAGAAAAATTATCTTAGTATTACAAATGGCCGGATATGACCAAATTATGACGGTGTTGTTTTGGTTAAATTTGTCCACAACAAAAAAGTGTTTATTATAGTTTAATTTCGAATTATTTAAATTTAGATATTATATGTCATATTAAAATAAAAGTAATTTACAATAATACATTATACCTTTATTTCTTTAATTCATTCATACTCTCTCCAACAAAATTATTAAGAAACCTTAGAAATATCCTCGAAATGTGTAACTAAAAAGAGAAGGGGGGCTTTTGGGGCTAAAGAGATATAATGAGTTGAGATATGGATTAAATAAAGTGCTTTATTTTTTATTACGATAAGGAAAACATCAGCTCTAAATACTATCTGGACCGAGAAATCTTAAGATAAGGTCACATATGAAATAATTTATAAATTCATTTAAAATAACTACCCACTACAATTATAAAAATATCAACATAATCAAACAGCCCATTGTGTGTTGTAACCTTTTATGGTAATCATTAGCCAGGTGTGATTCTATGGAATGCTCCGGTGGTTCGGGCATGTGGAAAGAATGTATGATGAAAGAATGACTAAACAGATATACAATGCAAAAGTGGATGGATGCAGAAGTCGCGGAAGGCCACGACACACCTTCCATGATCAAATTGATCATGTGTTAGCAGAAGGTGATGTTAGGAGCCTTAAGAACAGACGAGCGTGCATGACAAGAGCTATGAATGTCAAAGAAGCAAGTGAGGTGTGTAAGAATGGGCCTGTGTGGCGCTCTGTTGTTCGTGCCTACCCCGCAAGGGACCTGGCGTGAAGTTATGTATGTATGTATGTATGTATGTGATTCTAAGTAATTCAGTCTGCGCGGCCGAGAGACATATTGTGATTGTGCAGTATAAAGCAAAGCCTCAATAGAGAGATTGACAGTCTAGCGATAATCACAAGGATGCAAGACGTGTGTACATTCGATAATCTATAACGTGACTGACTTTGCGCGTGTTATTGTCTCGTGCATTACGTTTGTACTGCTTGTGTTCAGTTATATTTGTACCTGTTATACGTGTTTGTATAGTTCTAATAAATTCTATAATAATTCCAACGACATTTTAATTCGAGTGCTGCAACTCGTAACAATAGTTGAAAAAATCTTAAATAATTTTTATATCTTTTAAATCATGGCCCAGGAATGTATGAAAGCGTCACCGTCTCCTTTACAGGGGCCAAACCACATTGACAGCATTAACGTCGTATAAAAAGGAACACATTCGTTTCTGTTTAAATAATGTACTACGGATAAGTAAGCAACAGAAGTATGAAAGGAAAATGTTCAAAATATTATATAATAGCAAAAATCATAAAAGCTCAGCCTACGTCCATTACTGAACGTTGAGGTATTTAGAATAGAATGGAGTTTAAAACTTTTGAACAAATTCTGTCGTATTGACGGTCCAAATTTGAATTACGTCTGTATAATTTAGAATAGTGTGCAACAAAACCCTGCACTAGCTTTTACGTGATATTTGTCTTTATCCCAAGGTTGTTTGGAAAAGATCGCTATCAACGATAAGGCCATCATTTGGACTTCATTCTTTATTGTATATGTATTGTTGCATTAATTTTATTGTACAATAAGATATATTCTAGTCTAAACTGTTAACTGCTATATTATAAATACTGTACAGGCATTAAGGTGGATTATCAAATTTGAATTTAAACTCGAATAGCGAATCCATAAATTAGAACGTCGATCACCTATAACAATAAATAAATCTGAAGTGCACTGACTTACAATGTCAACAACTCAAGTGAAAGCTGCATTTATGTAATGCCTAATCATAAATGACGGTTATTATAATTTTGTTATAACTTATGTAGTATGAAAAATAGTTCCGAATACGCTCGGAAACGACTCAACGTTTTTGTTGCGATCAAAACAGTTATCTTAACTTAAATTTTATTTCGATATCCAGCATCGTTCAGGAGATATAAATATCAACATTTTCAGACTTGTATGAACCACGTTGCCGAAACAACTGATAAACATAATTATAGAAATAACATTTAACATAATATTACTGGTATACCTACTGTTAGCGATGCTGCATTAAAAATCTTAACGATCTTATTCATAATGAGTTAAGAGCAAGTTTTAAGGATTCTTTAATGTTCTTATATAAGCTTACAAACTTACTCTACCTCAATATGAAGAAGACTATAAGAATAAAAAAAAAAACAAGTAATTTTGGCAAAATTTTTGAAAATACAATTTGCTGATAAAATAAAGAAATAAAGCCAAGAAAAATGTATAATTGCTAAAATTACTGTTTGAATTATTGCTATGTTGTATAATGTATATTTCAAATAAATAAAATATTTAAATTCACACAGATTTTTTAAAACCTTTTGCGTCAGCTCCTTTTAACGGTCAAGTTGCTCTATGATCTCCAGACCCACAGCTTTTGTATCCATAGGATTATTATTAATAGCATTTTAATGGATTCCGTATCCTTTAATATATTTTCATATCCATCCCTTTCTTGTATAAGGGTGGGAAGGAGAAAGGCATGATATGAGGGTACACTGATTTATAATGGAGATTTTATTACATGAAATTGAATTAACAGAATGTGATACAAGTAAATCAGATTTTTATCGATTTATTAGATTATTGATAAAAGAAGGTCAATCCTGTTATAAATCTCAGTTATATCATTCACCGGTTAGAAATTAGCCTAACCACCTATTAGCCCATAAATGCTAGGTTTGGGCGTCCTTGTTGTTAGGTACATCAGAAAGTATACCAACGACGCTTATCCAAACTTCATCGGCGTTAACATATCGGTCTTCTGGATGTGTAGGTTTCATCGCAATATTTTCTTTCATCGTCAGTATGTGGTAATTGTATACAATATTATTATGGAAATTAAGGTCTGCTTTCAGATCAGACAATTACACCATTACCGTGGTTTGTTTAGCGTACCTGAGAGCATAGGGCTCATTACAGCCACTCGGCACCCAATTAGCACCGTTTTATACGGGTCGACACCGCGTTGTCAACCAGTGAGCCTCGCGTAGTCAACTAATGAACGTCGTGTAACTCACACATTGCCTAGAAGTCTATTAGTGAATGGTATTAGGTCTATCCGTGAATCACTCAGAGCCGCGCATTTTTACAGAAGTTCACTCTTTATCCGCGCGTGGACATCTTACAAGACAGGCGATCCTGTGCCCCAGTTCTGTTATTATAATATCGTCAATGTTCGACCGCTGACGGTATAATGGCTATTTTGTCACAAACAACCGTTATGACGCCAGTGGTCGATTATTTTGACGATATTTCCTGGTCGGGTGCCGGATGGCCCTAATTAGCTATGACATTCAACATACAGACACTGTTTATTGTGGGTTATTCCAGATTCAACGCATGACGTCACATCCACGTGTATATTTTTCCCAAATCCATATATATTCTTATTTCTTTTGGATAACGCATGGGGAATGTCTATCAACACCATCCTCGGGCTCTTCGGGGGAATAAGAAGCATGCATCTCGGGTGTGTGGGACTCTCAGCCAGTTCTCGACACTAGCTTCAGTCTACAGCTATAATAAATTTTATTCGTGTAGAAACGGAGAAAGAATATAATTTCCTGCGGCCGGGTGGGCTGTCTTAAGAGGCGACAAAACAACCCACAGTCAAGTGGAAGGGCATTTGCCCGACTGGATGGCTACCTCCTCTAGTTTAAAATATGTCGCCATAATCGTAATGGCTAGGTTCCAGTCTTCCTAAAGAGAGCAGTGACGCATTTGTAGCACCTTTGGTGTTGCCAATGTCCATAGGCTATGGATGGTAACTGCTTTCCATCAATGGGCCGTCTGCCTGTCTGCTGAACTCTTTCAATTGTTCGCCTCCGCCGAGAACTGTGTTGAGCACGGTGGAGGGCCGAATTAATCGATATCCAGCTGGTCAGCCACCAGGTCAATCCAGTTTGGAGATCTACCACGAGGTCTCTTGCCATCAAACTTTCCCGTGACCATAATAAATCTCTGGAGTCATTAATACGCACATATCATCCAATTACATTGGTTATATGATATATAGAATAAATGTTTATTTTTTTATTGCCGATTATTCTTTATTGTACACAAAAGTTACATACAAAGTTATACAATAGTGGTGAACTACAAAGGTGAGCTTAACCCTAAATGAGTTTTCTCCAGTAAATCTACGAGTCTAGCGAGAAGGGGAGAAGTAAAAGGCAGGGTTGTGTATATTATTTTTATTATGATTTAACTTTGTAACATAATATAAACAAAAATAAATAATATACAAGATATACTTAAGATACTTACATACATATTGTTACGAGCTACAGGACTCGAATTAAAATGCCGTTGGCATTACTATAGAATTTATTAGAACTTATACAAACACGTATAACATAAGTACAATTATAACTGAGAATACAACCAGTACAAACGTAATGCGCGATTCAATAACACGCGCAAAGTCCGTCACTATATAGATTGACGAATGTGCACACGTCTTGCCTCGCTTGTGGTATCGCTTGACTACCCGTCTCCCCATTGGAGGATTGCTTTATACTGCACAAATACAATGTCTCTCGGCTGCGTAGGCTGAATTTCTTAGAATCACACCTGGCTAATGACTACTATAAAAAATTACAATAACACACATTTTCTAATTACAAATTTTTAAACATACTAACCAAATGCCGAAAAGGTAATAAAATGCAGGTGTGAATTTGTCTTTGTCGTCATTTAGGTTGTAACAATATATAATGTAAAATATAAGGATAATTTAAGACAAACAGTGCTCTTTGACTTTTATTTTAAATTATTTACTAGGTTTACTAGTTAAATAGTTGACAGATAAAATTAATTTAACAAAGAATTGAGTCGTTTTGTCAAAATCAGCGTTGTGTATAGTTGTGTTGTATATAGTTCCGTCAGTAATAAGTTGTGAGTAAAACTTGTTTTCTATACATACTATGTATGGTGTAAATGGAATATTAAAGTGTACAGATAATATATATTATTATACTACACATATTATATTCTCGGGAGATTTGACGTTGATTAATAAGGGATTTGGTGCAGATTTTCATAGCTATCGTAATATTATATGGATTATAATACTAACTAGGATATATCGGCGAATTCGTAAACGCTTGTCTTGAAATTCCCGCAGGATTACCGGGACGCAAAATACCACAGAATTTAAATATAATGTTAGTTGAAAAATGTGTCGGAAGACGCTAGATTTTACACAGCCAAGCAACTTCAAAGCGCTCCCGGAAAAACTCCCGCTAGATTCTAGATCAGTGAAACAATGACATTGGAATTCGATTTTGTTTTGATCTTGCCATTTTAAATTATTCCCAGTAATATTGCTGCGGGGTTCCAGGGTAAAAGGTAGCGCAGAGTTTCAGTCTGGGAATTAGCTGTCGATCAGCGTAAAACGCATCGGAATCGGTTCAGTAGTTTTTACATGAATCCCACACGAACAGAGAAGAAATTTAAAGAAATTGCACTCATCGTCCATTATTTATATAGTCTATTCCAGTTGTTTTTTTTATTAGCTTCAATGTACAGACACGACATGTTTACGGCCATCTGCCTTTCTGCTGAACTGCAGTAAAAAATAAAAAAAAGATGTGAACACTACCTCTGTTTTTACAGACTATCCATCTGTTCTGGTTTTAGAGGCTCAGTCTTAAATACTTAAAGAAAGAAAGAATTTATTTGCTAGGAAAGCTATACAATGATACATAAATATTTTTTTTTAAACGTTATATATATTTTACACCGCATTTCCTACAAATGAGGTCGGCAACTCAGCTTCATGCTGTGTTGGGAGTTTCCTCCAGCACAGCGCTGATTTTCAGTCCCGACACCTTACTACTACTAGTGTGTGACAACAACAATAACCAAATCGACACTTGTTGATCGATGATTCGTCGCGTTATTCGTTGACGAATAATTTGACGAATCGAATGGTACAGAACCCGAGCGGCTCGTGCATGCTCTACCGTCATATAGCACGAGGAATCTTAATAGATACATCTTATTGCTCTGAGATGTTCAAATAATAAAAATAAACGTGGAAGAACTAAGTGAACAATGAAATCTTATTGTAACTCTTATCTGTAGAAATAAACTTATGTACCAAATCAATAAAGTTTTACAAAGGGCAGCATATCATATATGTGTCTGTAGTAGTAAGATGGATACAGTCCTATGCCCTTGTGATTTTCGTCGTCGGTCTTATTATAAGAACTGAAACACTGTGCCACTGTGAATGTCTGACAGTCCCTAGCGGTGGATGGGCGTAGTAGCCTATGTAGCGTATGCCTATAAATATAAAAAAAATATTATATGCAGAAATTGTTTACAACTCGAAGGACTAATGTACGCAGCGCAACGACACGTGATAACTACTGAACGGATATAAATTCAACTCCACACTCACACAGAGCTAGATTACATCTCGGGTCCACATTCATGATATTATTTTTTGCTAATGACGTCAATTTCCTGGGATAGACAAAAATAGCGAAAAGAATGGCGTTGTGGTCGCGTTGCTCGAAACCAATATGGTGTTATTATTTACTAACAAAGTATCATGGCGAACATAAAAAACTACTATAGTATACTAGTAACTCATATATTGTGATCTATGTCTATTAGTTTGGTGGGCACTAATTCACTATTAGTGGAAAACCGGCCTATTAGGCCGCCCACGACCTTGGGCTTAGGCCCCAATTACACTATCATACAAATATTATGATCTCATATCTGTCAAATTGTATGATCATATTTAAATGATGTTCTTCTTATTACACATACGATCATATAAATATCAAATTTTATCAATATCAGAGACATCTGAGGAGGTACTATCAAAATGGATAACGATTTAGTCATGTTTTTCGTCACTATGAGTGCAATTTGGAAGATAAAAGAAGATAAAAACGTTAAAAAAAAAACAAGAGAAAATAAAAGACATTTTTATTAAATCATGGGTAACAAGGCGATCAGAGAGAGTGGTCCATAATCGTACGTACGTACATACATACCTTACTCGAAGAACTTAGGTTGTAAGATATAAGCTTTTTTAAATACAAGCTTTGAGCTCCTGGATGAAATGAGCAGCAGAGTGCTAGCCAACACAAATAAAACGAGCCCAAAACACGACGGGTCTATCTTGTTTAGTACAGGAGTTCCTATGGCCACCTCTTGACTCCATCATCAGATCAGCACCATGGTATCATATCATTGCATTTTCACGCGATATACATATGCGTGCAAAATTTTGTCCTAATCGGAAACCGGAAAGTTGGTCCAATTTAACTTGCAAGATTCCACCAGAACTTACATACATACATTGCAAGTTAGTAGAAAGCTCGTAAAAAGTCTTACAAGATATTCCAGTCGAATAGTAAAACGGATAATATTGTTACAAATTGGACCACCTACACCTATTGTTATATACCGGCAAAGAAAATCCACGCACCGGGTTTATTGCCCCTCCCTCGGAGTTATTTTAGGGTCGTCGTAATTAAAATAATGCAATTAGACAATAGCCTATTGTTATTGTTTTCGACTTTGTTGACCGTTCGCAGGAATAATCAGACAGGTGTACAAGTTACTATTTCTCCTAAATTCACTGGTGTTTTCGAGTGCCGTGCGGTACACTGGCACGCGGTCGATTTTTTTGTACTGTATAGTTAGTATAAGACAATGCCCGAACGGACGGGTGGGGCAGTCAAGCGACGACTACTATACGTGAATTGCATTGAATCGTGCAGTGTGAACTGGTTGCATCCAGTTTTATTTTGTACTTGTTTTATACGTGTTTGTACAGTTCTAATAAACTCTATAGTAATTAGTAATAGCTCGTCACAATATATATATATAGATGACTCATACTTGATCATATTTCTATGATAGTCTAAGAAGGCTCTTAGCAACGGGCGACATGACAGAGGTAGGCGTCGAGTGCGACAACTATTGGTGTACCCGCATGCTTCATACATCTTATTGTTCTTGCCACTCATAGAGACAAGTTCGTGGCTGGGTCGTAAAAGTTACCACAAAGAGCCTAGTTAAAGATCTTACTATTCATACCGTTGCTAATCTTTTAACTGTGACCAACCTTACACAATAGTAAATAAGTACAACTTGGAAATGTCAATTAAAAAATAACTGTGTTCGCAACGTGACCTTGGTGCGGTCAAGTCTTTGTTTATTATGGTCCATTGGGTATTTTAATTAATTTTATATAATTGATTATATATTAATGCATATCAATAAAATTTAAGTATCTTTTTGCGAATTCAATATAAATGTTAAAACATTTAAATGAAAACTACTATTTATGTTTCCTAATAATGACCCATGTTTACATTACACCCATTTCCGTGGCAGCAAGCAGGAGAGTGGCGAGGAAAGTGGGAAGCGCGAATATACGGTGATCGCTCTCTCTCTTCTGACTTCCTTTTTTTCGTCCTATCCCATTTTTTTGATATAAAAATCGACTTGCACGCTTTAACATATTTATGAGTACTATATTATGTCGTTTTGACTTACGATAAGAATGTTATCGTCAGTTGATAACGAATTGCAAAGAACTCGATTCATTCATGCATGATTATCTATTTTTAAACCCAGTACTAACTGGGTTTCGCGATGCGATTACTAAATCGCGATTGCTAAAAATGTAATGATTGTGTAGTATCAACCAATATTTTTGCGAGTAGAATATTTTTGAGTGTTCTTTTTTTACTGACGGCTCAACTGTGATGGAAAGTGGTTACCGTCGCCTATGGACATTAGCAATACCAGAGGTGTTGGAAATGTGCTGCCGGCCTTGAAGGAGAAACTGGAACCTGGCCTGGGCTGCTGCCAGAACGGAACTCTAAGTTATTATCGCGGTTTTTACGTACGGTTTCAGTTCAGTTTATACGTCCGGTTTCAGGCAGACACTTGAAAATGTATGCCCGAAAATGTTCACGGCGCAGATCCATTTTTCAATGAGACAGGATAATTTAAATTAG
Source organism: Dendrolimus punctatus (assembly GCA_012273795.1). Lineage (NCBI taxonomy): Eukaryota > Metazoa > Arthropoda > Insecta > Lepidoptera > Lasiocampidae > Dendrolimus > Dendrolimus punctatus. The sequence goes on from CM022527.1 coordinate 25,613,557, forward strand.
TTCGCCAATTTGAAATTGGAACGTACGTATTTTTATATATAAATAATTATATTTTCAAACTAGATTATAACTGGCCAGTTTTTCATACATACAAAACTTTTTCTCAATACTTTCTGAGTGGGCACGGTATGCGTTGGTCCCTTAAGACATTTGAATATACCAAAATTGGTTGTCATGGAATGTTCTTTATATGCCACTAGTAATTAAAATAATACTCTTCGTATATAGATAGATGAGGTTGTCTAATAATTCTCCATTACTCCCATGGGCGTCCCAATAAGTGCTCCGACTAATACATCAAAGCGAATTGACGCCGGTATCGTCGTCCCAAATCTAGAGTGACACTTTACAATATTACACAAAATTAATGCCCTGTCATATATTTTCGTTGACACAATAAAGCTCGGGTATATTAGCCTAGCTTTCAGTCTTGATTAATTAATATATCTTACTAGCTGACCCGGGAAACTTCGTACCGCCTCAGAATCAATAAATACAAAAGCTGAATGATAATTGCAGAATCTTGTACTTAGTACATTTGTCTGACCACCGCAAGTTGCGGTGGTCAGACAAATGTACTTAGTAAATACAGAATTGTCTGTTTGTATGTCACGTTTTAGTCTCCTACTACGGTTGAAACAACATGGCCGGCGACCGGTCATTCTTCCTAGTCTAGGAGCCAATAGACAAAATGTGCTTGTGATTATTGAACGTTTTATTTCCTCATAGCCTTTATCGGCACTATCCCTGTAAACTACCCTATGTTATACAAATGTTACATAAAAATCGATAAGTATGACGAAAAATTATTTACAAAGTCGATTTAGCATATCTTAAATAATTTACTCAATGAACCTTTTATAGTTGATGGACTGCCACGTTTTTGCCTGATTTACTAGTATTTCCTTTGGATTTATTGTTAGCTTGATTTATTCATCTGTGATGAATATAATTCATTAGTAGGTAATGTAGTAAAAAAGATGCTACAGTAGTTTAGTCAGCTGTGGAGTCTAAAGTGAGTCTTCGTCTTTGAAATAAGAGCAAGTCACTTTTCTCTGTCGTGCTTAGTTTTTTGCTAACAGGGTGGTAAACGAAAGTCAAATAGACGTTTTTTATCGTCTTACGAAATGTCATAGCCTCCTAGATTTTCTACGAGCGTACAAACTTAATTCAACGTAATAACAACATGTCCAATAACTATTCCGCATCGAATTAAAAAAGAATCACGTAAATCGGATCATAAATCTCAGAGTAATCGGTATACATATGGAACGGAATGGAATTTTTTTCATTAAAAATGTTCATAAAATGAAAACTACTAGGTCAAACTATGTTAAATTTTTAGGGGACCAAATGGCAACTATTCCGCATCGAACTAAAAAAGAATCACGTAAATCGGATCATAAATCTCAGAGTAATCGGTATACATATGGAACGGAATGGAATTTTTTTCATTAAAAATATTCATAAAATGAAAACTACTGGGTCAAACTATGTTAAATTTTTAGGGGACCAAATGACAACTATTCCGCATCGAACTAAAAAAGAATCACGTAAATCGGATTATAAATCTCAGAGTAATCGGTGTACATACATAAAAAATATACCGGCCAAGTTGAGAATCTTTTGGAAGTCGGTATAAATAGATAAATTACGATTTTTATTAAAACGTGGCCTCTTAGACTAGACGCGGCGCTGCGATGCGCCCGCGCCGTCCGCCTTTCACTCGCGAAGGGCAGATCAGATTGCACAGATCGCACAACTGTGCTACTATAAATACCAGACCACTCAGATAATTATACAAAGCATAAAACATTTCATATATTACTAGCTAATGCTCAGCATACGTTGCAATAATGCCTTTTCTTAATTTTCTCATATTTTCTTGTAAGCATAAAAACTAGAGCACTACCTATTGTGAGTTAATGAGATTATACCAGAAACCTTTAATATGCAAATGCCAACTGTAACTGTTTCTATTAAAATATAGCATTTACTAGGATATGACCGCGACTTCGTCCACGCTCGACCTGAAATTCTCGCGGGATTCCCGGAACAAAAAGTACCGTAGTGTATGAAAAAAGTATTGTTTGTAATTTTAGTGAAAACTGTCTATAGTAATGTTTTATACACCAAACCGCTCCTCGAAACATTTCCGTGGGATCCCGTGATAAAAATATCACACAATTTATTACATTTTGCTAGCTATCATTGATAAAATCACATTTTAAGTCGTTTTTTAATCAGGCTGTTTAATTCATTCCCAGAAATATCTCCGGGGGATTCCCCGGATAAAAAGTAGCGCAGATTTAAGTCTAAGCATTTGCTGTCGATCAGCAAAGACCGCATCGAAATCGGCCTATTATTTTTTACATGAATCCCGAACAAACAGACAAGAAATAAATTGCATCGTTTATATTAGTTCTCCATATAGTGTATTCCCGATGATTTTTTTAATAGCTTCAATGTACAGACACGGTGTTTAGATTTTTATAATATTTATAGATAGACTAGCTAATTAATGCTCAGTACGCGTCGTAATGCCTATTCTCAATTTTCTCATGATTTGTTTTATGCAATTAAAGTACAGCGCCACCTATTGTGAGTTAATGACACCATATCAGAAGCCTCTAAGCAAACGCCAACCTTATACTAACATACAAAGCTGAAGAGTTTGTTTGCTTGCTTGAACGCGCTTATCTCAGCAACTACTGGACTGATCTGAAAAAAATCTTTCAGTGTTCAGCCCATTTATCGAGGAAGGCTATAGGCTATATATCATCACGCTAAGACCAATAGGAGCGGAGCACCAAAGAAGAATGTTTCGAAATCGGGGGATTTTTTTCACTACTCTACGCGGACGAATTCGCGGGCAGAAGCTTGTGGTAAATAAAGTAAAAGATAGTAACATATAACAACCTGGCAACAATCGATTCAACATTACACTTCAGTAGTAAATAGGTCTTTTGATAAAAAAAGTCGTAACTCTACGTGGAGGCAAGAACAAAGATTAATTTTATTAACATTTCCTAGGTTTAAACCTAGTTTCTAATACGACTGCAATAATGTTATTAATTTCCTGGATTTTATAGCTATTATAAACATTAAAATGATGCTTACTAATTATTACTTTCTATTTTTTATATGTATTACGTTCTTTTAATGTTCTTAGATTCGCTGTAATAAGGTTTTTAATCGAATCGCAAATAAGAAATGATAGAACGATAATTTAGAAGCTCAATTTTGGCATTTAATCTAAAAGTTGTAGTTATAAAAATGTAATCGTAAACCCTGGACAGGTTAAGTACCGACAGGTCTATCGTGACAGCGATTGCCTAGCGTTTTAATACATTAAGGAATATAATATTACAAAAAGATTAATATCTTACACTTGTATTGAAAATAATTTCATATAATTGTCTCTGGTCTATCATATGTTTTTTTTAAATAAATTGTAGATAGGACACCCCAAAGAATTTATAGCACTTTGATAAATGCTACAAGTCGAATAACAGAACAAGTGAGTCACTCGTTGCTATGCCAATCGAAAGTCACTCCGAGTGACTGCCGAGTGAGATAAACACTGGGGGCTAAAGATCGAAGAGGGAAATTTGTCACTCGGCTTAGTGACCAAATCGAGGTTCGAGTGAATCTCAAACCGCTGTTCGGCGAAGCCAGTGTTTATACCAACCGAGTGTGCACTGAAATGGCCAGCGGTTTCTGAGCTGACCGGGGTCTTGAATAAGAGACTGGTTCAGAATATAAGTTCCTATTATCAACGAAGAGACACTTCAAGAATCATGTGTTCTGCTCGCGGCTTGATACAATTCCGTCTTCGATTGTTTTGGGAGGCGTTCAAGTTTCTATTTAAAATCATTAACTCTTCTTATAAATAAATATGAATGTTTGTCTGTATGTCCCTTATAGAATCGTAAACTATACATTTGATCATGTGATGATCTTAAGCAAAGTTGTTGTACATGAGCCAAAGGTTTCTGAGTTGGTTCACAATTGGACCCGATAGGTGGAGCTGCTGTCTGCATATCGATTGATGCTTTTCCGAGCAGAACGGCGTCGGCCGGGACAGCTAGTCTTCTTCTTATATATAAAAATGAATGTTTGTCTGTATGTCTTTCATAGAATTGTTAACTATACATTTGATCATGTGATGATCTGTAGCAAAGTTGTTGTGCATGAGCCTAAGAAGTATTCTGAGTTGGTTTACAATGGGATCCGGTAGGTAGTGCTGCCGGGCAGGACGACGTCTGCCGGGGCAGCTAGTTTCTTAATATATATGACGACTAAAGAGGTTCGTCGTTAGAGTACTCTGTCGAGGGAACTGCTGCATTACCTAGTGTAGTCGTTAGGTGTAAAGACTTCAACTATAGGTGTAAGGGAACACCTGTGTGTATACAACTGTACACCTTTGGCCGTACTATCCAGTGCCTAGCACGCGATACCTTCCACACGACCCTTTAAATCGGGTGATTACATCTGTTCTAAATTTGTAAACTTTCGAAGTGCTTTTTGGTAATTAAATTGATTTTCCAATATCATAAACTTGGATGGGTGTTTGTTACTCTATCACGCCAGAACGGTTCAACGGATCTGGATGAAATTTGGCACAAAGATAGGTTATAGTCTGGAATAGCAAATAGGCTACTTTTTTAACCAGAAGAATGTACGGTTCTCGTTGGAACATTATTAACACGAGCGAAGTCGCGGTCGCGGGCAAAAGCTGGTAAGCAATAAAATTGCAAATTACATAACTGAAGGCTAATCTACTTATCTATGAAATGGTAATTCTGTTTGCAGTTTACATAATAAAATAATCGTGCAGGAACGGAGAAAGGTTGCAATTTCTTGCAGCCTGTCGGCCTGTTGTAAGAGGCGACATTACAACCCACAGCCAAATGGTAGGATATTTTCCTGTCTGGATGACTACCACCCCTGGTCAATAGTATGCCGCCATAACAACCTTGAGTTGTGTTCCGGCATCAGTGGCCAGGTTCCAATCTCCCAGTAAAGTGCAGCAGTGTATTTATAGTACTTTTGGTGTTGCAAGTGTACATAGGCGATGTTAACAGCTTTCCATCAGATGGCTCGTCTGCCTGTCTGCTTGAACTCGTCGAATAAAAATAATTTGTTATAAGTTCGCAATAATCTGCGGTTTATTTATTGCACAATATTGATTCAATATCATAAGCCAATGTGTTCCGTTGCTTGGTTTGTTGTGCTTCTGTTGCCTAGCTACCATTGATTCAAGGGGGTGGTATTGGGGTGGTCACTCACCCCTCATAATCTATATTATTATATAATTCACCTCATAATAGCCGTAAGTCTATACAATAAATGTCCCACAAAACCTTATTAATATTGGATTTCCTATTTATAAATTCTCTTCGAGTCACGTAAATTTTAAAATGCCGTGTTTGGCTGCAGTAGGTCACGTTTTTTTATCGCTTTTTGATATAAAGACATTATTAAAACTCTCTCCTATTTTTTTTATTATTTTTTATTATATTATTTAAATCCTATTTGCTTCAAATTACATAAATTATAAATACCTAATACGAAGAAAAACTAAACTAAATACTTAAAAAATAAACTAGATTATAAAGAAATTAATATAAAATATGCAACATATCGCTGCCAGAGGGATGTGTGCCCAGAAGGCTGGCTGCATTCCAAGGTGGTATCAAAGAGTTTCTTACAAATTTCCGTGAAGAAACCCTTTGCCGATGGACCCCACGGACCTAATGTTACAACTCCAAACGGCACAAATATGTAACCCCTTCCTAGGGTTCCACATTTGCGCCGTTTGAGATCTTCAGCTGTTGAAGCAGCGTTGCCAGCCCCTGACTTAGTCACTGGAAGATGTGATGCCGCCAGAGAGTCAACGTATGCCGTGTCCCTATTTATATAATATTATATAAAAAATCAATTGCTGTTCGTTAATCTGGTTAAAACTGAAAAACGACTCGGCCGATTTGGATGAAATTCTGTGCGTGTGTGTTGCGTGGGTACCGGATTGCTTTAGATTGCCAATGGAAACCGGTAGGTACCTACCGGGTAAAAATGATAGATGTTTAAGAGCAGGACGTCGTCTGCCGGGCCTTCTAATTTTATATAAAAGTCTTGACATCATATCTATAAAAGACGAGTCAACTAGGCTAACTATTCTACTTATAGCCTTAAGGGCTTATACCTACAATACAAAATTACTTATAGAAATTATATTTATCTCGCTATTACATAGGTACTTTAAAAAAATCACAAACAGAAAAAAAGTGTTATGCATAAGTTAAAATAATGCATTATTTAATTTCACATTATTTTATTTTATTAAATTTATTACATATATGTAGAGCTTAACATAAACAAACTGTTTATTGCGGTCTTGGTTTTGTATTGTAATACACTGTAAAGCGTAAAGTATACAGTAATTGGTAACATTCATATTAAACAGAGTTGTTTTAAGTTATAAATATAGCTGTTGGATATGTAATAAATAAAAAAATGCATATTACAAACAATATATGAGTCCCAAATCGCCGTCAGGTGAGAACGTTCCCAGAACGCTGGCCGCGTTCCCGCGCTGTATGGAAACCCTAATTACAATAACTGTTATAATATTTATTAATTGTATTTATTTTATTTTGGCCAAGGAGTTAGCAAACCTATGGAATAAGGTAACACTGTCAGTCTTTTGGGAACGTTGCCACAATGAGTGACCCTTGGTTCTGAACCAATTTTATTGTTATTTATTTTTTGAGATAGTTTAGATTAGTATTAGATGAGCTTATTTTTTTATAAACTATCATAATAAGCTTAAAGTCCAAGTTATGCAGTCCTGTTTCAATTGTATACCCAAGTTTTATACAAACAGACGTGTAATACACACATTGTGTTTATGTGTATATTTATAAAGCGGTAGTCTTATGTGTCTGTTTGTCCGTCTGCCCGGCATTCATTCACACGCACATGTGAGCACGTACTGTTCGCAAAATAGTTAAAGTTTTTCTCATCTTCAAAAACTTGCACATGCACTAAATTTCGCAAAATTTGTTCATTTGGGTGAAATAACACTAAAGAAGAGTACTAGGTTTGATAAACTCATTTTGACCGCTAGATGTCGCTATTATAGATATGTAAAATGTAAGGATTATTTTTATTGTTTTTCGACACTAAACGATGATCAACTTTTTAATAATTTGGTCTTGTTTCAAAACTGTATATATTTTTTGAACATTTGTTGTTTTAATATCGATTGTTTACAAATAAACCACGTATTGCGCAAACCCCTCTTCTCAATCCCGAATCACACGCCAAGAAATGGGGATGGTACTTACCAAACGCCTTCGTGTGTGGACTCCAGCTAGGCCTAGCAGTTGTAAATTGATGGTTTTTGTAGTAATAGCTAATATAAATACGTTTCACAGTTTAATGTATGATATTTAGGTCGTTTTGATCGTTCGATATCGGTATTAGGTTTTGAGAGACGCACACGTTGGAATCCTCGACTCACTACTGCCGATTCGTGTTGCTTCACCGCCCAACGCCCTCTAGCGTTGGCTTTCCCAAGCCCCTCTATTCGCGACGATGTAACCGAGACAGAAAAAAGAGGCGCGCAATTTAAAATAAATGCATAAGGTGAACGATGAAGTTGGTACAGGTCTAAATAAGGTTTTAAATAATAAAACGTGGCTTAGATTTTTTTTGAAGAGAAACTGATGTGTAGGACCATTTGATAAATGATTAGAAATGCAACTATTTATTGTTCACCAAAAAAAATAATCAAAAAAACGCATAGAATAACAATTTCTACGTAAAACAAATTGCGGACTCGTTCAGACATGACTAAAAGAAAATGATTGAAATTATGAAAATGTTATAGAATGACCTCCCTTCGGCGTTTCTCCCAGAGCGCTTCAATATGGGGCTCTGCAAAACGGGCGTGAACAGTTACTTAAAGTCTCAACGAGGTGGACAACGCATTGGCTCCCTTAGTGTTGCAGGTGTCCATGGGTGACGGGAGCCACCTACCACCATGCGGTCAGTTTGCCAGTTTGCTAGACAGCAGATCAATCCAGGGTGAAATAGAATAAAAAATCTTTACTAATACATAAAACCAAGATTATGTTTCCCGTATGAATTTTCATTATTTTTATCTAAATTATTTAGGGGTTCCGGTGACGATGTCACTATATCAGAATCCTCTTACCCTAATCATACAATTTTAAATATGCTTTCACCATTTTATGTATGTACCTACTGACAGCCGCAGCAGAGAGGGGCCGCGACCGAATGTGAATTTTCATTTTTAAAGCCTTTTGAATATTTCAGAGTTAATTTTATTTTTACTGGATGATTATTATTCCTATGATCTTGTTTATTTAATATTAATATAGAATACAATGTTTACTTATTTTTTAATGTAATACAATATAAGCGAACTTAGCTTATTTGTATTGTATGGGAGTCAGTCCATCAAGACAGTAAGTAGAATACTGAGCCTAGATCATCGCCTTCTGTGGGTAAGATACCCAAAAGGCCGGCCACGTTTCATCGCTGGATCGCCATACTGATCCGTTGCCCGAGGTGAGTCTTCTGATCACCTGAAGAGTCATTTTAATACCAACAATTTAATAGACGGTGCGTTTAGCATTAAAAACAAAATTACTCTTATTTAAATAATAATACGTTTTTATTACTATGTTAAGTAGCGTATTGAATGATAATGGACCATGCGAATAACAATTAGTTTTGTGTAACAGAACACGTTTGGAGAGGACTACAAATGAAAAGAAATTATAGAGAGTTGATAGCACAAATATTTTATTACATATGAAATATAATATTCTGATTATATTTCTGAACCAAATAAAGCGTTTACCGAAAATTTCTGTAAAAATTTCAAAAAACAAAAAAAATCTTTATAGACTAGGAGTGCCCACGATTTCGTCTCATTTTTTTCAACCTGGCAATTTTAAATCATTCCTATACAATTTCAAGCGGGATTCAGGACATTCGGAAACAGACAAGAAATAAAAAAACGCTTCGTGTTTACTATTGTTTACATAGTGTATTCCAGGTTGTTTTTAAAATGGCTTCATATTATAGACACGACATGCTTAGAATTTTACAAATAGAAGTATAAACTTGGAATATGTTAAATTGTAAATTAAAAAAAGACGTATTTTTTTGCTGACGCACCGCGTCGCTCATATGCGCATACGCATCCGCCTTCGCCGCGCCAGAAATAGCCTATCTCTTTGTCCGCGGCTCGGGAATCGAATCCAAAAAGGACATAATCGATACCTACTTCCTACTCATTGAAAGAATTCGTTCAATCTGCCTCAGTCTTTGATATTAACCGATTTTAATTTTGTGATCATACAGATACTTATTAGAATATTTATGGAGTACAACGAAACTTTGTTCGCGTTGCCATTACGACGCGTTTGTTAGTGAATTGCAACGGCTGTATAAAAAAAAACGCGACCGCAGCTCCATCATTTTGTTTATATTCGCCTGTCCCACGGAAACGATTTCATTTATCACGATAAAATGTATTGACAACTGCGGCCTTATTAACAATACATTTATATTCTGAAATTTTCATAATAAAATCAGTGTCACTAAAGCGCTCGTTGGGTATTTCTTACGTTTTACCCTTCATTCCTATACTTACACTGTATACACACTACAGTTTTTTGGTCCGTCGAGCCGGATGGTCCTCATAGTCGGGATGGTCAATCCATAGGTCGCTGGTTCATATCCGGCTCGAAGGACCATTGCCACGGACCGATTTGTCCTTACGTGTACCGTGTGCCTGTTCGTCAGGATTGCAGTAAAAAACAAATAAAGAAGATAGATAACACTTTATTGTACACCATTACAGAAAAACTTACGAACTAGTAATATTCTAATTGTGTACAAAGGACCAGCCAATCGGAAAAGTGATCTCTACCGGACAACCCATGGCAAAAATAATGCTGCTTAGTAGTGGCGATGGTGGTATACATAACGGATTGTACTAAGTTGAATTTGAAAATCATTTTATTCTCATCTTTAAAGTAATTGTATAAAATCGACAGCCTAAGGCTGTTATTACATGTATTACTTACTCTAGTCGCGCTTTTATTTCACGAAACCCTAAAACAGACCCCAAATAGCCTAAGTTACTCCTTATAACATCAGCTATTTGCCAGTGAAAGCCCCGACAATATCGGTCCAGCCGTTTCAGAGATTAGTTGGAACATCCAGACAGACAGACAAAATGTTTAAAATTGAGTTTTTGAAATAAATACCGTATATACTTTCATATGCGTTAAGTATAAAGCTGTAATTTTGACATGACAAACAGACAATTTAAATTTATTTATCTGTATAGGTAGGTGGTATATAATTATGTAGATAGATTTATTGTCATCTCCAAGTTATTAATGTTAGCCAAGTTTTGCGTTAAATATTCAATATTAAATATTCAACCTTTATGTAATTTGACTTGACTTAATCAAAATAATGTTCTACCCACGTCATGCCGAAAACAGAATTTCTTTGAAACAATGGAATTATGTTTATCTTTGTAAATGGATACTTTATTATTATTATTACGCAAGTCAAATATTAAGAAAGGTTTTTCTTAATTAATGTTCGTGTACTGCCTTTAAAAGTAGTCGCGTGCGTGTCGAATCTGCACATAGAGGGTTCTTTTATAAAATACAATAAATATATTACATGGTGTTATTCGGCTAAACAATACTTTTCAGGAATGGCCGAAATTCGTTTAACATTCGTTTTATCCGAGTTTCGTCAGCTTGAGACGAACTTCGGAATTCGGCCGAATATCGTTTTAAACGCCAAATATTCGGCGCAAGAAAACGTAAAATACCTACTTGCACTGTTTTGACTAAAATAATAGAAATCACGTTTATCATAAACGTAAAATGAAAATAGGCCATTATATAATGTGATAAAAAATATATTGGTTCTTTGTAATGGAAGAGCCTTATAAATCTTTGCCTAATTAAATAGACATTACATTAAAACAGAAATGAAATAAACAGTATTTTTCTAATTCTTCTGAAAATCTCGTCACTAAGTAGTGTAACTGCTTAATTATAATGCGTAACTTGAATTAAAAAAACAATTCTAACCGATATCATCTCTATTAAGTAAACTTTGAAAAACGCTTATATGTGACTATCAAATCACATTTTTAACAAAAACTCATCTTGAAACGAATTTAAAAAGGACTTTAAAGAAAAAAGTTCAAATATTAGCATTTTAATATCTTAGCTTTAAAAGGAAATTACCTTACTCAATCCCCGAGAATACAAAGTTATTTATTAAAAAAAAATTTAACCCCGTCTTATAAACAGGCAAAATTCAAATCCCAAAGAAATATTAAACAAAAAACCTTAAAGAGAATTTATGCCCTCATCTTTCATAAATAAACCAGTTTTATTAGATCCCCGATCTATTTGGTACAGTCGAGCGTGGATACTTCTTATTATTCTTTATACTAGCGAACACGGCCACGCTTCTCTATGGCTCAGATTATGTATACTGAGCCTGTTTATACTTAGTATGTTTTTAAAGACCGTGGTCTTAGTCAAAAGTTAAAACTTTTGAAGGGCTTGCGTGGGCCATGGGAAGGCCAAAACGTAGAAACGTAAGCTACCGTGGAAAATGAAAACAAAACGAGCAACGAAAGAACGCGTTGCCGAACAAACGTCGGCTAACTATCTCTCCTTTACCAGCTAGTGCATTCAAATAATCACAATTTATACTTAATGATATAGCGGCAACTAGGCCCACCACTTATAAACAAATTAATGATCTTTGAATATTTGAAAAACAAGTAAACGATTATATAAAATATTTTTGAGAATAAGGGTCTTCTTCTAGCAGTCGCAGGCAATCTGTGATCTTGGCTCCGGCTCTGTGTTCTGGTGAAGTCTCCCTTTCTTCTTCTTTCTAGTTATTGTATACCAATATTTTCTCTTTTGTTTTTACTTACGGCAGCTAGTTTATTTTCAATCATTCAATGTGGCGAATGTTGTTGGTGTTGAATTTATTGAAACTAACGTATAAGATTCATAATACTAAATGGGGATTGTTCACAAAAAATTACCCTCTGATTTTATATTTTTATTATGTAAAATAGGGTATTTTAAGATACTAATTTGAATATTTTTGTATTTTAAGCGTTACTTTTCTTATAATTTGATTTTAAAATTATTTCTCCGATGACGTCACAAGGGACAAGTTTACATTGATTCCTTTGCCTAGAAAACAAAAATAATAAAACTTACTAATCATAGTAATCTGTGCTACTACTATTTAAATGTCACTGTAATTACTCATTACGTATCGTGATCATTTTAGTGTTTTTTATCGCTAGGCTTATAAATTTTCGTGTTCAACCATTATTATTTTCTATAGTTATAGTTAAATTTTTTAAGTGATCTTTAGGGAAAATCCATGTTACAGAACTTAAATCAAATAATGTACAGCTAGAATTTGTTTTACACCTGAAGCAGGCAAACAGGCCAGGCAAAACCACCTGATTGGATTTAGTAAGGTCAAATAAAGGTCAAACGCATTTCTTACAAAATACAAGAAGATCGTTCCTTTTTTTGGAATTTTAATTAAACAGAAATGATTAGGGACACTATTCCTCGAAATGGTTTTTGAAATAGCTACATTGAAAAAAAGTGAACAATCCCAATTATAATACTTTTTTTTAAAAAGAAAATGAATCCACTACTCTTCGAAATTTTCAGACACAAATCTATCAAATGATTTTTTATATACTTTATATATAAAAAAGCGGCTGCTAAATATCTAAATATCACGATTAAAATATTTTTAGTTATTATATTACTAACTCAAGTTATCTTAAGTATGTTTATATCATATTTAAGTTCATTAAATTTATTAATTATTATGCTATTTCACTCGCTAACTAAGAAGTAAATTATTTAATACATATCTTTGTACATCCATACAAAATCTAAGAAATTGCGACGTTTTTTAAGATCATAAAAAGTGTCTTATTAGTTATAAATCATACCTTATCAACTAATCAGCATGCAACATTTTCCTTTGTGTTTAAAATAACTCGCTCTGACTGTACCTTCAGGATTCACCTCTAACTGGCCGTGTCAAATTACCTAATCCTTGAATTATATTACGAACACCTTGGCCTTAATAAAAAAAAATGGTCAAGAACGTCTCTCTGTAAGTGATATAGGATACCGTAGTGTTTTGTCTTATGGCATACTGATAACATAAGCATTATACGTAATACAAAAAAGTTAAAAAGCAAACAAAAAACATATAGGAGACAAGTCTGTAAGCCTAAGAATTGAAAGTAATAAATAGATACATAAGTAAAGACAGTAATACATAAATAGTAATTGTAAAATAGTAAAAGAAGCTTACATAAGTAGTAAAATGTATGTTAAAATAGATAATTGTGCCTCGAGTTAAATAAATATATAGGTTTAAAATAGTAATATATCACACGTATAAGCACTAAGCTTTTTGCAAGAGCTGAAAAATTTTGTAATAAAGAAATGTAATAGAACTAAGCAATATTGTAAAACCCGATACTTTGAGCCCGGACAATCTCGTCCGTCCGGAGAGAGGAATAAAAAAAACCATAAGCATTATTAATTTGCTTGCGTGTCGTCTGTCGATGTTTTTTATTATATTTTATCGCGGCCTTGTTTCAGAAATAAGTATATTATAAAAACATATATGCTTTGACATTTAACTAAAGTAAATAATTAGTTAATATTAAAATTATATATTTTTTAAACTCTTGCCGGTTTTTTCAATGTTATGAGTTTCATTAATAAATAAATAATGCATTGACCTGTCGCTTTTATGTGACTGCGTAATTTGTAAATCAAGTCATTGTCAGTGTACGTGCATGTTGACGTTTTTATGTAATTTTCAAGTTAAAGTTTCAACCAAATTGTAGGTCCTCGACTGACGACTAAATAAAGGAGTTTTTGTCGTGCAAAAAGTACTCTTCGCTAAATAGTGGTCATTTTCAACACAAAATAACAGTTTTTGCTAATAAACAATGATATTTATTGGTTTAAGTAAGAATTGCCTGTCAATAATGTTCATTGCGTCACCTTGTACCTTACATTTTTGGTGGTGTTATTATTTTCTTAACTGTCACATACATAGTTATAGTACTTGTTAATAGTTTGGCGAAAAAAATAATTTCACCAAAATATTTAGTAATACACTGACTGGTGATATTATACATTTTTGACAATAACATACTTACAACACTACATTATACTTTAACTTCTTGCCAAAAAGTTTATAAGACTACTATGAAAATGTTTGAAAACTAGTTTTATTTGCTAATAGAACATGCAAAGAATTTAGACGATAAAACCTTATCTGTTGTCAGAATTAATTTGAATAAATTACTAAAATATTTATACAACTACTACGTTTTAAATACCAGGCAAGCACAAAATATTCGTATTGACTTAATTCAAGTGGCCTGTCGACTAGACAGACTAAAAAAATAAGACAAGTCCACTACACGCAACCCTAAAAAATCCCTTACCTCACATAGTTCCGTTTTTTGTTACAGAGTGAGCAGGACGGCGGTACTTAACAGAGCAAGTGCGAGCGAGACAAATAAACAGTGTCCGGGTAAACCGGTATTTCGAAAGAGGTGTACGTTAGATTAAAAAAACCTCGTGTCTAGTGATGCTCGATTTTCAAAAAGTGCTTGTGTAGGTTTTTTAAGTGATACAGTGTGTGCAAGATGGCTGCGTTTCCCGCCTTTTTATGTTTACTGCTGGCTGTCATGGTGACAGGTGAGTGATTTGTTTTTCTATTTTGTAGCAATGGGCATAAGTTGAGAGTCCAGCATGTGGTAAATGGCTATCTCCACCTGCTAAGGGAGCAACCTTCTGATGACTTAAACATGGCCAACCTATTACAAATACAATGGTTTGGCAAATCTAAACCAATGAATAAAATTGAAGTGTCTGTTTGTCAATGCCTATTTAAGTTAAACTGATGTTTTTATAATTTTGGTCTTTATAGCTGTCAGAAAATTATTCACGAATAAGCAACAAAATGGCTCGAATTTAATTAACATAATTATTAGCACAGAATTTTTACTTTTGTAGTCGCTGAAAAAAGACTCAAAAACATTTTGATATTAGGTGATGTTTCCTTAAAAATTCTCTAAGTCTACGTCTATCCTACAACCATTATGTACTTTAAAAAAAATACGTTACGAAAAAACCTGCGCAGTCAAACCCTTCAAGTTCCCTCCAAAAACTGTTATACAAGTCTTACAGAGTAAATAATTAAAATACCACCAAACATTTTTGAAGTCCACAGATTAAAAACATGATTTATGCATTGTGACGTTTTAAACCAAATTTTCAACTCCGGCTGCATATCCGAGCAAAGTTGCAAAATATGATTTTCATAATTATATGAGATGCAAATTAGCTTTTTGGCTAGTTTGCGAAATTACTTGTGAATTTTTAATATTGCACAGGATATTGCATTAATTCGTTATTTATAACACTTTGTATATATAATGTTGCCTTTGGATTTATGTGTTAAATATTAATAGACTTGAATCGATTTATCAATAAACAGATAAAACTTATTCATAAGGTTAAATACATTATTTAAAAAAATGAAACTTGTATGAATAAAATAGTTTAATGCTTTCAGGAACATTAAGGCTGGTGTGCACCGACTTTTGACCAATGGTTAAAATAAAATAATCGCTGAAAATGTATGCATAAACGGTGATTATTTTATTTTAACCGCCGGTTAAATGTCGGTGCACACCAGCGTTAGTCAAGTTATTATCCCAATTAATTGGGGTCGGCACAATATGTCTTTTCCTTACACACTCCTCTATTCTGACATACCTAAATCTGTTACACCACAAATCAACACATCATTCTTCACATAATGCATCAAACTTTAACAATACTCATTAACACTTGATATCTTTGTCTTCCGTGATCACGGCTAAGGAAACGTGGTCGAAACGCCGAAGAAATAAAAATCGAATAAATTAAAAACGTTTTATTATAGTCGCTGTTAAATAATTAAATAGAGTGAAAAACTTTTAGGGGACGTATTAATGAGAAGCCATTTTGAGTTGAAGAGAATTTATTTTATAATGTTGTCACCTATCAAAATTAGCATTTAGTGTTGTCATATTCAAAAGTTAATTTACTATATTTTATGTCTTGAACATAAGTTGGGCCCAGCAAAGAAAGTTATATAAAAATAAATAATTAATTAAATGATATTAAATAATTTCTAGTATATTTAATTTCCTGGCCACACTAATTACTAATGTATTAATTATGAAAGTTATACAATTTCAATTTCAAATAATGTCAAGACAAATTTTATTAAAGGAGATACAATTTTTAAACATTTAAATAGAAAATTTACAACACTAATATAACACAATTCAAATTATAATTTAAGTGACAATAACACAATTATTTATTTTTACATTTTACGTTATTATATATTATCTTAAATAATTATTGCAACTATTGCTTGTTGACACAAACATACATTTAGCAATATTTATATTTATTATTATACAAAGCAAAAACCAAAATTACAAACAAAAATATCAAGTTATACAATGTTATTTTATCTTAAGTATTTTAAACATATCTATATAGGACATACACATTTTATTTAAATATTTCAATTTGACAGTGGTAATGGACACAATTTAGTATAAGACCTGCTGTAAATTTTATTATTATGCCCCATTTTCGCACCAGTCGCGAAAATAAAAAAAGAATTAAAAGCCTTTTTTTAATACTTTTTAAAATTAATGTATTCGTGTATTCCAACAGTACAGGGTCATCTTACTCACCCCAATAAAGCTTTGGTCACCTCCAAGCTATTTTATGAAGTAATATCGTTTCCGTAACCTCATTTACTTTTACAAGAAACAAACCTTCTTTCAATGACTCATATCGTAGTTATTTATAACCGGTGTTAACGGACCTACCTCACTGTCATGGACAAACAACAGATGGCCCCCAGTTGCACACATCGATGCAATACATGCGTTTTATTACATACATGTAATGCCGAAACATTACATGTATGTAATAAAACTTCTAACTGCGACATTGTCCGAGCTAGCATCAGCCAATTGTTCATCTGAAGAGTCGATGGCGCAGCTTTGGTTCTTGATCCCGCGGGAACTATTGGATTTTTTTGAGATACTATAAAAAGTATTAGCAAACATAATTTCAGGAAGGCCAGTCGGTCATTAAGAAACTTAACTCTTAAAATGTACGAAAATTGTATATATACATACATACATACATACATACATAACTTCACGCCAGGTCCCTTGCGGGGTAGGCACGAACAACAGAGCGCCATTTAGGCTTATTCTGTATATATAATTATAATATATACTTATACTTACTATATAATATTATAAAGAGGCAAGTAAAGTTTGTGACGTTGTAGGGGGTCGTCTCTGGATCTACTAAACCGATTTTGAAAATTTTTTCACCAGTAGAAACCTACATTACTCCTGAGTGACATAGGAGATATTTGATTGTGATTAATATTTTTTTTCTAATGTCCAGTGAAGTGGGCACGGGTCAGCTAGTTAGTCATAACGTGAGTCAACGTTTCCTATTAATTTCTACACTTAACCATGAGAGCATTTTCAACCCGAATGTATACTCTCTTCTGATTCTAGTTAAATTCACTGTATTTTCTTCAATTAACTTCTTACATATGAACTGAAGACATGTTAAGCTATAAGCTCTTTTAAAAATATACAAGTTGAGAAATGAGAAATTAAAAGTAATATTCAAGATACGTAACAAAAAGTAAGAACAGATAAAAAAGCCATACAACCTGTACCTTGACGCATTTGTTCTAAATATTTACATGTTCCATGTTTAAACTTAAAAAGTAAACATTGTAGAGTGAGTTGTCTATGCTTTGAAAAAGTGGCGGGAAGCTGCGGCGGAAGATATTGTTTATGGAATGCGTCGATGACTGATTTAATATTTTTAGGGTTCCTCAGGCATATTGGCACATAACCCCTATACATACATTTAAATATTAACATTTCATCCCTGAAGCCCAAATCAAATTCAAATGTTTTTATTCAAAATACGTTTTTTTATATTTTTTATTGCAAGGTTTCAGCAGACAGAGAGACGGCCCACTTGATGGAAAGCGGTTTCCATCGCCTATGAAAAATTGCAACACCAAAGGTGCTTGCTACAAATGCGCTGCTGCTCTCTTAAGGGAGACTGGAACCTGGTCATTAATGCCGAAACATAACTCAAAGTTTTTATGGCGACATACTTTAGACCAGGGGTGTTAGCCATCTAGTCGGACAAATGCCACCCACCTGGCTGTGGGTTGTTTTGTTGCCTCTTACGACAGGCCGCCCAGCCGCAGGAAATTGTATTCTTTCTCCGTCCGTACACGGATAAAAAGTTCCACTGGAGCACACTATGAAAGTCATATACATATGTAAGAAAAATTTAAATCTACTTCCTATTCTACACCGCTTCGAAATGTGTTTTCGCTATTTAAAGAAGTAGAAGCTTCAAAAAACTTCCCAGCCTGGCTGAAAAAAAAATTTTTCATCATAATTATTTAGGTATATGTAAGTCGTAGTAGCGTAATGGCTAGCGCGCGCGTCCCTCTTTACAATTACAACGTGCTAATTACGGTGAAGAAAAACATCGTGTTGCAGCCTTACACATCGAGATAACAGCTGTGTCAAACCTGCCAAGCTGCCTTGGACAAGCGTGGCGGGCACACTGTTCCTCTCTACAATCGAAAGCTCGAGCCCAGCAGTCAGACATTTATGGGCTGATATATGCATATTTTAATCCTACTAATACACTGACGGACTCATAAACTGCATCAAAGTAATAGACGACTTTGAAATAAATATTTTAACCAAGTATGCAAACTTTCTATACAGATTTAAATTGAAACCTCTAGATTGGTTCGTGAACTTTAAAACAGCGTAGGGTCATATCCTTAAGTTTTAGTTTGTGTACTGGAAAGGACATAAGACTTTTTTTGAAGAAAAAACAGAAATTTAAGGAAAACTGGTTTAATTAAAAAATTAGTTTTAACATTAGACACAAACTTTATGCAAGGTTTATTTATGTTTTAATAAGGTGTATTACCTCCACGTGCCCTTATTACGGATTCTAGTCCGTTCCGCATAGATTTTCTTCTGAAAGTGCTGTTCTTAGTGCTGCCACTGTCGTGGACAAAGGGTTTCTCGCATATATATATAGTATGTCTCTTTTTAAATTGTCCCAAACATGCTCAATGGGATTAAGCGTGCTGGCCAATTCATTGTACGTATCCCAACCTCTTCGCAATATTGTCGAACTTGTGCAGCAGCGTGCGGCCGGGCGTTATCCTGCATTAATGTAAAATTTTCGCCTATGAATCCCATGTAAGGCACCACGTGATCTTCTAAGATCTCTGTTATGCAGCGATGTGCAGTCAAACCCCCTCTATTACCGTTTTGACGGACCATGTCTATGAACACAAGTTCTGTTCGCCCGTTCATCGATATGCCACCCCAGACCATACACGAACCGCCTCCAAAAGGAACACGCTCCTCAATGCAACTTTGAGCATATCGCTCCCCATGTCGACCATAGACTCTTCTGCGACCATCTGCACCATATAAACATGTCCTACACTCGTCCGTGAACAATACGGAGGTCCATTGCTCTTCTGTCCAATTCAGGTGATCACGCGCAAATCTTAAGCGAGCTTGTCTGTGAGCTACAGACAACTTTGGACCATTTGCTGGTCTAAAAGGGGTGATATCCGCTTCCTTTAACCTTCTTCTTATTGTTCGTGCACTCACGTTTACTCCACGCACTTCATTAAGCACTGTTTTGATGTTGACAGACGTGAGGAAACGATTTCGCAGGGAAGTTGTAACAATAAATCGGTCATCACGACCGGTGGTTGCTCGAGTCCTGCCTGTACCACGTCTCCTTCTGTAAGAACCTGTCTCCACAAACCGTCTGTATGTTCTAGAAACCGTAGACTGGTTTAAATTTAAATTTCTACCAATCGTTCGTTGATCCAAGCCCTCCCGCACCAATGCTGCAATTTGAGCCGCTTGTTCGGACGAAGTATCCATATTATGGTTCAAAAACTCTCTATGAGTTAAAAAACTAACCCAACAATTTTGCTGGTAACAATACTTCAATTGACAAAAGAATAAAAAATCAATGAGAATCAATTTAAAACTTTGCTATAAATAACACGCAAATCTGATACTACGAGTAAATTTTCTTTTCCCGGCTATATTCATTTGTTTTACTGCAGTTCTATTTTTAAATTTTCCTTTTTTTTGAGATTAAGAGCCAGTCTCTCCATATTTATATAATTTTATCTAAAAAGTTTGCATACTTATTAAAAAAAACATTTCAAAGTAATCCTGAACTTTGCAGTTGCATTTTGCATGCAGTTTATGAGTCCGTCAGTTTATTATAAACGCGAAAGTCTGTAAGAGTATGTGAAGCGTGGGAAGTCTTCAATAAAGCAACTTTCTGGCGAAATATTGCGTATATTTTAATAATTTACAATTTTCATAACAAAATCTTGGTTACGCGTACAAAGGTTCGTTTTTTGTTCCGCAACAGAATTCTAATATTGGCGGTCGGCCGTAGACTACGAGTGTTCCTCATAGACAAATGTTAATATTGTGCGTACGCACCGGCGCGAGCGTGACTTTCAACCCGGCTGGACCAGTGTGTACCTCTCCAGGCAAATCGTGCGCCGACAGTATGTTTGTTACTCTTTCACGCAAAAACTAGAGAATTAATTTTGGTGAAACTACAATAATATAGCTTACACATCAGAATAACACAGAATATTTTCTTAAGTTTTCGCGACTTGTACACATAATAAAACTACGTTTTAACGGTTTTAAGCGCGGTAATTTATTTTATTTAGGTTTGTCCGACGTTTCGGCCGCTTTTCAGTTGCCGTGGTCACGGAAGACAAAGATGACATTTGTCGAACGTGTATTGTCAAAGTTTTTATTCAGCCTACCGCCAACTTGTTCATTTTAATTATTTAGTTTTAATTTTGTTTATGGATATTATTTACTCTATGGGAGCCTAATCTAATTTACCACCGCTTCACAACATGTTGTGGCTTGAAGAGAAGAAGCGGCGCAAGAAACTCTTCAGCAAACATGCCTAGTTCTAAGTTTTTTATATAATATTAAAATGAGTGGAAGGAAAAAATAAAAGAAATTATCAGTCAAGTTGGTTTGTTTCGTTGCACGCAGAAAGAGCTCACAGTGTCTTGAGGTCTGGCAGTTAGTTTTTGCTGGGTTTGGGTCTTAATAGTTTTGATGATTGGATCCCAAACAGGTGGTACCTGCCAACCATCTTCTCTATTGAAATTTGGGTGTTTTTTGTCTTCCGTGACCACGGCAACTGAAAAGCGGCCGAAACGTCGGATAAACCTAAATAAAATAAATTACCGCGCTTAAAACCGTTAAAACGTAGTTTTATTAAGAATAACACAGGCTAAATTTATAAAGATCTATCATAATTATCACCATTTCCCATCACCACGCGGGTGTAACCGCGGGGCGCAGCAAATTATTTATATATTATCTTGACTTCTGCAATATCCTCTCCGCATCGGCATGCATGTGAATGCAGTTTCTATAAACCGATGTCGTTTATAACGTCCGCTGAGTATTGTAAGACCTCACATATATGTAGATTACTCGGCTATTATATGTAACCATTCTCACAGCAACAATGTGCTACCAACTGAATTAGTCATAATTTGAGTCAGTGAGCAATACGTGACATAACGGTACACTAACGGAAACTAGGACTTGCGATATTATGGCGTAATTATTATGTTTATGGGAAGTGTTATTACACGATATGAAGCACGATTAATAAATTATAATTAACAAATAGTAAAAAATACGACTTTGTTATAGTTTACACTTTTTAGTTTTTTTTTGCAGGATTCAATAGCGAAAGAGTAAAAATGCATTCTTTATATATAAAATAAATCTTTATCAATTTAACAATCTTTATTGATTTAATGAAACACACATATTCACATAATTAATAAACATTTCCTTGCACTGTAAAAGTATTGTTGCGAACCGATACTAACTAATCCTTTACAGGTGTTTTATTGTCCCTTTTTGAATTTGATCTATTGTTCGCGCTAATCCCATTGTACGCCTCCTGGTAAGACGTAATTAATCCTTCTTTCTTTTGTTTGCATTTCGTTGCGCATTCTTAGAAACCATTAAGTTTACAACTTTGGAATTCAAAATAGTGGGCGTGTTAGGAGGCTATTCCTAATTTATAAATATATAAGATCGAGCCCGGGAATGAGTTACTTGAGGTTCAACTGCAATCGGGGCGTACTTTCGAACGAATATCTTATAACGACGGAGTTTGCGCGATTTATATCATTACGATTTTCTACTCTATGATTTCGGCTTGTTGTTTTCGGTTGTATTAGTAAGAACGGTGAATTACATGTGTGAAATTCTAATAAACTGTGATAATTCCAACGGCATTTTAAATTCACCTCCCACAAATTCGTAACAGTACAATACTTACTCTGCTGCAATATCAAGACCTTAAGACCATGATATTGTCAAGTCTGTAAGTTTGGTTCTCAAAACTTGCGATATTATTTATATCGAGTTAGAGTAAGTTTCAAAGCTTCTTTAAGGTTCTTAAATATAATAATGACGCATTTGGACACGTCATTCTCATTAACGCAGGTGGAGTATGGGCATTAAAGGAAGTAATTATATCAATAAAATGACTGTTTTCAATTGTGTAACATTCAGTGTATTTACGAGAATAGGAAATGGTAGCTCTTTAAATTAATATAAACACATTAAAAGGGAAAGTATTACACCATTTAACGAATGACACAATATTCTGATTTGATATGTCACAAGTGACTTTTTGGCGGGAAGTTTAGAAACCACGTTTTACTAATCCAATCTGTTTCTAAACGTGTTTATAATGACTGGCTTAAAGGTCTAGTTACCAAACTATAAACCCAAATAAAGTTTATAATAATTGGCCCATGAAAATCAGCGCTGTATCGGGATTTAAAAAAAAATATATCGAAACAGCACAATGCTGAGTTGTCAACCTCGTTGACTAAAAAACTCGACGTACGACGACGTACGACTTTATTTGTTTATTTAATATTATACATGTTTTTGTGTAAAAATTGACAATTTGTGTTTTTTTTCTTTGTTTTTTTTTCTTTTATGTATAGCGTCGTATTTTTAGTCAATAAATCTTTTTCTTTCTTTCTTTCTTGCCCATAATGTTAAGTACAATTGATAAGATATGAATACTTCCGGCTACTTAGCCGGAACAAACCCTGATTCTCTACTAGACCTGATGCCGCCTCGCCAATCCTAGTGCTTTCAGATCGCTCACTGGATTTGTGTATGGAATTATGCAGGATTTCGGCCGGATTCGCGCGACCTGGTTATATACAAACACTACAACAGATGTCCGGGACACAGTTGGTACTTTTGGGAGCGATTTTAGGGCACAATGCAGTAGTTTTCCGACATTTTGGACTATTCATCGGCGAGCGTGGCGTCGCGATGATATTTCGGCAACTATTGAAAGATTCGGCTCGGCCAATGAGATGCATGTGTATGCAGCGCCCTCTGGTAAAAATCGCCAGAACGAAGGTGGAACAGGACATATTATCGGGAAAGGGATGTTTCCGAGAATGTGACGGGATGTGGTAACAACAATTTTTAATGTTTTCATGCAAACGAGGGAACTAGCTCATCATACAGACGACACATTCTGCTCATTGGGTTGAAGTAAGATGTATTATTTTTATAGACTCGCAAGGCAAAAGATGGTGGATTACGTCTTCTGTAATTTATACTTATTTATATTAAAGCAATTCAAAAGATAAGGTCCATTTATAATTCAAACTTCTCTGTTCATTTAACCAACGTTATTAAATTCTTAACAATTGGCTCTGATGATTCCCTGACCATATCGATGACTCAATTGAATTTCTGCAATAAAAACTGCATTACGCTGCAATCAGGTGACTCACTCCTTTGTTAAGGTGGCTTTATCATTTATGTACTGAGCTTATTATTAGCTTATGGATGCGCCATAGCTATAGTATTTATTAATTATATCATATCAATAATAGATATTCATGCACTGTATTCCTATTGTTATATTGGGTTGGCAACTAAGTCATTGTGGATTTCAAATCATTATAATACGTGAAGCAAAAACTTTGTAACCATTTTTACGAAAATTGCGCAGACGGAGGAGTATGAAATTTCGAACACTTATAGTTTATATAGAGGAGTGCAATGCTAATATATTTTTAAATTGTGCATAAAAAATACATTAAATAAAAAGCATTACACTACCATGTATTTGACACACACACGCATATATACTCTTTTGTTTATTGTTAAAGTCAAATTAACAGTGTAGCCTTGGCGAAATCTGTGATTATAGAAGTACTAGCTGTCCCGGCAGACGTCGTCCTGCCCGGTAAAAATAGGGGTTTGTCGCAGAGGGTTAATAATTTAGGGTTGTATGTATTTTTGTATGTTGTATCATAAAAAAAAGAAATTAAAAATTTTGTCTAAAAAATAAAAATAAAAATTTAGGGGGTGACTACCCCTAACATTTAGGGGGATGAAAAATAGATGTTGGCCGATTCTCATAGATACCGGATAAGCACAAAAAAATTCATCAAAATCGGTCAAGCCGTTTCGGAGGAGTATGGCAACGAAAACTGTGACACGAGAATTTTATATATTAGATATAGTCTTTGACAACAGAACCTTAATAATGTTCGAACTTATAATTTAAATTAATTATGATGGAATTTCGACCACGGGGCGACCACTCAAAAGAATAAAAGACTAAGTACTAAGGTGATCTCAATCGATAACGGCCTTGATATGGGTCTCATTGACTTTAACAGTTAACTGGACGGTCAGATCGTTAAGCGTTTTTATATAAAAAAATCAGAACCAAATCTGGCACACCTATTTTGACACTGCCTGTCTTAACGTTTTACTCCCATATATGGTACATAACTTCGTGTGCTTGCATTTTTTGGATAATACAATGAAATATCACAAAGAAAGAAAAGACTTTATTTGAAGAAAAATGGCGATGTAATTAAATTTTTATATATTATTGTAATATACATAGCGTATTTAGAGAGTTTTTTTGGATTTTATTTTTATTTAATTATTATTTTCCGAGTTTAAATAAATAGCTTCGATGACAACAAATCGGTCAGCAAAGGTAAGAGACACCATTTAAATCTATGTTCGAATTGTAGTTCCCGTTAAATTCCGTTTAAAAAAGGTAAAAAATGAGAGGTGTATGAACTTACCCCACTAACCCACTTGCCCACCTTGACTATATTATCTAATATCTTAATAAACATAGATTTTGGTTTGCAAGTTTTTTTGTTATTTAGTATCTTGTAAGCACGTGGGCGAGGTAAGTTATCTTTCCAGATTTAATAATATGTACAAAAATCGCTTTTCTTCATATATTCGGTATCGTATCCGGTTTTTCTATTAACCGGATGATTTGCGACAATCAATCCGGTTATTCGAGTCACCACTGTATATCAGTTATGTTTCCACTAAAACTAAATCTACAACATTGAAACTTCTTCGCAATATGTTATTACTGTTTTAAGGAGAATTGCCTGAAATCTCCTCAGCAACGTGCCTAGCCAAGAAATTATTGTTCATTTCATCTTATATTTCTCTTCTCTTTTTTTATTTATTTTTTATTGCAGAGGTTAACAGACAGACAGACGGCCCACCTGATGGAAAGCGGTTACCATCGCCTATAGACATTTGTAACACCAAAGGTGCTTGCTATAAATGCGCTGCTGCTCTCTTATTAGATTGGAATCTGGCCACTGATGAACATAACTCAAGGTTCTTTTACAGAATACTCTAGACCAGTGGTGGTAGCCATTCAATCGGGCAAATAGCCTACCACCTGGCTGTCGGTTGATTTGTCGCCTCTTACCATAGGCCGCCCAGCGGCAGGAAATCGTGTTCTTTCTCCGATCCTACACGGATAAAACTTTCTTTTTAAAATGAACGTGCTATTCCAAGAGTTATAAGTGTAGATATAAATTTAAAAGAAATTAGAAAATACCTAACTTATTTCAAGTGAATAACAATGTACGCGGTGACTTTAACGTAATGAGGCCGAGTGCTTGCACGTACTGGTTTCGCGTCTCCGTTGTCATACAGCACAAAGCGAACGATAAAATTGACGGGGTTCTTTAATGCTGCTGTTTGCTATTAACACAACTCTTTCATTTCCATCACATGTTACATATACACACATACTATCTTATCATATAATGATATGATAAGATAGTATCTTCACAAATCACACATGTCATTCACCTTGCATATGTCTTAACATCAAAATCCTAAAACTATCTCTAAAAACCTAATATAATAAAATCCTGTGAAATCGTAAAACATATAACTAGAATTGGAAAGCAAATTTCATCCAATAAAATACCAAATCAGTTGTCTTCTGTGATATTCGCAAAATATATGCCCAAAGTTTTGGAGCCAGAATCACAACAACAATTTAAATATAATAAATACTAATCGGCTGATATACGCCCACATTGTTTATGCCAAAGCTAAGCAATTTTTTTTGTCTTCTTAGTTTATTTAACATTATGCTTACAATTCATATTTATTCATAAAAACATCTTGAAGCACCATGTTTATAAAGAAAAGTGTATGCTGCTATGAAGCACACGTTTAATAGGAATGAATCATTTATTTATTAAATTTAATAAGATAATAAGAGCGGCCGTTCAAGCGTAGTTTTAATTACGTACACTAGTCGCAAAATTTAAGAAAATACTTTATATTATTGCCTGCAAAAACCTAAAAAGGTTACTGAACCATGAAAGTAATCAACACAGCCTATGAGCGTTTACAACACCACAAAGAAATGCGTGTTCTGGCAAAAATAAAATAGAAATATTTTCCTTTGTTATCGTCTTGTGTCGACTATGACAATGGAAACGCGTAGACACGTAAAATGTACGTTTTGTGACAAATTACCGGTTATAACTGAGCGAAATGTACACCGCTAATGACGACACGTCCATTTGCAATATTTTTAGGCGTTTTTACGTGTTTTTTTATATTTACTGTCGCCGGAATGCTGGTTTATTACTTTTTATTAGTCAGATAGGTTGGTTGCGGTCTATTTGGAGTTTACTAAGGTTCCTTGGTGACCCCGCTTGGTTATGCTTATGTAAGTAGGTTGGAACTTGTATTGACGTTTTGGCTATAAGAAATTGAACAAACGTATTCTTTATACTTAAAGAAAAATAATTAGAACTTGAAATGTTATTTTGACAACATTTTACTATTAAAATTGAAGAGCCTTATAATGAAAATTATTAAAAAAATCTCTTTATTGCTGGGAATGTCATGTAAATACAATTTATTTCTAAATATGTATAGTTTTATCTATTTATTTAGAGTTTTTTCGAATTTTATTTTGATTTACAAATTATGCCTTTTGTTTAAACGATATACATATGTGTAGAATTATAGCTTATAGATACAGTTGACTACAATTATTATAATAAACATTTTTTGATCGTCTATTTAGGAAGCTTTAATCTAATAAATACTCTTTAAGACTCTTTCGTTATTACTTATAATTAATTTAATTTATTAAACTATTTCACACACTTCTTTGTCATTTGAAAAAAAATGGATTGTGTTAAGAGTTACAGAGTCACAGTCTCATAGAAATAAACACTAAGGCAGCTTGTGTTTGTCCACAATGAAGACAAACACCCGTAAATATCGTAATAATACGCTGAATGGCGATTTCTCAATGTCGTGTGAAATGTAACAATGGACACGTACGCTTTTGTGTATTGAAAAATAAACAATTCCGTAGAGAAATTGTTACACTAACTTGTGTCTCCAAGGTTAGGTCATGTTAATAAAAAAAACACTTTTTTAGGGTTCCATAGCAATTTTGACAAAAACGGAAATCTCATAAATCGCCATGTGGTTCACAGTAATTTTTCTCAACAACTATTACAGCTATATTGCTGGTATTTTCAGAGTGAATGAACAATTTAATACAAGCTGATGTCCGCGGCTTCGTAAGCGTGGTACAGTTTTTTAATTTTCCCATAGGAACTCTTCAATTTTTTGAGATCAAAAGTATCCTATATGTTGTCAAGGGATATAAGCTACCACTGTGTAAAATTTCACTTAAATCGGTACAGTCGTTTCGGAGATAAGCCTGTACAAACAGAGAAACAAAAACTTTAAATAAATAATTCTATTTCACTTCTTACATCCCCCTGACTCGGTTTTAGTATTTTTTTCGCTGTACAGAAGTTTGACCTCTACAGCTTTATTATACGTAGGTATAGATTATTCCATTATACAGTAGTTATAATGAAAAAAAATGAGTGTGTGTGCTACTGGAACACGTATAAAAATTTGCCATCTCTCTTCGGTGTAGACGCTCGTGCTCTTGATTTTGAATTACCAAGATTCTGACTTGGTTACAATGGGACTACCTCAGAAGTGTACTTTTTCGAATAAACAAAAATTTGAAAATCGTTACACGATTGACGGAGGAATCGCGTAACAGACATAAAAAAGTAGAAGCCGAATTGAGAACTTCCTCCTTTTGGAAGTCGGCTAAAAATCAACTACATTCTTACTGTTACGCTCTGTTTTCGTTCTCAATTAAACGTCGCCCAAATATGCAATTGTAATAAATTTATTTACTCGGTTAACGTAAATGCGGGTATTACGTGAAATTAAATTGACCGCGAAGAGGTCAAACTTGTTACTGAAATCAGATTATCTAACGTTGTTCTAAATATGACCTAACTGTAGGTTATTGTTCTGTTACTGAGAATAAATAATTTGGCCTTTATTATATTACAGACCTCTCTGAGGCTGATCCCAGACATACATTTTTATCCGTGCAAGAACGGAGAAAGAATTCAATTTCCTTCGTTGGAGCGGCCTATCGTAAGAGGCGACAAAACAACCTACAGCCAGGTGGTAGGGTATTTGCCCGACTGGATGGCTACCATACCTTGTTCAGAGTATGCCGCCATAACAACCTTGAGTTTCGGTCTCCCTAGAGAGTAGCAGCGCATTTGTAGCACTTTTAGCGCTGTTTAGCTTTAAAGCGGTTACCCAACGCCTATGGAGATTTTTAACATTAGTGTTAAAAATCTCCATAGGCGTTGGTAACCGCTTTCCATCAGGTGGGCCGTCTACTATATGCTGAACTCATGCAATAAAAAAAATCCTAACACCATAGTAAACAGCAGAAAATTTGATTACGAAATTTAGCATATCAGGAATCGAACCCAGAACCTCTGCGTTCCAGTGAGCTAAGCCAGCAAACACTTTGCCTATCAACTACCGAATCTAGGAAGTAATGTAAAATAATTGAATCCCCTACCCCATAATTCCCATCATGCTAACAGTTAACAGTATCCCGGTTCACTGAACAAAGTCCCAAGTTCCATTCCGGTTGACAAACGAGTTGAAATTGGCTCAATTCTGCGGCTGGTGTGTACAAATTTACAACGGCGTTCACGCTGTGGGGAGGCGAGTTTTCATCAGAGCGCTATTGTAAGGAAAGTAGAGATGGGAGCGATTGATATCGATAAAACTGCAATCAAATAAATTGCGAAACTATAATAAGACTGTAGTTATTTTGGCAATAACAAAAGGCTTGGAAAAACTTACTTTTTATTATTACACGTACAGGTTCGCGTTTGACCATTATTTCGCTCGATTTGAGCGGAGATATGGTCCAAGATCGAGCACGCTTACCTAGAAGGTGCCTATTCACACGAGGCTTGAAGACACCCAGGTTGTAGGTTTCGAGAAAAACAGACTCCGGCAGTGTGTTCCACTCCTTTGCGGTGCATATAATGAAAGGGGACTCAAAGCGCTTTGTCCAAATAGGAGGTATGTCCACCATATAGCGGTGCCGCAAGCCAGTGCGTCTGGTTGTCCGATGATGGAAGGGAGACGGCGGGATAAGATTGAGAAGCTCTGATGCACACTTCACACGTGCATTCAGTGTTTCCGATTGTGTTTGTTTATAGTCATCTTTTTCAACTTAATAGTTGTGTGGAGAAGGCACTGTAGACATGTGGCATTAACGCTAAACGAATAGTATAAAAAATGTATGCGAATGTCATATTGTTTAATTATGTCATGCCTATACATTTTCCTAGCCTGATCACTTTGATTCGTATTTGTGTAACGCGTCAATTCATCTCCACTCACAATCAGTTTATTCCAACGACCAAGTCGGATTTGAAACCATCGACTAACGATTGAAAACAATCGATTGTCATCGAGGTGAATGAATAATTGACTTGAATATACGTTGCGCATCCCACAGGACTGGTTCCTAGTTGATCTCTGGTCTCTGGCAGCCGCCGTCGACAGTTCCTGTGCCAACTGTGCATAAAGCAATTCAACTTATGAGAGAGATCACAATAAGAAATCCTTGTTTATTGCGTAACAAATAATAAGAGCACTTGAAATGTTTAATCAATAGGGTGGGTCAAAAAAATCAACTATTTTTTTTTTTACAATTAATACGGAAAAATGGGTTACTAGGCACCTTAAAAAAAGTCTCACCAAATATGAACTCTTAATTTTAATAGGAAGATCTTCCGCGTCGCAGTTTTTCATTTTTTTCTCAGTCCAATAGAAAAAAATTCATTCCTCATCATTAATTGGTCGTACAGAAAATTTTTTTCTAAGAATTTTGTAGGAAATTTAATGCTCTACAAAAAAGGTATCTTATGTTTTTTCCGTAAACCTCACCATTTCACTAATATTGAAGATTTAAGATTGATTATTTTAAGTCAAATGTCACTTTTGTTTATGAATTTTATAACTCGACAAGAAATGGCTATTATTGAATAGGCAATAGAAATTTTTGTAGCAAATTAACTGCTCTATAAAAATGGTATCTTATGTTTTGGCGATTAAATTAAGCGTTCAAAAGATATTCATCATCAAACTTTCATGTATACCGATTTTAAGAGTTTTTGATTAAATAATCGAAAAATTTCAATTTAATCTATCAGTTTTGAGAAAATTTCATTTTTTGTCTTTAATGTAAGTATTATTTGAATTTTGTTTTCAAAATTTTTATTCAATAATTCCAAACTTTTCATTTTTCATCATTAGAAATCACGATCATGTTGTTTTTTTATAACGTCTTCAAAACGTCTTAAAAAATTTTTCCACTACAGCTGTATATTGTCCTTGGGAAAATTTCTTCTGTAGAGAATTTTTGTTTTGTATTCTATTTACTCTGTTTCCCTTGTGAACTAGCGCCACCTACATTTTTCTTTATAGTTATATTGTTTTTATTTGTTTAACTGATAGATTAAATTGAAATTTTTTGAATATTTAATCAAAAACTCTTAAAATCGGTATACATGAAAGTTTGATGATGAATATCTTTTGAACGCTTAATTTAATCGCCAAAACATAAGATACCATTTTTATAGAGCAGTTAATTTGCTACAAAAATTTCTATTGCCTATTCAATAATAGCCATTTCTTGTCGAGTTATAAAATTCATAAACAAAAGTGACATTTGACTTAAAATAATCAATCTTAAATCTTCAATATTAGTGAAATGGTGAGGTTTACGGAAAAAACATAAGATACCTTTTTTGTAGAGCATTAAATTTCCTACAAAATTCTTAGAAAAAATTTTTCTGTACGACCAATTAATGATGAGGAATGAATTTTTTTCTATTGGACTGAGAAAAAAATGAAAAACTGCGACGCGGAAGATCTTCCTATTAAAATTAAGAGTTCATATTTGGTGAGACTTTTTTTAAGGTGCCTAGTAACCCATTTTTCCGTATTAATTGTAAAAAAAAAAATAGTTGATTTTTTTGACCCACCCTATTAATCAATTAATAGGTGATGAGAAAACTAGATCTATCTTGAACAACGAATGAGTATAACGATCCAGCGAGACATCATAGTCAGGCTTTTAGGCACCGTACCTATGAAAACGGTGCCCTAGATTCAGAACTCTACTAAATTAAGTATATAGTGTCTTAAGAAACTACAGATAAAATACACGATAATTAATTTTATTATTATTATTTTTTTTCTAATTATATCATCGTTTTTTAATTTATAAAAATTGAATTACAAACTATACTATCAACTATATAAAAACTAAAACTAAATAAATTTTTTATTAATTAGGTTTAGTTAACTTTAACCTTGAGGTTAAGTCTTATATTATAATTTGATGCTTAACATCGATAAATTCCGTTTTAAAAATCCGCCGTCCTTATCAAATTATGAATGTTTGAAACTTGATTCAGAAATTTCGCCTGTTTGACTGTACTGTTGGAACTTAGTTATTTAGGTTTCATAATTACTATCACTTTTGTTATAACAGTATTTAACCAGGGTTTCAATGAGTCTTACATACATACATACATACATACATAACTTCACGCCAGGTCCCTTGCGGGGTAGGCACGAACAACAGAGCGCCATTTAGGCTTATTCTTACACACCTCACTTGCTTCTTTGACATTCATAGTTCTTGTCATGCACGCTCGTCTGTTCTTAAGGCTCCTGACATCACCTTCTGCTAGTACACGATCAATTTGATCATGGAAGGTGTGTCGTGGCCTTCCGCGACTTCTGCATCCATCCACTTTTGCATTGTATATCTGTTTAGTCATTCTTTCATCATACATTCTTTCCACATGCCCAAACCACCGGAGCATTCCTTTCCTTACCTTCACCCCGACACTCTCTTTCAGACCAACTCTCTTTCTTACTTCGGTATTACGAACGCGGTCCGCGAGCGTCACTCCGCAGATTTTGCGCAGTGCTCGCATCTCGACCGCGTTTACTCTACTTTCGTGCTCTCTATTCCATACCCAACTCTCGCTTCCATACGTGAGCGTAGGTACCAGCACCGCGTTGTGTATGGCAAGCTGGGCCTTCTGGCTGAGGTTCTTAGCGCCTAGAAGTTTACCTAACGCTCCATTCACACTATTCCCCAAATTCACTCTTCTTTCTATATCAGCGGTGTACCTTCCATCCCTGCTAAAAGCACATCCGAGATATACAAACTCATTCACTTGTTCCAGCATAACATCATCGACCATTATCCTTGCATTCGTTCTGGTTGTTTCTCTTTCAAACACCATCACCTTTGTTTTCTTCGCATTCAAACGTAAGCCTCTCGCCTGACAGTCATCTTTCATCATTGTGACTAGTGTTTGCAGTTCTGATGGCGATTCGGCTAAAAGCACGGCATCATCCGCATAAAGCAAGCTGCTAACAACTAGATCACCCATCCGCACCCCAACATCCATCAATCTTAATCTCTGGAGACAATTGTCCAGATATAGGACAAACAGCAAAGCCGACAGCACGCAGCCCTGCCGGACGCCAATATTGACGTCAAACCAGGGCGACAGGCTGCCGTCCACCCGCACGCATGCCATACAGTCCTCGTAAGTGGACTGTACAGCACGCAGCAAATGGCCCTCAATCCCATATCCGGGCAATATGTCCCAGAGGTCCTTCCGCACAACCCTGTCAAATGCTTTCTCTAGATCCACAAAACCGCAGAAAACCTTCCGGCCCGTAGCCAGCTGCTTCTCCACGATATTGCGGAGCGAGAAAACTTGATCCATACATCCCCTTCCATTTCTGAAGCCTCCTTGTGCATCCCACAGTAATCCATCGGATACCACTCTCATTCTCCTTTCAACAATTTTCGCATACACTTTAGATGCTGTGCTGATCAATGAGTCTTACTTTTATTAAAAACTGATTTTAGCGGTTTTAAGAGGGATGTTAAATAGATTTTACGGGTTCCGTAGTCATTCAGTGGTCATCAAATACTCGCAAAGGTAAGGCAGTACTTCACGTCGGAACAACTGCTGAACTTATACCAAACACAAGTTCGGTCCTGCAGGGAGTACTGTTCTCATCATTGGGACGGCTCAGCCAAATATCAGTTGGAGACGTTGGAATCAATTGAGAAAAGGAGGAAGCTGGTCGGCATTGACCGTCTATTTTAAGCTCGACTTCAGAGTCTAGAGCATAGACGCAAGGTCGCGGGGTTAACTGTCTTCTATCGGATACATTTCGGCGAGTATTCCTTAGAATTGCAAGAGCTGATTCCTCCATCCCCATTTTACTATCAGACAACCAGACGCACCGGTTGGCGCCACCGTTACATGATGGAAACTCCACCAGTCAGAACTAAGCATTTCGCTTCATATTTCTGGTGCGCACTGCCGAAGAGTGGAATCATTTGCAAATACAATCTTGAAGTCTTCGGTAAGCGTGCTCCCCCCTCCTAGACTGCTTCATCAACATCAGGTGAGACAGTGGTCAAACATAAACCTAGACCATCCATAATATAAATATGCCCTTGTCCTGGCATAATGCTGAGTTCCAGCCTCATTAGTGTAAATTTTAATGTAACGAGTGCGGGACTCGAATCAAAATGCCGTTGGATTTACTATAGAATTTATTAGAACTATACAAACACGTATAACATAGGTACATATATAACTGGACGCAACCAGTACAAACGTGATGCACGATTCAATAACACACGCAAAGTCCGTCATTATAGCTTATCGAATGTACCGACGTCTTACTTTGATCGTGGTTCTCGCCAGACTGCCTCTCCCAGTTCGGGCATCGTTTTATACTAAACTATACAATATAACAATCGACCGCGTGGACTGAAGTTTCCGAGAAACAAGTACAATAACAATATAATGTTTTTCTTTATTACAAATTTTAAACACAATGTAAACAAAAGAAGTCCAAATGCGGAAAAAGTTAATAAACCAGGTGAGGTACTTACATTTTTTGTGTATTTTGTGTGTTTTGTTAACTGCAATTGTATATGTTTTAATTAAATGTACAACGTCTTACTACGCGTATTCTGTTTTCTGTGTGTATCGTTCATTAACGACGATAAATCTGTTCTTTCTTACATAAATAATTCTTAAAAATGAATGCTTCTCTAGTTTACCCACGAAGCCTGATGGCGTATATTTCAAAAGTTACAATTGTACCTCAAAAAGGTAATTGCGTACGTGTTATAGAACATAACACAATAAATCTCGGGGAGTTTCGTTTAGTACATAAAAAGAGAAACATACATTTTCTCGCCTGTCAGCCGTTTTTCTTTGTCTCGCGCTGACATTGAGCTAAGAAAAAATACATTTTCCTGTTTAAACGTTTTGGTAATACACGTTTAGAAATAGACAAACAACATTTTAACATGATAAACTAATATAATAAAGCTAAGGGCCGCTTGCATAATGTTGCTTAAATTTATTTAAGAAACACAACGTATTTAACACCCTAAATACAATTAGCGTCATGCACAACGCCAAAATTTGCCGCTAAATATGTTTATAATAATAATAATAATAATTTTATTTGTCAGACTTGCGTCCAAAATTTCTGTTAGTTACACAAGAGACTTAAAAAACTAATTGTTAGTAAAATAAAAACAAGTAAAAGTAACAAACACACTTATTTGGCGGTTCAGTTTGACGGCAGCACATGCAATTTAACTCTGTGTTTGCAATAAGGGCCATCAACCCGCTCCGCCACAGTCCGGAGTATGCTGTTGGAGCTGGCGCGTACCCGGCGCCACAGGGATGCGACCCGCTTACGCATTGTAGCATAAAAATCATCTATGCGTTCTTCCGCAAACATCCCTGAGGCACTACAGTAGCGCGGCAGCCCCATCAACATCCTAAACGCGTTATTATATTGGACGCGCAGAACGCTGTATGCTCTCTGAGTACAGCTAACCCACAAGCTGCAAGTGTAAAAAGTCTGGCAGTATGCACCAAACAAGGTTCTTTTGACGCCCTTTGTACACCTTCCAAACCTGCGGATCAGCATGTTACTCCGAATCGCCGTTTAAAAAACTGTCAATACGTTTTGTGTAAAACGTATTTAAGCAGTTTAATATGGTTAACTAATTTTATTCATAGGCGATCGTTATGCAAGCGGGCCTTAGAAATAAACCTTCCTACTACTTAACCTAAAAAATAAATAATTAAGTTTTATTTATTTTTCATGTAGATATTAGACTAGAACTATAATAACAGCCGACAAACGTCCCACTTTTGGGCTTGGGCCTCCCACTATAGGGCAACGGACAGCATACCCGCCACGCTTGTGCAAGTCGGCTTGGCAGGTTTGACACATCGTTATCTCGATGTGCAGGTTGCATCGCGATGTTTTACTTCACCGTTGTTAGCACGTGGTAATTATAACATTATGCACATTAGGTCAGAGAACTGCCTAAGTGGTGCATGCGTTCCGGCCAGGATCGAACCGGCGCTCTTTGAGTTGGGGACGCGTGCGCTAGCCGTTACGCTACCAAGACAATTACTATATTACAGAATTAGCAGTTAACAAAGTAATCCATATAAACATAATTTTAATTCGTTGACTGTTTTTTGAATGTCGCCCTAATTAGACGAATCAACAAAATTCAATTTGGTTGAAGAGTACAGAATCCCGAGTCTGTAAATGAAAATGGCAATTGAATCAAATTGGAATTGTCAATTTTGACAGCCTTGGTAGTCAGTAAAGTATCTCGGCTCAATATTGAATCAATGTTCATGTCATTCAGAAAAGAGATGCCTTTTGTGAATGTCAATTTTAGAGACTATATTGGACCATCTGCCCGTCGAATGGATGTTGAGTCGCACTAACATGGTTTTTCTTTCATGAAAGTTGTAGACTCAGGGCACTGAAGGGGTACAACAGTATTCAATGGTATCCGCTATCTGTGCAGGAACGGAGAAAGAATACAATTTCCAGCGGGCGGGTGGCCGGTCGTAAGTGGGGACAAAATAACCCACAGCCAGGTGGTAGGGTATTTGCCCGGCTGGATGGCCACCACCCCTGGTCTAGAGTATGTCGCCATAACAACCTTGAGTTGTGTTCGGGCATTAGTGACCAGGTTTTAGTCTCCCTTAAGAGAGCAGCGCATTTGTAGCACCTTTGGTGTTGTAAATGTCTATATGCGATGGCAACCGTTTTTCATAAAGTGGACCGTCTGCCTGTCTGTTGCACTCCTTTAATAAAATAAAAAATAATCGAATTATTTTTTAACCAAATTGATTTAATTTGGTTGAATTGTGTAATTCAGGAGAAGAACCGATTCATTGACCTTTAACGTCACAATAAAGGGGAAATCAAATCTCCCATAATGCCGACCATTGTCTATTCGATATGGTCTCAAACAATCCACCATTGTTGGGATGCATCTGTTGCAATGCCAAGAACAGTATTCAGGGTTTCAGTTTTTATAGGTGAAAATAGTAAGTACCATACTATGCCACCAGGTAACATTTCCAAAAGGGTATTTTCGTTCGATAGCGATGCTAGTGATCGCTTATTACAATTTTCGTCTGAAAAAAAAAACTACTTCCAACCTCGTAGAGCCAGGCATGCTGGATCTTAATTACAGCTCTTAGAGGCCCGGTACGATTGCTGTGATACCACGCTCGCACAAAAATAGCAATGTGAAACGGCTGGTCTTGACTTAATCGTATTCCGTACGTTAAGCGAGAGCTCTGATGGCCCTTTTACCCCTATCCCATCTTTCTCATCCCACTGCCCTTAACATTTCCCTATGCTATCCCTCCTATGTCGTCCTTACTATCTCATCCTACCTATCCCATTTAGCCCATCCATCTATTCATCTTCCCTATACCATCTTCACTATCCCACCTCCCTATAACATTCCCCTATCTTATCTCTAGCCCATCCCTCCTATGTTATCCTCTCTATCCCATCTTCCGTATCCTACCCACTTATAACATTCCCCTACCCTAACCAATCCCTCCTATGTTGTCCTTCTTATGTCATCTTCTCTATCCTATCCTCTTATAATGTTCCCCTCTAACCCACCCCTCTTGTTATCCTCGCTATCCCATCTCTCCTATGTTATCTTCTCTTCTCCATCCTAAAGGCTATCAACGCATCAGCTTTGTCCCTAGTATTCCAAAAATCTATAGGCGACACTACTTCTCAATAGTTGGGTGCCAGCTTCACAATAAATATCAATGAACAAGAACTGGCTTCGAAAGAGCTCAACGGATTTTCATAAAAATGTAAGGGATTTTTTTTTTTAATTTTCATGCATAATTCTATTACAAAATCTTGCAGGGTTCACAAGATATTAATATAAAGCCCAAGTGCTCCGCGAACAAAGTCGCGTGGGCAGCTAGTTCTTTAATAAACTAACTGACTTTAATATAAATCCCTTTTAATAATAAAGGCTGTTACCCTTTGTACATAAGGCGTCTACCAGCGCTTACATAGAAAAGTGTGGGCGGATAGTAATACACACTGTTTAAAAGTTTAAAAAGCAAAAGAGCTTACATACCTAAGAATAATACCATGTACTAGTGGTCCTCGTGGTCGAAATTCGACCAAAATTATTAATGTCAAAACTATACTTCTATAATACACTGGTAATTTGACTTGAACAATAAACTAAAGAGTATATATATACGTGTGTTTCTCAAACACATGGTAGTGTGTGTAATGTTTTTTTTTATTGATTCCACGCGGACGAAGTTGCGGGCGGAAGCTAGTAATCAATAAGTGTGCGAAATTTCATACTCCGTCCGCAATTTTCGTTAAAAGAGGTACAAAGTTTTTGCTTCACGTATTAACATTAAGATACTTAGATTTTTAATTACCTGGACTAAAATGACAGCAGTGATCGACCTTGTTTTATTCATAAACGAATTTTGTCACATGAATCAACACTTACCACTGTGACTTGAATCCTACAGAATCTTATAAAAATTCTACAGGGTTTTAATTCACAGTGGTGGGTTACTACAAGCTTACGACATAGAAAAGGTCGATTGCAGCTGTAATTTTGGTGCAGTTATTAACAAATCAAAGTATAGAGTTGTGGCACAGCTAAATGACGGCAAATTCAAAATATGTTCAACTGGAAACATTAAATATAACATGACAATAGCCCAAGCAATAAATAGGGAAAATAATTCTTGTGGAAGCCAATTTTTTGCTGCAGTTTTCTAGTTATTCATAAAAAACTGACCAAAAGAGACCTTTGCAGTCCTTCCTCCATTAGCTCTCCCTCACCTCTCAGTACTTTTTAATGTATTGTTTAGGACACCTTCGTCTACAACCGTGCCAAAATTTAAATAAGTTCAAATAGGGGAAATGATTCGTATGACAGCCATGAATAGAACTTTTGGGTTACTTACTGTAGTCTGGTTGTCTGGAATTGGCCCCAAGTGGTCCGTTGCTTATTACCCATAACACACACGTAACTCGCTTAGCTTGAAGATATACAACGTATTATCCCCGCAAATTGCTAATGCGCTCCAACCTTGTCAAATTAACATTCACGTGACGTCATCAGGAACTCGATATGTACGCGTACTCGCCGGCCAGTGATGCTAACGGTACTGAGTGTTCGGCTACGGTTACGTCACCAAAATGGCGGCCAGGCGCATTACCAATTCGCGGGGTTAATATGTGTCCACCGATTATTTATATAATTAATTTTAAAACTGTGCGTTATTTCACCATAACTAATACATCTTCATTGATCTTTTCTTTTTAACTTATTGTATCCACGCGTCATCATATTACATTTCAACACATTTACATTCAAACACTTCCAACCTTTCACGATCCTTTGGTGTCGTGGTATTTAATGTAGGTAGTTGTATTATGATACCAAATCCAACGATGTTCGTGCGTTTATTCGGCAGTGTGTCTCGTTATTTACATGAGCTTTGCGGCGTAATGCAATCTTCTTTGTAACGTAACCTCGACACCCACTATAAAACTTCAAACACGATCCCTGAAAAATGTAAGATGTTTTTATTTTTAGATGATTTCAAGTTCATATACGAGCACGTTTGTCTCATATAGAAGTAGACAGAACGAATCAACCAATGCTAGATGTAAACAACAACAATAATCTAAATTTTTATACGATTTTTTGTTTTTTGCAATTTAAGCATATCTTATACAAATCTATATATAAATCTCCTGTCACGATGTTTGTCCGCGATGGACTCCTAAACTACTCAACCGATTTTAACCAAATTTGCACACCGTGTGCAGTTTGATCCAAGTTGAAAGATAGGATAGTTTTTATACCGTTGGAACCGGTAGGTGGCGCTGAGATCGGGTTCTAGAATCCTCTTAACAACGGGGAGCGATTTTGTTTTTGTGTGTTTGAGTGGGTCCCCGGATGGTTTAAATCCACAATTGGAACCGGTAGGTGGCGCTGGGATCGGGTCATATTTTTCAGAGCAGGACAACGTCTGCTGGGGCCGCTAGTACTAATATATAAAGCTGAAGAGTTTGTTTGATTGAACGCGCAAATCTCAGTAACTGCTGGTCTGATTTGTAAAATTATATCAGTGTTAGATAATGCATTTATAAAGGAGGAGGTTATAAGCCATATATCATCACGCTAAGACCAATAGGAGCGGAGCACCAATGAAGAATATTTCAAAATCGGGGGCTTTTGGAAACAAATTCCACGCTGACGACGTCGCGGGCACAGCTAGTCTTAAATAAAACTACATTATACCGAAATTAAACAAAACTATCAATAAAATTATACCTATTATAGCAAATTTTTAAATGAAATAATGACGTAATCACAGTCGGCGGGAGGCGTTCCCAAAAACGAAAATATCTTGATATATGAAAATTCTACCCATGCCGTGTCTATACATTGAAGCTATTAAAACAAAACAACAGTAATAAATAACGGAGAAGCTGTGAATTTTTTTTTAGATTTCTTGTTTGTTTGTCGGTTTGTCGATCGAGAGCAATTTCTTAGACTTAAAATCTGCGCTAGTATGAATCCCGAGAATGCAGTGGAAAGTTTTTCTGGGAATGATTTAGAATGATCAAATTAAAAGAAAACGAATTCGATAGAATATTTAATGATGCTTGATGATATTTTTTATCTCGGGAAACCCGCGGGAATATTCTCAGGAGCGGTTTGTAGTTGTTTTCACTAGGATAGAATAGGATATAATCTTTTTTAAATGCTGCGATACTTTGTGTCCCGGGAATCCTGCAGGAATTTCAAGTCAACCATGAACGAAGTCGCCGGTATGTCCTTGTATATGTATATTTTCACACTTTTCAGATAGGTCTTATATTTATAGTTCTGTCAAAAGCTTCTCGCAGAGCGTAACAAATAGAATCGCTATAGTATATTAATATAACTTGCAAAGATGCTTTGGTCTGGAGATCATTGACTTTTAGTACGACGACCTTGCGTTGCAGACGGTCCTACATTAGGTACTCTTGCTTTATGTAGTTAGCTTTTATGTATATAATTGAATTGCTTGCTCAACGAACGTATAAAATATTATTTTCGTAGTCTAACGGGGGTGGTTTTATGGTTTTTTTTTTCATTATTCTACCGAAACAGTCACTGTGACGAAATAATGTTAATCTAACTAATTGAAACTAAATGAAATCTTGTTTTTCGGGCTATATTTTGGCAAATGATAATAATGTTACGAGTTGCAAAACTCGAATTAAAATACCGTTGGAATTATTATAGAGTTTATAGAACTATACAAACACGTATAACACAGGTACAAATATAACCGAACACAACAATGCAGAAGGTCGTAATTCAATAAAACGCGCAAAGTCCGTCACTATCATATTCCCGCATGTACATACGTCTTGCCTGGATCATGGTTCTCGCTCGAAGGTCCCATCTCACCATAGGCCGTCGTTTTATATACTTCACAAATACAAATGTGCTCGTATCGTAGTCGACATAATCTGTAACACCTGGCTAATTCGGCCGCAAGCGGTCATAAACGAGTGTAATAAAACAATGGGCTTTTCTCTAGAAACGTATGCTAATAAATAAGTTAACAAAAGAAGACGGCCATAAAATAATTACAATTAGTTCAAATCCCGACAGGTAATAAAACGCCTTTTTATAGATATGCAGTTAGAATTTGTTTTTTTTCGGAACCCAAGTTGTAACAATAATATACAGGTATTTTTTTTAAGTTTGACCCCAAATTTGAAAAATTCACTTACAGCGTCTACAGCGTCAACAGTTTCTGATCACTGCTGCAAATTGAACCCGTAAAAGATACTTTACGCCATTGAAAAGGTATTATAAAGCTGAAAGTAACGACACCTAGCGCTTGTAAAACGCTTTTACGTGCTGTAACGCGCTAAAAGCTTCGTCACAAGTGTTATGAAACTTAGGAGTGTCTGTCTGTCCATTAGAGGGAAGCATCTCTGTATACAGAGCGACTTGATTTTAAAACCTGTACACACGACTAACTTCGGTTAGTTTAAGTTAGTTTAAGATTAATTCGATTTATAACATACACATATACATATATAGGGAAGAAAATACTGTTGAAAATGTTTGTATAGGAATTTATTTTAAAACTACTATATTTAAGACGAGAAACGTAAACTGTAATTATAGGCCTTGTATATTTAAGAAACAGATATAGATATAATATGTTATAAGAAAATGTATAAGCACTAGGATAAGAAAATATGATAACAAAGAAAGAATAAAAAGAAAAACAAAAGAATAAAAAGACCACCTGACACATTACGGAGTATGGCAAAAAAAAGAAAACTAGGATATGGCCAAGAAATTCCCGCGGGGTTTCCGGTACATTAGCATTTAAAAAATAATGTAAGTTACCATTTTAGTGAAAACTGTGTCGGAATATTCAAATTTTTATGCACCGGAACAACTTCAAAACGCTCCCGGCAAAATTCTCGCGAGATACCTGGGATAAAAATAACACGCATTTTATTACTTAAATTTGCTATAAATCAGTGAAACACATTAGATATCGATTTTTTATGTGGCCACTTTAAATTATTCCCGGAAAATTTTCCCGCGGGATTCCCACAGTAAAAAGTAGCGCTTTGCTGTCGCTCAGCGAAAACGCAATCGGCCTGATAGTTTTACGTGAATCCCAAACAAGCAGACAAGAAATCTTAAGTCAAAATAATTTATTTTGTGTTAGTTTTGAACATTATGCCCTTAATTGCATAAAAAAATAGCATCGTGTTCTCCATCATTTATATAGTCTATTCCAGTTGTTTTTTAAGGTTTTTTTAGGACTACGATACGATTAAGACGTGTGTAGTTCTTTCGATTAGCGACATAGTGACGGTCTTTGCACGTGTTGCATTGCACTGAATCGTGCAGTGTGAACTGGTTGCATCCAGTTTTATTTTGTACCTGTTTTATACGTGTCTCTAATAAACTCTATAGTAATTCCTACGCCATTTATTTTAATTCGAGTCCTGCATTTCATAAAAATATTATAGCAAATACTAGAGAATTTCCCCTGAGACCCTAACGAGCACACTAGAAAAAAAACATCAAAACCGGTCAAACCGTTTATAAGGAGTTCATTGACATACATACATACACAAGAATTATATATATAAAGTTATCGTATATTAACTTTAAATAAATAAAAGTTTGTAAAAATACTGTGCATATATTATAAAATCGTAGACCATTCATTTTTAATCCGCATTTACAATTATGTAGATGACGAT
The DNA here is from genome assembly GCA_012273795.1 of Dendrolimus punctatus. NCBI lineage: Eukaryota > Metazoa > Arthropoda > Insecta > Lepidoptera > Lasiocampidae > Dendrolimus > Dendrolimus punctatus. The sequence continues at coordinate 25,657,394 of CM022527.1, forward strand.
ATATGATGAATATATGTTGATATAATAAATAATAGACGGGTGCATTCATATTAAATAACTAGCTACTAACTAGACTTCGTCCGCGTGGGATTTCATTTAATTTGCCTTCCGGTGCGGCGACGGCGTGCGCGTGGGCCTTTCAATTATTTTTTCTGAAATCAAAGAAGCCTAAGTTACTTCTTATAATATCAACTATCTGCCAGTGAAAGTCCCGTCAAAATCGGTCTACCCATTTAAGAGATTAGCTGGAACAAACAGACAAACAAAAAATTTTTTTTTAATATGAATACTGTATAATCTGTCATATGCACTTAGTAATAAGTTGTTATTTTGACATTTAAAAACAGGCAGTTCAATTTTATTTATTTGCATATGTAGTATGTATATTTGAGTGTTGGAATTCCTACTGATACTAGAACATAATAGTGTTAATACTCAGGTCCCGACAAAAACAAAATCCACCTGCATATCTGAAACAAAGCTCATTTATTACCCGTCGGCATTTGAACTAGTCACTAATAACATTGAAACTATTGATTGACTTTTATGATCGTCTTCTTTTGTTTACTTACTGGCATACGGTCTATTGTTGTATTGTAATCATTAGCCAGGTGTTACGGGTTTCAAAGAACAAGCAGACTCTAGGAAATCGGTCCACGTTGCCGGGCAGACATTGCATTTGTGCAGTATAAAACAATGATCCTATGGAGAGAGGAGGCAGTCGAACGAGAACCATGATCAAGGCGACATGTGTGTACATTCGGTAATCTATTAGTGACGGACTTTGCGCGTTTTATTGAATTACGACCTTCTGCATTACGTTTGGATTTGTTGTGTTCGGTTATAGTTGTACCTGTGTTATACGTGTTTGTATAGTTCTAATAAACTCTATAATAACTCCAACGGCATTTTAATTCAAGTCCAAGTTAAACTCGTAACAATACTCTTTTGGCTCTAAGTGTAACTTTTTATAATCACAGATTACTTTTATAGTTCAAGACGACGTGCCTATTATCGTAAATTTAACTGATTGTAATCTTTTCAGTGGAAATAAAACAGAATAAAAAAACAAAAATAGAGGAGTATACAAGGAAAGACATATTGTGCCACCCCAATGGGAGAAGGTGGGAGAAGAGGGCGAATGTGGATTTTTTAACATAACTCTTCAATGTAACCGTGTGCGGCTGAGGTATCGTCGCAAACACGTCGGAATTCGTTTTTCGCGAAGCTATTCTTATGCAAACGAATGTCGCATGTGGCGCGTGGGGCCACGATCTTGGCGGGGAAATTAAAATAACAATTGTAATCAGTTAACATTATTTATTGAGAATTTCATTCATTCATTCATCATACATAAACCATGAGAATAATACTAAACACATTCGCGCGGGCGCAGGAGACGGGACGCGCGAACGCCTTGTATTGCATCGTAAAACGACTTTCCGACGTCCTACGGCGACGTCGCGGGGTACCTTATATTATGATACAATACAGAAATTACATCTAATTTCAATTCAATTCAAATTCAATTGCAAAGGTTTCACGTGTGACTTTTGTAGCTGTTTATTTGTTATTTAATGTTTTTCTTAGATTATGGAGTATTTTAAGGACAATGTTTAAAGATTAAACTATTATTGTAAATGAATATCTAACAAAAATACAAATAACTTTAGAAAATTTTACAACACAATAAAATACTAAAACAAAAAAGTAGTTTAAAAGCCATTTAAGAAACATTTTTAACAGTTAAAATGGTTGTATTTTTTGGCTCATTTCTATACAAAAAGAACAACACGTCTAATTTCGTATTAAATTTTAACTACTTTGCAATAATTAATACGCTCTTTAACTCCTTTTACTTGTACTTATAACGTCATTAGTACGTTTGCTCCTACAAAAGAGTATTTCAGTTGATTTCACTGTACGCTGCCCTATTGCTTATTTATTACACCATAGAGGTTTTAGCGGGAACTTGAATCAAGTAGGTAAGCGTGGTTTATGGGTAAAATTTAACAAACAACTTTGTGGGCGGTCCCAGACTAGAGTATATCACGGAATGTTCATTCTCTCCTGAGAATTGAACACGGGGTCTCTGCGTTCGAATGAACTAGTTCATTGTATTTTAGAAAAATGTAAACTCGATTCGAAGAGTGTATTTTTAAAAGTCGTATGGAAAGACCTAGTTATACAAACACAGTTAGGTAGTTGTCCTAAATTATGTGGTACATAAAATTCCACTTCCAAATTATAAAAGTTAAAAAGATAGACATGTCTTCTATAATGCTTAAACTGACATTAGGCAGACTCACTTGATGGGAAGTAGTATATACTACAAGAAGCGCTGCTAAGACACAATCATCCTCGAAGTGGGGACTGAAACCTGGTCATTGACAGAATACAACTCCAGTTGATGACGGCATACTCTAGGTCAAGGGTTGCCATCCATACGAGCAAATTGCCTAGCCACCTTGCTGTTGATTGTGCCTCTTACGACATGCCGGCCGCAAGAATTACATTTCTTTCTCCATTCATATACGAATAATATACATAAAAAAATTATAGTATAACTCTAATCTTATAGCCATACATTAATTTTAGAACAATGCATTGCTTCAACAAACGCTTACGTTGGCTGAATATCTATCGGTTACAGCTGTCAAATAATCCAAGATCCCTATGCCGAAATACTTTTCACGTTCAAACAGATCTTCTGACGCTGGTTAACAATATCCAAATTAATCAGACCCGTCATTTGTCACTTTTACAAAAGACCCTGGGGTCATATTATATTTGATTGATTCAAATTTACCAAGACCTCTCATCAAATACTATTATAAAAGACATTAAGTTCTAGTTATGCTGGATGGTATGGTAATGACCAAATTATGACTGTCCACTGTGAAAAAATGTTTAGCTAGAACTGATAGGTCAATTGGAAATGGACGGTACGTTGAGTTATTTTTGGTATGCAACAAAGAGAAAATTTGAGTCATATTTGATGAATCATGAAGGTATTTCGTTAATATTCTTCTTATTCTGTGTATACATTATAATAACACTATCTTATGAAGAGTTACGAAAGGATAGAGAAAAGAAAAGCATAAGAAAGGACTGTCTTGAAGTGAGTATGTTATAACTATGGAAAAAGTCGAAATTTTTCATTGAAAGTGCCTAATGATAATTACTCGTCACGCCATCTAGCGAAGGTGGAACTAACCATGACAGCAACACGATAAAATTGCATTGTCACTATCGTTGCCATGACGATGTATTTGTTAATGAATTGCAGCGGTGATGCCAATAAAATACACTCGATTCGAATCGATTTGTCTATCCTTCGGAAACAGTACTTTTTCCTGGATGAAAAGTATCATATATATTTTTGATCTGTTGCGAAGTTAAGCTGTGAAAACGTCACAAAGTAACAAACAAACTCACATTTGAATTTATTTATATTATAATAATAATTACATGAGTGAATGAATGTTACACATATATATACCACTACTAGCTGTCCCGGCAGACGTCGTCCTGCCCGGTAAAAAATAGGGGTTGATCGTAGGGGTTGAAAATTTAGAGTTGTATGTATTTTTGTATGTTGTATCATAAAAAAATAGAAATTAAAAATTTTGTCTAAAAAATAAATAAAAAAATTTAGGGGTGGACTACCCCTAACATTTAGGGGGATGAAAAATAGATGTTGGCCGATTCTCATAGATACCGGATAAGCACAAAAAATTTCATCAAAATCGGTCAAGCCGTTTCGGAGGAGTATGGCAACGAAAACTGTGACACGAGAATTTTATATATTAGAGATGGCTTTGTTTAAGTATAAAGTGAAAATATTTAAATAAATAACTAAATAGTACATGCGTTAAGCTGTCACACTGATTCACCGACAACTTTAATCTTTTACGTAGCGCACGCTCTCAAAAGAAAAAAACAGCCTCGGTTTTGAAACATTCTTCATTGATGCTCCGCTCGTATTGGTCTTAGCGTGATGGTATATAGCCTATAGCCCTCCTCGATAAATGGGCTATCTAACACTGAAAGAATTGTTCAAATCAGACCAGCAGTTCCTGAGATTAGCGCGTTCAAGCAAACAAACTCATCAGCTTTATATATTAGTATAGATAGGAGGTCTTATAACCGCCGGCGATATCTTCTAGACCACCTTTACACTGATTTAAACTAATTTATTCAAAATATACTTAGGGTCGCTTGCATGACGATCGTCTTTAAATAAAATTACTTAATCATATTTAACTGTCTAAATACGTTTTACATAAAAGGTATTGACAGTTCTTTAAACATATCCAGCGTCAAATTTTGCGTTGTGCAAGACGCTAATCGTATGTAAGGGTGTTAAATGCGTTTAGTGTTTATTAAATAAATTTAAGGAACGTTATGCAAGCGACCCTAAATATAAAGATTTCGAAAAAGGAAAAAAATGTCAATAAAATTCTAATATTGATACGCATGTGTTAATTGTTAATAACTAAAAATATTTCGATGTAAGTGTGTTTATTTATTTTTAGTCACAGTTATATCTATTGTTTTAATTTGTGTAATTAAATGTATCGTTTATAAAAATATTTACTTATAAAACAAATTTGTCTTTATTTCAGGTAAGCAACACTAAATATCTCTAAACTACAACGTAGAACTACAAGCTGGTACGTAACAATACTACTAACAATAAAGTATAATAATCGTTTATTTGTATATGTAGCTCTAAAAAGTCCGGAAATTCTACATCTCTAGAGGGCGCCACAGTGCTACAAGCATCTCTATCATTATAGTTATGTCTGTCCCGGAGTCCGATTGGCTTCAGCTTCTTGGTACTTCTCTAACATTGAGTCTCTAGCCCAAACTGAGGCTAAAAGGCTGGGCATACTATCAAAGGTGAGGCGGCACTTCACTCCAGAACAGCTGTTGACATTGTATAAAGCACAAACACGAGCATGTATGGAGTACTGTTCTCATGATGGCTCAGCTAAATACCAACTGGAGGAATTGATTGAGAGGAGAGCCAGGAAGTTGATAGGCAACGACCAGCTAATGACAATTAAATGACAAAATACAAAGTCTCGAACATTAAAAAAAATAACGTGTGCGTCTCGGGACACCAGACAGAAGTGATAACTTTAACAAATCTAGGTTGAACTATTTGATATTGTTTTTTTTTAACTTGCGAGAAATTTAGGTTATTACTTAAATTTTATGTCATAGGGCGTGGGTTAGAGTGAGAGAGGAGGAGCCTACCTACCGCTGCCGTATGCGTGAAAGGAAACCAGACAGGCTGGTGCCGTAACGCGTTACGTAACAAAGTGGTTTACCCTCCCATTAAAGTTATCACTTTTAAAAAAATTGCGTCTCGGGACGCCCGAAGAAGCAAATAATTTGCGTGAGAGAAAGGGAAGCCAGACAGGCTGGCGCCGTAACACGTTACGTAACAAAGCGATTTACCCTCCCATAAGAAGTTGAATCAGAATCAAAATTTTATAATACTATAGGCGGTCTTATCGCTATTAGCGATTTCTTCCAGAGAACCTTTGGATAGAAAAAAAATGATAAGAACAGGGGTATGTTGCATTATTCTCTCTATCGAATCAGTATCTTATAAATACATACATGATATAATATACATACATACAACAAGTTGTGTTTGCGGTTGGGTTATTTTTGATTGAATATTTTTATTACGCTTCGGTAATCAAATGACGAATACAGTGGACGCTTGTTACCTGTGCGGAACTCTTCACTCTTTTCGGATTTTCAAACTCTTGTTTAATTTAAATATAGTTTTCGCGGACTAATTTATGCAAGAGGCATTGCGTAGACCAGTCATGAATATTCAGTCCTGTTTCTATTAGAATAATAATACCGGAGCTTTTTTTCTTTGACTGAAATATATTTCAGGGCTCGTCTTTACATTTTACTTAATTTTAAAGAAAATGTACGTACATAGATAATATCATGCCTGTTTCCCATTGGGGTAGGACCTACTTTCATTAACCTCTTCATACATCCACGTTTATTTGAGATGCTTTTTACCTGACCTCTCTTTAACACTTCTGATATTTGATCATGGTGTATTCGTCTCGGTCAACCAGCTCTACCATTCACAATACTGTCATACACCTGTTTTGTGATTCTATTTTTACCCATTCTTTCTACATGTTCATACCACCTTAACATTTCTTTAACTCTTGTTATTACATCTTCTTTCAATCCACAATGTTCCATTATCATATCATTCAAGCTAACAGCACATCGACGGTTAAAATGTAATAGGGCATAAGCGACATTTTGGTCGAAAATGAGTTATGAATGCCATCCTACTTAAAATTTTTCGCTCTTTCGAATGCGCTCACTCCCATGGCTCTACGATGACTTTCGTGTCGTTTATGCCCAAGCAAAAAACTGCGTTTTTAAGTGTCATTTCATTTAACCGACCGAATTTTGGGCCTTTTTTACTCTAAAGGCGCTTGTACCTCTGTAAAAATGGCATCACTTTTGGGTTATAGTCGGTAATACATTTTTACTTTTTACTGCCGTAAAGGCTTCAGGCGTATACTACTGTTTACCATTAGTACCTGTTTTGATAGCTGGAACTAATGCCTCTTTACCATTGTCGTCAAAGACATTAAGCGTCGGTTATACCCTACTACCATTTTCGAGTTTAAGTTTACAAACATCCTACTGATTTTTTTGCTAAACACTGTTTCTTATGCTCCATTACCTTTTGGTATAATAATGAGAATTACCACTTATACTTTTTACCCTTTTATGTTATTCTGCAATCACGTGACTTATGCACTATTACCTCTTGATATAAGGATGTCAAATGTAGCTAAGTCTACTCTACCCTTCGTTTTTTTTATGTAGATGTAACTTATGCCGACTTACTCCATAAAGAAAATAAGATCAATTGATTTAAGCGACATTAAACCACATAAAACAGCGTGGAATCAAATAAATAAAACTACCATTTAATGCTTTTATTGTTTTTTATTCTAGAGCTGTTTCCATTTTCACGATATGACAAGAAATGAAAAAGTTATCTCAATTTTTCTAAAATTTTATACTTTAAACTGCTCTCCTGAACAATTTAGTTTTTGTCGCTTATACCCTATTACCTATTAACCGTCGACATATACTTCTCAAAGCTCTCATTTCATCTGCGTTTATCCTACTTTCATGCTTCTTCTGCCATACCCAACTTTCACTGCAATACATCAGGGTCGGCACCAACACCCCTTTATGGACAGCCAAGCGTGCTTTTACAGACACTTTCTGGTTGTACATAAAAGAGTTTAGCGCTCCATTCACTTTATTACCTGCTATAATTCTCCTTTCAATATCCCTTTCATGCTTTCCGTCTTGCAGAAAATATACTTATGCAAAATTATACAAAATTGGATTTAAATGTCGGTAAAAACTTACAGGTCCGGCAGACGTTGCTGTCCTAAAAACTGCAAATCTAGAACCCCCCCCCCCCCCTATCAATTCTAATTGTAAATTTAAAGTATAATACAGATACATAAATTCATCAGAGTCCTAGAATCACATTACAGCACCCATTGTGAAACTGAACCATCCAACTCAAATAAAAAAAAAAAACCTGGAATCCCATTACAACGCTACCTACTGGATCCAATTGTGAATTTAATGTGTGTAATGTGTGTCCCCATAAAAAATTTCATTAAAATGGGTTTGACCCATTTTTGGTAAAGAAGAATTATATCTATGATATAGAAGAATTATATGTATAAATAAACAAAGAGAAAACTGTAACAAAGCAACACGCATGCATATATTTTATGTAGTTATTATTAAGAATAAGGATTTGAAAAGCTGCACTCAGACCTTGTCCCAATTAGTAAGCGTCGACGTATTAAAGATGTTTAACAATGCGACAATACGTGAGAAAACATTTTGTAATATTTATTCACATGCTGACATAATGTGCAGGCGCATATAATATTAACAAAGATGACTGTCGTTAGCACGTCTTCCTTGTGAATGTATGTGTCACCGTATAATGATAAAAATCGTTAGATTGTAAATTGTCTATAGATTGGACGGATATAAAAAAGACTTCTTATCTGTGAATAAATGGTTACAGTCAATTCTGGGACTCGTCAGCTGTTTAGACCAGTCATACTTTTTTTTTATAAGACCCATCTAGACATATCAGATGAGGTGCCGCAAAAAAGTACAAAGACAAAAGTCGTCCAAATGCGGGAAACGTAATAACCCAGGTTTATGGCAGGTAGATGTGCATTCATTTTTTGTCGGCTTGTAATAATAATAAAAATAATTTAAAATTGTTAACCAATTATCAATGTATGTCTTTCAAGACCACGGGCCATAAAAATGGCCCGGACTTTTGAAGGGCTTGCGTGGGGCCACGGGGAGGCCAACACGTAGAGGCCCCTTGACAAATTTAATGTAAATATGTGGCGTGACACTGACCGGCGATTATCCCTGTCTACACCATATAATAATGCACCCAAGGACAAGCCCCGGCCAGTGTAGATTATTATATTATTATTAATTAACGTACTAAGAATACGTACTGTAAAAACTAAGAATTAAAAGGCTTTTTTATTTTTATTTATATCCTTTCCTTACATAAGTTCAGTCGGCCTATGATTTGTGTCCCAGTTTTCTGCTTTTCTGGGCATGACATCCAACGCTGCAGTTGACGATATTTTAGCACTTTTTGAACCAATTTTAGGTCTAGGTGTAGGAAACTAAATGACCACTGACCGTTTAAAATTTGTCGTGTGAATTTATACTATAAACAAAACCCCCTAACGGTTGAGTGGTTACTAAGTGCAGCTTACCGGAGCGTGTCGCGAGTTCACCGGATACAACGTGTCCGTTAACCGTAATTATGCTATCCCCATCATTTCCGGTTTGGTCGAATGCAATTATTGTCTCCTTTAACCGATTTGTAAAAAGTAGGTTAGGTGTTATTGACTTCGACAGTTTATTTTTAACTAGCACTCAGTATGTTTTCGCTATTTCTATATCAACAAATATTGTGTTTGTTTATATAAACACACACACACACACAAACATTTTAATAAATTTTTTACGAACAGAATTGTACCAACTAGGAAGGTGGTCCCCCCGGACACAGGTCAACTAATTTGCGAACCAATGTACTTTAATAATAAGAATTTTAATTTACACAAAAAACGAGTTTACTAATATTTTCATTACGTGTTTTAAAAATGTATACTAATAAAACAGAAGCACGTCTGTGACTCTAAAAATGACCACGTGATACATTATTAGACACTCTTCCATCTACATAGCTCAGCTGTCCAATTGAAAAACTTAGCAACTGTCATTTAAAAAAAATAATTCATCAATTTATTGTATTACTAGACATTTGTTAATATTATGTGCTTGCCGAAACATATTTTAAAGACTGCATCAAAATATGATATACCTCCCAATAAGCTTAATAAATAGTTTCGAAACAGTATATCGTTAAGGTCATGACATAATTTTGGTGCTGTGGTGTCAAAAATCTTGGATTGCACTTGCGTGGATCAAATTACATACCTGAGTGAGACGACATACACGGATTTCAAGCTCCTTTCATGACTTTTTTTCTACATATTCGTTCGCTCCTAAATTACTTTTAGTCAATTTAGGTTATATTTAAAATACTTATTAGTCTTTTTAGATTAGATTGTAATATAATGTGGTATTTTTAAATATAACATTTAAGAAAAAAAACATTCGTTCTCTCCGATGTTCGGGGTCTCCACTTTCCTACTTTTTATACTCCGCTTTGCGCGGTTTTCAGCGTCTCCCGTTTTGAACCAGTTCGCATGCCATCCTTCATAACGTCAAACCAACATTTTTTGGGCCTTCCCCTTCGACCGGGACCTGGCGGAGGCGGCATGGCTAGATTTGTTCCCCAGCATAAGCGACTCTCTGACTAACTGCAACGGATGTGGGAGTTTCGAGTAACTCCACACAACCATCGCAATATATTCATCTCCATGACACGCAGGTTTTGCTTGTGTCGCTCAAATACAGGCCGCGCTTTACTGTCATACAAAAGGAAGGTCTAATTTCTACATATTATACAAACCACCTTAAAACTCCCATTTCAACTCATGCTACATCTTCCTTTTGTTCAAAACGAAGATAGTATTAAGTACTTACAGGACTATTTTCTCCACTGAAAAGTACTATGTTTTCCGAATACAATATTGAGGAAGTTGCGAAACAAGGCTTACAAAAAGTTGATAAAATACAAAAAAACTTTTAATTTATCGTACTAAATGTAAGAAACGTGAAAACATGGCGCTTTTGTTGGACAGTCCAGCCGGTGTTCAAAAAGTAACTTTGGTTCTGTACAACTATCATTATTTTAATTGTACCTATAAAGCCTTTTCAAAATGTAGTCTTGACTGCTACTGAAAAAGTCGAGATAAAAATCAAAATGCCGTGCTGAGAACCGTTAAATGTAATTTGAATTATGTCGACTGCTTTTCTAGTTACTCAGAATAAATCATTATATTAATACGTGAAGCAAAAATTTTGTGCTTGAAGGAGTATGAAACTTCGCACATTTATTAGTTTATATACAGAAGAAGTGACGAATGCTAATATTTTAAATTATGCATAAAAATATATTAAATTAATAAAAAAACATTACACACACTAACATGTATTTGACACATACACGAGTATATACTCTTTTGTTTATTGTTAAAGTCAAATTAACAGTGTAGCCTTGGCGAAATCTGTAATTACAGATATAATATTTTGGCTACAGAACCTTAATGATGTTCAAACTTAGAATTTAAATTATTTATGGTCGAATTTGGACCACTGGGTGACCACTAAAAATAATAAATATAACCCCTTCTTTGTATAATACGGCCGGCGTATCTTGGCGAATGTGAACACAGGCTCTGCGAACTTTAGCGCATGTAAACTCGTGATGAAAATACAGTGACCAACTAGTACAAAGCAATAAAAAAATACAGGGATGAAGGGCGACCAATTGTATTCACTGACGAGTCGTATGCCCTCTCATCACACGAGTGTACATGCTCTAAAGTTCGCAGAGCCTATGTTCACATTTGCCAAGTTACGCCGACCGTATTATACAAGAAGAAAATTCTTATTGTCAATGTCGAGTTGTCAATGTCTACGTATTGCTTATCACTTGACGTCTGTATACCAAATCTTATAAAATGAATTCATAATTCTCTGGGTAATAAGTGACTGATAGACTGACAGACTTATTTCTTTTTTTTCAATATAGTTGTGGACAACATCGCTGGTTGCGCCACAAGTAGTATTTACCAATAGCTTATATTTTTAATTATTTTTTTTTATTCGTGTAATAATAGTTCGTTGCCCAAAAAAAAGCTGATCTTAGCAGCAAACGTTTCGTAAGCTGTTTGTGACAATTGATTTTAAATACAAAATAATTTGACGGTTTCGCTAAAATACTTTCGGAATATAAAATTTAAAGAAAACCCAATATATCCCTAAAACGGGGATATTCCCTCTGGACCATTAGTCAGCTAGTTGCGACAGCCGGAGTAGTAAATCTGTTGTACACAATATATTTGAAACAATCAAACAGGCACGTATAGAAAACAAATTCGATTCCATCCAAGAATTTTTTATTTAATTTTATGTATTTTATTTACTATTTGATAACTTATATTCATGCCGGAATCGCCTCTCGTAAGAGGCGACTATAACACCCGACAGCCATGTGGTGAGGTATTTTCCCTCCTCGATGGCTACCACCCCTGGTCTAGAGTATGCCGCCATAACAACCATGAATTGTGTTCCGGCATTAGTGCCCAGGTTCCTGTCTCACTTTAAAGAGCGGCAGCACATTTGTAGCACCATTGGGGTTACAGCAGTCTATAGATATAAATATATACGTAAAGTTTGAACTAGATAAATAAGAAAATCAATTTTTAGCTGGATGTGTTGCTGGGGAGTTTCTTGCCCCTTCTTCTCCTTAACAGCAATAACACGCTGCGAAGCGGTGTACATAGAATAGGCGGTAAGATTTAATTTTAACTTTAATGTGTGACCTTCAAAAAGTTTTCTGCAGTGGAACTTCTGTTAAATTAAAATTGTTGAATTTTATAACCGCTTTTGATCAGGTGGGTCGACGCTCCGTCTACTGATATCAAGCAATAAAAAATATATCCAAATATTACTATCTCAATTTCTTCCGTGAAATGAATTGCAATATCTTAAAACGTTTAATAAATATCCGTTCTTTCCATATCCCAGGTTAGTTGATACAGAAATAAAGCAGACAGTATTTATTGCCGGACTAAATATTCGTAAAATACCCTACATTAAATACACTAAAAAGTGATACCTACATTACAATGATATAAATGTGAGTACATTTGTTTGGGACGTTTACACGCCTTAACTATGGAACAGATCATCACGAAATCTTGCATAAATACGTTGTATATAAAAGGACATACGGGCTACGTTCCACGTGAGACTCACAACGACCATGCTCACGACCGCGATTTTACCGTTCCACTTTCTTGTGGGCGTTATAGTTGTAAACTCAAGGAACTGGAACGGATTATTCGACCCACCTCTTGACATGCTCGTTGTGAGCGCTGCGTAATGCGTGCATAACGACCGTGGTCGCTATGTGGAACGGCTGATGGACATTTTCGACGCTGTTAGCTATAAGAAGAACGCGCCCACGGTATCCTATGTCATCATTAATCCAGAAAAAATGCGTTTTATGTTCACAATGTATTTAACATCGCCATGGCAACGAAAATTACATAAGGGCGACAAATTTTTACATGTTGTCATCGTTGTTAGTCCCACCTTCGCTTAGCTAGATGGCGTTACGGGTATGTATCATTAGGCACTTTCAAGCAAAAATCAAGGTCGACATTACTAAGACTTATAACATGCCCACTTCGTGACAAAATATTCTTATTCAACGCGAGTGAAGCCGCAGGCGAAAGATAGTAAAGTAATAATTACTAAATAGTTTGCTGAATTAAGGTAACTACCCTCGACGAGAAAAGAGGAACCGAAAGGAAAAATACTGTGAGTGTAACCGTATCATTAGTAATGTGAGTAACCACAATTAGTATAGTACGCTTGTTCATTTAACCGTTCAAACAATGCTTGAGTAAACATTGTAATGAGTTTGCAATTTGTGTATAGCTCACCGGATTTCTGGTGACAGAGTTAGGGCCGACATATGTTGGACCGTGCGGGCACCAGCCGTGACCCGTACGAGCGGGTCGAGTCGAGTCGGGCGAGGCTCGGATTTTCAATTCGAAGAACATTGATTTTTTTATATCTTTTTTTTATTGCCTGAAGTAGGCAAACAGGTAGACGACACACCTGATGGAAAATGGTTACCGTCGCTTATAGACGTTGCAACACTAGAGGGGTGTCGCCAACGCGTTGCCGACCTCTAAGAAATTTTATAATGCCCTCCCTTAAAAAGTGACACTTCGACGGAGAAATGGATATTGTTAACGTACTTGTCCAATTTGAAAACCTGTGCGGTTGTAGAAGTGAGGCGTTGGCACCAGATCAAACAATTCCTCGGAACATTCCCCGTTATAAAGGCGGTCCAATACGCATAGGGACGCGAAGTCTCTCCGAAGGCTAAACGGTTCTAAACCGCCTGTTAGTATGGGATCCTCGACGATACGAACGGCGCGACGCTAGATGGAGTCGAGGGAGTCAGTGGTAAGCGGATGCTCTGAATCTGCAGGTACTTTAAACATCATTCACCAAGTAATAATGTGTTATCTCTTAGCTAAAAAGCGATCTCGTCCAGGCAAACATTGGCAGAGCTCAGTTGATTTTTAAAATTGACGGTGGTGCAGTCTATGATAAGTACCTCATTTCGCAAATTGCGGCACAGAGTTTCATTATTATTGTTATATATTGTATGTCCTTGAACCCCACGGGTCATAAAAAAATTGACCCGGACTTCTGGAAGGCTCGTATGGGGCCTAATAAGGCGAACACGTAGAGGCTCCATGACAAATATGTAAATATGGCGTGATACTGACCGCGCTTATCCCTGTCTACACGCCATATAAAAATGTACCTAAGGACAAACCCCGGTCAGTGTAGGAGTGTAGTATTATAGGGATTGAGAACAAAAGGGACCGGGCTATTGGGATGAATTGCTAGTGGAACTAGGGATCGGGCTGTGGGGACTATGGCGTCTGCCCGTCGTTGTATCGTGGTTCCTAAACCACGGAAAAAGTTTGTCTTTAATACTCTTAAAACGTAGAAATCATCCCCATCCCAACTTAACTAGTGAACTGGAAATACTTCCAAAACAACTCTAAGTCTTAAACTACTGAGTGGAAAATTATAAAAAAAATTCAAGGCTGTATAGAATTAAAACAAACCTCTTAAGTGCGTGACATCCATGTGTTCGTCATTCTCGCTACAGAACAAAGAAAACCAGTAGATATTGCCACCAAGGAATATTTCACTGTTTGTGAAGTGACAGACACTTGGCTGAATTGTCTTTTTTTATATTTCTTTAAAGAGAACTTCGACTCCAATATTAGACAATTACCCCATGATTGAGTAACGTTGTCTTTCAGACCGTGAGAAATGGCTGAGCGAATGAACTGCCCGACCCGCTAGTGATGGGAAGTAATATTACTGATATATATTGATATTATCGATATGCGTATTATGTAGTTCACGCATTGTTGACGCAATCAACCAAGACGTGCATTTATATACATTAGATTACACTAGAGGCCGCCGGCTACTTCGTCTGCGTTCATTCTGAAAAATTGCAATATGGTTACGGCCATCAGCCCATCAACTACGTTAATTACCCTCACGTGTTTACCCGTGCAAAGGTGTTGAATTGCGTACCAGGCTAATTCTCTTGTTATTCGCTTTGCCCCACGCCCTTTCGTGCATTGTGCGCTGCCGGACATAAGGATGTTCACTCATAGTAGCGGCGTTTTTACTTAACGTATTATATCGTTTTATTCTTCTCAATTTTAACAATATTTTATAAATTATAATATCCTATGTGCCATTCTAAAGTAATTCTAAAGCTATAAATACTGTCAAGTTACATCAAAATCCGTTCAGCAGTTTTAGCGTAAAATGGTCACAAACATCCATTCTACTAATGTTATCGTGTTTAATAATACTAGCTATCTCGGCAGACGTTGTCCTGCCTGGAAAAGCTTCAATCGGTATGCCGACAGCAGCGGTACCGGTCCAATTGCGAACCAACTCAAAAACCTTCTTTGGCTCATGCACAACTTTTGCTAAAGATCATCACATGATCAAATGTTTTGTTTACGTTTCTATAAAGGACATACAGACAAACATTCATTTTTATATATAAGAAAGAAGAAGAAGAGTAGTATTTTTTTTAAATAAAATAATTTTAAATGTTTATCCCTATTATCCTTGTCATTACAATCTTTGCAAAGTTACCTCGAAAATGTTTTATTTACTTCAATTCAACGTATATAAACGATATGCTTGAATAGACAATGCGTGATTTTGTAAATTAAATAATTTACTATGACAGACAACTACTTTACATTATCGATAAATGATCTCACTGTTCATCACTAAAAGATAACCGACGCTAACCGATTGGCTCGAAGCGTACAACCGCTTTCACTAGCGAGTACTCGATCTTCAGCCATTCAATGCTTAACTGCGCTTTTACTTACTTCGTCTGGGTACTTATCTATTAAGTTATAAAACAGATAACTTAGCTCGAAAGCTACTCCTTCTTAATTAATCAAACAGCTAACAATGTCAATATAATAGTAAAGCATATTTATGTAAATAAAATACTACCATAAAGTAAAAGAATTTTTAGCTAGACTTGTTGCTTTTTTATTTTTATTGTACGTGTTCAGCAGACGGTCCCACTCGATGGAAAGCAGTTACCAGCCAATGGACATTTGCAACACCAAAGGTGCTACAAATGCTGCTCTCTTAAGGGAGACTGGAACCTGATCACCAATACCGGAATACAACCCAAGGTTGTTATGGCGGCATACTCTAGACTAGGGATGGTAGCCATTCAGTCGGGCTAATGCCCTACCACCTGGCTGTAGGTTGTTTTGTCGCCTCTTACCACAGGCCGCCATAACGCAGGAAATTTTATTTTTTCTCCGTTCCTACACAGATAGAATAGGATATAGGAAATAGGATTCCGTTGCTGCCGTGTTCTTCTTTCACAGTTGAAAGTCCCGCTATTTGACTTTGAACAGTGAAGAAGTATAATTTTGTCACGATATCAGAAGTGAATTATCTTACAACCGGTTGACTTATATATTAAAGTGACCAAGGAACGTCTTTATGATTTTTTATTCAAATTATTTAAATAATGTCGATATCGTGCACGTTATAAAGGTACAAACAGAGTTATTTACGTACTTATATATTAATAATTCTGACTATATTAAGCCTTTTTCGTGCAGGAACGGAGAAAGACTACAATTTCCTGCGGCCGGGCGGCCTGTCGTAAGAGGCGACAAAACAACTCACAGCCGAGGTGGAAGGGCATTTGCCCGACAGATGGCTACCAGCCCTGGTCTAGAATACTCTAGCATACGCCCCGATAACAATTTTGAGTTGTGTTCCGGTATCAATCAATGGCCAGGTACCAGTTTCGCCTTCAAGGCATCTCTGGTATTGCTAATCTCCATAAACGATGGTAACCACTTTCCATCACACTTGAGCCATAAGTCTGTCTGCTGTGCTTCAGCAATAACAAAAGTCGAATTACTATACAGCAATTCTCTCTTGTCTAATTACCGTATTCTATATAGAATACAGACCCTATATAAGTTCCAATGCATTGAATTGGAGCATAACAAAATGGCGTCTAGTTACATTAAAATGTCATTACCAAATTCCACTAACTCCCATACATACACTACAATGAGGTTGTAATTTTGTTTAAGGCCCTGTTGTGATGGGGAAGAATACTTAAAAATATTAATATAAGTTTTATTTCAAAGATTAAAACGACGTTTTCTCGGTTGTAAGTGCGGCATTTTCTTTGATTTTCTTTCCGACGTTTCTGCCATTTTTCAAGTTATTAAATGTAATTTAAACGCTTTAGAAACAAGAAAATAAGTTTGAAGTATGTGCATGAAACCCATGGATTTGTTACATAATTTTTTTGACGTATTTTTATTAAACAATATGAATTATAATTTTTTTTACATTAAAACTGCACAGGTAAATATCACACTTTAAGCTATCGTAAAAAATGTCCAAAAGCTCCGCCTTAAGTGACTACCTATTCATACAGAGACACCGTAATTTATTTTTACGTAGCGTGTGAATTAAAGCACGCGATATTATGGTGTGTTTTGAACACGCAACCGGGAAATTCCTTTTAAAATAATACTCATAGGATTGTGCGTGTGCAATATTACATGTCTTAGCTAGGAAGCCAATCGACGTGGTAAGGCACGAGGAGTTGATCGACCTCCCCCTTTCGGGATGGGTTCCCGCTCGCCGATAATACGTTCCGTGCGTGCTTATCTGTCCTCCCGTAGCCGACCCCACGCGGGACATAGAAGTACGACGCCGGGACCTATGCTTCCCCCCGGCAGTGGATGTGGTCTGAAGAGCCTCCGTCCGCCAAGTCACGCGGAGTTGGTCGAGCCCTTCCTTTGGGCAAAGGTCAATAATATCGTCAAGAGGAGAACGCGTCGTGTTCCACGCTTGCTCGTCTCTCTTCCCGTGGGGCAAGACACTTAGCACGAATCTGCCGGCCAAAACTTGCAGTCGAGCTTCCACTTCCCCGTAGTCTGGCATAAGGCGAAGGAAGGAGCACCGATGGCATTTCGTAGATATTCCCGACCGCAACGTGGTTATAGCATCTCCTGCTTTTGGTGCTCGTGCAACTCCAACGTTGCGAATCCTAGACCTCCCACCGCGCTTGCCTCGTGTTGGATAGTTCTAAAAGAGATTTGCCCTCAACAAAAAAAAAGAAACCAATTCACGTTTGTTATAGTAGCTAGCCAGGCAGACGTTGTCCTATCCTAAAAGTAATAAAAAAAACTAACCCGTTTGCAACGCCACCTACCGGATCCAATTGTGAATCAAACCATGCTGGGACACATTCGAACTACACAAAATAGTTCATCAAAATCGATCCAGGGGTTTTGTAGGAGTTCAGTGATAAACACACTAACATTAGAATTTTATATATAGCTGTCCCGGCAAACGTCGTCCTGCCCGGAATAGCTTCAATTGATATGCCGTTAGCAGCGCCAACCTTCTCTGGCTCATAGACAACAACTTTGCTAAAGATCAAATGTATAGTTTACGATTCTGTAAAGGACTTACAGACAAACATTCATTTTTATATATAAGAAGATAGTTTTATTTTATTACAAGTAAAACTTCTTAACAATATTATTATAGGCTTTAACGATAATGTATGACAAGTGAAAATGTAGTGAAAGGTATATTTGATCTTGTCTTTTTTGCCTGCAATGAAGCTTTCGAATATGTATAATGGACATGTTTGACAAGTCACTCCGTATTTCTTAATTGTGGAACTCACGATGGGCTCAACGTAATTAAATTAAACATTACATTATAATCATTAATGTGTCTGTCTCTAAAGAGAAATTGCCAGTGGGTGCGCTTGTTTATGTTGAGAAAGTTTAAGGTAAATAAAATTGGGCATAGCATAGTCTACGCGTAATAGCAGGTTCTATACAGGCGACGAGTGTTTATTGTTTTCGTCATTATCCTAGGGAACTCCAAAAGTTCTATATTGAGTATAATCTAAAATACTACATAACCCTAGTCATTCAGAGTGGTATTAAACGCGCACAGAAGTTATGCCGACGACTACTAACTAATTGTTACTTATGTAAAGTATTTACAATAATAAATTTATTGCAACTATTTATGTAACTTTTTTTGTGAACCCTACTGACCATCGACAATGTGACATTATGAGGCTATCGGCAAACTTTCTGCGCACGGGTAATAAATAAGAGTGTTAAAAATTTGGGAAAGAACAGGGTGGTCTTAGCAGCAGAGTTGATATCATTGGACACGCTAATATCAGCAATCCAAGCAATTCCATCAGTGTATGAACAATAGATAAGAAGATATTGTTGTTCAAAGATTTCCAAGATGGCGGACAAACGTCAAACTTGGAATAAAAAGCGCAACATTTTCGAAACTATCAGGCGAATTTGTTTAGCAAGGGTCAGAAGAACCTCTTCTGTCGACTTGCGTACTCCTGCCTAAAACTCCTTTTCAGAGGCAATTATTATTTACGCGTAGGTGCGGTTATTTGCCGCCATGTTTGTTATAAAGCATTCTACTAAATTAATATTTGTATTCCCGATGCAATCCATTCATATAAAAGCAGAGTACCTGCGTGGTGTGTAGGGGAGTTGCCATCGCTTTATTGTATCTGTAAATACAAAATAGGGTAGGTCCATGATAGTCAAATCAACT
This sequence comes from Dendrolimus punctatus, assembly GCA_012273795.1. NCBI lineage: Eukaryota > Metazoa > Arthropoda > Insecta > Lepidoptera > Lasiocampidae > Dendrolimus > Dendrolimus punctatus. The sequence goes on from CM022527.1 coordinate 25,676,918, forward strand.
GAGGCACTTTTTATTATTTTACAAAATGTCATAGCATCCTAGTTTTCCATAAGCGTACAAAGTTATGACCTCATAACTATAAGGGTCAAATAGTGTCTTAAAAAAACATTGTTTTCACCTATCTTTAAATGTAAGAGATACAGAGAGTACGGTATTTTAATGGACCGATCTTTTACATATAAATAAGGATTTATTGCTATTTGACCCGTGCCCACTTCGATAGGCGTCAAACATTTTTAATTTTATGACTTATTAATCACAATCAAATATATCCTATGTCACTCAGGAATAATGTAGCTTTGTACCGGTGAAAGAATTGTCGAAATCGGTTCAGTAGCTCAAGAGATTATTACCTCGTATAAAAAATCTCACAAACTTTACCTCTTTAATTTAATATTAGTATAGACAAATGTCATTTGAATAGTTGCATAGTATTAAAAGTTTAGTGGATAACGTATCATGTATGACTCAATCTGGAAAATACCCCACGGTCGTGTCATATAATAGCAATGTTATATATAGATCATAATATTGCTACACGCATAGTTTTTGAATATTTATTAAACCTGTTTGCCATATTTACCTAATGCAAACAGGTAAAAATACATATTTTACGGATCAATCTTTAATTAAATGGTTAACAGGCTCTAAATTGAAGGGTACGATAATATTGAATAACATTGAATGATTGAAATTAAATTTTAGATGGATTTTTTAATTGCTTCATCAAAATTGAAATACAAATGAAACGTGTAACAGTAGCTTAACATAATCTGCGTGAGATATTACTCTTCTATTCCAAAATTAAATGGATCATAAACTTTAGCCTGTGTAACGTTGCACTTGCATCATTTAAAAAAAAAACAGACATAGCTAATGTCAATCAATGTCACTGTCAAGAGAGTGACAAATAAAAAAAACTGTGACGGCGGTTAATTTTAAAACTCGCTGGAACTTCAAATATAGCGACTGCTAAAAAAATCTTTTATAAATATTACTCCACACTGTTAAAAACTTATTTTAAAGTTAATTAAATAACTACGTGTTCCCGCTGGGGTGAGTTCTTATTCATATAGCTAAAATGTAACTGTTCTGCTACTTAAAACTAAATATAATTGAGCTGATTAGTTTTCTAACGGAGGACACTGTGTCAAACCCTAATGCCTATTATTCATCATCTAATTCCAGGACCGAAGTTACCCTTACATATCTAGGAAACCCTAAAAACCGAGTCAACACATACCGACGTGGACAATTACCAGTCGAGCTAAAACAAGAGCGGTGGAACATCGGAACTTGAAGCTCAATCAGGGCTTCGACAGGCCAGTGTACCTTTTGTGTAGGGAAGTCCACCGGCTGTTACGGAACCGATTGAATGATAGTTGTCTTCTAGTGTGCATTGACCCACCTAAACTTATTCTGTGGATAAGGGGGAACACCTGACGATTTCCCTTACGTCACACCTGTTATATCAAACACGACAAAGCGACTCCATTCTACATTGCTTAACGTATACCCGCCATATTTAAATTATGTGTGTTTGTATGTAAATTGTTATTAGTGGAATTTGATGACTGTTTAGTTTGATTGGTGTATCGTCACGCCTTTTCCAAAAGGGATAGGCTGTTGTATATAATTGTATGTTGCCAATATTCATAGGCGACGGTAACCACATTCCATCAGGTTTAGTCATCTGCTGCACGCCTTTAAACAAAATACTTACGATGACTAAATCGTCGTTACCCTCATTTTTCTTGCCCACTGCTGGGCAATGGTAAAATCCTGATAGTTGCCACGTTTTCAGTGAATACCCTCATTTTTCTTGCCCACTGCTGGGAAATGGTAAAATCCTGAATGTTGCCACGTTTTCAGTGAAATATGACGGAGAATAACTGAAGTGTTTTTTTATGTGTGTGCATTCACTTTTGTCGGCGTGTAACAATATGTTCACAGCCAGTAGTTTGAGCCAAAATGAAAATGAAAATTATTTTTTTCAAAATGGAATCTGACAGATCACTCATTGTTAATCACGAGTCTATCACCGCTTTCAAAGCAATTTCAGTTACTTTTAAAGAAATAGAAGCGGCGCAACAAACTCCTCAGCAACATATCTTTACTTCATTATATTATTATTATTCGACTTAAAAAAAGGTGGTTTATACTAATACAAAATAGCCGTGGAACCCTAAAAGTAGGTCAACGGACATCTTAACTCGCTTACTTGGTCCCAGACTCAAGTAATCGTATCGTTTTTAATATTAATATTTCATATCCAATATACGTGGAGCTCTTAGCATATTGCTTTCTTGTCATATACCTTTTGACAAGAAAACTTATTTTCGAGCAGGTAAAGGTACAATGCTTCTGTTATAATAAATACATCAGGTAAGTGCGAGATAGTACGCGCATGATGAAAGGTTCTAGTGATGCGTTTTATATTATACACATATATATTTATATGAATTTTATGCTATAAATATTTGTAATTTCCTTGAAGTCAGTATAATTATCATATTTCACATGTCTCAGTACTAATATTTGTCTTTATTACAACAATAATATAATTATTTATTAATAATATAATGTGAAGTTTGCCGTGACGTCGCTCTAGGTTCAAGCGGAAGATCAGCGTTGGTCTAACAGATCAACATTTTTGCTGAGATTGATCAAATTTTTAGGACTTATATGTATATCTTCAGATAGTTTGTGGTTGTTTTATCTTTTTGACGTGACAACGTCTTATAATTCGACGGAGCCGGCTGCACGCACGAAAAAACGTGACTCATGCGGCGTTACCTCGCTTTGAGGCGTTCCATTTAAGGCTTGAAGTGCAAGCGAGAGCGCGGAACGGGCGACAAAGAGGCACAATTGGCCACCGCGTTCGGCAGCGCAATTGACATAATTGTATTTATGCGTACAAATAAATGTAACTTGATCAATTCAATTGTGATTTCCATTTACCTCCTTCTCTATATCCAAAATATCTATCAAACAAATAAAATTCTAATAAATAAAAAAATAAAAAAAAATCTTTTGAAAAATGAAACCATTCTATCAGTATTTTCTTATGACGTTGTCACATTCAACTATCGTCAGTAAAACGACTTTACGACAACCGATTTTTTTTATTGTGCTTTATTATTTTAAGGTGTTTGTTTCACTTGTGTATTTCCTAAAAATAAACTTGTTTTTTTTCTGTTTTTTCGTTCTTCTCTTTTTTTTATAGGATAATAGAAACTAGTGGTCGCCCGTGCTCGAAATTCGACCATAATAATTAATGTCAAAGACTATACTTCTATAATCACAGATTTCGCCAAGGCGACACTGTTAAATTGTCACAGCACAGTCAGTGGTGGGTAAAACCCATGGGCGTTCCATGCTTCGCCTTATGTCAGGGCTACTCTTATACGAACTAGCCTCTCAGCTAGCCCTGGCGGGTCACCCAGCTGCCCGATTTCCGTAATTCGTGACCATACCTACTCTTTTTTTTTATTGCAGGAGATCAGCAGACAGGCAGACGGCCCACTTGATGGAAAGCGGTTACCATCGCCTATGGACATTTGCGACACCAAAGGTGCTACAAATGCGCTGCTGCTCTCTTAAGAGAGACTGGATCCTGGTCACTAATGCCGGAACACAACACAAGGTTGTTATGGCGGCATACTCTAGGCCAGAGGTGGTCGCCATCCAGTCGAGCATATATATAATACCCTACCACCTGGCGAACTTTTTCCGTTTAGCAGCTATGTCACGTTATGTATGTAACGGTTATTATTATTGTTAAAACTTATACCAACTGTAATTACGTGACTAATACAAAATGGGACGCGGTTGTCAGTTCGTCGCCGCCCAAGCTTATAAAAAAATATGTTAGACAACTGGCCACGTTAATCAAAATGGTCACGCAAACAGCTCTGTCGGTAAAACAGTCTTATAGGGTTGCCAACCGTACTATAATATATAAGCATTATAGTATCGTACTGTATTTTAGCCAAATGTAGGAGAGAGAGAGAGAGACATCTAGCTGTGCCATTAAAAGCAATCCAATTTTCTAAATTGGTACCGTAAAACGGAACCCTTATCAAATTGTCATGTCCGTCTTCCCTCCGTTCGTCCGTCTATCTGCAAGTTATTTTTTTCGGAAACTACTGGATTTACATGAACAAATTTGACCGAAAGGTAATTTCTATTGTTCGAATATCAGCCCGATGTGTCATGTGAGATGTGAAAACTACTTTGTCATATTAGTGTTACATAAGTTGTTCTGACAAAAACAAAACTCCACTCCTGTAAAAACACATTTTAATACCTGTCGGTATTTGAACTAGTATATTGCGTGTGTGTGTGTGTGTGTGTCAAATCTACGGTATTGTGTATAATGATTTTAAATGCAAATTTTTTTAAAAATATAAGCATTCTGCACTTCTTCTCTATATAAACTACTAGCGGCCCCGGCAGACGTTGTCCTGCTCTGAAAAAATATGACCCGATCCCAGCGCCACCTACTGGTTCCAATTGTGGATTTAAACCATCCGGGGACCCACTCAAACACACAAAAACAAAATCGCTCCCCGTTGTTAAGAGGATTCTAGAACCCGATTTCAGCGCCACCTACCGGTTCCAACGGTATAAAAACTATCCTATCTTTCAAGTTGGATCAAACTGCACACGGTGTGCAAATTTGATTAAAATCGGTTGAGTAGTTTAGGAGTCCATCGCGGACAAACATCGTGACAGGAGATTTATATATATTAAGATAAGTGTGCGAAAATTCATACTCCTCCGTCCGCGCAATTTTCGTAAAAATGGGTACAAAGTTTTTGCTGTGTTTTTGCTTTACGTTTTAATATATGGATTAAGGATTTACTTTTTTCGAAGTAGGTACATATTACACAGTCGTGTACGAGTATTCTTAAAAAAGAGCAATGTTCTTTAGGAATAACTTTTTCAGTGAAATAAATAGGTAGATAGTTATTAGCTCCCAAAGTCGTAAAAATTTAATGGGTACACAATTTTCGCGAAATGAAAGAGTTATATTATATTATGTTTTTTACATCGATTGGAGATCTAATGTGCATACAAACCATATTAGACCTTAAAACAACACCGTTTGAGCTTAGTTTCAGAATAGTTAGCGATGAAGGAGTTACGCACACAAAATGATAATCAAACAAAAGTTTGTTGTCCGTTTTCTTAATGTTTACCAATTGTATCGTGTCCCCTTCATTCAGCCATGTCTTCAATTAAAGGCACAGCTTTGTCCGTATTACAGCAATTAGGTAAATAGGTTATGTTCATCGAAACAAAGAACAAATAATAAAATTATTTCGTTTGAACACATGTTTCTTTATATGACATAGTGGGCCTAGTGGGATTACTTTTATAATGTTACGTAATTTATATAAGTTTATTTATTTAAATGTACCTACCAGAATATTGTTACGAATGTGGAACTCGATATTAAAATGCCGTTGGAATTACTATAGAATTTATTAGAACTATACAAACACGTATAACACACGTATATACAAACTGCACGATCCAATAATACGCGCAAAGTCCGTCACTATATCACTTATCGAAGGTACTACAGACATCTTGCTCGTATCGTAATCCTCGCTTGGCTGCCCAGTTTGGGCATCGTCTTATACTAAACTGTACAATACAACAATCGACCGGGCGGACTGAAGTTTCCGAGAAACCGTAATCTGCACACCTGCGGCCATAAACAAGTACAATAACAATATAATGTTTTTCTTAATTACAAAGTTTAAACACAAAGTAAAGAAGAGAAGTCCAAATGCGGGAAAGGTAATAAACCAGGGTGCGTTTACTTTTTCGGCGTGTAACGATATGCTCGTGTCTTCGAAACAAAGTACCACAGCATTAAAAAAAATGAAACCTGTGGTTTTATTGAAAATTGTACGGGATAAGCTTATTTTTATGCACTCGAACAACTTCGATTCGCTCCCGGAAAAATTCCCGCGGAATTCCCAGTTTAATTACATAAAATTTTAATATTCACCAGTGAAAAATCACATTGTAATTCGTTTTTATTTTTCTGGCCATTTTAAATAATACCCAGTAAAATTGCCACGGGATTCCCAGAATAAAAAGTAGTGCAGAAAGTCTAAGAGAATGTCGATCTGTGAATCCTCAACCTGTTTGTTGCTGACCAGAAGTCTAAAAAATTGCATCGTGTTTCTCCATCGTATATAGTGTATTGAATGTGTTTCAATGTACGGACACGGCAATTTAGATTTTTTATAATATTATAGACTTGTTGGATCTTGTTTTAATAAACTAAAAATAAATATAGTAAGAGCTGGTAGATGAGCTTAGCAGGCGAGTGTGAGGCACAACGGTGTCGTTCGCTTGGCCATAGATCTACAAAGACAAGGGGAGAAGCGCAGAGTGAAAGTAACTTCTGGGTCGACCGAGGGGATAGTGAGGAAATTTTGAAGTCTGATCTACACGAGCTTCAAGGTGGAGACAAACAGAAGCAGCTTAACAGAAAGCAGTGAAGTATTCTCGTTTCGGAGGCCAGGACTCATTTTTTACTGTGGTTTATTGAATCTGGTCACACCGCCTTGCACTTGCAACACATTTTCCTTATTTGACTACCGAACTAAACAAAAACATTATGTAAAATTACTTCAGAAGTGGATCTTATTTAAATTTCCAACCAATCCTTCGCCGCTGTTCTGCTTGCTGCTTTGGAACGAGGGTTTACATTTTAAAACTTACATTAACATTTTTTTATATGTTTTTATTATAAAAAAAATACACACCTTAAAAAGGGTGTAAGTAGTCATAGAGTACGCTCTGGTAGGTTAACTACCTTAAAAAGAAGTCACGAATCTGCTTAAATATGCAACACACCTCTTCAAAAGTAGGTTAATTAAGCCCTGCTTGACACCTGACCTGTTGGTTTCACTCTAATTAATTTAATTACTGGTGTCATAATTAATTTTTTGACTGGGCCCGGATTAAACGTCTTTCTGCGTTAATTATGTTTGCAAATTGAATATAAACTCTAAGTACATGTGAGGTTAGTGAGATAAGGGAGCGTTGTGGTATAGTAAGAGTTGAAAAGGGAATCTTAGGTGGTTTGGACATGTTGCTAGGTGGTAGCCATCCTGTCGGGGTGTTTGCCCGATAGGGGGATGGCTACCACCCCTGGTCTAGAGTATGTCGCCATAACAACCTTGAGTTGTCTTCCGGCATTAGTGACCAGGTGCCAGTCTCTCTTAAGAGAGCAGCAGCGCATTTGTAGCACCTTTGGTGTTGCAAATGTCCAGAGGCGATGGTAACCGTAGCTGCTTTCCATCAAGTGGGCCGTCTGCCTGTCTGCTAAACTCCTGCCATATTTTTTTTTTAAGATAATGCATGAAAGTAGAACACAAAATAGGTGTATGACAGCAATATGAATGGTAGAGTTGGTACCGGTAGACCGCGACGTACGCATCGTGATCAAATAGTAGAAGTGTTAAAGAGAGATCAGGTAATAAGCATCTTGAATAAACGTGCGTGTATGAAGAAGACAATGAAGGTAGATGAAGCGGAAGGTGTTTGTCGGGATTGTCGTTAGTGTAATTCCATAGTCTCTGCGTAACCCCATGGGAATCCGGTGTGAAAATATTATGGATTTCGTCTGACTTTCTGTATACATTTTTTTAGTAATAAAACTACATTTCAACGGATAACCGTTAAAAAAATTATCGCATATATAAATATGCGATAATTTTTTCGATGTTTCGGTCATTTTTTAGAAGATGTCAAGTGGCATCAAGTATTGTTAAAATTTTATTTAGCCTACCGCCAACTTGTTCATTTTAATTATTTAGTATTAATTTTGTTCTTTTTGCTTTGTTGTGTATTGGGCTTCACTGCCATACAAAAAGACAGGTCTATTCCTGGATATGTAGACCTGCTCTTTTAACTTAACACGTTCTCACAGAATATCGGCCTGAAATGGTTTATAGTACTTCGTGCGGTGAGAGTGATTTCCACTGCCTCACTACTCTACCCTGCTTTCACATCCCTCTAATCTTATCCCCTCCTTACACTCAAACCCAAAGGCTGGAGGACAGTATAACCACTTTCCATCAAGTGAGCCCTTTGTTTGCCCTCAGGAAATAAAAAATAAACAATACGAGTTTTAACCAAAAGCAACCCAATTGCCTAGTATTCGCTAAACCGTTTTCCGTGAACCATTGCTATTTGCGTCGCTTTGCGTTAATTGAACACACTAATGTGCCCTTTTTTGACGCACCTTTGTAACACAAAACTTCCTTTTTCACCAGGATTTAGAAATAACTGAATGTGACAATCTAGTAAATCTTGAAAAATTTTTTGACTTTTCGAAAAGGCACATATTTTATTTTATTGCTGGAGTTCAGAAGACAGATAGACGGCCCATTTGATCCATCAAGTGGGCCGTCTATTTGTCTGGAAAGCGATTACCTTCGCCTATGGACATTTGCAACACTAAAAGTGCTATAAATACGCTGCTGCTCTCTTAAGGGAGACTGGAACCTGGTCAGTAATGCCGGAACACAACTCAAGGTTGTTATGGTGGCATACTCTAGACCAGGCGTGGTAGCCAACCAGTCGGGCAAATGCGCTACCACCTGGCTGTGGGTTGTTTTGTAGCCTCCTGCTCTCTCTTTGCGGCCGCTGGAAATTGCATTCTTTCTGCGATCCTTCACGGATAATTTCGTAAAAAAGGATTTTAACATAAATATAGGTACAAATTTCGTCTTTGAATATTCAATATCCTATCATTATAATTCTACTGCACTAATTGCAGTTGCAGTAATCTTAGTGAAATGTGTGACGCCTCCGGGGGACAAGTGCAGTGTCACTGTGCACTGGTATCGAAGTAAGTTACTCTCCCTTGCTTCTTCTTCGACGTCCCTTTGTCTTCTCCCGGACATCGCATCGTCCACGTATCTGTGATATTTGTAATATTTTTTGTCTCATCCAGTTACTTTATTAATTCACAAACAGTACACACCTTTACCATAAGCAGCCATTTGAACCCGTTTTCGCCGGTGGGCGTCTGTGCTGCCTTGTAATTTAAATTCCACGAAATTGCTGCAAATATTTTTGTTTGAATCTCCATCCGTATGAACACTACAGATCCCAATATATGTATTTTACTATGTAGCACTAAAGATAAAAGCTTAAGTCGTAATATGTTAGTGGCTAAAGCAGATGCGTTTGAAACTCGCGTCTCAAGCGACGTGTATTACCCAACCTAATATGCGTGTTTTGTACATAGGTAATACTATTTGTCGGCTTACTGCAAGAACTCATTAACTGCCATGTTGTGTAGAACTGTATGTCAATTAATGGGTTCTTGCAGTAAAATACTATTGTTCGTTTTAGAACAATTTTACACATTTACAGAAAATTACACTGCAGAGCACATCCCCTTTCAGTTCCTGCCAAAAAAACTCGCCCAGAAGGTTGGCTGTATTGCAAGCACAGAGCAGAGAATCCACCGCTGTGCGGCTTCTGAGGGTAATAATGTTGGGGTGTGGCGATATTCTTAGCCTTGTGATTGCTACGCTGAATGGCAGCGCTAATTCGCTGTGAAACCAGCCTTCCCGTGACCGTAATTCTATACATTATTACTATGATTATTATTTATTTATGTCTATCAATATATGTATATTTTTGTTTTATTCCCATGTCTATTTATACTTACCATCTCAAAATTTTATATTTATACTTTTTCATTCTATTTATATTGCAAAACCCACATGTTACCCAATTTTCTCTAATCCATCCTAAGGTTGTCTGGAAGAAATTGCTTTTAGTGATAAGACCGCCTATTGTCTGCTGTACTTAAACTTCTTAATTTGTATCTTAATATTATGCAATAAAGTATATTCTATTCTATTCTTCCCGTGGCAATTCTGCTAGCTGTGCACACTTCCTTCTAGCTATAATTGATTAGTGTATGAAAATTAATAAATTTGATTTAATTTAATTTTCAAATATTTTAAGTTTCATAAACTGGTAACACCAAACGCCCACCTGTCAACCTTCCACCCGTCCCGTTCCAGCCTCTGTTACCCCCGAAATTTCGCGAATTTAAACATTTTGTGGCATTTCATTTCATTAGACCCGTAATAATACATTTAAGGGTTGATTTTGTTGTTTATGCTTCGTGACATCTTTTTTTTTCAAATGTTTGAATATAACTTCGCAGTATTTTGTTTTCATTGAGAGAACTGTTAAGACCTTATAATTATTTCTTTGATACATAATTTTAATTTAATATCTATGTAGGCCTCCGAAAGCTTTTATTACAATAAATTCTAAAATAGTATTCATCAGAGAGATGTCCTCGAATCGGTAAGCTTTAATGATCATTTATATCAGATAGCAATAACTAATGTCTAATAAAAATGAACATTTTTAGAATTTTTGTTAGGATTGGCTCGAAAACTGGAAAGATTTCAATGACAATTTTAGAGGTTAAAAGCCGACTTTTTAATCGTTAAGTAAAAGTTATTCATCGAATAAAATACAATATGGTTAAATTAAAAATTACAGTTGCCTGAAAAAAAGTTACTTCACTTTTGATGATTGTAAAACAGTCCTAAAAAAACAATTATATCCTATTCTGTATTTATTTGTAAGTGTATACCTAAGTAGATAAAACTAAACATCAAAATTACTTTATTAAATTCATCAGGTATATAGAAGTGAGATCGCGTTAACTTTGCAAAGTAAAGAAAGTTAAAGTTGAAGATGAAGGGGACAGAATAAACCATATTAAGGCACAAAATAGTTACTACAGAAGATCATCTCGGTACACGTCGGTGTAACTCATTCGTTAGACTCTCATCTCTCACAAATGCAGAATATGCTTTGTTTACGCACTGTTTAGGATTAAAGATACATTTCGGCAAAAATAAGACTCGGAATTCGTTATATCCGCCCGCCCTTCTCTTTGTCTGCCTTAGCATGCCTCAATCATTTTTATCAGAGGTTGCAGTTTTTATATCCATGAAATTTGATGAGTGTAATCTATAGCGGCGCTCGCGGACTGCGTTCGTAATACCGAAGTAAGAAAGAGAGTTGGTCTGAAAGAGAGTGTCGGGGTGAAGGTAAGGAAAGGAATGCTCCGGTGGTTCGGGCATGTGGAAAGAATGTATGATGAAAGAATGACTAAACAGATATACAATGCAAAAGTGGATGGATGCAGAAGTCGCGGAAGGTCACGACACACCTTCCATGATCAAATTGATCATGTGTTAGAAAAAGGTGATGTTAGGAGCCTTAAGAACAGACGAGCGTGCATGACAAGAGCTATGAATGTCAAAGAAGCAAGTGAGGTGTGTAAGAATAAGCCTAAATGGCGCTCTATTGTTCGTGCCTACCCCGCAAGGGACCTGGCGTGAAGTTATATATGTATGTAATCTATTGTAATATTTGCAACAACTCAAAAGGGTTTATGGTAATAAAAGAATAGCAACTAGTCACTGTACCTATAATCAGAAAACCTTACGGCTTAAATACATTTCATACACTAACTGGACACACTGGACAGACATTTTTAGAACACCTCGCCATCCCTCCAACAATTTTACAGTATAAGAAACTTGGCAAATTGGCACAACCGATAGCGGATTGAAGTCATTGATAAACTATTTGAACTTAAAATTTTATGAATGATAAGAACAATTTTCAACAAAAATTGATGCAAACAATATCCGTTCAGTAGTTTTTAAGATGTCCTAATTTCGTTTTTTGAAGTTATACTTAGAGTAATTTTTTACGATGCGCACGCACACCGTTACACGAAAAAGCTACACCATGAAGTTAGTCAACATTTTAGTTTTGCAGGAAGGCCGAGTGTAGTATGGTGGTTGCGTAGCAACGAGTTGTTGATAGATGGATTGTGAATTTGTGAGACGAGCGTTGTAATATTTCTCTATTAATATACGAGTTTTATGATTTATAAATAATTTATTTAGTATCCTACACACACACACACACACACACACACACACACACATATATATATATATATATATATATATATATATATATATATATATATATATATATATATGTGTGTATATATATATATGTATATATATATATATATATATATGTATATATATATAAGATCCGATTTACATGATTCTTTTTTAGTTCGATGCGGAATAGTTGCCATTTAGTCCCCTAAAAATATAATATGCTTTGACCCAGTAGTTTTTATTTTATGTACATTTTTTATGAAAAAAAATTTCATTCCGTTCCATATGTACACCAATTACTCTGGAATTTGTGATTCGATTTACATGATTATATTTTATTTTGATATAGAATAGCTGCCATTTAGTCCCCTGAAAATTTAACATAGTTTGGTCCAGTAGTTTTCATTTTATGAACATTTGTTATGAAAATTTTTCAATACGGTCGGTTAAATAAATAAAGGAAAGAGTGGACATTGTGTATTTTACTATTTTGTGATAAAAGCTTGTGAGAATTCTTATACATATTTGAAAAGATCCTGATGTTACCGCTTCTTTACTTAGGCTGCTTTAATTTTAAATGGAATTTTTATGTCAGTCCCTTTGTGCTTTGTGGGGGTTAAATTAAGTGTATGTGGTGCGGGGTCCTCCTGCACCTGGGGAGCGGGGGAAACAAGCCCTGTTGACGAAGTGAGTTGGCCTCTCCCGGGGCATTTTCAAGCACTGATGTGCAGGATTAGTATGGACATAACTACGTTCTATGTCTCGCGCTATTCCTACCATGAGCGCGGGGCACATGGGAGGAAGGGGGTTTTAGTGGAGTCTGAGACACAAGCCGGCAATTGACTCTGTTATCTGCGTGATCTTCAGTGGACCCGGTAGTGTATGAAATGTATTTCTGCCTCAAAAAAAATTAAGTGTGTGTTTTTGTTTGTTTGCTTGCTGAATGTGCTAATCTCAGGAACTACTGGTCTGATTTGGAAAATTATTTTAGTGTTAAATAGCTTATTTATCGAGGAAGGCTTATATATATCACCACTCTAAGACCAATAGGAGCGGAGTACCAATGAAAAGTGTTTCAAAGTCGGGGGAGTTATTTTAACTATTTTTTTACTATTCCACGCGGACAAAGTCGCGGGCAGAAGCTAGTTTAAATATAATATAAATATATTCAAACTATTCAGTTAAAAATTGAATCAATTATTTTAACGTTTAAAAAGTTCCATAATTTAAACTTTTTATTCGAAAATTACTTTACTTGTAATCGAACTTTGCGAATGCTAATAAGTCAAGACAGTCAGCATTCAAACGCTTAAAACAAAATAGCATTATAATTTAATTTTGAACAAAATCCGAGATAACCTGAGAAGATACTGTATAATGAAAACTCATTTTCCTTTCATTCTCTTAATGAAGTCTTCATAAAGATTATTAACATACACCGTTAACGTTCCAGAACGTAGACGGATAATTAAATAGAGAAACCATTCGCTTGTATCCGATATATAATAAATTTTAAAAATGCATATACTTATGTATATAATAGCCTGAGTATACTACAGGAAACTCGTTGCGGTTGTTACCCATACTACAATAACACACCTTCTTTACTACGTATACTGCTAGTCAGTATATACTACGTCTTGTTTATTAACCTTACTACAAACAATACGAATACTACTGCTCACCTTTTGCAAATTAATAAATAGTAATTTTGGTAATAAACGTAATAGCTTACTACAAAAATACTACATTTCATCCCACGCTTATTAAGTTTATACCAAAAAATTGTAATGCATCATATTACTACACTTAACCAACTTTTCTTTAAGCTCACTGAAACGTTTTGAAACTCATGTGATATGAAAATTGCGTATTTCAGATATTGATTTAAACTGTCACTATTATCAAAATTGACACAAACATCTTATTCTCAGAACAAGACAAAAAATATATGACGCCGTCTTTTTCTAATTAGTGACAACGTAAGTCCAACGAACAATTTGAAATGAGCTCCCAGTTCATTTTTCTCCGAGAACTTCGTGATGGGATTTAAAAAAAGTTTCACTGCATTTATATTCATAATTTCATATTGCAATAAATGTAAACACTTTCCATGTGGGCCGTTATACCGCAGACGTGGGTTGTTTTTTTACGCAACAAAACAACCCCTGGTCTAGAGTATGCCGTCATAACAACCTTGAGTTGTGTTCCGGCAATGGTGACCAGGTTCCAGACTCCCTTAAGAGCGCAGCAGCGCGTTTGTAGCCTTTTGTGTTGCTAATAGCCATAGGCGATTGTAACCACTTTCCATCTAGTGGGCCATCGGCATGTCTGCTGATTTTTTTTATTGCATGAGCAATAAAAAAAATACGCACTAGCGGTTGCCTGCCTAGGTGGTTTGATTGAAGCGCGAGTTGCCTGGCGCCCTCGGAATAGTGGCTGATCGCCGTGGTGCTTACATACAAAACTGAAAACATTTAGACGTAATACACCGTCGTGGTTAGCCGTTAGTTCGTATGAAGCCTTAACCTAGTGTGCACCAACATTTAGCCAATGGTTAAAATGAAATAACCGCTAAAAATATATGGCTAAACATTGATTATTTTATTTTATCCACCGGTTAACCAAAAATAATCAGTGTTTTTCCATACATTTTTGGCGATTATCTTATTTTAACCATCGGTTAAAAGTCGGTGCACACCAGCCTTAGTCTGTGTGCTGTAAACCAGCAAGATTTTTTTTATCTATGTCATTTTTTTGTAGTCATCTGTCTATGACCAGGTACAGGCACACAGAGAACTGTTACAAACAAACCGTCGCGTTGGAGTACAAAGCGCTCTTTCAAACTTGGAACTAGAGGGCGCCACGCGCTCGTTAAATTTTACAACAAGTGTGCTCTACAAGGGAATGCTTTTAAACGCGGCTGTACGGGACAACTTTCGACAAAGGATTTTCAGTTGGCGCGTTTATTATTTTTTATTAAAATAAAGGAGCGCGGATACTTTTGTGTATGACTGTACTTTTGGGTTTATTTAGATTTATGTATAGAACTTTTTGTTGAGTCTGGAGAGTAGCTTGCTATAGTGTTATTAAAAACTAGTTTTAAGGCTTTAGCTGAAATTGATATTTTTATTTTTAAGGTTCCATAGTTATTTTGCTTATAATAAAGTTGTTATAAAATCGCCATATCCGTCCGTCTCGGTAGATAAAAATTCAAACGAATATGTTAGGGTAGTTAAATTGTATAATAAATAAAAGTTAGAGGTGGCAACCATCTTGTAATTAAGAGATGGGGAAACATTTTTCTAGTGTACATAATCATGTATGGGATCGTTGGACGGGTCTTAAAACAAAAGTTATGCTTAGGGGCTATCCAAAACTGCGTCACACGTTAAGGGGAGGGAGTTGACGAAGTGTGACATTGTGTGACAAGGGGTGGGAGCTTTCTTAAATTTGGTGACAACAAATTTAATTTTCAAATGTTTTAAAGTCAATAGGGCATATATTCACATGAGAACTTGTAAAACTTGTGTATTCCTCACTTTTAAACTATGAAGTGAAAAGGTAAAAAAAAACAACTGAGTAGACCTTAAAAAGCACTTTAATATAAAATATTATTCCACTAACGATTTTATAGTCCCATAGCCAAAAAGAAACCAGGGGACGTTCATCACCTCTATGGAAGCTTCTAATGCGTATCTAATCAACTTATTTTATACTAGCTTCTGCCCGCGACTTAGTCCGCGTGGAATAGTAAAAAAAAAGTTAAAATAAGCCCTCCGATTTTGAAACATTCTTCATTGGTGCTCCGCTCATCTTAGAGTGATGATTTATAGCCTTCCTAATACTAAACTAATTTTCCAAATCAGACCACTAGTTCCTGAGATTAGCGCGTTCAAACAAACAAACGAACAAACTCTTCAGGTTTATATATTAGTATAAGATGTATAATACTTCATTTTTAAAATTATTATTATATTATATTTCATGTACTCGACTATTAAATAAGTAATGAAGTTTTGTATTTTTGTTTCAGGTAAAAAGTTTTACAGTAATAATTCTGCCAATAACAACCGTAAGTAATTTTTATGGCGGGTAGAGGTAAACAGTGCCATCTTATTGAGAGAGTATGTTGAAAAGTGTCCAAGAGTATGTTGATAATAGAAGTCCAAATATACTACCACAATAGCGCTGGCGTACAAAACACTGAAATAAAAATTGTTGAAGTGCCATAAAACCTACAACCTGGGTGTCTTCAAGTTTCGTGTGAATATGTACCTTCTAGGTAAGCGTGCTCGATCTTAGACCATATCCTCGCTCAAATCGAGCGAGATAATGGTCAAACGCGAACCTATGCGTGTAAAAAAATGCCTTTTTGGAATCTCCTGATCCGAATTATCCCTGATTTTTTCACATTTTTAAACGCATATTAATTGGTAGGGCATTTGCCCGACTGGATGGCTACCACCCCTGGTCTAAAGTATGTCGCCATAACAACCCTTAGTTGTGTTCCGGCATTAGTGACCAGGCTCCAGTCTCCTTCAAGAGAGCAGCAGCGCATTAGTAGTACCTTTGGTGTTACAAATGTCCATAGGCGATGGTAACCGCTATCCATCAAGTGGGCCGTCTGCCTGTCTGCTGAACTCCTGCAATAAAAAAAACGCATTGTACAAACAGAATACCATTTAAAGATTAAGTATAGTATAGATAGATGATAATATCAACAAATCATCCCCGTATAATAGGAATAATAAATGAATAATCTATGTACCCGTATGTACATATTCCTTTGGAGTATCCATAACGGCTCGCTCTAATGCGTCCAGATATCTGTACTGAATTCATATTATGTCATCATTTCTTACTTTGTCCCGGAAAAGTATGAAACAGAAAAACGTAAAGGAACGCTGCGTTTTATAACACGGTTTTTTTGTTATCATGGAAGAAAAATACTTATCCCAATTGGTCAGTAAAAGTTTCTTACATCCATAGGTGACGGTAAATCATCATCCATCAGGTGCACTGAATGCCTGTTCGTCTACTTTAGGCTATAAAAAGACAACTTTGAAATCTATCTTACATTACTAAGTGGTGCCACGTGTCATTCTTTGTACGCTTTTTGACATTTTATCATTTAAGTCATGTTTTAGACCCAATCAGTCATAACTTGATTAAACTTATGTAATATATTTCTCTCCATAAATCAACTATATTGTTTCTTGAAAAAAATAAAAATAAAGCCAATCTTTAAAAATGCGCGAAGAATGTGAAGAAGAGTTGCAATATATATGCATACAGTATTTAGGAGATTTATAATTTACCTTAGGTATTCTCAGTAGCTTTGGCTTTAGTAAAAACTATTTAAAATTAAGCCGTGACTAATGTTTAATTTTAAGTTAAGTAATAAGAGATTAATGTAGAACCAGCCTATAGAAGTATATAATCAAATCATGCATTGTCAAAGTGATTGTATTATTATTTTGTTAGTGGCTAAATTCTCATAAACAAACCGAAAAAGTTTATGTAATTGTATAACAACGTCGCGGTTCCGGCTCAATTTTAGTCCCGTATATTTCAAAGCAGGAATATAATATTCATACCGTATTCACGAGTTCGCTGTGAATTATTCCTAAGTCTAGTCTTGAACGTGCTTAAGCAATAATCTCATCCCACTGCTGGGCGTGTGTTGTAGACAATGGAGTATTAATGCGTGCAGTTTATTTCCACAGCATTAATAATATGGGTGCTACGATTTCTTGATTTTTTTTTAATTTCAAGATTGTAGTACATACGTCTCGCTTCGATCATGGTTCACGCTCGACTGTCCGCACGCTCCCTCAGTCCCTCAATCTGGCTATTGTCTTAAACTGCACAAATGCAGTATGTCCGCCCGGTGACGTCGACCGAATTTCCTTGAATAAGCTTGTACTTTAAAATCCGTAATAGTTGGCTAATGATTACAGCCGCAGGTAGCTGAAAACGATTACAATACAACAATAGACGGTATGCCATTAAATAAGTAAACAAAAGAAGACGATCATAAAAGTAAAAACTCCGTGTTATATGTATATTTTCTTATGGTTTGGTAAATAGAGAAATAGTAAGTCAGATATTGAAACACGGCTTTAGAGACTTTGTAACTAGGCCATAAAATTTAAAGTCTTCAAGCGGTATGCTGTAGCACAATAAATCGATCAATAAAAAAACGTTACGATGTCCGGATGTATGTATGTCATGCATGTTACTGTATTTTATTCGATAAATGGACCGTGGATGCGTCGATAATATGATTAGTTTATTACTATAGTCGTTGTCAGTCGGTCAAGTGCGTGTCAGACGACGTCTATTTTAATGTTCCTTAGTTTTCGTCACCAGGCAAAAGTTTCGTAATATCGTTTTAAGTATTTTTTAACCGACTTCAAAAAAAGGAGGAGGCTCTCAATTCGTCGGATTTTTTTAATTACGCTGAGATTTATGATCCAATTTACGTAATTCTTTTTTTGTTCGACGCGGAATAGTTGTCATTTGGTCCCCTAAAAATTTAACATAGTTTGGCCCAGTGGTTTTCATGTTATGAAAATATTTTTAAGATTTTTTCCGTTTTCGTTTCTTGGGAGCTATATTTTTTAAGGCGCGCGGCACCTTTCGTAGGCCTACCCACAGCTAGACACTATATAGTAACTAATAAAAAACTGTTTTTTTTTAAACGAAGTTCTTTTTCTTAATTTCACTACACCGTTGTGTAGCAGGGTACACTACACCGTTCTACCAAATTTCATCATCCACAAGTTTCTGAGTAAAATGACGATTTCATAAGGTTTTTGTTTTTGCCAAAATGTACATTTTAGTTGGTTTACAACTGTATTCAGAACACAGATATATTAGATTATGATGTACTGTGTATTTACATGTAAATAGCTTGCATATCCTTGCGTTGCCTTGCAGTTGACAGTTTGTAAGCGAGTGTCACCGAGTGGTAGACTTATGCATTCAATTTCCTGCGTTGTGGTTGTATGACTTGTATGATGTCAGTTTATTATTATATAAGGGAAACTATACCATTGTTGGTGGTTGTTAAATATTTCTGTTGCGTCGTATGTGAGGGCAAGGAAGGAAAATCGACCACCCTACTTACTTAGTGACGTGCTCTCGTTGCGGAGGCCAAGACCAACTTTGGGTCGCTAAGCCAACGTTTTAGTTGAATTAGTTCTAGTCAGGGATTTTGTGGGGGAGCACACAGGAAAATATCAAAAAATTGACATAATACTGAATAAATGAAAGAATTTAGAAAAAATTAAAAGAATCAATTTCGGTAATCCTTACAAAAAATTTAACTCCGTTCTTCGATACTGTAATGTTTTTAAAAAATATAAAAATAATTTACTTCGATTTTTTTTCCTCAAAACACAGTAGCAAAAATTATAGACTTACAGCATTCGTGAATTAGCGTGCCCCCAAAAAAGAAGTGACAAAAACCTCCTGGTTGTAGTTATAAAGGGTGGTTAAATTGTAAGGGCCGATGTTGAATGTGAACCACACCTAAACGCCAAGTTTTTTTCCGAATTTTATTTGACATTTCTCTATTTTAGACTTACTCAATTTGAACCATGGAGAGATACACAATCCAACAACGTGTTAAAGTTATCCAGACTTATTATGAAAATGGGCGTTCAAATCAAAATGCATATCGTGCACTTCGTGATTTTTTTGGTCAATTTGATCGTCCAAATGTGCGTACAATCGCAAAAATCGTGGAAAAATTCGAGCAAACCGGGTCTGTAGAAGATGTGAGAACACCAGTGCATGCTCGTACAGCTCGTACTGCAGAAAATATTGCTGCTGTTCGCGATAGTGTGGCTGAAGAGCCGTCCACCTCAACTCGTCGTCGTGCCCAACAATTGCACCTCTCACGCTCGTCGTTGATGAACATTATGCATAAAGACTTGCATTTACACGCTTACAAGGTGCAATTGGCTCAAGAACTAAAGCCTCTTGACCATTCCAAACGTCGTGAATGGGCAGAATGGTGGCAAGAAATGGCAACAGTGGATGATCAATTTTCGAAGAAAATCATCTTCAGTGATGAGGCACATTTTCACCTCAGTGGATTCGTCAATAAACAGAATTGCCGCATTTGGGCGAATGAGAATCCAAGAGTGATTGTCGAAAAACCAATGCACCCACAAAGAGTGACTGTTTGGTGCGCTTTATGGGCTGGCGGCATCATCGGGCCGTATTTTTTCCAAACTGAGGCCGGTCAGGCAGTTACTGTGAATGGTGTTCGCTATCGTGAGATGATAACGAACTTTTTATGGCCCGAATTGGAAGATATGGATGTAAACGATATGTGGTTTCAGCAGGACGGTGCCACTTGCCACACAGCTAACGAAACAATGGCTCTTTTGCGCAACAAATTCAATGGCCGTGTTATCTCACGTAATGGCGATGTCAATTGGCCGCCAAGATCATGTGATTTGACACCGTTGGACTTTTTTCTTTGGGGTTATTTAAAAGAAAAGGTGTACGTCGATAAGCCAGCAACAATTCAAGAGCTAAAGGATGAGATAATTCGGCACATTAACGGCATAGAACCTCCATTATGCCTCAGGGTCATCGAAAATTTGGACCATCGGATGGAGGTGTGCCGCCGTGGTCGCGGCGCCCATTTGGCCGATATTTTATTCCATACATAATTGAGTAACACCAATATATCATAATAAAATAAAATTACAATAATTTCCTAAATAGTTTGTATTTTATTCAAAATCAACATCGGCCCTTGAAATTTAACCACCCGCTATTATACTTTTTATAAGAAAAATCATATGATGTTTGTTCACGTCAAAGAATTACAACGTCTTCATACATACACACTTTTTAAATTATATATACATAAAAAACTGTATAAAGACACTCGTGAGAAACAAACAGGCGTGTTCAATTGAGGTCGTCAGCAATTACAACATTGACACTCTTAATTTGTCTTAAACAACAATAAAATTGGGACAGAGTATGACGCGATTCAGTGTTGCCAATTTTTTACGGTTACGTAGCCATTTTAGCAAATAAACAACCCTTATAATGTGGCCATGTACGTCTACTTATATCACTACCATTTATTCTACGACTAGTCCTGTTCTCGTCGCCTAAGTAGCCAAACCATAATTTAAAAAACTAAGACATGAGATGTCACTTTGACAGCTAAGAATTTTCTCACGCTTTTTGTCCTTGTAATGTTTGCTTGCTTTTTGCGGAGTTTTGTGAAAACAATTGTCGAGTTTTCTTTTCATTAAGATTTAAAGTAGTAATTCGGGGTGATTACGAAAATCCAATCCAAATATTCCCGTTATATTCGTAATTCGTAAAAATATAAAGTGAGAAACGTTGCGAATTTTTAGCGAATGTATTTCACACGCGAAGAGGATGGAATGATAATACGTTATTATTCCATACTAGCTGTTGTCCGCGTAAAATTAATTTAAATTGCCTTTTTGAGTTTTTTTTCTAATATAAAAGTAACCTAAGTTACTCGTACAAACGTAACATCAGGTATCTGCCAGTGAAAGTCCTGCCAAAATCGGTTTATCCGTTTCAGAGATTAGCCGAAACAAACAGACAGGCATAATAAATTTATATATTGATTTTTCGATATAAGTACCGTATATACTGGCATATTTTATATATAATATCAGCCCATAAATGTGTCACTGCTGATTTCTGTCTGTATTGTAGGGGACGGCCAGTATACCCGCCACGCTTGTCCAAGACGGCTTGTCGGGTTTAGTTATCTCGATGTGTAGGTTGCATCACGGTGTTTTCCTTCACCGTTGTTAGCACGTGGTAATTGTAACAATATGCATATTAAGTCAGAATACTGATTAAGTGGTTCATGCGTTTTTAATCTTTGGTTTCAATTATACCTTTTTAATCGGTATTTTTTCTATGAATTAAACAAATATGCACTTATTTCTAAAGTCAATATTCGTATTTCGCATCTGATTTCGAATCTGAAAATTTCGGCAAATTGTATTGTAAATTGGACTATTGGACTTAAATAAAAAAATATAGAAAAAAGAAACCGCTTTCAAAGTAACGAGAAATAAATATTGTTTACAACACCTTGAAGTCGGTGCGAAGGAAGTATCGTTTCTCATATATGGGGCATCTTTAATACAAGCTGTTTTAGTGTTCCGCACCCAACCACTAAAATCATAAAGTATTTACTTCCTATCAAAATGAAAAATTAGGGTACCTCCTTTTCTGAAGTTAGATAACCTTTGACCTCTAACGTCGTGAGTTTGAAAACTCTATTTTCTTCAAGATATGAATCTAAATAGATAATATTTTATGACTCAACAACTTTAGTTATTTTAGACTTTATGTGCCTTGATATAAGGTTGAAGTAGCGTAATAAATTATTCATACTATACTACCATAGTATAAATAAGAACAGTAGGTTCAAGAATGCGTGTAGGCGGAATAATCTTTTTTTACGTAGTATAAGTTGATTTTCGCGTCTGTCTGTCTATACTAACTCCTCCTAAACCACGCAACGGATTTTGAAGTGATTTTCACAATCAGTTCGATACCTTTCATTGAAAGTTTATACATATCAAAAAAAGTTTTTATGTAAGTAAAATAGATCTGCTATCCTAGAGTTGATCCGCGACGTAGCCACGGGGCAAACGCTAGTAAATGATAATAACATAAACATTTTTTATTACTTTTGAACAATAATGAATGCGATATTAAACTCCTTTTTCTTGCACACTTATGACGTCATAAGTCGGACAAAATCTATAAAATATAATCAACCTTAGTTGATTTAACTGTCCGCTCCCCTAATGGTGCACGCGCCAAGTTTTGAACACATCATTAGAAAGAGACGGTAGACATTAATCTCTAATTTAGCGTAAGTTAACTTTTATTTATTTTCCTCTTGCGCAGCTCGCCATCAATGAAATGGCATTTAAAAAGAACACAAAAGCAAAAACACCCTCATTCCGTAGCGCTCTCATCTTAACTATCCAACGCATCCTTAGAACGTTCATTCCCCATTCAACAATCTGGAAAAACTCCCCGCTGCACTTTTCCATCCGTACTACGACAAGGGGTTGGTTAAAAAGGGTGTCATAAAATTTCTTCAAGACAACGATGCGGTGGCCCTTGTTTTTGAAACTTTTATAGACGACGATAACCACTTCCCACCAAATGGGCCGTTAGCCTATCTGCCTAAAAGAAATAAAGATGAAAATATTGCTGGGAATGATGATGAACTAAAAAAACGTATATAACATTCACGGCAATGAAGCCGACAACTCAGTATTATGTTGTGACAAGAAGAGCTGCGCAGCGCTGATTTTCAGTCCCAGACTCCACTTACTGATAAGTAAAGCCTGCTTTTTTTTATTGCGAAGCTGGCAGACAGACGGCGTAGCTCATGGAAAGTGGTTACCGCCGCCTCTAGACATTAGCTACAAATGTAAGTTGGCAAAGCGTTGACTTTGCTTAGAATAAGGTTTTGCTTTGCTTAGGTTAGAATAAGGATCAGACAGAAGGAATGGGATAGAAAAATGGCATATGGGGTTGGAATATAGGGATGAGGGAAGTGGGCCATCAGAACTTTCACTCATAGAAAGAAAGAAAGGAAATATTCATTTCATATTGCGACACACAGACAATAAAACAGATAAATTACACACAGAAATTTAATACCGCAAATTAAGAAATAGCACTGCGTATTTTGCTGTGACGAAATATGTTCCAAACATAGCACTGGTTACCAGTGCCCATCTCTCAAAATCACAATAATATGTCATAAGACCACAATTGACCGTAAGAATTTACAACTTATTTTACGATAACCTCATCACACGAAACACGATTAACAACATATAATATTAACCGTTTAACACCGATATTTTGTGTGAGCCTGGTATCACACCCATCGAACCAGCCCTGAGAGCTTAATCAAGACATTGAATCCATACTCTATACCATTTACAATAAGAAACAACGAATTTGTGCGCAAACTGACCTTACTGTATTACTGTTATATACTGTGTCACAGCGGGAAGAAGATATTATTTTAATGTAATCACGGAATATAACTGTTACAATGATAAGCTTTGCACGTGACTTCGTCTGCGTTCCACGGAATAGATACATCAAGCTTATATTATATGAAAGGTCATAATATGTACTATGCCAGTTGTTAAGATTCCTTAGTTATTTTGGTAAAAACGGAACAATAAAATTGCCATATGTGTCTGTCTTGATAATGTAGTGGAACACTTATAAACCAATAGATGGCGTTGTGCAATAATTAAAGACGCAAAACTATTCCCGACACGTACAAAAAATATATATAAATTTTCATTAATACTTAATACGAAGGATATAATTGCCATTCCTGTAAAAGATGCTCAGAAAATGTCACTCATAATCATAAAACATCTTTCAGTAAAAAACATTTTTCATAAAAAACCCATTAGGAAAAATATCGTCAATAAGACCGATACATCGTCGATATATCATTCATAAATATCGATATTAAAATATCAATATATCGTTTGCAATGCATCCCTAATTGTAGAAAGAAGTCGCTTAAATATGTAGTTTTTGGTTAAAAAAAATATTTTTCTATTCCAATATCGCAATTTTTGCTACTTCTATAGTGTACGGTTCAACGTACACGTTTTGTTGACGCTGCGGCCTACTTTAGGCTACTTTAATATTATGAATAATGCTCACAAATACTTTGTGGTCGAGTTGCAATCAAGTTGCTATCAAGACGTTACGAGGTGCTATTAGTCGTAAAATACGACTCCAGCTACCACTAAGCTGAACCCAGGGATCAGCATCCAAGAGCTAATAGTACGACAATAAATCCCTGAAAGCAACAAGGTGTATTCTCTTCACTACTTAAAGAAAGCACCAGCACTTCAGCAACTACTGCCAGCATCCACCACTACAAACACAAGTGTACAAACTGTACATATACTATTACTATAATAATACATATTTTCGCACTTATTTATAAACTTCATACTACTCTTAAACTATATATTCATTAATATCTATATATACAAGTTGTATCTTATACATCCTTATTTCTATTAACTTTATTGACAATACTAACGCAATATGAAACGAAATTCCTACAAGCGCCTTTGGACACCAGATTGTACATATTTTCTCATTTTACGGCTATTCCCAGCCTGATTTCAAACTTCCTCCTTCTATCCATCTTCTAGCCAGGGTGACCACTGCTTAACATATCAATTACATACGCTTAAATATGCTGTATACACACAACATGCATACAATCAGGAAACGGCTGTTTGTTCCACATTATTCTTAGAAATGCAATGCTAACACAGCAATCGACGTATTGTCTGTTTGATCACATACTAAGTTGGTTTTCATTGTATTTTTTATTGCATGAGTTCCGCAGACACGCAGACGTCTAACCTGATGGAAACCAGGTTCACAAATTGGACAAGTACATTAACTATCTGCCCATAAAACTTCATGTTAAAATTATGTTGCGATTCGTTTTTCCACTTCTCCGTTAAAGTTTCACTTCTACTATGTGTGCCAGGACAAGTTGCAATTTTTCGCAGGTTTACTGCAAATTATGACTTGGTTAGTTTGGGTACTTTTAAATTAATGCATTTTTATTTAAACATTATATTTTATCAAACAAAAAACTGAGTTCGATCCGGAACCTATAAAAACATCGATAGTCTACTCTAACATTATGCCGCTTCTCACCACGTCTACTCTAAAATTATGCCGCCTTTCACCCGGCCGTAACGCTTCGTGACAGAAAAAATCCTAATACCTCCGTATATATAGAAGTTTCGCTTCAATAATTATCTCCAAAACCACCGAAACAAATCTTAAATGTTTAAATCATGACATAATTACCGTAAGACGTTAAAAACGTGCCGTGTGAAAATGCGATTATTTTGATACGTCAAAAAAGTCGTGACGTATTTTAATTGACAATGGACACGCGCAATAACGGTAAGGCTAACCGTGTTATTGCCGGCGCAAGTTCACACATTCTGTCCGCAGTTTATGAAGGGAATTCTGTAACGGGTTTTTAAATATGTGTCTGCGCTATAACTATAATGTAGATTGTTACACGAGCGGTGAAAGTGATCTATCTAGACATGAGATGGTTGGGCTAATAATTCGAGTGCCTTAATAGGTTATAATTTAGATTGTTACACGAGAGGTGAAAGTGACCTATCTAGGCATGAGATGGTTGAGCTAATAATTCGAGTGCCTAAATAGGCCTTTCATCGGTTAACAATATGCTTTTCATTTCGAATTTGAAGAAAGTAAATAAAAACTTATTAGTTTAAAATCAGGCGCTAAATCCATATCTAAATCTGATGAACTCATTTTATACGTCACATATGAAACATTAAAATCAAGAAATTTTTCTTGTCTAGTATTTTACCATTAGCATAATGGCTAGCGCACGTGTCCCATACTCAAAGGGCGCGGGTTCGATCCTGGCCGGCAGTTTTCTGACCTAATGTGCATATTGTTACAATTACCACTCGCTAATAACGGTGAAGGATAACATCGTGATGCAACCTGCTCATCGAGATAACCGATGTGTCGAACCTACCAAACCGCCTTGGACATGCGTGGCGGGTATACTGTTCGTTTCCCTATAGTGAGAGGCCCGAGTCCAGCAGCAACATTTATGGATTGTTATTAAAAATTAAAAAACAAAACTACCAGTCAGTATTTATTTGTCACTGATGATAGTTAATATAATATTTAGCTGAAATCTATGTAAATTAAATAATAATTTAGTGCAATATATACTTAAGTACAATATATTGTTGACATTTTTTGTTTCAATTTATGCCACGATTTAACACTGGCCGTAAAAAAAGTTTCAATATCCCGCCTAAAAACAGAGCATAGACAAATGTGAACAGCTATCCAGCGCCGGAAATGAAGGCTCTGCGAGAGTGCATGTGCCATAAACAACAAAGCGAGGGGGACTCGACTTCCGGTATTCATTTGTATTATGTGGAAGGAATATATTTTTTGGAAAATATAGGTTTTGTCCCTGACTTCTCCTGATAGAAAAAACGCGAAATTGATTTTGTCCATACTTGTATATATGTCTATGACGTCTACATAGCAATAACAGTGAACCGATTTTGTTGCTATTTAGTATACATGTCTACTTTCAGGAATAATAATAGATATAGGGTACTCTTTGTATATTTATATCTATAGATATAATAAAATTGTAGAGGTCAAATTTCTGTACAATGAAAAAAATGCTAAACCGAGTCAGGGGGATGTAAGAAGTGAAAAAGAACTAATTTATATTTTTTTTTTTTGTTTCTCTGTTTCTCTGTCTGTTTCTATCGGCTAATCTCCGAAACGACTAGACCGATTTATGGTGGTAGCTTATATCCCTGGTCAACATATAGGATACTTTCGATCCCGAAAAATTAAAAAGTTCCCGTGGGATAGTTAAAAAACCGCACCACGCGAACGAAGTTGCGGGCAGAAGCTAGTTTTTGTATATTTATATTAGTTTATTGTTGTGTTTTTTAGTTTTATTACGATTTATTTAGTTTTAATTGAGTTAAACCATCATTTTAACAAAAAGGAAGTCTCCTTAGACACCGGGTTGCCTGGAAGAGATGCCTATAAGCGATAAGGCCACCCATTGTTTTAATGGAAATGTACTTATTTATATTAAATGTCTAGGTTTAAGTTATGATGAACAATACAGAGTTTTCACTCATTCAATGGCATATTACAAATGAAATTTATCGCAAGTCTAGAAGAGAAGAAAAGGCTCTTTGCTTATTAGGGAAACGAAGGGAACTAAAATAACGTATCAGTTACTTTATTCCCTTCGCATAATCGTTAACCCTCGTTTACATTATAGACAGTATTTTCTTCCACTGCTACATGAAGAAAGTGGACAGCGCGAGTATGCCATGTTCGACGTAATTATGTTGTGTTCACATACTCGATTTACCCAATTACATACCCGCCTTCCCGTTTGCTATATTGGAAGTGGACATGATGTACATTCGCGGTATGAAAAGGTTCGTCACCTTAAAGTCGACTTTAGCTGCATGAGTACAAGAAACAGCACCGCAATGTTAATAAATGTTATTTTTATAAAATATAGAAATGTGAAAAAAGAAAAGCGCAATTTTGACAATGTCAGACACTGAGATAAACAAGTTTTAATCATTAGAAACATACATCCATACATAACTTCACGCCAGGTCCCTTGCGGGGTAGGCACGAACAACAGAGCGCCACACAGGCCCATTCTTACACAACTTACTTGCTTCTTTGACATTCATAGCTCTTGTCATGCACGCTCGTCTGTTCTTAAGGCTCCTAACATCACCTTCTGCTAACACATGATCAATTTGATCATGGAAGGTGTGAAACAAAGGGGGTATAATAATTACGCTTATCATAATTATTAAAACCAATAAAAAGATTTTACATTTCTAAATAATATGTTTAGACAAGATAGAATATTAAACGTAATTTCTTGTGGAAGTCTGTTCTGTGATTTAGTTCATAAATGTACCATGTGCTCGCGGAACGTTAAAAGAATCTATTTGAAAACTGGCGAACCTTTTCATTCTGGGACTGTACACACGATGCATTAAATACTTAAACCGTGAAAAATATTTAATATTCGGAATGAAAATACCTATTCATTTTCATGACAATCAGTCTATTTCTGAAGTAACAGGTAAATGTAGAAACATTATGACGGATTCACTCTAAGATTCATATGGATATGCATAGTATTATCCCCGCAAATTGCTATTGCGCCTGGCCGCCATTTTGGTGACATAACCGTAGCCGAACCCTCAGTACTGTTAGCATCACTGGCCGGCGAGTACGCGTATATATCGAGTTGCGGATGATGTCACGTGAATGTTAATTTGACAACTTTCCAGCGCATTCGCAATTTGCGGGGATAATATAGATGCCCAATTTGGACTTATATTTAAACAAAGTACTTGCCAAAGGCGAAGTGAATTCCGCCATAATTTTCTAACGACAATAACCATCACGCTCGACTGCGTTTGGGGAGAGTCACATATCGAAATCAATGACTTCCGGCTCATAGACATTTTCGACGATTAGGGACATTAATGGGCTGAACGTGCGTCTTGGAGGACATTTTATTTTTTGCAAAGTCAATATACCGTTAGAATAATATGCTTACATAGAATTTTGTTAGCTTTGTTGTTTGTTTGTTGAAGAATTTATTATATTGTTACGAGGTTAGCGGGGCTCAAATTAAAATGCCGTTAGATTGATTATAGGGTTTATTAGAACTATACAAACAAGTATGACACAGGTAAAATATAACCGAACACAACAAATCCAAACGTAATGCAGAAGGTTGTTATTCAATAAAACGCGCAAAGTCCTTCACTATTACATTCCCGAATGTATCTATCAGGCCGCCGTTTTATACATCAAAAATGCCAAAGAATCCGCAACACCTGGCTAATGATGACAATGAGCGAGCGTAATAGGACAATAGGCTATTCTCCACAATAATTAGAAACGAATGTCAATAAATAAGTGAACAAAAGAAGACCATCATAACAGGATTACAATTAGTTCAAATGCCGACAGGTAATAAAATGTGCTTTTACACATTTGTACGTGGAATTTATGTTTATCGGCGCCTAGGTTGTAACAATATGTATAAAGTACCAAGGGTTCCGTAGTATTCCGTATCAGGCGCGAACCGTTCAATTTTCTGTTATAAAAAATTACTCACTTTTGATCTCCGGCAAGCACATGTAATAAAGAAGTTACGTCCGCTTTTGTAGGTTTCATTATTCTTCTGGTTGTCGGTAAAGCAGTACGCAATTGTTTGAAAAGAGAGCTCTGACTGCTCGTTATTGTCGGTAAAACAGTTTGTAAATGTAAATTATGTTGGAGTACAAAACGTCACTAAATTTAAAATTAGTAAAACGCTACATGACAGGACTAAACTGAAATATTATTCTTATTAAGAAATAAATTTGCCGTCGTAGAATTAATCAATTATATCCTAAGTTCTTTTTTTTTCTTTCTTCACTTCCTGAAGCAGGTTCACGGTTCAACTGATGTATAATGGTCCCCTCTCCCTCTCCATCGCCAATGCACGTTTGCAACACCAGGGGCGTTGCCAACACGTTGCAGATCTCAAAGAAAAGATAATGTTATTGACTGTGTGCTAAATAAATAATAACAACCCATAAAAGTCCCACTGTTGGGCACGAGCCTCTTATTATAAGGGAACGGGCAGTTCACCTGCCACGCTTCTCCAAGGCAGCTTGGCAGGCTTGACACATCAATTATATCGATGTACAGGTATCATCACGATGTTTTCTTTCACTGTTGTTAGAACGTGGTAATTGTATGCTCATTAGGTCAGAAAACTGCCTAAGTGGTGTATGCATTCCAGCAACGGTTCAAACCCACGCTCTTCGAGTTTGGGTTACGTGTGCTAGCCATTACGCCATTTTTGGTGGCCAAATGTTATTTGTAACGTTAAAAATAACGCCGTTAACAAATAGCACATTGGTGTATATACTTGTTCATACGTCATCTGTGAATATTCTCACGTCCGAGGTATCGACAAAAGCATATTCACACCTGCGTCTGTAGAAACACATTTTATTACCTTTGCGGCATTTTGACTTCTTTCATTTACTTTGTGTTTAAAATTTGTGATTAGAAAACAGACCATTCTGTATTGGAATCTTTTATGGCAGTCGTTAGGCAGGTGTGATTCTAAGAAATTAGGTCCATGCGGTCGGGCAGACATGACATCTGTGCAATATAAAGAAATGCCCCAATTGAGAGAGGGGCAGTCTAGAGATAGCCACAAGCGCACCAAAACGTTCGCGACTGACTTTGCGCGTGTGATTTAATCGTGCATTACGTTTGGACTGGTTGTGTTCAGTTATATTTGTACCTGTGTTATACGTGTTTGTATAGTTCTAATAAATTCTATAATAATTCCAACGGCATTTTAATTCGTGTCCTGCAACTCGTAACAATATTTATCGTCATTCGCAATTAATAAAACCACCGCATCTCCAATTACTCATTAAACCTATCGCAGCATCTGCGTTACGTTCAATAACTGTAACATCATCCCAGATGAAGCAGTAACGTTAAACATTGTTTTCACATGGCATTCAGCATTTGAAGAAAAATAATACCATTATCTATACGAGAGGATTCTATCAAGTGAATAGGCTGCCAATACGCGTCAAATAGGCCTCGAATAGGCCCCGAATAGGCCCGAATTCTGATGTCATATAAACGCAGCCACTTCCAATAGGATTATTGCCTTTAAGGAATATTGATGGTGTCATTTTTCCCAACGCAGAAAAACGTTGTAATTTATTACTGCCTGTCGGCTGTTATTAGACCGCAGTGAATATGACTTCTTCTCATTGAACAACTCTATGCAAATATTTCCATTTCCTGTAACAGAATGTGTATCTGTATACAATCAAAATTTTATGAATTTGATCATTTTATGTATTCATTACTTATGGCCGCCTGAAAGATGTTGAAAAATCTTTTGAAGAAAAGATTGTGAATTTAGTTTACAATTTTTTATTTAAGTGAATTTTAAATTAGGATTACACTTTAATGAATATTTGTCTAGTTATATAATAAGCATAAAAATAAATAGTAAGTTTAATATAAGCAGGTTTACCAATTTAAAGGTTATTTTAGTAAATATTATACCGTTTTCATTCTAGGGAGTGTATAATTGAAGACCTAAATAGGAAAAATAGTTGTTATCTAACGTTTTTACAAGTGTCATGTATGTACAAACCATATTAGTCCTAAGCATAGCTACTTGAGCTTGGTTTTAGAAATGTTAAATGATTGAGGAATTATACGAAGCCAAAATTATAATAAAATTGTATGTGTGCAGTTCACACGCAGTTCAAGTGAAGTAAAGTGTGACAAGGGGTGGAAGGGAATCGAAATTTCGTGACGTCACATTTCATATCGTTATAATATATGAATTTAAGCGCTAAAACATGAATTTTGAAGTATTAACGAAAAATTTCAAACATTTTCAACTCTATGTGTATAATGTTTAAATGATTAAATATAATATATTCTATTTCATTTTCGCGCATGTTTAGGCGTAAAGATTTATGTGTGTATCTCTTTTTAGTGTGGCTTTTTCGTTTCATCGAGTTTCAAATCAAAACGGTTCTAAAGAAGTTTCACTTCAAAAATCGTGCTATTTTCTCAATATTTACCAAATTGTAACATGTCCTTTCCGTCCACTCGTGTCCCGAATTATCAAGTGAACAAAAATGAACCAATTTAGTTACGCTTCGGTGTAACATACAGTCACACAGCCCGCTTCGCTATCACAAGTCAATGAAAACCAATTTGTGTTATCTTAAGATGTTAATATACCAGACGTCTTCATTTCTTAGTAGTTATCCGTATTGGATTTCAACAACTGTAGCGTCGGTTTCTTAATTATATTATTATCATCTCACTTCTCATTCATTTGGCTTATTAATATGCTTATTAATGGTTAAGTTTTTTAATTTATTTTTATCCATGCAGAAACGCAGAAACAATACATTTACACACACTACCATGTATTTGACACACACACGTATTTGTTGCCTTGATGAAATCTGTGATTATAGTTTTTGACTACAAATATTAAAAAAAAATATTTAGCCTACCGCCAACTTATTAATTTAAATTATTTAGTTTTTATTTTGTTTATGTTTATTATTTACTCTATGGGAGCCTAATCTAATTTTCCACCGCTTCGCAACATGTTGTGGCTTGAGGAGAGGAAGCGGCGCAAGACGGCGGTGGTGATGTCCACCCCACCACCGCCCTCCTGACAGGCGACCTATCCTCCCCGACCCCGTCTGCCAACGCTGCTGTGTGCGCGAGGCGACGGGAAAAGGGGAGGAAGGAGAGGGGGGAGGGGTGTTGGCGCAGGAGCAATCCTTCGCAGCCTCCCCCTCCCCCCATCGCGAAGCCCCCCCCCGCCGCTGACGCTGCTTAGAGCGCGAGGCGGCGGAGGGGGAGAAAGGAGAGGGAGGGGTGATGGCGCAGGAGAAATCCTTCGCGGCCTCCCCCTCCCTCCTATCGCGAGGCCCCCCCCGCCGCTGACGCTGCCGATTGCGCGAGGCGGTGGGGGGGCGGGGTGGAAGAAGAGGGGGGAGGGGTGTTGGCGCAGGAGCAATCCTTCGCAGCCTCCTCCTCCCCCCATCGCGAAGCCCCCCCGCCGCTGACGCTGCTACGAGCGCGAGGCGGCGGAGGGGGAGAAAGGAGAGGGAGGGGTGATGGCGCAGGAGAAAGCCTCCGCCGCCTCCCCCTCCCCCCCATCGCAAAGACACTCCCCCCGCCGCTGACGCTGCTGAGTGCGAGAGGCGGCGGGGGGAGGAGGAAGGAGAGGGAGGGGTGATGGCGCAGGAGTATTCCTTGCAGCCTCCCCCTCCCGGCGGCAGCGGGCGTCGAGGTCTGGGGGATCAACATAGACCTCCGCCCGCACTAATGCCGCGAGAGGGCGCGAGAGGTAGCCGCGCGTCCCTCTCAGGGCCGGGGACCACCTTCTCCCCCGGCCCGCACACAGGAGAGGCCGCCTCTGTTTACGAGGCGGCCGGCCGCTGCCGGGGTTGCGGGTTAAGCTCACGCATGTACCGCGACCCCGGCAC
The DNA here is from genome assembly GCA_012273795.1 of Dendrolimus punctatus. Lineage (NCBI taxonomy): Eukaryota > Metazoa > Arthropoda > Insecta > Lepidoptera > Lasiocampidae > Dendrolimus > Dendrolimus punctatus. The sequence goes on from CM022527.1 coordinate 25,710,678, forward strand.
CAGGCGGAAGGAAGGCTCCCATGGGGTTTTAGTGGGTATACCGGCAGCCGGTCGTATTGAACCGGCGTCGGGGAGCCCCACACACCGGCCGCGCATGATCCCCCGCGCGGCTGACGGTGCGGCAACGCATTTCCCCATGTAAAAAAAAAAAAAAAAAGAGGAAGCGGCGCAAGAAACTCAGCAAACATGCCTAGCTCTAATATTTTATATAATATTACAATGGTGGAAGGAAAAATAAAAAGAAATTATCACTTAAGTTGGTTTGTGTCCCGGGGCACCCAGAAAGAGGTCACAGCTCACAGTGTCATGAGGTCTGGCAGTTGATTTTTGCTGGGCTTGGGTCTTAATAGTTTTGATGATCGGAACACAAATAGATGGTACTTGCCAACCTTATTCTCTGTTAAAATTTGGGTGTTTTTTGATTTCAATAACCTCATGCATTCTTCTAGGTATGAAACGATTCTGTTGCGCAAGGATTTGTGGTTTATCGAATCTCATGTAGTGTTTGGGTTTATCCAGGCTTTGTATCACTATGGAACGCCCTCGTTCCATAGTCTGACTACTAGACCAGATAATGAACCGTCATAAAATGCCGATGAATGTATGAGGTCTTTAAGAAGGAGAGATTTAGACGTTCTGCAAGAGATGCCTGTAGGAACTACGAATTCAGTTGTTCATCAGCCAAACTCCAATAGTTTTCGGAGATAAATAACTGTGCTATAATATCAATCAGAAAGAAAGACTCGAAGAGTTTATGATGTTCTTGGCAAAACAAAAAAATCCCCTAAAACGGATCAGAACGGCGACGCATGCGCATCTGCGCCGCTAAGTGCCCATTGTGACAGTTCCAATCGAACAATCAAACGAGATGGGACAAAAGGGAGCATAGTGGTCGCGGCAGCTTAATCTGACATAGGGTGTGTTTTATTAGCGCATTGCGGATTAATGTTACATTATAAAAAACAGGCCAAGTGTGTGTTGGACCGAGTATATTAAAAAAAGAAAAAATATATTATTCAGGATGGAAATAATAGTAAGGTATTTGCCCGACTGGATGACTATAACCCCTCGTCTAGAGTATGCCGCTATAACAACAGCTATAACACTAGAGTTGTGTGACAAATACTATATCACTTTATGGAATTCATTTTCGTTTATTATAATTTGCTTAATTTATCTATAATAACAAAAATATAAATATCCCATGACTTTACATTTTTTTTATTGCGTAAGTTCAGCAGACAGACGACCCGGTTGAAGGAAAGTGGCTACCATCGCCAATGGACATTTGTAACATGTGCAAAGGTGCTACAAATGCGCTGCTGCTCTCTTAAGGGAGACTGGAACCTGGCGACTAATACCGGAACACAAATTAAGGTTGTTATGACGGCATATTCTAGACCAAGGTTGGTAGCTATCCAGACAGCAAATACCCTAAGTACCTGGTCGAAATTTTCAAAATTTAAAATGTTTGAAGTTATGATCTCCACAGAACCCCTTATTGTGCCTGGACCGACACGCGCTTAGCCGTTGTTTATTAACAAACATGGTTCTCTCCTCCCTCTTTACCGTGAATACGTAATATTGTCACCCCTCACTGAATTAATCCACTACAACCCGTTCTGTCACAATCGCGCCCTTAGAATTATAGAGACCTAATTCAAAATATCAAGTTATTCAATTTCGCACCTTATTTAGTTACGTAATAGATATTTAAATCCAAGGACTCAAATTTTGATTTAGGTCTATAAAATTAAGGGTACGACATGTGCTACACAACATAATCCGATTTGTATTAAAAAGTGAACTAGAGACTACAAGTTTCCCGTCGGCTTCGTTCGCGTAATATCTAATATGTCTTCCGTATAGTTGTATCGGAAGCTCCGGAGGGCGTTTAAAATAAAGCCGTCCCGAATAAACACTGTTTCATTATAATGGGCCTTACTAGCGTCGCATATGGCAGTTTCGCGGCACACTGGTAAATATATTTACTACACAGCCGTGTGCGAAGAGGACGCTACTGACACCTACGTCCTCAAAGCGGAGAGGCACAGCCGATGAGATCAGGGATTACAACATAAAAATAGCGATACGCATGGGAGACAAGACGGTAGTCCAACGTCTAATGGGCCAATAATCCCCCTCCTAAACCATCCTTCATCACTAACACCAACTGAAAACTTTTCAACAACAATTCCCATTCAACAAATCGTCATAACAATTAAACAATAAATTATAACACCACACAAAGTTACAAACACACAACTAACAACAAAACTTACACACAAACACATCAACGCGCACTACCACCGCATTGCATTACACGCATACTTCACAAACAGACCAAGTCACACAGAGAGCCTAAAAATTAATAACCTAGGCACAGAAAGGAAAAGATCACACATGGCACTAGTTAGGGTAATATAGGTATGTCTATACCTACTACTATAAGGCACACACTGCACATGCACTCCCTCACAATACCAGCATGTAACAGATACACTCTACATTAGAATAAGTTTTGTACGGGGTGCGCCAGAGAAACTTACTTATTTGAAAAAATTCCCGCGCGGTGAGTTGGGCGGGTAGAGGGGCAAGAGGGGGCGCATCTGGAGGTGGAAGTTCCCAAGTTTGTTTCTCCCTCCAGTCAGTTGCCATCATGCTCTGGTCTAGAGAGCAGCGGGCCTTCGCAGTTGAGAGCTTCTTTTCTAACGGTCGCTCACTTGTTGCTACGCAACGTGCCTTCCGCGCTCGCTTTGAAATTCCTCCTCACAGGAACGTGTGGTTTCAGCAAGATGGAACCACAGCACACACAGCACGAGACTCAATGAATTTGTTGCGACAACATTTCCCCGACCGCCTCATCTCTCTCAGAGGCGATCTCCAATGGCCGGCACGCTCTCCAGATTTGACTCCATGCGATTTCTTTTTATGGGGTTATTTGAAATCCCTGGTTTATGTCAATCGACCACGGACCATAGCACACCTCAAGAACAACATTCGCGACGCCATTGCCAACATACCGATTGATATGCTGCGAAGAGTAGATACGAACTTCAAAAATCGACTTCATCAGTGTATGCGCAATGGGGGTCACCATTTATCCGATGTCATTTTTAAGACTGCATAAAAAAAAAATTGGGATATTGTATTCTCAAATAAAAAAAAATTTAAAACAATAACTGAAGTACTTTTTTTTATTGACCTTTCAAATAAGTAAGTTTCTCTGGCGCACCCTGTATTAAAATTAGAATAAATTAATACAATAAGGTATACGTAAGGCACACAACACTAATATCATTGAATAAATGTCACACTCAAAAACAAAAATGACCAAGAAGCGTGAATAAATCCTATATACTTTCTACGAAATTAAGTTGTAAGAAAGGGTATGGAACTCGAGTCCGTAGAGATGTAAAAAAAATGAGCCTTAGAAAGGATTAGCCATCTCTTAAATAAGAGACTATTAAGCTCCTCAGTCAGTCAGGTCAAGTAATTATTATCAGCGTCAATGCCGGACCTGTTACTACATTTTTTTCTTCAGAATTGTTACATGTAAGGTTTGTATATATCACAACTTTTTAGACTTCTCAACTTGTGTAGAATTCTCAACAGTAGCAGTGATACTACTGACATTTACTTTGACTACAAAAAATATTTTATAAGAATGAATGAACGAATGAATGAATGAACGTTCTTTATTGCATAAGTTACATATATGTATATACAATAGGAGGTCTTATCGCCGCCGGCGATATCTTCCAGACCACCTTTACATTGTTTGAAAATAATATACTTATCATAGAACAAAAAAAAAATGAATTAAATTAAATGTCAAAAAAAAGGATTAAATTAAATGCCAAAAAAAACTAATATTGATACGCTTGTTAAATATTATGATGTCAGTGCATTTATTGTCCTAGTCAGAATTATATATATATTGGTATATATTTTAATCATTTATTGCTACTGTCTAAGAATTCCTGTATCGAATAATATGTCTTGTCCGTTAAATATGTAAATCTAATATATAAAATTCTCGTGTCACAGTTTTCGTTGCCATACTCCTCCGAAACGGCTTGACCGATTTTGATGAAATTTTTTGTGCTTATCCGGTATCTATGAGAATCGGCCAACATCTATTTTTCATCCCCCTAAATGTTAGGGGTAGTCCACCCCTAAATTTTTTTATTTATTTTTAGACAAAATTTTTAATTTCTATTTTTTTATGATACAACATACAAAAATACATACAACCCTAGATTTTCAACCCTCTACGATCAACCCCTATTTTTTACCGGTCAGGAAGACGTCTGCCGGGACAGCTAGTAGCTTATATTTATGTGACTCAAATTCGCGGCATGTTTTTATGTCTAATGGTAAATTTGTTATATATTTTTTTGGACATCATAAATATGCTACGTGCAAACAGTGTTGTTGTGCACCTTTTATTACATTTTAATAAGTCACATCTTCGTGAGCTTATGATGTCTTCATATTGCTCAGGGTATCTTCTGACATGAAGCGCGCGAATAAGGAAAATCGTTTAGCCCAAAAAGACAATCAATCAATCAGTCTTTATTTGCAAAAACATAGGTACATGAATAGGTGTTACATAATATAAAGTTTCCAGTATGTTTTGTCATTTACATGACGTGCAAATACACTCGCATAACCCTAAACTAATGTTTACAAATTAATTTAATTAAATATACATGTCAAAACAATAAAAATGAATTGTCAAACATTTTAAAAACAAAATTTAAATTAGTGAAAATATTAAACTTAAAAATGTCAATATTATTATCTTATTTTATTGTATTGTCATTAATATATTCGTCTACGCTATAGTATAGTCATATAGGGTTTGAACCGATTCAATGGTAGCCCGCTAATATTGGTGGGTAATTTATTAAATATTGTTATTGCAATACAATATGCGTTTTTCTTAAACAATGATAATCTAATCGATGAAACATAGTTTTTCTTTATGTCTGGTTCTACTACCTTCCACCTCATATTTTGATTTAAATAAATAAAAGTGTTTTTTTACAAAAATACAAATTTGCAGAATGTACAAACAAAGTAAAGGAAGAATTTCAAGTTTTTTAAATAAGGGCTTACAGCTATCAAAATACGATGCTCCACAAATAGGTCTAATACACTTTTTTTGTATTTTAAAAATTCTATTAACATCTGTAGAGTTCCCCCATAACACAATACCATATCTAAGTACTGAAGAAACGTATCCGTGGTAGGCACACATTGCTGCTTTTAACCCAACAACGTGTCTTATCCTACTTAACGCGTAAATAAAACGATCGAGCTGCTGTCTTTTCGATGTGCGCTTTCCAATTACAATGACTTTCAATTGTAATTCCCAAAAATATACAGTCGTCTACGTTTTTTATATATGTCAAGTTATGATTAATATTAAGTGGACTTTTAAATTTAGTATAATTGGTTTGGAATTGAATGTAGGTTGTTTTAGTCATATTAATTTGCAAATTATTTTGTTGTAACCATGTGATAGCTGAATTTATGTCATTGTTAATTTGTCGTTCTAGTTCATTTTTATTATTTGCTATAGATATTAATTAGACACAGACTGACGGACATACTAATTTCATTACCTTACACATTTTTGTTATTTTTATTATTAGAATAGGTTATTACTTAAATTTTATGTATGATAATGTAAGGAAAAGTTATTTATTAATAATATCTTTGATTGATTATAAAATATATTTAATTCTTAGTTACAATTCTTGAATATGTTCATTTGAATTTTGTGCGTGTACAATGTACATTACATTACATTATTGATTCATTTAATCTAATAACCGAAATACGGCTAGCGCTGTGGGTTAGAGTGAGAGAGGAGAAGCCCGCCTACCGCTGCCGTATGCGTGAGAGAAAGGGAAGCCAGACTGACTCGCGCCGTAACGCGTTACGTGACGAAGCGGTTTACCTTCCCATAAGATGTTATCACTTCAATAATATCTCCAAAAATGTAGTTACAAGGTTCTACACTCACAACAACGATATATTAATGTACAGTTTACTAAATTGACTACGGAACCCTAAAAAATGTCCAGGACATTTTCGATCGGCAGGAATTTTCAAGCATTAATATTCAAATATCCACGTCTGTGCCCATTATGTCTGCTGCGTTGGTTTTTACGGTAGTCATTCGTAATTTAATGGCCCAGTTGATCTATTCTGCTCGACCCCCAAGCGGCGAAGCGTGAATGTAGCCGAGCATAAAGGAGATGTCAAAACGGAAGTCGATATATACATATAGATAAAGTCTTGTCCCTATTATTAAACTAATAATTCTGTCCTTACTAGATGTGCCAGAAAAACTTCGTTTGCGTTACTAGATAAGGACGTGTTTGTTAGTAAATTGCAACAATGACACCAAAAGAAGTATCTTACGTATCAATCGGGATATAAGATAGCGTTTTGTCGAGTTGTATTTAAATCGGTCTAGTAGTTTTCACGTGATGCTGTAACAGACAAACAGCTATAACGAACAATTCTAAAAATTACAATTTTCGAATCTGTAAGTCTAAATTAGTCCTCCCGATTTGTTTCTCGTTTTTAAATTCATTGTACAAAAAACTTTTTATATTGAGCCTATACCCATAAATCACCGTAAAAACCGGACTGTGACAAATTTCAATACAATATCTACAAAATAAATAGGGTAACCAAACACTTGTTTGAATTGGGACATTTAAAGGGTGTCCATTAATTGGACACGCGTCGGGACGTGTATAGAGCGCTAATCTCTCCGCAAATAAACCGCGGCGCGATTATTATTCGAAATTCAAAAGGGGACGCTGTGTGTCGAGGGTTGTTCTTTTTAGTACAGATTTAGAAAAAAAACGACAATGACAGTCCTAGCGTGTATTGTCATGAAGGATACATGACAGTTGCCAAATACAAAAATCGGGGCAAACCATGACAGTCCACCAATAATGAAATATTTCGTAGCGGTGGCAACTATCAATAGTTTTCTTTGTCTAGTTACGGAACTGTAAAAAGATTTTTATTCAAAATAACCTACAATTACATCAGTAAACCAAATCAAACTGTACCAAAATCCTCTTTTAAAGTATTTTCAATGCTCTATATATGTCTTTAAAGTTTTGTAAAATGTAAAATATAAAACCAGTCTATTTTTTCAAACGGTCTCAAATTATTCCAATATATGAAATGAAATAGGGAGCCCAATCAAATTTGTACCGTTCGTCACAGTATAATTTTACTGTCAGTAATTCAAGTACTTAAAAAAGAAAATAGGGAGGCAGAAGAAGTATTGGCGAGAATTATTTATCAACTGGTATACGTGGAAAATCATAATCCAAGATAAAGAAACCTTTTATACTTCTAACATATTAAATTCAATTTGGCTTTGTTGTAAATGAAATTCTAGTATATTATAATAAAAATAAAAGCAGAAATTAGTGCGTTCTTATTTGTTTCTTTTACTTTTTATTTGCTAGACGACTATTATAATGCCTTTTCGAACTGAGAATTAATTTATTGTAGGGCTTACAGCTTATACTTATGGATTACTGGTGGAATTAAATTGCAACTTGATTCTAAATCGTTCAGTCGTTTATGATCTGTCCTAGAAGGTTGTCAGTGGGACAACAAGGTTATGTACATATATTTAAAAAATACTAAAATAAATATTGAACACTATCAGCTAGACGTTTTAGCGTAGTTTGTGTGGCATAACTATATGTATTTCTCTTATAATATTTGTTAGTTTTTTGAGTTATTAGTGTATAATAATAATTATCTTGAGTTTTATAATCTCAATTTGATCTCCACATGATTATAAAAACATACCGTTTTATTGTGTATACACTTATTCCTATCCTATCTTTCTATACCTATATATTGATTGTCTATAATAGTGCAACACACTGTCAGGACGTTTGATAGATAAAGTAGTATTTTTGAACATAGATGTGCTTAGAGTAAAAAAAAAGTTGCGCGGGCGTTGGTTTACTGTATAATTTTTTAAACTGTAGATGTACTCCCAGAGGACTTGTCCCCAACCCTGGTCTGATACTAATACCGTTGCATATAACCGCAGATTATTATTACGGTTCAAAATCGAGGGGATTAAAATGGGGTAGCTCGGTTTTGCGGGTAGTTTCAGATATTTATTGTGTTATGATTTATTGTTGTGTTTATTGAATGTTGCGGTAGAATTGATCACTTTCGATATTGATATGCTTCTAGATATACATAGATAGTTGTGTTTTGGGTGTGCTTCAGGCTAAACTGCCAGTTTCTTTTGTCCATTGTAGATAGATAGATACTTTATTGGTCATCAAAACAAACAAATACAAAAACAAAATGCATAATTACAATACTTCTTGCCAAAACAACAGGTGGCCTTATCGCATGCACATAAATAAATAGGGATGTAAGAAAGCTAGGGAAAAAAAACTGTTTACTATAATTTATATTTGGATTAGTGGAGGATATCTTTCAAATTCAGGCGGAATTTTTGGAAGTTTGGCTCAAAAATATCATAATTAGTATTGTTTTTTGATAATGCATTAGAATATATAATATCGTTCTTACCAAGACATTGTAATAGGATATATTGTTTGTAAAAACTTGTAAAATAAAAGAGATTTGAAGTAAGCGATCTGCGGGCACTGAATTTTACATTAAAACTAAACGGGCATATTAAGTCTGATTATTATTTCATATGCGTGACGTAACACAATGAGCCGTTTTTTTTCCATAAAAGCGTATCTTTACCATAAAGTAACAGTCTCGTATTATGTCTACGCATTGTCACCCTATTCATCGAAATAATAATGCATTATGGTCACGTAACGTGGCAACACTGGGGTGCATATATATTGCACATTCCGGTCTATCATTCACTCAATGAATGAGAGATTCGAGTGCCAAAAAATCGAGTACACGCAAATTGCTTCTCTATTTAAATATTTCACTAGTGATCTTTAGTTGACGGCTCTGTGGTTGAGCGGGCTAAGCCTTTGCCGGCCTACCTCACTGCAACGCAGAGGCTCCGGGTTCGTTTCCTGGTGTAGTAATTTTCGGAAACTATTAATTTTTTTACCATGGTCTGGGTTGTCTAGGATCGGCCCCAGTGTTAGTGCGTATATTACCCATAACACAAGCGTACCTTGCTTAATTTGGGGGTATACTACATGTGTGTTTGTCTGCCGATTATTATTATCATCTTTCATATAGCGTTCCATTACTAGCTCACAACGCCCAAAATGCTACGTTAGCCGTTCCACAAGGCGACCGCGGTCGTTGTGGTCGTGGCGAAAACGTCGCTAATGACGTCATCATTTTCGATCACAGAACGACTCATGTCAAGAGGTGGGTCGAGTAGCCGTTCCACTTGGGTATACGATTGTAACGCTGGCAAGCAAGTACAACGGGAAAAGTCGCGGTCATGAACGTGGTCGTTGTGAGTCCCTAAACGAACGTAGTCTTCATGCAGGCCGTTTTACGTCTCCACCATTCGAGAAAAATCTGGGATCGCTAGATCAGCGTCGGCAAAACGCTTTGACGTGGAGTTTCTCAAAAATGGTGTCATAAAATTTCTTGGAGGCCGGCAGCGCGTTGGTAATTACTCTGGAGTCGCAAACGCCTATAGTGAGGACATAAATGTTTTCATTTTATCCTAAGATATCGTAGCCCAAAAAAGAACCACGCTGGTCCCTTAAAATGTTGAAAACGGTAGCCCTTTACGAACTCATCGCTTAAGGGCATCATAGTATCCATCACACAAAGAACCTTCCCAATTTATATTTTATTGAGTGTAGGGCTGTCCCTATTAGCAATTAGAGCTCATACACCCCTCTATTTGAGGGGATGAATATATTATCAGGGGACAAAGGGTGTCTTGTTTTATTGGATTTTATATCTAACCATAAAGCTATATATAGTATTACGGGTTTTGGGATATAATCATCTTGTTGTTTAGATCCTCTGAAATGAGAGACGTAAAAATGCTTCATCTGAGTTTGGTCTAATTTTATTTTATTTTATGGCCAAGTTTATGGCCTAGCAGCTAGGCCTTTAAGCCAGATCATAGATTATAGTTTCATTTTCTTAAGCCTACGTACAGCTCAGCTGAACTGTAGGTGACTAATCACAGCCATTCAACGGAGTTCTTGTGACAACTCAAAACGCCACATTTGACTATGCACTTCACATTTCTCACAGAAACGTGATTGCTACTCAAAACCATCAATATCCTACAACTATTGTTTATTTCAGAGCCTTTTTCATATTTTGAAAAAATAAAACTGCACAGCACAACATCTCCTTTCATTTCCCGCCAAAAACTCTGTCTAATTTTAGGATAGGTTACGAGGTACATTATATAGATGAATTTACTTAGTAGGCCTTTATGGCTAAATATGAAATTATAAGATATAAAATAATTAAATAAAAATACTCACTATATATTTTGATGCGCAATAAAGTGTTATCTCTCTCTAAACAGTTATGCGGATTGTGTGAAGGATGAAATGAGTTGTGGTGTGATAGAGGATATTAATACATATTTTGTCAAAAAAGAGGATTACAAAAGAAAAATACATATTTTGCCTGAACCCAAATATCAAATCATTAATAGAACATGTATTAAGTAAGCTCGTTTTGTTAATGATAGTGTTAATGCCAAAGGCTACCGCGTAAGAAAAAAAAACCGTTGTCATTGATCGTGACATTTTGTGATGAATGTCTTTTTTGGCGTCTCCCGCCCTTTCTTCCCGCTCTCGAGCTGTAAATTATATAGCCGCCGCTAGCGGGAATAATATAAAATAATAATTTTCAAGTGCCTTGTCCGTGTCCCAATCTCAAATCCAATGTGTGTGTGTGTGTTTGTGTGTTCAATCATCCAGAAAGAAGCAAGAACACGGGCCGGGCTAAAGAAGATCGCATCATCGAAGACAAGTCGCATTAGCTAGCCGAGAGAGTCTTGGGAATGATGCTGTGTATGTAGCAAACCACCTTTGTAATAGTGTAACCAGGAAGCTCTGAGAGGACAGAGAATTTATGTATTGATATTATATTTGGATATAAGCTGTATGGCAGTTTATTAAGTGTGCCTAGTTATCTGTACCGTTAGCATATTTCAATAAATTGTGTATTGACTGGTTTGTTGACTATTACTTTCATCAATCCCACCGTTAGGGCTCATTTTCTATAACAGTGGTCATTTAATATAACAGTCTTCACTTTTGCATAACAGTTTTATTAAATACCATAAACTTATAACACATTTTAAAATTTAGTAATAACATTTTAAAATAAAGTAATAACAAAAGCTATTGCAAAACCAGCACCTTCAGTTCACCTCTTTTTTTAATCCAGATAGTGTATAATAATAAAGTCCAAAGTAATTATTAATATCGGTTGATAAATGCCCGCTAGACCCGCAATTTGGTTGGACAATTATTATTACAAATTGTTAGCAACAATTGTATTGAGACATCCCTTTGCGGTAGCCTTTATGTTTATAGGCGGATAGGGTTGCCACTGTATTCAAATTTTGTAGTTTATTGCGTCATTCATTGCTAGATGTAGTGACTGATGAGATACTACTAGGGACCTTTCAAATATTATTGATCCTTCAGACAGAAAGGCGGTCTCTACTCCTTTCTCCTTTTTTCTTTTAGGGAATTTTCTCCTTCTGGGTTTAACAACACTGTGTAAATACACATACATATGTGTTTGTTTTTTATTTCATTATATTGCCTGAGTTCAGCAGCCAGGCAGACGGCCCACTTGATGGAAAGCGTTTACCTTTACCATCCCCTACGGACATTTGCAACACCAAAGATGCTGCAAATGCGCTGCTGCTCTTTTAAGGGACACTGGCATCTGGTCACTAATGGCGGAACACAACCCAAGGTTGTTATGGCGGCATTTTCTAGACCAAGGATGGTAGCTATCCAGTCGGGCAAATGCCCTACCACTTGGCTGTGGGTTGTTGTCTTACGGCAGGCCGCCCAGCCGCAGGAAATTGTATTCTTTCTCCGTTCCTGCACTGATAAAAAATATACAGATATTAATAACAATTTTTATAATATCCTGCGATATTTCATAAATAATTTCATATCTTTTGCATGTCAACCCTGTGTTGAAACGGTAACGAGGGTTGTCTAGTAATAAAAACAAATTGTTACCCGCTTTTGAGTATGAATGAAATACGAGTTCCCTAATATTATTATCACTGCGGGTTCACTTGATTTGATTGCTCTAATTCGTGGGGTGGCCAGCTTCCTAATTTTATTCGAAGAAGCGCCATTTGCGCATTACTTGTAAACAATTTATTTGCTTGTTGGTTTTTTTCTGGTTCCCTAGCTATTTTGGCAAAAAGCGGATTTCTTATGTTGTTGTACTACCCATGCGCAGCCGGATGATGGCACGCGTTGACGTTCAGTAGGGTTGACAAAAAAGGTAACATAGTTTTTGCAATAAATTTGTTATTTTAATTTATTATTGTATATATACTTTACATAAGTATATACAATAATAGTAAGTAGTTGTGACATGGGGGGAAGAGTCATCTCGTCCTCCTTGGCCACAGAATAGGTTTAGGTGGGTCAGTGAACTATAGAAGATAATTATGTAGCATCTAATGTATTTAATCAGTTCCGTGACAACCGGTGTACTTCTACACACAAAAGGGTACACTGGCCTGTCGAAGCCTTGGAAGCTCTTCGAGTCAAGTAGTTCCACAGCTCTAATATTTTTGGCTAGATCGGTAGTTGTCCGCATCTGGTACATGTTGGCAGGTTTGTCGTATGTAAAGTAAGGGTAGCCTTGGTCCTGGAATTAAATGACGAAGAATAGGCATTAGTATGTAGCCGCAGACGTCCGATCGCCACGGCGGCCGCTCACAAACTGTTGCGGACAGAATCACTCCACTGACGTCACCCCCGTAAAGCCCGTGCGACCACGCCCCGCCTACCGCGGGGACATAGCTCGCTCCGTTAGCTGCTAAGCGTCTGCATTTTTGTAGTACTTTAGTAAGCGCGGAGCGAGCCTACATCATGCATTCCTGAACTGCAATTCAAACACACAACATTGTTTTACTTCTACGTGAAGACCTCCAAAGTGGTGACCCCGCAAGAAAACCACCTTCTGAAGAAAGGATCATCTCGAAACAAAATTCCTGCAGGATAGAAAACTCTGCTCGTCTGTTTAGCCGATCAAGCTCAGACAATATGGAAGATTGCAGTAAAGCAGCAGCAGCCAGCCATGAACTGAAGGAAGTATCCGGCCTCGCTTTGACACCAAGAATTCCACCACTCTGGCGCGACAGATTAAGGCTATGGTTTGTCCAGTTTGAAGCCATCGTCTCGGCACAGAAAAAAGGCGACAAGGCGATGTATGAACTCGTCGTTGGACAACTGGAACGACAGGATATCGACGAAATAAGTGACATTTTACTAAACCCACCCGCTGACAACAAATACGACACCATCAAGAAGAGACTCCTCAACGTATACGAAGAATCTGAACAGAGGCAACTACAGCGACTAATCTCTGAAGTGGAACTTGGAGAATTGAAGCCATCACAATTACTAAGGCGTATGCAACATCTAGCTGGCAACAAAGTGTCTGAAACAGCGCTCCGCCTAATGTGGATCAGTCACCTGCCACCAGCAGCCCGTGCAGTACTGGCCATCAGTGAAAATATTGCCAAGCAGTCTCAACTTAGTGAGCTTGCGTTGGTGGCCGACAAAGTCGTCGAAAACTCCACACCAACAAACCCGATCTTCGCAGTCACTACAAGAGCGACGTCACCGCCACAGCCACAATCACCTACAAATGCCTTCAGCGAGCTTCACTCAAAAATCGACCGCCTCACCCAAGAAATAGCTGAGCTGAAGACCAATCAACACCGAACGAGACCTTTCTATCGTAACTCATCAAGATCACGTTCCCGAGAGCGATACAATCAGAACCATCCCAGCCAAACTATCTGCTATTATCATCGTAGATTTGGAAATGCAGCCAGAAAATGCACACATCCCTGCAATTACCAGAAACCGGCGGAAAACTAAGCACAGCGTTGGATGCGGCGGAATCCGACGCCCACATTACTTCTCACCGCCTATTCGTCTATGACCGCAAATCACGGCTATCTTTTCTCATCGATACCGGTGCAAACGTATCGGTACTACCGCGGTTCGGCAACATCAAAGCCAAGCCTACGAACTTTTCACTATATGCCGCCAACAACACAGTCATTCCAACATATGGCGAAAAGACATTGGAGCTGGATTTGAAACTGCGTCGGCCTTACAAGTGGAAATTTATCATCGCAGCAGTGAGCAAGCCCATTATCGGAGCCGATTTTTTGAAGCACCACAAGCTACTCGTTGATGTTGCAAGCCGATGCCTTATTGATAAGGTGACAAACCTCTCAGTACAGGCACCAATAGTCAACGCAACGGAACCCACAATACGCAGCATCGACGTGGAACAAAAATACCATCGCATACTAGCCGCTTTCCCCGACATTACTCGCCCATCGTGCTTCAAAGAAACACCAAAACACAATGTTGAACACTACATAGAAACGAATGGCCCACCACTCCACTGCCGCACTCGTCCACTCGCACCGCACCGCTACATGGCCGTCAAAAAAGAATTTGAAGATATGATGCAGCAAGGCCTATGTCGTCCCAGCAAGAGTCCATGGTCAAGCCCACTACACGTGGTACCTAAGAAAAATGGGGATTTACGTGTATGCGGCGACTACAGACGTCTCAACACAGTTACTATAGACGACCGATACCCCGTACCACGACTTAAAGATTTCACGTACTTATTACACGGGAAGAAAATCTTCAGCACACTCGACCTAAACAGAGCCTACAATCAGCTACCAGTCCAAGAAGCTGACATACAAAAGACTGCCATCACAACACCATTCGGACTTTTCGAATTTCCCAGAATGGTACCAGGGCTCAAAAACGCAGGCCAAACTTTCCAACGATTTATCCACCAAGTTCTCAATGGACTCGATTTTGCATTCCCGTTCATCGATGACGTCATCATTGGATCAGAAAATGAAGAACAACATGAACACCATTTGAAAACAGTCCTACAAAGACTTGACGCCTATGGTATAACCATCAATCCATCAAAATGCGTATTTGGAAAGAAAAATTTGACATTCCTGGGATATGACGTGTCAACCGAAGGTATAAAACCACCACAAGAAAAAGTTCAAGCCATTACTGACTACCCCCGGCCAGCAAACATCGAAGAGCTCCGTCGATTCCTCGGTATGATTAACTTTTACCGTGACTCCATACCGAAGGCCGCAGAACTCCAAATACCACTCAACACTTACCTACATAACTGCAAAAAGCGGGACAAAACGAAGATCGAGTGGACAAAAGAGGCCGAAGAAGCATTTGAAGCGTGTAAGGCCAGCATACAGACCGCAGCCTTACTCGCTCACCCATCACCATCAATGTCAGAACCTATGACGCTCATGTGCGATGCATCCAATACATGTGCCGGCGCCGTCCTTCAACAGAGCACTAACGGCAAGTGGACACCGCTAGGGTATTTTTCGAAGAAACTATCCGACGCCCAACAACGATACAGCACTTTCGATCGCGAACTACTTTCAATCTACATGGCCGTTAAACACTTCAGGAAGCTATTCGAAGGACGAACACTCATCATCTACACAGATCACAAACCACTCACATATGCCATTCACAAACAGCCATCCGACAGCGAGACCCAACGACGCGCCCGCCAGCTACTTTTCATTAGCGAGTTCACAACTGACATAAGACACGTAAGCGGCAAAAATAACCCCGTAGCCGACGCACTATCACGCATTGAAACAATCGACGTACCTACATTAATTAATTTTGAAGAACTCGCTAGCGCACAAGAAAAGGACACCTGCCTACCCCAGATCTGCAACAGCCAATCGTCCAACGTAAAAATCAAAAAGATCGTAATTCCCGGCTCGACAAAACCAATATACTGCGAAACATCAACAGCATACATCCGTCCTTATCTACCTGATGACTATCGTCGCATAGCATTCAACGCGCTGCATAATATTAGTCACCCTGGAATACGAACTACACGCAAGATGATACAACAGCAATACTTTTGGCCATCTATGAACACCGATATCGGAACATGGGCAAAAACATGCGTACCGTGCCAGCGCGCCAAAATACAACGACACACACACAGCGAACCCGCATCGTTCCCGCCAACCGAACGCTTTCAACATCTACACATAGATATAGTTGGACCGCTTACTACAACAGCGCAAGGACACAGATACCTACTCACGATGATCGACCGCGCGACCCGTTGGCCCGAAGCAATACCACTCAGTGAGATAACAGCGGAACAAGTTGCCAAGACGGTTTACGACCAATGGATAGCTCGTTTTGGTTGCCCTACAACTATTACCTCGGACCAGGGTCGACAATTTGAGAGCCAGCTATTTCAATCATTAACTAGACTACTAGGAATAGAGAAAACCAGAACGACCGCTTATCACCCACAAAGCAACGGGATAGTTGAACGATGGCACCGCACGCTTAAAACAGCACTAACCACCCGTTTGCAAAACGGCGGAAAATGGACGGACGAACTGGCAACGGTGCTACTCGGCCTACGAAACGCTGTGCGTGAAGACACAAAAACGAGCGCCGCGCAGTTAACTTTTGGCACAGCCCTACGTGTTCCCGGAACCTTCATAACGCCTACCCAACCACAAAGTATACCACTACACGAAGATTTCGTTCATAAACTTCAAGCAACTATCAGAAGCCTAACTCCAACCACAGACACTACACACGAGAATAATCTGAAGACATTTGTACATCACGACCTAGCAACATGTGAAAACGTATTCGTCAGAGTCGACGCCGTGAAGAAACCACTTCAGCCTCCCTACGAAGGACCCTACCCAATCCTGGAACGAAATGATAAATTCTTCAAAATTAAGCTGCCTGGAAGAGAAACCAACGTCTCTATCGACCGTCTGAAGCCCGCCTACGTCCTGAAGCTGTGCACTACGCCAACTCACCCTGCAGTTGGAAACCAGAAGGATGCCTTAAAAAAGGCAGTTGGCAGTAAAGATCGTTGCGGAAACATGGTTGCCTTGAAAAAGGCAGTGTGTGACGACCATACGGACGCCTTGAAAAAGGCAGTTGGCAACGAAAATTTTCACACCCGCAGTGGACGTCGAGTCAAACCACCGGTACGCTTCGCTTGAGGGGGAGCCCTGTAGCCGCAGACGTCCGATCGCCACGGCGGCCGCTCACAAACTGTTGCGGACAGAATCACTCCACTGACGTCACCCCCGTAAAGCCCGTGCGACCACGCCCCGCCTACCGCGGGGACATAGCTCGCTCCGTTAGCTGCTAAGCGTCTGCATTTTTGTAGTACTTTAGTAAGCGCGGAGCGAGCCTACATCATGCATTCCTGAACTGCAATTCAAACACACAACATTGTTTTACTTCTACGTGAAGACCTCCAAAAGTAAAACTACGTTTTAACGGTTTTAAGCGCGGTAATTTATTTTATTTAGATTTATCCGACGTTTCGGCCGCTTTTCAGTTGCCGTGGTCATGGAAGACAAAGATGACATTTGTCGAACGTGTATTGTCAAAGTTTTTATTCAGCCTACCGCCAACTTGTTCATTTTAATTATTTAGTTTTAATTTTGTTTATGGATATTATTTACTCTATGGGAGCCTAATCTAATTTACCACACACAACATGTTGTGGCTTGAAGAGAAGAAGCGGCGCAAGAAACTCTTCAGCAAACATGCCTAGTTCTAAATTTTTTTATATAATATTAAAATGAGTGGAAGGAAAAAATAAAAGAAATTATCAGTCAAGTTGGTTTGTTTCGTTGCACGAAACAAACCAAGTTGACTTTTGGATAAACCTAAATAAAATAAATTACCGCGCTTAAAACCGTTAAAACGTAGTTTTATTATCTGTACAAGTCGCGAAAACTTAAGAAAATATTAATAGGCATTATTAGGTTTGACACAGTGTCCTTCCTCTGTTAGAAAATAAATAAGATAGGAACTCACCCCAGCAGGAACATGTAGTAATTTAATAACGTTAAAGGAAGTTTTGAAAGTTATGGAGTAATTAATATCTATAAAAGAATTATAACAGCTGATATTTTTGAATATCGAGTGACAGCCAAACTTAACCGCCGTCACAGCTTTTTTAAACTATCGTGACAGTGACATAGTTTGACATTGTACTGTCTATGTATTGGTTTTTTTTATAATGGTGCAAGTGCAACGTTATATTGTCATAGGCAAGCCTGCGCGCGGCTTATATAGTCTATATTGGACCTTTGTGTGTTACCCTAAATATTTGTTTCTTTGGTCCTTATTTAATCGAATTAATATTCTATCTAACTCAGGGTATGTAGGAAGTTTCCTTAAATATGTAAACACAAGGCCTTTACCATTCAATCTGTTTCCCAAATCCGGCAGGTATCAACATTCCCACTTAAGAAATAGCCCCGAGGCCTTACTTCGGAGCTAAGCTTAAAAGCCTTAGTCTGTAGAACTACGCATGTACATACATACATCCATAGTATATACATGTACGTGGGTTTGATGGTACATAGCCAGGAAACACTTCACTGTTCTTTCGTTTATCATTATATTAATACGGCAAGCAAAATCTTTGTACCTTTTTTTACAAAAATTGCGCAAACGGAGGATTATGAAATTTCGCATACTTTTAGTTTATACAGAGAAGAAGCGACAAATGATAATATTTTTTTTTAAATTAAGTATTAAAAATACATTAAATCAATAAAAATTACACACTACCATGTATTTGACACACGCACGCATTTATACTCTTTTGTTTATTGTTCAAGTCAAATTAACAGTGTAGCCTTGACGAAATCTGTGATTATAGAAGTATATTATGTAGTCTTTGACAAAAGAATCCTAATAATGTTCAAACTTATAATCTTGATATGTAAAAATGAATGTTTGTCTCTATGTCCTGTATAGAATCGTAAACTATACATTTGATCATGTGATGATCTTTAGCAAAGTTGTTGTGCATGAGCCAAAGAAGGTTTCTGAGATGGTCACAATTAGACCCGGTAGGTGGCGCTGCTGTCGGCATATCCATGGAAGCTTTTCCGGACAGGACAGGCAGCGACAGCTATTTTAAATAAAATATGGTAGAATTTCGACCACGACTACTAGTATCCATTGTTGCGTCACGTTTCATCCACCAAGTCATTGGTGTATAATTAAGCATAATTAAAGACTATGGTTAATACATGAACGTGGTGCTATTTAAATGCAGATCGATAATATCGCTGTTAGAGTTGCCGATAAGATTGGTCATCTGTCCTTATCAGTAAAAATGCCCAAACTCATAAACGTGTAAATATAATAATACTTAATTTTGATGAGATCGAATACTTGTGTGTACATCACGTAAACGATGAGGTTTCTGTATATATAGTCTACGTCAAATTAGGAACAATAAAGTAATTAATACTCGTATACTGCTAGAGTGCAACAACTCTTCGTCTTATTTTGTCCTCCCCTTCTGGGGCAATTTGGCCCCCACCAGTGGTGCGTACCACATAACATATAAAGCCTCAAATCTTTTATAGTCTATCTTTAGTTGTTCTTTTAAATTGACTACACATTTTTGTTAGTTATTTCAGCCAGGTGGCAGGGCATTTGCCCGACTGGATGGCTACCACTCTTCGTCTAAAGCATGTCGCCATAACACCCTTGAGTTGTGTTCTGGCATTAGTGACCAGGTTCCAGTCTCTCTTA
Source organism: Dendrolimus punctatus (assembly GCA_012273795.1). NCBI lineage: Eukaryota > Metazoa > Arthropoda > Insecta > Lepidoptera > Lasiocampidae > Dendrolimus > Dendrolimus punctatus. The sequence continues at coordinate 25,730,552 of CM022527.1, forward strand.
AGAGACCAGCAGCGCATTGATAGCACCCTTAGTGTTGCAAAGGTCCATACGCGATGGTAACCACTTTCCATAAAGTGGGCCGTCTGCTGAGCTCCTGAAAAAAAAATACCCTGCTTAAAAAATGTGATACGTAATTCTTCTCAAAACCAGTTGGCAACCCTACTCGTTAGTAAAGTCGCAGGAAATATCAAAATTCGATCAAAAACTGCTATTTATACGATCCAGTAAATAAGCGGTTTTTTTAAATAAAATATTTCTCACTTTCGAATTTGTGGTAAAGATAACGCAAGCCGTCGTACATATCTCAGTAGTGACTCATTGTCCATTCTTGTAATTATTAATAAAGTGAACAACAAGTGCTTCTTAATGGCGGCTATTTGTTTAGAAAAAAATATATTCGAACAAGGGATGGCGTAGAGGCGACACTAATATTTGTTTTCTTAGGTCTTGATAATTTGTACAAGTGAAAGTTTCTAAGTTAAATATATCGTATTAAAAATGTTATTATATTAGCACGGTGTGTGTAATATATTTACTACTTTCTAGTAGTGTAAATATTATGTAAAATTATAAAGTCATCACCTCTCCATTTCGGGAAACAGATAATATACCCACTCGACTCTCTCGCCATCGATCTCTTATGTCACGGACATAAAGAGTTCTGCGGATGCAAGAGTTGCTCACATGGTCTGTATAGCTGCAACATTAGATTACAGCATATTCATCTATAATAATCTATATGATATGTAGCGCCTGCTTAAAGTACATGCCATGCAATGAACAAATCTTCTTTAAAATCTGTTCAAATACAGTTAATATTTGTCCTGTTCGCGCAGCGACGATAAAGGCACATCCTTAATGTCATATCTCTACAGCCCGCACCGCCCACGAGTGAGCGTGTAAAAATTAACACGACGAAGTGCACACACGCGCCGGTTCACGCGACAAAGAAATATACCCGGTGCAGGGTCAAAAATGTATCTCTCACCAATCAATAACGGTTGTCACCACCACTAACAACCAGTAAGTCCTATATCCCTAGCTAAACCATGTACAGTAGATATAGCAATTTTAGATGGTCTCATTGTAACGATAAACTTGTAAGTTTTGTTGTAGTATACACATTATATTGTTGATCACTGCCATAAGTAAGCGTGTTCAGGCAGCTGGTTGCATAGCCAAGAGTTATGGTAATACCACTCGTTATTATAATTAGTATTTTTGAAGCCATAATAGCAACTCTACGCATTTCGTATACGGCACAAGAGCAAATATGGTTGATTGCAATGAAGTCATACTTCTGCGATGTTTTTCCATTAATTTGTGGACGTTATTTGGCCGCGACATGCATTATAAGTAGTGCGTACATTTAATAAAAGAAGTACTCTGTTCTAACAGGCATTTAAAATAATATGAAAGCGTCGAGGGGTCCAATTCTCTATTACTAACTCGTCAAAATCGCCGGACACTTTCTCAATCGCAGGTTTGTCTGATCTCGGTATTCTGTTAACTCCAATGGTGCGTCAGCGGCACGTCACATCATAGATATTTAATACGCGAAATACGGCCTCTGTGGTTGAGCGGGCTAAGCCTTAGCCGGCCTACCTTACTGAAACGCAGAGGCACCGGGTTCGATTCCTGGTATAGTAAATTTCGGAAACGTATTTTCTCCGTTATTTACCATGGTCTGGGTGTCTGGGATCGGCCCCAGGGTTAGTGCGTTGTATTTTACCCATAACAAGCGTAACTTGCTTAATTTGGGAATATACTACATGTGTGTTTGTCTGCCGATTTAAAATAAAGAAATAAATGTTTAATCCTAGAAGCATCTAAGGCAGACTCAGTCAAACTTTGGTTGGTACTGCACTTGTCACTTTGGCGTATTCACCTCACTAGTTTGTAAGTTTGTTTTGTCTATGTTATGTTCCTTCTCTTTGGTCTTGTCAGTCATGTCGGTCAGTTAACTCAGTTATATTGTCATACTAAATTTTGTATTTTTAAAATAAATACTTCTAAATCAGTCCACGTTATTATTATCACTTATTAACTTATCTCAACCCATTATAATACCACCAAAAAGTTCATAGTCAGTCACATGTTTAATGTCTGCATAAATTAGTCTCTCCTAGGTTAGACAAAAAATCAAAGGCTAGTCAGTGTCCAGTCTCAGCACCATATGTCATACCGGGTAAGACGAAAATGGCTACAGAATCCTAAAAGAAAGTTGTTATAAATGAACTAGTATCGGTTTTTGGGTAGGTTCTGGTTGGAAGGAGGCTGCAACTGAAAATCATCGCTGTGTTAGCTCCTAACACAGCATAATGCTGAGTTTCCAGCCTCATTGCCATGATCTGAAACTATCAATTTTTTTGTAAAAATCCCTGTATTTTATGTGTGTGCATTTATTTGTGTCAATATTTTTTTCTTTTATAAAAAAGAAACAATGTGTGTAGTTATACATGTCGCTGTCTCCAGATTCTGGTATTGTCAATCTGTAATAAGAGTGAATGGTTGTCAGTTAGTTTTGTGAGGACGACGTTATTGGTTTCTTGCCCGCGGGGGCTGCGTCTCATCTATTCCCAGACAATGTTAGCGCTTCTCAAAGTTTTCTCCACGACCCATATTTTGACCCACAATTTAAAATGTAATGTAAATGAAATACTTAAATTACCAACTATCTGACTGATTGATATTTATTATTTCTAATATCTCATTTAATTGTTCAAACTGTTATTATGGATTTTTGTGTCTGAAATAAACAAATTATTATCATTATTATAAATCTTTGCAAGGCGATGGCTTATGAAAGGAAAAAATACATATTTATGTCAGATTGATACTATATTATATTATGCAGCTGTTTTTTGATTACTGGTGGGTTTTCACTTTATTTATTCGTAGAATATTTTATTCATAAATCCCTTCATAATTTTTCAATATCTTTGAAAGTAATTCCACTTATGATTATAAATCACAATTTGTTATTGAAAGTTGAATATTAAATTGTTCATTAAGTAATTTATAGACCATCTTACGGAATCAACAATGTTGTAATTAGTAATGCCACAAACAATAACTAAGAAACTTGTAAAAAAACTGGGATTGCATTTTTTTCTAGTCAAAAAGATAGACAACGACCATACGAGCCATTTACAACCTAAGCGTCATTGTCATAACATTTAAGCTTGTACCATAAGTGTGCTAAATGGGAAATAAGTTATGTAAGTTAGGTGCAGTAGTAGGTAGTAATTTCACTGAATTTCCTGCCCTTCTTTTCGGAGCACAAATAAACTGTCTAGCGGAAGAAATGCGTAGGAACATAATACTTACGCAGAGGGATATTTGATAAATACGTATCTGCAATGGAACTATGAATCGAAATTGTCTCATATTCACCCATCAAAAACTTTGAGCACCGCTGACTCCGAGTAGCAACCTCCGCGACGCCCGAGGGCGGACACACATACACTGAAATGATGAAACCCCTTTCTCATAAAATAAGGAATACGTTGTATTCCTAACATTCGCATTTTATTATTATGTATGTACCTATGACTAGTTTTTTTTTTTTAAATTGGTAGGCGAACACATAATATGTTTATCCTTTCTAAGGATTTATTTTCCTTTTGACAGCTCGATGATGGATCCATTAGTGATGTCCTAATGCGTTACCGACTCGATTTGTTATAATAATCGAATTCATTTATAAATAAGTTTTAATCAATTTAACTTATCTATATATTTTTCCTAAAACCACTAAATCCTAATAAAACTACGTTTTGACGGTTTTGAACGCGGTAATTTATTTGATTTTCGTAATTCCGACGTTTAGGTCTCTTTTGAGTGACCCTGATCACGAAAGTCAAAGATGTCAAGTGTCAACGATTCACCATGATTAAACTGAAGTTATTTTGAAGAAAGGGAATGTGAAAAGCACTTTAAATAAGCGTGTATTATGAGATTAATGAAAGCCTACCTCTGCCTACCCCTACATCACTGGGAAACAGGTGTGACAATATGTATGTAATTATTATCCCCGCAAATTGCTAATGCGCTAGAACCTTGTCAAGTAAACATTCACGTGACGTCATCCGCAACTCGATATGTACGCGTACTCGCCGGCCAGTGATGCTAACGATACTGATTGTTCGGCTACGGTTACGTCACCAAAATGGCGGTCAGGCGCAATAGCAATTTGCGGGGATAATTGTAATGGGAGCACACACACAAAACTATTTTATTTATCATTCATCATTATTTATTACTTGCATCATCAGCATCGATAATAAAAAAACTATTAATCCCTGCCAAGGGTTGCCTGGAAGAGATGCTGTATAAGGCCGACCGTTGTACGATCTCTTGTATTTCTGCTTCTGTTTGTCTACGCCACTAACACCAAAGCGTAGACTATCTATCTACCTATAACTAACTTTCGTAGTTATAGTTCCGTAAATAACTAACGAATCAAGTGGACTTCATCAACTTTACGGAACCCTGCCGGACCTGACAAATACTCAGCCAATGTACCTTCACACTTAACTGTCAGTCCCAAAGGAAACGGAGCGTGAAGGTAATCCTTTTCTAAGCCCAAAAGCTTTGACGCGGAATCCGTTTAGTTTCCGCTTGAGGGCCATTCGAATCGGCCTTAACCGGATATATTATCTGCTTTTCTCTATGTGTATTATTGAACTAGCGATGCCCTGAAAAAATTTAAAAGAAACCCAATTCCAGCGCCACCTGCCGGGTCTGATTGTGATTCTAAATCATCCCGGGAAAGGAAGGTGTAAAAAAAATGTATTTGAGTACAATTTTTTTACACCTTGGGTTACATTATTTAAGTTTTAGTAGGGATCCCTATATATAGCCTATATTAATCTGGGATAACATAATATTCAAATGGTGAAAGAATTTCTGAAATCCACCGAGTAGTTTTTGAATTTATTCGTTCCAAATATACTAAAATACAAATCTTTCCTCTTTGTAATATTAGTATAGATGGGTTTAACAAAACTGTCGTACTTTTGACTAATTTTGATGACCTTCGTGGTCTAGCGGTTTTAATGTTGGCTGGCTCGAGACTTCAAAATGCAAGAGTTTTGTGTTTAATATCGAATTAGGTCAGTGCGTGGTGTACCACGTGAGCAATAGTACAGGTACCTGAAGAATATCTCCATTACCTTCAATTGATAAACACCCTGTGTTTTGGTTAGATGTCTTTGGAAGCATTTTTAAGCTTTACAACCTTGATTTTCTTTAGAATTTTCCTCTTCATAAGTTTGAAGTTAGATGGCGGGGGGCACAATTTTCACGAATTTTTAGGCCAATATCACGCTACGTCACGACTTTTAAAAATATATAATTTTTCAAAATCTAACTTACGATATCGCAACACGATTACGTACATCTAAAACTAATTCAAGCCTTGATTGTTTTTGGTTATTTGAGAGAGAGGACGGTAGCTGGAGGTTCCGAAGCAACCTTGAAATTGAGAATCTCGTGGCCGAGCCTAACATAATAGGAGAAATAATGGCTCACCGCCTCCGCTAGCTCGGTCACGTAGAACAGATGAGAGAGGATCGCAGCGTGAGGAAAGCATATTTGGGACGGACGGTAGGTCGGTGTTCGGTCGGACGTCCAAAATATCTCTAGAAAGATAGAGTAGAGGCTGACCTGTCGGAGCTAGGAGCCAATAATTGGCAAGAAGCCGCACAGGACAGAGAAAAATGGCCTCTCATTTCGGAGGCCAAGACCCACTAAGTCGCTGAGGCAACGGAGTAATTAAGTTGTTTATTTGGCTGCAAATCCTTATCTTCATTTCTTCACACGATTTCACTACATAGTTATACATACAGACTAAATCTTCCGCTCATGTTTTAGCAATATAGCCCAGTAGTTTCTGAAAAAAATAATTGTCTGTAATATATAAAGACAGAGGGACGGACGGACAGTCATGAAACCTCAAAAAAGACAACATTTCAACTACGAAATACAACTTACTCCTTTTTTGAATTAAAAACACGTTTTTTTACGTATATAAAAACTTGCGTTCTTCTAATCAAAAATTTGGTCTTTTAATTACTTTTTAAAACTGTCTAAGGGGTCGGCCCTTGCAGTACATAGTATAAGTAGGCTACGTCAAAAAGTTTCGCCTGGCTATAACTTGACTTAATACTTGACGCTCGTTACAATTTAGAGGCTTACCAAAATTTACCAAGTTGAATTAAGTTTCCTTGACAGTTGAGCGTAGCTCACCGCATACCTTAAGTCTGGTGCAGATTGCCCAAGTGTTTTAGGAGAGTGCCTTGTATTATATGTATGTAGCTATATTTTAGTTTACTTTTACTTTTTTTTTGTTTTGACAACAAATTGAGTCTTTACGAAATCGTAAGACTGTCTATCCAAGTGTCTTCGTGTGTGACTTTAATCTCAGAAGCTTTTTCTTTTTAGTGTGTGCTTTAGTTTTGGTGTAACTTTTCTCAGAAAACGAAGAATATAAACTCATGAAAATATTTTTTTTGGTATTTATATTTCGATGTGTTAGAGCAATGCTGGAATTATTAGCTTGACAATAGTTCCTTAGTTTGGGCCAGCCCGATCGATGTGATCCCACGTCCCACATGACCACCCCCTCCCCTTTTATTCATATATCTGAGTCCTTCTATCACATCTTCTCTATCGCATCGTGAAGACTGACAGCACATTAGCTTCGTCCCTGGTGCTGCATACGTGTAAAGTCGCTTCCCATTACTTGGAGCGTCTACATATTTGCCAACTTTGCAACAAAAAATACTACGTCTGTATATACGAAATTTGACATGACAGCGCTACCGAGTAGTGATAAAAATTACAGCTACATTAATACATCGTTCACTTCTGCTGTTATTTCATTTTGGCACTGCTATTTCACCGGTGAAAAATCAACCATCCGATGTTTAAGAACAAACGATAAAATATCAGTACCACGACCTGTCATGGCGACGACTAGAACTGCAAGTTGTTATTGGAACTGTGATATGTAGTAATACGAGGCACTCTCAACGTTACTTCACGGCGTTATAAATAACCCTAACAAATGATTGCCTAAGGTTTCAAAGAATAAGGTTCTATTTTACTCTAATATGTTCGCTCGTTTATCGTTATGACTATCTACTTTAGCTAGTTTGTACTACACGGCGCTTTAATAGAATGGCGCATGTGACATAACGCTCTGGTGAAATTTAACGGTTGTTTCCTATACTTGAAACTGTAAAGAAAAGTGATTTAATTTATGTAACTATACTATATCTAACCGGTGACAAGTGAAATATGTATTAACTACTACTCAGTGGTATATTAAAACCGGGAAAAAATTACTATTAAAGGTTATTTTTGTAGTTCATTATTTTTAGACATATGATTTCAATGATGCTCTTTCAAAATGTTTAAATGTTTACTTTCTTTTTCAGGTCAAAGACTTGAGGTGACACCTGAAAGAGCGGTTCAGCGGGTAGGTGACAATGTTACTGTGCTCTGCAAAGTGCCCTACCCTATATACTCTTGTCGGTAAGTACACTATCTTATGTTTCTTATTTCACTCTTATCTTTGGAGTGTATTCATGTTGTAAATATCGAAGTGATTATAATAATTACGCAATATATAGCTATGTACGGTACGCTTAAAACTTAAATGCGTCTCGTGAGAAGTTCAGCGAAGACCAGTCAAGTGTTAACCTTTATTACACCTGATAGTTGGTAGTGCGAAAGAGTTCGCATGCGTGTTTGGATAACGGCCGAGCGAGAGCGTATTATTCGGCTCTCAACATATCGCGCTCATGAATCTTGTACCTGTATTCTGCACAGTGACGTGTACGAACTTCAAGGACGCATTTATGTTTTGCTCGTACTAAACCGTATCCATATGTATAGTTCACGACAGATCCACATGGCAATCGGGGTATGAGGTGAGTCGTGGAGGGGAGAACGCCCATTACACTCGCACATCGACCGCATTTATCGATTTCGATCTCGTTCACGTTGTTGCTTAAGATAGTTGTGTATTAAAAATGATTTCGGCCGCCTCTTCATCATAATATATTAGAATTTAAAAAAGACAACCATTCACGAGCACGAGAACTAGTCGGAGGAGAGTAAGAAAATTATGACATTGACTGGAAAATAATTCTTATATCCCTCCAATCTGACGGTTAGAGACTGTAACTATATATATCACTACATAGTATAAAACAAAGTCGCCTTTCTGTCCTATATCCTATGTCGCTTAATCTTAAACTACCAACGAATTTGATGTTTTTCCATAGATAGAGATCAAGAAAGTTATATGTAATACATGCATCATATACTAACAACATTGCTAATTTAGAGTTCTATTAGTGATGCCGTGCGAAGCCGGGTCGCTATCCACGATAAACAAAAACGTCATTCTCTCTTATATGTACAAATTAAATATAAAAATACGAATGAGTTCGTGACACTGAAACTGGATAAGGGTACGTTCCAATATAAACTCACAACTACATACCACGTTCATGACCGCGACTTTTCCCGTTCTGCTTGCTTGCCGGCGTTACAATCGTAAACCTAAGTGGAACGGTAATTCGACCCACCTCTTGACATGGGTCGTTGTGAGCGTAGTGTGATCGAAAACGATGACGTCATTAGTGACGTTTTCGCCACGACCACAACGAACGCGGTCGCCTTGTGGAACGGCTAACAGAGCATTTTGGGCGTTGTGAGCTACTAATGGAACGCGCTAATAGTATTTTCTTAAATTTCGCGACTAGTACACATACATAATAAAACTACGTTCAAAATGAACATTGAATAATTAAAATGAACAAGTCGGGGGTAGAGGCTAAACTTTACATTACTCATTGACCCTTGACGTTTTTGTCTTCCTTAGCTACTGAAAAGTAGCCGAAACGTCGAAATAAAAATTAAATAAAATGTCGCGTTTAAAGCCGTTAAACATTTTCATAACTGAATAGGGCTGTTTTAAGATATAATTTGAAATAAAAAGGTAATTTTGCTCTCTTTTTGTTGTGTACCAAAATTATTATCGATATCGACTATCTCGTATGTGACGTCACATCACTAGAGAATTGCCATATCGATCTATCGCGAACAACAGTAAGTAACATATATATATATACTTGAATTTTGTTTTTAAAATATCAACATGTATTCTTTCAGAATAATGATTGGTCGGGAGTCGTACATTATGAACCCTAAGGACAATACCAGCGACATTATGTATTCCGGACAAGGTTTCCAGGTAAGAATATAATTTATAGGGATCCGTACCGAAATGATAAGCAAGTGGCCAATATGCGAGTAGGACTCGCACAAGGCTATATCCAATATTGACAAAAACAAAAGAAACTTTTTGAAATTGACATTCCAAAGCTGTAAAAAGGAAAGCTATCCCCCCTAGGGTTGGCAACCGTACTATAATATATAGTACCGTACTATTTAAGCCAATTGTACTATATATTATTTAAATAGTTATATAGTATAATTTATTTAAATTATAGTTGTAATGAAATAAATAAAACCTATAATAAATAATTAAAAATAAATGTATACTCTATTTTCACTTAAAATTTCCCAAAACTATTATACTTTTGCAGCTTTAAAACAAAATACTACATTTTAGCCAAAAACAGGTGCGACCCTAATCTACAAATTTTATTTTCTAAAAATTTAATGGCACTAAATTTTGGACTAGAAAATAAAATTAGTACCTTAATATATTCGGGATGTCGAGTTTTTCCAACGAATTTAAAAATAAAATAATAATAAATCGGGTTGATTCAGATCAGCAGATTCCGAAAAATTAATTATTCGATTTTTTGTTTTTCTGTCTGTTATAGCATCACGTGAAAACTATTGAACGGATTTAATGAAACTCGATACAGCTAGTTTATAATACTGAAGGTGCAATTCCGACGGACGTGGCAGGCAGCAGACTGCAGCAGCAAACTGCCGACAGTAAATGCTTAAGGGCTTCAATTGCTGTCGTACGGATAGCGAAGACGCAGCAGACCGTTTCGTTACGACATTACTAGCTTTTTGCTTGACAGATCGTAATGAATAATTAACTGCTGAAAGTTTTATTGCTAGGTGAAGCAGACGATGACGACGTATTGAAGTGAAACTTCTATATAGGAGGGGGGTATTTGGATTTTTTCTGTCACGAATTAGCGTTACGGCCGCCTAGAGGGGCGGCATAATTTAGACTATAAAATAGTAAATTTTTATCTATTAAATGAAGTCACTCAGCAATATTAAAAAAACTAAACTGACTTAAAAAATAATTAAATAAACTAATTATAATTGAGTAAAGTATGTAACAGATCGCTAGCAGAGCATATTTTCGTTATTAGCTGAAGTAAACAAAATATAGTCTAACGACCTACCTACCTACCTAATGGAAAGTGGTTACCTTTGCCTATGGGCATTTGCAACAATATGCTGGCGGCCTCGATGGGATTTTGTTACATGTTAAACAAAAACAAAGTTGCATAACTCGTTAATCCACTCATGTCTTCAATTGTTGTCTTGTTTTCCAGTTCGGAGAATGTGGCGCTTATATAAAGAACATAAGGGAACAATGGAACGGAAACATTTCTTGCTTGCTGCCACCACAAACTGGGAACGTCGAGATCACTGGCATTATGCGGCTGGTTGTTGCAAGTGAGTGAATCAGAAAGATGATATATGTAGTAATAGATCTTTTAACTCCTAATTAGACCGAGGAATGCTTACGCGGGACGCAGGTGTCGCTCGCGGTGATCTTGCTGACTATTTTATATAGACTTGTTCAAATTGGCTCAAATAGTAGTCTTGTTGTGTTTACTGCGTCATCCAAGTGAGCGCTTCTCTCTAGTATAATTTGATCACTGAACTATACTCATGTCAAATCCTCGCTGCCCGCTGTGCCATAAATCATTGGTGCACTAGAGACACGTGCGGTGCGTCACTTATCGATAGACATACCTTTTCATAGCATTAATATCGACACTACAAGGGTTCTCACTATACCTCAAATGAACTCGTGTAAATGTGACAGAGGAAGACGTAGTTAGTAGTAGTTGTTTTATTCGAGCAGGAACGGAGAAAGAATACAATTTAATGCGGTCGTGGGTTGGCGTAAGAGGCGACAAAATAACCCTCAGCCAGGGCATTTGCCTGACTAAATGGCTACCTCGCCTTGTCTAAAGCATGTCGCCATAACAACCTTCAGTTGTGTTCCGGTATTAGTGACGAGGTTCCAGTCTCCCTTTAGAGAGCAGCGGCGCATTTGTAGCACCTTTGGTGTTGCAAATGTCTGTATGCTAAACTCCTGCAATATAAAAAAAATACGTAGTCGCTATCCTATTCCCGCATTTTATTGGCCCATGGGCAGCGAGTGTTTGACACAAGCATATTTGATATACAATGTACACTTTGATAGTGTTCGGCCATTGGAACTTTTCGGTCTTCTGTGAGTCAATAGTTCTAACCGTTTCTGATGGTTCATTCATGAATTACACAAGACTGTCGGATCGCTGACTGGCCCGTTGAGGGCTGACCGAGTGAACTAATAGACCGAGCAATGTTTGGTAATGTGAAACTTCTTTTTAGTTCACTGTAAAGAAACGGTTCCTAATAGTATCTGATTTATAAACTACACAAGACCAACAAAGATTCGCAAGAACATCTCGAAACATGCAAATGGCCATGTCGCGGGATTTTGTTTTGGAACGAAGTTCCTTATCGCGCGTTGCGAAAAGGGGCTAGGCGGAAAAATTAAGACTTAAAGTTGTAACGACACTTTTTGCTGTAGTTGTAAGCCATGCGGCGTGCGCGTGTTTCACTGTCTCTCTCTCTCTCATATTATTACTAAAATTGAGCCTACTGATTAAGTTTATATTACATTATATTTGTTAATAATAAAAAAAATATTATTATAACTTTAAAAAACTAAAATTTTATTACAATTCCTTCACTAATTAATCGAAAGGAACTTCGTTCCATCCGTTCCAACTTGACACCTCTCAAGTTTTTTTTGTCTCGTGTTTCGCTCAATATGAAACTATTTCTAGAAAAAATTAAAGGAGACAAGATTTTACACAACAGATCTCTAAATCTTGGGCGACAGAAGCAGGAGGCCAGATATTGCATACGTGGCAGTCTTCTTGTCTTTGTATTGGCAAAGAAATTCAAGTCTTTTGTGCTGATATGGCTGTTATGAAAACCGGTCACTACGGATCGAATATCCACCCAGTCATACAGCTTTACCAGGTCTTGATTTAATAGGGTAAGATCAAGAAATTCTGACGTAGGGTAATGAGGAATGACATGCCTAGAGTCCAATAGTCTCCCTATGAAGAGATGTCGAAGACGGCGTAAAGTGGCAAAGTACAAGTAAAAAATTCTCCTAAGAGGGATGCTTTGAATGTAACTTCAATTTAACGCTGCTACAGTGATAATGACTATACTACTTTTTCAAAAAAATATAATTATATAATTGAGCGTAGAATGCTTGATATGGACTCCAAAATGTCAAATATGATGTTTCAAATTCCAGAAGCACCGGCGGAGCCTGCTCTCGTCTCTCCCCCCCAACCAACATTTAAGGAAGGTGACGTCTTCATGGCTCAGTGCATTGTAGCTGATGGTAGACCTGCTGCTAGGATCAGCTGGTATTTAGGTAAGTGTGGTCTTTCTTCTTTCGTCTTGCTTTCACGGTGACTTACAATTAACTAAATTTACCTTATATACTAGTATATTTTAAGTTGAAGACGTACTATTCAGGGGATCTTTGAAACTTGCATCTTTGACAAATACAGAGGAAGAATAAGGTTGGCTGGGCATAAAATGAAGAGGGGATGAAAATCTTGTCTTGTGAAATGTATGTGTGTATGAAGAGATTGTAGCAGCGAGAGGTGTGCTTAAATGATACTTCAAATAGCAGAGAGTAGTATTCACTGTCGAGTACTGATTTGAACTGAATTGAACTAATTTATATATGTTTATAATTTGGATAACAAGTCGTACATCTAGTACAATATATAGCACAATGTGTGAGCGGGCCGGATGATATGCGAGCGAGACAGATAAACTATTTATATATGCGCTCCAGCGTTGCGCTAGCCAGTAGTAGTGGTTCGTTCGTTGTGTACTGCGATGACAAGACGTATTCCATAAGATTAAATGAAAGTAGATGAAGCGAAAAGTACTTGACAGGATCATAGCAGGTGGAAATCCATCGACTCAGCCTACCCCTACCCCTACCCCTACACCAATAGGAAACAGGCGAGACAATATGTATGTATGAAAATAATGTGAAGAAATTGAAGGTAGGCAGAAAAAGTGATGTATGGAGTGTAAATGGTAACATGAAAATTTGTGGTTCGAATTTTAATAGAGAATGTATGCTAGGATATAGGATATAGGAGTATGAAAGGAAAATACATAACGTAATTTTTACATTGTATATTATTGTAGTTCTGAATAAATCGTCTTTCTTCCTTCTTCTTCTTTCTTTCTTTCTTCACATATTGTACAGACCCCAAAAAATTGGGAGAAGGTGAGAGATACATAAATGTCGGAGAAATAAGAAAATTCTGTTTTATTTTTCAGACGACGAACAGATAACCTCTGGTATCCACAAACCTGTAGTCATTGCCGAGCCTGGAAGCGACCTGGAGACCATAAAGCAGAACATCAGCATCACCATGAAGGCTGACCATGGAGGCAGGATGCTGATCTGCAGATCGGAGCATGAAGCTCTCGATGAACCCAGACAGGTCAAGAGGCAGCTGGTTGTACATTGTAAGTATTAATTGCAATTTTAGATTATAGGTATAGTTTCCTTAGATGTATATACATATATATATATATATATTAACGATCTACTAGGTATTCAAAAAATTATTTTGGTCTAGAGACCCTATTTCAAAATGATCTGATACCTCAGACCTCATAGCTAAATTACTTAAAATCATATCTCTACTTTGCCGTTGATTGAGTAAACATGACATCATTATCTCACCAAAATTTAAAAAAAAAAATAGACAAAGTTCAGTAAATGAAGTGTAATTAATAATTATTTATTATTAATTAGTTATTCCACTAAGTGGGCCATCTGCCTATCGGCTGAATTCCTACAATAAAAAAATCCGAATTGCCACCCCACGCCATTGGCAAATAGAGGAACATTTTCTTATTATTATCAGGCAATGGTTGCGAAATTCATACAGTATTAATTTTGAAAATTAACATTACAGACCCACCAAAACGTTTGGAGTCGGGTACAATCACCATTTTCGGACTTAAACTTGGGTCAGAGGGTAAACTGAACGTGACAGTCCGAGCGAATCCACCCCCACAAGCCGAGTGGACCTTGGGGGACATGAAGATCATTGCCCCACAGCAGACCGATGATGGAAGAATGGCAGCTTTACTACCACAGCACCTTGTAAGTTAGCTCATTATAGCCTATGCTTCATATACAATTTTTACGATTCCGTAGATATTAGGATAATAAATTGGGTAAGTGCTTAACAGTCTCGATGCAAAGTAAAAAGAGATATCTGCAAAATAGCTACTTTACAGGAGAGCGAAAAGATGGTTGTATTAACTTCGTAGTATTTGAAAGAACATACGTAGCTGGATTTTTTACGTACGAAAATTTATTGAAATAATGTGATATATGCAAAACAAATAATGTCATATTGTAAAGAATTGTTTTATTAAAACGATTGTACAATAAACTAAAAATCATCATTTTGTAGATAACTTTATTTACTTTGCACCCGTCGGTCTATTCACGAATTCCGGTTCCGTAAAGAGTTAAACGCCCCCTTTTTTCCTTATTTGCACGCGGAACCATAAAATTCATTTAATAGTAAAATCCATATCTCAAAAATTACTCAATAACATTCTCTAATTCTTTAATGCTGTAATTATTGTCCCAAAGGTCTTGAATGTTAATTTTTTTTTTAAGTTTTAATTATTTTGATTTAAAGTTCTGTATTTTCCAGATTGTAATTTGTTGTGTGTTTAATACACAAAAGAAAAAAATCAACTGATTTGTTTAAAAATAGTTATATATGTTAAAGAATGACTTGGTCTATTATTGGTTATTATCTTTTAATTGCGCGTTGTATTTGTAATATAGGGATAATAGATATAGGGATATAAATATACGCTGTAAAGGCGTATAGGCAAAAAACATTGAGTGCTTAAAGCGGCCGCTTTTGCAAATAGATACGTACTGTGGATACGACAAGAATAAAAAAGTGGAACTTCAAGCTATGTCTATTTACCAATATAGCTAGACACTCCTAATGTCTTATTGAATTATATTGTAGGGTATTTTTGATGAAACCCTAATAGAGATACTATGTTATAATTCTGTACCTAAATGACAAAAACGTATAAGAGCTGTATAGAATCTTGACTGCGGACTGCTACGCACTTGTCCTTTAAAAAAAACCTGCACATAAATAGGCATTACCCTCCGAGTCCCCGCCAGAAACTGCCAAAAGTTTTTTTTATATCATTCAAATATCGAATTTCCGCCAAACGGCCATCTTTAAAGTTTTCTTGTCTATGTTTTCAGGGCGATGGCTACTACAACGTCACGCTTGCGATCGCGCGTATTGAAAAAGATGACGTTGACAGAATTTACTACCTCAGCGTCTATAATGAACTCGGAAAGGAGGATCTCGTCGTTAGAATGAGCACTATGGACGAACCAGCAGGTGTGTATTGTATTGATAACTTTTATAAGACTAGGTTTATTATAAATATTTGAAGAATACTGTAGTGCAATTTAAACGATATGTATTTAAAAATTAGTATTTTTGTTAGACATTTGCTGATATATTGTATTTTTCAAATTATGTAAAACCGTATGAAAACACTTCTAATGAGCTAAAATAAATATTTTTAGATGTTATATGATGTCTTTGAAATTCGTGATATATATTTGCTCTGCTGTGAAATATCTCGCAAATCACTTGGTAAGTTTTGGTTACCACAATCGAATTGTAAAGTGTGCGCACTGAAAAATAGCGCTGTGTCGGAATATATCTCGGTATAGCAAAATATTGTGTACATATATAGTACGCGTAAAACTTAAATGCCTTCCTGAAATTCGTACACATCATTGTTCAGAACACGTTTCAAGAGATGCTACGTATGTAGTGAACAGTGTTGCGCTCTCGCTCAACCGTTATTTAGACTTACATGACATCTCTTTGACACTACATAATAGCTACGTTCCACATGAGGCTTACAACGACCACGCAAATGACCGCGATTTTTCCCGTTCCACTTGCTCGCGGGCCTTACAATCTATGTGACATGTGTCTATACATGTGGAACGGATTATTCGAGCCTTCTTTGACATGGGTCATTGTGACCGCTACGTGAGCGAAGCTCATGACGTCATTAGTGACGTCTTCGTGGCATCCTAACAACCGTGGTCGCAGTGTGGAACGACTAAAGGAGTATTCTGGGCGTTGTGAGGTACCAGAGGAACACATCCAGTGTCAGGTGCATTAAACATTAACCTGTGACGGCATCTCACAGAGCTAATTTCTCTTGAATTGCACATCAATTTTGCGCATATTGTAGGTACCAACCCCACTAATGTCTCAAATTACTGCATACCAAGATATTTATTGTTTTACATTTGGTATTAATTTCATATCAAATGTAATTAATAAAAAAAACATTATCATTTTTAGTTTTCTTTTAATAATCCTAATTGGAAGCCCACATGGATTTTGTTTTATATGAAGGTTTATAATAGCATGCTTTAAGAATTTGCAAAGGTTCTATTAAATATGAGGCATTAATTATATAATGAACGAGTGATTTCTTTCAATTCCAACAGCGCGCAAAGCAAAATCATCCTTTTTGACACTCGAAGTCTATGGTAAGATCATGACTGACGTAGGAATGATATGATATTGATTCTAGTTTGAAATGAGAATGCGCTCCTATTGTCATGAAGTAATTTTACTGTGGTATATGTAGTTTTGTCTCGTGCAGTATTTTTGTTAGCAATTTAAAAGCAGGATACAGGTTTTTATCTTTTATGAAAATATTTTTTTTTATTGAATGTAATTTTCTTCTATAGACTGATGTTTTAGTAAGTCAGAATACTCTACTATATTCCAGCTACTGTAAAAGTATTGCTAAATAATATGTATGATGCTATAAAATACTTTTGATTTAGAATAATTATTTTCAGCATGTAAGAAATATACTAGGAATGACAATCTCTCATGTCCGATTGTTATTCCTAGTGTTCTATGGTAACAATGCCTTTTATTATTGATGCGAGATCGATATCGTTTAAATCTGTATGACGTTCTAAAGTGTCTTTCTGTCGCACTCAATTATCATAACCATAAAGCTAAAAATACTATTTTATCGAAAGAAGCTTTCTGAGTGTGGTGGTTTGATGTTTTAGTTTTTTATTCCTTTATTATATCTAAGCATGTTCTAACTTATTTTACCTTTTAATTGAAAGCATCCGAAAGAAATGTTAGTTATAGGTTTTTTAAATTTATTTCAGTTTAGCATGTTTAAAAAAATATGTAAACTAGGTTTTCTGTTTAAAATATCGAAAATGGAATTAAAGTCTATGCATTTGAGGGGGTGGATGTTAAGATAGATAATTGTTAGACTAACACACACATTATGTCATCCCGAAGTTGATCTTATTACGAGTAATATGCAATGGACCATTCAGGGGCCGACCAGACCATAAAATAACAGAAAATTCGTTTACGAATTTTACCAGAAATCGAAACCGGGATATTAGCTTTCCAATGAGCTAGGCAGTCAAAGATTTAATTTTGATTTGTTAGTTAAAAGAGTTATTTATATGTTTTTTTTTTTTATTAAAGTCAGCAGACGGACTTGATATACAGTATCGTTCCAGTACCAGGTCTTCTTGCCTGTATTCCACAATAATGTATGGCCTTTGATGGCCATCCGAATCTTGGTGTTTTGTCGCTCTTACGACAGGATTTGTATTTTCTCGTTCTCACGGATAGTGTCATGTATCCGTAAAATTATGTTCGTTTTAGAATAATCTTCAAGTAAAAACCTAACATAAATTGTAAGTCTTTGACTGACGCCAATCGAGGGAGGTCTTGTGGCAGATAGAAAATACATTTCAATAAACAGTTGATATTTTCTACACAAACCTACAATTATTATATTAAAGCAATACTGTAATTAAATTAAATTATGTCTTTCTTAAATAGTACTCCACAGGTACAATATAAATCCACAATATAAGTTTCCAAAAAACCCTTTTGTTACATATTTATTCTATTTGAAAAATAACATGTATCTAACGCCATCTACATTTCAGGCGTGGAACTTGGAACGGGCGCGATTGTCGGCATTGTGGTTGCAGTACTTATTCTCCTTATTGCCATCTTCTTAGCAGTGTTCGCGTTTGCGACCGACAGGTGGTGCTTTGCCGGTAAGTTTATTATATAATCTATGGTTCTTAATTTCGAAATTCGATTACTGGGTTGTTGGAGCATTCGTATTTCAAATTATGATTACATATGAACTTTTTGTCAGTCACTCTACAATTCAAATAAGCAAGAAAATTCATTGTGAAATTTAATTGGAAATGAAAAGTCATTGTCGTTGGAAGTAGTAGGGGTGCTCATTTTTAAACTTATGCTTTTTATGTAGATAAACAACCAAAATGTATACATTTTTAAATACACATAAAGACAGTGGTAAACACTTCTTTGATAAAATAATAAAAAACTGCACGTGCGAAATCTATGACGATTTTAATGGGGGGAGAAATTTACAGATAAAATATAACAAAAGAATATCAATGTTCCATATTCAAAAATAATGCATTGTGGCCAGTAACAAATCTCATCAGCCACATAATAAACATTTTGGTGGAGATTCCAACACACATTTATTTATAAAACAATACAAAAAATTTTTTAAAATAAAACCTATACAAATGTTAATCAACAATGTTATTATCTTCTTAAAAAACAACATTACATAAATCATTATACTCCAACAACCCAATTTTGCATACTGAATGAATAATTATTTGGTTAAAAATGTTGTATTTTTATGACTTTATACTTACTCGTTTAGTGTGATTATTTTTACAATTTTTCGGTATTCCGTAAAAAAACCATTTTACACTGTAAATTATCGACAATTTGTTAAAAGATTTTTTTTGCTTTCAATTATTCACAGATAAGCTTTTACACAAAATTTCACATGGTTGTTATATCTAGACTCATATAAGCAACCGTAAGTACCTACCTAAACACAAAACTAATACTTGAGTTGATAATTTATATTCATATATAAATATAATATGAATAAATAACGTCCCAGTGCTGGGCTCGGATCTCCCAATTATTAAGGGAGAACGAAGAGGTAGTGCCGCCAAGTTTGGCCAAGGCGGATTGTTGGATTTCACAAATCGGTTATCTCGGTGTCCAACTTTCATCACCATGTTTGTCCTCATCATCAATACGTAGTATTAGTAAATAATATGCGCATTAAGTCAGGAAATTGCTTAAGTGGTGCATGCTTCCTGTTCAAGATGGGTTCGCCACGTCATTGTAAACTCCGAATGTGTTCACCATAAAGCTATTGTACTTATAGTTTTTTTTTAATTAATTTTAAAATTGTCGATGGTTTACATACAATTTGCATTTTGTTTACGACTGGGATGCTTATTTATGCGCTTTGAAATACCTCAAGTATTCTAGGCATGTGACCTAATATTCCCATAATGTTCTAAGTTAAATGTTATTTAAATAATAAAAACATATATGTACTGAAACTGCAAATAGTTAATTTCAAATCTTTACTATTACGTAATCGTACAATATCCCCCATACTTTTTCAACCTATGTTATACTTCAAAAGGTACAGCGAAACACTTCAAGCTCCTGCCTAAACATTTATAAGTCTTTTTTCTTGTTTTTGGCGATTTATTTTGTTAAACTTATATTGTTGTCAAATAACTATAGCATGTTGTGTACATATATATGATTTTTATTATTTTGGCCGTTTTGAAATAATATAATAATATAAATACACTTTCCAACAGGCTCACGAGCTGTTAGTCGATAGGTAATGTTAAAAAATTAGAGAAATATTTAGTAATTAAATCATTCACGTAATCACTAACTGGCATTACATTTTTCTAGCAATTTTATTGTTATATCCAATATTTTTACAAAAATTCCATAAATACAAATGTTTTTATCCAAACTAAACTTCTAAATAGCATTTTTTGAAAGAGTAGTACATTATGATAACAAGTTCAGTCTACTACTGCTTGTTCTATACATACCGCTTCGGCAACAAACCCTTCAATAGGAGGCGTAGCTGAGATTCTTAAAAACTATTTCGTAGAAAAAATAAATGTTGTCAGCCAACTATATATGCGTTTTACCGGCGGTGAATCATAACACCGCTTTGAATATTCTTATTGTATGATCTTCCTTTCCGATTTAAATTGTTATTATATAACAAGACATTATAACAAAAATATTCTTTAAATTAAGCCATTCTTAGTACTGCGCGTCCAAACATCGTTAACAAATGAATATGTTATACCTATATTTCTTCTTTAAAAGACTTATTTAACACGCAAATTATTTTTAAATTCTGCTGTTCCCGATTGACGTTAATTAATACTTGAGTTATATTAATTATAGGTTGATAAATAGAGAACGCTTTATTGCAGCAGAGTATAGACAAACAACAGACTTTATATCCCCTGTTCACTACAACTTGATGCTCAGGGTTACCAATAATAAAAAATATTAACACATATGCATATACTAAGTGAAATGTCTTGGACTAATTAAAACCACCTAAAATCGCGAGAATTACTGAAAAAACTGTAACAAAAATTAAGAAAATAATAATTTAGGTTTACATACAACTTATTTTAAAACATGGTATTAAACTTTAGAATTTGTTTATCCTGCGTGTTAAGTTATCTTGAACAGTGTATAGTCTTAGCTTTTCGTCCATAAATTAACAAATTAAACTGGCTGTTTCTGAAATAAGTTTGCACCAACTTTAAGAAGATACTTCAGTTGTAGGATTCATTTCGAAGCCCATTTATGGTTTCAAATATTGGATATTAAAAAATTAAGAAAACATGTAATGCGATTTCACAGGTTTGAGGCTTGCACACGTTAACAAAACCATTGCCTCAATTCTTCAAAATAATTATATTAATTAGCTTAAATAGTAGAAAATTGAATGCTGTAGTAAAAATTCTAAAAGTGCTATAATTGGCAGTTATTTTTTCAGTATACGCTTGTTTAATGCGTTCCATTTTAAGACGAATCATTACAAGATGGCGGCTTGTGTTTAAATTAACAAAATGTACAGATAAAAAAAATACCCGAAAAGTTTGTGAAGTAATTGTAACATAACTAGACTTTATTATGAGATGAAATTATTATTGTGTTGGGAAATTTAATACTATTTATAATGTGTGAAAAAATAGAACAGGTTTGATAATGAGAAGGCATGAATAGCGCCGCCATTTTGGATTCGTTTTTTTAAATGATGCATAATGTATAGTGTAGTATAAATGACATCATCAGGATAATTCGATTTTTTGTTTTATTAATTTATGAAAAAATACAATATACAAATATTTGGATACGATTTGGAACTAGAAGGCATGAAAAATATAGAATATTTGTATCTGGGCATATACTTAGTGAAATCTCTTGACGAATTTTGATGAGTTGCCGTATCGATATGTACCTATCCTGAATCTAGACGCAGGTCACTTTACATTCGGGGATATAAAGAAATAAGTGTGGGATAAATGATTAAAATGAATACATACAAAATATAAACCACCAATTGAATTATCCTGATTATAATTTTGATTGAAAATTCCTAATTACTTTCATCATTTTAAATTAATAATAAGATAATATATTTTAATTAAATTTACATTATTTATTTTATGAATACTGAAAACTTACATTATTTACTAGTACTAGTAGATGAGAGCTATCGAATGCAAGGTGAGTTTTGTACTTTTTGAAGCGCGTCACTACTCCGTAGAATATTACGTCAAATTACTATTTATCTAAGAATCAGTATTCATAAAAATACCGCATCACGTTTTAAGCGATCAAGAACTACAATCATCGACAAAAACCCGTTTTTATGCATGATTTAACTAACTTTGTTTCTCTGTATGCTCGTTCCTAAGCATGTTTCGATATTTCTTCTTGTTGTCGAACTATTCTCTGTATTTTAGCTGTCTTTGAATAAGAATTCAAATTATAAACACACTTAATCGTAATCGGTTTAAAATATATTTATTTAAATCTTTTTAAAGCATATAAAATATATATTATAATATGAATACTAAAGTCAATAGTAACTCCGTCTGTTAGTATATCACCACTTAACATCAGAAACTATACAAATGAGTGATGGTGATTTTAAATCGGATATAAAAAAAAACATGACATTGACATCTAAGAGTTTCGTCTGGGCATGTATTTAAAAAAAATTTGTATATGAACAGTTATATATGCACTAAAATAAAACTAAACTATCTTAAATATTAAATACACTATATACTTTTGTTTGTATTTGATTTATTTCATAACCATATAAAGTTTAAATTAAATTAAATAGTGAATAATTATTAAAAAAACATTTAAGATATAATTTTTATTTAAAGTCTTATAATGACATACAACGTTTCTCGAAAATGACATACTGCTGTAAACAAAACGCGTGTAAAACCACGCACAGCTGAAGGCCTGTAATGTCTTAGAATTCTATTTTTACCATTTTATTGCAAAACTCGGATAAGTTGTAAGCCCCTAAAGATGGTTAAACCAAAAGAACTTTAACAAATGTTTTCCCTTCTTTCTTTCTCTATTTATTTATAGCATGTTGCATTTTTATCAATTTACTGGAATGAGTTTTTTGCCTAGAAAGAAATTGACTTGCGTGTGATTTTTTATAGTTAATATATATTTGTCTGGTGATGGGTTTTTATATTTAAGGTGTTATCTTTTTTAATTTTTCTATATTTTCTGGGGATAACAATTTCAGTTACATTGCACTGTTTTTTACTAATCCTTAGCAGGTTTGAACAATTCTCACGGAGATTTAATGCACTTAATTTATGTCACTAACCAATATTTTATTAAAGTACCAATATATTTATCTGTTAATGAGTTTTTGACATGGTTAACGACATTAATACAAAATTGCTAAAAATTTGTTTTGAAATTATCAAGACCAAATTAGTCAAAGTTTCTTACGGGCCATGACATGGGGAGGGGGAGGTATATAGCCTTTATTGACTTATAATTGTGCTGTGATGCCAACTGATGTTTATACCTCTGACAATTGCTACCCTTATCATTTTAACGATTTATTGAAAGTAATGCAACAACTAGTTAGTCCATTTTCAAAATAATATAATTAAAGAGTGGGTATGTTTTGAAATTACATACCTACTAATTGATATGAAGTACGTAGCTAATTTGAAAACAAAACAACTTTAAAATACTCAATACAAACTAAAGAGAAAAAAGGAGGAAACTAATATGAACATATTTCTCCAGTGCAAAAATAATCTTTATACTTTATACCGATGCAAGAGGTTTAATTTGGATTATTTGAACAAATGAATTTGATGACACGAATAAAGGCCCGCAGCTCTAGTGTTCAAGATAAATATCTGAAAGCAAAGATATTTTCTTTCAATTTATATTTTGTATATAGTTATTCTTTTGAACTCAATTCGACACTTTCCAAATTAACATCACTGTGTTAACACGGCAGAGCTTTTTTAACGTGCACTCTCAACATTTGTGTTAATTTACAAGTCTGATGGATATATATTGGGTAATGTCTGAAAATCATAAACATCTGAAAATACATATTTTGTAACTAGTATTTTTTTAATATTCAAGTTAATAGGATTCTAAAATCGTTATCAATACAGTTTAAATATGGAAACTGAAGAAGGAAGATGTTTTTCTTGAGACAATTCAAAAAGGTCTATTTTGAAACAAATATTTGACTAAATAATATCGCTGTGATTTTGAAAGTTTTGTGTACGATATTCCTAGATATTTAAATACAATTAAATTAAACCGGCTACTCTTAACGGTTTAAAAGTAAACCGCTACCATCTTATGAACAAAATCAGCCATATAAGCTTACTAGTTTTTATCAAAATGATTGTGAATACACAGAAATAGACGTACAGTCAGAAATGACGATTGCAAATAGATTCCATTTTTGCCAAGACCGTCTCTTTAACTAGAAAGAGATAACAAGGCTTGAATATGTTCGTGTGGCAAAGAAGTTCAATTAAAAAAAAACCCTTCTTCAAGCACTTTAGCAACATATCTATGAAAATACATCTCTTATCAATTCAGTAGTATTTGACTAAAATGATTGTCATGTAGATAGAAAGACTGACAATGATTTTATAAAAGTTCCTTACAAACAAAACAAATCAGGAAAACTCCCACTTACCACCAAAAAAGAAAGATAATAATTACCCAATATATGTCAGTCACACGTTATCGATAAAAGATATACGGGGATAAACAGCAAGGTTCTTGATCGCTTGAAATTTTGCGGCAGGGCGCTCCCACCGGACCGATATACCTGATGGAGCGGATTCCGAAGCACCCTTACCACCTCACGATGACATCAAAGGCTCGGAGAATCCATCGCACGAACACGGAGAGTACATCAGTAATGGTAACACCAAGCATCCGGAGAAAAAGCCAGACACTGCTGTTTAAACATATAATTCTGGCAATGTTTGGGACGTTGTAATGACTTTCGTTTTAGATCCAAAATATTCTATACATTTAACACATTTTGCAGACGTAATTAGACATTTTGAACTTCATGGTACTGCAAATCGATAAACAATGTAATGATGCTTTAACACAATTTACAGAAAAAATCCATGAACGGTGGGTAGCAGTACAATCGCCCAAAGACATATATCTATCAATGAAATTACACGAAACATGATATAAGTAGATTTGTGATATGACACAAATTGACGAAGTCAGTTCAGATTTAAAATCATCATTTCACGAAGTTTATATCCTCATTTTTTTAAACAGTAATCTAAATTAAAAGTAGATTTAAAGGAACTAAACACTAAAACGAATGTCACGTAGGTAGATATAAACTTTGGACTTTCCAACTTAAAATGATATTTTTTCGTTTAGTGCCAGAATTTCTTAAAATTGTTACTTATTATAATTGTCTATACATTATAAAAAGAATGAGTATATTTAATCAATTGTATTATGTATGATGCATTGATTGTGAAATTCTAAAATTGTTTGAAAATTGGAGCACAATTTACTGTAAGTCTACACATTTTATTAGGTTTTTTGACACAGCTTTCTAACGCAATCGGTTTCAAAACTCTACCCGTTATTCTATCCTTCGTCTATCGTCATTGATTGTGTATTGAGCTTAGACGTGCTAGGTTCTATATCTCCCAAACCATTGCGTTGCAAATCCCAGCCAACCAAAACTCTGTTTTAGTCGTCACTCTAGACTAAAAACGGTTGTGTTTAGAACTGTGAGGTTGTAATGTAGCCCTGCTCAAATTTATCGTATTTTATAGCTGTCTATTACCCAGCCAGTAATGAAAACATTAGTCGTTTGTCACCTTGGGCTAAATGTTGCCTTTTTAAAGAACTGCTGGTGTAAGATCTCCTCAAACTTGTGTGTAACTTAACCTTCAAATAACCTTACACCTCCAACTAGTCTTTAACTACAGCAGTACATAGTCGTTAGTCGAAGCTAGAGCCTAGATTGATGACTAAGTTTAGGGTATAGGTCACAACCTCTGTATCTTCCAGCGTTCAAAATTGAGGTGGTAGTATAGTCTTCCCAAATTGATTGTATTGTATATTTCTGTCAACTGCTCAGTAATTTGCAACAACCTTAGTCGTCACTTTAGGCCAAGTAGCTCGTCGTTTTCAGAAATTGTTTTTGTAGTAGATCTAGCTAAACTTGTTGGAATAGATTCTACTGACTACATTGCTTACTCGTCGTTGTATACTAAGTCAAATTAGGTAATCTTTATCCAAGGTAGGTATTTTAAAACTTTGGGCTGGAAACATTATTTGACCAAAACGGTCTTTTGAATGATGAGATTATCGGGAAATGTGACTTTACAATTTTATTGATTTAATTATTTTTTTTAATTCTGTCATTTTGTAATCTTTCTAAGAGGCATGCTCCAATTTTGAATAAACGAGATTAATACGCACTATTATTAAGTTAAATAATTATTAACAATTACGATGTATTTTATATGATTTTATTATTAATTATGTTACTATAATAATAATGATCGTAAATTTGTCTTTTGAATGTTGTCCACCAATTTTTGAATCTTTATTAAGGAGACCGAATGAAATATTTTGTAATTTGATTTTATTGCTTATTCTTGCTATGTCGCTTATATGCCACTCTTATTTTTTTCTAAATTACATATTTATAGAATAATAAAATAAATTCTATTTTCTTTTATTTATGTATGTTTTTAAGTTATGAAATGCAAAATTTTTCATTCGTTTTTCAATATATTCTAGCCTAAAATATTTGTAATGTATATCTAGATAATTATTAACGTAAGAATCTCATATAATTAATAATGTTTCTAATAATAATAATAATTGTGTAATTACAACGAAGTACCCAACGTTAAAAATAATAATAAAATCTTAAAAAACGTTAATAGAACCAAATTTTAAAGATAATGACTTTTTATTATTTTCAATGACATTATTAAAATAAATTTAATACCGTTTTTAGAATAGCAGTTGTTTTACACTTCAGATGTTAAAGCTATATTTGAAATAAGAGAGAAGAATGTTAGAGATGACAGCAGCTCAATAAAAACGTGAGTTTCGCAAACAAATCCCACATGACCACACGGCGCTACCGCCCTTCTCTTGAATTTCGACACGATTTTTTATTACAAAAATATATTCAGAGATATTAAAAAAAACGCACTTTCGCACGCAAAAACATTAGTCATAAATGCTTTCCATTTTTTATCGATTTTATTTATATAAAATATACGTTAATTGCTCATATAAGACTACTAAATAAAATAAAAAATATATGAAAATTTAAACATAAAATATCAACAAGTCCGTTTTAGACAAGTCTTGATAGTCCTTTACAATTTTTGACCGATATGGTCTAAAAATAACTTTTAAATAATAAAAAGCAAAATAATCGAAAGAAGAACGACATAGATAATATATTATACGGTCTAGAAAAATATGAATAATATATAAATAATGACATAGAACGACCAGAATGTGGCGCTTCCTAGCCATGTACGACTTGGGAGTTTGTCAGAGTTACGTTTTTACTGTACGTCGTCATTTCTTCCTTCCTTCTATGCATTTTAATTCGCAAGATTATTCATATACTACTGATATTCAATACTTTACCCCTTTTCACATTATTCCCAATTCCAGGGCAACAAGCAGGAAAATGGCGAGCTAAATGGGCAGTGCAAGTTAATAAAATAAAATAAAATATATTCATCGAACACCACATACTCACGCTGCCAACTTCCCTCGTCATTTTCCTGCTTGTTGCGCTTACAATGGGATTGATGGAGTTTTTATTAATGACGATATTTTTTATATGTTACTTTTTAAGCATTTGATGTGTTCGAACCACCATTTTTAAAATAATTTTTGTATATATTACATAGTTATATTTTTTTTTATTTTTAAGAACAATAATTTTTTGCTCTGAAATATACTTTGACTAAAAAACTTCCACACGAACTCAATGGGATGGCCCAATTCAAGGAAGCATTAATGGCATCAATTATCGTACTATATATCCTTAAATTTACCATAGACAAAAAGTTGACAGTAATTCTATGGAGTTTGTGACAAATTTTATCCAACAGTTGAATGGATAATAAGACGGGAATCCGGTATACTACCCGTACGTAGGAAGTTTGCCGATAGCCTCATGATGTCACGCGTCGATGGTCAGTAGAGTTGACAAAAAAGGTTACATACATAGTTGTAATCAATGTATTATTTCAATTTATTATTGTATATACTTTAAATGAGTAAATACAGTAATAGTTAGGAATACAATACAATAATAGTTAGTAGTAATCAGCAATCATTCCGCGCGCGGCTTATAAGCTCATTTTGGCAGTGACAATACATTTTCGGTCTTTTTTACAATTCCTTTTTTTTTCGAAATATCTTCCGGTATTTTTTTATTTCTAATGAATTTATTTCACATGTAAATTTTAATATGTTTATACACATTGTATTAAAAAGTAGTTTCTTGAATTGGCCAATTCTCATTATACGAGTATCTTATTTTTTTGTCATATTTGACCAATTTTATAAGTATTTTTATTATTTAGTTTAAAAAAATCTCAAATGTTATTGTTGTAGTTGTCAAAGCGAAATATGTATGTACTAATGTCTAAAACGCTTGAACTTTGTGAAGCCATATTTAAAATTAAAACAACACAACAATTGGTAACTTAACCAGCGTTCACATGTGTATCATTTGGTCGAGCTGTTTATTGTGTTGCACCATGAGGTGGCTTCTTGTTGTATGGATGAAAGCGACCATAATATGCTCTGAAGAAGTTGATATAAACCATGAAAGAAAATATTTTGAATGACAATCCCAGTACTATATTGTGATTGTATTTTTTTACAATCACTACTTTACAATCAATGCATGATTGTATTGTTGTGATTGTAATGATTAGAATCCCTTTTTTTACTAGGTAAATGTCGCTGTTATGACATATATGGTTCATCGTAATTAGACATATATATAATAATGATCTGTGGTTAATTATTAAGTTCTGACATTTTGTTTGTGTCAAATTGAGAAGAAACAGATTTTAAATTGGTGACTGATCAGAACTGAAAAAGATTTTTTTCTAAATAAGTAAACGTGGGTTGTGGCGCCATTTGTTTGAGAGTATAAATGTTGCTTTGAAGGGCTGTTCCCTTAACACATTTTTAATCGCCCTTGTCAATTAAAGTATTCTTCTTCCACGTCCAAAACGGCCGCGTTGCTGCAATGTATCAATGAACGGAACGACCAAACACCACAAGTGTGCTCGCTTCTTTACATTATTTTCTAATTAATTATGTTAAGATAATGTAAATTAATTATTATTATTTTATTTTTAAGTTACACTCATAAGTCACCGTCATTGTGATTTTTAAGTATTTTTGTAATTTAATTAGAAATACAACTTTAGATTTTATTTTTTTAGTTTTTTTTAGTTATCATCCCATTCTTTACTTTCATTTATAAATTTTTGATTTAAGAAAATATATAAATATTATAATTGATATAATAATAATTGTACTGGGAATTATATTCTGGAACCCCACGTTTACCTACATTACCTACTTCCACGGCAGCGAGCAGAGAAGTACCCAAGGCACTGAGCAGCGTAAGGCCATGATTGATATGTTCAATATAACTATGTTGGGTTGATATATTCGCGCTGCCCGCTTCCCTCGCCATGTCTCTGTTTACTGCCGTGGAATTGTGTAGAATGTAAAGCAGAGGTAAAACTTTAAAAAAAAAATGCGTGATGACTGTTAACACTGCCATTTGTAGCACTTTAAAAAAAATTAAAAGCTTTGTTGTTTGTATTTTATTCACAAGTAAAAGAAGAAGAACTAAACGATATATCTGAAAATATTTTCTAAATGAATTTTGTCAGAGAGGTATAAACATGTTCCGTTGTACAATGATGTAATAAAATGGTAAAAAAATCTAAGATTAGAGTGGCCACCATACAGCAATGGTTGACTTTTTTTCAGTATATTTAAATAGTAGTGTAGGGTATCGTCAGACAGGTCTTGAAAACAAATATTTAAATTATTTAATTACTTTTTATTTAAGTCAATGGGTACAGAGGTTATTAGCCTCCAGTCGTAAAACCTGACCCGCCCTCTGAACTTAAAAAAAACTTTCAAAAGAAAATTGGTTGGTTGGAAAATAGATCCGTTGTGTTGTTTTTCTCATGTTTTGTAGCCAAATGAAGAAAACTGAGTGTTTGACACCTCTACGGACCCCTATACTGTGAGTGTGTGTGTGTGTGTGTGTTGTCTGCGACACATTTGGCAAATTTAATTGATATTTTCTGATATATCGTAATACAACATAAAATATTGAATATTGCAAACGTAGGCTAATAAATGTTATTGAATAATATACAAGTGAATATAAATGTTTAAAATTAATAAATGGTTGCATTATGATGGGAATATAAAGTATTTATTAAATAATATAAATTTGCTTTTTATTTTCTATTTTTCGAGAAATTAATGTAAACTCGTTATCAAAACAATAGGTGAGTAATTTTGAATGACAGATTTTATAAATAAAAAATATTTTTTATATACTTATATAAAAATATTAGTTTATTTATTTATATGCTGACAGTACACAAAAAGGTCTCGAAGTTTACTTATTTGTAGTATATTCTATTTCACTTCTTTTAACTCTTTTCATTGCAGGAAGGGGTCGCGACCGTACTAAGAACTCTGGGGAATCGTAAGTATTTTCAAATAATTTTGCTAGTAAACATCACATAAATATCTCATTTCGATTGTAATAAACCATTTTGTCATTGTAATTTGTAAATAATCCATCATTTTTCATAAGGACGCCCGCTGGCGACGTGCTTATTGGCTCGGGGATACCGCTTGAGGCTACTACGTACGTCACTAATTTAACTGTTCTTGCATGGTTTGGCACAACACTAACCCACGTGTTCTATTCAAATATGCAAAATACCATGGGACCAATTCTGTTACTACTGTCTTAATCGTACATTTGCCTGGATTTCGATATTGTGTTAATTCCAATGGTACGCCACTCTCTTTATAAATAATTAAAAGTGAAAACTCGCGAAATGTTTAAAATTTTAGTAGCTTTTAAATATTAATTTAGGCTAACGTCATTTTTGCTAATGGTAATACCAATTTTTATGTACTTATTATTCCGCCGCGACGATATCAAGAATTTAATTTTTGACACTAGTGCACTGGAATTGTGCTTTTAATATTTTCGCAACTCCAAGACATTGATAGCAGAATTGGTCTCCAATTTCTTAGCTGTCCAGGCTGATTCCTTATGATTTCACTTCGCCTCACCTCAGAACGTTTTTTATACCTTTGTTTATAGCTTTTTTCACCCTTACAAACGAGTGTACAAAGCTATGGCGCGATATTTTTTTTAAAAGTAATTAAAGTTATTTCTATTATGTAATTTTAAAAGTAAGATGATAGGTTATAATATAACGCCTGTTTTTTAGTATGCAAATTTTAATAGTTATTTTAACATGGCGTCATCTACCCAATTAATATTATAGAAATCCTGTTAAAATAGAAGCGGAGTAATAGCTCTTTCGGATCGATGTTCCTTATCGCACGGGGCGAGACGAAAAAAATTGCGAAAGAAAAAAATGCTAACCACTGTATTATTATACAATTTCGAACTTTAATGCGATGAAATAATATCCATTAGTGTATATAGGCTGTTTTGAAAATAGGTGTTGTACTTGCCCTTATTACTATGCAATTACTTTGATGGTCTTCGATGAGCTTCAAGGGTCTTCAAAACTTCGTTCCAATCAGATATCCCAAAACACCTCAATCGTTTTTATTATTAGGGTAAAATAAAATTGTATACACGGGTGTAAGTGAGACAGAAAACGTTTTAAGTTTCTATTGTGTCAAACGAGACATTAGCATAAATTGACATTTGCTCTAATTCGTAAGGTATTATTCGAATTATACTCCTAAGTTAAAAACACATATTGTCCAAGAGATTTGTTTGTAAAGCAAGAGAAACTAAATATGTTTGGTTTGTGGTTGTTACTTAATTTAAACAAGAGAGTAATATAAGACTGTCATGCTTTCTAGTTGTCTTTCTGTTCTAGTGACAATTTTGTAAATAACGAATATACGATTGTATACGGATCCCTTTCTTTAAACGTCTAGTTATTAATTTTCTGTAGATTACGACGCTTTGAGTACCTCATTATTAGCTCAATTCACTTAGTTATTAATTTCAATGCGTGGCAGATTTGATTTAAATAATAACACGGACATACAGGAGAGCACAAGTGATGTGTGGTCATATGGGATTTAGGCGCTTAGAGGCTTAGAGTTTACTTACTATGCAAATATAATTTCTATTATCTCCCATAATATAGGTCAATGATATGATACTAAAGCTAAATTAGCTTCGAGACTTTTTTGTGTTTGTAGTGGTGTGCGGTCAGCAAATAAAAATAAATTAACTAATAATATTTGGATATTTTTATAGACAGGAACTTAATATCAAACTAATAATATTAAACAATATTAAAATATAATTTTTAATACTAAAGTTAAAGATTAGAAATCCTTTAAAAACGTCTCGAAGCTAATTTATCTGTTATTTTGCCGTACGATCAAGGTCACACCAGGTATTATAAGTCAAATTTTATGCACTAGTTATGCTGATATCACGCCGTTCTCCCCCGTCTTTCAATTTGTAAAAACCAATCAGAGTGAATCATACAAAGTCATGTAGTTGTTTTCTTACTTTATCAGTTTGATTCAATTTGTGTAAACAATTGAATGTGAATAAATAAATGTATCCTAAGATATAAAAACCAGAGACAAGAGAATCCTATTTGCATCAAAATGTTTGTAATTAGCAAAAAAAATCGGTTAGTAGCGACACAGAGAGCGCAGTCGGCGGCAAGGAGCGGTCCAGGTTAGCCGCTTTGGGAGCAAGGATGCGGTCAGTGCTCCCGAAGGCTAAGGACAAGGTTCAGGCTACTGAGACACAGGCCGACACTGAAGAAAAGGTATTCAATTCAATACTTCAAAATTGTCTGTGATTCTCTGTACTATAACGTGTCCAATTCACTAATGTCACTGTCAATCAGTTTATAAGAAATATGTCACTTAGACAGAGAAACCTATAGAATTAATATCTTATGTCGCATTCACACAAGAAAAAGCGCAACTTATGCCGATGACGTATAAAGAAATGAGACTGAACGATGAATTTTTTTGTTTCACGGAGGGTGCCACGGTTTTCGAGATTATCACACAGATTTGCTAAACAAAGTTTTGACAGCTGAAGTGCCCTAAGCATCGTCTTCAAAAATTTGCAGTAGACATTTTGACAATTTCCATGCACTATTTTGAACTGTGTATACATCACGCAACAAACGGATTTCAACTAAAGCAAAACATTAGAAACAGTCATACGAAGCTTGTTTTATTTAAAGGACAATAACGGGTAAACTCAATAAAAGCTGATTAAAAATAAACATGTTCTATTATTTATCCAAAAAGCCAGAGAAACTACTGTCACATAAGATTTCATAAGAAATGGCAGTTATTTAGAACCACTTCATCATCATCCATCGTCACTCTCAAGCCCTCATCGCAATTAATTTGAGTTAGGCAGCATGTCTTCTCCGCATATCATGCCTTTACATATCGATGAAAATCGATTTTTCAGGTTCATTTTACAGGCTTCTTTACATACTAATGACTAATTATCACATATTGGGGGTTATTTTTCCTCACACGGTAACCCTAAATATAGTGACATATTATTTGTTGTCTCTTTCTGCGACATGCTATAGCACTGACTCTAGGTTTCTCTGTCTACGCTTCAACGCTTGGGATAGTAATTGAGTTGTGCTGAGTTCCAACGCAATTTATTAAAAGTAATAAAGACTTGGATAAGAAAGATGTGAGCCAGAAAACATTAATATAATAGTAGGGGAGTCTCCTATTATATTAATGTTTGTACTCTGCGGAGGGGAGGCTGGGGAATCAGTAATACTCAAAAATACTCACATTTAAAAACATGTGAGGATGTTTAGAATAATCTACAAACACAAACCTCAGCCAAATAGTAAATCTTTGACTGGCCCCAAATGCAAAAAATCATTTCACTAATGGCGATAACTATTGACTGTATTGACATTGGAACACTTTCGTCGAATTATCATATTTTTGCAATGTTAATTGATTCTGGAATAAATTGATACAATAAACGTGAAACTTTTTTTCCAGAGGTTTCTAACTCATAGTTAAAAACGAGACAAGACGATTACAACTTTTACGATTAAAATATTTAGGGCCTAGGGGGACCCGTACCGGGTGGAGGAGCCACATGTAATGCTCCTCCGTCTCAAAGGAAGATCTTTCAGCGAGGTTCCTCACAGGCCTAGTGCCATTTGCTATATGTACTTGAAAGTTTGTATATATTTCTTGTATGTTTCGGGAAACGTTTGTGACCTCAATTATTGCACAGCGCTATCTATTGGTGTGTAAGTGTTCCACTGTATTGGAAAATAAGTTGAATGATGAATGAAATGATCTGATGATGATCATGAAATTTGTGTCTTATTTGTAAATAAGACACAAATTTCATAAACTAAACATTCGAATTTAATTACTTTATTTTTTTCTTTTCAGCCGCTTTCCGATGATAAGAAAGGCGTAGTGTACGCTGAGCTGGTGCTGGGAGAGCAGACGACAGCTGACAAACCTCCCCCACCTTCCACGGAGTATGCAGAAATAGTCTACACAGACCAGACTAAGGAAGTCAAAGAATAAAACAACATGTCTCACAAAACATAAGCATTGACACGTTAATGAAATTAAAAAAATAAATTAAGAATCAAAGAAATTAAGTGTCCCTTAAATAAAATTGTAAAAACCATAATTCTGTTTAAAAGAAAAATAATTTACAATAATAACTTTACATTATGCCCATTTCCATGGTAATAAGCAGAAAAGCGGAGAGGAAAATGGGAACGGGTATACAGTAGCGCTGCCCACTTCCCTCGCTACTTTCCAGCTTACTGCCTAGGAAATAGGCTTTCTATAAATGAGAGGTTAAGCATGGAAGACGACTGAATACAAGGAATGACAAACGCAACAAGATAAATAATAAATCACAAAAAGCCATAATTTAAAAAAATGTTTTAAATAATACGATTTTAATTGCAAGTTTCATTTGGGATTTTCTATAGAAACAAGAAAGGACATCGGTCATAAAAGTGTGTCACGACATAAGTATTTTTTCTTGACGTTTGTCATTCCTTAAGCCGTGTTTTCACAATAACAGTTGGCTCGGACCGAGTGCAATCGGACGATACTCGTATTAACACATAATCCAAGCGTACTCGGACGTCGGTATACGAGTATCGTCCGAGTAGACATCCGAGTGCACTCGGTTCGAGCCAACTCTTATTGTGAAAACGTGGCTTTATCTTCCATTTCGTAGAATAAGACATAGAAATTCAAAATCGAAGAAATATTTCAATTTGCACAACGTGGTATTTTTAACTCTTCATATAGGTCTTCGCACTTTTTTATATTTAAACATTTTAATCACATCGAGGGAGGATTAAATAGTGAAATAGTTTACAATTAAGCATTTTACAGCTTACCATGTTTTACACTTACTACCAAAAACACAGCTTCCCGTGTTTTCTATACTTTTTACCAAAAATACTTACCGTTTACCGTATATATTCTGTTCCATATACTATAAATAACTTGCCAGTATTACCCGAACTAAGATCCCATGTGTAGAGCAAGAAATAAAATAAATTTGGCGTCCCTTTTACACTAATGACAACGTATATAAGTCCATTCTATTACGAAATTATGATTTTTAATTAAAACCGCGTTGACACAATCAAAGTACGTTTAGAGAGTGCATATGATAGAAATAACTTCATATATACCTATTCAGCGGTTTACATTGAACCGAGTTTAATTCATTTTTAAATTTAATAAGGTCAGACTACACAGATGTTCTACTAGTGTCATGTTAATCCTATTTTTTCAAAGCGAAATTTATTTGACACCATTTTGTTTCTAGTATAACATCATTTGAGTAGACTCCTAACTAGCTAGGTCTGACTATAACTCGGACTAGACGCAGTTGTCCCACTTCACTCCGAGTACACGTTGCCACAATACGAATAGCATCAGAGTGAAATCAGAGAAAGCACTCGGATCGTGTCAACGCGGTTTATGTAATCTCCTATATAACACTTCCTCTACGTTAATTCATCACAAAATTATTTAGCGTACAATAAATATTATTAAATGAAATATATGTATTTTTTAGTATTGGAATATCCACCGAAAAAATATCTACAAAATATTTTAACTTTTATAAATAAGACTTAGCACGTTTTATATATTTAGCCAACTGTCAGCTGGTTTGCAAAGATAAGTAAAATGTAAGAAAAATATTTAATGGCATGGCAGTCTTTTTATACTTAAGTACGGTTCTTATATATTTAGTTATTGTTCTAAATTGGAAATCGTATTTCAAGAAACTTTTTTGTTTTTAATGGAGTTTATAATCTCAAATTGTTTTAGCTTTAAGTGAAAAATTCTATGTGCTTCTTTTCGATATTATTTCATATATTTCATTATAAATAAGACTTAGATAAATAAAATATTTGTATATTTTGATTTAAGATTTTTTTATCATAACGTTTTAATATATTGACGACATAATTAAGGATTTGATTGCATTCATATCGAACGAAAGAACTGAAATTGCTTAGTAACAACGTAAGTCGGGTAAGCTTTTAAATCCCATATGACAAAATGGCGACACATCTCTCGCTTGGTATTTTATTATTTATATTTTCTTTAGATTAAATCGATAAAATGTCGGAATAATATTTCGATGATATGTATTTACTAGGATATGCTCGCGATTTCATCCACGGTTGACTTAAAATTCCCGCGGGATAAAAGAAAAATTTCCGGGTAAAAAGTAGCGTAGAGTTTTTTATCGCATTGAAATCGGCTCAGTAGTTTTTACGTGAATTCCGAACAAACAGACAAGACATTTAAAAAATTGCATCGATGTCTACGTCATTTATTTCGTCTATATTCCAGTTGTTTTTTAATAGCTTTAATGTACATATAGGGTGTGTTTAGAATTTTATAATATTATAGATTTACAAAAAATAGATTAGTTTCTTTAAAAAAAAATGCTTATTGCCATAAAAAATCTAGGAATGACATGACAATATCTCTGTAAAAAAGGTAATTGACAAATTTCTAAATATAACGTGAATAGATGGCGTTGGCATCAAAAATGGAAGAATATTATATTTCACTGACTTGTAAAGAAATTCAGTTTATATAAACATCAAAAAGCGAGACAAGAATATGGCGTATTTTTTAAAATTGCCCGAAGCGGGTAAACAGGCACACGGCCCACCTGATGGAAAGCTGTTACCATCGCCTATGGACGTTTAAAACACCAGGCGTGTCCCTTTTTAAAGAACCCCATGTCATAACGCGATGAGAAAACCGCGACGAAAAGTTCCCTACAGGTCATAAAATCATCATCTAGTTATCTACGATTTAGGATGTATTCAAAAGTAAGTTTATTTACTGCGCGGCGATAATTAATCATTGTTAGTTTTCTTTCACTTTACTATTGCTCAGTAATTTATTATTAACATGCGCCATAAGGTTAAGCACAGGATATACTCACCTTTGAACAAAAATAATATAAATTGAACATAAGTCGTCTATATATTAAAATAAGGCATAAACACTGCCTAAATGTATTTACGTACAAAATACAGTAGCTCATTTTTATTATTAAGTTATGTTAATTGCTGATAGTATACCATATTTTTACTTCCATAATTTATTATTAAATATCTTTCATGGTTTTTTTAAGGATTTTATTATGAATTTTATGGAATATAAATAGTTAAATAAATTATAACTTGTAATAAGACTATGTTATGGGACAAAATTCAAAAATTAGCAAATTTGAAAAAATATCGTTCAGTTTCAGTTGTAGGTAACACGTATGGCCCAATGAATGATGTTTGTGCTCTTCTTTACTAGACTTTTGTGCATTTGAACTGTTTATGTATATGTCCTGACCATTGTAGTTAAGTCAGGGTGGCACTTTAAACATTTATACTTAAGTAAATAGTGTTGACTGTTAGTACTACATCAATCGAGTAGTTCTGTGCCCTACACTTTTTGAAATGGTTCATTAACTCAGTAGATTCGTTTATTTCGACCTGACTGTATATTTTAGTGTTATTTTTTTCTTAGAATAATTTTATATTATAATAAGGTACAAATGATGTTTTCGAAAAGTATTTTTTATTTTATTATCCGTCCGTATTCTTAATGTAAAATAGAGATTTTATTGATTCTTGTATTAATCAACATTACCAATTATTATTTAAAGAGTATTTAATTTAGATGCTTTCGAATATATACAAAATTTATTTTAAGTAAACTACTTACAAGTTTTTATCGCGGCTTCGTTTGAAGAGACTTCAGACGTCTTTCACCTGTTGATATACATATATAGTGCAAAGAAAACTTAATATCTTCTTGAAACTCGTACAGGTCATTGCGCAGAACATAATAAGGTTCATGAGGCAGTACAAGTGAGTACACAGAGCAGAGTACTGCGCTCTCGCTCGGCCGCTATTAGGACTTGCATGCTATCTCTTTCGTACTACACCCTACCAGGTGTAATAAAATAGAGTCCGCGCCATAAAAAACGTCTCACGGAAAATAAACCAACTAAAAGTGAAGAAGAATGAAGAAGAATTTTGTTCGAAAAGGAGCAAGGAAATAATTATTACTATTCATTAATTACCTACATAGATTTCTGCACATACCGCTCCTTTCTAGTACAATTCGACCACTGAACTAGTACTCCTTAATAATGCTACTCAGTCATCTGAACTTTTCGGACTTCTTTGTTAGAAATCAGATAACGGTTCCCAATAGTTCATCATTCATGAACTTCACAAGATTGTCGTTTCGCTGACTGGCCCGCTAAGCGCTGACCGAGTGAACTAAAAGACCGATTAACTGGTAATGTGAAATATATCGTATAGTGGGAGAACCGGTTCTTAATAGTAGGAACATCGCTCATGAATGACACAAGACTAAATTAAAGTTAATACTCAGCCGGATCTACCCAGATTTACATAGCTAACTCTCTCTCTTTCTGCTTTTTTCTTGTGAAGAAAACAAGAATTACAGGGAATACAGGAAGTTTCCTCAAACCAAGCCGCGTGTAAAGCCATAGTATATAAATAAAGGTGCTTGTATATTAGCGCACAATTTTAAAAAGTTATTATCACAGCTGAATGTATACATGTCATTTTATCCTTAAAGATGTATAAACGCTTTTATTGTACTTAAAAGCATATTTTGTATTGTAATGGACGTATTAATTAACAGGAAATTATAAATTAAGGATCAGTCTCATACATGTAACTCAGGGAGGACTCTTTATAAGTGTTCATAGACGTGTAAGATATTGTTAGGCAGGACTTTTATATTATATTGTAATGCTGGTCCTTAATGGCGTCCTTATTTTAAATTAGGAGTTAGAAAATAAAAAGGTACTGCAACAGAAATCGGTTAGAATACAAAATGTGGTCATCAGTTTCTGATATCGCAATAATTTCGTTGTTTTTTTATACGGTTCTGTAGTTAAATGACAAAAACTAATATAATTTCTTCGCTTCTATGAAACTCTGTATTATGCGTAGTAGGACACACACTTGGACGGTTAGTTAGGTAATTAATAAAAAATATTACACGTAGATAAAAAATTAAACTTGACGTATTTAGATGTTGTTTCCTTTATGTCCTAATACGTCCATTATGTTACATATTTTTAACCATTTACTATAAAAACTGTGTCAATGTGTTTTTTTTTTTATAAATAAAGTGTCATTTTAAACTTAAATGGTTTTCATTTGCTTTAATAAATTAAGTACAATGGACTTGGACTGAAGTCCAAAATTTCCTTTAAGGATCTGACATTTTCACGAGATAAAGTAGAATGTAAAGGTTTCAGACTTCAGTCCCGGATAATTTGGATTGTTATATATAGGCACAGACCCCAAATATTAAAAAAAAACATAATAGCGAAGACTATGTCCGATGCCAGTAACTAAAAGTAACATGACTTTGTTTGTGAATAGAATAAAAAAATATTGACATTGCTCATTTAAAATTGTAGGTATATAAATTACCCCAAACCAACTTGAAAAGTTCATAATAAGGCCGATCATGCTTTACGAAAACTAGTATTGTTTAATGTATTTTTCTTCCTGTTGAAAATTAATGTTAAATACAGTAATTTCATGATTTTCATTCAAACAGAACCTGAAAGTCTAACACCGCTCCCAGTTATTTCTGTGACTATTAAAGGTTAAATGAAACCACAGTTAATTCCATAATCTCTGTATTTCAGATTTACGCATGACAATAAGCATATTAACATCTCTACGTTATATTTATAATCTTAACTTTTTTATAATGATTTTATGTAACTATTGAAATGGCAACCGGCGAACAGTAAATCAAAGGTGAACAATAAATAATAGTATGCTATTGTTTTTCACAATTGCCCTTGTCTTGAAAATCTTAATTGTTTACTGAAAAGAGAATTTTTCGTTGGGCGCCAGTCCTGCCAAACCTACAGTTTGGCTGATATTTTTTGACTGAAATTCAGAATCTTAATCTTGATTATTCATGGTTAATTGACATTGACTAATAACATAATGTGTGCAAAGCCATTTAAAACGAGATATACAAAAATTTTATAGCAATAAATGTAAATAATCATTCTCAAAAGCACAAATACAGTCCCAATTTTTATTTTGATATTCTACGGATATATATTATTATTAGGGTTGCCATGTTCAAAAGTAAACATAAATTTTAGTTCTCTTTTTATACTATAATAAACAAAAAGTCACATATGATGTTACTAACTCTTTCGTGGATTGTTTTTTTTTAATTAAGCAGACAAATATACATTTTATATCCACGCGAAATAATTTACGCTTCTGTTATGAGTAATACAAAACGGACAACCATGGGCGATCCCGGACACATAGTGAATACGTAACGAAAAAATTCGTTAAAGTTATTTGCAATGCCAGGAATCAAACCCGTGATGTCTGGGTTCCAGCGAGTCCACTCAATTACAAACCCCGTCAGGTTCAATTTTCTTTAAAAAATAAATTCACAATTATATCCAAATATATTTTTTAATACATATCAGATTAATCAAAATGCATTAAGAATATATTATATAGCGTAACGCTCGCCCTAAGCAGCCTCACGCAATCCCGGCGCCGCCGTGTAGGATTTCAGGAGTCTTCACATTGTGTTTTCCCATTATGGGCTATTATTTTGGGCATGGGGAAATTTTGGGGACTAGAATTTCTTGGGGTTAGAGATGCGATGGGGAAATTGGGGAATCACTCGTATTTTATCCTCTAGCCTTACTTCAAAGGTCATAAAATATTCGACCCAACATGAAATTGCTAATAAATGTTAAAAATTGTTCCAATCATGTGTCACTTTTGGTGTTAATTTAATTCAATGTTTTTTAAGTCGGTTAAAAATAACAAGTTTGTCGCCTCTACAAAATCCATCGATATGTGTGATCCGATACGCACTTGTCCATTTTTTCCAAGGGATTTTTTTTTCTGAAATAGTAAAATTTCGGGACTTCGTAATTTTAATTTGGAGACCCTGAGGCCGGCCGCCGCGGCGGCTAGTCGAATAGATATAAATGATCATAAGGAACTTTCGCCCGCAGAGCGTTTGGTATACAAACACAAATGTGTTGTATTGTGTATTCTGAAAAGTAAAATGTTTAAAATGCTTCCATTTTTGCCCACCAATATAACTAGAAAGTTAGATACCAAACAACGATGGAGTTTGTAACAGCTAATAACTAATACATATAATAGAAATAAATAATAGTTCTAACAGATCAGTCTAAATTAAACGAGCTTATTTCCGTGGTGTTTGTAAAAGAAGAATCTATTTCCGGAGGTCTCTTTTTAATTGCCCAGTTGGCAAACACCTTACCGTCGCCTATAATTTATTATGCATTTACAACACCAATGGCGGAGCCAACGCGTTGTCAGCCTTTAGGCTGGGACAGGAGGATGACATAGAGGGATCATGCAGGAGGGATGGGATATGAAAAATGAGATAGGGGAGGGGGAGGAAGAGGGAGAGGGGAAGTAAGACATTGGAACTCACCGCACAAGGCTAACCGTTTCATGCCGATATTGTGTTCGCGTGGTATTAAGACTAATCGAGCTAAATCATGATACCGATTCCAGCATGTTTCTACCAGTTTCATTTCAGGGTGGAGAAAACATAATCATATATTATCTGTTCAAAATACTTAAAGGCAGATTAGCATATTTTAAAAATTATGTTTTCAAACAAAAAAGCCATGAATTTTGCAATCAATTACACTATTAGCGCTATTCATAAAAGTTTGTTAATTATAGTTATAAACATTAATTAACTAAGAAACTGATTAAGCCTTGAACATTATTTGAAAATTTCTTATTCATAAACAAACAATTTACATTGCTTAATTAAAAATACTACTTAACTTTTCTACCTACTACATTTCGGCAGAGCATGGGCGGTACGAGCAATCTTCTTATGAAAAATCAAAATTAAAAAATAACTAGCTGTCCCGGCAGACGACGTCCTGCCCAGTAAAAAAAAACATTTAGGGGTGGACTACCCCTAACATTTAGGGGGATGAAAAATAGATGTTGGCCGATTCTCAGACCTACCCAATGTGCACACAAAATTTCATGAGAATCGGTCCAGTCGTTTCGGAGGAGTATGGCAACGAAAACTGTGACACGAGAATTTTATATATTAGATAATCTGTCTTTGTCGGCTGACACACTACGTACCCAGCGCATAAAAGTTATTTATAATTGAAGCGATATTGAGATTGTGATTTTATTTTCATATTGTTATAATTATTTCATTAAAGGATTCCAGCCTATATTTATAAACCTTAGCACTAGGGCGCCTAATTTCCTATAATCTAATATATCTTGCCCAATATTGTGAAAACTTAGCAAACTTGAGGTTTGACTATAATTAAATATTGAAGTAGTAAATGTTTTAAATTAATCATCTAAACACACATTTGCAACATAAATTTTATTAAAAAATTACGCCGCAGATAAAAGAGACAAAGTTTATTATTTATGCGTTTTCTTGAGTCATTTGAAATTTTAAACTCTTCGTGTCCACTTAAATTTAATATTTATGGTTTCCAATGGATTTTATCACTTTTGATTAATGGAGTAAACTTACCGTGTCGTAAGACTTCGCAGTAAAAAGCGGTTATAAATTGTGGTAAATAACGGTGACTTTGGTTAACGGGTTATTGGCGCCCAACCTTGATAATAAATACAGGGACCACAGAAACAAGCTCAACTTTTGAAACACCACAAAAACAGGGACGCTTATCTACAATTAAAATATTCTCACTTTCACACTAAAGTAGATATCGAGGGTTTCATAACATATAGGCGTATAGGCAAAAATGCATTTTTTTTGTTTACTATTAGTGTGCATGTTACAATTTAGAAAGTCTTACCAGTATGCAAGTGTGCCTAAAAAGAAGAGCATTCCAAATTACAGCCTTATACAATCAACTAGTAGTGTTTTATTCACAATTTTGTCCCTTTTGTAAAACTGCACTTTTGTCTGCCCATTCGTTATGAAGCCCTCGATATTATGCGAGTATTTAAAGATTGTCCAAAGTTGTTTATATTTTAAATTTTTGATTCTTCTAAGAAATCAGGCCTTGCGTAATAAAACTGTTTTTAAAATACAATAATTCTGTTGTGAATTTTCAAAAATTCTATCACTTCATTAGTCTCTTATAGTGTAATAGTGTAGTTTCAACAACCTAACTACACTAGAAATAATATTCGCCACATGAAAAAAAAACAAAGTTTCTAGAAGGCGTTGCAGGTCTCTCTATACTTGCGTTTCGATATATCAAAACACCAGAAGTTTCGAACAAAATATAATAATTTAAAAGATATTTTTAGATCAAATTAGTTGAAACTTAAATTAAAACACAATTTATTATAATATAATAATTGGCAGACAAAAACAAAATCTGTATGATAAAAATATATTTAGTGAAAAAACCTAAAGGCGCAACTAATTTATTAGGAGCTGTATGGAGTTTTTTTTCTGGGCAATTGTCATTGCTAATTTGTATACTTCTTCAATTCTTAAACCGTTCAGTTGAAATGAT
Source organism: Dendrolimus punctatus (assembly GCA_012273795.1). Lineage (NCBI taxonomy): Eukaryota > Metazoa > Arthropoda > Insecta > Lepidoptera > Lasiocampidae > Dendrolimus > Dendrolimus punctatus. The sequence goes on from CM022527.1 coordinate 25,774,835, forward strand.
AAAACGTCTAAAATAAAATGTATATTCGAATACACGAGACGCCATAACGGCACCTGACATCCTAATTTTAACTCAGTACAATGACTAAAGCTATAGAAACCGTGCTAAAATAAAAGCCGACTAACAGCTCTTTTATTCATATAAAATAATACAGTACATATGAGTGCGAGTGAAACAACAAATGTAATCAATGGGTTTCTCTTGTTTCGAACAAATCATGGCCATACATTAACATTTGCTCTAATTAATAATTAAAAATGTATAACACTCATATTAAATGATAAAATTGTTTGATAGAAAGTGTAACACGCTCTATTTCGTAGTTATTTAAATACGGTTTCTATACCTTTAAGTATTCATCATCTTCTTATCATTTTAAGTGATTATTTATGGTTAAGTATTCTGTTAAGTTACAGACTTAAGAGTAACTTGAGGAAGATTTGGTTGTAACACATAAAATAGTAGCTATCGAGAACTTTCTACTCTTTATAGGGCTCCAATTTACAGAGTACTAAAGAGGTACTAACTGAGTATATCTTTAGAGTGAAATTAATTTATTATTTGTTAATTAAATATTTATAGGTTATTAAGTAGAATGCCATTTGTTGCCTCACGTCAGTGATGTGGCACACAGATTGTGGTAATACTTGACAAGCACTTAACAAGGTATTTTATTGTAAGTTTTATTAAAGTTTATTTATTTTTTATACTAATTGAATGTTACATAATCAGAATTAGTTTAATTAAATATTATTTTCTTATTATTTAAAGTGTATATTTAAAATGTATAAAGAATCTAAGACGTCGCTATTTTTTCAAATAAAGTTTTTCTTTCTTTCTTTCTTTGAATAGAACAAGGAATAAAAATTGCAGTAGTTTAACGAACTACTTTGAAAGTTAATTTTTATTATTTTTGTTATATGACACTACTATAATAAAATTTAACTGATTTGTTCGTCACTAATTTTCCAAAATGGCGACCATTTTTATAATTTGACTATGGAACCCCAAAAAGAGTTTTGGCATAAACGACTGACACCATAAAGTTGTCTATGACTACCATTTTCGATGACACTTATTAATAAAATCTGATAAGTCTATCTTAAATACTATGAGTATATATATTCTATAAATCCAAGTAATACTATAACAAAGAAACAAAGCCCGTGTTTATAATCTATATCCTAGCAAAGCGGACCCCGGAGTCCGAAGCGGAAGATAGGATGCAACCGGGACTAACATTAGGATTAAGACGACAATTTCTATATAAACATACAAATACATACAACGAGGTTCCAGAAAATTTAAATTTTAAGTTAGGCATCAATTTCAAAAAAATCAAAAATTAATCTAAGATAACCATAGAAACAACCGTTTACTACTATCCAAATTATTTAATGAATATAAGAGGCAAACAAACCCACACCGTACTGTATCTTAAACTTGTGTTATGAGTATTATTTAACGGTCTACTCTGGAGCCATTTCTAGACACCCAGACCATACATAGTATACAACGGAAAGTACATTGACAAAATTTGCTATGTCAAGAATCGAACACCAGACCTCTGCGTTCCGCTAAGCTAAGCGCACGAAGGCTTAAAGCATTCAAACACATTGGCAGAGGGTTCTTAAACTAATTTTAGGAGATTTTAGAAGTGATACAACTAATATGAAATTTCTAGAACATCGTTTGTATACAGCAGTATTCATATTTGAGATCTCCATCAGAGAATTCAAAATTCGGGATGAAAAATATTAATGAGCGTAATGTACTTTACGCTCATTAATATTATCCTAATAACGGGATGAAAAAAATCGAAAAGTGCCACTTTTACAAGACATGAGTGGATGGAGGAGTAGATATTATTACAAAACTTGTAGATATTATTTTGCATAACCAAAGCAACCAAAAATAAGCTCAAACGCCTCTTGTTTTAAGGTCGGATATGGTCTACAATGCACATTGTACCAATCGAGATAAAAGAAAAAAATACATACATATGTTCGATCGTCATTTATATATTAACTATAGCATTTGCCCGCGTCTTTGTCCATGTTGGACAGATAAATAAAAAAGCAAGGGCTATTTTCAACAGGGTAAAGGATTTTTTTTAGTATGAAAATATATGAATCCCGGAAATTCCCGTGACATTCTCGGGATATACAGTAGCGTAGACTTCGAGTCCGGGAATTTACATTTAATATCAGCGAAAATCGCACCGAAATCGGCTCAGTCGTTTTTGCGTGAAACCCGAACAAACAGACAGACGCAAAGAATGTAAGAAACAAAAGACTACCCTTTTAGAAAGTTTATACAATACACTCTGTTATCATAAAATATGATATTATTTCTATTTGTTCATTAAATTTTCTGGATTACAGTAGTAATTAAATTTTTGTATTAAAATAGTTTTCAGTACAATTACTGGGATAGTACGTAGGATACTTTTCATCCCGATAAATGTAATAAATCCCGCGGGATAAAACTCAGAAGTATACGCTAGAAAACTCGAGCGAAATAACCCTATAGCGAAACAATACTACATAATTTACCAAGAATTTATTTTGGCTTTTTAATACGTTAGTAGTAAGGTTTGCTTATCTCTCCTCTCCGTTAAAAAGAGAGGAGAGGAGTTAAAAATGAGTCGTACATCATAAACAATAAATAAGATTTCATTATTCAACCATCTCCTTTCCACTTAGCTCCGGTAAACCAGTTCAAGCGGAGAGGAGATATATTATTATAAGCGGAGATGTATGTGTGCTTGCCGGCAAGCAACGATTCGAATCGGAGACTAGAGGAGACGTGTGCGGCTTAATTACATATAAATAATATAAATAATACATTAAAAACATAACCACAATTAGGGGAAGGTATTTTTTAAATAAAAATACGGTAATAATTATTAGAAAAAACTTTCCAATCGCCTCACTCACACCAATGAAGTGGAGTAGAGAAGTAGGAAAGCGGACCCTGGGCGTCGGAGTGAACACTCTGAACGCAACCGGGATTTAATGTTCGGATGATGACGATGCTTTCAAATCATCTCACTCACATCTGCGCTCGTCAAGCCAACACACATCTCCGGTAGATAAAGTTGCTAAATATCTTTCTTCGCCCGACTTTGGAGGAAGATGGGGAATATTGCGTTAAAATATAACTTAGCCCAAAATTTGCTCACATTCCTCTTCAGGCATAGTAATGAGCTTACTTTGAATCTCACGCCAAGTTCTGTAAGCAACGGAGGCGTCGGTCTCTCGATTAGAATACACCGAACCCGGATGAGTCCTTTGATAATGCTTCAAAACGTTCTGCTTGTGCGCAAACTTTTTGGGACAAGCCTCGCATGCGAATGGTCGCCTGTCAAAATGACTTCGCATGTGATAAACCAAACGACTCTCTCGCGGAAACTTCCTTCCGCATATGTCGCAGATTAGCTTCTTCTCCTTAGCATGCCCTTCGGTGTGTCTCTCCATGTTGTGCTTATGAGTGAAATGTCGTTCGCATATCGGACATTTGTAAGGCTTTTCTCCGGTATGTATTCGCATGTGAGCCCTTCTGAACGCCATGTTTGCAAACCTTTTAGGGCACACGTTGCATTTGAAAGGTCTGGCGCGAGTGTGGTAATTGATATGATTGACAATCTCCCGTTTAGTTTCAAAATCCATACCGCACAGATCGCAAATGTACGGTCTGTCTGGAGAATGCCTACGCACGTGACATTTCAACGAGCATTCATATTTGAAGCCTTTGAAGCAAACTGGGCAACGAAGCAACGCGCCTTTACGTCTACATAACTTTCTGTTGACATGCTTCTCGTATAAAGCTTTGGTAGGATAGCTCTTTTCACAGATAACGCAATTAAATCTCTCCGTATGACACTTTATGTGTTGATTCAAGTTGGATTTAGACTTAAATTTCCTATGACAGATCTCGCATTCAAACTCGCGTAAGTCGTGACGGTACATGTGTTTGGTCATCTCTTGCCGTCTCCAGAATTTGATGTTGCAAATTTTGCATTCATAGTTCGAGTTTTTGGTGTGAATGTGAAAATGGCGTTGCATGTTCGCGGGACTCGAGAAACCTTCGTGGCAAATGGGACAATCCCTATCCTCTAAGTTAAATTCTGGTAGAGGAAAGCCTGAAATTAGTAAAAATATCTGTGATAGTGAAAAACCAGAAGCTGAATTTTATCTTAACTTTGAAGGCAGGGGAAACAGGGGTAAGGACACTCACTGAATAATACCGCTCACAAGTATAACTTAGCAAACTCAATGCGTTGGATTAAAGAGACACAGGTTAAAGCGCGGCTATGCTGCAAGAGCAACCAGTATCTAATTTTATAAATCCGCTAGCAGCAAGAGAAAGAGAAGTACATCTATTTCAGGTCGGCTAACAAAGTTGTTCGCTGAACGTTTTTCCTGGTAACTTTAATAATTTAATTTCTTTTTTACTATTAGTAATATTAATTTGTTAGTTGATTATTTGTTGTATTTAGCAATAATAAATTAATACATTAGTATTTATTTCATTCGTTTTTATCATGCACATAGCGTCTTGAGACAATAATTATGTTATATATGGGCGGTATTACTCATAGTCGTGTAATGGCACCTAAAAACGCCTTTACTTTTTAAATAATTAGAAATTACCGATTATTGAGGAAAATTTGATACGTTTCCTGTCAAAGTAGTATTTACTGAATAAGTGAACAATGGTTTGTCTAACTTCTAATAGATAGTTATTATATAATAAATAGAAGGGTTTCCTTAACTAAACGGTATACCCCTGTTTCCCCTAAAGCACATTTAAGAAATAATTAGGCTAATCATGTTTAAATTTCAAAGATGATGTGATGCGGTAGTGAGTATTTTATGACGCAATATTAAACCTAAACATGACAGTTGATCAATTATTTATTTTACACTCTATCACAGGCTACAACTAAATTCTAATAAAATAATAATTTTAAAGTGAGACAGATAATAATAGGGTAATATTATCCCCGCAAATTGCTAATGCGCTGGAACCTTGTCAAATTTAGATTCACATGACGTCATCCACAACTCGATATGTACGCGTAATCGCCGGCCAGTGATGCTAACAGTACGGAGTGCTCGGCTACGGTTACGTCACCAAAATGGCGGCCAGGCGCAATAGCAATTTGCGGGGATAATAATAAATACGGAAGTAGTAATAAAATCGCGAATAAATACCATTTGAGACGGAACCACCACAAATTTATTCTTGAATGTCCACAAATGCCTAATGGGGAAGCACTATTTTGTGGTGAACGTTGATATAATGCTTTCTCCCTCTAACTACATAGAATTTTTATTAGAATAAAAGAGACGGTATCATTCTCTTGGTTTGGCCGCAATTTTGATGGAAGCTGGCAGATTGTGGACAAAAATAATATTTTTTTCCCCCTGGCAGGGGAGGGGATGAAAGTGAGAGATATAATCATAACATAATAATATATACAGAAGTAGTAACAAAATCGCGAACAAATATTAAAAAGATTGACGCGAGTTCTATATTTTCAATGTTCACGTAACTAATAAGTAAATAAAAATGGATACTTGGTTCATAATAACAAAAAATATACGTACCTTCACGGATTGTGAACACTTGTAACAGGGGATTAGAGCCACCAGACTGAAAAATAGAAAGGAATGGATTGACTATATTGCATTTTCACAGCAAGCATTTGTTTGCACCTACTTCTTTAAGGAAAAATGCTTTTATTAGATGCAATGTATTCATGGAATACAAATTCGAAATTAATGCAGATGATAGACGCGATTGAGGCAATAGTATATATAAATTTGTAAGTGAATTTCTTTTTTTCCCTCTTTCAAGCCCTTATTAAATTCATCTGTTTACATGAGATTCAATAATTATGTTCTGAATGTACACAAAAACAATTGCACTACTTAACATACCGCATTCACCTTAACTTAGCTAACATGTTTCAAATATTGATGTAATAATGTATCATGAATAAACATTGAATTGACAAATATGCTATTGGCAATTTATCTATCATTTTATCTTCCAACTCTTTCATCGCTTTTCATTTCTAAAACAAAGTTTTAATATAAATAGCATTGCTTTAAAGTCTAAAAAAAAAACAATAAAAGATTTTTTTTAATATAGAAAATGGAGGTACAACGAAATATTGAAGAAAAGGCCAGAAATATCATTGAGTGAGATATCAAATGAAACGGGTCTTGTTACACTTTAATTAGCCTCCTTTTGACAATAATGAAAAAGGCCTCTGCGACACAGTCCACGAACTAAAAACGGTTCCACGGAGGTAACTACCACCCATTGTTTACATCATTTGGCAGGGAAAACATAAATAAACATTTAATTAAAAACTCCGTATCTCAAAAATCACTGAACTAATCATGTTCAACACATGTTGTTTATAAAAACAGCATCAACTTCAAACTAAAAATCAATAAATAAATATTTAACCGCCTTTTTACTACAACATCTTGAAGTCTAGAAAGAAGGCTGTAAAATATTTATTATTTGCTTTTTGGTTTCAAGCCTGGATTTAAAGTCGAAATAAAAACTCCTTTTTATGTCGGTTAAAATATTTAAAGAAACGAATGTGACATACAAGTACAGACGGACAGATTATAGTGAAAACATAAGGGCTTCCGTCGTTGCTAAAATGTCTATATAAATCCGGCTCGAAGGACCAAGATGTACGTGCTATGGCGCGATACCCGTACAAATGGTGATGATGATGATGGAATGTGGTGATAAATGATATTTATTCACTTGGTTGACTATAATATTGTAGATTATTCTAATGATTGATATAAATAATGTACGCGATACGTGAGAGCGGCAGAGCGTGTTCGCTACTTGATTCTAACTGTGATGTGTTCGGTTGAAACGAACACTTATTATAAGTATGGGTTTTTTTATGTAAAACCTGACACAATGTACATTGCCCTTATAAATCCTAAAAAGGTACTTTCCGTGATTTATTTCTTACATCAAACAGCTTTCAATTAAATCAAACTTGTGTCAAACTTACATCGCTGTCGTTATAAAATGATTCTTCTTTTACTTCGGGCGTAGAAACAATATCAACGATTTTATTTTTTCCGTCAAATAGCGTTTTATTTTCCATTGCACTATCTTCCCCTACTCCTTCAATATTTTTTCCGTTTTTCATCAGATCTTTCTTCAGACTTTCTCTGTACAGTTTCTCCAGAACTCCGTCCATCTTGCGTTTTCTGTTTTGTGCGTTTTGTAGTTTCCTCTTTGATTTTGTTTCTCTAGATCCTTTGTTGCATGATGCATTCGAGATTCCTTGTTGCACACTATTTGTCAGCGCATTCATCACTGGTTTTAAAATAGTAGTATCTCCTACTTTTGCAAAATAATTGCTAAATGTGTTGTGTAGCTCTTTAACATATCTGCCTTCATCAAATTTCTTCTCCAACATGCCATTGAGGTAATCATTTTGAAAACCATTCGGTAAATCATTTACTAAGTTTTTATTTAAATCTGGTGTTAGATTTAACATTATTAGTGGGTTGGGCATCACATCAATTTCAATAGTATTATTCAAAGATACGTTTTCTGGTTTACTAGTTTCTATTGGCAGTTCTTGTGGAATTTCAAGTTTAATATTATTTTGTGTGTATGTTTTGTCTGAGCTTGGCAAGAGGTTTGAATCTTCATCTGGAGGCTCGCATTTTAATCTGAAAATGATAAAAAATGAAATTAATCCCATGCACACTCACGGAACGAAAAGGTTCGTCGCCTCAACGTCGACTTTTGCTTGAACAAGTACTAAAACAACTACCAACATTTTGATTAATTTCACGTTTGCAAAATATATAAAAGTAAAAAATAAAATTCAATGTTGACAATGACAGACACCAAGATTTATAATTCGAAACAAATAGGATTTAAGCACTAAGATTGATATAAATAATAAAACCAATAAAAAGGTTTTAGACGTCTAAACAATCTTCTTAGCAAGATATAAATCAAACAACTGTGATCGAAGTAATTTTAAACTTTATTTTCATTACATAATTTTCTGTGGAATAAACTGTTCTATCATGCGTCCCAAACACAAGGGGCGCGGGTTCGATCCTGGCCGGAACGCATGCACCGCTTAGACAGTTTTCTCACCTAATATGCATATTGTTACAATACCACGTGCTAAAAACGGTGAAGGAAAACATCGTGATACAACCTGCATAAGAAGAAAAGCCGCCTTGGATATTATATCCGCTACGCTTTAGTGGGTATAATGTCCGTTCCCCAATAATGGGAGCCCCGAGCACAGCAGGGGACATTTATGGGCTGTTATTACAATTGTAATAGAAAATATTTAAATTAAAGACAAACAAACTTGTCCTAAAAGAGGCATAAATCTCAGCGCAATGCTGGCCTTTTAAAACCAGCAATGGTCTTCCACTGAGCCCCTAAAGTACAGTCGCAGCTGACATACTTATCTACATGTACACCAAATATCAGCAAACTCGGTACTGTGGATTTTTCCGTGAAAGCGTAGGCTTTATGGTTGAGCGAGCTAAGCCTTGGCCGGTCGAATTCGAGTCCGATTCCTGGCATAGTAAATGTCATAAATGAAGTTTCCGTTAGTTACTATGGTCTGGATGTCCGGGATCGGCACCAGAATGGTCCGTTGTATGTTATCCATAATACAAGCGTAACTTACTTAGCTCGGAGATATACCTACAATACGTGTGTGTTTGTTAAAACCTTGATGAATGTACTAGTATATGCAAGCGACTATGTCCACGCTTGCCTTGAAATTCTCGGGACTCAAAGTAGCGCAGCATTTAAGATAAAATGTAAGCTATAATTTGAGTGAAAACTGTGTCGGAATGAGATAACTTTTACGCACCCGAAAAACTACAAAACGCTGCCGGAAAAAATCCTGCGGGTTTCTCGGGATAATCAATATTACACAAAATTTGCTATCGATCAGGAAAAACCGCATCGAAATCGGGTCAGTAGTTTTTACGTGAATCCCGAACAAACAGCCAAGAAAGTTATATATTGTGTTCCAGTTGTTTTTTTTAAATAGCTTCAATGTACATGGATTTTTTTAAATTTATATAATATAGATAATACCTTACCATTGGTATTAAATTGACACTACTTGTATGGAGTGTATTCAAATTGTATCTAGTAGTAAGATAAAGTTATGGCATTGGTTGAACTGAGTGGACCAATCACCTCTGTCCCAGCACAGACGTCAGAAAATAAGTAACTTTGCTGGAAACGTAGTGTAGGACGACATCCTATGGTCTGAAGGAGCAACGACTTGCTCAAGGTCGCCGACAGATGATGGATGAAGAAAACGAAGGACTGGAATATGTGGCGCAAGAGGCCTACGTCCAGAATGTTATAATATTCTAGATTTATAGACCGTACGTAATAAATAAAATGTAGCATATTATTTCGCTACTTACTAAACGTCTAAAATCTCATACCCAAAATTTATCATGGTCGAGTGAAAAAGTTAACATCGCTTCAATCCGCGAGGGATGATAACAAACATAATATTTTATGTTTGCGGGTAGGATACATTTTTCCTCGTTACAACCTAACCCCTCTCTCCTCTCTATCGCCCGCACTCAAATCCCTAAGGAAGCCGCGGATGGAAAACTTTTTACGCAACTCCGCGCCGCTTTCATGAAAATCGATAGAGCCGTTACTGCGGGGCTGAGAGGGGCGAGGTTCGAGGACGACGAGCCTTTTACTATAAAAAATACAGGGATATGTGAATATCGTAAAATCTGTTATGTGCGCTGGGGACACCGCTATCCGATCCACATATCTATACATTCATATGGACAAAGTTATGCCAAAATTGTAACGTAAACGACCAAGAAAAATGTACAAAACGGTAGCTTGTGATCCAAATGATTCGGGTTCGATTCCTGAAGCCCAACCCTGCTATTACTATCTCGTCAAAAACGGCGGTTAATGGTATTAGTCCATTGAAATGTTACAATTTAAGAACCGAACGAATATTGCATTTTTTAAGGACGCAATTTTATTTTAGGGAGATGTGTGGGGGGTCAATAGAAGCTTAACCTCAAGTTTGTGGGGTCGCCACCTTTGTCCTCCGGCCGCCATCTTGGAAAAAGGAGTGAAAACACTGTTATCGCGATATCTCGGTAACTATGCGTCTTACAAATTGTATTGCCTACAAATATGTGTATATAACTTTTTGCCCTAAATTAAAAATTAAAGAAGTTATGAGCAAAAAAAGTGAGAATTTTCTTTTAAAAAATTTCTTTCTTGCTCTATAACTTTTTTTATACATTTCGATATTCTGTAAATTGCAATGGTTTGCCAGTGGCACGCCACTCTATGCGTATAAATATTTATAATATAAGTGAAAACTCGCGAAATAAATGCTTAAAATCTTTGTAGCCTCCAACATTAATTTCGTCCAATGCCATTTCTGCTAATGGTAATACCAATTCTTTTTCTATTATTCCGGTGCGAAGATATTGTAGATTTAACGGAATATAAATTTTCGACACAATCGCAATGGAATCGTATCGTTATGTACATATTATTTTCAAGCCTAATTGTGTTAATAATCACTACATGCCGACGGTGAAGGAAACCATCTACATCTTGCGATATAATCGATGTGTGAAACACTCCAATCCGGCTTGGTAAATGTAGAGGCACGAGTCTAACAGTGGGTCGTTTATGAACTTATATTCACGCCGTAATGTATTCTGTAGCCAAATAATGAAAACGGAGGACGTACGACGCTTCAACGAAGCCTGTAACATGCATTTGCATGTTTCTTGCGCCGCTTCTCCTCTTCAAGCCACAACATGTGAAGCGGTGGTAAATTAGATTAGGCTCCCATACAGTAAATAATAACCATAAACAAAATTAAAACTAAATAATTAAATTGAACCAGTTGGCGGCAGGCTAAATAATAAACTTTAACAATACTCTTTGGACAAATGTCACCTTTGTCGTCCGTGACCACGGCCACTGAAAAGCGGCCGAAACGTCGGACACACCAAAACTTAATGAATTACCGCGCTTAAAACCTTTAAAACGTAGTTTTATTAATATGCATTTGCTGCTTTATTGTGTCTAAAGCTAGGTCTGGATACCTATGTTCTAAACCTATGTTCTCTATGTTTGCAAACTTTTGCGCTCCACGCTCCTGTTATATTTACTTAGTAGCATAGATGTTCTTTTCATTTTTAAGTTAATAATCAATTTTGTTATGTACCCTCTTATTTCTAAACGATACAATCGACCATTTCCTTAATTAAATAATAATGTTATATTTTTACTAGCTGTACCTGGCAGACGTTGTACTGCCTTTTAAAAATAAAAATCTAGAACCCGATTCCAGCGTCATCTACCGGGACCAAATGTTAAACTAAACTATTCTCAAATCCACTTGAACAAACCAAAAAAAATCATCAAAATCAGGCAGGAGTACCGCGGCGCCACCTACTGGGTCGTTTATTTAAACCATTACGGGACAAACTTCAACACATACAAGAACAAAAAGAACACTTTTGGTACCCGATTGCAGCGCCATCGACCTGGTTCAAATTAAAATCTAAATCATCCCAGTAGAAAATTATAAAAATACTAATATCGCTATTAAAAAATAGGCATTGATCGTAGAGGGTTGAAAATTTAGGGTTCTATGTACTGTTTAATGCTGTATCACAAAAAAGTAAAAATAAAAATTCAGGGGTGTACTACCCTTAACATTTAGGGGGATGAAAAATAGATGTCCGATTCTCAGACCTACCCGAACATGCACACAAAACTTGATTGGTACTTTTTTATGTATACACACCGATTACTCTGAAATTTATGATCCGTTTTATGTGATCCTTTTTTAGTTCGATGCGGAATAGTTGCCATTTGGTCCCCTACAATTTTAACACACTTCGGCCCAGTAGCTTTCATTTTATGAAAAATAATTCCCTTCCGTTCCATACGTACAGTGATTACGCTGAGATTTATGACCCGATTTACGCGGTTCTACTTTAGTTTGATGCGGAATAGTTGCCATTTGGTCCCCTATAAATTTAAGATTTTTTTCCGTTCCCAATTCTTGGGACCTATATTTTTTAAGCTGCGCAGCACCTTTCGTAGGCCTACCCACAGCTAGACACTAGAAAGTAACAAATAAAAAAACTTCGTTAAAAAACCGACTTCAAAAATTAAAAAGTATAAAATAACTTATTTCTAGACTTTTTTTTTAATTATGATATCTTATTTTTTATATATATTAGCTAAAATATCTTGAAATCGGTTTAAAGGAAAACATAAAAATTAGGTACTATATTTTGAAAATTACTAAGCACCGACTTTTTTGAAGGCGGTTTTTTTAAACGAACTTTTTTTTCATGTTGGCAGACGCCATAGATTTATACTGTTTTATCAATGACTTCAATCCGCTATCGGTTGTGCCAATTTGCTAAGTTTCACATACTGTAAAATAGTTGGGAGGGATTGCGAGGTGTTCTAAAAATGCTTGTCGAGTGTGAAGTGTCAGTGTATAAAATATGTTAAAACCGTAAGGTAATTATAAGTATAGTGACCAGTCGCTGTTTATTACCAAAAATCCTTCTGAGATGTTGCAACGCGGGCCTTTTTTTAGGGGGCACGCAACGCACGCAAAAATTTAAAAAATAAAATTGGTAATCTTAATTTTTTTTTTCGGATATTTTTAATAATAGGTCAAAGATATCCAAATACAAAACTAATTTGACTTTCCTGAACAGATATCGCGTCGCCTCATACGAAATGTGTAATGCTCTTCAAGAGCCGAGTTTAGATTTGCAAAATCGTGATATAAGCCTAATAAGTGCTAATCAAAAAAATTAAAACGGGGTTTACAAAAAAAAATTATGGACTTACAACATGACCTCAAAAAGGAAGTGACCAAAAAAAGGCCTGAAAGCAAGTACAACACTAACCGGTATTGGTTTTTGTGCAAACACAAAGGGGAGCGCAGTCTGTTCGCGCGTGTTTCTTCCAGAGATGTACGTACTGTCTCCATTAAAGCAGTTTCAGATGCACGGCTAATTATTACCGCGCCGTTTGCAGATGCGCGCCATATTCATTTTAGAAACGTCAAAGATTTTTGCGACTTTCCGAACGATATTTATGTTTGTTTTATTGTCTACTAGCTATCCCCCAGACGTTGTCCTGCCCGGAAAACCTTCAATAGATATGCCGATAGCAGCGCCACCTACCGGGTCCAATTGTGAACCAGCTCAGAAATCTTCTTTGGCTCATGTACAACAACTTTTATATACAAACATTCATTTTATATATAAGAAGATTGTACTATATTCTCGTAAATCGGCTGAAAAAAAAAGTTGTATGACACACGTGTGTCACGTTCGTTTTCATAAATTCGTGATTGCGGTAAGCCCTCGACCTCGTCTCTGACTTACATTGATCTACTCGTTTATAAAAAACCAACCCACCGAGCTAGTATAATAAACAACTATTACACTTCGAATTCAGAAGCTCTTCCACCGAAAAACACGAAATACTTCCCGTGTGCAGGTTGGCTGATAGCCTCATATCACGCGTCGATGGTCAGTAGGGTTGGCAAAAAAGGTTACATAAGTAGCTGTTGCAATAATTTTATTATTGTATATACTTGACATAATACTATAATAGTAAGTAATACAATGCAATAACAGTAAATATATAGTCCTTCTTGACTTATCCGCCAACAGCGAACTTTTGCAAGTTCGCCGTGCGAGCGCAGGTAACTAGCGGAACTACATTTGGTTATAAAAGTTCTTTTGCAGAGAGCGCAATACAGTCGTCCTGATGAATCATATGTGTTTTAGGATGGTTCTTTCAAAGTGATAACTTCTTATGGGAGGATAAACCGCTTACGTTACGTTACGTAACGCATTACGGCGTCAGTCTGTCTTGCTTCCCTTTCTCTCATGCATACTGTAGGTAGGCTCTTCCTCACTCACTGTAATCCACAGCGCTAGCCGTATTTCTTCTAATGTACATATTCAAGAATTGTTACTAAGAATAACATTATTATTACATTATCTGTGCAGGAACGGAGAAAGAATACAATTTCCTGCGGCCCGGCGGCCTGTCGTAAGAGGCGACAAAACATACCCACAGCCAGGTGGTAGGGCATTTGCCCGACTGGATGGCTACCACCCCTGGTCTAGAGTATGTCGCCATAACAACCTTGAGTTGTGTTCCGGCATTAGTGACCAGGTTCCAGGCTCCCTAAAGAGAGCAGCAGCGCATTCGTAGCACCTTTGGTGTTGCAAATGTCCATAGGCGATGGTAACCGCTGTCCATCAAGTGGGCCGTCTGCCTGTCTGCTGATCTCCTGCAATAAAAAAAAAAAAAAAAACATATATTTTATAAACAATAAAAGATTTTATTAATAAATAACCTTTCCTTACATTATCATATTAATATAAGTAAAATTTAGTAACAACCTAAGCTTTTCCAAGTTAAAATTTTTTTGATATGGTGTTGCTCGTTAGTGTTCTACGCGCTGCATTTCGAAGGCAGCATCAGCTTTATCAATAGAACTACGCCACATCCTTCTTTGGAGTGCACAATCTTCCCAAATGTCACTTGAGATGTCACAAGCAGATGGCCCTTGAGTACGTCCTTATAACGCAGGTATTGACCGCTAGATTTGCGCTTTTCATCCTTAAACTGTGCGCAGAAGTAACAACACCCGTAAGTATTCATCCGCAAACCTGCGCGCGGCTTATACATACAAAACCAAGAAACACTTTGGCTTATATCTAAAACTTGTTACATATTTATCGAGGTAAACAAAACACTTTCTCGGGAAAAGGAAGCTGAAATAGCAACCTAATTTCCTTCAAATAAGGATACGGATTTCCCTTGGGAGATAAAACGAGGAAATGGAAAAGCTCCCTTGGGTTAGTCTCGACTGGAAACTGCGACTAGACTTTTTGGCTTGTCCTTAAAAAAAAATCGCTGTGTATTTATAGTAGTTTACAATCGAATAAACTGAGATATTTGTTATCATACAAAACTTCGTAGACGCCTGGATCCTTACGATCATGTCTTAAACGAGCGAAAGAGCGCATAATGTCACATTTCGTTGAATGTATGACATGATATATGGATGGCCCCTAACAATGTCTAGATACACTATCCGGTGGCGGGCAGACGTCGTTCGAAGGTTGTGTCCCTATTGAGAATTTTGAGGACATAAGCAGGCGAAGTCGGCCGCTACTCAAACGTGAAAACGGGAATGTTCGTGTTGTATGAGATATCAGCATACGGGTATGACACATATCGCTTATCTATGTACGTATCTACGGCAACATACAATATAGTAGATATCATTTCACAGAAAACAAAATAAAACTTCAGGGTTCCTTTCCACGAGGACGAAACACTAAATTGGAGTTCAATATAAAGACACTTATTCCATGCTGGAGTGGAGAAGGAATATAACTTCCAGCGATCGCGCGGCCTATCGTAAGAGGCGATAGAATTGCCCGTCCGGTCTAGAGTGTGCTGCCATAACAACTTTGAATTGTGTATCAGTGGCCAGGTTCCCGCCTCCCTTTATACAGCGGCAGCAGATTAATAGCACCTTTGGTGTTATAGTCAATGGTAATCGCTTTCCTTCGGGTGGGCCATCTACCTGTCTCCTGAACTCTTACAGAAAACAAGGAGTGCTTCGGCATCATTTTACTTAATAAATAAAATAGAAAATAAAAAAGTGGCGGATAAACACACACATTGTAAATACCCAAGCTAAGCTAAAATTATGCTTGTGTTATGGGTAATATGATTGGATTAATTCGGAGCCGATTCTAGACTCCCAGACCATAATATATAACTTAAGGTGCGTTTACAAAATTCGTTTTTCCACTTGTCCGTTGCGATTCATGTATCCACTTGTTCATTGAAGTTTCACTTCTACTATGTGTCCCAGCACACGTTTCAATTTTTTTATATTAATAGGATAGCGACGAATTGGTTTGGTTATAAAAAAGCGAGCGTTTAGAAATACATTGTTATCTTTTAAAATATCACGATAAAATAATTTAGTTGTTGTTTAAACAACAATAAATGCCTACTCTATTTTACTCGCTAAAGATGACATAAATTGCTATACTCGTTAAAAATCTAGGAGGCCGCGCCGCGTGTTTTGTATGATAAATAGTGTCTCGTTTGACTAAACTCTTCAACTACTCTCTCTTCATAGCGGAAACGAGTATAGCTCCTGGAACAATTTTGAATTTGTAGGAGATACAAATTGGCAATCATTGAACTCTCACTTGGCCGTATTTTTAATCTAATCGATACCATACACACTTATCAGTGTCCTATTTTAAGAATCGTAAAGAGAAAGTACACTCCACGCCAAAATCACAGACTGAAATGTAGTTTACCAAACAAAAGGG
The DNA here is from genome assembly GCA_012273795.1 of Dendrolimus punctatus. NCBI lineage: Eukaryota > Metazoa > Arthropoda > Insecta > Lepidoptera > Lasiocampidae > Dendrolimus > Dendrolimus punctatus. The sequence continues at coordinate 25,791,310 of CM022527.1, forward strand.
GAATAATTGAATAATATTAAAGTGAAGAAATAATTGAAAAATAAAATAAGCATACATAATGAAATAAAAAACCTGATCAAAACCAAACAATAAACTACATTTCATAGACAAAAATAAAAAACAAAACAAAAACCGTATGCGAAAGTTCATAAAAAACAATATCACACAACACCACAACGGTAGTGTATTTGAAAAACGAACAAATTGAACAAATAAAAAATGTGTTGTGGCCAAGTTATAGCGAAATATACACTTTACACAAATTTACTATTTATGGTAAGTGTGATTTTAGTATTACAAAAATGAAATCGGTAATATAGCGTTATATTATAAAATATTGTGTTTTTTCTGTGATATACAAGAATACAAAGGAATGACCATTGTTCAGTCAAGACGTAACTCAAAACAAACTCTTGCCACACGGTTGAAGCCACCAGTCGTCGCTTCGACCGCTCTTGTATTTATAGACAATCTCAACTAAAAATTCCCATCGACGTCCTATTATTTCAAGCATATTTTTAACTTAAAACTTATCTTATACTAAAGCTAAACAGTTTGTTTGCTTGAACGCGCTAATCTCAGGAACTACTGTTCTGATTTGAAAAATTCTTTCAGTATTTGATAGCCCATTTAACAAGGAAGGCTATAGGCTTATATATCATCACGCTAAGATCTAGAATAAGAGCAGAGCACCAAAACGCTATCTTTGCTATTAGATCTTGCCCATCCAAACGTTGCTCTAAGAGTGTAAGCAATAAGTCCGCCCATTGCACTAACTTCAAGTATTTCAATTATTGTGAATTTCCTGTCTGTAATGTTGGTGTGCCATAAAGAGTATAGTATTGTATTGCTTTTTTGAGATAATTGATTGTATTGATATTATTGATATATATAATTTGATATATTAAGGAATGCTCCGGTGGTTCGGGCATGTGGAAAGAATGTATGATGAAAGAATCACAGATATACAATGCAAAAGTTGATGGATGCAGAAGTCGCGGAAGGCCACGACACACCTTCCATGATCAAATTGATCATGTATTAGCAGAAGGTGATGTTAAGAGCCTTAAGAACAGACGAGCGTGCATGATAAGAGCTATGAATGTCAAAGAAGCAAGTGAGGTATGTAAGAATGGGCCTGTGTGGCGCTCTGTTGTTCGTGCCTACCCCGCAAGGGACCTGGCGTGAAGTTATGTATGTATAATTTGATATTGTATTATTATATTTGTATATGTATATTGTTGCTAAGGAGGCACAGGCTGATTTTCGCACCACAACGCCCGATATGTTTCCGTTGTTACCAAACACTCAATAGAGTAATAATCTGTACCAGCACTTACAGTTATGTAGCCTGTTTTAGAAGCTTTTCAAAATTAGTCTTCTAAACTTTGCCTTTTATATATCGTGATTTCATTTCAGGTTGCTGGTATAGTCATAATAGCTCTTAGTGCTGTAGTATGGGATGTTCTAAAGGAGATTCAAGACATTATCCCTATAGCGTTCATCCCGATCGCTATAATAGTGCTTGGGTGTTTTATATGCCTCATCGGTTTCTTGGCTTGCTGTGGAGCCATTAAGGAGTCAAGATGTTTGCTTATCACGGTAGGTGACTTGGAGTGAAATTCTCGCTAGGGTAACATTTTTGACAAACGGTCACCTATGGATATTTGCAACACCATAGGTGTTAGCAACGTAGTGCCGGCCACGGACAAATTTTATGAAGTTTCTTGAAAACCTCATATTATAATGCATTGAACACCTTAGCTGGGAGCTCAATCTAAAATCTCACAGTGGGCAAAAGAAACGTTCTTGAAATCTGCTTATATGAGCGCAGCGGGTGAAGGAAGTTAGGATGAACGCCCAGCCGAGGGCGAGCAGTGCGGTGGCAGAAAGGAGTCGAAGACGCCACTCTGAACAACTCCTCGGAACACTCACCATTATATAGATGTTAGAAGACGCGGAGACGCGTAGTATGAGTTATGAAGTGCGATATTTAAAACTGTAGATGTTTTTGTGGGAACTACTAGGGTGATATTTTGTTGTGCAGTTTTTTCAATAATAAAAATGAATAATATTTCTAAGATTGAATTATGCATTTATGTTGAAGTTCTGAAGTGCTTAGTGAAATGTATTCTTCGAGACACCAAAATAATTTCATCGCTAGGCGTCTGTCAAAGTTATATAACTTGGCAGAGATTTTGATTCAAGCAAACACGCAGATTGCTGACCTGGTGACCTGGACCTGGACCTGGGAAGGCAAATAGTCGCCTACAGAGATTGCAACTAAAGGTTTTACCGATGTGTTGCCGGCGTTGAAATAGGGACTAGAACTTGGCACTAATGCCAGAAAAATTACAAGGTTGTTATGGCGATATATTCACAGACCGGAGGTATTAGCGATCCAGACAGGCAAGTGGCTGGCCTTATCCCGTGCGAGTTTTTTCGCCTCTTATGACGGGTCGCCCGGCCGCAGGTATCAGTATGTTTTGTCCGTTCGTGCACGGATTAGATTGAAAAATAAAAGGGTTGTATACTTATGTGGTTTATTTAATCTTTTCAGTACGGAATCATAATGACCGTTTTAGCTGGTATCAAGATATATATGGCGGTGGTTGTTTTCAACTTCCTAACAGACGTCCAGGATACTATCTCGGATCTGATCAATAGCGCATTCAACGATATGAATGTACGACAAGTGTTTTACATTCTAGAATTATTGGTGAGTTGAAATAGTCATGAACTAGTAAAGCTATCTATATCATAGTGCCGGCTGATATATCCATACTAAAATATATCCGCCACTTCGTCCAAGCTGCAATTGAAATTTCCACAGGATTACCGGTACACAAAGTACCGCAGCATCTAAAAAGCTATTGATTTAGTGAAAGCTGTGTCGGAATCTATGTATATAATTGAAATCCACGTATATAGTGACTCATCACGATATCTCGGGAATTATAACAGCTACAGACTTGAAATTTGGCAGGGACCTTCCTTTCGCTAAGTAGAGGTCAGCTAATAACGAATTTTACGGCACCCGAAGCGGACGGGTATCCGCTAGGAAGCTAAAATTTATGCACATTATTACGATAAAAAATATCACACATTTTATTACATAAAGTTTGTTAACGATCACTCCTAAAATCACATTGGAATTCCGATTTTTTTATCTGGCCACTTTAAATAATTCTTAGAAAAATTCCCACAGGGATCCCAGCATAAAAAGTAGAGCAGGTTTTAAGTCTAAGAATTTGTTGTCCATTAGCGAAAACCGCATCAAAATCGCCAAGTAGTTTTTACGTGAATCCCAAACAAACAGACAAGAAAGTTTATATAGTGAATTCCAGTTTTTTTTTTTTATAGTTTGAATGTACAGTCACGGAGTTTTTTGAATTTATATTTATGTATATATATATATATTACCATTGGTATAATCAAATTAACATTACTTGTATGGAGTGTAGTCAAATTTTAACCAGTGTTAAGATAAAGGATACGGCATTGGTTGCATTGAGAGTGGACTAATCACCTCCGTCCCAGGACAGACGCTCGATGGAGTAAACTGTGCCAGAATTGTAACCGGGTTTCGGTAAACGTATTTAAGACAGCCTATGGTCTGAAGGGGCAATGATTTACTCAAGGTCGCCGACAGAGGCTGCATGAGGAAAACGGAGGACTGGAATATATAGCACAAGAAGCCTACTTCCAGCAGTGGACTGCGATTGGCTGAAGAAGTATTTACAAAGAAAGAAAGAAAAAGGTTTAATTTACGACAAAAACTAAGTTGATATAAATATAAATAGAAACAGAATAAGTCCTAAATTGGACCCAGCCTCAGCAAAATGCTCGCGAACAAGGACTAGTGCTGTTCTTCCGTCTGGGACCATAAAGTGAAGTCACGGCGGACAATACAACACACATAACTGCATTACACTGTAATTGTTGTACATTTATCTTTATCAAACTGCATTATAATGCAGTTTGATAAAGGTAAATGAATTGCAGAATAAAAAATATATAATAAACCAATAATTTCTACATTATTGCTATATTTATAACACAAACATATATAAAATAATTGTACCAACACACACAAAGAAACAAATAACATCTATATATATAAAAGAAAGTCCTGTTAGTTACACTATTTATAACTCAAGAACAGCTGTACCGATTTGGCTGAAAATTGGTGGGGAGTTAGCATAGAACCAGAACGCTAGTATATCTATAAATTAACCAAATTATAATAAATTAAAATAAATAAATTCCTAGTCATATAGCACTTGTGTCATGCCTAAGATCGCATTGTGCGTTATTTGTGCGTGCATTTAGAAATTCCTAAGTTTGATCTTAAACACTGTTTTAGGTGAATTTCTTATAAGTAGAGTATTTAATGATTTAAAGCATCTATAACTGAAAATTAACAGGAAGAAGATTAATGTCCCGTTTCTTATATCATACAAATCATTTCCTTGCTTCACTACTGGTCAAAATTCAACATGAACTCCTTATAAGTAACTAGCGACCCGCCCCGGCTTCGCACGGGTGCAATATAAAAACATAGCGGCCCGCTCCGACTTTGCACGGGCATCACTACATAGAAACCTCTAAAATTAGCAATGTTGCCTTAGTATTATATATATAAACCTTCCTCTTGAATCACTCTATCTATTGGAAAAAAACACATCAAAATTCGTTGGGTAGTTTTAAAGATTTAAGCGCACATAGGGATATAGGGACAGAAAAGGCGACTTTGTTTTATACTATGTAGTGATGATGATGACTAGTGATGTCAATTTTACACCAATGGTAGTAAGATTAAGGTAAGATATACATTATGTAGGTAATGGTAAGGTAAGATCTACGTAAATGTAGTTCTTCTTTTTAACAAGCTTTTATTTAACTTGCAATGGATGTACCTATGTATGTATGTATGTAAGTTCGGGTGGAATCTTGCAAGTTAAATTTGACCAACTTCCCGGTTTCCGATTGAGCTGTAATTTTGCACGCATATATATCGCGTGACAATGCAATAATATGCTACCATGGAGCTGATCTGATGATGGAGTCGGAAAGTGGCCATGGAAACCCCTATACTAAACAAGATAGACCCGTCGTGTTTGGGCTCGTTTTACCTGTCTTATCTAGCACTGTGCTGCTACATGATATCCTGGATCTCAAAAGCTTGTAATTAAAAACCTTTAAAAACAACTTATGTCCAATATACTTATATTCATATACATTAGAACACATTCGACTGCACAGAAATCTCATGGGATTTTTCGAGCCGCAGAGAGTCGCGTACACAATATTGTTATATCAAAAATAGAAGCAGAGGCGAGGAGTTGATATCATCATCCAATTGTTTAGTTCTGATTTGATAATAAAAACGGAATTATCATTATTCTAGTATATGGTTCTCTTTTAGTCCCAGGTTTGCACATGTGAGCCTGATGGTCCACTTTGGGAATCAATATGGAATCTTTTCAGATTATAGATAGATAGATAACACTTTATTGCTCACCAAATATACAATTTCAAAATATACAATAACAATAATGACAAGGTAGAGACAAAAGGCGGCCTTATCGCTGAAAGCAATCTCTTCCAGGCAACCTAACTTAAGGAATAACTTAATCTAATCTGGCGATGTAGGTGGTGCAAATCATTAAATATCATAAATAAACATACTTAAACTACATAACTTATAAATAAAATAAACATACTTAAACTACTTTATAAATTAAATACATACATACGTATCATACATATATATTAAATGGTCTATAATATTAGAATTAGGCATAATTATTTAAAGAAAAGTAGTGTTTTCTGAGTGCGTTCTTAAATGTATGCGATGATTTGGCCTCTCTGACAGTAAGAGGCAGCGCATTCCAGAGTTTATGTTTGCTCGCTTTATGGATTGCAGAACCTCTGGGAGATTATTTACAATTATTGGTGTCATATATTCCTCGCGCCTAGCCCCATACACGTTATTATATTTATATGCGCCAGATCTTGCAAATCATAAAAGTGTACTTTACTTGTGGTTAAAACGTGTCATAGTGTACGTGAGACCAATATCCGGTGTGATTGAACGGCACTCTCGCAACTGACCGTTCTGTCAAACACACACTATCAAAATCCGTGTTTTTCTATCTGTGCAGGTGTGACGGTACGCACCATCATGAATTTAATTTTTTTTCTTTTATTAATGTTTATTTATTTATAAAGGAATGGCTGTTCTCCATATAATGTATTCCCTCCTTTATTTCGCATAATATGTGTATTTATTATTAATCTCTTTGTATGATATAATTGAATTTTTCTTTGTTTGAAAATTTGACAGAGAAGAGAAGGGACTTGAATATTGATATTTGACAGAACAAGACATGAAAAAAATTATTCTCGGAAAATATTGTGTTTTATATTATTACAGATGGAGAAAAAGCTATTTGAGGACAAAATGATCAATGCTAACAATAAATAACTATATCTTCGATATGTGCGCTACAGACTTCGGTGCTATGGATTTCACCAAAGGGCTAGTTCACATCTTCAAGTCAACAATTAATACATTAATAATTTTACTAATCATGTAGATTTGTCCGATATCTTGCTTGTTGTGTTTATCTATGTTTCAGATGTTCTCCTGGACTGTTGTAATATATAACTACTAATACCTATATACTACTAATCTACTAACATTAATCCATTCTGTGTTTGTTGCTTTTATTTCTGTTCTCAGATGATCCAGAGGCTGTTTTACGTTTGTATGTTATTAATGATATATCTAATTATGTGTTTTAACCTAATCTGTTTGTTGAACATGTATTCTATAACTAATTATGTGCTGTTGATATTCCTTGTGTATTAATCACATTATTTTGCAGACAAGTCTAATGCCCTTTTCTTGCAGATAAATTACTAATAATATTGTGCTAATAATTTAAATTTTAGGAATTACGGAATATTTGCATTTAATGAGTGTCTGTATGTATAAACCTGGGATTATCTTCAAAAACTTAACTAATGATGTGTAGTTAGTTACAGCAGCATATATTAATTAGTTAGCATTGACTATGGTATACTTTGGTGTTAGTCTTTAGACATATTGGGGCCCGCGGGTTCATCTCTTCGGACTTTTAATTTAATAGAGACGTTCCTTTGACTTATATGGCCATATATGCTAACATATATAAGTATTTATTGTGAAGACTTACACAACTATATGTAATGATAGACAAACTTGTTTACTATCTATTACTGACCTTTCTGGTTTAGAACTTAACTAATTACTGTCCATAATTTGTATATTATATGGAGAATGAGCTATACAAAATTAAATTAATTTGTTGTATGTCTGTATTGACTTGTGTGTTAATAACAGATAAGAATTATTTATACATTGTTATAATTTCATAGTTAACTAAATTATTAAGGGTTTATTGTAAAGCTTGAGTGTGTCAATATATTATTTAGGAGCTATGACACATAGAGTCTTGCGGATAAAAATACTAATTTTATGAATTTAATTGAAGGGGTTCTGAGATATAATTTTGGTTTTAGAAACTGAATTAAATAACATTACTACTTCATAGTCGGAAGCTACTAAGGGTTTCTGATGATTCTTTTAGGCAATATAATTATTTATTAATTTGTTTAGGGAGATTAATTATATGTTAATGGGAACTTATTTATAGGAGTTCTTGTCTTGTTGTTGCATACATGTTGTTGTACCTGACTGCGGTCACTTACTTGATAGGGGTGTTGATTGTTAATGTCTATCTGCTCTTGTCGCAGTGAGATTAAGGTCAGACGTTGTATTGAGTCTTGATTGTTTTTAACATAGACAGGGTTATTATTGACCTAGATCTGTGAGGTCATAGTCTTGTTTTATTATCTATTATTTAGTCTATTCATATATGTGTATATATTTAAGTATATTTTATAACACTACATAATTACACCACACTCTACAACAATCATGCGACTTGTTTGGGAAAGCTTGACAGACTTTAAGAAATTTAACGTTTATTTTTTGGGATTTACTGATTTTAATGATTTAAATACTTTCTTGTTTAAGAAGGTTTGCCTTCGGCATTTGGCATGGTCTTGTGCAATAGAGTTTTATTTTAACTTTCATTTTGTTAACGTGATTTACCCTTTAGAATATATATTTATTTGGACAAGTCTGTAATTGCATGACAAGAGCTATGAATGTCAAAGAAGCAACTGAGGTGTGTAAGAATAAGCCGGAATGGTACTCTGTTGTGCAATGCAGTTACTTATTTTAAATTTATTGTTCATGAATATTTTATTTCTTTAAATTATATATCTACATGCAAGTAACTCTGTTGACACTGGATATATGCTAAACAGTAGTATAATTGTAATGAAACAACAACTAGTTAGATGTGAAAGCACATATTGAATATTTTCATGAAGATTCAGGTTAGAGCCGGGATTAATGGACCCTGTAACCTTGGACAAATGACGTCGCAAACCATTTGTTTATTGGGACAATCTAATCTACCTAGGATAGTTTCGTCAATTATCCAGGTTTTCTCGCGTGCCGTTTTTAGGCAACCTAGTTTGTTTTGGTTATAATATGTGCCTTCATGAGACTAGGTTGATTTCACATATTGAGTTTAACTGAATGAGTAACTGAGGGATTGGAGACTGTTAAATCGCGGATCAGCTTGGAGGCGAAGTTGAGGGCCCCGGAGGCCAGCTACTGGCCAATTGCAAGCGGATCATTCGTATCAAAATTTACATCTTTTCACAATATGTGATTTCACAAGAGTCTTAGAAGTAAGTAGGCCTGGCAAGCCTGACTGGATTGGAAAGAATAATTATTGATAAATTATATATGAGCAGTGTTACCGATGTTGACACCCTTGATGTAGAGTACCACCATTTCATGTCTATTTCAATTTAAACTTTACTTTACGGTGCTATGCTCTCATCTCTTGGGTTTTAGGGTCTTTAATCGGATGTAGGGTTCCGCCACTTTACTTTAACTTTAACTTTCATTTTAAATTTCACGGTGGAATCTGAATCTTGTCTTTAACAAATAGATAACAAGCAATACGAGCGTAAGGGAATACTCCAGTTCAATACCAATTTAATTTCACTTTTACTTTACGGAGAATTTTCCCTGAAACTCTTACACTGAAATCTGTCTTTGACATAGGGAAACAAATAATATGAGTGAAGGTGTCCTCCACCCAATTTTATCTTTATCTTTACTTCATATTCACGGAGGAACATCCTGAAACTCTTACACTAATAACTTAATGGGAATTTTATGAGATGTAGAGAGTATCACTATTTAAACTTCATTTAAACTTTATCTTTAATTTACTGTGATATTCTTATCTTGCATCAGGGGAGGTCGCTGAGGTATTATTCCTCATATTTACAAATTTATTTGATATTTTGGACGAGTGGCTCTGGTATGATACGTTCACTCAAGTCTTATGGCTTTTCCAACTCATTTTACACATAAGGCACTCCAAAGGGGTTTTCTAAATTGTTAGGCGTACTACTGGAGAGTTTCTTGTCGGCTCTTCTCGCCAGTGATAGTACGTTGTGAACCGACGCTAGTTTTAGATAATGTTTATGATCAATTCAATAAGTTCTAATTAAAAGATTGGAGGTTCTTCTTTTATTCTGATATGAGCTCTTTTACTGATAGCTAAAGAATGCGGTGGCATAATATCAGAGAGGTGGTTAGGAGGGGTGCCTACACAAAATTATATAATTTGTTATGAGATGTGCATTAAAATTCCTTTTGGCTAATAAAGGCACGGCGTACTCAGGTGATGAGCTTATGTCATGAGTCGATACATTTATCATTATTCATAAAACGCATGGCATTTTACACTTACAACTTATACTACAAAATTATTATTTATATAGATATATATTATACACCGATCCTTGAGTCTTCCTGTTCCTTGATCAACACTCCTATATAACCTACCTTGTGAACATAGGGTTAACGGTATTATGACGAGGGTTCTTATTACTAGATGATCACGATTTATGGCCAAAATAAGTTTATTTACTTAATAAATGTTATTAATTTTCACTTTATAACTTCTTTTATTTCTCACTCTATGCTTCGGCTTGAGTTTGTCATTCCTTGGCTCTTTGAGGGTCGGGTGGACGTCACAATTCGGTGCGCGTTCCCAGGATTCAAGAATCGGCTGCTGCGGCATGATGTGGAGTGGGTCTAGGACAGTTGAATCTTATCCTGGATCTCGCAGTTTCGGCGCGCGAGTCCAAAATTACATTAGGTGTTGCATCCAAGGTGTCTGGATTGATGTTAGTGAACAAGTTCTGCTGTCAGGCTGAGCTATTTTATTCTTGTGTATCTGAAAAATACACAATTTGTTGCTTGTGAGGCGGAGCAAGGTTTCAAAGGTTATAGAGGGTTGTTGTTTATTTCGGGGTTGACGGGTTGGTGATCGGTGGTTGGTGTAATAATTAACAGTCTGATTTTATAGGTAAATGATTTAGAAATTGTGGAAAAAAATTTAATCTCGTGACCAGATAAGTTTGTCAGGTTGTCGCTAGGGGGCGCCACAGCGGAATTGCAAATTTTAATTATGTGTCAAATTAATTCGTCATCTTGCCATTAGAGGGCGTCATGGTGATTTTGGAATTTTTAATACTCGCGTTCAAATTAGTTCGTCACCTTGTCACTACGGGCGCTGCAGTGACTTTGAATTTTTAATTCTAGCGTTCAAATTAGTTCATCCTTTTGTTACTACGGGTGTTGCAAATGACTTAGAAATTTTTATTCCTCGCATTCGAATTAGTTCAACACTTTGCCGCTGGGGGCGCCACAATGACTTTGTTGATATTCTTTGGTCTTGTTGATTAATTACACAGCCAGGCAAATTTAATTTAATGGGGTGTATATTTTCAATTAAATGAAATATTAATCATTATTTTATGACATTTTAATGAGGACTTTATTAATTTTATTTTTCATAACAGAGTTGAGGAAGTTTATTAACTGTTAGTCAGTCTTGTGTTATAAATGGGAGTTAGGCTAATAATTCTTTACTATGGTGGAGTCAGATGTTGTTATGAAGCATGAACTTAGGAATAATATTTAATAATTTAAATTATATTATATACATAACTTAGATAGTTTATGACTACTTATAGTTTGCTAGCGTTGAGTAAATATTTGAATGAAGTAATTGAAGGATAGAATTCTAATATTTCAGGATGAACCAAGAGATGTAACAGTGCTAGTTCACTGCTATAGGAGGGGATGATAAATTGTGGATAGGGTTAAGAATTATGTCGTTGAGTGGGTGGAAACCTGGACAGTCTTTAGGCACTACTAATTCTGGTATACTTACACCTATTATAGCTAAGAGTCAGTCCTCATTAGATAAGTCAGGGCTAGGTTATATTGATGAAGCCTTGGTGGGGGAGCATTTATTAATATTTTAAAATTACATTTGAAGGATGTAGATCCTAATTCAGTTATGACAAACGGATGTGTATCTTCCTTGTTTGAGGAGGAAGATGCTTATTTGCCAGATAAATTTGAGTTAGTGAAATCTATAATTACTGTTAAAATCTATGGGAAAGAAGTGAATTGTTTGGTAGACACGGGGAGTGACATTACATGTATTTCCAGCACCTTTTGGGAGTTAATATCAAAAGAATGTAGTAAAATTGATTTATTGCCCATCAGGCCAATCCAAATTAGGTGTCCAGTAGGTCAGAAAAGTACTAAAATTTAACAAATGGTATTGTTACCAGTTTAATTGGGAGATAGCATTATTGATAATAGGTTTTAATTGTACCAAATTTATTGCAATTTGTGATTTTAGGCTTTGATTGGTTATCATTAGTTGAAGCCACGATTAAATTACAAGGTTCTGAAATGGGGTTATGCTTAAAAAATTAATGAACAAGATGTAGTTCTGCCTTTTAAGAAGATAATCTTTGAGAGTGGAATATCAGAGATATCTACTCGAGATGTTGATGATTCAGATTTCCAAGAAAAGTTAAAGGAAATTAAAACGGGGATAGAGCTTTCGGATGTACAGTTAGAACAGTTAGAACAAGTTTTGAGTAGGTTTCGTAGTATATTTTCTGATGTTTTGGGTCGTGCAAATTGTTATGAACATGAGATTAAGATGTCAGATATTACACCATTTATAAGATGGTCATATCCTGTGCCTTATGCTTACCACCAAGAGATGGAGGGGAAACTGGCGGAGATGGTTGAGATGGGCATTATTTCGCGGGGTTCCACTCTGTATAGTAGTCCGTTAACGTTTGCGACCAAACCCGACTGGTCTTTACGTTTATTCTTAGATGCGCGGGAGATCAAAAGTTATGGTTGCAGGCTCTGAAGCTCCACTTATGCAAATTGATGTACTTAATTCTTTTCATGGGGTGTCATATATAAGTGTGGTTTATTTGAATAATGCCTACTTTCAGATACCTATATCTGAGGACGGCAGGAAATACACTGGGTTTACTTTTAACGGAAAGTCATATATGTATAATGTACTCTCACAAGGTTTAAAGACTTCAGTGGGCAGTTTTAGTCGGGCTATGGATATTATATTGGGCCCAGAGGTTAGGCAGTTTTGTGTAAATTATCTGGATGATTTAGCAATTTTAACTTGTGGTACTTTGACTGATCATTTAGAGCATTTGAGTATAATATTAAAGAAATTACAAGATGCTGGTCTTACTTGTAACATTAAAAGGTGTAATTTCATATATAAGAAGTTAAAATACTAGGGCATATCATGTCGACTTCAGGTATTAGGGTTGATCAGGAAACATTAGGGTCGTACGGAAATTCCCTATACCCAAGATAGATAGATAGGTCGATAGGTAGAGCATTTGAGGGTCTTTTTCGGGTCATATAATTATTAGGCTAGTAATTAGGATTGATCATAAAACTTTGATTTTGTAAGGATTTGGGAATTATGCAATAATCAGTTAACTTGATGGATATTATAGTTAGAGCAATCTAGCTACCAGATAAAGTATATTAAGGAGAAGGACTCTCGAGATTTTAAGGAGAACAGTTATTGAAATTTTCTTTAATGAAGAAGTTTTAGGTTTCTTTGAATTATGACTTATGTATATTAAACATTTGTGGCTTTCATGTTCTATGGGGTGTTTAAATTACGCCTATGAATTTCAGATTTTAAGGGGTGATTTTATCTAATTTTAAAATTTGTTTTGGATATGAGACATATAGTTGGTGGGGTATATGGGATGGACAATACTTATGTTAAGGTTATATACAGGATGTTATTAACTTAGATTAAGGTTATATACAGGATGTTATTAACTTAGATTAAGGTTATATACAGGGTGTTATTAACTTAGATTAAGTTTATGTACAGGATGTTATTAACTTATAGGACTATATACAGGGTGTTATCAATTTATTATTTGATGATCGTACCTTAGGTTAGAATTTAATTTATCCGCAAGCTACGAAATTAAATTCGGGGTGGTGTGACGGTACGCACCATCATGAATTTAATTTTTTTTCTTTTATTAATGTTTATTTATTTATAAAGGAATGGCTGTTCTCCATATAATGTATTCCCTCCTTTATTTCGCATAATATGTGTATTTATTATTAATCTCTTTGTATGATATAATTGAATTTTTCTTTGTTTGAAAATTTGACAGAGAAGAGAAGGGACTTGAATATTGATATTTGACAGAACAAGACATGAAAAAAATTATTCTCGGAAAATATTGTGTTTTATATTATTACAGATGGAGAAAAAGCTATTTGAGGACAAAATGATCAATGCTAACAATAAATAACTATATCTTCGATATGTGCGCTACAGACTTCGGTGCTATGGATTTCACCAAAGGGCTAGTTCACATCTTCAAGTCAACAATTAATACATTAATAATTTTACTAATCATGTAGATTTGTCCGATATCTTGCTTGTTGTGTTTATCTATGTTTCAGATGTTCTCCTGGACTGTTGTAATATATAACTACTAATACCTATATACTACTAATCTACTAACATTAATCCATTCTGTGTTTGTTGCTTTTATTTCTGTTCTCAGATGATCCAGAGGCTGTTTTACGTTTGTATGTTATTAATGATATATCTAATTATGTGTTTTAACCTAATCTGTTTGTTGAACATGTATTCTATAACTAATTATGTGCTGTTGATATTCCTTGTGTATTAATCACATTATTTTGCAGACAAGTCTAATGCCCTTTTCTTGCAGATAAATTACTAATAATATTGTGCTAATAATTTAAATTTTAGGAATTACGGAATATTTGCATTTAATGAGTGTCTGTATGTATAAACCTGGGATTATCTTCAAAAACTTAACTAATGATGTGTAGTTAGTTACAGCAGCATATATTAATTAGTTAGCATTGACTATGGTATACTTTGGTGTTAGTCTTTAGACATATTGGGGCCCGCGGGTTCATCTCTTCGGACTTTTAATTTAATAGAGACGTTCCTTTGACTTATATGGCCATATATGCTAACATATATAAGTATTTATTGTGAAGACTTACACAACTATATGTAATGATAGACAAACTTGTTTACTATCTATTACTGACCTTTCTGGTTTAGAACTTAACTAATTACTGTCCATAATTTGTATATTATATGGAGAATGAGCTATACAAAATTAAATTAATTTGTTGTATGTCTGTATTGACTTGTGTGTTAATAACAGATAAGAATTATTTATACATTGTTATAATTTCATAGTTAACTAAATTATTAAGGGTTTATTGTAAAGCTTGAGTGTGTCAATATATTATTTAGGAGCTATGACACATAGAGTCTTGCGGATAAAAATACTAATTTTATGAATTTAATTGAAGGGGTTCTGAGATATAATTTTGGTTTTAGAAACTGAATTAAATAACATTACTACTTCATAGTCGGAAGCTACTAAGGGTTTCTGATGATTCTTTTAGGCAATATAATTATTTATTAATTTGTTTAGGGAGATTAATTATATGTTAATGGGAACTTATTTATAGGAGTTCTTGTCTTGTTGTTGCATACATGTTGTTGTACCTGACTGCGGTCACTTACTTGATAGGGGTGTTGATTGTTAATGTCTATCTGCTCTTGTCGCAGTGAGATTAAGGTCAGACGTTGTATTGAGTCTTGATTGTTTTTAACATAGACAGGGTTATTATTGACCTAGATCTGTGAGGTCATAGTCTTGTTTTATTATCTATTATTTAGTCTATTCATATATGTGTATATATTTAAGTATATTTTATAACACTACATAATTACACCACACTCTACAACAATCATGCGACTTGTTTGGGAAAGCTTGACAGACTTTAAGAAATTTAACGTTTATTTTTTGGGATTTACTGATTTTAATGATTTAAATACTTTCTTGTTTAAGAAGGTTTGCCTTCGGCATTTGGCATGGTCTTGTGCAATAGAGTTTTATTTTAACTTTCATTTTGTTAACGTGATTTACCCTTTAGAATATATATTTATTTGGACAAGTCTGTAATTGCATGACAAGAGCTATGAATGTCAAAGAAGCAACTGAGGTGTGTAAGAATAAGCCGGAATGGTACTCTGTTGTGCAATGCAGTTACTTATTTTAAATTTATTGTTCATGAATATTTTATTTCTTTAAATTATATATCTACATGCAAGTAACTCTGTTGACACTGGATATATGCTAAACAGTAGTATAATTGTAATGAAACAACAACTAGTTAGATGTGAAAGCACATATTGAATATTTTCATGAAGATTCAGGTTAGAGCCGGGATTAATGGACCCTGTAACCTTGGACAAATGACGTCGCAAACCATTTGTTTATTGGGACAATCTAATCTACCTAGGATAGTTTCGTCAATTATCCAGGTTTTCTCGCGTGCCGTTTTTAGGCAACCTAGTTTGTTTTGGTTATAATATGTGCCTTCATGAGACTAGGTTGATTTCACATATTGAGTTTAACTGAATGAGTAACTGAGGGATTGGAGACTGTTAAATCGCGGATCAGCTTGGAGGCGAAGTTGAGGGCCCCGGAGGCCAGCTACTGGCCAATTGCAAGCGGATCATTCGTATCAAAATTTACATCTTTTCACAATATGTGATTTCACAAGAGTCTTAGAAGTAGGTAGGCCTGGCAAGCCTGACTGGATTGGAAAGAATAATTATTGATAAATTATATATGAGCAGTGTTACCGATGTTGACACCCTTGATGTAGAGTACCACCATTTCATGTCTATTTCAATTTAAACTTTACTTTACGGTGCTATGCTCTCATCTCTTGGGTTTTAGGGTCTTTAATCGGATGTAGGGTTCCGCCACTTTACTTTAACTTTAACTTTCATTTTAAATTTCACGGTGGAATCTGAATCTTGTCTTTAACAAATAGATAACAAGCAATACGAGCGTAAGGGAATACTCCAGTTCAATACCAATTTAATTTCACTTTTACTTTACGGAGAATTTTCCCTGAAACTCTTACACTGAAATCTGTCTTTGACATAGGGAAACAAATAATATGAGTGAAGGTGTCCTCCACCCAATTTTATCTTTATCTTTACTTCATATTCACGGAGGAACATCCTGAAACTCTTACACTAATAACTTAATGGGAATTTTATGAGATGTAGAGAGTATCACTATTTAAACTTCATTTAAACTTTATCTTTAATTTACTGTGATATTCTTATCTTGCATCAGGGGAGGTCGCTGAGGTATTATTCCTCATATTTACAAATTTATTTGATATTTTGGACGAGTGGCTCTGGTATGATACGTTCACTCAAGTCTTATGGCTTTTCCAACTCATTTTACACATAAGGCACTCCAAAGGGGTTTTCTAAATTGTTAGGCGTACTACTGGAGAGTTTCTTGTCGGCTCTTCTCGCCAGTGATAGTACGTTGTGAACCGACGCTAGTTTTAGATAATGTTTATGATCAATTCAATAAGTTCTAATTAAAAGATTGGAGGTTCTTCTTTTATTCTGATATGAGCTCTTTTACTGATAGCTAAAGAATGCGGTGGCATAATATCAGAGAGGTGGTTAGGAGGGGTGCCTACACAAAATTATATAATTTGTTATGAGATGTGCATTAAAATTCCTTTTGGCTAATAAAGGCACGGCGTACTCAGGTGATGAGCTTATGTCATGAGTCGATACATTTATCATTATTCATAAAACGCATGGCATTTTACACTTACAACTTATACTACAAAATTATTATTTATATAGATATATATTATACACCGATCCTTGAGTCTTCCTGTTCCTTGATCAACACTCCTATATAACCTACCTTGTGAACATAGGGTTAACGGTATTATGACGAGGGTTCTTATTACTAGATGATCACGATTTATGGCCAAAATAAGTTTATTTACTTAATAAATGTTATTAATTTTCACTTTATAACTTCTTTTATTTCTCACTCTATGCTTCGGCTTGAGTTTGTCATTCCTTGGCTCTTTGAGGGTCGGGTGGACGTCACACAGGGACGGAAAAAGAATACTGATTCCTGCGGCCAGGCGGCCTCTTTTATTTTTATTGCAGGAGTTCAGCAGACAAGCAGACGGCCCACTTGATGGAAAGCGGTTACCATCGCCTATGGACATTGGTAACACCAAAGGTGCTACAAGTGCGCCGTCTGCCTGTCTGCTGAACTCATCAACAGCAAGTAAAGCTCACTCGCCTTCATCAATTTCAAGAACTATACACGGCTTGTATAAATGCCCCCAAAACTAAACAGTAATGGAACTCTAAAAATGACTATCCTCGCAGTTCAGCTGCTGCGGAACCACCGGCCCGGCGTCATACGGCGATTCGCCGCTACCGATAACTTGCTGCTCAGACGTAGTTGCTAATGCTACCTGCCTGGCCAATGACGCTTATGACGGCTGCACAGACCTGGTTGTGGAATGGTTCGTGACCTTCGGAGAAGCTATCGGGGGCGTGCTCACTACCATCATTGTCTTCGAGGTATACATAAATATTTAATATATCATAAACATCCTCACTGATCCGCTAAGACCAACTCAGTGTAAACCCCATGCTTGTCCAAAGCGGATTGGCGTGTTTCATACGTATGGCGTGTCACGATATACAATACAGGTTTCACTAGCGCCGTTTTTCTTCAACACAATATGCACATTAGCTCGACGAATTTTGTCTTCAAGCATTGCGGAATGTTCGACGAGAAGACTTGACGAAGCTTACCGAATGTTGCCCAGCCCAACTGAATCCTCCTACTAGTTAACACTTGAAACCAATAGAAGGATTCAGTTGTAAATTGTAGGCTATAAATAAATAATTTACTAAAATCTATGCATGTTACAATTTAGAAAGTCTTACCAGAATGCCAGTGAACTTAAATAGAAGGGTTTTCCAAATTTCAGCTTTATGCAATCAACTAGTTTTGTTTTATTCACTATTTTGTCCCTTGTGTAAAACTGCACTGATATGTATTTATATAAAATTTCGTTTTTTTACAGTTGGTGGCAATTATATTTGCATTCTTCGTCTCACACTCGATATCCAACAAGATCAGAAAATAGAAATATTCAGAGAAAAAAATTTAATTCCTAGGAAATCATTTAGAACAGGGATACTAAGGACATACTGCTCTCTTATAATCAATGTATAAAAAATATGCCAAATGTGTCTCTCTCTTTGTATCATTATCACATAACTTTAGCAATCAGACAGAAAGCCCACCTGATGGAAATCAGTTACCATCGCCTATGGACAATTTGCAACACCAAAGGTGCTACAAATGTGCTGTTGCTCTCTAAAGAGATTGCAGACCTGGCCACTAATGCCAGAACGCAACTCAAGGCTGTTATGGCAAATACTCTAGTCTAGTTTTGGTAGCCATCCAGACAGGCAAATACCCCACCACCTTGCTGTGGGTTGTTTTGTCATCTCTTAAGACAGGCCATCCCAATGCAGGAAATTGTATTCTTTCTCTGATCCTGCATGGTCACCTCTTCGTACAATGAAAGGTGTCATTTGGTTGGCAACAAATGTAATTTTTTTTATTTGAGAAACTTAAAAAAGCACATAAATTCTTAAATTTTTTATGCATACTAATGTCCACATTATTCTATCATAAAAAATGTGATAGAATAGAGAACTGGGACCTTAAACCAGCTTTTGAAGAATCGCAATATAAAATTGATTCACTAATAGATGCAAAACATAATCAAAAAATAAATATGATACAATCACGAGACGGTTTTGTGGCGACCAACAGCTGAAGGAGCATTTTGGACATTGTGGGCTACAAGAAGAACTCACCCAAAGCTTGACATTATTTTGACACATCATATTCATCATAATAATACATAATATAAATCTGTGAAAGTGGTTATTTTATCCCACCTACTTATTTAACATTAACACAAATCTGTAACCAGCCGCTTCATTATCTTAGATCACAAAAGTCATGGTAGCATAACAGCTAACACACTGGGATTCTGAGCTCAAAATGCACGGGTTTGATGCTGGCCAGAACGCATGCACTACTTAGGCAGTTTTCCAACTTACCAACTGTGCATATAGTTACAATTACCACGTGTAAACGATTGTGAAGAAAAACACTGTGATGCAACCTGCACATCGAGATAACCAATGCATCAAACCTGCCAAGCCGCCTTGGACAAGTTTGGCGGGTATACTGTCTGATCGCCCTATAATAAGCTGGAGCCCAGCAGTGGGACATTTTTGGGCTGTTGATATTACATTATTATAAAAATAGTCATAGTTTGAGTAGTCAAAAAAAGTTAAAAGACAGCCCCTTTAAGGGTTCAATTTCCAAAAGCACCCGTATGTATGTACATTTATTTCTAACCAAAAACAAGTATGTAACATTTAATGCTTCTTATTTTAAAAATGTCAGACTTTCATACAAAGTTTCATCCCCCTGTTCACCCCTTTGAGGTTGAATTTTCCAAATGGAAGTATTTTAACCTTATCTTATACCTATAATATAGAAGGAACACGGTAACAAATTTTCATGGTCCTGATTGCTGTAGTTTCAGCTGTGCATTGATTCACATTTCAGACACAAAGATCATTATTTTACAATTTTAAATTACATTATTATAAATTAAATTAAAACTTTAAATATAGCTGTCAGTCAGTCAGTCCCTCACTAAAGCATGTCATTCACATAAATATTTTAGATAAATTTAATTATTTTGTCTATGCTGCAATCTGCAAACAGTCCCAATACATTTTTTATTGCTGTAGCCTGCTAGCAATAGCCACAATTATAAGTCCACTTTTGCGAGTTCTTATTAAGAATATTATGTTGAATGTTAAAGCAAAAAACAACCCTATGTGAAAGGAGGAGGGGTCTTAAGAATAGAATTCCATTTTTTTTTTTTGTCCCTCTGTAATGTAAAGATACATGAGATTTGTCGAAACCTACAACCCCCCCCCCTCTTCTTAAGTAAGATCCAACCTCGTTTTTCCGAATAATAAAACATTGTTAGAAAAAGATCTGTTAATGAAAGCTAATGATATAAAATAAGCTAATGAAAATACTATTAATAAATATAGTCTGGTGTGCACCAAAATTTAACCAATGGTTACAATGAAATAATCACTATAAATATATGGCTAAACATTGATTATTTTATTTTAACCACCGGTTAAATGTTGGTGCACAGCAGTTTAAATAATCTATTAAATTAATGTTATGGCTGTTATAAGAAAAAAAATGTGTATGGTCAGTTAAGATTCACAATTGGATCTGTATATAGCACTTAGAAACAGGATATAGATTCTTACTTTTCCAGGATAGAAAAATGTCTGCCGGTACCGCTAGTATACATTTCTTTGAAGGGGGAAAAGAAGGGGAATAAAATTATTAGCTGTTCATTACATGCATTCCTTAGAATAAAAAAAAGGATTATACAGCACCTTCATATATTTTAGATTTAAACTACACAAAAGCATGTATGGAATTAAACCTCAAGAGAGATAATACTAAAATATGTATTTATTTATACAAAAAAACATTTTAAACAATAACACTTAGAACCCTATTATATTAATTGTCTATGAAACATATATGCAAAGTATCATCAAAATCGATACATTCGAGTCGTAATGCGTCAGGTAGCTTACTTTCACATTATTACGGTTTCGTCTATCAAGCCAGCCGTAACGAATTTGGGTAAAGTAAATAAAAAATTCTTTAGCCCCTGTCAAAGATGATACGCTATGATTTTCTATACAATAAAAAGATAAAAGATTTAAAAAATGGACTTACGTTAATCCAGAAGGGTTATATTCTTCGATTTCTTCTTTTATATGAACGAATTCTGTTTTCACCTCAAAAGATTTGGTGTCGTTGTTTTTCTTACGGGTTTCATCTTCCGGAGGCCGCGGCGACTCGGTGCGGGCCTCCAGTTTTACAATAGCCATATCAACAGACATATTTAAGCACTAAAAACCTATTATTACAATAATTTTCACATTGTTTAACTTCTTTTCATTATATTTTTAGTTATTTAGAACGTAACACCGCTATTTGACCGACGATGTAGGTCGCAAGATTTGACAGTAGCAGAGTAAAGCAGTGTTGCCAACTGCCATTGCATTAAATAAGATATTGGCGAAGTGCTACCTTATAACTTCATTGTTTTTACCGGAAATAAATAAATAAAAGAAAGAATAAAAACATATTTTAGTCAAAGGAAATAGACGGTCAATATCATAAATTAACGTAAAGCCTATATGTTTAGCCTTTTCTTGAGGTTTATGCACCGCATCTCACCGCTCGGGGCAGCAGCAAACTATTATGACACACGTAAATCTTCCTGATACCCATTAGTAGTACCTATGGTGTTGGGACTTGGGATAACCACTTCATCAATGTCGCAGCCGCGGCAAAATTTGGTTCATCCAAAAGCACTCAGCCACCTTCACTGATGGACGAATTGGCAGCCAGCCTAGCCTTAGCCTAGATAGCTCAAACTTAGCTAGATTGAGGCTAACTCCCGGCAAACTCTTCACCTAATCACCCAATAAAAATAGGCGCACGAGTATGAATATTCTACTGTGAAATTAAACTCAGTTAGAGGCGTATCCTTGTGTATCTATTTCAGAAATAAATTTATTGCGTAAATATCAATAATAGTTAACTAACGGTTAATTAACGGTGTTATCTATCCATCTATTTTTTTTCGAATTGGCCTCAAAATGAATATTTCTCAAACTAATTTTAATTTTTAGTTAAGTTATATTTACAACCTAAAAATTTAATATTACAAACAAACTGGTAAACACTCTGCTAAATTAAACTTTAAGTATATTGAAACATTGATGGTCATTTAAAATATTAATAAATTTCGGGAAAGATGTGTTTCTGGCAATTCTAATACTTTATCTTCTATTATGGGCTATTAGACCTTGTAGCCAAAACCATATAATATTTAACAACATTAACATGGAGACCAAGGAAGCATTTTTGGTATTGGCGGTAACTTAGAGTTACCTTTAGCTGTGCTATACTGCTTGCCTTATTATTGTCATTATAAAATTAAAAGAAACCATCTTTACTGTTGTACAATATTTTATCAAGTTAAACATGTTTGTTTTCTTGAAAATCTCAAGTGCGAGCTGCAAAAAACTGTTTTGGGTCAACAAAATAGGAAAACATTCACGGTTAGCTAACACTAGGTAAAACAAAAAACGCGTGAAATTATATTTAAAATGGAAAAAGACTTGACTTGTCCTTCATTTATTATGTCGACATGCTTATCCCTATCTGAAAGAATTTTAGGAAATACAATAGTTAAAAAAGTGATATTCTAAAAAGTTAGCCTGTGTGATTTTATGGCGTCTTCCTTCTAACTTTCTGGCGTTTAATTATTAAAAATCCGTCTTGTCTTAAAAGAAACGTTTCAAATAAAAAAAACAGCAAAAAATGAGAGAGTGCTGTAGCGTCATTTAGTTAGGTATGTAGGATATCAAAGAGTACAACATTGAATATATAAAGATAGGATATAATAGAAGTTTTTTAGAGTCCATATTTACACCTGATTTACATTATATAAATAGCCGCCGCATCAGAATTCAGAACAATATCAGAATATTACTACAGCTCGGTCTATAAAATCAATAATTTTTGTATCATTTAAAATTTCTTTCATGCATGAAATTAGCAGTGAATAATTTACATTCAAACTATTTTTTGGCCTAATCGAAAAATCAAGCTCCGCGGCTGATCGGTTTCCCGAAAACCAATCTGCCTTATCTGCGCAAACGAAAATTGCCCATTGGAATTATAATTTGTGTACTACTAATACACAGAATATTAATTAAATTTTCTGATGGCAATTTTAATCACCTTAAATCAATAATGTAAGTATTATGATTGACATGAATTTAATAGAGAATGTTTGTGTGATATTTTTGGGTAAATTAAAATTTATTTATTAACTTATGTGCACACGTTGACCGCACCTCATTTACCAATACAGCTAAATGGAAAAAATGCTCAAGTGGCGTAAATATACAATCATCAGTGAGAGTAACTTGTTTGTGCCGTTTGTTGTTGAGATGCTTGGATCTTGTGGACTTCAGACATGAGCTCTCAAAAGGTGTAATAGATTTTACAGGTGATCATTAGGCTCGTGTCTACCTCGAACATCAGAGCAGTATGGCGATCTGGTGAGGTAACGTAGTTAACCTAGGCACCTTGCCCATCTGCGACGAGGACACCGTGTTGCATACACTCCAGGAGTGACCAGCCTGGACGGAGCAGCGTCGGGAGCTCGTCGCCCACACCGGACTTGACACCTCACTCCCCATGCATACTCTCACGCACCATGGTCGCAAGCAAATCAAAAAATATTTTAATGTTATCAGGATAGTATATTATTTGGAATTTAATACTGTCACCGTATTTGCTAATAATAAGGAGTAAACAAAATAATAACTAGCCTTTAATGGCCGGTACCTACATCTTACAAACCGTTACGATTTGACATAATCTCCATACACGTAATGTCAAAAGTCAACCGCTGGTAGAGCAAGCGAGTAAATAGATATAGGAACTAGCCATAGATTACATTACTCACTTTGTTATATATTGTTTGCAGTCATTTTATATACATTACATAATGAAAAGGTGTATGGCCGGCCCAAACATCAGTTAAAGAAACAATCATTAAGGAGGTTTGTATGTAAAATAAATCTTATTAGTAAGCACTAAAACCAATATGAAATCCCTGAACTTCTTAAGCTAGTTCCTGTAAAACTAGCTGACCCGGCGAACTTCGTACCGCCTATTTTCTAAATTCCTAAAAGACTGTTCCATGACACAAAAACAAAACCATCAAAATCAGGTGATCAGGAGGATTCTAGAACACGATCTCAGCGCCACCTACCGGTTACAATTGTGGCTGTAAACCATTCCGGGACCTACTCAAACACACACACAAAATTTCATCAAAATCGGATGTATAGTTTACGATTCTATAACCGACATACACACAAACATTCATTTTTATAATCAACATATGTATTGTACTATATAAAAGCCACAAAAAAGACAAAAATACCTGACCAGCCCGAAAGTCACGGAGAGGATTATAATTTAAAAAATCCCTGTAATTTGTACCTTCCTGTATGATACTGCGCATCGTGGCCAAAATATAACGTTAGGTGTCAAGTAAGTAAGCCGCGTACTGCGGGCTGTAACCATTGCAGTTAATTAAACAAACAATCATAGTGTGGACAGGTGACGTTGTTGGCAAGCGCACCGCGAGATGCTCAAAGGCATTGGGAAAATTCCGCGAGAAAGGGGGCTCGCAGTGCACTCACGAGCGAGTTGCATACTTTGCTACTGTAACCGCTCTGTTACAGCTACGGCTCGTTGGGCGACTTGAGAAAAAGATCGTTTAACACTTTCACACTGATGAGTACGCGGCCAAAGGCGACTCGTTGAGCGTCGCGAGGGAAGATCATTTTGGAAGTGCACATTACAACACGTTACTGTATCCGCTCGGTTACAGTTACTGCTAGCAGATGAGTACGCAGCTTTAGAGTCTCGACTTAATATCCGGCTGGGCGGAATACAGGCGGGGCGAGACGAATACCTCGCGTCATCGCTAAGGCCATAGTTGTCGTTGATGGTTGTGCTTATATTGTGAATCTTCCGGACAAACGCAGATGGTCAGTGATTGTTATTTAATAATATTTTTTGTAGAATATCTATTGCGAGGAGACAAGGCGAAGGAAATACAACTGCGAGAGTTGCCGGCAAGAAGCGAGATGTTTTCACGAAAGACGGGAGAACTGAAAGTTACTTCGAGCCATATTGGGAGAGTGGAGAATGGGTGTTTTTGAGGTATTTATATTTTGTAACCGCCTCTATCGGTTCTACCACTAGATTTTACGATTAATTTCTCAATAACTTTAGCTATTTTTGACTATCTAAAGTGTTCTTCATATCTACGCCACTCTACATATGCGTAGACCATCACGTATTAGGCCGGTTCAAAAAAAAAGTTTTAGGTGAATAAATAAACATATTTTTTATTATCCGTAAGAGTTAACTCGAGACCACAAACAACTATGGATATGCTCGAGATCTGAGCAGAATGTGCGCTCCCCTCCCGACCCCCGCCTCCTTGCCGCTCTCGCCATTGACACGTACGATCGAGTCAGTACCTCGCGCGTACGTCGTCCGAGCAAAGTCTCAAGTTAACTCTTGCAGGTTGTAATTGTAAGCTTTACCGAGACATCCAAATGTATTATAAGACTGTAAATTATACAATGCCAAATTAAGAGAAAATGCTTAAGTTAAAATATCAACTAATGTTTTACGAATTTCCAGGACACCGTAAGTATTAAATAATAATAATAATAATAATCAGCAACTTGCTCTTAAATACGGACTTGTCTCGTTGGAGGTACCTTATTACCAATACAAGCCCGAGCCAGTTATTGACAATGGTCAATATCTGCTCTACTGGGACCGATCAATTATTACAGATAGGACTATTGTCGCCAATAAGCCTGATATTGTGATAGTTGATCGGTCTGCGAGACGTGCTATAATTGTAGATGTCGCGATTCCCCATGATGGTAACCTCGTGAAAGCCGAGAAAGAAAAACAAATAAAGTATATTGATCTCGCTCACGAGGTTGCTGCCATGTGGAACTTGGACTCTACAATCATAGTACCGATAGTTGTGTCAGTGAATGGATTAATAGCGAAGAGCCTTGACCGACACCTTGAAAGGCTCTCGCTTGGTACCTGGGTGAAGGGTCGGATGCAGAAAGCAGCCCTGCTGGACACGACCCGTATCGTGAGGAGGTTCCTATCTCTGGAACCTTAACCACCGGTAGCTTGGACCCTAGGCCCTGCTGCCGGCGGACATCGGTTTTTTACATTTTTTTTTAAATATATTTTTTTTATGTATGTATAAAGAAAAATGTAAATAATTTGAAAACAAATAAATATGTGATAATAATAATAATAATCGGCAGACAAACACACAGTGTATTGTATATCCCCAAATTAAGCAAGTTACGCTTGTGTTATGGGTAATACACAACGGACCACTCTGGGGCCGATCCCAGACACCCAGACCATGGTAAATAGCGGAGAAAATACGTTTCCGAAATTTACTATACCGGGAATCGAACCCGGAGCCTCTGGGTTGCAGTGAGGTAGGCCGGCAAAGGCTTAGCCCGCTCAACCACAGAGGCCGTCAATGAATAATGAAGTTTTATTGATTATATTCGTAATACTTATAGATATTGATAATAACTAATTTCATTATTTTAGGGGCACTGATGATAAACAAAAAAGTAAGGTTTTTATTAGCGTTGTTTTGGTTTTCTGAACCCGTTTCCTGCCAGTTGCAATTTAAAATGCCTTAATATACTTCAGCTTTATACGGTCATTAAACATGTAAGTGCAGTATGAATCGACGTTTGACCTATCTGCCTTAGTCGCTTCTAGGATGGACTACGCAAAGCGCGAGCAGATTACATTACGTTCGACGTTAGTCTAAAAAGTTGGGTTTGACCAAAAATACTTTGGTTAAAGTTCGAAACTGGAATGTATTTCAGGTTTTGTCGAAAGGCCTTGGTCAAACCTACGATAAACGAGTTATTCCGGGAAGAGACTGCATATCGACTTTAGACTATAACAATATTAACTGTTGAACTTATGTGAAAATATTCTAAGATTTTATTATTTGTGTATCTAGCAAAGTCGTCGGGGGTACCTGGAGGAAAGACCTTAAAGCCAAATTTAAATCATGACCCTGAACTGTATCGTGACTGCGATTTAATATGCTTAGGCATATACAAAAAATAGTAAGTTGTACAATACGTAGGTTCGTTGTTTTTCAACTATCACTCACTTATCTTTGTGTGTACATTATTGCAGTACGCGCAAAAGTTGAATGCGTCTCGTGAGAAGTCAGGTCCGTTTGCGGAGCGCCAGTCGAGTGTAAATGTGTATTACATCTGATAGTGTTTTGTCTGCAAAACCGGATGGCGACTGAGCGAGAGCGCAATAGTCCCCTCTAGGGTTGTAACGGAACTTCGCTTCCGCCTCCGTTACTGCGAAAGTTCCGCAAGAAATCGTACCTCCGCCTCCGCATCCGTGTAATTTTTGCGGAGTCATAACGGAGGTTTATTTACGAATCATACGCAAGCAGCGACGCTCGCGACGAATCAGCCGTCCGGCCGCGCGCAGCAATTGAACAAAAATCAACGCGTGCGCGGCGGGAACGCGGTTGGCGTGGGGCGGGGGTCTTGCAAACGTAATTTGTCAAATGAATGATACGCTACAGGAATCAACCTGTCGAATTGCTTAGACGCGTTAGACGTACGTACGAAGTTTTACCGACGCGATGTAATGTATAAACCATAAATTACTATTTTTTCTACATCCAATTTCACTTCCGCCTCCGCCTCCGTTAACCTCCGCGTCCGCGGAGGTGAAACCCGTCTCCTCTGCATCCGCCTCCGCTAAGAAGGCCTCCGTTACAACCCTAGTCCCCTCCAATAATCTGAGGTCCCGTTTAACTTCTTTTCATTATATTTTTAGTTATTTAGAACGTAACACCGCTATTTGACCGACGATGTAGGTCGCAAGATTTGACAGTAGCAGAGTAAAGCAGTGTTGCCAACTGCCATTGCATTAAATAAGATATTGGCGAAGTGCTACCTTATAACTTCATTGTTT
This sequence comes from Dendrolimus punctatus, assembly GCA_012273795.1. Taxonomy (NCBI): domain Eukaryota; kingdom Metazoa; phylum Arthropoda; class Insecta; order Lepidoptera; family Lasiocampidae; genus Dendrolimus; species Dendrolimus punctatus. The sequence goes on from CM022527.1 coordinate 25,819,573, forward strand.
TTACCGGAAATAAATAAATAAAGGAAAGAATAAAAACATATTTTAGTCAAAGGAAATAGACGGTCAATATCATAAATTAACGTAAAGCCTATATGTTTAGCCTTTTCTTGAGGTTTATGCACCGCATCTCACCGCTCGGGGCAGCAGCAAACTATTATGACACACGTAAATCTTCCTGATACCCATTAGTAGTACCTATGGTGTTGGGACTTGGGATAACCACTTCATCAATGTCGCAGCCGCGGCAAAATTTGGTTCATCCAAAAGCACTCAGCCACCTTCACTGATGGACGAATTGGCAGCCAGCCTAGCCTTAGCCTAGATAGCTCAAACTTAGCTAGATTGAGGCTAACTCCCGGCAAACTCTTCACCTAATCACCCAATAAAAATAGGCGCACGAGTATGAATATTCTACTGTGAAATTAAACTCAGTTAGAGGCGTATCCTTGTGTATCTATTTCAGAAATAAATTTATTGCGTAAATATCAATAATAGTTAACTAACGGTTAATTAACGGTGTTATCTATCCATCTATTTTTTTTCGAATTGGCCTCAAAATGAATATTTCTCAAACTAATTTTAATTTTTAGTTAAGTTATATTTACAACCTAAAAATTTAATATTACAAACAAACTGGTAAACACTCTGCTAAATTAAACTTTAAGTATATTGAAACATTGATGGTCATTTAAAATATTCATAAATTTCGGGAAAGATGTGTTTCTGGCAATTCTAATACTTTATCTTCTATTATGGGCTATTAGACCTTGTAGCCAAAACCATATAATATTTAACAACATTAACATGGAGACCAAGGAAGCATTTTTGGTATTGGCGGTAACTTAGAGTTACCTTTAGCTGTGCTATACTGCTTGCCTTATTATTGTCATTATAAAATTAAAAGAAACCATCTTTACTGTTGTACAATATTTTATCAAGTTAAACATGTTTGTTTTCTTGAAAATCTCAAGTGCGAGCTGCAAAAAACTGTTTTGGGTCAACAAAATAGGAAAACATTCACGGTTAGCTAACACTAGGTAAAACAAAAAACGCGTGAAATTATATTTAAAATGGAAAAAGACTTGACTTGTCCTTCATTTATTATGTCGACATGCTTATCCCTATCTGAAAGAATTTTAGGAAATACAATAGTTAAAAAAGTGATATTCTAAAAAGTTAGCCTGTGTGATTTTATGGCGTCTTCCTTCTAACTTTCTGGCGTTTAATTATTAAAAATCCGTCTTGTCTTAAAAGAAACGTTTCAAATAAAAAAAACAGCAAAAAAATGAGAGAGTGCTGTAGCGTCATTTAGTTAGGTATGTAGGATATCAAAGAGTACAACATTGAATATATAAAGATAGGATATAATAGAAGTTTTTTAGAGTCCATATTTACACCTGATTTACATTATATAAATAGCCGCCGCATCAGAATTCAGAACAATATCAGAATATTACTACAGCTCGGTCTATAAAATCAATAATTTTTGTATCATTTAAAATTTCTTTCATGCATGAAATTAGCAGTGAATAATTTACATTCAAACTATTTTTTGGCCTAATCGAAAAATCAAGCTCCGCGGCTGATCGGTTTCCCGAAAACCAATCTGCCTTATCTGCGCAAACGAAAATTGCCCATTGGAATTATAATTTGTGTACTACTAATACACAGAATATTAATTAAATTTTCTGATGGCAATTTTAATCACCTTAAATCAATAATGTAAGTATTATGATTGACATGAATTTAATAGAGAATGTTTGTGTGATATTTTTGGGTAAATTAAAATTTATTTATTAACTTATGTGCACACGTTGACCGCACCTCATTTACCAATACAGCTAAATGGAAAAAATGCTCAAGTGGCGTAAATATACAATCATCAGTGAGAGTAACTTGTTTGTGCCGTTTGTTGTTGAGATGCTTGGATCTTGTGGACTTCAGACATGAGCTCTCAAAAGGTGTAATAGATTTTACAGGTGATCATTAGGCTCGTGTCTACCTCGAACATCAGAGCAGTATGGCGATCTGGTGAGGTAACGTAGTTAACCTAGGCACCTTGCCCATCTGCGACGAGGACACCGTGTTGCATACACTCCAGGAGTGACCAGCCTGGACGGAGCAGCGTCGGGAGCTCGTCGCCCACACCGGACTTGACACCTCACTCCCCATGCATACTCTCACGCACCATGGTCGCAAGCAAATCAAAAAATATTTTAATGTTATCAGGATAGTATATTATTTGGAATTTAATACTGTCACCGTATTTGCTAATAATAAGGAGTAAACAAAATAATAACTAGCCTTTAATGGCCGGTACCTACATCTTACAAACCGTTACGATTTGACATAATCTCCATACACGTAATGTCAAAAGTCAACCGCTGGTAGAGCAAGCGAGTAAATAGATATAGGAACTAGCCATAGATTACATTACTCACTTTGTTATATATTGTTTGCAGTCATTTTATATACATTACATAATGAAAAGGTGTATGGCCGGCCCAAACATCAGTTAAAGAAACAATCATTAAGGAGGTTTGTATGTAAAATAAATCTTATTAGTAAGCACTAAAACCAATATGAAATCCCTGAACTTTTTAAGCTAGTTCCTGTAAAACTAGCTGACCCGGCGAACTTCGTACCGCCTATTTTCTAAATTCCTAAAAGACTGTTCCATGACACAAAAACAAAACCATCAAAATCAGGTGATCAGGAGGATTCTAGAACACGATCTCAGCGCCACCTACCGGTTACAATTGTGGCTGTAAACCATTCCGGGACCTACTCAAACACACACACAAAATTTCATCAAAATCGGATGTATAGTTTACGATTCTATAACCGACATACACACAAACATTCATTTTTATAATCAACATATGTATTGTACTATATAAAAGCCACAAAAAAGACAAAAATACCTGACCAGCCCGAAAGTCACGGAGAGGATTATAATTTAAAAAATCCCTGTAATTTGTACCTTCCTGTATGATACTGCGCATCGTGGCCAAAATATAACGTTAGGTGTCAAGTAAGTAAGCCGCGTACTGCGGGCTGTAACCATTGCAGTTAATTAAACAAACAATCATAGTGTGGACAGGTGACGTTGTTGGCAAGCGCACCGCGAGATGCTCAAAGGCATTGGGAAAATTCCGCGAGAAAGGGGGCTCGCAGTGCACTCACGAGCGAGTTGCATACTTTGCTACTGTAACCGCTCTGTTACAGCTACGGCTCGTTGGGCGACTTGAGAAAAAGATCGTTTAACACTTTCACACTGATGAGTACGCGGCCAAAGGCGACTCGTTGAGCGTCGCGAGGGAAGATCATTTTGGAAGTGCACATTACAACACGTTACTGTATCCGCTCGGTTACAGTTACTGCTAGCAGATGAGTACGCAGCTTTAGAGTCTCGACTTAATATCCGGCTGGGCGGAATACAGGCGGGGCGAGACGAATACCTCGCGTCATCGCTAAGGCCATAGTTGTCGTTGATGGTTGTGCTTATATTGTGAATCTTCCGGACAAACGCAGATGGTCAGTGATTGTTATTTAATAATATTTTTTTGTAGAATATCTATTGCGAGGAGACAAGGCGAAGGAAATACAACTGCGAGAGTTGCCGGCAAGAAGCGAGATGTTTTCACGAAAGACGGGAGAACTGAAAGTTACTTCGAGCCATATTGGGAGAGTGGAGAATGGGTGTTTTTGAGGTATTTATATTTTGTAACCGCCTCTATCGGTTCTACCACTAGATTTTACGATTAATTTCTCAATAACTTTAGCTATTTTTGACTATCTAAAGTGTTCTTCATATCTACGCCACTCTACATATGCGTAGACCATCACGTATTAGGCCGGTTCAAAAAAAAAGTTTTAGGTGAATAAATAAACATATTTTTATTATCCGTAAGAGTTAACTCGAGACCACAAACAACTATGGATATGCTCGAGATCTGAGCAGAATGTGCGCTCCCCTCCCGACCCCCGCCTCCTTGCCGCTCTCGCCATTGACACGTACGATCGAGTCAGTACCTCGCGCGTACGTCGTCCGAGCAAAGTCTCAAGTTAACTCTTGCAGGTTGTAATTGTAAGCTTTACCGAGACATCCAAATGTATTATAAGACTGTAAATTATACAATGCCAAATTAAGAGAAAATGCTTAAGTTAAAATATCAACTAATGTTTTACGAATTTCCAGGACACCGTAAGTATTAAATAATAATAATAATAATAATAATAATCGGCAGACAAACACACAGTGTATTGTATATCCCCAAATTAAGCAAGTTACGCTTGTGTTATGGGTAATACACAACGGACCACTCTGGGGCCGATCCCAGACACCCAGACCATGGTAAATAGCGGAGAAAATACGTTTCCGAAATTTACTATACCGGGAATCGAACCCGGAGCCTCTGGGTTGCAGTGAGGTAGGCCGGCAAAGGCTTAGCCCGCTCAACCACAGAGGCCGTCAATGAATAATGAAGTTTTATTGATTATATTCGTAATACTTATAGATATTGATAATAACTAATTTCATTATTTTAGGGGCACTGATGATAAACAAAAAAGTAAGGTTTTTATTAGCGTTGTTTTGGTTTTCTGAACCCGTTTCCTGCCAGTTGCAATTTAAAATGCCTTAATATACTTCAGCTTTATACGGTCATTAAACATGTAAGTGCAGTATGAATCGACGTTTGACCTATCTGCCTTAGTCGCTTCTAGGATGGACTACGCAAAGCGCGAGCAGATTACATTACGTTCGACGTTAGTCTAAAAAGTTGGGTTTGACCAAAAATACTTTGGTTAAAGTTCGAAACTGGAATGTATTTCAGGTTTTGTCGAAAGGCCTTGGTCAAACCTACGATAAACGAGTTATTCCGGGAAGAGACTGCATATCGACTTTAGACTATAACAATATTAACTGTTGAACTTATGTGAAAATATTCTAAGATTTTATTATTTGTGTATCTAGCAAAGTCGTCGGGGGTACCTGGAGGAAAGACCTTAAAGCCAAATTTAAATCATGACCCTGAACTGTATCGTGACTGCGATTTAATATGCTTAGGCATATACAAAAAATAGTAAGTTGTACAATACGTAGGTTCGTTGTTTTTCAACTATCACTCACTTATCTTTGTGTGTACATTATTGCAGTACGCGCAAAAGTTGAATGCGTCTCGTGAGAAGTCAGGTCCGTTTGCGGAGCGCCAGTCGAGTGTAAATGTGTATTACATCTGATAGTGTTTTGTCTGCAAAACCGGATGGCGACTGAGCGAGAGCGCAATAGTCCCCTCTAGGGTTGTAACGGAACTTCGCTTCCGCCTCCGTTACTGCGAAAGTTCCGCAAGAAATCGTACCTCCGCCTCCGCATCCGTGTAATTTTTGCGGAGTCATAACGGAGGTTTATTTACGAATCATACGCAAGCAGCGACGCTCGCGACGAATCAGCCGTCCGGCCGCGCGCAGCAATTGAACAAAAATCAACGCGTGCGCGGCGGGAACGCGGTTGGCGTGGGGCGGGGGTCTTGCAAACGTAATTTGTCAAATGAATGATACGCTACAGGAATCAACCTGTCGAATTGCTTAGACGCGTTAGACGTACGTACGAAGTTTTACCGACGCGATGTAATGTATAAACCATAAATTACTATTTTTTCTACATCCAATTTCACTTCCGCCTCCGCCTCCGTTAACCTCCGCGTCCGCGGAGGTGAAACCCGTCGCCTCTGCATCCGCCTCCGCTAAGAAGGCCTCCGTTACAACCCTAGTCCCCTCCAATAATCTGAGGTCCCGTTTAACTTCTTTTCATTATATTTTTAGTTATTTAGAACGTAACACCGCTATTTGACCGACGATGTAGGTCGCAAGATTTGACAGTAGCAGAGTAAAGCAGTGTTGCCAACTGCCATTGCATTAAATAAGATATTGGCGAAGTGCTACCTTATAACTTCATTGTTTTTACCGGAAATAAATAAATAAAGGAAAGAATAAAAACATATTTTAGTCAAAGGAAATAGACGGTCAATATCATAAATTAACGTAAAGCCTATATGTTTAGCCTTTTCTTGAGGTTTATGCACCGCATCTCACCGCTCGGGGCAGCAGCAAACTATTATGACACACGTAAATCTTCCTGATACCCATTAGTAGTACCTATGGTGTTGGGACTTGGGATAACCACTTCATCAATGTCGCAGCCGCGGCAAAATTTGGTTCATCCAAAAGCACTCAGCCACCTTCACTGATGGACGAATTGGCAGCCAGCCTAGCCTTAGCCTAGATAGCTCAAACTTAGCTAGATTGAGGCTAACTCCCGGCAAACTCTTCACCTAATCACCCAATAAAAATAGGCGCACGAGTATGAATATTCTACTGTGAAATTAAACTCAGTTAGAGGCGTATCCTTGTGTATCTATTTCAGAAATAAATTTATTGCGTAAATATCAATAATAGTTAACTAACGGTTAATTAACGGTGTTATCTATCCATCTATTTTTTTTCGAATTGGCCTCAAAATGAATATTTCTCAAACTAATTTTAATTTTTAGTTAAGTTATATTTACAACCTAAAAATTTAATATTACAAACAAACTGGTAAACACTCTGCTAAATTAAACTTTAAGTATATTGAAACATTGATGGTCATTTAAAATATTCATAAATTTCGGGAAAGATGTGTTTCTGGCAATTCTAATACTTTATCTTCTATTATGGGCTATTAGACCTTGTAGCCAAAACCATATAATATTTAACAACATTAACATGGAGACCAAGGAAGCATTTTTGGTATTGGCGGTAACTTAGAGTTACCTTTAGCTGTGCTATACTGCTTGCCTTATTATTGTCATTATAAAATTAAAAGAAACCATCTTTACTGTTGTACAATATTTTATCAAGTTAAACATGTTTGTTTTCTTGAAAATCTCAAGTGCGAGCTGCAAAAAACTGTTTTGGGTCAACAAAATAGGAAAACATTCACGGTTAGCTAACACTAGGTAAAACAAAAAACGCGTGAAATTATATTTAAAATGGAAAAAGACTTGACTTGTCCTTCATTTATTATGTCGACATGCTTATCCCTATCTGAAAGAATTTTAGGAAATACAATAGTTAAAAAAGTGATATTCTAAAAAGTTAGCCTGTGTGATTTTATGGCGTCTTCCTTCTAACTTTCTGGCGTTTAATTATTAAAAATCCGTCTTGTCTTAAAAGAAACGTTTCAAATAAAAAAAACAGCAAAAAATGAGAGAGTGCTGTAGCGTCATTTAGTTAGGTATGTAGGATATCAAAGAGTACAACATTGAATATATAAAGATAGGATATAATAGAAGTTTTTTAGAGTCCATATTTACACCTGATTTACATTATATAAATAGCCGCCGCATCAGAATTCAGAACAATATCAGAATATTACTACAGCTCGGTCTATAAAATCAATAATTTTTGTATCATTTAAAATTTCTTTCATGCATGAAATTAGCAGTGAATAATTTACATTCAAACTATTTTTTGGCCTAATCGAAAAATCAAGCTCCGCGGCTGATCGGTTTCCCGAAAACCAATCTGCCTTATCTGCGCAAACGAAAATTGCCCATTGGAATTATAATTTGTGTACTACTAATACACAGAATATTAATTAAATTTTCTGATGGCAATTTTAATCACCTTAAATCAATAATGTAAGTATTATGATTGACATGAATTTAATAGAGAATGTTTGTGTGATATTTTTGGGTAAATTAAAATTTATTTATTAACTTATGTGCACACGTTGACCGCACCTCATTTACCAATACAGCTAAATGGAAAAAATGCTCAAGTGGCGTAAATATACAATCATCAGTGAGAGTAACTTGTTTGTGCCGTTTGTTGTTGAGATGCTTGGATCTTGTGGACTTCAGACATGAGCTCTCAAAAGGTGTAATAGATTTTACAGGTGATCATTAGGCTCGTGTCTACCTCGAACATCAGAGCAGTATGGCGATCTGGTGAGGTAACGTAGTTAACCTAGGCACCTTGCCCATCTGCGACGAGGACACCGTGTTGCATACACTCCAGGAGTGACCAGCCTGGACGGAGCAGCGTCGGGAGCTCGTCGCCCACACCGGACTTGACACCTCACTCCCCATGCATACTCTCACGCACCATGGTCGCAAGCAAATCAAAAAATATTTTAATGTTATCAGGATAGTATATTATTTGGAATTTAATACTGTCACCGTATTTGCTAATAATAAGGAGTAAACAAAATAATAACTAGCCTTTAATGGCCGGTACCTACATCTTACAAACCGTTACGATTTGACATAATCTCCATACACGTAATGTCAAAAGTCAACCGCTGGTAGAGCAAGCGAGTAAATAGATATAGGAACTAGCCATAGATTACATTACTCACTTTGTTATATATTGTTTGCAGTCATTTTATATACATTACATAATGAAAAGGTGTATGGCCGGCCCAAACATCAGTTAAAGAAACAATCATTAAGGAGGTTTGTATGTAAAATAAATCTTATTAGTAAGCACTAAAACCAATATGAAATCCCTGAACTTTTTAAGCTAGTTCCTGTAAAACTAGCTGACCCGGCGAACTTCGTACCGCCTATTTTCTAAATTCCTAAAAGACTGTTCCATGACACAAAAACAAAACCATCAAAATCAGGTGATCAGGAGGATTCTAGAACACGATCTCAGCGCCACCTACCGGTTACAATTGTGGCTGTAAACCATTCCGGGACCTACTCAAACACACACACAAAATTTCATCAAAATCGGATGTATAGTTTACGATTCTATAACCGACATACACACAAACATTCATTTTTATAATCAACATATGTATTGTACTATATAAAAGCCACAAAAAAGACAAAAATACCTGACCAGCCCGAAAGTCACGGAGAGGATTATAATTTAAAAAATCCCTGTAATTTGTACCTTCCTGTATGATACTGCGCATCGTGGCCAAAATATAACGTTAGGTGTCAAGTAAGTAAGCCGCGTACTGCGGGCTGTAACCATTGCAGTTAATTAAACAAACAATCATAGTGTGGACAGGTGACGTTGTTGGCAAGCGCACCGCGAGATGCTCAAAGGCATTGGGAAAATTCCGCGAGAAAGGGGGCTCGCAGTGCACTCACGAGCGAGTTGCATACTTTGCTACTGTAACCGCTCTGTTACAGCTACGGCTCGTTGGGCGACTTGAGAAAAAGATCGTTTAACACTTTCACACTGATGAGTACGCGGCCAAAGGCGACTCGTTGAGCGTCGCGAGGGAAGATCATTTTGGAAGTGCACATTACAACACGTTACTGTATCCGCTCGGTTACAGTTACTGCTAGCAGATGAGTACGCAGCTTTAGAGTCTCGACTTAATATCCGGCTGGGCGGAATACAGGCGGGGCGAGACGAATACCTCGCGTCATCGCTAAGGCCATAGTTGTCGTTGATGGTTGTGCTTATATTGTGAATCTTCCGGACAAACGCAGATGGTCAGTGATTGTTATTTAATAATATTTTTTTGTAGAATATCTATTGCGAGGAGACAAGGCGAAGGAAATACAACTGCGAGAGTTGCCGGCAAGAAGCGAGATGTTTTCACGAAAGACGGGAGAACTGAAAGTTACTTCGAGCCATATTGGGAGAGTGGAGAATGGGTGTTTTTGAGGTATTTATATTTTGTAACCGCCTCTATCGGTTCTACCACTAGATTTTACGGTTAATTTCTCAATAACTTTAGCTATTTTTGACTATCTAAAGTGTTCTTCATATCTACGCCACTCTACATATGCGTAGACTATCACGTATTAGGCCGGTTTCAAAAAAAAAATGTTAGGTGAATAAATAAACATATTTTTTATTATCCGTAAGAGTTAACTCGAGACCACTAACTACTGTGGATATGTTCGAGACCTGAGTAGAATGCGCGCTCCCCTTCCGACCCCCGCCTCCTTGCCGCTCTCGCCATTGACACGTACGATACGATCGAGACTGATCGAGTCAGTACCTCGCGCTTACGTCGTCCGAGCGAAGTCTCAAGTTAACTCTTGCGGGTTGTAATTGTAAGCTTTCCGAGACATCCAAAGACTAAATTATACAATGCAAAATTAAGAGAAAATGCTTAAGTTAAAAAATCAACTAATGTTTTACGAATTTCCAGGACACCGTAAGTATTAAATTATGAAGTTTTATTGATTATATTTATAATACTTGTAGATATTGATAATAACTAATTTCATTATTTTATAGGGGCACTGATGATAAACAAAAAAGTAAGGTTTTTATTAGCGTTGTTTTGATTTTCTGAACCCGTTTCCTGCCAGTTGCAATTTAAAATGCCTTAATATACTTATACTTAAGCTTTATACGGTCATTAAACATGTAAGTGCAGTACGAATCGACGTTTGACCTGTCTGTCTTAGCCGCTTTTAGGATGGACTACGCAAAGCGCGAGCAGATTACATTACGTTTGAAGTTAGTCTAAAAAGTTTTTTTTTTACATGGGGAAATGTGTTGTCGCATCGTCAGCCGCGCGGGGATCATAGCGCGGCCGGTATGTGGGGCTCCCCGACGCCGGTTCAATACGACCGGCGCCGGTATACCCACTAAAACCCCATGGGAGCCTTCTTTCCGCCTAGCGCCGGGGTCACGGTATGTGCGCGAGCTTAACCCGCAACCTACGATAAACGAGTTATTCCGGGAAGAGACTGCATATCGACTTTAGACTATAACAATATTGTTGAACTTATGTGAAAATATTCTAATAAGATTTTATTATTTGTGTATCTAGCAAAGTCGTTGGGGGTACCTGGAGGAAAGACCTTAAAGCCAAATTTAAATCATGACCTTGAACTGTATCGTGACTGCGATTTAATATGCTTAAGCATATACAAAAAATAGTAAGTTGTTGTGTGTTGTTTTTCAACTATCACTCACTTATCTTTGTGTGTACATTATTGCAGTACGCGCAAAAGTTGAATGCGTCTCGTGAGAAGTCAGCTCCATTTGCGGAGCGCCAGTCGAGTGTAAATGTATATTACATCTGATAGTGTTTTGTCTGCAAAACCGGATGGCGACTGAGCGAGAGCGCAATAGTCCCCTCTACGGTTGTAACGGAACTTCGCTTCCGCCTCCGTTACTGCGGAAGTTTCGCAAGAAATCGTACCTCCGCCTCCGCCTCCGCATCCGTGTAATTTTTGCGGAGTCATAACGGAGATTTATTTACGAATCATACGCAAGCAGCGACGCTCGCGACGAATCAGCCGTCCGGCCGCGCGCAGCAATTGAACAAAAATCAACGCGTGCGCGGCGGGAACGCGGTTGGCGTGGGGCGGGGGTCTTGCAAACGTAATTTGTCAAATGAATGACACGCTACAGGAATCAACCTGTCGAATTGCTTAGACGCGTTAGACGTACGTACGAAGTTTTACCGACGCGATGTAATGTATAAACCATGAACTACTATTTTTTCTACATCCAATTTCACTTCCGCCTCCGCATCCGCGGAGGTGAAACCCGTCGCCTCTGCATCCGCCTTCGCTAAGAAGGCCTCCGTTACAACCCTAGTCCCCTCCAATAAGCTGAGGTCCCGTCCCAGTTCTGTACATATCATCCCGTGACCCTATGTTCTGTGTAATAACATCTACGAATTTCAAGGACGCATTAAAATTTTGTACATCTACGCGCCAAAATCTGTCTATACATATTTTTAGGTTTTACATATTTTTACGCAGCAGTCAAGGTTTCTATAAATACTCGTATATAGTGTTAAGTTTAATGTTAAATTAATTAAGCAATAATTGAATTAGGACAGCATTGGTTACAGGCGGGGTGGAAGTAAAAAAATAATTGTATTTTTGACTAAAACACTTGTTACGTGTTCGTGTGGGCGAACCCTTAACTCACATCGTTTGCTTCACACGATGCGACTCATCGATCTTCCACGAAGATCATACGATGTCGTAATATTGCACAAACCAATAAAGGGTCCTCGGGACATACCAGCGTCGTCTTTTGGTGCTCCATCGCGGAGAAGTCCAGACGTTAATATTAAGTTATAATTAAGTACCTAATTGTAATTAATTAATAAATATATTAAAATATATCTTATTTTTTAAAACATCCTCCGACGGCCAAAGAACGTAACTGGCGCAGTCGGTAGGATAGCTGTAACGGTGCGCGATTTCTAATATCGAGACCGCGCAATAGCCGAATCGACGGCGCGTCGGCTATCCTAGAATAAACCTACGCTTGGCTGTCGGAACCACCGAATTGCTGTTGAAGAATCGCCTTCAAGAGATCATCCGGATATCGATGAGTCACGTAATTCGTCATTTGCAGACTACCATGCAATTGTGAGTAATAGTTATAAGTACACTAATAATTCCTATTGGTTGCCAAATCCAACCCCTTTATAAATTAAATTTAAATTATCCTTGATCGAAAGGTTAGGTAAACATTAATATTAATTTTAGGATTATAAGCTATATTTGTAGGACAAAATAGAGATAATTTATTTTAGATAGTTATAATAATACCGGCAAGATTTTCCATCCACGACAGGATAGGGTTAAGAAACCCGAGTCACCACGTAGTATTCGTGAGGACTTTAAAAATCGCGATTTCACGCCGATCTGCTCCTTTCTCTCCAACCAATAGAAGAAGAAACGGAGAAAATGAGCCAACCAGCAACAAGTAACGCATCCGTTTGCTCTAGCGAGGAATTAACGGAAAAAATATGGAAATCTTTGAGACTAGTACCAGAGTTTGATGGAAATCCACATGTCTTGATTAGATTTTTAAATATTTGTGACCAACTCGTAGAAGCATATACGAACTCAAACCCAGGCTACGAATTAAGTAATTGTGCATTATTTAATGGAGTCTTAAACAAAATTACTGGCCATGCCGCTATCACTTTATCAACGAACGGCATTCCTAATACCTGGGCTGGAGTACGCAGTGCGTTAATCAATTCATTTTCAGACCATAGAGATGAGACCGCTCTTTATAACGATCTGTCTATGTTGCATCAAGGTAATGACACCCCGCACATATTTTACGAACGCGTACAAAATTTACTGTGTACAATAATAACATATATAGAATTACATGAATCTGTTCCCTCCGCAGTAAGTGCTAAACGCGATCTTTATAAAAAACTTGCACTACAGACATACACCAAAGGCCTTAACGAACCTTTAGGGTCCCGTGTGCGTTGCATGCGACCCAATTCCCTACAACAAGCTCTCGAATTCGCACAAGAAGAGCTTAACATTATCTATCTTCGGCAAAGAATGCCACAGGAAATTAAGAAAACCCCACCGCAAAATATTAAACAATTTCTACCCCCGTCACAATCTGGATTAACGACTTATCAAAACCCCGGCAATTACCTTAGTACAAATCACTCATATTCCCCCATCTTACCTAAAATGTCTAAACAAGTACCTTTTAATCCACATATCAATCAGTTGCGACCCCAGTTGTCTAATCCTCAAAATCAAAATTTTGGCCCCCAAGCCCCCAGGTTTTCGCGGACGCAGCAGATCATGCGCGCTCTGCCACGTTCTAACATGTCCACAGGGTTCAGAATTCCAAATAGACAGAACCCTCAAAATCTTCAACATAATTTCCCCGTCCCAATGAGTGGCATTAGTCACCCAGTGGCTCGAATATTGCCGCATAATTCCCAGAATTTACAACAACTTAATATGAATGAAACACTTTACCACCCGTACAGTCATGACGAAGACACGACATACGACTATATTGACAATTACAATATGAACGAATTAAGTTACCGCGAGATTGACGACGAGACGCAATATAATAATTCATGTTATTCGCAATGGGAAAATCAAGCCATTCCCGAAAATGAAAGCGGGCAAGAAAATTTTCCCTTAGAGCCTCCCACGAAACCCCTTGGATAGAACTAAATCTTCATAGTAAAAAACAATTACCATATATTCAGTTTTCCAATCCACCCTTAAAATTTCTATTAGATACAGGCGCGAATAAATCTTTCATTAGCCCGGAAGCCGCAAAATATTTTTTTCCCGAATACCCGTTAAATTATGACCCATTTGTGGTGACAAATATTCATGCTACCACTAAAAATAACTATTCTATAACTATCCCTTGTTTTTCTGAATTAAATGATCAAAAGCCAATCAAATTATTTATATATCGTTTTCACAACTATTTTCATGGACTCATTGGTTTGGACTTATTAGAACAATGGCGTTCGAAAATTGACCTCTGTTCTAAAATACTTACAACCGAATACGCGGCAAATCCCATACGTATGTATGAATCACAAGTGCTACAACAATGTCATTTCAGCGAAACAATACCTGCACATTCCAGTCGATTGATTAGGGTACCCACAAGCATTTCTAATGGAGACATTTATATAAACTCCCAAAACTTTTCTAATTGCTATATAATGGATTGTATCTCCACTGCGGAAAACGGCTATGCACATACGGAGATTTATAACCCCACACAAAATGATATTAGTTTGTCCTTTTCACAACCTATCGTAGCACACGTTTTTCACGAAGAAACTATACCACAGCCCATTCCAATTGATAATATGGACACATTAGCGCGTTCACGCGAGGTCTTATCACGTCTTCGTACAGATCATATGAACGCCGAAGAAAGAGCTAATTTGGTTGCCTTATGTAAAGAGTACTCGGATGTCTTTTACTTAGAAAATGAACCTTTAACATTCACAAGTAAAATTAAACATAGAATTAATACCACCGATGAGGTCCCCGTCCACTCTCGAACATATAGATATCCTTTCATACATCGTGAGGAAGTAAAAAATCAAATTCAAAAAATGCTCGACCAGGGTATTATCAGACCGTCATCTTCCGCATGGAGCGCACCTATATGGATCGTTCCAAAAAAAAGTGACGCGTCAGGAAGAATTAAATGGAGAATAGTTGTCGATTTTAGAAAACTTAACGAGAAAACCGTAGACGACCGATATCCCATCCCCAACATAACAGATATTCTAGACAAACTCGGTAAATGCCAGTATTTCAGTACACTAGATTTAGCTAGCGGATTTTATCAAGTGGAAATGCACCCAGATGATATCCACAAAACCGGATTTAGCGTCGCGGACGGTAATGGTCATTTCGAATTTCTTAGAATGCCAATGGGCTTAAAAAACAGCCCTTCGACATTTCAACGAGTCATGGATAATGTGCTACGAGGGTTACAAAACGTAATATGTATTGTATATTTAGATGACATACTAGTATTTTCTACCTCACTTCAAGAGCACATGGTAAATTTAAAGAAAATTTTTGACAGACTTAGGGATTCGAATTTTAAGATCCAAATGGATAAATCGGAATTCTTAAAACATGAAACCCCGTATTTAGGACACATAATAACTCCAGAGGGCGTAAAACCTAACCCTGAAAAAATTTCAGCTATCACAAAATATCCTATTCCCACTACACCCAAACAAATCAAAGGGTTTTTAGGACTATTAGGTTACTATAGACGATTTATCCCTGACTTTGCACATCTGACTAAACCTCTAACCTCTTGTTTAAAAAAAGGAGCTAGGATTAAATTAACCCCCGACTATATTAAATGCTTTGAACACTGCAAGACTCTACTTACGAATGACCCCATTTTACAGTTTCCAGACTTTTCCAAAGACTTTATTCTTACGACAGACGCGTCTAATGTTGCTTTGGGAGCAATATTATCGCAAGGAACAATAGGTTCAGATCGGCCCGTGGCTTACGCCTCAAGAACGTTAAATACCAGTGAGTTGAATTACTCTACTGTAGAGAAAGAACTTCTCGCTATCGTTTGGGCCACGAAATATTTCCGCCCTTATCTGTTTGGCCGAAAATTTAAAATTGTAACAGATCATAAGCCATTGCAAGGATTAATGAATACAAAGGAACCGAATTCTCGCCTTACTCGTTGGAAATTAAAGCTTTCAGAATATAATTATACAGTTGTGTACAAAAAGGGGAAAAACAATACAAATGCAGATGCTCTGTCTAGAGTTGAAATATTTAATGAGGAACTTGACTCTATAGTGGTTAATATTAGCAGTGCCTCCTCTTCAAGGGATCTACCTCAACTGTCACCGCTCCTGATGAAAGACCGATTATTAGCGATTCATCAACTGACACAGCACCTAGCCAAACACCTTTATTTAGCCCAACCTCTCAAAAAAATGAAACTAAATTCGTAGACGATGCTTCAGCGTCTGTTACAGCACATACTAGTAACGAGAACCCAATATTGGACATACCCATATCGGAAGATCCATTAAACAAATTTAAAAGACAGTTAGTTATAAAGGTTACTGATAGTTCCATTAAATTTAAACCAAAAACGACAAACCCCTTCAACACCTTTAGAAAAACAATTGTTCAAATTTCAAAAAATAACTTACAACAAGATTTAATATCTGTAATGAAACATCATATCGACTCAAAATCTCGGACAGCTATTCTGATAGAACCTCTTGACCAAATTTACACAATTGTTCCAATATTACAAAAAACGTTTAATAACTCTTCTATGAGCCTAATCTTGGTGAAACGAGAGATACAGAACGTTAACGATTACTTAAAACAACAAGAGATAATCTCTAACTACCATGACGGAAAAACTAATCACCGAGGTATCAATGAAACCTATCTTTCACTATCACAACGTTATTTCTGGCCGAAACTTAAAGAAAGCATAACAAATTACATTAACAATTGTGCTGTTTGCGGCCGCGCGAAATACGATCGGGACCCTGTCCGCCCTGAATTTCGAGTCGTCCCGCCACCCTCAAAACCAATGGAACATATACATGCGGATACTCTCACTATAGAACAGGAAAAGTACTTTACAATAATTGACTCCTTTTCTAAATACGCCCAGGCATATCACTTAACAGATTGCACAGCTCCGAATATTGTGAAATCCCTAATGACATATGCAACCCATCACGGCTTTCCATTATCAATCACCACTGATAATGGCACAGAATTCAATAATCAAGTATTTAACGAATTTTTGAAATTACATAATATTCATCATCATAATATAGCTCCTCATACACCCAATGAAAATGGTAGCATCGAAAGATTTCACAGTACACTATTAGAACATCTACGATTATTAAAAATTAGATTCCCGAATGAACTAATAAGGAATTTAGTTCCTTACGCATTAATCGCATATAATAATTCTATACATAGTCTTACTAAATGCAGACCCTTTGACTTAATTACTGGACACTTTGACCCACGGAATCCTACAGACTTAAATTTGTCGGAAAGACTACTACAACTATATCTCGAGGAACACAAACGCAAAATGCAAACCGTTTACCATATTATCCATGAGGAATCACTTTCGACTCGTGACGCTATAATGACAAGACATAATTTAGATCGGGAACCTGAAATTACTTATGAAGAAAATTAGGAAGTCTTCGTAAAGAATCCATTGGCAAGTAGGAAAAAATTAGCAGCTCGTTACACAAAAGATAACGTAATTCAAAACCTGCCCATTCACATATACACCTCCCGAAAACGAGGCTTAGTAGCCAAAAATAGATTAAAAAGAAATAAGAAAATTAAAGACAATATGTTGTTACAGGCTAATAGTTCTCCTAATAACGAGTTTGGGCCAAGCTCACCACAACCAGGAACAAGCTCAGAACATCCGACTTGACAACTTAGACGACGGACCCGGTATATTACCTTTCAAACTTGGCTCCACAAAAATTACCTCACATGACCACTCCTTTTTAATTGAAATTGACCTTAACAGTATACAAGACAAAATTGACATTACCTTTATACAATTGACCGACATAACAAATAAGGTCTCAAACCCCATCTTTGCCACTTTCAAACATCAAGCTATCTATCTGTTTAGGAAGTTAAATAACTCACTACTGCATCTAGAATCGCTCGAACCAAAACGAATAAAACGTGGTCTAATTAACCCTTTAGGTACCTTTATTAAAAGCATAACAGGCAATCTTGATAACGAGGATGCTCTGAAATACGAAAATGCAATTAAAATTTTACAAAATAATAATCAAGAATTATCAGCTAACTTTAACAAGCATATCAGTTTAGTTAAGGACTACACTTTCCATCAAACTCATACCCTAGATAGGCTAACAGACAATCAGAATAAATTAAATAAAATTATATCAAATCTCATAAATTCAACCAATTTTGATAAAATTCAAGTTAATCAATACATTTTATTTGCACAAGCTCTTAATATAATATCGGAAAATGTTCAAGAGATTTCTACAGAAATAAGTAGGATAGAAAATTTGATAGCTTTTAGTCGCACAAATACCATGCACCATTCATTATTAACTATTAATGATCTGAGTAAAATGATCAATCAAATTAAAGAATTTTATGGACTAGGCTCAGTTTTAGATGTAGAAATAAGATATTACTATGATATAATTAGCTTAGGTTCATATTTTGTAGACAAAAAAGTAGTTATAGTAATCAAACTTCCTATCATGTCACCTATAATTTATAACCTTTACAGACTGTGTCCCGTCCCTAATAAAAGATCAGAAACTATCATCCCTCCTTTTCCCTATCTGGCAATCAATTCCAGGGAATTTGTGTACATGGAGGCAGAATGCCCGAAGGTAGAAACCTGGTATGTCTGCAAACAGCAAACTATTCATCAGAAACACACCAAACGTGACTACATTACCAACCTAATACAAGAACAGAAAAATAACATCATCACGTCATCCAACATCTATAAAATTGGCAAAAGAAGCTCTACTGGAATTGGATAGTCAACATTAAATCATATCATTACCCAGAAAAACTAAAATACAAATCTCCTGCAAACAAGAAGAACATCGCATACCGGAAGGAAGCTCTTGGCAACAATTCCAAGGAAGTGCAGCATTCGTACATCGGAATTCACTATCATTAATACTGACGACAAAATTCGAAGACAAGCTGTCGAAATAATGACGTTCCCATCGCCATCAATATCAAATGAATCATCGATTCAGTATAATCTGACAACAATTGACTCAAATGTATTGCACAATATTCAACATCAGGTGCAAACGGAAAGTCCCACGAAATTGTCGACAAATGATTTCTCAAGCTTATATCATACAACAATACCTACCTACCTTTTGGTATCAAGTGTAGCTGTACTCGCTATGTTTCTTTACTTTCACCTATATTCAAAGAAGCGGGCGTTGAATGTTAACAAAGAAACTCCTTCAGAAGATATTGAATTACCAAATACAAGCAGAATTGAGGAAAATATGCAGGAGCATAGAGCAACATTCATGTTCCACAAATAGTTGCTCATCTAGGAGGGGAGATGTTACGTGTTCGTGTGGGCGAACCCTTAACTCACATCGTTTGCTTCACACGATGCGACTCATCGATCTTCCACGAAGATCATACGATGTCGTAATATTGCACAAACCAATAAAGGGTCCTCGGGACATACCAGCGTCGTCTTTTGGTGCTCCATCGCGGAGAAGTCCAGACGTTAATATTAAGTTATAATTAAGTACCTAATTGTAATTAATTAATAAATATATTAAAATATATCTTATTTTTTAAAACATCCTCCGACGGCCAAAGAACGTAACTCACTCTTTACCGTACACTTCACTTAACTAAACTACAAACAATCATAATTAAACTCTGGTTTATGTTTATTTTAGTTTAAAAGTGGATTGCAATATAGCCCATATTGCAATCTATGATACGGGGAATCCCCTCTGCATCACAGATATTATAATTAAATAGACTCATCGCTTCATGTGATGGCGCTTTATATGGCCATCTTTACACAGAACAAAGAATTATCATAGCATGAAACGAACGTCACAAACTGTGGAATGTTCGGAAAAGTTTAGATACCTTTTTTTTTTTTTTTTTTATTGCAGGAGATCAGCAGACAGGCAGACGGCCCACTTGATGGACAGCGGTTACCATCGCCTATGGACATTTGCAACACCAAAGGTGCTACGAATGCGCTGCTGCTCTCTTTAGGGAGCCTGGAACCTGGTCACTAATGCCGGAACACAACACAAGGTTGTTATGGCGGCATACTCTAGACCAGGGGTGGTCGCCATCCAGTCGGGCAAATGCCCTACCACCTGGCTGTGGGTTGTTTTGTCGCCTCTTACGACAGGCCGCCGGGCCGCAGGAAATTGTATTCTTTCTCCGTTCCTGCACGGATCCTATCACTACATTTTTTTTTAAATATCAAACTATGAACAAATTAATAATTATAATTTATCTTTTAGGTATTTTTAAGGTAGGGCATTATGATTTCAAGGTAGAGCATTAGATTAGTCTACCCTAGCTACCCTTTAGTGGTTGAGTGTAGCTCTCGCGGCGATGAAGGCATAGGCTTTCGCCAGTAGTGCGTTACCCAGGGCCGCGCCGACATCCCACAGCGCCTGTGTGCGAAATCTATTAAGCGCCTCTTTTTTTCACGAATCTTCATGTTTCATGTTTTGTTATCTACTTACGTTTCGATACTCCACTATGAAGAATATGTTGTTGTGTAAGTGTAACTAAAATAATTTCGATGGCGGCGCCTGTGTGCGCCGCACACTTCGCGCATAGGGGCGGCGCGGCCCTGGCGTCACCCTCGTCCAATGGGTTAACATCATCAACGCACCACACACTTGAAATAAATCCTCACAAGTGGTGACTGCAATCCGACGTCCATACCATACTTATATATTTTTTAATTACAGTTATGGTGCGATTTGTGCTCAAAGATTTGACACTACCCTCAACTGGGTCTATGAATACCGGGAATTTGCCAACATATGCGAGATGGAACAAGAAAATTGCAAGAGTCCAAAAAACAGTTAGTATACATTTGTTCAGTCCTTGCCTATAATAAGTAGGTAAAGCATCGCTACACTGATTTTGTTGGAGGAGTTGGAGTTAAGACTTGGATACATTTTATTCCGATATATTACATTTCTATGGTATACAGGGATTAGCAAAATAGATGGCGTTGCAATCGCGTTTTTCAATTCACTAACAAATACGTTGTCATAGGATCGGAGTCATTGATCGTATTACTTCGAATCAGGTTGGCTTCGACTAATCTCTATATTTTGATGGGTAGCTGTTTAGACTACACAGACTTAGTTTTTTGATATTGTAGTGAATTGAACAGGAAACAGTAAAGTTTTAGTTCCAATTTAAACATAATTACAATTTAAACTATACCGATTTACGGATCAGCAAATAATTTATCTAACTTTAATTGTAACTTGGCCATTAATGCCGGAATAACTCAAGGTTGTTTTTGCCTCATTATCAGGATTAAAGGTGACTAGTTGGGGGTTGTTTTGTTGCCTCTTATGACAGGCCGCCATACCGCAGATATGTTTTTTTTGAAGTGAAACTCTTATATAGAGGGAGTCTTACGATTTTTCGCTCACGAAAAAGTGTCACAGTCACGTGGTCCAACTTTTCATTACTGCAGTGACAAAACGGTTTTTACTGGACTAGTTGTTCTTTCGTGCTAATATTGATGAAACAAAATTCACATTATTTTTTTGTTTTTCAGGGCCGCGTAAGTATAAGGTATATATAATACACACTAAAGCCGCCGACCTATGTCGGCAACTTTTAAAATTACATATGTACCGAATTTCAGCCAAATTGGACCAATAGTCTTTCTATAGAAGCATGGCAGAGAGACAAATATACTTTTAAACAAAAAAATACCATTTTTCGGGATCAAAAGTATCCTATGTGCATCCTCGACATTGAAAAAAAATACATAGGTACTGAGTTTCAGCCAAATCCGTCCGGTAGTTTTTCGGTGAAAATGTAACAGGCAGACAGAGTTACTTTCGCATTTATAATATTAATAAATTAAGGGATATGAATAAATATGCAAAAATTCTTGGGAAAAGTAACAACAAATGATTGATGAAAAAACAGATTAAGTATTAAATATTAGATAGCGACATCAAGTTTGTTCAAAATGCAGAGTATTAATTAATATTATGGCGGCTATATATGGTAATTTTCTACCAATAGTAAGTTACAAGAAGGCCCGCTTTCCATCAAGCGGGCCGTCTGCCTGTCTGCTGAACTCCTGCAATAAAAAAAAGAAGAATAGATAGTAAGATACAAAAAACCCGGCATTGATCACGTAACTGATGAAACCTCTACTCTACACCAGTGTTTTTCAACCTGTGGGTCGCGACCCCTAGGGGGGTCGCAAAGCCTTGCTCGGGGGGTCGCCGGCAAAAGGAAAACGGCAATTAAAGTTTATACCTCATACTTAGGTACTTTCTAAGTTCAGTAGCTTTTACCAGAGTTATTGGTCATAATAATAAATACATACATATATAGTTAACAAAATAGGGAAATACATAAATGTAGTCATTTAAATTACTAACTTTTTGTCTGTCTACGGCCCAAGGGGGTCGCCAAAATTTATCAACCTGTAAAGGGGTCACGTATTCAAAAAGATTGAAAAACATTGCTCTACACCATATGAGTTATTACTTAATTTTTTGTTTGCAGAATGGTTCCCGATTTCTAGATCCTCCTATTGCAATATGTCTTTACCTGCGTTACCTTTACATGTGAAGCACCGTCCTCTACTTCTGGAACACGCTGCAAAAACAGCGGGTGCTGTAGCACACCCGACTACATGGTATTACCAGTTGGGTCCATGGTAGTCTGTACACACTACGGTTGCCAACGCCAAATTTAAAAACTAGATTTTGAATTTGGAAAACCAGGATAATTCAGTTAAAAACAGGACGCAGTAATAGAGTTGCAATAGTTAAATCAATCTTATACTAATATATAAAGCTGAAGAGTTTGTTTGTTTGATTGAACGCGCTAATCTCAGGAACGAGTGGTCTGATTTGAAAAACTCTTTCAGTGTTAGATAGTCCGTTTATTGAGGAAGGTTCATCATCATCATCCGAGCGTTAAATCCCGGTTGCGTTCGGAGCGTTCACTCCGACGCCCGGGGTCCGCTTTCCTACTTTTCCTACTCCACTTCGCGCGGTCTTCAGCATCCCCCGTTTTGAGACCATTGGCACGCATGTCATCCTTCACGACGTCAAGCCAGCATTTCTTGGGCCTTCCCCTTCGACCGGGACCTGGCGGAGGCGGCATGGCTAGACATTTGTTCCCCACGTAACTAGCCGGTCTGCGTAAAACGTGGCCGTACCAGCGTAAGCGACACTCTTGCAGTTTGTCTGCTATGTCACGGACATGAAGACTGCCGCGGATGCGGGAGTTCCTGACCCGGTCTTTCCGCGTCACTCCACACATCCATCGCAGCATATTCATCTCCGTGACACGCAGCTCTTGCTTGTGTCGCTCAAGTACTGGCCACGCTTCACTGCCATACAAAAGGACAGGTCTAATGATGGATTTATAGACCTGCCCTTTTAATTTGACCGGCATTTTGGGGTCACAAATGACACCTGTTACCTCACGCCACTTGGCCCAAGCTGCTGTGATACGGGCCTTGACGTCGAGATCGATATCCCCGGACGCACTAAGGACAGATCCCAAGTACTTAAACTGATCCGTGCGCTCGACCGTATCTTCGCCTATGCGCACGGATGTGGGATCTGTAGTGTTGCAGGCCAAGTACTCAGTCTTCGCCACATTTAGTTTCAGACCACCGTTCTCTAGCGATCTCTTCCACGCATTTACACGTCCCACCAGGCGCCCCCTGTCCGAATCTGCCAGCGCGATGTCGTCAGCATACATGAGCAACCATGGAGGTTGCTCATGCGCATCTCTGATGCTGTTCGACACTTCGTCTAATATCACGCTGAACAGAAATGGACTAAGGACCGATCCCTGGTGCACGCCTACGGTAATGGGGAAGGGTGTGGTGTCGCCAACGGCGGTCCGAACTATGGAATCGGAATCACGGTACATGTCCCGGACAATGTCAATATAGGCTTCTGGCACCCCTTTGGACCTCAGTGCCCACCAGATCATCACGCGAGGAACACAGTCGAAGGCCTTCTGCAGATCCAAAAACAGGAAATGCAGAGGCGTGTTCTTCGTCCTGTATTTCTCCATGATGATCCTTAGGGCAAAAACAGGGTCCATGGTTCCATGCCCAGGACGAAACCCATATTGAAATCCCGAGATAGTGCACTCCTGCCGGATCCGAGAGTCCATTATGCGCTCAAAGAGCTTCATGGTGTGGGACATTACCTTTATTCCGCGGTAGTTTTCGCACTCCTGCACCGATCCCTTACTTTTGAAGACTGGGGTGATAACACTCAGTCTCCATTGGCTCGGGATGTTTCCGGTGAGGAGTATGCGGTTAAAAAGGTTTGTTAAAATGCCCACACCACGAGGACCCATCGCCTTCCAGGCTTCGATGGGGACTCCATCGGCTCCGACAGCTTTCCGATTCCTCATGCGGCGAAGAGCCCTATGGACTTCTGCAGGCGTTATCGGTGGCACTAGTCCTTGATTCGGAGGGAGGTTCGGTGGCTGTACCTCTTTGTGTTGCTTATTCAGCAACTCGTGGAAGTACGAGCGCCATCTCTCCTTCACCGCGAGGTCCTCGCATAACAGGTTACCGCCAGGATCCTTAACACAGCGGCACTTGGAAATGTCCTGTGCCGCTTTGATCCTGGAACGTGCCAACTTATAAATGAGCTTCTGCCCCTCAGACGATTCCAACTTATCGTACAACGATCGAAAGTGGTCTCGTCTGGCTCTGGCTACAGCTCTTTTGGTGGCACGTTTTGCGGCCCTGTATGCGTCGCGATCTTCAGGAGATCTGGACGCTTGCCACTTTTTGAAAAGGGTTTTCTTCACCCTAACCTCCCTCTGGACTGTGTCGTTCCACCACCAAGTCTCCTTGTCACACTTGCGTCCACCCTTAGACAAACCTAGCACCGCCTTTGCCGCTTTAGTAATGGCTGCCTGGATCTTGTCCCAGTGGCTCTGGACTAGTTCGCTCTCAGCTCCGACACACCTCTCGACGGATGCTGAAGCGAACTCCTGGGATTTACCTTCATCAAGCAGCCACCATCTAATTTGGCGTCGACAGTGCTCAACGGGTTTGTCTTTGGGTTTTACGCAGAGATCCATGACAAGGAGACGGTGTTGTGCCGTGAGACTCTCTCCGGGTATGACCTTGCAGTTGGCTACTTTGCCGACGTGGTGTCTCCTGGTGAGTAGGTAGTCGATCTGGGTAGCATGCCTCCCGCTCTTGTAGGTGATTAAGTGTTCGGATTTCTTTTTGAAATACGTGTTCACGATGGCAAGATCGGCAGCCGCACACAATCGGAGGATGTCCTCCCCTTCTGCGTTGCGGCTTCCGTATCCGAAGCCACCGTGAACACGCTCAAATTCCTCCCACTTCTCACCCACATGACCGTTAAGATCACCACCCAAAACGACCCCCTGTGATAACGGGATGCCACGTAGCACATCCCCAATTTGGTCCCAAAACCTCATTCTGTCAGTGTCGCTACAACCAGCCTGTGGCGCGTAGGCGCTTATCAAATGGGTCACAACCCCTTCGATAAGAACCGACACGACCATAAGCCGGTCGCTGAAGCGTTTCACCTCCAGAATATTGTTTTGGAACTCCTCGGAGAGCACTACAGCAACCCCGTTTTCCCCACCAGGAGCACCCGTATAGATCAGCTTGTAGCCATTCCCAATGAACCGGGATCTGCAGCCTTTCCACCGAGTCTCCTGCAAGAACGCCACGGCCACCCTCCGCCTGGAGAGTACTTCAGCCAACTCCCTTGCACGTCCAGTCAGCGTGCCAATATTCCACGTCGCGAAGCGGAGTTTCTTAATTTGAGTGTGGACTCGCGTCGTTAGCCGTGCCCGCCCTTGACACGGTAGCCCTTGCCCACTTGTCGCAGGTGTAGGGCGATGTGCCTGCGCGTCGTTTTCCGTCGACGCCCTAGCCATACCCAAAACATTCCTAGTACTGACCATAAATGATGTGGCGAGTATTGGTTTTAAATGTAGCGGCTGCCGCCCGACCTACACAACCTATATAGGGAAACCAGGAATGGATGTTGGTATGTGGGAAGGAGTAAAGATGGAGGATGCGGGGATGAGGAGAAGGGGGGACACTACTGTCACGGAGCAAAGGGAAAGTAACAGCGGCCGCGTCGAGGACCTCGGGCTCGCGTACCCGTGTGCACTATAAAATACCGGACAGGCATTTTACAGGCGGCACCCTCTGAGGGTGTATATTGTGTGTATATTGAGGAAGGTTATAGGCTATATAGCATCACGCTAAGACCAATAGGAGCGGAGCACCAATGACGAATATTTCAAAATCGGGGAGTCTTGAAAACAAATTCCACGCGGCGACGTTGCGGGCACA
Organism: Dendrolimus punctatus; assembly: GCA_012273795.1. NCBI lineage: Eukaryota > Metazoa > Arthropoda > Insecta > Lepidoptera > Lasiocampidae > Dendrolimus > Dendrolimus punctatus. The sequence goes on from CM022527.1 coordinate 25,845,982, forward strand.
GCTAGTTATTAATATATAGTGACAATGGGTTAAATTATATTCAAGTAATAAAAGTATATATATATATGTATATTGAAAGTTTGACACCGCCTGTATAAAACATAGGAAGCTATCCAGAACATCCCTGGATACTACGAAAACTAGGACATGACCTGGGAAAACAGGACTGCCGGCAACTCTAGTATACACGTATAATACGTACAGATAAAGAGATTAAAAATGGTAGCGTACTGGTTAGTACCTATTATCTGAATCATCTAAATAGTGGCCATACTATAAACAGCGACGGCTCAGTCAACAGAGCAGCTAGCTAGCTATTAGTTAGTAGTAGACAGACAAATGTATTGTATATCCTCAAATAAAGCAAGTTACGCTTGTGTTATGGATAATATATAACGGACTACTCTGGGGCCGAAGCCAGATCGTAGTAAATAGAGTAGAAAATCCGTTCCTGTAATTTGCCATGCTATGAACCCGAACCCGGAACCTCTGCGTTGTAGTGACGTAGGCCGGCTAAGGTTTAGCTCGCTCAACCATAGAGGCGGTCATTTAATCCAGTTTATTCACTGGCTTTATTTTTAGGTTTTATATAGCCGATGACAAGTTATCGCATTAACAGATATCGTACATAACTGGCTAAGAATTATTGTAACAATGTTAAAAATGCTTCTATCCATCAGTTAGTTATTATAGTAGCCAAATAGCTGGTTATTTGACAGGTAATTTAAACATTAACAGTCGGCTACCAGGCTACCTCTGGTATTGACATTAGTTACTCAACACTATTAGTGACACAACGTGCTTGTACTATCAGAACGTCCTTAATACAGAGACAATAAATGAAGCAAACATTGTTTTAGCATTTCCATGGAAGAAAAGCACCTTTTTCATGGCATGACACTATTTTCAACGAAACTAACAAAATCATTCATCACTTACTGTTTTGTAGTCCTTACGATTTTAGACTGTGCGAGGGAGACGCCATATAAAAGAGTGAGACTATCATTAATTAATTATAATCTTAAAAACAATCTTAACGTGATTTCTTATGGAAATAAAACAATTTTCGACATAATAAATAATGTTTATATTTTGTATACTCAATATATAATTAAAACTTATGATTAATACAACAATGTTGGCAGTATCATGTACTCATGTATGTATGTAGGCTACCATACACATAAAAATGGACTGTGTGCTGGCTGTTGGGTATGAGATACAAATTAAAACAAATTTTAAAGTACTGTTAATACAATAGAGTGGACGTTAAAACTATTTACTGTCATTTAACTTTTAAAAATATTATAAATATACGCGCAAAACTTAAATGCGCTTCGAGCGCAGCTAGTTCCCTGAGTTTCCACAGTTCCAGTCAAATATAACGTTTATTTCATCTTACGAGTGTTGAGAGAAAGAGATGGCATGCAAGACCAGATAGCGGCAGAACGAGTGCGCAGCACTCATCCCTCTCCACACTGTCTGTGAACCTTATAACTGTGTTCTCGGCCTTCACTTGTACGAACTTCAAGGACGCATTTAAATTTTGCTCATATTATATGCTATTTGATTCGTTGCGAAATTACGTTAATTATCATAGCTTGCTATGCTAATTGAAAATCTATGAGGTTTCGGCTTTTTATAAAATGATAAAACATATCTCTATTTTACTGTAAACTACTCAATTCAGCGCTGAGAAGTGATTACAGACAGTCTAAGTGAGATTAAAACGATAATCTGGAACAGAATAAAACCGAAATCTATAGAAACTGTGCTAAAATAAAAACTGAGAACCAGCTCTTCTAATCATATCAACTAATATAAAATACACAAGTGTGAGTGGGACATACAAACGTGTCGAGACAACAGTAGACGTACGAGCTTTGGTGCGAGCAAGCACGCGTACAGTTCGCAACAGGTCGACAAGGCAATTTTTTAGTGATGCGAAGTCACATGACAGGTAGTCGATATCGTAAAATTATATTTCAAGTAATATTTTCAAACACAGCGCTATCTAGTGTCTGATGGTCAGGATATTTATAACAATTAGGTTTCTATTCTATGTCACAATTTTCTAATACTTTTCTGGCTAGTAATTGGAAGACATTATTAATAATGCTGTATGACATTTACACTAATTTAATATTTTGACATAAAACAATACTGTAATTAATATTTTTCATGGTCACTTCAATAATATTTAAAGGCTATCTAACATAATTTATAAAAGGCAGTGTAATATTTGTACGCTCCACGTGTAATGGCATGTGGATTTTATTTATATAATTTAAAACTTGTTGTACGTATAATTATTATATACCGTGCCATACACAAATAAATTAACTTTTTGTTTTTAGGTCTCGTGCTTGTGAATATCCGATTGTTATTTTTATATTAACAAGTGAGGCAACCAGTCATTTTCAATACACAACTTTAACATAAAGTCAAAAGTTTTTATTCAAAATAAGCTCTACTGGAGAACGCTTGAAGGTCATACATATAGGTTAAAATTTAATTTTTTTTCTTCCTAGTCTTTGTACACCACTTCGCAAAGTATTGCTGTAAAAGAGAAGAAGCGGCTAGAAACTCCCCAGCAACACGTCTAGCTAAAATTGTTTTTCTTCATATTTCACTCAAATTCAATGTACAAAAAGTATGTTGCATATGTAAGCGATATCGATGTCGATAAACGGGCTCGATGCGGCCTCGTGCAGCACTAGACTAAAATGGCGCGGTTGTAGTGCGGTGCTACCTCCTCCTGTCACCTGTCTTACCTCAGCTCAGTCCCCGATTGACGTGTCGACCTGTCCTAAAACTATATTTACGGCTCGATAACTTTCTTGTTTCTGCAAGTTCGCGTACGTTCGGTAATAGAGGAGCGAAAAAGGTCGCCGAGCCTTAAGTACGCGTAATTTCTCATACGTGTATCGCGCTCTTTATTATTTTGGACGAGTCAAGTATAGATTGTCATGTATTCATAAAAAATGACAATTATGCTAATAAATTAAAAATACGTACATTCAAGATTTTCGTAACTGTACACACATTCTACTGTTTACGTATCCTCATTAAAATACCTCAACGCCATAATTGAAAATAGTTGCCATGTATTTTGTAGCGATTCTAATAGTTATTATAAATCGGTAATTGTCAATTTTTGAGAAACAGGTTTATTTTGAGCCTAATGGTCTATTTTAGCCAAAATATTAATATTTAAGCAAAAAAACAACATTAACATATTTAATTTAGCAATTTTATAAATATTTTGACATTTCGTCACAAAAACGCGTCAAGCTGTCATGGCGTCTCGCATGACGTCACAGTGTGCAAAACAAACATCTGTTTCATTGAAGTGTTGAATGAGAAGGCATTGATAACTTCTTATGTTTTGCACCCTATGACGTCGCGCGCTCTGATCGGCGTCCATTGTCACGTGGCTAATGGCTGCAATATAATAATTTTATGTCTCAAAAATATCAATTAAAATTTAATATTTTAGTTAAAACAATTTATTTTTATCATATTTAGATCGTAATCTACGATGTATATATTAAATCAGCCTATATTTTTCATACTTTCAACTACCGAATTATAGTTATTATAATAATAATAATATAATAAGGGGGGCTTTGTGGCGAAGCCTTAGGTGAGTGGCGACACCTCGTACCTGACTCCGGGGGCCAAGACAAGGCCCCCGCCTCCGTGCTTGCCTTAACCAGCCGGCACGGAGTGGAGATCGCTAGAGCTAAGACTCAAGCTCCAGGGGTGGAAGTGATAAATGGCCTAACGTCGGAAGTAGCTTCGGTGAATCTGCAGCCCACCTCTCTACACCCCTTAGCCACTCACACCCATGTTGCCCCTGCCTTTTATGGCATTTTTAGGGGCCCATGCAGGGAGTGGCGAATCACCGTCTGCCCATTTTTCCATGTTCCCTGAACATTGCGACGGGCAGACGTCATAGTCCCCATATTCCCAGACCGCTAGTACCACTAACAGTTCACCCCAATAGCCCGGTACTTTTTGTCCTCATTTCTCACAATAGTCCTACACTGGCCGGGGCTTGTCCTTGGGTGCATTATTATATGGTGTAAACAGGGATAATCGCCGGTCAGTGTCACGCCACATATTTACATTAAATTTGTCAAGGGGCCTCTACGTGTTGGCCTCCCCATGGCCCCACGCAAGCCCTCCAAAAGTCCGGGCCATTTTCATGGCCCGTGGTCTTGAAAGACATACAAAATAATCGGCAGACAAACACACACATTGTATATCCCCAAATTAAGCAAGTTACGCTTGTGTTATGGGTAATATACAACGGACCACTCTGGGGCCGATCCCAGACACCCAGACCATGGTAAATAACGGAGAAAATACGTTTCCGAAATTTACTATACCGGGACTCGAACCCGGAGTCTCTGGGTTGCAGCGAGGTAGGCCGGCAAAGGCTTAGCCCGCTCAACCACAGAGGCCGTCGTATAAGCTAAGGTTACCAGAATAACTCAGCTTCCTGAACTAGATTATCCTTTAAAACATCAAATTCGGTACATGCTAGAATCATTTGAAAATTTGTTAGGGCGAAAGTGTACCCTCACATCACATGTGTGAAGGTTTTGTAAAATCTACCTTTTATGAGCCATTATTCATCGATTACCAATAAAGAAATTTTGTTGTGATTCCGCCACATTAATTAAATCGCCTCAACCAATTGTTATTACACGCAAATGGCATTTGGGGAATTGCCATTGCTCTGGTTTGCTGCTTTGCAATGTAGATATCTATTCGGATATTGTGTGGAATAGGTTCCAAAGCAGAAGGTAAGATGCAGTTGCATTTCATCCGTGAGGTGAAGCATATCAACAGAATTTGAGGTTATTTAGGTATGCGTATAACAGTATCAAACTATCAACTAATTGCGAATGTTTTGGAAGTTTCAAAGTGTTCAAAGTAGTTTTTTTTCAATCGGCATTAGATTTATACGGCAATACGTTACTACAATATTATATACATCGTTCACATATATACAGTGTAAACTCCATGTAACGTCACTCAATTTAACGACAAACTCCCTTAAGCGTCGAAATCACTTGACTTTGGTTGGTTTAGCTTGTCTTTCAATGATACACTCTATATAGCATTAGACCTACTCTTTATAACGATAACAATTAAGTAATAAAAAATACCTTTTAAGTTGTCAAAATTAGTAAAGCTGCGCGTAAAAAACTCAACTGTCGTCATCTAGTATACCAAAATTTCTAAGTATCACCAAAATATAGAAATCAGGAAAAGACGTCAGATAAAAATGACAGACATCTCTCAATTTAAAGAAAACTCTCTATAACGCTCTTCAGTGTCGTTATATGGAGTTTAAACTATATTTGCATTAAATTTAATTACTGAAATCACCGCAGTAATAGAGGTGTCTAATTTATTATTTACAAATATTTATATATGTCATAATATATCACTTTCTTGGTGTTACCATTCCATAAAATCTTATCAAACACGACTAACTTATTAAGGCCATATAGACCAAGCAGACGCATACAAAAAGAGAAGATAGAAGTAACTTAGTGACAGTAACTGTATAAATAATATAAAATCACGATTCTATACATCAAAAATTAGAATAAAAAATGTAAAAATCTTATATCGGTACAAATACAAAAATTTAACTACTCCAAACTATTATTTATATTTAATATTTTTTGAATAACATATTTTGTAAAATCAGACTTCTGTAGCCTTGTTACAAAGCTGTTTACGTAAGTTTTAACGATCTCAAAATCAGTTTTGTCTAATTACATTTTCAATTTGCATAATTTTGTTTAATTGCTAAATATAAATTAATATAAGAATCAACAATATTAAAATTCGAAATCAGTCAAAAATCTGAATGGATCCAATCAAAATCTCAATTAATCAAGTTAAAACGTAAATCACTCGTATAAGAATCTTAATCAATCAGATCATAATCTGAAACAATCATTTCAAAGTATTCAATTATAATTGAATTAACTAGACACTTTGTAATATGTAAAATATTTATATATAAAAAACAATTCAGTTATGACTCTAAGTCAGGTTCGTAGTCCATATCGCCGCAGTATTCTGCCAAAAAGTCGAGGAATAGCGTAAATTTGCCTGTGGACGATCTGGACCAACGTGACGACACTGATTTCATGCAGTTCGACAGATTTTCTAATATGGCCTGTAAAATAATAATAATAACAATTGTGTTTTTTCAAGTTAAACAAATTACACTTGGATTTGGGTAATGTACAGTCGCGGTATGAAAAGGTTCATCACCTTAAAGTCGACTACTGCTTATACGGGTACAAGAAACAGTACTGCCAAGATTTTAACAAATGTCACCATTTTGTTTATTGTGAAAAAAAATGCAATGGTGACTATGACAGACACTGAGATTAACAATAATTTTAATCAACAGAAGCAAAGAGGAAATAATCACTATGCTTATCATAATATCAAATGTCAAAGACCAATAAAAAGGTTTTACATCTCTAAGCAATTTTCTTAGACACTATAGAAAATCGAAGAATTTTTGGTCTAAGTAATTTTAAACTTTATTTTCAAACAGTTAATCATAATTTTCTGTGGAACAGTCTGTTCTGTGACTTGGTTTCAAAGGGTAACATGTGCTTGTGAAACGTTAATAAAATAAATTTGAAAACTGGCAAACCTTTTTATATCTACACTACACAATGAAAATCTCTTAGCATGATGATCTTCGTAACACCCAGACTAAAGTTAATAATAAAGTGTCTGATGTGCTGACAGCCCCTCTAGCAATGAAGGGTTCCATAAAAGTAACCAGAATTAACATTTTTGCTCTATTTAGCTATGAAAATGTAAAAAAGCATTTCAACAACAATACCTCACATGTCATAAACTACAATTATAAAGTATATGAGAACCTTCTCCTTTTTGAAGTCAGTTAATTATATGGAAGCGAGAGTTGGGTATGGAATAGAGAGCATGAAAGTAGAGTAAACGCGGTCGAGATGCGAGCACTGCGCAAAATCTGTGGAGTGAAACTCGCGGACCGCGTTCGTAATACCGAAGTAAGAAAGAGAGTGTCGGGGTGAAGGTAAGGAAAGGAATGCTCCGGTGGTTCGGGCATGTGGAAAGAATGTATGATGAAAGAATGACTAAACAGATATACAATGCAAAAGTGGATGGATGCAGAAGTCGCGGAAGGCTACGACACACCTTCCATGATCAAATTGATCGTGTATTAGCAGAAGGTGATGTTATGAGCCTTAAGAACAGACGAGAGTGCATGACAACAGCTATGAATATCAAAGAAGCAAGTGAGGTGTGTAAGAATGGGCCTGTGTGGCGCTCTGTTGTTCGTGCCTACCCCGCAAGGGACCTGGCGTGAACTTATGTATGTATGTATGTAATTATATAAATCAATTTTCATCAAAAGCATTTTTAAGCTCTAAAACATCAAAATGTTTACAGTTTGAAGGTTGGAGGAACACATATAATAACGACTTTCGAAGCTAACATCACCGGACTATGCCATAGTTAAAGGTAGCTAGCTAGAAGACAAATATTATTTCAAACTCACCTGCGGCCAATCCTGTCTATACACAGCCAAACATTGCTCAGTCAATGAGTCTTCACTTAAGTAATCATTTTTCAACAAAAACACTAGCACTGTAGCCATTGCTTCCCACACATCACTCTGTACACCCCCCGAAGCACTTAACAACACTATATTCCTCGGACACAATATCCTATCAAAAAACTCCAAATATTCATCACTGCCCTCCTCTACTGTACAATTGACAGTTTCTGATGTGATTGATTTAGTTTCTGATGTGATTGATTTAGTCTCTGCTGTGATTGATTTAGGTTCTGCTGTAATTGATTTAGTTTCTGCCGTGATTGATTGAGATTCTCCAGTGATAGATTGAGGTTGTCCCACTAATGACTTGATTATCGTTGAGTCTGGGGTCACAGGTCCCGGATCTGGTGATATTGATTTCCCTATTGACTCTGGTTTAATTGTAAAGGATTTATTTCTTTCTGGAGTCATATATTTAGAATCAATCCTAGTTGTGACATTGTTATTTAAATTAGTCATGTTTAGTGATAAATTATTTTCCTGATCTATACCAATTGAATTAACGTCACTATCGATAATATTAGAATCTGAATCAATCAGATAACAACTAACATTCTCTGCATCAATCGATTGACTTTCATTATTTTTGACATTTTGATGATTTTCATCATCAGATACAGGTGTTATGACTCTTTCATCGTCATCAAAGTTTCTGAATTCAGGCGATAACTCAGCTCTTCTTTCTGGAAGTGATAGTTCTATTGGTGGTGATTTTTTTCTATCGGGACAGCAGCTATTCCATACATCATGGAATTTCATCAGAAATGTATCGGTCACTTCTTTTGGTTTCTTGCTTGCTGTAAATTAGAGAGAAATAATTTTACAGAAAGAAACTTACACGAGGCGTAAGTTGCATATATACTTCTACGACCTTTGTATTTCTGTCCTTCCACACTCCTCCATTTTGGTATAATTCACACGATATATTCTTCTTTTATTTTTGTCTACTTTATACATTTGGCCATTAAAGTGAAATAAATTATATTCCAAAATGTCACTCACCATAAACAACGCACAAGTCGATGCTGAGCTGAAGAATCGCGCGTTGTGTAGGCGGCCTGTTGAACAAATTGTTCACGGAGCAGCCTATAGCGCAATTCGCCAGCAGTGACGTCATGTCCTGTATTTCGTCGTCGTCCAAAAGTAGGCAAATCTGTTCCTGCAATATAAATAAAATAACTCAAAAATTCAACAATAATGTTCAAATTTTTCAAAGTTTTACCGAGTTGCACTTTTTTTAGAATTTTACACTTCATAGTACAAAGTTCAAAAGTTAAAGAGAGATACTTCTTCCTACTTTGGAAGTGAATAATAAGAAAAAAATAATGTCAAAACCAAACTTAGACACATATAAGTTTGGCAATTAGAAACAAAAGATTGGCAACAGAACATCTAGCATTGTAATAGAAACATAAGAACCCTAAAATTGTAATACTTATATACAACGTGTTTCATTTCAAATGACAATAAATCATAATTTTAGTAGTCTTACTCCATACAAAGTTTTTGGTACTATCAAATCAACCGTAATGTCAAAATTTAAAAAAAAGCAATTTCCGAACAAATTAATTACGATAAAAAGACAATAAAAACAGAACATCTTGTAAATATTGGTTCACTGACCTTGGTAAGAATGAACATCTTCCGCGTTTAATGATGGAGAGACGAGCTGCCAACATGATACATTTGGTCACTAACCTACCGATTTAGTCACAATAACAGATACAAATTCTGAAATGAAAAATGAGGTCCTGTGGCTATACCAAAGAAGCTACCTTGATTCGTTTTTGTATTTGGGTAGAGTACGTCATGAAGAAAACGTGGTCTGATTTATTGTCGTAAGGTCTGAAACACGCTGTATAAGAATTGTCAGGCAGAAAATAAGAATAGAAATAAAGCGCGATATCCTACCCTTCCATCCTATCACCAACCAAACCTTCGCTGATCCAAAACTTACCCTAGTAGCAGTATTTTTTTACTCAAAATAGTCATTAGTAGTAATAATAATTGAAGACGTGAGTGGATGAAGGTGATATGTGGCATATGCTTTTTTTGGGTTGATGAATGTTATAAGTCGAGACAAAATGACTACAGACCTTAGACCATAGATATAAGGCATATTTAAAAAATAAAAAGTTGCTAAAGGTGTTAAGTTCAGTTTAAAGTAAAATTAAAACTTTTATCTCGATTTACTCAGAATTGGAATTATGCGACTTATCACCTTCATCCACTCATGTCATCAATTAGAAATTTTAATGTAACTTCTTAAAAGTACAAATAAACTAGTAATTGACTCGGGCCTGGGCAAAAGAAGGAGGGGGAACAAAAAACTGGTGACAATTAGCTAATAACTTAAATTTAACTTTAGTTATAAAAATCTTAATCACTAAATCTTAAGCACTAATTCACTGCTATCCGGATAATAATCCATAACTATAGTAATGTTACAATCTAGTCGCCGACAAAAACAAATTCACACCTGCATACCTGTAAAAACACATTTCGGCATTTGGACTTCTTTTGTTTACTTATTTATTGGCATGCTTTTACTAATTATTCTAGAGAAAAGTCCATTGTTTTATTGTACTCGTTTATGGCCGTTGCGGTCAACTCATTAGCCAGGTGTTTTGGATTACGACACGGGGAAATTGCATTTGTGCAGTATAAAACGATGACCTGATGGAGGGGGGAGGCAGTCGAGCGATAACCATGAGCCAAGCAAGACGTGTGTACTACAATCGGGAATCTAATAAGTGACGGACTTTGCGCGTTTTATTCAATTACAACCTTCTGCATTGCGTTTGGACTTGCTGTGTTCGGTTATATTTGTACCTGTGTTATACGTGTTTGTATAGTTCTAATAAACTCTACAGAAATTTTAACGGCATTTTAATTCGAGTCTCGCGACTCGTAATAGTAATTTAGAAGAATTTTAATATACCTTCATCTGTATAATACAGGTTGCCGGACTGATGTGTACTCTCTCGAAATGATCAGCCGATGATGTGATCTCATCGACGTGAATCTTGTGCTTCACTTGGGACACTGCGACGTCACCGATCGCAAGGAACGCGTTCATTTCGGCCTCTATGTCTTTGCAGAGGATCGCTGACAAATATATGAGTAGTAAATTAGAAAATCAATATTGAGAAACAACGGGCTTTATTTTTGTTTTTTAGTGCATAAAACCAGGATTCTAGTCATTAGTTCACAAGCAGAGGGTCTACATTACTAAAATATATAACAAAAGATTGTGTTACTCGGTTTACAGCAGGTAAGTTTCTGTAATATGTGTGACTAAAGATTTTGTTACTCAGGGCATAAATACAGACATTTGGTTAATTAGTGTAAAAATAAGTAAGTTGTTGTTAATAAAAATCAAATACCGCGCTTAAAACCGTTAAAACATAGTTTTATTATGTATACTTAGTCGCAAAAACTTAAGGAAATATTAAATTACTGTTATTCAGTTACTTTGTGTTACTCAGTGTATAACTAAATTTTATTTACTCAGTGTATAAATCAGTTTTTATTACTCATTGTTTAACTAAATTTTTGTTATGCAGTGTATAACTAAGTTTCTTTTACTCAGTGTATAAGACAGTTTTTAATACTCAGTGTATAACTGAATTTTTGTTATGCAGTGTATAAGTAAGTGTCTGTTACTCAGTGTATAACTAAGTTTTTTTACTCAATATATAACTAAGTTTTAGTTACTCAATGTGTAGGTCTCTTTTTGTTACACAGTGTATAAGTCAGTTTGTGTTACTCTGTGTATAAGTCAGCTTGTGTTACTCAGTGTATATGTCAGTTTGTGTTACTCTGTGTATAAGTCAGTTTGTGTTACTCAGTGTACAAGTCAATTTGTGTTACTCAGTGTATAAGTCAGTTTGTGTTACTCAGTGTACAAGTCAATTTGTGTTACTCAGTGTATAAGTCAGTTTTTGCTACTCGGTGTATAAGTCAGTTTGTGTTACTCTGTGTATAAGTCAGTTTGTGTTACTCTGTGTATAAGTCAGTTTGTGTTACTCAGTGTACAAGTCAATTTGTGTTACTCAGTGTATAAGTCAGTTTGTGTTACTCGGTGTATAAGTCAGTTTGTGTTACTCTGTGTATATGTCAGTTTGTGTTACTCTGTGTATAAGTCAGTTTGTGTTACTCAGTGTACAAGTCAATTTGTGTTACTCTGTGTATAAGTCAGTTTGTGTTACTCTGTGTATAAGTCAGTTTGTGTTACTCAGTGTATAAATCAATTTGTGTTACTCAGTGTATAAATCAATTTGTGGTACTCAGTGTCTAAGTCCACTTGTGTTACTCAGTTTGTGTTACTCTGTGTATAAGTCAATTTGTGTTACTCAGTGTATAAGTCAGTTTTTGCTACGCAGTGTATAAGCAAGTGTTTGTTTCTCAGTATATAACTAAGTTTGTGTTGCTTAGTATACGACTCAGTGTATAACAAATGTTTCGTTTTTCAGTGCAAAACACTGACCAGTAGTGTTCCAGTTGTCGTTGAACCACTTGGCGAGTCTGTTTCTCGCGCCTCTAGCTGCTAACGCGTGAAGCGGTAAAGGCGCGGTCGGAAGCAACGCGCCTAAGGCGATCGTCGCTCGCGCGGACACCGACTCACTGCACAGCGAAAGCGCTTTGGCGCGAAGCTTCTCCAATTGTTCGGAGTAGAGCGATCGAAGGGAGCCGAGGAGCGACTCCTGTGGAAAATAATTATAAACTAGAAGAAAGATTGCTGATTTACGTTTCTTAGTTGAAATTGCGCAATCCAAAATTGATTGTGCAAATCTCATTGAGAAACTATATTTGTATGTTCCTCCTACTAATGTTCGCCCTAGGAAATTAATACACACACCATTGACGCGCACAGCTTACCGACGTAATTCGTTCTGTATCAGAACAGCAAACGAATTTAATAAGTAAGTTGGAAGACTTATTTATTAATAGTGTAGCACTGTTTAGCGCAAAGTTGGTCAAATTCTATTCAAACTTGGATTTATCAGTTTAAGTACCTTATATTTTTTTCTCTTTTTAGTTTCACTGCTATCTCTAGAGGCTTATTAATAGCTTCTCTAAATCTATCTTATTTTTAGTTATTATAAGATAGCTATTAGCCCCCCAAATAAAATAAAATAAAAGTATTTTTTATTAAATAGCATCATTCCAAAGCACTTCTCTTTTCTCTACATGCCCAAACTGTTGAATTTGCAATTTTACTCACATACTATTAAACTTAAATTAAAACAATTGCAACAAGCATTTAAGAAAATGAATAAAAAAGGATGTTTGAAAAAGCACTTACTTATTTTGATTTACAAATAAAATTTGTAACGACAAAAACTTATACAATTTAAGAAAGATAACAATCAGATAACCATTTTCAATGATAACCACTATCTAAATCTCATACTTGATAACACCGGCCGACATGATTTTTTTTTCTAAGATATTATAATACATTATTTCTACTAATTTTATGGTGCTGATAACGAAATCATTTTATCGTATCACATCAGAATTTTAATAAAACGAATAAGTATATTCGCTATTTTTGATTATTCAGTAAAAATGAATTAAATTAATAAGTTAAGGCGCTTCTTTATTGAATTAAGCGACATCTCGTGAAATAATATATTAGTTGGAACCGCGACACGCCCATTCGAAACGTGTTACATGGAAATAAGCCTTTATAGTTACTTTATTTACAAATTATTTACTAAAATCAGTGTGTTTATTTAAAAAAATTGTTTACATTTTATTTTTGGTGTTTAAAATATTTAATTATTGATTTGTGGTTGAGAAACGACGGAAAAATGTTATGTCTTCAAGAAAGTGTCGTAATAGTCCAGATACATTTTGTTACATTTGTGGAAATTTTATGACTTCAAAGCAGAAATTGAAAATAACTGAATTTGTGGAAAATACTTATAATTCTTATTTTGGCTTTAAAATTCAACTCAGATCGTGGACTCCGAACTTTGTATGTACTATTTGTGTTGAACTATTAAGGCAGTGGACATAGCGCAAAAACAATTTTCTAGGAAATCACAAACACCCTGACTATAAAAATATTGTAGCAAATTTATTAAATAAGTATCAAAAATTGGGGTGTAATATGAGTATAAAACTCCATTTTTTAGATTCACATTTGGATTTTTTCCCTGATAATCTCGGTGATTATAGTGAAGAACAGGGTGAAAGGTTTCACCAAGACATCAAAACTATGGAAACAAGGTACCCAGGGCGATGGAATGTGAATATGCTGGCTGATTACTGCTGGTCAATAAAACGTGATATTATTGACGTTTCCCATAAAAAAATTACTCCCAGACGTAATTTTACAGCTAAACGCAAAAGATCTCACTCAAAATAGCTTCATAGCAACTATTGTACATGATATTTTCTGTAGAAGTTTTCAAATATATGTATTTATAATATAATGATTGATTTCTCTCTTAAAATTAAAAAAAAAGTTTTTCTTGTTTGTAAAAGAATCTGATGTGATAGAGTAATTATGTGGGTAATTTTGTGTTTAAAATATTATAAATTAGTGCTGTTTATCACTCATATCAAAACAACTTTTAAAAAGTCTTCATTTGTCGGCTGGTGTAATGTTATTATTATATAAATATTTTTGGCGGTTAATTCGAAATTATAGCAGTATTTTATTAATCAGACTAAGACGAGCCGTGGAAGGGAGTACAGTCACGAATAGAAGGCGACGAGCAATCGAAAGACGCGAGCCAATCGACATTATTTAACCTCAATCGTCATTAAAAATGTAATGAATATTATCTGCGGCTCTTGTGGAGAGGAAACAGTTTGATAAAAATTATACATATACAGAATATGCGACAAGCGACGAAGAGATATTTAAAACACGCAGCAGAATTATGTTAGTCAGGTGACTGACAAAGAGATATTTGAAACACACAGCAAAATGAAGTCAGTCAGGTGACTGACAAAGAGATATTTGAAACACACAGCAAAATGAAGTCCGTCAGGTGACTGACAAAGAGATATTTGAAACACACAGCAAAATGAAGTCCGTCAGGTGACTGACAAAGAGATATTTGAAACACACAGCAAAATGAAGTCCGTCAGGTGACTGACAAAGAGATATTTGAAACACACAGCAAAATGAAGTCAGTCAGGTGACTGACAAAGAGATATTTGAAACACACAGCAAAATGAAGTCCGTCAGGTGACTGACAAAGAGATATTTGAAACACACAGCAAAATGAAGTCCGTCAGGTGACTGACAAAGAGATATTTGAAACACACAGCAAAATGAAGTCCGTCAGGTGACTGACAAAGAGATATTTGAAACACACAGCAAAATGAAGTCAGTCAGGTGACTGACAAAGAGATATTTGAAACACACAGCAAAATGAAGTCAGTCAGGTGACTGACAAAGAGATATTTGAAACACACAGCAAAATGAAGTCCGTCAGGTGACTGACAAAGAGATATTTGAAACACACAGCAAAATGAAGTCCGTCAGGTGACTGACAAAGAGATATTTGAAACACACAGCAAAATGAAGTCCGTCAGGTGACTGACAAAGAGATATTTGAAACACACAGCAAAATGAAGTCAGTCAGGTGACTGACAAAGAGATATTTGAAACACACAGCAAAATGAAGTCAGTCAGGTGACTGACAAAGAGATATTTGAAACACACAGCAAAATGAAGTCCGTCAGGTGACTGACAAAGAGATATTTGAAACACACAGCAAAATGAAGTCAGTCAGGTGACTGACAAAGAGATATTTGAAACACACAGCAAAATGAAGTCAGTCAGGTGACTGACAAAGAGATATTTGAACTACACAGCAGCATGACGTCAGTCAAATGATTGAAGAAAAGATATTTGAAACACATAGCAGAATGAAGTCAGTTAGCTGCCAAAAGAAGAGATATTTGAAATATGCAGCAAAACAAAGTCAGTCAGGTGACTAGAGTAAATTATTAAGTGGCAAAACTAAGCAAGAAGAGCGACAGAGAGGGGTAATGGAGTTGTTGAGTCAAAATAAGACAAGTGACGAAAGGAAGTCAGTCGAAGGAAGAGAATGAGACGAGTAAGCGAAAGGAGTGAGCTGAATGGTGTAATTTAGCCTAAAAAAAACTTCTTTTAAAAAAACGTTTGAAGTACGGCTTTTTTAAACGCAGTTTTTTTTATTTGTTACTTTATAGTGTCTAGCTAAGTATGGGTAGAACTGCGAAAGGTGCCGCGCTCCTTAAAAAATATAGGTCCAAGAAATGAGAACAAAAAATGTTTGTAAAAAGAAAACTACAGGGCCAAACTATGTTAAATTTTTAGAGGACCAAATGGCAACTATTCCGCATCAAACTAAACAAGAATCACGTAAATCGGATCATAAATCTCAGCGTAATCGGTGTACATACGGAACAGCACGGAAAAATTTTCATAAGAAATGTTCATATAATGAAAACTACTGCCCAAACTATGTTAAATTTTCAGGGGTTTAAATGGCAGCTATACTACATCAAACTAAAAACTAATCATGTAAATCGTATCATAAATCTCCGAGTAATTGGTGTACATATGGAACGGAGCGAAAATTTTTTACACGAAAAATGTTCATAAAATGAAATTACTGGGCCAAAGTATATTAAATTTTTAGGGGACTAAGCGTCGAACTATCGACAAAAAAAATCGAAAAAAAAATCACGAAAATCGAATCATAAATCTCGGAGTAATCGGTGTACATACATAAAAAAATCATACCGATCAAATTGAGAACCTCCTCCTTTTTGAAGTCGGTTAAATATAACATAGTTTTAAAAATGTAACTCACCGTATCACCACAGTTATTTTTCACCATCCGCTTCGCTATTTGCGTTGCGCGTTCCCTCGCTTCATTCAGCTGTTTGGCCGTCAACTCTTTTATTGCCGCCGATGTCACTCTCTCTATGACTAACTCTAGCACTCGACGTGTTGATGACGGTTGAGATTTCAGCAGTTCTTCTTCTAGACGGGTCTAAAATATAATTTAACTGTATTTTTATTTGATTTTACGGTAAGATACATAGGTAACACTTTATTATACACCAATACAAACATGAACTTAAAGACTTAAATTATATCTAGTTATGTATAAAGGGCGGTCTTATCGCTGAAAGCGATCTCTTTCAGACAATCCCAGGAGTTAATTGAGATGAGAATGGCGTTGGTGGTATACGTAACATATTATAGTACGAACTACTTACATTTTAATAATAAATATATGCAGTTCCGCAGGGGGGCTTTGTGGCGAAGCCTTAGGTGAATGGCGACACCTCGTACCTGACTCCGGGGGCCAATACAAGACCCCCGCCTCCGTGCTTGCCTTAGCCAGCCGGCACGGAGTGGAGATCGCTAGAGAGAGAGACTCAAGTTCCAGGGGTGGAAGTGATAAATGGCCTAATGTCGGAAGTAGCTTCGGTGAACCTGCAGCCCACCTCTCTACACTCCTTAGCCACCCACACCCATGTTGCCCCTGTCTTTTATGGCATTTTTAGGTGCCCATGCAGGGAGTGGCGAGTCACCGTCTGCCCATTTTTCCATGTTCTCTGAACATTGCGACGGGCAGACGCCATAGTCCCCATATTCCCAGACCGCCAGTACCACTAACAGTTTACCCCAATAGCCCGGTACTTTTTGTCCTCATTTCCCACAATAGTCCTACACTGGCCGGGGCTTGTCCTTGGGTGCATTATTATATGGTGTAGACAGGGATAATCGCCGGTCAGTGTCACGCCACATATTTACATTAAATTTGTCAAGGGGCCTCTACGTGTTGGCCTCCCCATGGCCCCGCGCAAACCCTCCAAAAGTCCGGGCCATTTTTATGGCCCGTGGTCTTGAAAGACATACATAAAAATATATGCAGAAAATTTATATATTTCATAGATGTATACTTAATAAACATACCATACAAATACATATCTACAAAATATAGGAATGTTTATAGATGAATTTAAATATCATATTCCAACGACAGGTAGTTTTTTTGGTCATAGTTTTAAATATCGCTAGCGAGTTTGCTTGTCTTTGTTGCTTTGATTTTAAAGTATTATAGCAGTTATTTTGGTAAAACAAGAACCCTTACAAAAAATGAAATCCGTCTGGAAGAACTACGTTGTAGCGTGTTTTAATGGTTGTCGATGTAATATCTTGTATCAATAATAATTAAGTAAAAATAAAATTACTTTTTGTATTGCCTTAAGTGGACAGACAGACGATGCATCTGACATAGAAGCAAATAAACCACCAAAAGTCCCGAACTTATTCTATATTAGTATTGAATTGTGAATTTGGCATGAATAAATTTCACTTAAGATTTGATTTCTTAGTGAAGGACCCGATTTTCATAAATCTGGTACAGTTGTACACAACTTATAATTTCGATTGGCAGTATTTGTTTGCACAGAAAAGTGCAGACTGTTTTCCGACATGTGAACAATCCATACTGATTTTACTCGCAAGCGGAAATGGCAGTCACGCTTACTACGTATTTTTAGCACTGTTCCGCTTACACGATTCGTATACTTTGGGACGTACAAGTTGTTTAAAACTATATACCAGATATGTGACCAGATATTAAGTACACAAAAATATATCTACCTGCAATTCCTTTTCCTTAGTACGTATCCTATCTTGAGGATTGACATTCAAACTGACAGGCGTTATATGTCTATATGTAGCCATTTCTTTTTGCTCCTGAGATACTTTGCATGTAGATAGCAAAACATTGACATCTCTCAAACAGGGGCACAGTTCAAAAATAGTCGATTCATCGACCAAATCTAAATAATCGATACACAATTCCGAGCAATCGATGCAATTTAATCGATTCTCATAGAACAACTCTTGAGGGAAATGCGGCAAATCGAACAACCAACCGAGTATCGATTTTAAATATATACACGTATTCTTTTTAAACGTATCGATGTTTAATCGATTCTGGTATATATCGAGTAATGTTTTTAAGAGGTCCTGGTTATATTTTACTCGTAGGCTAGTGTAGTCCAACATCGATAAATAGTGTATTAGCCAAGGTATTGTAATCGATATTCTTCCATTGGCTATTGCGTTATTCAATATGCCTTTTAAATCTATACACGGCTGACTCTGTAAAAAAAATATTAATGCAGTAGAACACTTATAAACCAAAAGATGGCGCTGTGCAATAATTGCGGTCGCAAACTATTTCCGACATGTACAAAAAATATATAAAAATTTCCTACAATAACTGAAGACATGAGTGGATGAAGGTGATAAGTCGCATAATTCCAATTCTGAGTAAATCGAGATAAAAGTTTTACTTTTATTTTAAACTGAACTGAACTTAACACCTTTTTCTACTTTTTATTTTTTTGACATGCCTTATATCTATGGTCTAAGGTCTGTAGTCATTTGGTATCGACTTATAACCGTCATCTACGCAAAAAAAAAAACAAAAAACCGAATATGCGACATATTACCTTCAATCACTCACGTCATCAACTGATAGGCCTCGACCTGCGGGGCATAACAGCATTCCATATAAAGTTAGGTAGGACATGATTTTAAAATGAGTTTGTAAGAGTAACATGACATTTTGTACTGAACCAGTACAATGTACCACTTCGAATGAGGCGACGAGATTTGTATGGTTTGTACCGCGGCAGTACATTTGAAGCGATGAAGCCGGTGAGGCGGTAAGCGTCCTACCCTCATTTGTCCCGTACAATACTTCTAGTTCGGAAATGTTCGTTAAGAATCGGATTTAATCGGCCTCGGTCACCTCATTTTACTAGCAGTCCTACATGACATGTTGTCCATCAGTCATATCAATATCCGTAGAGGCGTTATTGTACTGTTATCTTCGTTCCGTCCTTCCTCTTACATTTGACGCGTGAGTAGTAGCAGGACAAAAATTATGAAGTAGTAAAAATTTAAATATTGAGCCGTATCAGTACAAATCTATTTCGTACGGGACAAATGTACTGCCTCACACGTGTACTCATCACTATTATTTACCTACTCAGAGAAAATAAATAGCATTTACAGACGTGATGAATCCATCATCATCATCATCAGCATCATCATCCGAGCGTTAAATCCCGGTTGCGTTCGGAGCGTTCACTCCGACGCCCAGGGTCCGCTTTCCTACTTTTCCTACTCCACTTCGCGCGGTCTTCAGCATCCCCCGTTTTGAGACCATTGGCACGCATGTCATCCTTCACGACGACAAGAAGATAATAATTCTGGCATGGATTCTTCAGAGACGTGATGAATCCATGCCAGAATTATTATCTTGTTTATAGCTCTTATAGGACCGCCTGGGTTAGTGTGATGCCACGCTCTCACAGAATAACGATGTGAAATAGTCTTGCACTAATCGTGTTTCGTACGATATAACGTCATTGTTTCTCAAGCTGAGGGTCGCTACCCTTGTGAGAGTCGCGTTTGTTACTAAAGAAGGGGGAGGGGGGGGGGGGGCTAACATTATGTTTTAAAAAATAAAACCTAGGTATATACAAATCAATCTTATAATTAAAATATCACAACAATTTTCTACTAAATGAGATTATTTTATAGCTGAAGCTCAGCAGACAGGCTGACCGCCTAACAGTGATGGAAAGTGGCTAACGTCGCCTATGGACATTAGCAACAGAGGTGCTGCCATTGGCTACCGGCGTTTAAGGAGAAACTGGAACCTGGCCACTGATGCCTTTCTTTCGTGGGTCACGATATAAAAAATTGAGAACCACTGACCCCAGGTAATAAAATGTCTTACTATTACGACAAACCATACGGCAAAATTAGTGTAGTAATCGCACATATGCTAAGCAAGGATATGAGATATGTTTAATCCCTGAAAACGCGAGTTTAGTTACTTACATAATTCCGTGACGCTATCTCGTTTTCTAGCACTTTGTCCTTCGGCGCTGTGAACCTTAGGTCCTTTTGCTCATTCCTCGCTACATTCATGTTTCCCTTCGAGATATCACAATTGTATGTGTACGGTAATGATGCCATATAACCAAGAAATTTCGATAGAAGCGTCAACGTTTTGATTAGGGCTAAATATTCTTTAGTTAGGTCGATGTTTGTTGCTAAAAATATAAATGATAAAAAAATATTGTGCGAATCAAGATAAAAATCTTTCAAAATTTTATCTTTGCCTTATTCTAAGTTTGTAGAAAAAACGACACTAACAATAGAAAAACTAAAAAGTTAACTATAGCTAACTTCAAGGTGTCGGTTGACTATAGCTAACTTCAGGATGTCGGTTTTTCGTGACAGTGCGCGCGCATTGTAAAAGTATAACTTCAAAACTAAAATGTTGACTATAGCTAACTTCAGGATGATGGTTGACTATAGCTAACTTCATGCTGTAGCTTTTTCGTGTGACGGTGTGGGCGCGCATCGTAAAAATTTACTTTCATCATTTTTCCTAATGCGTCTAAAGAAGTATAACTTCAAAAATAGGTTAAAAGTTTAGGCGATGTGCATGTCAATCCACCGTCGTTAATAAACTGCTTCATAGTAAACTTATTGAACTAAAACTGAATTCTTACTGAATCTTTAAAAAATATAGTGCTCACGTTGGGTCTACCCAAAACTGAAACGGTAAGTGGTAAGTGGGCTACGTGACAAAAAGTTTGAGAACCTATGGAATGGATTAATTATTGTATATTAATACTCACAGTTACTTCGATCTTCAACGGGTATATGTGTGGAGTCCAACGCAACTATTTCCGTTGCGAACGCGTCCCTTAAATGCACTCTAAATGATTCATTTTCGGCGTGATTAATAAATTCCCTGTAAATAATGAAATATGTAATTCTACTTATTACAAATATACACTTTCCGAACCTTACAAGATATCAAAATGAAATATATATGCTTACGGGAATATTTAATAGAAGACTACTGTTTCAATCCCTAAAACTGTAATTGAAATTCGATGAGCTGTTTTGGAAACCATTGGAGTCAAACTTTTACACAGATTGACGGACATAAATTCCAAAAATTGTGATCAATTAGGTTTAAATAGTAGTGTTCAGTCAAATTTTGGTATTTATTTGAAAATCACATACAGGCATTTCTATTTTATTTATAATACTAGTCTATATCATAGACTAGTGGTTCCCAAAGTTAACTGCACTCAACCCACCTCCAAACTCGGGATAACAAATGGATATTAAAATACCTCGCTATCGTTTTAATGTTGAAACGCTATGGTAAAAGTAATTTTAATTAGATTTTTTGGTTCTGGCACATATTCGGCGATGGTTCCAATGTCCAATTAGGATGTAGATAATAATAAACACGTTATACGACTCATTAAACCTATATTTATACGTGCGGGAAGGGAAAAAGAATACTAATTCCTGCGGCCGGGCGGTCTATTGTAAGAGGCGACAAAACAGTCAACAACCAAGTGGTACGGCATTTGCTCGACAGTATGGCTTTGGTCTAGACTATGTTGGTGTATAATAACTTTCAAAATATGTTCTGCCATAACTGGCCAGATTCCAGTTTCCCTTCAAAACGGCAGTACCACTGGTGTTGCTAATGTCCATAGGCGGCGGTTACCATTCTCCATCATAGTTGGGCCGTCAGGTTTCAGCAATAAAAAAATTGTGTGTGTGTGTGTGTGTACTTATGTACGCGCATTAGAAGTTATACTTCTTTGGCGTATAAAGATTTTAAAAAATCTAAAATTTTATCTTTTGCCTTATTCTACGTTTGTATAAAAAACCGACAATAACAATAGAAAAACTAAAATGTTGACTATAGCTAACTTCAGGGTGTCGGTTGACTATAGCTAACTTCATGCTGTAGCTTTTTCGTGTGACGGTGTGCGCGCGCATCGTAAAAATTTACTCTCATCATTTGTCCCTAACGCGCCTAAAGAAGTATGACCTCAAAAAACCTATGAGGCTGCGTGTTACATAATAAAGTGTCTAAGTTTGACTATCAACTGCCCTATTGCGTTCCCTCACCCCCCTCCGAATCCTATGACGAACAACACACCGGTCCGCATTTGCCATCAATTTATTTTTCAGGGCCAACCTAGTAACCTCGTGGGTCAAAACCTATATAGTTTGGGAAACGCTGCCAAACATAAAATTACTGAATCATCACTCACTTGTAAAACATCTCCTTGTCTGTGAAATGTGGCAGTCTGTGAGATTCAGTCCCAGCCGGGCAGGTCAGTCTTCGTTGTAGTTTGCTTATTTTCGATTCCTATATATATACAAAACTTGTGAGCGACTATCATTTCTTGAATTTTCCTCATATTTTTTTCATTAAAATTTTCAAAAATTATCTATTTCTATAAACCGAGTTTGTACAACGAATTAGAAAATGAGAAAAAAACAGTCAATGGTAAAAATTTTGTCTATCCGTCTATTAAAATAAAGCACCGAACAGCTTCAAAAGACACTCGACACAGATTTCGCTTCTATCACAGGTTTTATACTTAGGAAACTTTTAATCCTAGATAATCGTCACTTCGTCAAATTCGAAAACGTGTTATCGCTGTAAAGGAGATGAAGCGGCTAGAAACTCCCCAGCAACACATCTAGCTGTATTTTGTTTTTTTTTTATATATTTCTTATTCTATTTATGTCTCAAGTTCTTTTTTTTATAAGTATAAGGGCTTGTAGCCGCAGACGTCCGATCACCACGGCGGCTCTCAAATCATCAGCAAGCTAGCGATCTCCAAGTCGAGCTTTTTGACTCGAATTGCTCGAATCAAACCACGAACGAGTCAACTCGAGTCCAGTTATTAGTAAATCGAATCATTACTATAGTAAGAGAATTTACTGTCTACGGTCGCGAAGCGGACGAGCTTGCAGCTCGCATCGTATTCGAATGATGCATCCCGCGGGGGACACGAGTTGCGACGGGCCGCACCGAGCATTTCCGATTTGGATCGAATTGAGTGAAATGAATCCGTTACTCCTGCGCGTCGTTCGGATTCGTCGGTTCGTCGGGCCATTTCGGGTTCGGGTCGGCTATGATCGGAACTCGGCGGCGGCGGGAATCACTGAGTCGAGTCAACTCGAGTTGTGATTCGAGTCAATGGCCATAATATAGAGTTATTCGAGTTAGATAAATCCACGCAATCGCAAGCGCGTAGCGCGCCGCTCCTAATCGGGCCCCCGCGTTTCCCTCCGCGCAGGCCTCACCTCACTGCGGCACGTGTAACCTCTCGAGCGCACTTTGTAGGGAGTTTTCCTACATAGAATGCTAATGATAGAGGTGTTCTTGATGTAATTGTTTATTGATAAAATTATAATAATGGAATGATGATGGTAATGAGTATGTTTAGATCATACATACATAACTTCACGCCAGGTCCCTTGCGGGGTAGGCACGAACAACAGAGCGCCATTTAGGCTTATTCGTGTAAGAATTCCTCACTTGCTTCTTTGACATTCATAGTTCTTGTCATGCACGCTCGTCTGTTCT
This sequence comes from Dendrolimus punctatus, assembly GCA_012273795.1. NCBI lineage: Eukaryota > Metazoa > Arthropoda > Insecta > Lepidoptera > Lasiocampidae > Dendrolimus > Dendrolimus punctatus. The sequence goes on from CM022527.1 coordinate 25,870,120, forward strand.
TAAGGCTCCTGACATCACCTTCTGCTAGTACACGATCAATTTGATGATGGAAGGTGTGTCGTGGCCTTCCGCGACTTCTGCATCCATCCACTTTTGCATTGTATATCTGTTGAGTCATTCTTTCATCATTCATTCTTTCCACATGCCCGAACCACCGGAGCCTTCCTTTCCTTACCTTCACCCCGACACTCTCTTTCAGACCAAATCTCTTTCTTACTTCGGTATTACGAACGCGGTCCGCGAGCGTCGGACTTAAGTATGTTAAAATGCACGTGTCGGCGTTAACCGCTGACACGGCAATGTACGGCTGTTGCTAGTCCGTACACGCTTATTATGATTAAATGTTATATTTTGTTTAGCTGCTAAACGTGTGCTGTATTGTAAAATATTAATGTGCATTCCTGAACTGCAATTCAAAGACGCAATATTGTTTCACTTTCTTGTTGTTGTTATGAATTGAAGGTACACTTACCTGTGTATTAGTGAGGCATTCGGTGGTCATGTGCGCCAAGAGCAGCGCCGCGAGATGCGCGTGATTGGCGGCGCGCGGCGCGCTCGCCAGCAGCGCCTTCACGCGGGCGCGGAACGACGAGCGGGACGCGCCCGTCGCCGACGTCTCTTGGTACCATCTATCAAGAAAGAAAGAAAGAACGAAAGAAAACATGGCTCCTCTTATTCATTACTCCTTGCCAAATAATATTATAAACGCACCCCCAAGAATATTCACTGTAGTCTTAAAAAATCCAACTAACAGAAAATAAAATTTAATAAATTTGTTTTCTGATGAATGGGGTCTTTAAAAAAAGCGTGGGGTGTATTCAAAGCGCTTTTTAAGAAATTAAAGAAGACGGAAAAGCGCTTTGAATACACCCCACGCTTTTTTTAAGACCCCATTCAAGTAGAAACCAAATTTATTAAATTTTATTTTCTGTTTTTTTAGTTGGATTTTTTATGAAAGCGTATTTTTTTATTTTTTTTTAAACTATTATCTATTTTTCATTTTTTTGTTTATTTTTTTTAAATGTTTTTAAATACAAGCTTTTGAGATCCCGCATATCACGTAGCAGCAGAGTGCTAGCCAAGACAAGTAAAACGAGCCCAAACACGAAGGATCTATCTTGTTTAGTACATGAGTTCCTATGGCCACCTTCCGACTCCATCATCAGATCGGCTCCATGGTACCATATTATTGCACTGTCAGGCGATATAAACATACGAGCCCAAACACGACGGGTCTATCTTGTTTAGTACATGAGTTCCTGTGGCCACCTTCCCACTCCATCATCAGATCAGCTCCATGGTACTATATTATTGCATTATCATCGACCTTTGGCAGGTGTGCAAAGTTTGAATTAAATCTGATCGTTCAAAGGACAAAATCGAGCTCAAAGGGGTCGGTTACAAACATACATACAGGTGAAGCTAATAAAAGCGTGTTAAAAAGTGGCTGATCAAGGAGTGTATCTATACTGTAGATGAATTTCTTAAAAAAGTGCTTGTCTATATGGAAAAGCTTAGTGATATATTTGTTATTATTTCTCTTAACATTAATTAATTGTATTATATCGAAAATTGACTTATTTTTTTTAATTAGAATATTTATGTTAATTTAATTTTAAATTTGATTTTTTGTACACCATTATGTGGTAGAATGTACTGTGCATCTACAATCCTGTAACACCTGTATAAACTACATTCTTACAAATAAAGATATTGATTGATTGATTGAATGAAAATATTTATTTCTAATAGCAACACACAACACAAAACAGTACTAAGATATAAAATTATACAGATACAGAAATTGTGTGCCGCAATTTGAAAATGAGGTTGGCACTCAGCATTTTGTTGTGCCGAACCGTAGTCCGACACAGCGCTGATTTTCAGTGCCCACCTCCTCAATCACGTATGGCATACGACCCGTATCAAACATTAATAAATAAAAACACATACACAAAAATGTAGGTAGGTTGTAATAATAAAAATCGAAATGTGTGCTGGGACACATATTAGAAGTGAAACTTCAACGGACAAGTGGAAAAACCTAACTTTTTGCGTCTTGTACCCGTATACATAATAGAACTACGTTTATTACCGCGCTTGAAACCGTTACAACGTAGTTTTATTTTATTATCTATACCTCTGCTCTCCACGTGACTGGGTGTCACTGCCACTATTTGTGGTCTATGTAAAAAAAAAAAATAGAGAGTCTGTTAAGGAAACACGGACAAATGGAAAAAGGAATCGCAACAAAATTTTAACTTGAACTTTTACGGGTAGATCATTAATGTATTTGTCCAATTTGAAAACCTGCCGGCATGAAACAATATGTTAGCTACTGTTTCTGCGGTAATTTGTCCTGAACAAAATGATTTTCTTTCTTTCAATAGATGTAATCTTACCTAAGTATATCATAAAACATATCCCGTTGCCTCTTGAAGCTGTGGAAGCTCATAGTGGTGGGGAAATTGTCAGCACGATCCGTCTCTGGGTTGAAACACACCACATTTCCAGCCACCGTGGAAGTGGGGCGCTTGTCTATAGTACTCTCGGCCTCGCGACGCAGTCCGTAGCAGTTCAACAGGAATTTAGCTAAGTCCGGATAGAAGCTGCGGACCTTCTTGTTTTCACCTGAAAAGTTGTCGCGAGTAAAGTTTGCCGATTCCTCGTGTATATATATAGTCTAGGGTTGTAACGGAACTTCGCTTCCGCCTCCGTTACTGCGGAAGTTCCGCAAGAAATCGTACCTCCGCCTCCGCCTCCGCATCCGTGTAATTTTTGCGGAGTCATAACGGAGGTTTATTTACGAATCATACGCAAGCAGCGACGCTCGCGACGAATCAGCCGTCCGGCCGCCCGCAGCAAATGAACAAAAAGCAACGCGTGCGCAGCGGGAACGCGGTTGGGGAGGGGCGGGGGCTTGCAAACGTCATTTATCAAATGAATGACACGCTACAGGAATCAACCTGTCGAATTGCTTAGACGCGTTAGACGTACGTACGAAGTTTTACCGACGCGATGTAATGTATAAACCATAAACTACTATTTCTTTTTCGTCCAATTTCACTTCCGTCTCCGCCTCCGTTCACCTCCGCGTCCGCGGAGGTGAAGTCCGTCGCCTCCGCATCCGCCTCCGCCTCCGCTAAGAAGGCCTCCGTTACAACCCTAAATTATATTCATTTCAAAATGTTATAAATAAAATTGTCGTGTTACAGTGTTAGTTACCATACTCCTACGAAACGGCTTGACCGATTCTCATGAAATTTTGTGTGCATATTGGGTAGGTTTGAGAATTGGACAACATCTATATTTCATCCCCCTAAATGTTAAGGGTAGTTCACCCCTAAATATTTTTGTATTATTTTTAGATTTAAAAAAATATTTATTTATTTATGATACGGAATTAAAAAATACATACAACCCTAAATTTTCAACCCTCTAAGATCAACCCCTATTTTTTTAATAGCGACATCAGTATTGTTATAATTTTCTACTGGGATGATTTAGATTTTAATTTGAACCAGGTAGATGGCGCTGCAATCGAGTACCAGAATTTAGGTGTACTTTTTGTTGTTGTACGAGTTGAAGTTTGTCCCGGAATGGTTTAAATAAACGACTGGACCCAGAAGGTGGCGCCGCGATACTCCTCCTAAACGCTGTACCAGATTTTGATGAATTTTTTGTTTGTTCAAGTGGACTTGAGAATACTTTAGATTAACATTTGGTCCCGGTAGATGACGCTGGAATCGGGTTCTAGGTTTTTATTTTTTGAAGGCAATACGTCTGCCGGGTACAGCTAGTACAATATAAACTTTAAAAAAAATTACAAATCTAGAGAATTAAAATGAACAAGTTGGCGGTGGGCTAAATAACACTAAACTATACTCATTGACACTTGACATTTTTGTCCTCCGTGATCACGGCTACTGAAAAGTAGTCCAAACGTCGGAATAATAATAATACATACATAACTTCACGCCAGGTCCCTTGCGGGGTAGGCACGAACAACAGAGCGCCATTTAGGCTTATTCTTACACACCTCACTTGCTTCTTTGACATTCATAGCTCTTGTCATGCACGCTCGTCTATTCTTAAGGCTCCTGACATCACCTTCTGTTAATACATGATTAATTTGATCATGGAAGGTGTGTCGTGGCCTTCCGCGACTTCTGCATCCATCCACTTTTGCATTGTATATCTGTTTAGTCATTCTTTCATCATACATTCTTTCCACATGCCCGAACCACCCAATAATAATAATAATCAAATAAATTACCGCGCTTAAAACAATTAAAACGTAGTTTCATTAAGTGGAGAAAAATTAAGAAAATATTAACTTACCAAGGGTTTTCAGTGAATTCTTATCCAAAATCAACTCCAAAAACACTCTCAAATTCCACAACGATTTCACCGCAAAATATGTGCAATTATGCACACTTTTCAATATCACATCAATATTATTGTCAATTAATTTCGTCTCAACATCAATGTAATCGTTCTCTCTTTGTTTCGACATCAATATTGATACAAGGAAGTAGATCTCTGTGTTTACGCTTAAAATTAAGTTATTTTTTAATAATATCTCATAGATTTTCACAATTATATCAAGTTCATCTTTTAAGTAGACTTTATTTGAGTCGGCTTTCACATAATTTTGAGTACAATCCGTTGAGTCCTTTTTTGTTATTTTGATTGTTGGCATGTTCAGTGCTTTTGGTGAGGTATTCGATGTTAATATATGAAATTTCTCCATTAGTTTGTGTCTCTCCTGTTTTAGGATGTTACGCTCTTCAAACATGTTCGTTGTCTCTTTTGGTTGTGTGTATTTGAATGCTGAGTTTACTTCCAGTGCTAAAGGGGAATGCTGGAATGCTTCCGGGGTGAAACTATTTAATGATAAACTCTTTTCTCGTTTGTCTGAAATGAAATTTATGTATACAGTATCATACAATTTCAAAACTTAGAAAGAAATACTTTATTTGAAGAAATAGCCACGTAATTACATTCCTTGTACATTATTATACACAGAGCATATATTATACATAATATTGGAAAGAAAAGAAAAACAACCAATATCAGCAAAATCACTAAATGGACTAAAATCACCAAAATTACCAAATTTACCAAAAATGACTAAAATGACCAAAATGGCAAATCACAAAGAAACCTATCCTACTCTCTGGGATAACCTTTACATAAATCTATCCCATTATCCGAGATAAAAAGTATCCCTTGTTCACCCTCGGTATTAAAATTACATATTTATTACACTACAGGTCCATTATTATAGCATTCTGCACTGCTTCTCTATAATATAAACTATAAATTTGCGAAATTTGAAAGAAAGACAAATATTTATTGTCACAAATAAATGCACGCACATAAAATACAAGGATTTTTAGTAACAAATCAATACAATTACAGATATGTATGTATATAAAATTCATGGCAATGAGGCTGGAAACTCAGCATTATGCTGTGTTAGGAGCTAACACAGCGCTGATTTTCAGTTGCAGCCTCCATCCAACCAGAATCAACCAAAACAGTGTAATAATAACTTGTATGTATCACCAAAATGAAAATTGCAAGTGAAAGTCAATAAAAAGAGGTACGAAGTTTTTGCTTCACATATTAATATTGTTACGAGCTACAGGACTCAATTTAAAATGCCGTCGGGATTACTATAAAATGTATTGAAATACTATACCAACATATATAACATGGGTACAAATATAACTAGACGCAATAAGTCTCAATGTAATACACAATTCAATAACACGCGCAAAGTCCATCACTATATGGCTCATCGAATCTGCTACACACGTCTTACTCGTATCGTAATCATCGCATCGACTGCCCCACCCCTCCGTTCGGTCATTGTTTTATACTAAACTATATAATACAACAAAGGGCCGCGTTCCCTGAGTCAATCCGCACATCTGGCAAGCTTCGACGCAATGCAATAACAACAAGAATTAGTTCGACACTAATGAAGGCCATAAAACAAGTACGGTAACAATAGGTTGTTTTTCTGAATTGCAATTTTTAAACACGAAGTAAACAAAAGAGCCCCGAATGCATTAAAGGTAATAAACTGCGCTTTACGGTGTGCGCATTCCTTTGTCGGTATGTAAGAACATAATAATGAAGAGTAGATTCTCGCTAAGTATACGTTAGATCGAAATAAATAAAATACCTATATTAGTGGGTTTGATTCGCCGTTTCTCAGATCTCAAAGAACTAGATTTCCTCGCACCGATCTCTGGGAATGTCTCCGAATTGCTCAAATCTAAATGCAACTCAGCGTCTTTGGACTTTTTCTTTTTGGAACTCGTCTTTGCATTTACTATGTAATCACCTGTAAATATTAGGTTAGCAACATTGACATGCATTTGGTGTTGTCACTATTGAATGAATGAATGAATGAAAACACCTTTTTGCTCACCAAAAATTAAAACTAGGTACAGTAAATGTTGAACAAAAGGGCGGCCTGATCGCTTAAAGCGATTTCTTCCAGGCAACCCCCTATTTAGGACAATATTAACACAAGTGGCGGTCAAGACAATAAATAACATGAAAAATTCCAATAATAAGTGAAAAATAAATAATAATATACTCTTTATACTAGACGAAAATAGAATATATCATACTATATCGATGGGTGAAAGGCTATTTGTTTTAAACGACACTTTTATAAATTGCTGGGAGAAAAGTTTAAAGTTTCTAATGACCCAGAAAAACACATCACTAACGAGCTATGTCCCATATTTAAAAAAAAAAGGAACACCGTAGACTGAAACTAGAGATCAGGTTCTTTATATTTCTTTAAGTTGAGACATTAGGATGAAAAATCCATCGTGTTGAGTATCACACAAAATGTCGCTTAAAACAAATAGCCTTTCACCCCTCGATATATAGAATCAGCATGTTTTATACTTGCAAAGATATTTAGTGACCATTAGTTAAAAAGACGATATGGATTTAGCTTGTCTGATGTTCAGTGGCAGTGAGTTCAATAAACAGACAGCCATATTTTTCATATTATATATAATTTCTTTTTATTATAATTATTTTAATTTCAAATTAATAAACTTAAATCATATTTTTGTGTAATTATTAAACAGTGGTAATAATAAGTCTGACCACAAATTCGGAACTAAAAACTTACCTAGACAGCTCTTCTCGTTCCTAGACCTGTGTCCCAATCTGGGTGTATCACACCTTTCAAAATCCTTTGAGAAACTTCTAGGTGTCACTGGACTTACTAAGTTTGGGTATTCAGTTAATTTTACGCCATTCTTCAATGGAGTACTGGATATTACTAGTCTGTCGACGCCTGCCAATGGAGGGTACTTTCAAAAAATTGTAAAAAGCTTTTTTCTTTTCTTTCTTGTGGAAAGGAAATAAAAGTTACAAAAAACAATTCTGAATGTGAGTCAGTCCAAATTAATTTTTTTTTTGCATACATCCAAATTAAGCAAGTTACGCTTGTGTTATGAGTAATATACAATGGACTACTCTGGGCCGATCCCAGACACCCGGAAGGCGAAACTTCGTTTCCGAAATTAGCATGCCAGCAATCGAACCCGGAACTTCTGCATTGCAGCAAGGTAGATTACTAAAGGCTAAACCCGCTTAACCACAGAGGCCGTCAGCTCAACTAATGAAGAGCATTAGTATTTATAATTTTTAGGTACTAATCTATAATGTATAACTACTACCTTGTGCTCGCGACTTTGTCCGCATGGCATAGTTATAAAAAAAATAGATTGGTCTCAGCGTGATGATATATAGCCTTCTTCAATACATGGGCTATCTAACACTGAAATAATTTTTCAAATCAGACCAGTAGTTCCTGAGAGTAAGTAGCACCTTCAAAAAAACAAAGAGCTTAAAACCATTAAAACATAGTTATATTCTTTATATAAAACTTTTTATTCATGCAAATTTCACCTGCTGATAGCCTGGATTCATCTGAAGACACTGAATTAACAGACTGGTTCCCCTTGTCGTCTGTAAATAACTTGGTTTTGACTCTGCGTCCTCTCTTTTTCTCTCTGCTTGGCGACTCATGGCTTCGTTGCTCGCTTTTTGCTGATAAACAGTCTTTACGTTCATCACTTGTTGGATCACTGATGGAACGATGGTGTTTTCTATGCGAATTGAACAGTTTCTCCGGTGTGCTATGGTGTAGTATCTGTATTGCGTTTGTATTTGTTTGGAGTACACTGAAAATTGTAAATTATTATCTTTCATTGACAGACCCTACTTAGTCAAAAGTATGTAGGGCGAAAATAGTTATCCTGCGAATGTCTAATATTACAGAGAATATCGTTTTGAGTCTCTTAGGTCCTCTGTTAGGCACATTATTCATCCAACACCTAGCTGCTGGCTGTGCTAGCTAGCTACGGATGGCGTTACACAGTGCTTGGGGAAGTTGTGCTCCAGCAGGGTGGTCAGGGGAGTGATTTCTGTCTGCAACAGTCTGCTAAACTCCACCACTTATTACAACTAACATGACCGATACACTTATTAGAAGAGATTATATGCTAAACTATTTATTGCCTAAGCATTCTATAGATATGTGATAAAGAAAGAACTCACCTATCAGTTTGAGTTCTCAAAAAGGATAAAAAGTATCCCACAAATTCATTCCTATTGCAACATGACAGCACACAGTTGTCTGGCAAGTCCTGAAACAATATTTTAATAAATTAAATAATCGGCAGACAAAGCCATACATCCCCAAGTTGATCTTGTGTTATGGCTAATACAATGGACCACTCAAGAGCCCAATCCCAGACCATGGTAAGAACAGAACCTCTGTGTTTCAATGAACTTGGTCGTCGGAGGCTTATGATATTGTTTATGTATGAGTAGTCTGTCTGGGCAATAGTGTATTGGCTATAATCCTTTTTTTATACAGGGAAAATCCTTTTGAGGGCCACATTCCACACGAGGGGGGAAAGTCTCAGCCCACGTGTGGGTTTTGCCAGGTCGGGTGGCACTCCCAACTCACGTGTGAAGTGCTATTGCCACGCCGCAGTTAGATGTACCCACTAAAAGCCCTGTCCGATCCTCAAGAGTCCTTTGTCGGACTGCAGCCGGCCAGCCTCACCATATGTTAGCAGAAGATCTGGATCTCTCCGGCTACCTCGATGTGAGAGGGAGCGGGCGTCGACCTTTATATGCAGGCGGATCCGGTTCCCCCGCCGGTCGCCCAGATGCTCGTAGCCTAGGGCGTTGGAGGTTGTCAACTAGGACCGCCCGTCGACGCCGCCGGCTTTGGCGGGAGAGTAGCGTGGCGGAGCATTTTTATGACGGGGTAGAGCATTTGAATGTAAAAAAATGGAATGGTCAAGTAAGAAATGGGTCCATAATAACTATAAAGTTTGTTTTTTGGATTTAAGTACAGAACTCTAAAAATATGTAACTGGACCCACCACAATTCTCGAAGACATAATAAGGCTCAATCAAACCAGTTTTTATTTAATTATTTTTTACACTTCATCTTTACCCTCAAATAATTGAGATTTGGAACCCGATGAACCAAAAACTTAACTCTAAAATGAGATAAACACAAGTGTATGTAATGTTTGTAAGCCTGCAAGAGAATGAGATACTATTTTATATTATGCAGTACAGCTTAGAGTCAATAAGGCCTATAATTAAACATAGGTCCAATTTGGACCGAAATAAAACTGATGTTAATATTTTCAGACCAAAGCAGCAAAAACTTGAAAGTAAGATATTTACGACATTTATTTTGAATAATAATATATTGACTGATATAGGCTAAACAAATTATGTTTATAATAATAACTGTTGGAGTAGAATTATATAAGAGTACATTTTCTGAAATTGCACTTTTGCTGTGTGTGAACTGCAACACTCATGCGCGCCACACACACACACACACAAACATTTTTAATTTATTTTTTTAGGGGAACAAACTATTGAGTGCTTTTATTGTGTCATATCATAAAATTCTCAGCAACTATAGCCATATGGCATTGCAGCATAAACTCTTGAAAACAAATGAAATTGAAAAATTTGAAATTGTTTTCTATATGCCACTTAAAAGAGGTCAATGACTGTGACATACACAGCAACACAACATGACAAATTCATTTAATAACTAAACAACAATTTTTAAAACAAAACTTCACATTATTTTATCATTATTTCCATTCATAATCTGTCACACCCAAATCAAGAGAATTATATTGTCTCTTTAATTCTAATACAAATTCTATGTAGTTAGAGGGAGAAAGCACCAGTTCAACATTCGTTTCAATTATCTGTATTTGACCACAAATATGTGGTGCTTCTATCTTAAAGGTTCAAAAATATTTCAGTACTAACAGCAAAAGTCCCTTACAGTGACTTATGGCATTCACTTTCTGCATCATCAGTTGAATTTTGACATTAGTAGTTATTGAACTTATGTCAAATTATAACTGATAGCATGATAGGAGTTTTTGGAGGAAACTGAAAGGAGATGTTGTGCTGTGCAGTTTTATTTTCTAAAAATGGGTAAAATTACTCTAAAATGAACAATAGTTATAGGATATTGATAGTTTTTGAGTAGTCATTATGTGTTTTTGTAAGAAATGTGAACAGTATAGTCAAATGTGGCCTTTTGAGTTATCACAAGAAATCTGTTGAATGGCAACAGCTGATACCTACAGTTCAGCTGTGCTGTAGCACATTATGTGTACATAGGTTTAAGAAAATGAAGAAAATATATTGTAAACTAAGATCTGGCTTAAAGGCCTAGCTGCCAAGCTATAAACCTAAATAAATATAGCTTGAAAGAAGAATTCATAGTATTCGTCTTTCATGCTATATTCATTCTTTCTTTCCATGAAAATAGTTCAATAGCAAGACAAATTAACATCCAGTACCATATAGTAATTGGCCATTAAAGGCACTTAAATCATGAAACAGCATATTTTTAATAATATTCAGGTATGGGTGAAGTATACTTATAAGGTTCATTTATTTATTATGAACAGATCCGAACCTTCTGAATATAGGTTAGAAGCCTAAAGTGGGAATGAAGCAGAAAAGAGTTCCCACCTTAGTCTTCTTAGTTGTTTTTTTAAACCACCTAAAATTCACATTGTATCTCAAATAATTAGATAAATAGAAATATTTAGATTTCAACTAATAAATTACTGGAACGCACTCAGTTTAAGCTGTAGTAGGTACTTTATAGAACTATTGAATATTATAAGGTGTGGAACAAAAAGAAAATTACTTTTGAAATCCTATAATAAATTTCTTAGATAAAGTTTTTAAAAGATAGTGAGTATAAACGATACCATCTAATGAACTAAATCATAGAAAATTATGCAGGTAAACGAAGAAATAGAACAAATATATCAAAATATAAAAAGGTTAGAACTTACCTCAATTGATTCGTTATTTAACCATTTCGCTAGTAAATTAAAGTCTAATTTTCCCGTAAGGGTACATTCTATTATAGTTTCAGGCATTCTAAACAAAAAGAATTACCACTATATACAGCAAAGATAAAAAATTTCGTAAAAATCGATTGCTGGTAGCTGCGCGCTCGAATTTGGCACCGCCATTATTGACATTATTGTTACTGTTAGTTGTCATTCAAAAGTTATTGTCAAATCATCTATCAATCTTTTATTTTTGAGTCTTATTAATTGTTTTTTACAATCAAAATAATTCAATGCGAATTAAGGAAGTATTTGTATGTTTTTGAAAATAAAAACCATACTATATCTTGTTAATAAATTATAAAAAAATATACATGACCACTTGACAAATTCCATTTTGTTTATTTGTCATAAGTTATTGTCAAAGAGAGTTTTTGGCGGGAACTGAAAGCGGACGTTGTGCTGTGTAGTTTTATTTTCTAAGAATGTGTAAAAATACTCTAAAATGAACAACATTTGTAGGATAATAGTAGGATATTGATAGTTTTTGAGTAATAATTATGTATTTTTGTGAGAAATGTGAACTGTTTCATCAAATGTGACCTTTCGAGTTTTCACAAGAACTCCGTTAAATGGCATCGGTTGTAGCCTACAGTACAACTACGCTATTATACGAAGATTTAAATATAGTCAGACTTTGCTGTATGGTCTAAGATTCCTTTGCCTGCCTTTGTGGCGAATTCTACTACTACTTATTGTCAAATGTCACTTTGTTACACTGTTTTGCTTTGTTTATTTGTTGATATGGTGAAAGTAATATATTATTGTCTTGAATGATTTTAAATTTTAATTTCAAATTTCAAATAGATATTAATTCATTTAAATAAAGAAATGTAATATGTCTTCTTTCTGGAACTCTACTGGTTTATGCCGCTGTTGCTTGGCGGAAGGCAATTTTAAGAACTTAGAATCAATATGTGTTTTCGATGGAAAAGATGAAACGTTTTTGGCTCTACTACGCGAAACTTTTGAAATGAATGTAAGGGTTTTAAGTAAAAAGTTTATTTAATTAAGCACTTAAATATCTGCTCCATAGTAGTAAACTTCCTATTAAGTATGACAATATCATTTTATTGTGCTGGGATTTCAAATTTGTTACAATGTACTTGTTACGTTTGAAATTCCTTAAACTGTTTAACAAAATATGTATTTTTTCCAGATTAGCAACATGTCAAAGCAAAATGAAAGTTTTTACAGCATTTGTGATGTGTGTGAACCAAAATTACTTGACTCTGTTCAGTTTAAGCGTCAGGTTATGGAATGTGAAGAAAAGTTTATAAAGTACTATTTGTCTCGAGAAGATTTCAAAGGTAGGAACGACCTCATTGGTGTTCTGTAGCCATTTTAGCTAACATGGAACCTTTACATAATTGTCATCAAGAATATTGTGTACATGCCCACCAGTTTTTATAATATTTTTTAACTATAAGTTGTAGTAATATGTAGTTTGAAATATTTGATTTTATTCTTTTATGTTTAAATTATTTTTCAAGTGTCAGTCACATTTGACTTATTTCTTCATCTTTAAATGAAAATACACCTTATATCTTATGAATATGTCTGTTTTTATTTTTTAGGTAATTTTCTTACCTAACATGCATATTGTTACAATTACCATGTGCTTACAACAGTGAAGGAAAATGTCTCCTGCATATTGAATAAACTGGTGTGTCAAACTTGCCAAGCCACCTTGGACAAGTGTGGTGGGTATAATGTCTGTTCCCCTGTAGTGGGAGACCCAAGTCCAGCAGTCGGACATTAATATGAGCTGTTATTATTATAGTATTATACAGTTTAGTTTCAGTAAAGATTACAGATACAAATTTATTTTAGATATCCACAATAGTTACAGCTTAGAGAGCTCCATAACATCCTTGTTTTGGATCAAGACTCATTATACAGCTATGCTGTATTAGTATATTAATTTAGTGTATTTATTCTAAGTTGCTAATTTATATAATTGAAATACAGTTAGTTGTACAAATATTAGAATCATATTATTTTATGTACTATTGCTTTCTAGTCATATAAATTATTTCTTCTTTTATCTCCAGATGCTGTAATCGAAAATGATATAAAACTAGAAGTTAATGGTAAGTCTATAGGGCTAAAACAGATTCCTTTAGACTGTTTGGGAGTCTAGTCCCTTAAAACCAAGTATAGTTATAAAATAATGCTAAGTGTAGTAATATTATAAAACTACATTATAGTGGTTTTAATTGTGGTATTTTATTTGACTTCTTACTATATTGATGTTTCAGTCACTTTTCAGCAGCTGGGATCATGGAAGACAAAGATGTCAAATGGTAATGAGTATTGTTAGTTTTATTTAGCCTATAGCCAATAATTATTAAGTTTTATAGATTGTTTGTTTAGTTTTTGTTTTCCGTGAAAAGTGTCCAGAACATGGGAATAATAAAAATCAAATAAAATACCACCTTAAAACTTAGTTTTCTTATGTGTACTACCCATGAAAACTTAAGAAAAATTCCTGGTCTGAATTTTCAGATTATCTTAATTATTTATTTCACATTTTATTTTGACATTGCAAACAGTCACTTCATGTTATCTATCTGTATAGATTTATGTTTCAGATTTCAAAGAGGAGTCAGGGATTGCTGAAGAATATGATGTCAATCATGAAGAAAATGGTTAGTAGGTTAATAGTAGTTGTAATATACCTTGTTTTTTCTGAAAAGATATATTTTGTAAAAACTTTAATAAAAATGTGTGTTTATACTTTAATATTTAAGTTTATATGATCCTTAAGTTGAATATTCAAGTATGTGAAATAGCGAAAAACTCTCAAAGGAGTCTGAGGGCCGATATTAACGAAAACTAAATTAAAACTAATTACTCTTGGCAGGAATTGGGATTGTTCACTTTTTTTCAATTTAGCTATCTGAATAACCATTTTGAGGAATAGTCTCCCTAATCATTTCTGTCTAGTTAAAATTCCAAAAAACGTACGATCTTCTTGTATTTTGTAAGAAATGCGTTTGACCTTTATTTGACCTTACTAAATCCAATCAGGTGGGCCGTCTGCCTGTTTGCCTGCTTCAGGTGTAAAAAACATTCTAGCTGTACATTATTTGATTTAAGTTCTGTAACATGGATTTTCCCTAAAGACAATTTAACGATAACTATAGAAAATAATAATGGTCGAACACGAAAACTTATAAGCCTAGCGACAAATAACACTAAAATGATCACGATACGTAATGAGAGTGTGAGACAGTGACATTTAGATAGTATTAGATTACTATGATTATATACAGATAAAACTTAATTTATTGTTTTTGTTTTCTAGGCAAAGAAACCAATGTAAACTTGTACCTTATGACGTCATCGGAGAAATAACTTTAAACTCGAATTATAAAAAAACTAACGCTTAAAATACAAAAATGTTCAAATTAGTATCTTAAAATACCCTATTTTACGTAATAAAAATATAAAATTAGAGGGTATTTTTTTATGAACAATCCCCATTGAGTATGAGAATACATACATTATAGTTATAGCGCAACTTGCAAGGATTCATTTCTGTGAAGAAATTTTAAATGGAAAACCAGGGCAAAACTCAGTAAAATTTTCTATTATGTTCCTTACATTAATTGAATATTAAATTGCGCCACAAAATTTGACCTCACCAAATTTTATAAAACATGGAAATGATAATACAGTAGACCCTCTTTAAGTCGAAATAATTAGTGTCTATCTAATAAGCAAATTCAGTACTTATTTTCCCTATATAACTCAAAAAAATAAATTTGACCTCTGCATCTCGAATATGGCATATGTTTTTACAACTCGATTATTTTAATAAATCTTGACCTCTACAATTTGAATGTTTCTTTACAAAATTCGCTTCAGTCGAAATCCTCCATAAGTCGAAAATTTTAGAACTCGATTTTTTAATCATCTTCCTGCAAGATCAACTTAAAGATTTCTACTGTAATTATTATTTTAATATTTGTATCTGATTTTTAACACCATTCTATAGCGACGTATAACCTAGATTATTCCGATAAATTATATCTATATAGAAAGAAGAACAGAAATAATACCTCATAAGGTAGTAAGAAAATGGACCCCAGGCACTGAAGTGAATGCTGTTGTATCTTGACAACAGAGTTTAACACAATAATAATTTATGTTACAGAATCAACATCAAATCTGGATACTTATGACCATAATACAGATGAAGACGAACCATTATCTAAATTGAAGAAAATCAAATTAAAAATTTCTAAGAAAAAGTTGAAAGATGACATTGAAAATAATTACAATGATACTAAATGTGATGTGACAAATAATGATGATGGTAAGATTTTAAATTCTTTCATATCTTTTGTGAGGGTTGCTTTTTGTTGAGTGGTGCGTCTATTTTGGCGAGAGCCCATGGTACAATAGCCTTGCGGGAGCTAGGCTTGACCGCTGGAGAGAGGGAGTACAAAGAAAGACAAGAGTTGTTCTAACCTCCATGTATTTGTTGCTTAATTAATATATACAGATAAATAACATTGAAAAGTCTGTTTGTAATGCCAATATAACAGCTCTTTACTAAATGCATATGACTTCATCCGTGCAGTAACGGAGAAATAATACAATTTCCTATGGCCGGGCGGCAACAAAACAACCTACAGCCAGGTAGTAGGGTATTTGCCCGTCTGGATGGCTACGATCCTCGGTCTACAGTATGTCGCCATAAGAACCTTGAGTTTTATTCAGGCATTTGTGGCCAGGTTCAATAATAAAAACTACTATATTTTGCAAATATTTTTATAGTTATTCTTTTGACATGGGTTTTGTTTCCGATATTTTTTGTCTACTACTGTACTGTAACTAAAATACACAAATACTTGAATAGCTTTAGAAAATCAAAATATATGAAACGCCTTTTACGTGCTTATAATATTCGAAGGTTGCTCTCGATTTCCCTGGGATCCACTCATCAGATCCTGACTTTATGACCATGAGACCACCTCAGGAGTATACTCTTTCGAATGAAATTAAAAAAAAAAACAAAATCGGTCTACAATTGACGGAGAAATCGCGTAACAAACATAGAAAAAGTAGAACTGAGAATATTTTTCTTTTTGAAATCGGTTTAAAATGTGCGATGCGAGTGAGACAACAAACTCTATTTAAGTAACTCCTTAACATTAAAAGGTTAGTATCTTGTTTTGGTCCTTCGGCCAGGATATTTTGAACACGCTCCCTTCTTTCAGAGAATGAAACTAAACCAAAATTTCAACGAAAACAGTACCCGTGTGAACAATGCACGAAATCGTTTACCTACAAAGGTGCCTTAGAAATCCACATGAATTTGCACAACGGTAAAAAGACATTTCTTTGCAAACTTTGCAACACGCCGTTTTTGACTAATAAAGAAATGAATTTTCACATACGGGAGCAACATAACATTGATGGGGTGTATTTATGTGATGTGTGTAAGAAGAAGTTTGAGAAACCCTGGCAGTTGAAGAAGCATTGGGTCTTGCATTATCCAGATAAGTTTCCTTGTAAAATATGTGGAAGACAGTTTGTTTATAAGCGTGGTCTGAAGGAACATTTGCTGTCGCATAGTGGAGAGAGGAGGTATGTTGTTTTTCCCTGCATTTTTAGGGTTTCATAGTGACTAGATCCTTTATATAGTTAGTGAATATAAATGTAATCTATACTAGTATGAGAAAGAGGTAAAGTTCGTGAGTTTTTTTTGTAGGAAGTAATCTCTTGAACTACTGAACCGATTTTGGAAATTCTTTCACCAGTAGAAATCTACATTATTCCTGAGTGACATAAGCTATATTTGATAGATAGATAGATAACACTTTATTGCTCACCAAAAAAACAATATGTATAATTACAACACTTCTTGGCAAAATAACAGGCGGCCTTAGCGCTAAATGCGATTACTTCCAGGCAACCTAGCTTAAAAGAAATTCTTAACTAATCTGGCGATGTAGGTGGAGCAGAAAAAGATAGGACTGTACAATTTAAATATATGTATTTAAATATTTGATTGTGGTTAATAATATTTTTTAACATTTAATGGCGCCCAACGAAGTAGGCCCTGGAACGCCTGTTAAATATATAACAGCAATAACGTTCAACGCAAGAATTGCGCGCATCTTCGCACGACGCATGCTAGTGCTTTCCGTGTTTGTTAATTAATAAAAGATTACAAAGCTTAAGTAAACGTTGATTTGCGTTTCTCAATGGCGTCCAACGAAGTGTTCGCGGGTCAGCTAGTTAATATTTTCATTTTCATTCGTTTGAAACTTTATATTTTTCTTGATATTCAGGTTCACATGCACTGTGTGCAACATCTCATTCCTACACCACCAAACATTGAAACAGCACGCGTACACACACACGGGCGAGAGGCCGCACGTGTGCGACATTTGCGGCCGGGGCTTCGCCCAACGGAGCCACTTGAGACGCCATATTGTCATCATACATAACAAATTCAAGCCGGCGAGTTGTAAGATTTGCAACAAGGAATTTTCCAGTAAAAGCTATTTGGCTGTACACGAAAGACTGCATACTGGTGAGTTATGTACAATTAAATCTCACATCTCATACTGATATATAAAACTGAAAAGTTTGTTTGTTTGAACGCGCTAATCTCAGGAACTACTGGTCTGATTTGAAAAATTCTTTCAGTGTTAGATATTCCATTTATCGAAGAAGGCTATAGGCTATATACCATCACGCTAAGACCAATAAGAGCGGAGCACCAATAAATAATGTTTCAAAGTCGGGGGGTTTTTCCCTTTTGAGAGCTTCCGCTGCGTGTGCTGGGTGAACAGTTAGTTTCGCAAAAATCATGTGTGACAGAAGTTAGTGTTAGCCCAAAGTAACTATACCACGCGGACGAAGTTGCAGGCAGAAGCTAGTCAACGTATATAATCAGTGGAGACGCAATCAGGCAATCTCCGCGGGTAGGGTTATGTGCTCAATGTATGGCCACCCCTCATTCCCCAATGAAGAACAAGTGCCCGGAGAATATAGAACCTTGCACTTACCTCGCAGTCAGCCACCAGCCCACGACAGCGCTGGTTCAGGGTTCTGCCGCTGCTTGTCAGGTGGCGATAAAGGTGACAAAGTCCTTCTACACGAGCCCCGGGGCGCAAGGGACGCAGATACACTGACACTAAAGTTTTATAGCTTCAGGCGAATGTCCAAGTATTTGACTGGATGCGGAAATCTTCGATAGCGAATTGGCTGTATTTTGTATAAAGGCGGGTGCGATACTATTTATGTGCGTCGCGGTGGCGTAGCGTTTGCCAACGTACTAAACTCACGCGCCGAGCGAGCGGCGACGACATACGGGGGTTGCAAGGCACTATAATCCCAAGACACAATACGTAATTGGGAAATAAGTGGCGCCAACAATCAGGATGGATTATATGTTTATTTATTATGAAAGTAACTCTGTCTATTACACTTTCACAGAATAACCATAGTATTTTGATATTTAGAATATATGTATGTAGTTGTAATCCAGAGAATGGCAATAGAATACTTTTTATCCCGGAAAATGCTGTGGTTTTTTGACGGGACATTTTTCGGAGGTGAATATGCCTATAAAGAAATTTTATAACAGATTGTCTATGTGAACGCTTGCTCTCTTAAAATCACCTCTCTCACGAAAGATTTCCGGCCTGGCCGCGCGGAAACCGCACTTTATTCCATGAACACATGGCAGATGTACAAAATAATTATTAAAAACGTTTTTATAAACATCACTAGTCTCTTGACAGTTTAACATACAACTTTCTGTCCTTAAAATTATATTTATAAGATTTTGTAATCATTTTAATCAAAGTCCAATTTAGGCAATGCCATAAAATCAAATAATTTTCTTAAGAATTAAGAACATGGTAGATAAAAAGCATTAGATGAGAAAATTAGGGCAAAAATTGACATAACTTGTCACGAATGCGACTATAACTTTAAACATCAAACCTTAACGTGACACAAGAAGGACGTTAGGTACATCTATTTTTAAACTACATTTTTTTTTTTTTTAATTGCAGGAAGTCAGCAGACAGGCAGACGGCCCACTTGATGGAGAGCGGTTACCATCGCCTATGGACATTTGCAATACCAAAGATGCTACAAATGCGCTGCTGCCCTCTACATTTTGAATACCGACTTCAACGGACTGCTGTGTAATCTTACAATAAATAAATTAGTTATTCTCAAATAATCAGCGCCTATTATTTCCACTGCAAACTTTGAAAGCTCAAAGATTTGTAATTTCAGTGTTAAGATATAGAATTGGGCCATGAGAGATTTACAATTTAAACAACTATTTTTTTTAAATAAATATATATTTCTCTTACAGGTGAAAAACCACATTCGTGCGAGATATGCAACCGTAATTTTTCATCCCTGACAACACTAAGAGTTCATACACGCATACATACAGGCCTAAAGCCGTACTCATGTAATTTCTGTTCCCGCCAGTTCTCACAATCGGCCAGTTTTAAGCTGCATCTTCGTATACATACCGGCGAGCGACCTTACAGTTGCAAAGTGTGCAGCAAGCCTTTTGCCGATAAAAGTTATTTGAAACAACACCAAAGGATACACACGGACGATCGGCCATACTGTTGCGATGTGTGTAAACGAACTTTCAGGGAGTCGTGTCAGTTGAAACGACATTTGCGTGTTCATACAGGTGTCAAGGCGTATACTTGTAAAGTGTGCAATAAGCAAATTGGTAATTTGTCTAAGCATATGAAAGTACATGACGCCGAGCGACAGTTTAGTTGTACGGTGTGTAATAAGCAGTTTTCTATGAGTGGCAATTTAAAATTGCATATGCGGGTACATGATAAAAGAGATACCGCCGTTTTGACTGCATGGTAGGTTCTTGTATATCTCACATTGTAGAGAAAAATGTAATTTCCGAAGATATTGGCGCATAGAAACTTTCTATATGTTATTTTAATATACATATATTGCTACATAGATTTCAAAAAAATCCACATTTTGAAAATAATGAATGATCACAGAGGTATTGATTATTATTAATAAAAATAGCACTATTAATGTGTAACGTATTAATTATTTATTGTAGAGTAAATCGATTATGGCAAATAATAAAATTACATAAATAGTAAAGTCGTAATAATGTTTCGCAATAGGATGAATTCATCGCACTTGAAGCAGTTGGCAACTATAAAATTGCAAGTGTGCAACAAGCCTTATGCCAAAACAAGTATTTTTATACAACATATTTTATACAAATGATTGAATGTACCCGTAGTAATTTGAAATCACACGATCCTCTGTATGATAAACGAGATAGCGATGTTTTGACTCTATAATAGTTATAGGGTTCCACAACCAAATAATAAGAATAGAACCCCTAGAATGTATATCTTATCTGTGTGTGACGGTATAATACACATTTATTTATAATAAATTGGCAAAAAAATAAAACGGTATAAAAGCAATATTGTTGGTTTTTTAATTTTATTTTCCTTTTATTATACTCTATTTGAAATGTAGCTTCGCATGGTTTGCGTAATTGATCGGTATCGTGAATAAACGATTTTGAGCAACGATGCCAGTAGACGATGCCGGCATCCGATGCCGGTATATTGAAAAACGGATGCCCGCAATATCCGATGCGAACTTCACCGAATGCGAGCGAGCGAGAGGCACCGTTGACCACGCCACGGAAAACGCAACGATGACAAACCGAAAACTCGACGTATCGCTCGCTCGCTAACTCTCGGGTGCTCTCGGTACGATCGGTGGTTGTGCAAGGCAAACAAACAATCAACGTAATACAACACTAGGAGCGTGCGTAACTGTTAGAAAATTTTATAATAATATAGGTACTTATTTATTTTTTAAAGTACCTATCTCATGTATTTTTTAACAATCCCACTGAATGGTGGCTTCGTCATTCCAAATACTATATATACTCGACGTTGGCAGAAATATACCGTTCGAGGTGCAGTATTATTATAACTTCTGTGCCATGCGAACAGATATTCTCCAAAGCCATATTTTGAATGAACGAAGAACTCGTCTTACAAGTTCCAAATTTGTTCAAAATTGGTTTTTTCTTATGTAAACTCTAATTTTGTTAAAAATAACGACTAAATATTAATTAACTTATGTTTATTTTTAACTTCCACACTTTTAAAACAATATACCAGTAGAAGTCGTAATGTTGAATATCGTATCTAAATAATTTACATAACTACTAGACAACAGGCATCCAATGTCATACGCAGAGTTGCAGATACTTTAGCCGGCAACTAATTTTGGCAAATGGCATCGGTGCCAGAAATAACGATGCCGGCATCGGATGCCGTTTACAATTAACGATGCGCATCGGATGACAAAATTTAACGAAAACGCCCATCGCTATTTATTCATAGATAAGTTTTAAGAAAACGAACAAGCTATATTGTAAACTAAGATCTGTCTTAAAGGCCTAGCTACTAAGCCATAAAACTAAACAAAAAAATTGTGTTCCGATTTTCAACAAACTCATTGAATTTTTATCTATTTTAACTTAATTATAAGATTCAAATGCAAAAGAAATTGGTAAAACCCGTTGTAGCCAGGAAAATAATATACCCGTAAAGCCATAAACCAAAAAAGTGAACTATGACGTTATTATTCGTAGACAGGATTCTCCGTCTACGCTATTACTTTATTTTATCGCAGCTGTCTACGTATTTATACTCTGCATTGAGATATAATAGTCTGTGGTTCCTGTTTATTCTTTTATTTACTTTACACACTGAAGTATGAAAAGGTCTATGACTTTACATAAAGGCGCACCTAGTTGCCAAGCCATAAATATAAAAAAACTTTTATTTACTTTTGCAACAATAAATAAATTCAAATAACAACAAAATTTGTCGAAAGTTAGTTAGTGATAATGTTGTATTTTGGCGTATCTGCTCATCATCCAAGAGTTTAATAGAGAAATTAAAGATCGTTAGTTTTTTATTGAAGTCGTCTCAACTTCGGGTTTGCAGACAGGTTGCATGCTTTTTCGACTGGTATTCTCTCGTTAGAGAGTACTTGTGTTCTGTGCTGCTATTCCCTTAGTTTATTTAACTAGAATATATTAGTGAAAAGGGTAAATGTATAGCTTTCCGGTATTCGAATTTTATGTAGCGGGGTGGTGAAATGGGGAGGGGGAGAGGCATACTTACCTTTACTTCAACCTTTAAGGTCCGGCGATCTTGAAATAAACTTTTTTTAATAAACATAACCTCACTTATTTTCACTGATTTTTTCGCTAATGTTGCACTTCTATTATAGGTCCGAAATCGAAAAATCCTTTCAAAGTTCCAAAAAAACCAGTAATCAACATAAAAACAGCCAAAATAACCCAAAAACCAGCTTAATTGGAGAAAAATGAAGAAAAAACACAATAGAGCACATTTGTATACAATACAAGAGTAACCATTCAAAATGGCGACCAATAAAGACGATATTTTTTTTTTACGTAATCGCATTAATTTATATTTAACCAATATTTAAAAAAAATCAGCAGTGTATTGAAATTGAAATAAAATCGATATCATTAATATATTGATTCATTATCATATTAAAAGCCAACTTGCTAGTCGTCCACTAAATTGATAAATAAAACAAATGTTTCATATGAGACTTTCAAGGTGTCGTAACTCTCTGTATGTACAAAAAAAGGTAAATGGTTACACTCGGTTCTGGCACTCGCCGGCCGCTGCCGCGGCACGCTCGCTTCGCTCGCTCGGCTCGTGCGCTTTGGTCTAAATATCACCTAACATAACCGACTGTTTGTGTATAAAATAAATAGTAAATGGTTACCAGTCGGTTCCGGCACTCGCCGGCCGCTGCCGCGGCACACTGACTACGCTTCCTCGGCTCTTTAAATAGAACATGGTGTCTATATAAATTAAGTAACTTTATAAATGTATTTTATGGAAAACTAAACAAAAGTCTAAAATAAAGCCAGTAGTCAACGTAAAAAGAATCAAAATTATTATAAAACGCAGCACAAGTCGTAGAAAAAAAAAAGTTAACAGAAGAAAACACATTCACTCAACTACTAGAGAAAAGGAATAAAATGGCGGCAATAAAGGTGGTAAAAAAACAATATTTTTTTTCATAGAAATATTTATCGATTTCCGAAAATTATTAAATAATTCTAAATCGTGAGCTACATGATTTCGAATTTCTTAATTACAAATCGATTAGTATTAATGACATATCGATTAATTTATTTTTATCATCACACCTTGTTAGCCAAGCCATTAAAAACAAAAGTGACAGTAAAAACTGTCACTTTTTAATCAGTCGATTATTATACATGTCTATTACCTACTCTAGCATTTATTTGTATTTATGCGTCAATTAAATTTGAAAGTTTATTTCTACATTAAAAACAGTTTTAGTGTTATAAAAAGTTCTGGCGGTTATATGTTATTCATGAGTACATTCATAAACAATTCGTGAGTACATTCATAAACTCAAATCACGGTTTTTTATTATCAAAAGTGGCACAATTTTACAACATAAATAAGTGAGTTTATGATTATAAACCAAAAAAATTTAAACCCTCCGGACCTTAGGGGTTCTCGTAGGGGTGAGTATACCTCCCCCTATTCACTTCGCCCACCAACAACTTAACATTTGTGTACCGGATTGTTAAGTCGCAGCCGTGAAAAGTAATTGTGGTTTGATTAGCTAGTCTCTTCTTCACGGTCTTGGGAAACAACTGAAGTACACGAAACTTGGTAAATATGCACTGTAGATAGCGAGGATGAACATGGATAACCACTGTTTATTTCACAAAATTGGACAGTTCTTGTAAGATAAGCATTCACAATTGACATGTAAAAAATATGGTAATTTTCTCTTCTCACGTACATGGCCTTCATTTAAATGAAATGTATGTAAGGGCTGAGCTTTCAATTGTCAAACAAAAGTTATCAGCTGGTTAAATTACAACCTGAGTGAATTTAAAAGTGTAACCATTCAACTGTTTTATTCATGTAACTGACATTTAGAATTTTCCATGTTATACTTTATTCTGTGAATAACATTTATTTGGTGATTGAAAAATCAGCCTTAAAACTAGTAAATTTATACTAGCAAATAGAGTTTATAAAAACTTAATTTAATATTTGTAATAACTTTAAATGTCTCTTACTAATAGTTTGTAATGTTCACAACTTCTAAGGTATATAATTTGAAATAAGTCAAAACAATTATGCATGTTAAATGGTATTTTTTCCCTCCAGAATGGCAGGATTTAGGAATTTTGAGTACTTTTTCAGCACTACATTCTTTACACTGTGCTTAACATTCCTGTTATAGTACTCTTCTTCCATGATTTTTTATATAAACCTACTTAATGCCAGAAAAAATATAATAAAAAAAAGTATGAGTAGAATATAACAATTTCTTGTAGATAACCTTAGTGTGGATTAGTAAACTTGATGAGGTGATTGCTTAATTGTTTCCGCACTGGATGAATCTTTAAAAAACTAAAACATGAATCTGAATGCTGTTTGTCGGTGTTGCCACAGTGAAGGGGTATTTGAAATTTTAAATATGAAGAATTTACTCTTAAACATAACTTATGGAAGCATGTTAGAAGAAACTTTCAATATTATAGTAAGTATACCTAATATGTATTTTATTTATAAATTTTGTTTTTTTTCCAAACATAAACTAGTAGAGTGAAGGAAACTAAGCTTATATTGTATTCTACCTATAATCCCTTAAGACTAGAAGTAGAATTCGGAGCCTAGGTCATCGAAGTTTATGAGTAGGGTTCCTAGAAGGCTTGTTTAATTAATAGTTAGTAATTATATATATTTAATTATTATATTTTGATTTATATTTTATTAATATAACTTTTACAAAGTAATTAAAGTAAAGTTAATATATATAATACATCATCATTACATAACTACACCTGGCGTGTAGCTATGTATGTATAATCAACTTATATAATAATGACTAATTGTTTAGATAATTTTTATTGCCTGAGTTCTGCAGGCAAAAAGATGGTCTACCTGATGGAAAGAAGTTATCATTGTCTATGGACATTTAATTTTGTAACACCAAATGAGCTGCTGCTCTCTGACTGACTAGAACCTGTCTACCAATGCTGGAACACAACTTATGGTTGTTATGGCAGATACTCTAGACCAGGGGGGTAGCCATTCATATGGGCATAAAACTCTACCACCTGGCAACATCTAATATTGACTATCTTTGGATATACCTAAAGTTAAAGGATATTTTCTTAGGGGCCTCCTGAAGGAAGAATGTAATATTCTAAATAGTGGCACTATTCACAAAAGAACTGTAATCATAGTTTAGAATAGAATACAACGCCTACTTAATGAGATGAAACAGATTTTCTTTGAAAGTATTTTAATTACTTAGTTTTATTTTTTTAGAAAGATCCACCTGGTAATATAAAAGTTAATTTACAACTTGGGCTCTGACTAAGAAAAATTCCACATATAGATCTGTAAAAGCACATTTTATTATCTGTTGGCATTTGAATTATTTGTAATGCTTTAATGATTGTCTTTTTGTTCACTTATTTATTTATGTATGCCATATGTTTCTAGTTATTTTGGAGCAGTACATCCTGTTGTACTCGTTTATGATTGATTGCAGGCTGCATCATTAGCCACATGTTGCGGATTATAAGTACAAGCTAGTTTTAGGAAATTATGTTGATGTTGCCGGGCATGCACATTTGCATTAGTGAAGTATAAAACGATGGGCTGATTGAGAAAGAGGGGTCGGTTGAGCTACAACTACGATCTAGGCATGTCTTGTGTACATTCGGGAATCTAATAGTGACGGCCTTTGGGTGTTTTATTGAATTATGACCTTCTGCATTATGTTTGGATTTGTTGTGTTCGGTTATATTTGTACCTGTATTTTACGTGTTTGTATAGTTCTAATAAACTCTATAATAATTCTAAAGCCATTTTTATTCCAGTCCCGCAAAATCATAACAATATTGTCATATTTAATCTATGACTCTGGTGTAAAAGTCTAGCTGCCAAGCCAAAGAAAGTAAAAAATAAAATGCCACACAATCATTAAAATGTACCTAGTTTTAATTATGTTAACTATATAAATCCAATAGCTTTCATGAAAAAACGAATGATACACATCATAATGTATGGAAATAAAGACTGCCTGATTTAGTTTTCTTTGAGGAAACTCTAAAATTGAACAATAAAACTAATACATTATATAATTTGCTTTTCAGATACATAACAACAATCAAGAAAACAGCTGCACAATATGTAACACATGTAAAATTGTTTTACAAGACGCTTATTTGTTTAAAAGGCAAGTGTTATGTTGTGAAGAAAAGTTCAAGAAATATTGCCAGAGTAAGTATCCTATTTATTTATTATTTAATTTTCTTTTTTTTGTTTTTTGTCAATGTGTTAAATAACATTATGCGGATGCGATGCGATGGCCGGGAGAAGGAAAAGGGATGAGGAAGAAGAAGCAAGGGAAGAGTAACTTACCTCGCCACCAGTCCACCGCCACACTGCAATCATCCCGGGGGTTCACACACTCACTAGGCTTTGCTAGGAGAATTATATTATTAAATTAAAATGTTTTCGTCGTGTCACATTCCAATAATCCTTTCACTATATTGCGGTGACAACACTGACCCTAAGTTGAATGTTTGTCTTCTATTGAACATTCTTGATTTCAGAGGTCTTTCTTTTATTAATGGCGACGATGGTGAGGAAGAATTTATAAGGAGGTGTTCCTAGCCGCAACCACATTATAATAAAAAAACAATACAAATGTCAGGACTCACTCACACATACACATAAACACACACACACACACTCTTAATTAGTATGTAGTTTGTTTTTCGTCATGGAGTGGAGCACTGGTGACCTGTAATACAGATCTGCACAGATCTACAATGGGCACCAGTCTCACACAACAGGTCTTATATCACTTATAAATTATTGTGTGAGAAAATAAAATAAAGTTTCTATCTTTCCTTCAACAAAGAAGAGCTTATTATATTTTCTATTTTTAAGTATTCTATTTAATATTTAATACATTTCCTTGGACTTTTTTTATAACTGGCATACAGCAAAATGACTGACAGCGCACCTGGGGCCCAATTCTGCTATTTCAATATATCTAGGGGTTGCAAAGATATTCAAAGTATGATTCCATTGCGATAGCGCCAAAAATTCGTTTGCTATTCTACAATATCCTCTCAATATCGTCGCGGCAGAATAACAGTAGAAAAAAATTGGTATTACCAGCAGCTAAATGTTATTAGAAGAAATAAATATTGAAAAGCATCCAAAAATTTTAGTCATTTTTATTCACGAGTTTTTGTTTGTAAATATGATATACCATTTGAATTAACAGAATACCGAAATCGGGCAAACCTACCATGAGACAAGTGTTCGGTTATTTTGAAGAGATATTAATAGCAGAATTGGGATCCTTATGGATAGTGGTTACCATCAGACCGGTGGACTATCAGTCTTTTTGTTGTACTGCAGCAATAATAAGTGAACTGTCACTAATGGTTATAAACATGGCAGCTTTTTTTATAGAAAATGAAATACGTCTTTGTTTATTAATTCCATTATTTTTGTGCTTTTTCAGATGAAGTTGCAACTAAGAAAAATCCTATATCTATCAAATATGAAGGGGAGTTAGATAGCGGTGAGCATTGCTATAATATAAGCATAATTCAGTGTTGTTTGCTACTAGAATATGTAGTCAAACATTTACAAGGTAATAGATGGCGCTGTACAATAATTGAGGTCGCAAACCGACGAAACCTACAAAGAATATATACAACATTTTCGACAGTAATAGATAGGCCTGCCAGGAACAGTGATAGCCTCGTTTGAAGATCTTCCTTTCAGACGGAGGAGCAGTTCCATCTCGCACATCCACCTAGTCAGGGCACTCTGTCCAAATACACAGCACACAGGCTGATGGCCACCTGATGGAAAGTGGTTACGACGTCTATGGACAGTTGCAACACCAAAGGCAAAGGGGAGGTGGAAATTATAGATGCCACGAATATTCGACCAATTTTCTGACTGTTCGGTATTCAGCCCAATACTGCGTACTTTTCAGCTGAATAGCAGATCTTGAAAAAACACGCAATAC
This sequence comes from Dendrolimus punctatus, assembly GCA_012273795.1. Lineage (NCBI taxonomy): Eukaryota > Metazoa > Arthropoda > Insecta > Lepidoptera > Lasiocampidae > Dendrolimus > Dendrolimus punctatus. The sequence goes on from CM022527.1 coordinate 25,898,778, forward strand.
ATTTCCATCAAAATTTATAATTAAGCTTTAACAGTGTTAAATAGGGTTTTGATTATTTTTAAAAATTTTATAGTTACTTGTTATGTTTTGGCCAGTTATTGAAATTTCAGAATCAAATATAAAATCATTTAAAATCGCGCTTCTAAAGCCGCGTTTTCACAATAAGAGTTGACTCGGACCGAGTGCACTCGGATGTCTATTCGGACGATACTATGTAATCACCTAATCCTAGCGTACTCGGACGCCGGCATCTAATCCGAATAGACTCGGACTCTGCTCTATTTTTCGAGCTCACTCGGATCATTTTTATGAAAACAAAATGGCGACAACTAAAAATTTTACGTTGTTAAATCTCAAATTATTTTTAAACGCGTTTTTATCTTCCTTCGACTTCACGAAGAAAATTATTTGTCACGTCTTAAAATCCATTTCCGTGTCCAAATTTTTTCTCTCGTCGTTTTTTCCCCTTTCGGCATTTTGAACTTCTGCTATTAACATATAGATGCTACAACTTCTATACCCCGCAGCAGAAGATCAGTCGACGACACCTTGATCGTGCAAGGAGACAAATGACCACAATACGAGTGCACTACTATCGTGTGTAAACCACTATCCGTGTACACTCGTATGAAACCGACTCGTACGAGTGCACTCGGTCCGAGCCAACTCTTATTGTGAATACGCGGCTTTAGACAACAAATCTTGAAAACAACGTCAACTTTCAGTTCCCGCCAAAAACTCACGGCTTCAAGGGCTCTAACCAAGATAATGTTTCCAGCATGTCTCCACCTCAAGAATGAGTCACCTTCGCGGATTTCTTTATTACGCGTAGACTGTTACGCACTTGTCTGTTATGTTTTTTATTTATTTCAGATGATTTTCAATTCAATACCGATTTAAAAAATGACGTGACATTATTACTTGCGAGTCAAAGGAAGGAACATACTGAATGTGATGGTATAGTAAATATTTTTTGTCCATTGCTACAAGTAGGTAGTCAAACAAGCAGACTTTGATGTTTAGAATCAAGGTTCATTTATTTAGACTAGAGATTCATTTACTTTGGAATCGAGGTTCATTTAATTTAGAATGGAGATTCGTTTATTTAGAACTAGCTCTCCCGGCAGATGTCGTCCTGCCCGGAACAGCTTCAATCGATATGCCGTCAGCAGCGCCACCTATCGGGTCCAATTGTGAACCAACTCGGACACCTCTGGCTCATGAACAACAACTTTGCTAAACATCATCATATGATCAAATGTATAGTTTACGATTCTATAAAGGACATACAGACAAACATTAATTTTCATATATAAGATAGAGATTCATTTAGTTTAGAATGGAGGTTCATTTAATTTGAAATAGACGTTAGAATAAAGATTCATTTAATTTAGACTAGATTATTTTGAACATTTTCGAGTTGCTTATAATATTTCGTTATTTCAGATACAAAAGAAATTCCTAATATCAATATCAAATTATCTGAGATGGAGATAAATAGAGAATACATGATTAATTTATCTGAAAATTTACAACAAAATAGGAATTCAATGAAAAAAGATATAGAAAAGAAGAAGTGTAAAGATAGTAAGACTAAGAAAAAAGTAAAAAAGAAAAGGATAACAGGTAATTATCTACCTAATATATAAAATTCTCGTGTCACAGTGTTTGTAACAAAACACCTCCGAAATGGCTTGACCGATTCTTATGAAATGTAGTGTAATACAATACACAACATTTCATAAGAATCGGAAGTAGGTCTGAGAATACGATGTAATCTATTTTTCCTACCCCTAAGTGACAAGGCTGGTCCACGCCAGTTTTTTAAAATTTATTATTAGGTTTTTATTACAAAAGAAGAGCATTATATGTATATACAAGAATGAATAATGAAGGTAAAGTGATATAGTACACACATAAGTTTTTAGATATATCTTATATATAAAATTCTCGTGTCACAATGTTAGTTACCATACTCCTCTGAAACGGATTGACCTATTTTTATGAAATTTTATATGCATACTAGCTGTCCCGGCAGACGTCGTCCTGCCCTAAAAAATAGGGATTGATCGTAGAGGGTTCAAAATTTAGGGTTGTATGTATTTTTGTATGTTGTATCATAAAAAATAGAAATTAAAAATTTTGTCTAAAAATAAATAAAAAAATTTAGGGGTGGACTACCCCTAACATTTAGGGGGATGAAAAATAGATGTGGGCCGATTCTCATAGATACCGGATAAGCGCAAAAAATTTCATCAAAATCGGTCAAGCCGTTTCGGAGGAGTATGACAACGAAAACTGTGACACGAAAATTTGATATATTAGATTCAGTAGCTCTGAGAATCGACTACTATCTATTTTTCATACCCCTAAATGTTAAGGGTAGTCCACCACTATTTCTTTTTTTTAGATTTTTTTTATGATACATACAACCCTAAATTTTCAACCCTCTACGATCAACCACTACATTTTATTTGTTAATTATAAACTTTAATGCTGTCGGCATATCGGTTGAAGCTTTTCTGGGCAGTACGATCTCTGCCGAAACAGCTAGTTTGTTATAAAATCATATTAAGCACCTATTCAGCAATCATAATCATACATAAATATATAGCTCAGAGAATTTATGACGTACAAAAATAAAAATAAAATGGTATGATAATTTTTTTGGAAAATCAAATAAAGTCGATTCGATTCCTTACAAGGGAAGTTTAGTTTTTAAATATCTAATGATACCTTTTAGTTTTCTCTAAAATCTGCCCCGACACTCTTTTGAATGTTTTGCACTATTCTATATAGTATACTTAGCCCAGAATACCCACTTTGAAAATTCACGTTTATACGGCAGTGACGCAGGGTGGCAGTTCGGTTATTGTAAGCCGGTTGAAAAAAACATACCGCATGATGAAAGCGCCGGCTGCATCGCTGTTCAAAAACACCTGACTTGCGATGTATTTTCTTATTACAATTTTAATATCTTACCGCTTATTTTGAAACAAAAGCCGGTGCCCAATCGGGTTATGAGTTACTATTTCATCCAATACGTGTGGAAAGCTGCCGAGCATTCGAGATAGTAATACAGTAATAATATAAGCACGAATAAAAAACGTATGCGCCATTCATTTTTTGGCGCTTTTGACCTTTTGGCCGCTAGTTAATTTAAAGAGACACTAGTAATTATATCTTGAAACAGAATGCGTAAGCGCCAGTGAAAACATGGCGCTTGCAACCTCGGTCTATAGTCGCTATTTTCTTATAGTTTGGCTATGGGGAATCAAGTAGTATAAAGGTCCACTGGTATACGAATTTTTCATCTTGTTTGTGGACGATTCTCACCTCAAATATAAAAGATCCTAAGAACTCAAATTTTATTTTCAGGAGAAAAAATATCACCACTTATATCCCGACAGTCTATCGATGAATCTCTAATAAGTACTATGCAAACGGTATCAGGTTTAAAATACTCATGTATACAATGTGGTGATAGGATATTCAAGAACAGAGTTTCAATACTGTCGCATCTAACAAACTATCATACAGGAGCACATAAATGTCCCAAATGTGACCGTTTATGCCCCAACGGCTATGAATTAAGAGCGCATTACAGAACACATTTTCAAAAATCATTTAAATGTAATATTTGCAGTGTGACATATAAATCACGTCATCATTTAAATGAGCATAGTAGAAAACATTTAAATTGCGATAGGTATAAGTGTGATATGTGTTCGAAGGAGTTTAAATATAAGAATTCATTGAAAATTCATATGTTTGTGCATAGTGGGGGGAAGCCTAAACATTTGTGTGACGTTTGTGGCATGAGTTTTAATGACAGAACGAATTTGCGGATCCATGAGCGGTCTGTGCATTTGAAACTTCGTCCGTTCACTTGTGATGTTTGTAAAGCTACGTACACCGCTAAAAAACACTTAAAATCTCATATTATAACAAAACATTTAGATCTTAAAGAGTTTCGTTGTAATATTTGCGGTCGTATGTTTGGTTCGATCAAGGCTTGTGTGAAACATGAAGCTGTTCATACTAAAGTTTTTGTATGTTGTGATGTAGAATTTCAGAGTAAAGGAGAGTATCTATCGCACATTAAAAAATTCAATTGCAAAATTAAACAAAGTAATGGTAGTAAAAATAAATATATTAAATCAAAATCATGCGAAATTTGTGGCAAAGTGTTCGCGTCGAAATTCACTTGGAAACGCCATATGTCACAAAGACATGACGATGACAGAACGCGTAACGTCACTTGTGAGATATGTCACGAGAAGTTTTTTGACAGCTCGTCTGTGTACCGGCATAAGTATAAACGCCACATACCTAATATAATACAGGATAAGACTAAATGTAATATGTGTCATAAAAGTTACACAAATTTGGAAAAACATATGCTTTCCCATTTAAATACTCCGTACAATTGTAATGTTTGTGATAAAAGATTTTCAGAGGTAAGTTCAAGGAATCATCACGAGAAATACGTGCATTCGGGGCAGAGATTCGTGTGTAATATTTGTAACAGGGGTTATAAAGAGAAAGGTGCTTTAAGGCGGCATAGGTTAAGAGCCCATGATGTTAAGGATTTGAATGATCGATGATTTTATGTCTACTTATAGTATTAATAAGGGAGAATATTGTTACATGCCGACAAAAAGGGAATGCACATCTGCCTGTCATAAACCGTTTCCGCATTTGGACATCTTTTGTTTCCTTTTTGTTTAAAATTTTTAATTAAGAAAAACGTTCTATTGTTATTGTACTTGTTTTATGGCTGTCATTAGGCAGGTGTGTCGAACTAATTCTTGTTGTTACTGTTTTGCGTCGAGGCATATTGTATTTGTACAAAATAAAAGGAATGCCCGAACGGAGGGGTGAGGCAGTCTAGCGAGAACCACGATCAAAGCAAGACATGTACATTCAATAAGCGATATAGTGACGGACTTTATGCATGTTATTGAATCGTGCAGTTTGTACTGTTTGTATCCAATTATATTTGTACCTGTTTTACATTTGTTTGTACAGTTCTAATAAATTCTGTAGTAATTCCAAAGGCATTTTAGTTCGAGTCACAACTCGTAACAATATCAATAAATATTTTTAATAATAACTTATTTTATTTTATAGTTTTGCCCTTATGTAAGTAAATTGTAAAACATTCATTTTATATGAGTATATTAGATCTTATTTATTTTAACAGAAAAACGGCCCATTTAATGCAAAGTGGTTCTCGTCATCTATAAACGTTTGCAACACCAGGGCCGTTGCTAATGGGTTGCCAGCTTTCAGGGTGGAATACAGAATTGATATAGGAGGGATGGGGCGGGCATTGAAATTTGAAAACTTCACAATGATATTATTAAAGGAATCTCAATATCCTAGGTAAAGGCGACTTTTAAAGGTTTTAAATAAGGCTATAAAACTGGTAAAAAAGTCGAACCGGTTATAGCACAAGTGCAAAGAAGCTTTCAGCTTTGTTATTTCTCACTTTAAGCTCGATCAACCGCTTTCTGGTAACAAAAGTTCGTCAAATAGGTTCTGTTGAATAAACCGGTTTTTGCCGCAATCTTGAAGCGCAGCCATGTGATACAGCAAGATTTCAGTCGCAAATAAGCACATTTTGAAAGAGATAGAATGATACTTTCTCTCCTGGCGGAATGGTTTACTAGGAATCTACTCTCTATAGTTTACACTCGAGCTGAATAAATTGTAGCAGCGAAAGGTAAGTCAAATGATATTTCACTGATGGAGTGAACTAATTTATTTTGGAAACTGAAACCTGAAGTACAAATATTAACAAGTCCAAGCTAGTATAATATATAGCACAATGTATGAGCGGGATGGATAATGTGCGAGTGTGATAGAGCAACTGCTAATATGTGCACTTCCCGCGTTGCGCTAGTAGTTTGTTGATTCGTTGTCCGCAACGATGACTAGATGTTTGCAGCTCCCATAAAGTGATTGACTAAAATCGGTTAATTTTCAACTGGTTCCGACTCTCCGAGACAGCCTTGCTTATAAATCCTACGTTTCTACTGGTCGCCTCATGTCATTTTTGCGTTTTAAATTAGCAAAACACATCACAATTTTAAATAAGGGTGTACACCTTTCGTACCGGTTCCTCGACCCAGGGGTACCCCAAATAAAAAGGTGGTTACCTCAAAGCAAGCATTTATTCGAGAGCTAAGCTGTCTCCAATACTATCGTTATATCTAAACCATAGCGCGATGTAAATCAACGCTAGCGCCATCTAGGGCTCGACAAACACAATAGTAATACGTATTTATAATTGAACGTTACAAAGCCTCTGGTTGAATCTTTACCATGCCACCTACCAAAAGGATTATTTCCTTTTAATACCACCTACCATGAATAGACTGAGTAAACAAAGAACAATGGACTGTATACAATTCTAAGTACCTAATGGACCAGGAGACTATGAAATGTATGTAAAACAGTTACTTTCACATGATACAAAATATAAAAAAATGAAATAAATGCAAAATTAAAATACAACAAAAAAACTAAACTTAAGACTACTTGCTTTATTACAAAAAAAGAAAAGGTATTTTCGCGAATAATTAATCCGTTACGGGAAGGAAACATAATTTTGAAGTTGGACGTTTGATAACGGTACCCTTACACCGTAAAGTGACAACGCGCGTTATATTGTCCTGCCCCGGATGGATGTCTATAACTCTTCCATATAGCCATTTAGCCGGAGGTAAGTTATCTTCCTTGACTAAGACTATGTCATTAATTTTGAAATCTAAAGAACGAACAGCCCATTTATGCCTTTCAAATAAATTTGTAAGGTATTCATTCTTCCATCTACGCCAAAAACATTGAACCATACGTTGAGTTAATTGCCATCTGCGTAAAGTACCTATGTTGGAATCCTCGTAATTATAGTCTGGTGCCACGACCAATGGTTGACCTACTAAAAAATGACCAGGCGTTAGAAGTACAGGATCTCCTGCGTCATTGCTACTCTGAGACAACGGACGTGAATTGAGGCACGCTTCGATTTGTGACAGTACTGTGGACATTTCTTCGAACGTAAGAGTGGAGTCGCCAATTGTACGCTTCAAATGATGTTTTACACTTTTTATCCCTGCCTCCCAAAGTCCACCGTGGTTCGGCATATGTGGAGGAATGAAATGCCACTCGGTTTGAGAGTCGGCCAGGCTTGCTGCTATATCCTGAAACATTGCGTTTTCTTGGCTGAACATAACTTGTAACTCTTTAGCAGCACCAACGAAGTTGGTGCCATTGTCGCTCCAGATATTACGACAATGACCGCGCCTGGAAACAAATCGTTTAAACGCTGCCAAAAAGCCTTCTGTAGTTAAGTCTGAAACGGCTTCAATGTGTATAGCCGAGTAGCCATACAAATAAACAGACAAATATACCCTTTATATGATCGCTGTCCACGTCCTTTAGCGTATCTCAACTGAATAGGACCTGCGAAATCCACCCCAGAATTTAGAAACGGCTTACTCGGGGTTACTCGGCTAGCTGGTAGTTCTCCCATTAACTGATATTTCGTTTTTGCCGCATATCTTATACAGGTAACACAGCTGTGTATGTATGCTCTGACCATATTTTTCAACCTGCTGATCCAGTACCTGTTACGTATAAAGTTTAACACCATTTGCTGGCCTCCATGAAAAGTTCTTTCATGCGCGTCGGCTATAACTAATTTGGCTAGTTTTGAGTCATGAGGAATAACAACTGGGTGCTTTGCATCCTCGGTAAGTTGAGAGTGACGAAGTCTACCCCCAACTCGCAACAGATCATTATTATCCATAAAAATATTTAATTTATATAATTGACTCTTTTTGTTTAATGTTGTATTATTTTTTAGGGCGAAAATTTCTGCGTGAAACCATTGTTGCTGGCTTTGGCGAATGCAAATATCCAAAGCTTCACGTATTTCTGTAACTGACAGGTAAGGTGTAACTTTAATATTATTTTTGCGACGTCTTACTGACTGCAAAAACCTTCTACAGAATGCAATGACTCTAACTATTTTCTTCAATGAAGAAAATCTAGATCCAAAGCTTTCTTCAAACCCAGGCACTCGGCTTACACTATGAACCTTGATAGATTTTTTTTCTTCATTAGTGCTTATTGCGCTAGGCCTTGTGTATACTACTGGATCAATTCGCAACCAACTTGGTCCTCGTTTCCAAAGATCGCTACTAAGTAGAATTGATGAAGATGCTCCACGAGATACAATATCAGCGGGATTCTGTTTAGACTGAACATGAGCCCATTGCGAATTATCTAGTAAACTAAGAATTTCTGACGTTCGATTGGCAACGTAGGTTTTCCAGCGACTTGGATGATCATTTAACCATGCCAACACAACTGACGAATCTGTCCAAGCATGAATATTTGCCTTTGGAACATTCATTACTGCAGCTAGTTCGATTAACAATTTTGAAACCAGTACAGCGCCACATAATTCCAGACGAGGCACAGAAATTTGCTTGATAGGAGCTACCTTCGATTTGGCTGTTAGGAGATTGGTATGTATCCCGCCATTGGAATCAATAATCCGACTATACACTACAGCTGCATACGCTATATTCGAGGCGTCGCTAAATCCATGCAGCTCTATTAAGTTTCCTTCCTTTTGGCTTATCCACCTAGGGATGTGAAAGTCAACAAGATTCTCCATATCTTTTCTATAACCATTCCATTCCTGTAGAAGCTCTTGCGGCAACTTATCATCCCATCCTATCCCTGCAATCCATAGCTTCTGAATAAAAACCTTTGCATTAATAATACACGGCGCTATCCAGCCTAATGGATCATACAGCCGTGATATTTCTGATATTACTGTTCTTTTTGTTTCAGATGCAGCAGGAGGCGACATTTTTACAGAGTAATCGAATTCGTCGGTGTTCCGATTCCAGGTAAGACCTAAAATCTTCGTAACTTGATCCATTTTTATTTCTAAATCTTTACCTGACCCTACTTTTAATTCATCTAATAAATCCATTCTATTGCTGGTCCACTTCTGCAGCTGAAATCCACCTTTTTCTAGTAAGTCATTTAACTCGCTATAAATTTTAACTACTTCTGTTTCAGTTTGGCAACCGGACATTAAATCGTCCATATAAAAATCAGTCCGAACCCTGTCGGCAGCCAATGGATACTTCAAACCTTCATCGTAAGCGACTTGTTGCAATGATTTGACTGCTAAATAAGGAGCACATGACGTTCCAAACGTAACCGTCAGAAGTCGGAAGTCTTCAATTGCTTGACTGGGATCCTCTCTCCAGACAATCCTTTGAAAATCCGTATCTGATCTAGCAACTTGGATTTGACGATACATTTTTATTATATCTGCTGACAAACAGATTGGATACTGCCGCCATCTCATAACAATATGTCGCAAATCTGCCTGAAGAGTAGGTCCTACCATTAAAGAGTCATTTAAAGAGATCCCGTTGGTTCCCTTACATGACGCATCATACACCACTCTCACTTTGGTAGTAAGTTTATCTTGTCTTACCACTGCATGGTGAGGTAAATAAACTACATCACCTTTATTTCTTTCGGCTTCATCCGTGATTTTTTCTAGATGACCTAATAAAATATATTCTTTTATCACATCCGAATATTGTTGTTTCAATTTATCGTCCTTACATAACTTCCTTTCTAACCCTTGCAACCTTTTCACTGCTATACCTTTAGAATTACCATATTTACAAGGCGGATCTCCTGAACGGAACGGCAGTTTGACGATATACCGTCCTTCATGATTTCTTGTCGTCGTAGCACTATAAAAGTCCTCACAAGCCTGTTCTTCAGGCGTGAAGGGCTTTTTGTTGAAAACGGGTTCCGAATCAAGTTCCCATAAACGTTTAAGCATATCATTCTCTTCAATTTGAGCGTGCATCGCGACAATTGTGTTGTGTGAGTTAAGAACATATTCGCTCTTTCCAATATGTCCTGATACAATCCACCCTAAATGAGTGTCTTGGGCGATTTGTGATCCCGTAGGACTCTTGATTAATCCGGGCTTTAATACACGACAATATGTTTCTGCTCCTAACAAAACATCAATTTTGTTAGGCAAATTGAATGTCGGATCGGCTAACTTTACACTAGAAAGTTCTGGCCAATCTTGAATTTTAAATTTGGTATCTGGCATAACTGAAGTCAGTGCACTCAATACATGCGCAGTTACTTCTATAGCGAAAGAGGGGTCACACAAGGACTGTATATTGATATTAACTACATGTCTAGAGACTACAGTGCCATCACTACCACCTATTCCCGCTATAGTAGTTTTCGATACTACTTTCTTTAAACGAAGTAATTGCGCTGCTGCTTCAGTTACAAAGGATGCTTGTGATCCTTGATCTAACAATGCTCTCAAAACTTTAAACGACCCATCTGGTGATTCGACCTTAATTAAGGCCGTGGCTAACAAGACTTGGCCTTGCGCTCGTTCATTCACAAAATGGGTTGCTATATTTGAACTAATATCGACTAATGCGGCCTCTGTCAAATTTTCATGTGAAGTTGTAGGCTCGATGGCCGTGGCAACCACACTAGTTACACTGGAGTTTATCGGGTGCAACAAGGAATGATAGTGATATGTGATAGCATATACATGATATGCTCCGAAGTTATATAATGAATTATTATGATATATGCGTAACAACCCCTTCGACATGCATCAAGTTTTAGAATAATATAGGTAAGTGAGTCTTCAACCTTTGCCTTCGAGAAGACGAGGCCTAGTAAAATCTTTTATGTATATGTATTTTAAAATAAATTTAACCAGCAACCTATAAAAGGAATTTATGAACAAATAATTAAAAACTAATTTTACGATCGGATCCAATGCCATAATTATATTAAATGCAAAAATAACTTCTATTTATAGTTTTCCCAAAGGCTATTTTCACAAGAAAGTTCGATAATTGTTTTAAAACAGATTGAAAGTTTATTTGCTGTTAGTAATGGTTAAAGTAAGCGATTATAGGTTTTAAAATATAGGTCGTAAGGGATAAAGGCATTCATTTAAAAATAAAATATAGTTTTATAACGCGCATATCGAGATTCGAAAGTGGTCAAGTCTGTCAAGTAGTTAGTCAGTTGAGCGGTATAGACCGCGATACTCGTGCTCGATTAAACTTAAAAAAAATAACGAACTGGTCGAAAAACTTAACGAAAAAGAAGTTGTAGCGGGAAAATTGACTTTGACCGACTGTCAAAATCTATCTGAACATCCAATTTATAATTTTTAACGAAATTTCAGTGTGTTTGTGTTTTAAACGTTGTTTATATAAAACTCATATTGCTTGGAAGATTGTTGTTTACTTAATTGGATTGGCTCATGTGAGTTTTTATTTATTTTTCTTAAGCCAAGAATATTTTTCTTTCGTACCTACCTACGTTTATACCTTATTGACCAACGAGACGTTTACTGACGAAATAATATTTGAGTGGTATTAATTGAATAGGGTTCCGAACAAAAACATTTGTATTGTTTTCTTTCACTTTTTTTGGAGTTTATGGCTTGGCAGCTAGTCTTTTAAGCCAGATCTTAGATTATACACTACACAGTTCATAAATTTTTATTTACTTTGTTTAATTTTTCTTTTACTTTTGATTTGTTATTCTTCAACATTTTTAGAACATTTTTTGTTACAATTGTACACAGTTAAGCTGAATTAGTTAGTTAATATTTCGAATATGTCGTGTTAATTTGATGAGTAATGTTTTATTGTGATTAAATCACAATAAAACATTACTCATCATGTAGGTAAATAAATGAATTACTTGAATGATTTGAAAGCCGTAATATAGAGTATTTGTGAAAATATATATATATTTTCTTGACTATTGAGGAGGGTATCCAAAAGAGTAAATTGAAATATTAATAATATTCAGGAATAGGTATCATCGAGTGACATACCTATCAAATTGTAAGGATCTTCTTGCACATTTATAGTTGTGTTTTTTTTATTACTTAGGTAACAGGTTTATTATTAACCTTAATCTATAATGTATCATTGATTTGATGTTTGTGGAACCCTCAAAATATTTTTGTAGCAACTTGCCTAAACTTTGTATTTTATATTAATTTAAGATTACATTGTAAATTATTACTTTTATCGCGACTTCGCTCCTACCTCTACATTTTGGAGAATGTCGATCGTCTAGTAAAAAGCAGAATTCCGAAACACCTAAATTTTACATAACTAGATGGCGCCACAGATCTTGTTCGCTTTATGACGTTTTATCATTAAAAGACAAAACATCCATGACGGTGTAGTTGTGTGGGGCTCGCCTTTAGGTCTAGCTCTTTAAGGTAGGCTGAATTCCCGCTAAAGCCACCCACGACTCGCTGTACCGCCTCGGGTCTAATATCCGGACTGCGGGTTGGCTTCCGCATGTTCCAACCCATATGGACGATGAGCAGCTGGAGAGCAGTACGTCTCCGTTTTCTTCGGTCTTATGGCATGATAGGGACGTCCCAATTTTAACCGGACGTAGGCTATGGCATTTGGAGGTCATCGTTGATTCATTTAACAATAACAGCACGTAAACTTCCCAATGCAGGGCTCGGGCCTCCCAATTTCTAGGGGAACGGACAGTGCCTATATCCGCCACGCTTCTCTAAGGTTTGAAATACGTGCAGGTTGTATCACAATATCTACTGCACCGTTAACACGTGGTAATTGTACCAATATTCATATTAGATCAGTAAACTACCTAAAAGGTGCATGCTTCCAGCCAGCCATGCCAGTATATTAAAAAGTGTCCATTGAAGGGCAGCAAATTAAGATGGCGCCATAAAGGCAAGTGGAAAGTAATACGAGAAAGTCTGAATACTTTTCCAAATTATAATTTTTAAATTTTTCAACCCAGCACACTTCAATTCGTTTATAACCGCTAAATTCATGTTATCATTTCCTTTTCCTACACTAGCGCTATTTTGACGAATTTTCGAACCATAATTTTCTGTTTACAGATGGACACTTTTTCAACTGATCCCCCATACTAGATAGTCCTCCTTACCTCTACCCTCCATACACCCAGCTTCTTAGTGTTACATAAGTAGGTATTTAAATAAGAAATGCAGTTGGGTTTGGTCACCTCTACGGAACCTGTAACGAGCGACGCGCACTTGGCCGATTTTATTTATTGTTCTAGAATACAACTATACACGATTCATTAGTTTTTAACCTCGTTCACACCGTTACGAGCCCAGTTACGTGTTCGCGTGTCGCAATCGTTGTGTATGTAGTTCTTAGTTGATGATTTACGTCATGCGTGTGAAGGCAGTTTTTAGTCTCAAGGTAAGCTGGAGTATAAGGGAGCGGATACTCAGATCAAATTCAAAAGTTTTTATTCAAAATAAGTTCCACTTGAGAACACTTTTTGAAGGTCATACATATAATTTAAAATTTAATTTTATGGGTATGGTGGGATTTTCTTAGAATACCTTACCAATTACCTAACTTATCTTACCTAAAGAGATTTAATCAAACTAACATAATACATACATACATAACTTCACGCCAGGTCCCTTGCGGGGTAGGCACGAACAACAGAGCGCCATTTAGGCTTATTCTTACACACCTCACTTGCTTCTTTGACATTCATAGCTCTTGTCATGCACGAACAGACGGCTCCTGACATCACCTTCTGCTAGGACATGATCAATTTGATCATGGAAGGTGTGTCGTGGCCTTACTAACTAACATAATAAAAATAAAATAAATCAGACAAATAAAGCTGATACGGAACACGTAGATATCTTCTTGCCAAGGAATTTTAATTTGAAATAAGCAAAATTAGTTCAAATTAAGGAAAGAAAACTAAATAATTCATTTGTTCCTTGAGTACGTTAAGTCAATGTCAAAATCAAATTACTGTAATTGTAACTTACTTCAGTTTTCTATTTTTAAAATCAATGACCTAGCTTCTGTTTTGTTCTGTAAATAAAATTTTAAATTCAAATTTCGAACAGTATTCCAAGAAAGATAATTAAATGTGCCAGTATTAAAATTGTTATTAAACATTTTTATACTTCCGTAGCCATTACAGAATAGGAAATATAGAATAGGAAGTAAATTTAAATTTTAACTTTATGTATGTATGATCTTCAAAAAGTGTTCGCCCGTGGAACTTATCTACTTCCTCCAGGTTAGGATCAGGCCGGCGAGTCTCGCGCCCTTCTCGTGACACCCACTCGGTGACAAGTCCGTAGACAGATTTCTCCATTTCAAGAAAAGGGTCATATTTTACTACAGTACTACACATTATTGCATAAGCGTACCTATAACAATAATATATATAGTATGTCAAAAAACCAGGTAAAGATCAATAATCCACAAAATGTTACTTATTAATTAAAATTTATTTTATCATCTTCAAAGTATGCTCCTTCAGAAAAGATACACGCCAACGAATAATCTAATCGTCAAAATATTTTAAACGATTTTGCGGAATAGAGTTTAGTTTTCGTCGCGAGTTCTTCTTAATGTTTTGAGCTTAGGAAAAAGAAAGCAGATGGCTGGAGTCATATTTGGTGAATAAGGTGGTAGATGATGGTATTTTTTGAGTTTTGGTCAAAAATTCGTTCACATTAATGGCCTTGTGTGAGAGCGCATTGTCGTGGTGCAAAATCCAAGCATTTTCTATCCACTTTAGCGTTTTTCGTCGAATATGCTCTCAAAAACGCTTATAACGCTCAAATAATATACTTTATTTATCGTTTAACCTTCTGGTAAGAATTCCGAGTGCACAATACCGCGATTATCAAAGACAACAGCCAATATGACTGGCTTTTGATCGACTTTGGCGTGGTTTTTTCCGTTTAGGTTCAGTCGAAAGGCGCCAATCCGGAGCTCGTTGACTAGTTTGCATGTCACCAGTAACAATGCGTTTCATGAATGTTGGGTCTTAATTGACTCGTTCTAGCATGTCCTCAGCGACTCTTATGCCATTGACTTTTTGGAGAAAATGCAGTTATTTTGGGACTAGCCGAGCGGCAACATGTTGCGTACCCAAGTGATTATTTAAGATGATACGCATCGACTCAAGAGACACAGAAAGTTCAGCGGCTATTTCTCTCAAACTTGAATGAGGATTTTCAGTCGCTATTTCCTTCACTTTTGCGATATTAAATTCAGTTGAAGACGTTGATGGCCTACCAGAGTGAATCTTCCAGCATATTTCGATCGCTTTTGAACGCTTTGTACCACTCCTAAGCACGTTTTTTTGATAAAGTCGACTCACCGTAAGCCTTTGTAACTTTTTCAGCATCTCCGAACATGAAATTCGATGTGGTAGATGTGACCGATTTGGTCTATTTGATCGATTTGGTCGATTTAATGGATGTGGTCGACTTGGTCAATGCAATCTGTGTTGTAACTTCTTTAAATAAGAGGCACGCACGATAGGTTGACAAAAACTAGTTATTATTGTTATTAAAAGATCGGTCCTGTCGATCACAAACAACATGTTGGTCTGTGTAAAAACGGCTATACGACCAATAGGTTGTATGTATCACGATTTTATGAAACAAAAGCTTTGATTTGAGAAAAACTTGGTGTCAAGTGTTAACCGTCGCCCATGGACATCTACAACACTAAAGGAACCGATGCTTAGTCTACCTCGTTCAGACTGCTGTTTCGAAGATCAAAAGAATCGAAAAAGATCATTCCAAAACTTATTATCGTATGGAGTTTATGTCAAAGTTTAATCAGCTGTAAGGCGAAGGAATTGATACGTTTTGATAAGATATAGTAACCCGGCATTAAGCAAGCAAGTCACGTAAGGACGAGGCAATGCGACTAACCTCGCATGGCCCTTACGAAACCTGACTATAGTCAGAAGGCCGACTGCATTGTATACGGTAGCGCAAGTATATTGCCACGGGCTTTCCCCGTGTCTTTATCCGTGTTATGTGTTACATTTTCCCGGATAGAAGGATATAATCTTGTCCAAGGCTGAAATGCTATTGGTTTAAGCGACATTTGGCGAGAGACTTATATGTAGTTTAATTTGGGATGATAATTTTGGGAACTCAGGCTTATGAAGTACGTATCTTCATTGATAATACCGCCCACTTATGGACCGCTCCTATTTCTTATCGACCGTTGTGAGTTATGTTCTTTATTACGTATGATACATAAATTTATTGATTATGCGTTTTTCTGGGTCATTTAGAACCGTAATAAATTTAAAAAAATCAATAAAAAGTTCATTCATGAAAATAGAAATATTTTAAAAGTATTTGATTTAATTAAATTTCTAATTAGATAGGTACGCCGCGACCGCTCCCTTGATTGTCATAACTACCCCTTATTAGATTTTGGACCCGCTACCACCCACCCCCACGAAAAGCTCCAGTGCCTATTAGCGGGCGGTACCGCCCCCATTGGGAACCTGTAATCTAACTTTTACACATTATCACAGAATTTTAATTAATTCCCAACCATTAATAAATAATGTGTTATTTGACCATTTTTACCTGGATCTGCGAATAACGTCGTTAGCAAGTACGCTCGAACTAAATCTACGAGGCTGCTAGATTCTGTAAGACTTCCTTTTCCTATCACTAGATAAAAGTTATTCATTGAATAAAATATTTGTATTATTTTTATTAAAGTACTGTATATCCCCAAATTAAGCAAGTTACATAAAGATTCTTCTGCTGGGCGCGGGCCATTTCGGGTTGTCTCGATGTGCAGGTCGCATCACGATGTTTTCCTTCACTGTTGTTAGCACGTGGTAATTGTAACAATATGCATATTAGATCAGAAAACTGCCTAAGTGGTGCATGCGTTTCGGCCAGGATCGAACCCGCGCCCTTTGAGTTTGGGACGCGTACGCTAGCCATTATGCTACCAGTATCAGTAGTGAAGTATAACATGGTGAAATTAAAAATATCGATTGCATGCATAAGCCGTTGAATGGTTTCACTTTTCAATCCACTCATGTTATAATTTATTCGACTGATAAGTTATCTGATGACTAGAAATTTAAACGCGAAATTCGGGCTATTATTTGCACCAATATTTCTGGCATAATTACGTAATCATTTTGTTACCTTACCACTATAAAACTAACATTATAATAAGTCATACTAACCCCTAGATATCTTGTCAATGTATGGTACATTATGTGCTCACATGTTAAGAGTTACAGCTAATTAATTATATACATACATACATACATACATAACTTCACGCCAGGTCCCTTGCGGGGTAAGCACGAACAACAGAGTGCCATACAGGCTTATTCTTACACACCTCACTAATTAATTATATGTAATATAAAATATGTAACTTTAGCTGTGTCTTGTTTTGTGTGCCAAATAAATAAACTAGCTCCCGCCGGCGACTTCGTCTACGTGGAATAGTAAAAAGTAAGCTAACAAAACCCCTTGGTTTTGAAACATTCTTCATTGGTGCTCCGCTCCTATTGGTCTTAGCGTGATGATATAAAGCCTATAGCCTTCCTCGACAAATGGGGTATATGACACTGAAATAATTTTCCGCGCGCTCAAGCAAACAAACTCTTCAGCTTTATAATTAGTATAAGATTGAATTGATCGTGTACTAGCAGAAGGTGATGGCAGGAGCCTTAAGAACAGTCGAGCGTGCATGACAAGAACTATGAATGTCAAAGAAGCAAGTGAGGTGTGTAAGAATAAGCCTAAATGGCGCTCTGTTGTTCGTGCCTACCCCGCAAGGGACCTGGCGTGAAGTTATGTATGTATGTATGTATAAGATTGAAAATTCGGCCCTAAATTTATAAAAAGTATCCATGATTTGACAGACTACTCCTCTACTCATGTTTACCTGTCTGTCATGAACATTATATCACAGGCATGTTCTCGCTTGTAACAGCTAATTTCTTATAAAACTATATCGTGAGAGATTTTCTATGAAACAATGTTAGATAAATTACTGTACGGTTTGTACGCGTTCAGTAATCATTATTATAACGTTATGTAGACCGTGTGTGATCTGAACACTAAACGCATCCGTGAATAATTGGATTTTAATTTCTTTTTATTTTTTTATAGAGGATTTGATCAATTAGATTATGTCACTCTCAAACATCGACTTTTTTATTGCATGAGTTAAGAGACAGGTAGACGGCCCACTTGATGGAAAGCGGTTACCGTCGCCTATGGACATTTGCAACACCAAAGGTGCTACAAATGCGCTGCTGCTCTCTTAAGGGAAACTGGAACCTGGTCACTAATGCCGGAACACAACTCAAACGGTTGTTATGGCGACATACGTAGACCAAGGGCGGTAGCCATCCAGTCGGGGAAATGCCCTACCAAATGCAGTAAATTATATTCTTTCTCCGTTCTTACACGGATAAAACTAATTACTTATCTATTTTTAAGTGCTGTTTTAACTATTCTTACCAGCATATTGGCTTCTGTTGCTAGAGGGAACGCCAATATGCTATTACAGAGGCCTATATCTAATTTATTTAGACTATAACAATCACTATCACTATCACTATCATCATCACTATCATCATCATCATCATCATCATCATCACTACATAGTATAAAACAAAGTCGCCTTTTCTGTCCCTATATCCCTATGTGCGCTTAAATCTTTAAAACTACCCAACGAATTTTGATGTGGTTTTTTCCAATGGATAGAGTGATTCAAGAGGAAGGTTTATATGTATAATACTAAGGCAACATTGCTAATTTTAGAGGTTTCTATGTAGTGATGCCCGTGCAAAGTCGGAGCGGGCCGCTATGTTTTTATATACAACGTTCATAGTTTTTCTGTAGTGTATTTAATTTTGTATCAGCATTGCACCCGTGCGAAGCCGGGGCGGGTCGCTAGTATAATATATATTACAACAATATAATATTCTTAAATTAGTTTGAGTATTTATGTAATCGTATCTATTGCCTTTTTCCTACACCACTTACATCGCCTGATTCAATATTTTTTTATTTAGGTTGGCATGAAGAAGTCTCTTTGAACGATAAGGCCGCCTATTGTATTGCCTAGAAAATATTGTACACCTGTCATCGTGGGGTGCGAAACAGATTGCATGCGAATGTGCGTAGCAATAGCAAGAGTGTAAAACTCCGCTGTTACCGTCCTGAAGCTTTTTTATTGCATGAGTTCAACATACACGCAGACGGCCGACCTGATGGAAAGCGGTTACCATTGTCTATTGACATTCGTAACACCAATGAGCTCGCTCTCTCTAAAGGGAGATTGGAACACAACTCAAGGTTGTCGTGGCGGCATATTCTAGACCAGGGCTAGTAGCCATCTAGACGGGCAAATACCTTACCACCTGACTGTAGATTGTCGCCTCTTACGACAGGCCACCCGGCCGCAGGAAATTGTATTCTTTATCCAATCCTGTTTTATGTCTTTGTTTTCTGCGCATTGTCACGTACGAAGTTCAAGGGCGCATTTAACTTTTGCTCGTACTTGCTGGGATTATAATTTCCATGGCGGAAAAATACATTCGCCCCTGCCCTTTGCAAACGACCATGACCTTATGAATCACAGTAATCGCAGATTCTTTGTTCCCCCATCAAGACATAATTTTTTTCATAACTCATTAATATTCTTAAAGCGTAATTTAGTCATAGCGATGTACTGAGTCATGTAAATTAATATTTTGTTTACCTGGTACTGTATATTGAGATACTAGAGTTCTCCCTGTAGCGGAGCCGCGAGTCACGCTCTTGCGCGTGACCCTCGTTTAATTAGCCAGCAAGCTTTTATATATAGTTCATTGAAATGTTACATGAGCTTTGCATTTGTTAGAGGACGCTATTTTATTTTTGCGACATTGCCTACAAATATGTTTATATAATTTTTGCCCTAAATTAAAAAAAGAATAATAAGCATATAAGAATCTATAAGCAACTAGCTGTCCCGGCAGACGACGTCCTGCCCGGTAACAAAAAAAAAAAATTAGGGGTGGACTACCCCTAACATTTAGGGGGATGAAAAATAGATGTTGGCCGATTCTCGGACCTACCCAATGTGCACACAAAATTTCATGAGAATCGGTCCAGTCGTTTCGGAGGAGTATGGCAACGAAAACTGTGACACGAGAATTTTATATATTAGATAAAGTGATTTTTTTTATTCATTCCAACTCTTTTCTTTACCATAGAACTTACCAAATTTAATTTATCGAATGTTAAGCAGGTAGAAAATGTTCCCCGTTTTCCCTGCCACCTATGAGGTAGAGTCCGTAGGCGCGTTTTTTTACGTGGTATCCCCAGTAGGCCTACTCCACGGACATCTTGCTTATAAGGTAATCCTCGACATCATAATACTTTTTAGTTTAAGTTTTTTAATCACTTATTAGTTAGCTACTCTAATCAACTTTTCTTCGATGGTCCAGGCTGTGGCTCAGAATCCAAATCAACGTCAAATGTGAAAGTTTGAGGAATGACAGGAGTTAAATCTTCTAATTCATTTTCATCCATTAACTTCGATATCTCCATAATGTTGCTGCATGTCTCGCCAGAACATAGAAGAAAGAAAGAAAGAAAGAACTTTATTTGAGAAACATATAAACATAACATAAAAAAACGCGCCTACGGACTCTCCCTCATAGGTGGCGGGGAAAACGTGGGACCTTTTCTACCTGCTTAACATTCGATAAGTTAAATTTGGTAAGTTCTATGGTAAAGAAAAGAGCTAGGAACGAATAAAAAATTTCTCACTTTTTTGCTTATAACTTCTTTAATTTTTAATTTAAGGCAAAAAGTTATATAAACATATTTGCAGGCAAAACAATTTGCTACAAATTATGACTTCGCAAATTTTGTCTAAGACGCATAGTTTCCGAGATATCGCGAAAAAAGTGTTTTCGCCCGTTTTTCCAAGATGGCGGCCGGGGGACAAGGATGGCGACCCCACAAACTCGAGGTTAAGCTTCTATAGATCCCCCACACATGTCCCAAAAATAAAATCGCGTCCTCTAAAAAATGCAATATTCGGTCCTTAAATTGTAAGATTTCAATGAACTAATAGGTTACAGAGCATGATTTTTTTTATCTAGTCTCCTTTCGCCCGAAAAGGTTTACTTTATTGTATATCGCACACTAAACCATTTTCCGGGATAAAAAGTATCCTAGGCCCGTACTCGGTATCGAAACTACATATATATGTACTGAGTTTCGACGTAATTGGTCCAGTAGATTTTCTGTGAACGCGTACACCCAGACAGACAGAGATCAAGGCAGTCTTTTCCCGGGGCTGCAAGGGATGCGTGAAACCTGGCTGCAAGGACCCACGGGGCGTAAGTCCATAATTAAATAAAAAAGAACATCTTGAGTTTTCAAGATTTCAATAACGACACTCACACGACTATGTAACTATGCTTAGTCTGGCCATAAACACTGTTAAAATGAAAAAGAAACAAAATGCTACATTTAAATTTGGAATCTGTCATTCTTATATGATTGTTCATTGTGTTTTCTCATTTTGGCGCCAATACATTGTACAACATTTTGTGATATTAAAATGGAGTGGGGCGGTAAAGAGAACCGAATCGCTGTGATGGCATTTCACAAAGTGGGTATGGAGCCAAATGCAGTTTTTAAAATTCTCCATACGCTTGGTATTAGTCAAATGTTTGTGTACCGGGCTATTAATAGGTACAATGAGACCTCCTCTGTTTGTGACAGAAAAAGATCTGGCCGTCCAGGTAGTGTTCTTACAAAAAGGTGGTCAAAGCAGTAAGGGAAAGAGTTCGAAGAAATCCTCTCCGGAAGCAAAAGATTTTATCTCGGGAGAGGAAGATATCACCTAGAAGCATGTCGCGTATTTTAAAACATGGCTTAGGACTTGCAGCCTATAAGACACGCACTGGTCATTGCTTAACTCATAATTTAAAAAAGAATAGGGTGGTAAAATTGAAACAACTACTGAAGCGGTATGCAAAGGGAGGTCACAGAAAAGTTTTTTTTTACGGATGCGATTTTTTTTTTACAATTGAGCAACATATTAACAAACAAAATGACCGAATTTATGCTCAAAGCTCTAAGGAAGCTTCTCAATTAGTCGACAGAGTGCAACGTGGGCATTATCCGTCTACAGTGATGGTTTGGTGGGGTGTTAGCTATGAAGGAGTGACTGAGCCATATATTTGTGAATAAATGTATCAAAAAATAGGCACAAGTGTATCAAGATACCATTCTTGAGTAGGTAGTTAAACCCCTTAACAACTCAATGTTCAATAACCAAGAATGGTCCTTCCAGCAAGACTCGGCGCCGGGTCATAAAGCTCGGTCCACGCAGTCTTGGTTGGAAACGAACGTTTCGGACTTCATCAGAGCTGAAGACTGGCCATCGTCTAGTCCCGATCTTAATCCGCTGGATTATGATTTATGATCAGTTTTAGAGAGTACGTCTCGCTCTAAACGCCATGATAATTTGGAGTCCCTAAAACAAAACATACGAAGATGAAGAATTTTCCCATGGAAAGAGTGCGTGCTTCTATTGATAACTGGCCTCAACGTTTAAAGGACTGTATTGCAGCCAATGGAGATCACTTCGAATAAGCTTTTTATATTTTAAATTGTTTTATATTTATGTATTAAACTAACACACTGTAAAACTTAAAAATGTTATTTGCAATAGAAAAAATAAAATTTTCTTTGTAACAATATTTATGGCAAGACTAGGTATATATGTACACCATTTTTTTTATATTGCATGAGTTCAGCAGATAGGCAGATGGCCCATTTGATGGAAAGCGTTTACCATCGCCTATGGACAGTGTAGTGCCATATTGACTTCATCATCCTGACAAACATCCAAACAAACCCAGTGGTTTCCGAGAAAACTTACTGTGTCATACGGAAACAGACGAGCGGGCGAACGTGACCAATGTACCTATAAGGGTTCTGTTTTTACTGGGAAACAATTTTCCTGCTGTCAACAAAATTAAAAAGCTATGCAGACCGTAGATAATACATGCGACTCATGTCCCAACTTTTTTTAAAGCCCCTGTGCACTCGCGCCGTCAAGTTTAATGAAAAAAGAACAACAATTTTATAACATCATCTTTTTAAACTACTTTTCATTAATTTATTTTTTAATTAATATAAAAAGCTAAATATCTACTATCCTCAGTGACAAAAAAATACTGGCTGGTAGAATGTCACAGAAATTTTTTACGTGACGTTTCATTTCATATGTGACTTATTTATTACTAGACTTATTACGCTCGCGGACCGCGTTCGTAATACCGAAGTAAGAAAGAGAGTTGGTCTGAAAGAGAGTGTCGGGGTGAAGGTAAGGAAAGGAATGCTCCGGTGGTTCGGGCATGTGGAAAGAATGTATGATGAAAGAATGACTAAACAGATATACAATGCAAAAGTGGATGGATGCAGAAGTCGCGGAAGGCCACGACACACCTTCCATGATCAAATTGATCGTGTACTAGCAGAAAGTGATGTCAGGAGCCTTAAGAACAGACGAGCGTGCATGACAAGAACTATGAATGTCAAAGAAGCAAGTGAGGTGTGTAAGAATAAGCCTAAATGGCGCTCTGTTGTTCGTGCCTACCCCGCAAGGGACCTGGCGTGAAGTTATGTATGTATGTATGTATTAAATGAGTTTATCAGATCTGGATATAGATTTAACGCCTGATTTAATTAGAAAAGTAGTTGTTTGTTTAACTAATCATATTTACTTTCCTCAATCGAAATGAAAAGCAGTTTTGACCTTGGGTGAGAGGCCTGTTTATAATAGGCAATCGACTTATTAGCGCCCTCGCTGCGCTCATGCGCCAAACCATCTCATGCCTAAATATGTCACTGACCTCTCTTGTAACAATCTAGAACATTTTTATATGGTTGGCAAGAGCATTTCGGTTCGGTGCGACTTTCGGCGCAAAGAGATTTCTGCACATTGGCGTCTAAAATGCTTAAGACGGCCCTAATAGAGATATTTCATTAATATTACAGACGAGAATTTGCAATATGTGAGAATGGATGTTTTGTTACCCTTTCACGCAGAAACTACTGAACGTATTTTGATCAAACTTTGAAGTTGTAGCAGCGAGACGTAGAGGTTAAATGACACTTCAGATGGCAAAGACTAGTATTCACTGTCGAGTGCTGATGTAAACTGAAGTGAATCAATTTATTTTGGAAACGGTAACCTTAAGTACAAATATTAACAAATAGATAATAATTATGTAATAACTAAACGTGAAATTATGATTATGTTTATCAAAACAAAAATTAAATTAGGCATTATAGTTTGAAGGTGATACCTAATATAATCTATAAACAAAAACTTAGAAATTAAATACTACTAGCTGACCCGGCGAACTTCGTACCGCCATATTTTTTGAATTCCTAAGACTTTGTTTCATGACACAAATACAAAATCACCATAATCGGTCCAGGTGTATAGGAGGATTCTAGAACCCGATGTCAACGCCACCTACCAGTTCTAATTGCGAATCTAAACCATTCGGGAACCTACTCAAACACACAACAACAAAATCACCAAAATCGCTCCCAGTGATTAGGACGATTCTAGAATCCAATCTCAGCGCCACCTACCGGTTCTAATTGCGAATCTAAACCATCCGGGAACCCACTCAAAAACAAAATCGCTCCCGGTGATTAGGAGGATTCTAGAACCTGATCTCAGCGTCAACTACCGGTTCCAACGGTATAAAAAGTATCCTATCTTTCAAGTTGGATCAAACTGCACACGGTGTGCCAATTTGATTAAAATCGGTTCAGTAGTTTTGGAGTTTATCGGCAAAATCATCGTGACACATGATTTTTATATATACAAGATAAATATATTTACAAGTAAAAGATACAGTAGTCCAGATCGCTGACGGTGGGGAGCGTTCCCAAAATGATGGCCGCATTGATAACTAAATAGTAATCTAACCATTACTCATGGACACTTGATATCTTTGTCTTCCGTGATAGCGGCTACTGAAAAGTGTCCAAAACGTCAATAATAAAAAAAATTAAACAACAAATAAAATGCCGTGCTTAACGTAGTTTAAATTATGTGTAGTTGTCGCGAAAACTTTCAAGAATAACTCGCTTGATATATACGATGTGTCTATTTAATTTTGTATGTTGATTTTATTATTATAATAATGTTTTGCGGATATGGTCAGTTTACTCTGTCTCAAGACACTCACCCAGTGTGTCTAAATTGCAAACAATTAAGTAACATTCAATGGCCTAGTTCATTATTACGCTATCTTTAATACCCTAAGGCCATATGACGTTTAATAATGAACTCATTTGAATTTATAATGCAATAAGAAATAACATTTTCAGAGTCGCTTTGCTATTTTGGCTAAAAAGAGAATCCTTGTAAATTCGTTATGTTTGTCGGTTTTAGTATTGTTGCGAAGCGATATTAATCATTTACAGGTGTTTTATTATCCCTTCGAATTTGAGCGATCTATTGTTCGTATACCTTTGTACTGCGCCGCAATAAGGCGTCATAAATCCTTTCTTCTTTCGTTTGTAATTTCGTTGCACAACCCTGGAAGTCAAGCTTACGACTTTAAGGATTCCAAAAAATAATGAGCATGTTGCTGGGGAGCCATGAGAATATATAAGGTCAGTCCGTCGGAGCTGAGTTAGTTGAGTTTCAACTGCAATCGAGACGTCATCTAGTGTACATTCGGAACGAGTATCTTTCAACGACGGACTTGCGCGATTTATGTCATTACGATACTCTGCTTTACGGTTTAGTCTTGTTGCACTTGTATTACCTTTATGTACTTCTAATGAACTATGTGATAATTCCAACGGAATTTTAATTCGTATCCCGCAAATACGTAACAGTATTGTTTTTCTTTCTTATTTATTTCTGCATAATAAATATGCTCGGTATATGCGGCACCGTAATCTTACCGAGTACCTTTATGTCTATTAGCGTTTCACGATTTACTCGGTATCGCTGCGGGCTACTCATACCGAGCGATTCAGAGAACGCTCATAGAAACACAGGCGCTTACCGCTGCTGCAATAGTAAATTAGCACATTTTAATAATTTGTAATGCAATGAGAATAAATGTTTTTCTTAATATTCTTTGTCATACATCTTGTTTTATTGCTAGGCACAGAATAATTCATGTATACAGTAGTACACAATAACAAATGAGACTGTAAACAAGTCAGTTGTTGTTTTTGATCAGATTACGGCAAAGCCAAAACGAAGCGTTGTGATTTTCGCTATGTTTCTCCTCATTCAATTTTATTGACTTAATTTATAAACAAATGTTTACAGTACAAACAAGTATTGTATTCTATAAAACGTGCAACAAATACTTTGTACTCCTTTTTACAAAAATTGCGCGGACGGAGGAGAGAAGAGAAGAAGCGACGAATGCTAATATATATATTTTATGCATAAAAGTACACTAAATCAATTAAAAAACATTACACACACAACCATGTATTCGACACACACTGGCATATATACTCTTTTGTTTATTGTTTAAGTCAAATTAACAGTGTATACTTGCCGAAATCTGTGATTATCGAAATATAGTCTTTGACATTAATTATTGTGATCGAATTTCGATCACGGGCGACTAGTAATTATAGTTACTTCTTCCGTGATCGGATTAAAGATTTTGGTTATTCCTACCATGGGTACTAGTTTTCATTAGCTCGATTCAACGTAATGTTATGAATGTTGTTTATTTAGATCTGATATTAAGACTGTCACTTGCACCGGAGTTATAGCAAATAAGCTTACTGCCCAACTGATGAGAAATGGTACCTGTAGGGAATATCAGAGATATTACCATCACAAGTGTGCTGCCGACTTCAAAGAAATTGAAATAACCTTTTTTTAACTAATATAGTAGTGTAATACTTGCAGCAACTCGGAAGGGTTTATGGTAATAAAACAGCAACTGGTCACTATACTTATAATGAGAGAACATAACGGTTTTAACTGACTCTTCACACTCGACAAGCATTTTTAGAACGCCACCCCTCCAACAATTTTGCAGCTTAAGAAACTTAGCAAATTGGCACACCCGATAGCGGATTGAAGTCATTGATAAACTATTTTAATTAAAGGGTTATGGATGAAAACAATTTCATACATTATTGTTTGAAAATTTTAGATAACATTTAATATAAGATATTATATAAAATATCATATTTAAATTTTACATGTAAAAAAATAAACCGAACACAGTATAACTCTATCGGATCTGCCAACATGATCAATCAAAAGATGATATGAAATGTAGTGAATACCGTCTATGTACAATTTAGAGATTTTGAATTATAATCTGTACGTAATTACCACATATTAGAGATAAATATTATTACATACAATTATGTTCACAGAACTACTTTATACAGAACAGGGGCTAATCACCGAATATATAAAAATATAACATTAATATTCAATTAAGGCCAATTATCGTTTAGAAATAAGAGGGTACATAACAAAGTTAATGATTAACTAAAAGAAACATGGCAAGAACAATCATGCTACTAAATAACTCAGGTAAAAATTGTAGCTGTAAATCTCATTGCAAGTCCCCTAAGATGCGTAAGAGAAACATTGTGTAGACGCGTTGTGTACATAAGCGTAATGTTTCAAAGAACTGGGAAAGAGCATCCAGCCGATGGCGAACGCAGTGGTAGAAAGACAGAGGCACCATTCTGAACTGCTTCTTAGAACACTCCCTCAAAACTTGCACATTATTTCTCAATTTATCATTGATAGTTATAAACGTCAAAACATACTTATTTTCTATCTTTGCACAGTGCTTCACCCGTTGAACTGTCTCGTACATATCCTAAGGAAACTTTAATATGAACTGCCAGTATTCAAATACATTTTTTTCTGGTATTAGAATATCTATCTACATACAAAAAGTAGAGGTCATGGCGTGTCGGATAGTGCTAAATTATACTGTGTTGTTACACGAGTAACCACGTATAATTGTTAAGAAAACATTTGTATGATGCGATGGAACAAGTTATGAGGTGCAGCGGGTATTTAATTATATTTCTTGTAATTCATAAAGGCAAAGTGAGCTTTAGCTGTGTTTGTATATGTATGTACATTAGGGTGGTCGTTAAAAATTAAATTTCTTGCGACGCCCCCTAAAAAGCTTCCTTTTAATGAAAAAACACTGGGATTTTTTAATAGTTTTTTCAAGTCAAGACAACACGTGCCTCAAGACGATTCCAGTCAATTTTTGGGTAATATCATGTTTTTTCAGGAAACTTCTTCATACTTAGAAGTAATAATTATTTTAAGATTGGAAAAGTTTTAACAATGAAACACCTTCCGTATTATCATTCTCAGTGATGAATTTCAAATTATAGTTTCAGAAAAAGTTTAAAATTCTTCTTGATTCAAGCTTATCTTTCAATTTTTCTTATATTTTTAGTTTTAACTTGAATCGTGTTGAGGCACGTGATGTCTTGACTTGAAAAAATTATTTAAAAAATCCAAGTGTTTTTTCATTAAAAGGAAGCTTTTTAGGGGAATTTAATTTTTAACGACCACCCTAATGTACATGCACTAGTGTGTATGACGGAACAATCAGTCGTGAGCGAGCTTTCGATCGTACTTGCTTTTCGTCAAATTCACACGTGGAGACGTGTTTCTTACCAATAAAGCACGTTGGCTTTCGACAATCATAATATTTATACAGGTATCGGCGGCCAGCTCTATAAATCAAATCAAATCAAATCAAATCAAATCAAATCAAAATCATTTATTTGCATAAAAACATGGTTAGTAAAAATATTGGTTGATAATATGTTATTTTGTTTCACATGTTTTTGCCCTTTCAGGCATACAAATAGTGTTTAAAAGTTGAAATCAACTAATTAGTAATAGTAGATTGTAACCTACTCAATCCACAGACATTAATTATACTTTTTTCTAAAATTATACAGTAATTGTACATAATATGTCAAGTGCAGAGTTATTCCTTATAAAATAAAATGTCAAAAATGAAATATTAAAATAATAAAAAATTGTCAAGGTATATATTATGTCAAATTTAATTTAAAATTGGTCATTAAGAAAAAAAAAAACATCGTAATAGCACTTTTCGGATATAAAAAGGTTGGTTGTTTTTTGCGGTTTCACATAATATATAACGACGTCGAATTCTGTTCGGAAAACCATGCACCTTTTAGGTAGTTTTCTGATCTAACTTACATATTGCTATAACTGTCACATACTGACGGTAATTGAAAACACTGTGATATAACCTGTACGTAAAGATAACTTATATATCAAACCTGCCATACCGACTTGGACAAGCGTGGTGGGTAGTTATACTGTTCTGGCCCCAAGCTCAGTAGTATTTATCGTCTGTTATTATTATTACATCCGTATATGCCCAATAGCTTCCAAAAAACAAATAACTGTGATATATATACGAACACAGACGGACTAGTGCGACTAGAAAATAAAATATAAATTTCAGCAAGAAATGATTATGATAAAAAGTGTAATCAAAAAATTGTGTATGTGCAACTCACAAACAGCAGAAGTGAAAGTTCAGAAAAGTAGCTTACGAGAGAATGAGGTAAAAATAGAGTTTCAGGTATATAAGGACAATAATTAATAAATAAAAATTATAACATTTATTATTTTTGTAATATTTTTACCAAACTCAAAAATTATACACATATTTAAGATATATTATAACACATATAATTCAAATTGTATGTTTTCGCTTTGAATAAATGGCACGAGAGGCTTATGATAACTAAAGAAGGAAACAAACGCTTTAGTTTCAATTTAATTTATGAACTTCAAAACATTTCCAATTTTATCTTTATGAGCGTATAAATGATTAAATATATCTTTTTAGTGTAGCTTTTATTTCGTTTCATCGAGTTTCAAATTACAACGATTATAAAGAAGTTTCGTCATTATTATATTATCTTTATTACATTTATTATATCTTTATTATAAAGAAGTATCAAAAAGTCTAAAATTCATCCTGTTGCCCTAATTACGTAAAATTGTTCTTTAAAAAGTTTTTAAATACAAGCTTTTGAGATCCAGGATATCATGTAGCAGCAGAGTGCTAGCCAAGACGAGTAAAACGAGTCCAAACACGACGGGTCTATCTTGCTTATTACAGGAGTTCCTATGGCCACCTTTCGACTCCTTCATCAGCTCCATGGTACCATATTATTGCATCGTCACGCGATTTACATATGTGTGCAAAATTTCAGCTCAATCGGAAACCGGAAAGTTAGTCAAATTTAACTTGCAAGATTCCACCCGAACTTACATACATACATATAATACGGCCGGCGTAACTTGACGAATGTGAACATAGGCTCTGCGAACTTTAGCGCATGTAAACTCCTGAAGAAAATACAGTGACCAACTAGTAGAAAGCAATGAAAAAATACAGGGATGAAGGGCGACCAATTGTATTCACTGACGATTCGTATGCCTACTCATCACACGAGTGTACATGCTCTAAAGTTCGCGGAGCCTATGTTCACATTTGCCAAGTTACGCCGGCGGTACTATATATCCATTGCAACTTAAATAAAAACTTGTAATATACGCAGATGATATTGTTAACTCATTATCGTTTTAAAACGCTTTATGTAATGGTGTAATTTTAATCATTAAAACTAAAACTCTAAAGCTTATATCTTATACCACACAATCCGCTGTCCGTCCATCCGTCCACTTTCACCAAGTGCACACAAGTTTTTTCCGCGGCATCACTTTCCTACTTAGATTTATGCTAAGATGCATAACTATGCGATCTATTTTTGCTTCTTACTTTAGAATTTAAAACAATACTTATGTACCTGTTACAAACCGTTGCTTTAATTACATATTCTTAAAATAAGGGTTTCGTTTGAAATAAAATTTTAATTTCTATCCGAAAAGTATTCTTTCTATTGCAGGAGTTCAGCAGTCAGGCAGATGGCCCACTTGATGGAAAACGGTTATCATCGCCTATGGACATTTGCAACACCTAAGGTGGTACAAATGCGCCGCTGCTCTGTTAAGGGAGACTGGAACCTGGTCACTAATGCCGGAACACAAATCAAGGTTGTTATGGCGATATACTCTAGACCAGGTGTGGTAGCTATCTAGTCGGGCAAATTCCCTACCACCTGGCTGTGGGTTGTTCATTGTCCAAGCATGCACCATTTAGGCAGTCTTTGACTCCCATATTATTAACATTGTGATTATGATTTTTTGCCCGTTTTCCTTCCTTGTTGCAGCTTACCACTTTTCATTAGGTAGGCCCGTCTGCTTTTTTGTTAGCTCTGGCTATTAAAAAGAAAGAAGAAATCTCTTTCGTAAAACTTTACATTTGTTTTAGCAAAGGTTTGCGGTTATCTACCTGTTGTGTCACCATGTTATCACTGGCTCATGGCTTTGTGAGTCAGTGGTAAAACAATGGCTGCAGACACAATGGTACACGCGGATCGAACATTGTCTTTTTTACATAATATAATCACGAATGTGACTTCCGCGTTTATTTTAGATAAAATATCTATGTATTGTTACGAGTTCAGCGGGACTCGAATTAAAATGCCGTACGAATTATTATAGAGTTTATTAGAACTATACAAACACATAACACAGATGGAAGTATGACCGAACACAACAAATCCAAAAGTAATGCAGAAGGTCGTAATTCAATAAAACATGCAAAGTCCGTCACTATTAGATTCTCGTTATGTACACACGTCCCGCCCGTATCGTAATCGTCGCCCCCCTCCCTAAATCAGGTTATCGTTTTATACTGCACGAATGCAATGTATCGTAGTTGACTTAATCCGTAACACCTAGCTGATGAATCGGCCGCAAGCGGCGATAAACGAGTGCAATAAAACAACGGGCTGTTCTCTAGAAATGTATGCCAATAAATAAGTAAACAAAAGAAGACGATCATAAAAAAATTACAATTAGTTCAAATGCCGATAGGTAATAAAATATGCTTCGTAGAATTTGTCTTTGTCGGGAGGCTAAGTTGTAACCCCATAACAACCTTATGTTGTGTTCAGGCATTGGTGACCAGGTTCCAGTCTCCCTTAAGAGAGCAGCAGCGCATTTGTAGCACCTTTGGTGTTGCAAATGTCCATAGGCGATGATAACCGCTTTCCATCAAGTGTGTCGTCTGCCTGTCTGCTGAACTCCTGCAATAAAATAATAATAAAAAATATTAATATAATATATTAATACGTGTAGCAAAAGCACAGTAAAAACTTTGTACCCCTATTTACAAACATTGCACAGACGGAGGAGTATGAAGTTTCGCACACTTGTAGTTTATATAGAGAAGGAGTGCAGGATACAAATATTTAAAAAAATTATGCATAAAAAATACACTTAATCAATAAAAATACTAATATACAACATACACATACATATATAAGTATAGGTCTACTCTTTTGTTTATTGTTAAAGTCAAATTAACAGTGTAGCCTTGGCGAAATCTGTGATTATAGAAGTATATAGTCTTTGACAACAGAACCGTAATAATGTTCAAATTTATAATTTAAATTAATTATTATGATTGACCACGGGCGACTACTGTAACTCTAGTATGAGCATCATGCTTAGAGGAGCATTTACCTAAGATTTGAAAATAAACATAAAAAGTTAATACAGAAAAAATACAAAAAAACGAAATATAAAATAACGACCCGTGTAGCATGACTGGTCGTATGACAGATTTATATATTTGACATTTTAGTTTCAGTGGCATTAGTTTGTCACAAGTCACACCGGTTACCTGTCTGCACTTTAGCCATGCTAGAGGTTGATAGAGGCCATGCACGTAGGAGCCGTCGGATCGCTCGGCGACTTGGTAACGGCCATGTTGCAGAGCGACGACCGCTGGGATGCTGCGGTTACTTTTTGCGAGGCAGTAATGTCTCTCAAAGAGGCCGCAGAAAGGGATAGGGAGCGAAGTCCTTCGGCGCGTACTACGGTCTCTTCTCGAGGTCGCCGGCCTTCAGCTGGCACCCGGAGAGGCAGGTACGCGCATTACTTCCCTCCCTGAGTTAGGTTCCGGAACGAGGGGGCCCTTAGCTACTAGGTAAAGCAAGGGATTTAACAACTACCCCCGTCTCGAAGTGGAGTGTGTTCTCCCAGGGCACACTCCAGGCACTTTATTGCGCTGGATCGACTGTTGCGTAACTATGTTCTATATCTCAGTCTTTCCATCACAAACAAAAGCGCAGGGTCGACAGAGTGGAGGGGGTTTTTAGTGGGTATTGATGTTGCTCGCCCTTGCGGCATCACTCGGAGTCTCCACACTCCTCTGTGTAATCCATCGCGGACGGAGCGCAAATAAAGCATACAATTGCTAGCGTTACCGCCCGCTGTGGATGCGTGCCGTTTCCTAGTGACGGCCCAGAGAGTGCGTAAATCGGTTAGTCATTTTCCCTCGCCTCAAAAAAGAAAAAGGCCATGAAGTAAACAAACATACAATCATACAAGTGTGTGTAAGTTGGGTAGTCGAACACGCAACACGATAAGTTGGTCATCGGAGCAGCGTGTTATTAAGGCGTCTTGCAAGGCAAGCCTCGCTGCCGGTTTGCGAAACCATTTTACGTAATTTTACTCATATACTAATTTTATGCAGCGTCTTTTATAATATTAATACTAGCTAAGATTATCAATCTGGGCTTCACGAACGAAGCCCAGATTTATAATCTTTTGGAACCGTTTCTGCCTTAAACGGTAGCAGATTAGGAAATGGCTTCCCCCAAAAGTGTGCAAATATGATTTTTCACAAAAGTATGGGAACCTTTTTTATTTTAACAAGCTTTTATTTAACTTACAATGGATGTATGTATATAAGTTCGAGTGGAATCTTACAGGTTAAATTTGACCAACTTCCCGGTTTCCGATTGAGCTGAAATTTTGCACGCATATGTATATCGCGTGATAATGCAATAATATGGCACCATGGAGCTGATCTGATGATAGAGTAGGAAGGTGGCCATAGGAACTTCAAGATATACCATATTATTGCATTGTCGGAAACCGGGAAGTTGGTCAAATTTAACTTGCAAGATTCCACCCGAACTTAAAACATACATCCATTGCAAGTTAAATAAAAGCTTGAAAGGAATGCACCCTTTGGAAATAAATGTATTTATTCGATAAGACTACATTAAAAGCCGACATTTTCCTTACGAGCAAAGTTCATGGAAAACTTCTTTAGTGACATTTTCTTAATTATAGATGCCATTATGCATGTGATATCAGGAAGTAACATATTTAAATGGATTTTAAATGACATTCTTTTGATAATACAATTTTAATCACCTTAACCTCCTTGATACTTTGGTGTCATGATTGTTTTGGTCTGATTGACTACATGTATGGCGTCTCATAAATTGGGTAATGCTTGACAGTAAGCGCACAAAGAAGGATTCTGTGGTGAACGTTATCTGTTCTCGTTATCTATATATATATGTATATATATATAAGCAAAGTTTGTTTTCTTTGTCCGAGGTAAACTCGAAAACTACTGGACCGATCAGCATGAAACCAAAACCATTCGACGCGGAATTAATCGTAGATGGTTATAGGCTATATATTTTTCCATGTTTTCTCAATTTGTTTGTTTGTTTGTCATTCGCCGGGCGAAGCGGGCGGGAACGGCTAGTTTAGTTATAAAGATTCCATCGAAAGTACCGCAAAAACTACTCAACAATTATTGTTTAAAATAATTTTCATTGATTTTTTTTAAAGTTCTTAGTATTTTCGTAACTAGGACACATAGTTAATACTACGTTTTAACGGTTTTAAATGCGGCATATTATTTGATTTTTATTTCGTTAGCTTTGATATTTTTGTGTTCTCTGATTACGGGCCCCAGAAAAGTGGCCCAATCGTCGAAATAAAAATCAAATAAATTCCCGCGCTTGAAACCGTTAACACGTCCTTTTAAATATAAAGGATTTTTTTAAGATTTTTCACTTTATTAATGCGCGCGAGCGACTGTTTATATAATACAGGTAAGCAGAATAATATTGACCCATTTGGAATTTTAAGCCTCGCGCAGAAGATTTGCCGATGACTACTTACTATTATCGTATGTATTACTTATGTAAAGTATAAACAATTATAAATTAATTGCAAGAATTATTTATGTAAACTTTTTTGTCAACCCTACTGACCATCGACGCGTGACATTATGCGGCTATCGGCAAACCTTCTGCGCACGGGTAGTAGTATCTCGGAAGCCAAGCGGTTTCTAGGCCATATTTTTTTTATGACTCGTTTTATTGTGGTTTTACGTATGCGTGGTACTTATTCAAGATAGTATTTGCGAAAACCTGTCGAAAGGCTGTCTGTTGACAATTTTAAAAAATAATAATAATAATCGGCAGGCAAATAGATGTATTGTATATAGGTACCCAAATTAAGCAAGTTAGGCTTGTGTTGTGGGTAATGTACAACGTACTACTCTGGGGCCGATCCCAGACACCTAGACTATGGTAACAAACGGAGAAAATACGTTTCCGAAATTTACTTTACCAGGAATCGAACCCGGAGCCTCTGCGTTCCAGCGAGTTCAGCCGGCTAAGAGTTAGCCCGCACTACCACAGACGCCGTCAAACAAAATTTAATTTATTATCCCAAAGCACAAAAAGTGTAGAGATATAGATAGAAACTTCCCAAGGTAAATAAACAAAAATACCTACAATACCTCTATAACGTACGAGTAATATTTATTTCGCGGAAATTGTTCAAATCGAGTGGCTATAACCGCTGCAATGCAACCGGCCATTATTCGCACGCGAGCTATGAACGAGTGCGTCCATCTGTTACGTGGTTCCGTAGTAACATTTTTGAAGTGAAATTTTTTTACAATCGTTGTGATTTCAAACAACATGAAACAAAG
Source organism: Dendrolimus punctatus (assembly GCA_012273795.1). Lineage (NCBI taxonomy): Eukaryota > Metazoa > Arthropoda > Insecta > Lepidoptera > Lasiocampidae > Dendrolimus > Dendrolimus punctatus. The sequence continues at coordinate 25,934,697 of CM022527.1, forward strand.
CGATACTAAAAAGAGATAAAAAAAGACGGTGTGTTTCTCGGGACGCCCGACAGAAGTGATAACTTAAATTATTCTAACGTGAGAGAGGGAAGCCAGACAGACTGGCACTGTAACGCGTTACGTAACAAAGCGGTTTACCCACCCATAAAAAGTTATCACTTCAAAACACATAAATGGTTTTTGAGGTGAAATTTCTATATACGAGTAGACGGCGGGTATTAGATTTTTTTCTGTCAAGAAAAAGCGATACGGCCGTGATGAAAAGCGGCATAATTTTAGAGAAGACTGGATGTGTTTTTGGTTCCGGATCGGATTCAGTTTTTTTCTTTGATAAAATAAAATAAGTTTAAATAAAAAATGCATTAATTAAAATGCCTACCTAATATAACCAAATCATAATTTGGAGTAAACCGGCGAAAAATCGAAATGTGTTCGGGGACACATGGCAGAAGTGAAACTTCAATGAAAGAAAGAAAGAAAGAAAAGAAAGAAAATAATTTTATTTAGGACAAATTATAACACACACAGTATAATTACTTAAAAATTAAAACGAAAATAATATAATTTTGTCCCAAAAGGGGCATCAGACTCAGCATAATGCCGGTCGGTTAAAACCAGCGCTGATCTTCCGCTGTGCCCTTAAGGTATCGTCACGGTAAACATTACATCATTGTAATGCATAAAACTAGAATACTAAACTATATATATATACATACATACATAGTACATACACTTAAGGTAGAACTAGGGGAACTCATTATCAGGGATAAATATAATAGTGTTAAATATACGTTCTTAAAAATGAAATAAAATAACAAACAAAATTAAAATACAATTAAACTAAATTAAATACCACTTGTATCATGTTTTAGGTCGCGCTGTGAAAGTTGGTGCTCTTTTAAAAATATCTTTAATGTAGTTTTGAACCCATTAAGATGTTGCAAATTTCGAATGGGTGGTGGAATATTATTCCAGCACCTTGATGCTGCGTAACGAAAGCTCCCGCGGAAGCCGGCTGTATAATGGCGCTCAGAAGTAAGTTGTACCGCACACGTCCTAGAATTGACCATTCTACGACTTGATACCCAGGAGAGCTTCTCATACAAGTAACGTGGGGTTTTGTACTTAATGACCCCGAAGAGAAGACACGCCAGGTGTAGCTTGCGACGGTGCAGCATTTTCATGATTGAATGCTTATTCAAGTATGGTGTTACATGACCTCTTAATGGAATATCGAAGCAGAATCGAGCACAAGCATTCTGAACTCGCTGAACGAGCCGTTGAGTTTTAGCTAACAAGCGAGGGCCAAAAACAACGTCAGCGTAATTTAATCGAGCTAAAACCAGGGATTCCACTAATTGAACACGCAGTTGTTCAGATAAGTAAGGCCTCATTTTGTACAAAACTTTGAGTTTGTAAAAGCAGTTCTTTACTGAATTGGCCACATGCTTTTCAAATCTCAGCTCACTATCTATTTCTAAGCCCAAATTTCGTGCACTATATACTCGGTCTATTGGCTTATCCATTAGTGCGATTTTTAGTGTTGGCATAAGAGCCGACAGTTGAAATTTTGTGCCAAATAATATATATTTAGTTTTAGTTGGGTTTAGTAATAAAGAATTATTTTTAGACCAAGTGGCTATCCGACTAAGATCCTCATTCAGTTTAGATATTGCAATGTCAACTTCAGATGGCTTGCAAGATATATATATCTGCGTATCATCAGCATAGAAGTGGCATTTGCAATATTTTATATGGTCTTGAATATCAGCTGAATATAAAATAAAAAGAATTGGGCCCAATATAGATCCTTGAGGCACACCTCTATTCAATGGGGATTTCTCAGACGAATGACTTAAACCATTGTTACTATTTAATTTTACATATTGCGAACGTCGACTAAGATAGCTATGGAACCACTGAACTGTATTTCTGTCAAACCCATAGTAGTCTAGTTTGGAAATGAGTAGGTTAATGTCGATAGAGTCAAATGCCCGAGAAAAATCAAGTAGTACCAGGATTGTACAGAATCCTTTGTCTTGGGCACAGAGTATATTGTCCGTAACATCTAATAATGCGGTTGCAGTGCTACGACCCTTCCTAAATCCCGACTGTAGATCCGGAAGTATGTTATTTTCTTCAAGATATTTTGTCACCTGAGCACTTACAACTTTCTCTAAAATTTTCGATAGGCATGGTAATATGCTAATAGGCCTAAGGTCTTTTAAATCTGATGGATTAGAGATTTTTGGTAACGGACGAACTATAGCGGTTTTCCAAGAGTCAGGGAAGGTTGAAGTTCTGATAGACAAATTTATAATAGCAGTAATTGCATTGAGGCTGTGAGGCAAAGTCATTAACAACATATGCAAATTTATGAGATCACAGCCTACCGCATTAGATTTTAAGCTATTAATAATTTTGTTCACTGCTTCTGGATTAACCTGTTTAATATGAAAAGTTGAGTCGCCAAATTTGTGGTACGCGTAGTGAGTTAACAAAGACATACTAACAGCAGATGTACCCGGTATATTTAAAAAACTATTATTAATACTATTGGGATTGTTAAAATGAGGCGGCAATTCCATGTTATTTTTGGGTAAAAGCGTATTTCTAAGATTTTTCCACAAAGTTTTTGGATGACGAATTTTATTTAAGATGTTATGTTTAAAATAAGCTGATTTTTCAAAGAAAAGTGCACGATTGACCAATGATTTTAAACTTTTGTAGTATTCCTTTTTACTTGGCACTTGAGTTCGATGATACTCTGCTGCGGCCTTATCACGCAGCCTCATCATAATTTTAATGTTGTCTGTGAGCCATGGGAACGAACGAGCTTTAACTACAGTAGACTTTACTGGCGCATGGAAGTCAAATAGTGCTAAGACACTATGGTTAAAAACATTAACCATCTCGTTAATGTCACCAAGTGTCTCTATAAGGTCCCATCTTAGAGACGCTAAATCACTATCAAAGTTTTCTCGAGTTATGTTTTTTAAGGGGCGATATGAAACAATACGAGGAGGAGGCTTTTCTTTCTTTATATTAAACTTACAAACTATGAGGTAATGACCGTAGAGAGATCCTACTGGCTCTAGACTTATGTCTTTTGCATTTAAATCTGTACAGACGACATCAATCAGGGTTTGAGATGTCGGTGTAAAATGAGTACAAGAGGAAATTATTTGCATAAGATTATTACACGTTAAAAAAGTTGTTAATTTTTCTGATTTTACGTCTTTATTATTAAGTACATTAATATTAAAATCCCCTAATAAAATTATATGATCAAAATTAGATTTATAATTGATTGAATCCGAAATACAATCGAGAAATAAGTCAACGTCCAACCACGGAGGACGATATGCTGTGCCGATCAACAGCTTCTCTCCATTAAGAGTCACGGTTATCCACATTTGTTCAACGGATTTGTGCAGCGGGTTCACGGGGTGAGGCCAAGTGCGCACGTTAATATCCTGTTTGACGTAAAAACCAACACCTCCTCCACGTGAGCGTACTTCCCGTGGTCGGGGGATGTGTCGCAGTTTGTAACCTGGAAGAGTAGGGGCACGATCTTCCTCTCCATCTCTTAGCCAGGTCTCATTTATAGCGAGTACATCAATTTCATGACGCGTAACCGATACTATAAAATTGTCATGATTGGTGCCCAAAGAACCAGCGTTTAACAAACCAACTGTTAACTGTTTATTAATCATTTAAAAATCATTAAATTTATACTACTTTTAAGATAATATTGACACTCTTCTATATAAAATCCTAACTTAGTTATTAAACAGTAGCTATTAAGGATAATAAACATATATGTAATTAGTTTGCTACGTAACAATAAGTATATATATAAAAATATGTGTAAATATCGAAAAGTCATTAATAAATAAGACAACAAGCTAAGAATATTTGCAATTATCATCCCTTGTGAGTATTTATCTACGTGACTTGTACAAAACATGCTTAAATACAATAATGTAATTATCACATGTACATACAGATATAAAAAAAGAAAAAAGCTTATCCTAATAAACATATAACAAAAATGAACAATCTTATCAAATAGTACCAACATTAAAAACACGTAAAAAATCGGAATCAGATCTGATTGGATCTGATTGGACAAGTGGAAAAACGAATCGTAACAAAAAAATTAACTTGACGTTTTACGGGCAGATTGTTAATGTACTTGTCCAATTTTAAAACCAGCCCAATACCCTACGATACGCACTAAAAGCTCTCGGTGCTCCGTCCTGCGTTGCTATACTAGGGCCACGGGTACATGGCCGTGCTGCTCCTTGCCTTAACAGGTTGTGGCCCAACGGCCTCACCCATTGCCGGGGGAACCACTTCCCCGGCGCGTAGCGTCTTCTTACTTTCTTTTTGAGGTGAGGTGGGTTGAATCGCTCCCCATGGCCCTTACGCGGAGTACCGGCGCGCCACGAACCCATCCCCAGGGAAAGCTCACGCCGGCCAAAGGTGCGACTACCGGCCCCGACGCGTCCTCCTTTGGCGGGAACGGAGCAGGCTAAATCGCTCACGCTCCCTCTCCTCCCAAAGGTACCCTAAAACAAGTAGACCAATGGCGCGGACGTGTTTGAATTTAGAACGCGGCCGTTCGACCGAGACGGCGCGAGCGCATCTTACTATTGATTCTGCGATAGTTGCTATTGACATTAGTACATAATGTAAGTTATGTACTCAGAGCACGTAAATGTAATTAAGATTAAAGAAAATTAATTTTAATTATTGTAATATCAGTTTAAAAATGCTCCAGAAGTTTCAAAAGTCGCTTAGCGGGCAATGGAGGGATGGTTTTGGGTGTCTCATGGACAGAACTTGAAAAGAAAATTTCTGTCGCATAAGCAAACTAATATAATATGTATTTTTCCTAGCGAAATAAGTAAGTTGTGTCGATATGGGGTCAGTCATCTTCGGTCTTGAAAAATTATAACAATGTAATTGTCAACTTATAGAATATTTTTAGAGAAACTCTTCAATGTTCCAGTTCGACTCGTAAAATGAAACTTATTTTATTGTTCGGTGGAGAAATATAGATTGGATAAATTTCGCACCTTTGCCTATGGTGCCGTGATTGCTCCCGTAATTAAGAGTGTATTGACCCAGGATATAAGCTAGCACTGTAGCGAGTCTTATTTAAATTTGCTAAGCAGTTTTCACGTCATGCTCTAACAAAACCCAGACATTACATATCCTCAAATTAAGTAAGATACGCTTGTGTTATGGGAAATATACTTACAAGGGACTACTCTATCTATTAAAAAACGTAAAAAATCTTTTCCGAAATTTACCGTACCTGAAATCGAACCCGGAGCCTCTGCATTGCAGTGAGGTAAGCCGGCAAAGGCTTACCCCGCTCAACCGTAGAGCCCGCAAAAGTTGACTCTTCGGAATTTGCTGGTGAATTAACATCCTTAATTTCACCTGGTACAATATCGAACCCTTTACAGATTTGTTAGATTATGGTGTAAGAACCTCTCAGATGTGATGGCATGTATGTATTCTGCTGTCTTTATATCCGTGTGAGATTAAATTAACATGACGAGAAATACTAAACAATGGAAGTTAACAAAATTAAATAAACAATTGATGAATTATTCGCACGGCGCGGTGGTTGATGCCGATAATTTAGTAGTTTTGTTACTTCTTATTAAACGATTTTATACTAATTTTTAGGGCTCCGTAGCTATTCTCGAAAAATGGAATATTATGAAATATTCATGTTAGTCCGTCTGTCTGACTTATAGTAGCTGCATACGTTTAACCATCACAGCGGACACATTAACAGTTGCTCATCTCGCTGGCACATCATCCGTCCCGCTTACACATTTCGCTATATATTGTTACATACCGACTAAGAACGCATACCTGGCTGTTGTAAAACGCAGTTTATTGCATTTCCTGCATTCGGAGTTCTTTTGTTTACTTCGTGTTTAAAATTTAAAAATGTCCCATTGTTATCGTACTTATTTTATGGCCGTCATTAGTGTCGAACTAATCTTTGTTTTTATTGCATTGCTTCGAAGCTTGCCAGATGTGCGGATTAACTCAGTGAACGCGGCCCCTTTGTCGGTATTATAGAGTTTAGTATAAAACAATGCCCGAACGGAGGGGTGGGGCAGTCAAGAGATTACGATACTAGCAAGACATGTGTAGTACTTTCGATTACCAATATAGTGACGGACTTTGCGAGTGTTATTGAATCGTGCAGTTTATACAGTGTCTAGTGTCATAGTGTCAGTGTCATCAGTGTTATACTTGTACCTGTTTTATACGTGTTTCTACAGTTCTAATAAACTCTATAGGCATTTTAATTCGAGTCCTGTGTAGCTCGTAACAATATTATACTAGCAGTACGACTTGTCAATATTTGTACTTAAGGTTACCGTTTCCAAAACAAATTACTTTAGTTCACATCAGCACTCGACAGTGAATACAACTCTCTGCCATCTGAAGTTTAATTTAATCTCGTCCTTTCGCTGCCAGTCATTTGTGTATCACTGCCAGTCAGTTTTCGCAGAAAATACTAAGATTAAACAGACGATATTTGACAGGAAGATGTATATGGCGTCGCTGTGATGAAATCGCAAAACAAAACTAGAGGCTAGAGGTACAAGGAGAACCATCTCAGTATATTAAAAAGTGTCCACTGAAGGGCAGCAAATTAAGATGGCGCCATAATAGCAAGTGGAAAGTATTTAAAAATAGCGCCATAAATAATTAGAGTAGGATATAGATTAAAGAAGGAAAGAAAGACTTCCTTTTTGTCACCGCGCATTTTACGACACTGTAACTATTGCATGTCTCCTCATGGTGGAATTTTCAGATAATTTAGTTAGTTATAATAACACTTCTTTAAATATAAATTCGTTGTGGACTGTAGATATTGTAATTATTAAGGAAAACTGCGCCTGCGTAATATATGACGATTTTAATAGCAATGGGGGGAAAATATACAGATAAAAAACAAAAAACATCTACATTCTAAATTCAAATATTTCGTATTGGTGGCCAGTACTATGCCACACCAAAGTAATAAATACTTTTTTTGGAGATTCCAACAGTTATCTTAATTAGTGAAATAGGTTTAAAAAATTCAATTGGTCAAAAAAGAAAGTCTCAATACTTTTCCAAATTACAATTTTTAAATTTTTCAACCCAGCACGCTTCACTTCGTTTATAACTGCTAAATTCATGTTATCATTTCCTTTTCCTACACTAGCGCTATTTTGACGAGTTTTCGAACCATAATTTGCTGTTTACAGGTGGACACTTTTTCAACTGATCCTCCATACTAGATGGTTCTCCTTACGTCTACCCTCCATAAACAAAACGTGAGATGGTCGTCATACATTATTACATTTACCAGTGGACTGTACAAACGTCGTAGGCTACGTCCGGCGTAACTCTGAACGTGACCGACGAATGCTTTTCATAAAATTGCATTCAACTAGTGACTCAGTGACGCTTGACATCTGGACAACGCACACAGCGAATGTACGCCGCGTCAGGCGTCTGATATGTAGAAACCATTATAGTGCATTTTCGTAACAAGCATTCGCCAGCATCACGCCGGACGTAGCCTACGGTGTTTGAATAGACCACCGCCTTAGGGTAAAATTTTTTTTAACTATAATTGGGGGTTGCGCGTTCAGCATTAAATATTAAACAGAATGAATGAATCTTTATTTCTAAATACAAGGTAATAATTGTTCAAAAGATGATAACAAAGTCAAATGTTCTCACTGTATTTGACCTACACATGGTCATACAAATTGAGTATACGTCAATCTAAAAACAACAAAAAAATCACAATTCTTCTATTATAAACATAAATCAATTAATAAGTTACATTAAAATAAACATATAAAATAATGTCAAGAAAACGAAATAAATCAAATGTCAAAAGCCAAAATCATTATATTAATACCATGGACGTATAAAAACAATTAAACAAAGTATTGTTCTTTATATGTCCATGATTAATATGTGAAGCAACAACTTTGGGCCTCTTTTTACGAAAATTGCGCGAAGGGATGAGTATGCAATTTCGCACACTTAGTTTATGTAGAGAAGGGGTGCAGAATGCTAATATTTTTAAAAAAAATTATGCATAAAAAATACATTAAATAAATAAAAAAACATTACACACTACCATGTCTTTGACACACACACACACACACACACACCACACACGCGCATATATATTCTTTTCTTTATTGTTAAAGTCAAATTAACAGTGTAGCCTTGGCGAAATCTATGATTATAGTCTTTGATAACAGAACCTTAATAAAATTCAAACTTATGATTTAAATTAATTATGGTCGAATTTCGACCATTGGTATAAATAATGATGTAAACTAGTATTAAAATAACATCTCTTTTACATATTTAAGAAAAACAAACTGAGTATATTTTTTCCAGTAAAATATTTTTAGGTTTTTTTGATGTGAATCTTTAGAATCGTTGTGATTTGAACCTCGATGAAACGAAAAAGCGACATTAAAAGAGGTAAACACATAAAATTCAACCTTATTTCATTTTTAACAAAACACATTTCTCTTTACCCGTTAGTATTAATTTTCACTTTAAATAAAACTTAAAAGATTTCAAATGAATGTTAGCTCTATCTGTATACGCTTAAAGCAGATATTCTTTTATACGTAGATACATACACGTGTGCAAAAGTGTATTGAATTTTGAACTTTATGCTAATGGATTAAAATGTAATTTATATTGAAATATTACGAATAAGGCTCACAATACCTAAGAATAAAGACTTCTATAATATAATTAGAAATGCGAAAATGTGTGTGCGCATTTCAGACTTGTCTTCTAGGTGTTGTAGATATAATTATGTTCGCATGTACGTTCTTTGAAGTATGACTATCTGTGTGTGAACTGCACACACATTTTTTTTCAACTGTGTCTACGGAACACTTCATAGCTCGTCGAGTGTCACGAACTTGCCGGATTCTTTTGGACTTGAAATAAATATTAACTTATTCAAACAAAGCCAAGACTTAAAAATAAACACGCAGAGGTCGTTGATGTCATTTTGCATATTTTGAGGTTTATTTTGCAATTCGTGTTTAGTTATTTTGAATGATCGTTTCTGAGAATTTGTATGCGGGTATTTTAACAATTAATATACTTTTTGGGTCATATACCTCTTAAGGCAAAAATGGAACCCTTATTGTTTGCTCATGTCTTTCCCTCTGTTTCTTCACCTGTCTATCATTATGTACACCATAATTGTATATCACAATTATTTTGTGAAAATCCACTAGCTGGATAAGAGTTTTACAGGCTCATTAAAAAAGTCTAGTTTCAGCCTACTATTAAATCGTCTAATATTAGAAAATTCTAAACTGTTGTTTCTGTACACTGAAGCTATTAAATAAGGACAACTGGTATACACTGTATAAACGACGGAGAACACAATGCATTTTTTTTTACATTTCTTGTTTGTTTGTTCGGGATTCATGTAAAAACTACTCGGCCGATTTCGATGCGGTTTTCGCTGATTGATAGCAAATTCTTATACTTAATATCTGTATGTATCTGGACTTCGTCCACGCTTGAAACTCCCGTGGGATCCCGAAATATTAGGTACCGCAGCCTTTAAAAAAGAATCTAACCTATAGTTTTCATGAAAACTGTGTCGGATAAGCTAATTTTTAAACACCCATACAACTTCGAACCGCTCCCAAGAAAATTTTCGTGGGATTCCCGGGAAATTTAAGTATGAAAATTAGGTGTCTGTAAGCGAAAACCGCATCGAAAAGGCTCGGGTCTCCCACAATACAGGAATGGAGAGTATAAGTTGCCACGCTTATCCAAGGCGGCTTGGCAGGTTTAACACATCGGCTATCTCGTATGTGCAGGTTTCATTATAATGTCTTCTTTCACCCTTATTACCACGTGGTAATTGTATTAATATGCACATTAAGTCAGAAAACTGCCTAAATGGTGCCTACGTTCGGGCCAGTTTCAAACTCACCGTCTTTGACTTTGCGATAGCTAGCCTTTACGCTGCCACGATTTAGCATAATATATACGAGGCCATAGATAAGGTAAAGAAACTAACCTAACCTAAACGATTAGAAACAAGTCATGGCGGACAAAAACCATAAACTCCGAGCTGTTCCAAATTTAAATCGGATTTCGACAGTGAAAGCGTTAGTTCAGGCCGATCCGAATGATTATGACGAACGACCTTCGCTGTGGGTAGATGTTCAGGGGCTACCTAAATGCGAATTCGCTGTCTCGCTCGCTCGTTACCACATCTTTGAAGGTATAAATTACCACTATTTACTTACGACAAATCTGTATTACACAATTTTTAACAACATAATTGCAAACGTTTCACAGAAATTTGATTTTTATTTCATATACAGGCTAAAGTGGGTCCCCAAAGGTAAATTATAAACTCCGCTAACTAAATAGCGAAAAACACTCAAAAGAGTCTTGAGACCGATTGTCACGAAATCCAAAATGGGGTATTAATAGAATTTAGAAAAATCAATTACCCTTGAAGCGTAGGAAGTCTGCAATGAAACATCTTTTGCTTACGAATTGCAAAGAATTTCCTCTACAGATTCTACACAAGTCCATCTTCGAACCACAAGGACGTTCTGGACTACGCCATCGTTTCACAGTGGAAACGCTAGCAGTGCGTACTAAACGTTTCGCCTCCACGTTCCTTCTACGTACGGTGGAGTTGTGGAATGCACTACCAGAGGCCGTGTTTCCCGGAAAGTACAATCCGGGTATCTCGATAGAGAGATGAAGTCTCGTCGTGTGAATAGGTACTATCTAGGTAAGCGTGCTCCACCTTCGACCGCATCATCGTCCGGCATTGGACGTGATCGTGGTCAAACGAAAACCTATTTAATATAAAAAAGGCTATATAGACTTCCTTGTTATTGTAGTGAACTTAGAAACAGTAGTTTTAGGTAAAACACCTAATTAAATTTGTATATATGTAACATAGAGCTATTAGCTCTAGTAAATATTTTATAAACATAACATTTATTAAAATGTTGCAAACGTTTTGCATGTATTTAAGTAAGTAAGGATGTCGCGAATTTGTAAAGAGTATTACGTCGCAAAGTAAAAGGGTTGAGAACCTCATCTCTGGACTAGCCATCCCGACGAGCAATAGCGAATGTGTGTGTGTGTGTGTGTACACACACAAGTGTTTACATCTGATCAGTTAAATGTTGTGCTTTTTTCTGTATGCACCTGTCTTGGCTTGCAATCCAGATTTGTTTAGTTACTAATTTAATATTTTAATTTAATAATAATTTTGTTTTGTGCATCAATAAATTTAAAAAAAAGAAATCGGCAAGTGGCCGAACTGAATTCTTGCCCGTCCGTGTTGCAACGAAACATTACCAAATATACAGACATACAATACACATTATAATTATTCGTTAAGTTAGTATTGGCCTGGTTGCATGAAGTAGAAGGAAGTCTTAATTAGTACCATGCAATTGGGAAATCGACTACTTCCAGATTGCAGTCGGAAAAATGTTAGATGACAACATACACGAAATATGTGAAACAAAAAATAATTTGAATGTAAAAAAATGATATATGTTGGTCCACGAACTATGATAGGTTCCGTAGAACAGACCAACTTCCGTGTCTTTGTCATTTGTGTAAAGAACTATGAACAAAAGCATTCAATCGAAAATACCCCAAATGTAATCAAAAACTACTCAACAGACCTCGTTCAAATCAATTGTCTTGGAAAATAATTCTTAGTCTTGATTTTCTTCCATTTTTTACTTTTAGTTTAAATGTTAGATAGATAGATAGATAACACTTTATTGTACACCATTACAGAAAACACAGATGAACTTATAGCCTAAAAAAATATTTTAAATGTGCACAATGGGCGGTCTTATCGCTAAGAAGCGATCTCTTCCAGACAACCCGAGGCAGGAATAAAAACATATTATATTGGTTACAGGTGGTATATATAAATATTAGAGGATATGCAGCTACGTACATATATTTTATACTAAATAGACATAATTATAAATACACCTATTGATATTATATACATAAATATATACATACATATATTATTATATATACACATACATAAATATCCGTAGAAATATCAAATACCACTATGTTGCAGGTAGTGCTTTTTTGTCATATTCTTAAATATTGTTAGAGATTTGGCTTGTCTAACAGTGACAGGTAACTCATTCCAGAGTCGAATAGCCTGTACAGTAAAAGAATTGTTGAAAAAAGATGAATAATGTTATGTGGAACCTAATTTTCATGAACTTGGGACTGACCTGACTTCAATAGAATGTCATTAAGGAACATTGTATGTCTTTCAAGACACGCCACCGCGCTGGTATCCATATATTAATACGTGAAGCAAAAATGTTGTACCCCTTTTTAGGAAAATTGCGCGGCCTGAGAAGTACGACATTTCGCGAACTTATGGTTTATATAGAGAGGAGTGCAGAATGCTTATAGTTTTTTTTTATTATGCATAAAAAATACATAAAATCAATAAAATAACATAACACACATTACCATGTATTTGACACACACACGCATATATACTCTTTTGTAAAATATGTTTTTACAGATATGCAGGTGGAATTTGTTTTTGTCGGTACCTAAGTTGTAACAATATTGTATATAATATAAATCGTAGATGACAATTCATAGAACAGCAGCGCGGTGGTGGCGTGATCATGAATATACGCTCTAACAGTAGGTATTCCACAAGATTATGTACACTGAAAAAAAATATATCCTTAGTAACATGTATGGCGACCACGTCTCTAACCTTTATGTCTTCCGCTATTTCACTACATAGCTTCGTAGCGCCGTATATACTACACTATCTTGTCTTTCATACATGTTCCCTAAAAATGAGAAAGCGGACTCCGGGCTCCAAAGCAAATGATCAGATGTAACCTAGATTTAACGCTAGGATGATGTATAACTTGAACTTAAAGTACGTAATTTCCCAAACAGCTAAGTTAGACCCGAGTCAAAACGAGCTTGCTTCACGTTGTTACGTAAATCCATATTTATGTAAAGTGACACGGACGCAGCGACCGTGATTTTTATATATGATTATGACACCTCGTAACCCACTGCCGGTTTGTAGTTGGTTAATCAGAAATCACGTCATAGCTGCTACGGTTCAAAGGTGTTTGAAACTGACTCGAAATAAAATACACACATACATACATAGATAACTTCACGCCAGGTCCCTTGCGGGGTAGGCACGAGCAACAACAGGGCGCCACAGGCTTATTGTTTCACACCTCACTTGCTTCTTTGACATTCATAGCTCTTGTCATGCACGCTCGTCTGTTCTTAAGGCTCCTGATATCACCTTCTGCTAGTACACGATCAATTTGATCATGGAAGGCGTGTTGTGGCCTTCCGCGACTTCTGCATCCATCCACTTTTGCATTGTATATCTGTTTAGTCATTCTTTCTTAGTCAGTCTTTATTCCGAGAAAGTTTATATGCTAAGGCTTGTAATTAGCAATACTTTTTATTTGACTATAAGCCTTACTAAAATAAATAAATATATAATTATTTTATCATACATTCTTTCCACATGCCGTATGAATCGAATCCATTCGAATTGAAATGGCGTTGGAATTACTATAGAATTTATTAGAACTATACAAACGCGTATAACACAAGTAAAAATATAACTGGACGCAATTAGTACAAACTGCACAATTCAATAACACGCGCAAAGTCCGTCACTATATCGCTTATCGAATGTACACGTCTTGCGTCGGTCGTGGTTCTCGCTAGACTGTCACCCCTCCATTCGGACATTCCTTTTATTTTGTACAAATACAAAATGCCTCGACGCAAAACAATAACATCAAGAATTAGTTCGACACACCTGCCTAACGACGGCCATAAATCAAGTACAATAACAATATAATGTTTTTCTTAATTACAAATTTTAAACACAAAGTGAACAAAAGAAATGGATTTCTTTGGGGGGGGAGGTAATAAACCAGGTGTGCATTCACTTTGTCGGCATGTAACAATATTAAGGACAGATCTTAAATTTTGTGATTTTGATTTGATCGATGATTAAATTTGTGCTTCTAAATAAAATTTATAAATTATATTTCCTACGACAAGCGCGTTTAAACTGACAGGCAAACTTTCATAATTGTATTAAGGCAGTAATATTTTATTTCGGAGTTCTTTTTTAATTATTATATATTTGCTTATTTCAATTAGTTACGACAAACGGAATGTATACGTTTATTATATATATTGAAATCCGTGTCAAGGTGTTTGCGATACTTTCGTAAACATTAGTATTCCGACTTTGTTTATAAAGTATACACCAGGCTTTCTTTATACCTATATAGCTTTCATACTGACTCATTGTTTTAAATACCTATTGCTGTGTTTTTTTTTACATGGGGAAATGCGTTGTCGCATCGTCAGCCGCGCGGGGGATCATGCGCGGCCGGTATGGGAGCCCCCCCTGACGCCGATTAATCAATACGACCGGCGCCGGTATACCCACTAAAACCCCATGGGAGCCTTCTTTCCGCCTAGCGCCGGGGTAGCGGTACATGCGCGAGCTTAACCCGCAACCCCGGCAGCGGCTGGCCGCCTCGTAGAGGCGGCCTCCCCTGTGTACGGGCCGGGGAATGACGTTTCCCCGGCCCTGAGAGAGACGCGCGGCTACCTCTCGCGCCCTCTCGCGGCATCAGTGCGGGCGGAGGTTATGTTGATCCCCCAGACCTCGACGCCCGCTGCCGCACGCCCGTGGCTGCCAGGAGTCACGGGCGCTATCCTCCTTCGGTGGGGGACGGGGAGGCTGCGAGGATTGCTCCTGCGCCTTCACCCCTCCCTCTCCTTCCTTCCCCCTCGCCGACTCGCGCTCTCAGCAGCGTCAGCGGCGGGGGGGGGGGCGGCTTCGCGATAGGGGGGAGGGGGAGGCTGCGAAGATGGATTGCTCCTGCGCCATCACCCCTCCCTCTCCTTCCTCCCCCCCCTCGCCGCTTCGCGCTCTCAGCAGCGTCAGCGGTGGGGGGGGCTTCGCGATAGGGGGAGGGGGAGGCTGCGAGGATTGATCCTGCGCCATCACCCCTCCCTCTCCTTCCTCCCTTTTTCCCCGCCGCCTCACGCTTACAGCAGCGTCAGCGGTTGGAGTTGGAATGAGGAGGCGGAAAGGTGGGACACCACTGTCACGGAGTGAAGGGAGGAGTGTGACGGTGGCCGCTCGGGGCCCCGGGGACGCATCCCCTTGTACCGCTTCCTGGACGGAGGGGAGTTCAGGGCGGCACCCCCGGGGGGATTGCTGTGTTCCTATATCCTATTACTACATTCATATACCTAATTGCTGGTTTAAATATGATATAGGCTCCAAACAAGCAATGTAAATTTTTAATGGACTTTTTTATTTAAATGCACGAGTTCAGCAGCAGGCAGACGGCCCTCTTGATGAAAAGCGGTAGTCATCGCCTATGGACATTTGCAACACCAAAGGTAATACAAATGCGCTTCTGCTTTCTTAAGAGAGACTAGAACTTGGCCACTAATCCCGTAACACAAATCAAGGTTGTTGCACCACCTGGCTGTGGGTTGCTTTCTCTTACGAAACGCCGCCCGGCCGCAGGAACTTGTATTCTTTCTCCGTTCCTGACTTTAAAATGGGGGTGGTTTCAATTAGTATTTTTTTCTATGTTCGTTACGCGATTTCTCCGACAATTATGGACCGATTTTTTTATTTATTCAAAACAGTATACTCCTGATGTGGTCCTATTGTTAGCAAGTCAGGATCTAATGCGTACCAAGGAAATCAAAAGCAACCCTGGTTAACGAGCGCCCACACTCAACGAAAAGCGAACTTGTATATGCGTATCAATAGAACAAATCATACAGGCGCATAATATATTATTTCTAAATCTATTTAAGTATTTGTGTGTTAAAAGTAGATTTTTCAATATAACCGACTTCACACTAAAAAGCAAAAAATACATAGAGAGAGAGAGACCACTTTATTGCACACCATAATATACAATTACAAAACAGACTGACCATATTACAATATTTTCTAGGCAATACAATAAGCGGCCTTATCGCTTTTGAGCGACCTCTTTCAAGCAACTTAAATCAAAGAAATTTGAATCAGTCGATATAGGTGGTGCAGAAAAAAGGCAATAGATATGTAGTGGAACACTTACAACCCAGTAGATGGCTCTGTACAATAACTGAGGTCGCGAACGATTCCCGGAACGCACAAAGAATATATAATTTCCAACATTAACAATAATATCTTCCTTCGAGACGGAGGAGCATTCCATCTCGCTTCTCCACCTAGTCGGGGCATCCCTAAAGATACATATTTTCTACGGCCTTGAAGTCGGTGCCAAATAAAATATGAAAAACAGCAACAAAATTTATTCATTGAGAATGTCACGCGCAGCTCCGACATGACGCTAATGAAACCTGCACAAAACACACACACTCACAAAATGAGAGTAACCTGCTTATAGTGCTAATAGTATAGGTCAGTGTAACTATCGGTGAAATTTTATGGGAATTTGAGACAGTTTTTATGAATATACGCTACATTTTGTCCCAGAAAGCACACAAGTTTCCTTGGAGCTTAAGTTTACGGTCGAACATGGATGAAAACCCTAGTCAACTATAAAAATTAAGATATAACCTTGAAAACAAGTTTACGCAAAATATAATAACATAATTTAACTATTAAAATAACCATAAAAAAGAATGGATAAAAAATGGCAAATACCCAATTCAAACATCCTTGACATTTCATATTATTATCGAATTATAATTACTTAAATTATGGTACTAGGAAATAACATATAACCATGGAAGAAGGATACTATGACAATCGCCCAGTAAGAACGTAACACGGTTAGACATATAACTCAATGGTAACACGTAACACATTTGCAATCACAGGTGGCGTTATCAGTCCGTCGTTTTTATATCGAAAATCTTAATTCATTATTTTCTTTTTCTTTGTGATCTTAAAACTTATACTAATATATAAAGCCGAGTTTGTTTGTTTGCTTAAACGCGCTAATCTCAGGAACTACTGGTCTGATTTGAAAAATTCTTTCAGTGTTAGGTAGCCCATTTATCAAGGAAAGCTATATCATCACGCTAAGACCAATAGGAGCGGAGTACCAATGAAGTATGTTTCAAAATCGGGGGTTCTTTTAACTTCTTTTTTTCTTAAGTCTTTAAACTATTTCTAGAAGCTAGTTACTCATAAATTTAATTGTGTTTATATTTACAATTATCATATACATACCATCAGGTGGGCCGTCTGCCTGTCTGCAGAACTCAGGAGATTAAATACAAAAACCCAGGGTGGCCATCCACACGGGTAAACTGTATACCAACTGGCTGTTTTGTCGTCTCTTACGACAGCTGCCCGGACGCAGGAGTAGTATCCTTATGGCTTTGAAGGCAAATCTCTAAAACAGTGGAATGTCACCTCCATGGAACCTTTTATACGTGGATTGTCACACTGCCATGCACTTGTGGAATTTTTATTATTAATTGTAATATAATTAAAATGTGTTTTGAATATGAAACTGAAAAACTAAACTTAACCTTGTAAGATCCCACCCATTGACTCAAATTTATTTTAATTGTTATTAATTAAATGTAATTATTTTTAAAATACTATTGGATTTAAGTTTTAACATAAAAAACTAATCCGTCAACTTTTATATAGTTTCGGAATTTAAAGTATACTAATATAAAATATATATATACGAGCAGGTTATATAGACCACCTGGCCGTGGGTTGTTTTGTCGCCTCTTACGACAGGCTGCCAGGCCGCAGGTAATTGTAATCTTTCTCGTTCCTGTACGGTTAATTTGGCATGGACATATGGTTATGGACATATGTAAAACCAAAGGTGTCAAAAGAGGCTGCCGGCTAAGAAAGATTTTTTTGATAAGCCTCATAACGTGACACTGTAGGAAAACTTCGTCTAAGTGCTCGTTCCTAATGTCTATAGTGCGTAAGAGAAATGTTCTTGAGAACCGTAGCGTAACTATGCATAATTTTCTTCCGTTTTTTGATACTTTTATTTCATTCATTTACCATGACTTTAATTAGCTTCGAAAAGTATTCTTAGAACCTTTTAAATTCCACAATAACCTTGACAAATTACACTAAACATAATTAGCTGCGATCGAATCATTTAAATGTTTTATACAGATAAACGAGCAAAAAATTCAAATAACGAAACGGCGAAACAGTCAAATATTTATACAAGTTTTTCTATTGCAGGACCTGCGCCTGGGCATGGTTGATCAAGTGCGCGCAATTTGAATTTCGAATTCACAAAGTCAGTCTGCGTTCGCCCGCCGTTGAGGGAGGGTGTTTTAGTGACATAGTAACATAAAAATTAATTTAAATGTGTTTTTAGTGTGTAAATGTGGAGTGTTATGTGTGTGAATAGTGTTTTTGTTTTTTAAATTTTGATATTTCAAGTGTTGGATATTTTTTTCAATTGCAACCATGCAAGGCCGGGATAAGCTGTGCGCGAAATTGACTAGCGCGTTCCTGAGGAAGTGGTGTAAGTATTTTTTTGAATTTTCTATGTCAAGGAATTCAAAATTAGCTTTCGTTACATCACACAAAATGAAAACAAGTTATTTCTAGAACGCTATAATGTAACCGAGATTTATATAATTCCGATAAATTAAGAAGCCTTTCTTTATGCATATATTAGCTATCCTCGTTTTAGTGACAGCTTAAGCATGACAACCTTAATGGTGCTTATACACGACGTACCTACTCGATCTGAATATAAATTATGTTTTTTATGATCGGTTATTTTAAATCTTGTCCATGGTTCGATCACTATAGAATACTAATTGGTGAAATATTTTTTTTTATCTGCCAAGTGCGTGTCAGTTCACAAAATATGAAGCGTTCTGTATAGGTGAGAGAGTTCCACAATTTCTGTCATTTGGCTACGGAGCCAAAAAGCACATTTACTCGAAAATGCTACATATCTTAAAAACTATTCAGTGGAATTTAATCACGAAGGCATATGGCCATTTAGTGAGGAGGTATGAAAGTCACGTGACAAATACAATGTTAAACTACAAGGGCTTGCATTCGAATGCTGGCCTGGAATCATTCACTCGCCTTACCAACAATAACAAAATAGCATTACTTACATGAGCTTAAAAAACACACTATCATACTACGAGACTCGGACAGGTGGAGGGAGGTCTTCGAAATACCACGCTTAGGTTTCCGTCACATACTCAATACCCACTAAGGAAATTTCGCGCTATTAAAGACAAATCAAATTCGAATTCATTTATTTATATAAACTTACTAGCTGTACCCGGCAGACTTTGTCCTGCCTTCAAAAAATAAAAACCTAGAACCCGATTCCAGCGTCATCTACCGGGACTAAATGTTAATCTAAACTATTCTCTAATCCACTTGAACAAACAAAAAAAAACATCAAAATCAGGCCCAGCGTTTAGGAGTATCGCGGCGCCACCTACTGGGTCCGATCGTTTATTTAAACCATTCCGGGACAAATGTAAACACATACAACAATAAAAAGAACACCTAAATTCTGGTACCCAATTGCAGCGCCATCTACCTGGTTCAAATTAAAATCAAAATCATCCCAGTAGAAAATTATAAAAATACTAACATCGCTAATAAAAAATAGGGATTGATCGTAGAGGGTTGAAAATTTAGGGTTGTATGTATTTTTTAATGCTGTATCATAAAAAAAATATATTAAGAGGTGGACATCCTTAATATTTAGGGGGATGAAAAATAGATGTTGTCCGATTCTCAGACCTACGCAATATGCACACAAAATTTCATGAGAATCGGTCAAGCCGTTTCGGAGGAGTATGGAACGATCATTGTGACACGAGAATTTTATATATAAGATTTGTAGGCTTTATATAATTATATCTAAAACTTACGATAATAAGACATTTCGAATTATTATAGTTAAAATTAATTATAAATAATAATTAATATTAACTATTATAAATTAATTAATTTGTTTTTGTGGCTTTTGTTGCACTAAACTATATCTGTATCGCGGCAACCAAAACACAATTTTATTAAAAAATCTTTAATATAGTGGAATTTTACGTACAACGAGTGTAAGTGTGTGTGCCCCTAGTGTTGTCGTCGGTTAGGTAATATGCATTCTGTGTCGCTGTAATTTAGTAATTTATTGGTTTTAGCCATTTAATTAATTGGTATTTGAACTTTGATGCTGACATTTCTCTGGCGGAGGTTGTGTTTTGGCGTATTTTATTTTAAATGGATATATGGAGGAAGGACGCATGGAGAAAGGCTGCGAATGTATGTATTTTATATATGCGACAAGAGGTCAGTTATTGGAAATTCATTTAGATTTTCTTTGTCAATTGCTGTAGCTACGAAATAAAATATGTGCCAAATTATTTTTTATTATTTTCAGTTTGCAAAAAATGATTAAGACAATATTTAACACGTGAAATTAGATTTGGGGTAAAAATTGTAAAATAAAAAAATGGGTCACCTAGTTTCTCTACGTTCCCTTATCGTCGTCATTGTTACACAATATAACAATTGTAATTTGTCGAAAAAAGTTATTTCCTCTAAAAATATAGTTACAAGGTCCTACTCTGAGGCCGATCTTTTGTCAAATTTTAACGAGGAATAAAGGGAATGAACGGTTAGTAGGATATAGGAGTCGCTCATAAGGCAGTTTACTGGCCCATCACATGCTGACGCTGAAGGAAAACGTTATAAAAACTGCATGTCTAGACGTGTTAAGCTCGCCACAAACGGTATAGCTGGTATACCGTCCGTTCTTCTAAAAATGGGGAGGCCCAAGCCCAGCACTGGGACGTTTAAAGGCCGATATTAAACTTATAGTATGGAATTTGTTCCGATACTGGGAAGGAATTGCAAAATTACTTAGTATAATGTAATTGTTACATTAATTTGTTTTAAATTCACTGTTGCAGTAATAAAGTTAATTATATGTGCCTATATAATTAGGCATATATAAATACCTACATACATTTGAAAAATACCATTGTATTTTTCAAATGTATGTAGGTATTTATGATGTTTATGTGTGCGTTTGTTTTCTGTTTGTTTACCGATTCATTGTTATTTTATTTTGGCAAGTTGGATAATTATATACCTTACAAATATACCCTGTTTTTCTTATGAATGCATTTTGGTACTCCAGACATTATGATTTTATACTCTGTTGCAGCGAGAGGTAGACGTTAAATGATACTTCAGATTGCAGACAGTAGTATTCATTGTCGAATGCTGATGTGAACTGAAGTGAACTAATTTAGTTTGGAAACGGTAACTTACAGTACAAATATTAACAAGTCGTACAGCTAGTTCAATATATAGCACAGTGTATGAGTGGGATGGATAATGTGCGAGCGAGAGAGAGCAACTATTAATATGTGCGCTCCCGCGGTGCACTAGCCAGTAGTGCGTTGTCCGCTGCTATGATTAGACGTATTCAACTCCCATAACTCCATGACACGATTAATAATGGTTAAATAGTCTTAGTGTCTTTAAATTTGGATGAAGCAACCAAAGTGCCCCATGTAAACATAAACTTCAATCACTCGATATCATCGAATGCCGTCGTGTCCTTTCAATTCAGAGCTCTTAAACCAAATTGATTCGTGTAATAAATATATCAGCATTGGCGTGATCGAGACTGATTCCAGACACACAATTTATAAAACTGATGGAAAGCGCGCTTAAGAAAATGACCATTCCAAGAATCGAATCCATAATCTCTGTTTTGCAGTGAACCTGGCCGACCTAGACCACTCAAACAGACACCGTAATAGCGCATACCAATTGCGTTACATACATTAGTAAATTATATATCATTACCTATACATTTTTTCCATTGAGTCCGTAATTAAGTTACTTTGTACTTAATGACCTTTTGACTAAGCCTTCGTTCTTGAGGAAACGTGCATAAATAAATCTTAAGCACTACATAACTATACTTCAATATTGATTTACGATTTGACCTTTGGTTGTACTTCATTGCCGGTGTTGCTTCCTCGCTCCGGTTTTGGATTCTTATATCCGTAAACTAATACTGCAGGCTGTATTATCGATTTGAAATCGAACGCAAGAACGGAGCGAGAATATTAATTGCTGCGGCCGGCTTGCTGTCAGGGGCGACAAAACAACCCATAGCCAGGTTGCAGCGCATTTGCCCTTCTGGATGGCCAGCATTCTTTTGTTTTTGATGTCCCTGCTAAACCCACTAGCGTCCCTTCGCGTCTTGGCGAGGTGCTGCGAGATCGGAATCAAGCAGTTCGCCGCGACACCTCGACGCAACCCGTCAAATTAGGGGTTCGACGAGGATTCTTAATCCAGTCCTATTACGTTATTTGGAGGAGCGTAATGATGTCTCCGATCCATATTGTCCGCCAACTCATCTACCTCGATGAGTTTTGGCTGCCTCCCTCTTCGATATAACGTCCTTGCAGGAGGCCCCGTCAGCCATGTTTGTTTTACTTCAGTATAGGTTCGCGTTTGACCGTAATCTCGCTTGCTGTTGAGCGGCAATGTGATCTAGGATGGAACACCCTTACCTAGAAGGTAATTATTCACATGCTACTCGAAGACTCCAGAAGATTGCCTTCGTTATCTCGCTGGGATACTATAACTGATTTGTTGTCCGAGTTTGTCCGAGGTCCGCTATTAAAATGACGGAATGAATGAGAAGTCTTTATTGTTCACCATAAACTTAAATTGTATTGTACAAGGCTGAAATTTGGAATACCCTTTTTATTAGATACACTTGCATACTGGCCTTTCTAAATTGCAACATGCACAGTTTTTAGTAAACCACATAAAATGTCATTTTTGCGTAAAAGCGTCTAAAAAAATGTTATGAAGCAAGTATGTATAAAGATATACAAATCTATACATTAACACGTGAAAAAAACAGCAAAAACTTTGTACCCCTTTTTACCAAAATTGCGCGGACGGAGGAGTATGAAATTTCGCTCATTTATAGTTTATATAGAGAAGCAGTCAATAAAAAAACACTACACACTACCATGTATTTGACGCGCACACGCATATACTTGTTTAGTGTTTTGTTTATTGTTCAAGTCAAATTAAAAGACCACGGGCGACCACTAGTATAATTAGAAATATGATGATAATAAAAACATGATACGAAGAATAAATAATTTAATTAATAAATAATTACATTAAGAGTTGATCAGACGTTTCGAGAAGCTTATGGCCTCGGGACTCCACGGTCCAAGCGTCATTGATATATTATATTATAAATAGGTATTTATTATAGTTTGAAGTCCAAGTTGTTTTATCTAAACGTACCAGTTCTTGTGTTGTTTTTGTTAAAGATTTGGCAAATACTAAGAGTTGCTCAACGGCTTTTTGGAAACAAGCAGGATTTTCCGCTTTCGTGTCATAATAATACTCAACTATACATCTATATTAATAAATAAAATTAAAATGTCTATCTGTCACTGGAAAATAAATAAATAATTGTCAAAATGTGAGTGGGCTATTTCTATATGATGCCTACTTGTCTATACATAAAAAGCCGAGAGTAGTGGTTCACACATTGGCATCTAAAAATCACGCTTCACATGATGTGGGTTTGGATGCTGACTAGGAAGTATGATCACTTTGGAAGTTTCTGTCCTAATGTGCGTATTGTGGTAATCACCACACGCTCACAACTACAAACCGTTCTCGGGAAAATTCCCGCGGGCTTGCCGGGATAAATAACTTACACATTTTATTACATAAAGCTTGCCATCGACCAGTGAGAAAATCACATTGGGATTTGATTTTTTAAATCTGTTCATTTTAAAGCATTCACTGAAAATTTGCCGCTAAATTCCCTGGATAACAAGTAGCGCAGATTTTAAGTCTAAGAATTTACTGTTGATAATTAAAACCGCATCGAAATTGGTCCAGTGATTTTTACGTGAATCCCGAACAAATAGACACCCACTGACAAGAAATCGTGAAAAAAAAATGAAAAACATTGCATCATGATCTCCATCGTTTGTATAGTCTATTCCAGTTTTTTATGGTTTCAATGTACAGACACAGCATGTTTAGAGTTTTATAATATTATAAATTAAAATAGAGATATAGATGACTGCCATCTAGCGGGTGTCATGGCCAACATGCCGCAGCAAAAGACAACAACCTTGTGTTGAGTTTCGGCATTAGTGGCCAGGTTCCAGTCTCAGTATGCCTTCGAAACCTTTGGTGTTGCATATACCCATAGACGCCGGTAACCACTGTCCGTAAGGTAAGCTGTCAGTTTGTCTGTTGAGTACAACATGCAGATATACTCCCATAGAGTAAACTGTAACCATAAACAAAATTAGAACTAAATAATTAAAATGAACAAGTTGTCAGTAGGTCTATTAAAGGTCTATTTACTTTTAACAATACGCATTGACACTTGACACCTTTGTCTTCCGTGATAACGGCTACTGAAAAGTGGCTGAAATGTCGGAACAATATATCAAATATATTACCGCGCTTAAAACTTTTAAAACGTAGTTTTATTATATATTAAAATTACTTTATAAATTAATAAAACAATACCCATAGCTCCTCAAGACCATAAGTAGAATACTGTGTCTAGGTTTTTGTCTTTTTTGGGGAAGGTGCCCGGAAGGCTGGCTACGTTTTCTCGCTGGATAACCTTACTGATCCGTTGCCAGAGTTAGGCACCAGCTCTCTGATCATCTGAAGAGTCAATGAGTTGTTTTATAATATTAATATAGTTCAATATGTATTATAATAACATTACGCTAGCGTTGTTTATTTTACATGTGACGCCATCTAGTTTTGTTTGGCGCAACTAATCAATATTGTTACAAGTTCATCATGACGTGATTGAAGACGGTATAATAACTATAATATAATGTTAATAAGGTTTTTCGACAGTGAGACAAGGGGTGGGAGGGATTCTAAATTCCGTAACTTTACATTTAAAAGTCTAATATATTTAAACTAATTGCGGAATTGCTGTTTTATTTTAATAATAGTTTGATGTTGATCACACTAGGAAGGGAGGAGTTTTACGAATTTGAAATTGACGCGGGAGGGGTCGAAACATTATGAAATTCGTGTGACGTAATTTGTGGATGGTCCTCCCTAAGGACGCTTATTTTGTATGCTAAAAAGTATTTTAATTATGCACTTTTTATTTGTTTATTTTGGTGAATGGTGTTGTCTATAGAACATCATTCAGTAGGAAGGACCGGAGAAAGAATTGTAATTCGTATTTTATTATTCCCGTCACGTATACGTTGACTATATAATTGTAATTTTGCTTGTTCTTACCGTGGGGTCTCGTGACTTTTGTGATTAAGGTGGGCACTGAAAATGAGTGCTGTGTCGGACTATATTTCGGCACAGCAAAATACTGAGTGCCAACCTCATTTCGCAAATTGCGGCACACATTTTCATGATTATAATGTATTTTCATTATTATTGTTATACATGTAGGTCCCTGAAGACCACGGGCTACAAAAATAGCTCGGACTCTTGGAGAGCTTGCGTCGGACCGTGGAAAAAACGACTCGTAGAGGCCCCTTGACAAATTTAATGTAAATGTGGCGCGACACTGACCGACGATTATCCCTATCTACACCTTATAAAATGCGCCCAATGACAAGCCCCGGTAAGTGTAGGACTATTGCAGGGAACGAGAACAAAAGAAACCGGGCTATTGCGATGAACTGACAGGAGAATTGGGGATCTATGACTAAGGGGACTATGGCGTCTGCCCGTCGCAATATTCGGGGAACATGGAAAACATGGGCAGACGGTGACTCGACACTCCATTCTTCTTTCTTTCGCACACGTCCCAAACTCAAAGGGCGCGGCTTCAATCTTGGCCGGAATGCATTCATCTACTTCGGTAGTTTTCTGATCTAATGTGCATATTGTGGTAATTACCACACGCTAACAACTACACACCGTTCGCGGGAAAATTCCCGCGGGCTTCCCGGGATAAATAACTCGCACATTTTATTACATAAAGCTTGCCATCGACCAGTGATAAAATCACATTGGGATTTGATTTTTTAATTTGTTCATTTTAAAGTATTCACTGTAAATTTGCCGCTAGATTCCCAGGGTTGTCACGTGCTAATAACGGTGAAAGAAAACATCGTGATGCAACCTGTACCTCGAGATAGCCGATGTGTCAAACTTGCCAAGCCACCTCGGACAAGCCTGGCGGGTTATACTGTCCGTGTTCCTATAGAGGGAGGCCCGAGCCCAGCAGTGGGACATTTATGGGCCACTACTACTACTTGTTACTACTTCTTCCTTCCCTTTCTGCTCTCTGCCATGAAAGTGGGGATAATGTAAAGGAAGGGTAGATAGATATAGAAATGACTACAGAACCCTACAGAACAAGTTCTCTTATCTACTTCGATGTTGTATAGGCTCTTTAGTTATGTTGCAATAGTTTCCCAAGCTGTTGTTGCCTCACCGCACGGCCTTCGTTGTCAACTGAACAAAATTAACATAACACTCAACTAAATACTTATTTGCTAATCAATTCATTGTTCGAAAGTATACTTTTGGCTGGTCAAAATATAAAAGATAAGTTGTAGTGTAATAATACCTACAGATATCCGATTCCATCCATTAGAGAAATATAACATAACTTACTGAGCGACTGTTGTGGACTAAGGCCCCAAGTTTGTAACTCTAACAAAAAAAAACCATGCCAGCGCAAATCAAAATCCATTCGACTGTGAGGTAGTGATTCGACTGATTCGTGGTATCTAAAATTCAAATTAAATAATTGATTTAATAAATATTTATTTAAATAAAAATATTTGCTCCATTCTAACCTAAACTCAAACTAACAAACCTAAATCTAAAATCAACCGCAAAAACCATAAAGCGTTGTTACTTGACGTTTGAGAGCATAGACAACTTCTATATCAGATACAGTCTTTCTTTCTGCATGCTCTGTATACGTCACAGCGTTTCTTATAACATTCTCGAGAAACACTTGAAAACTCCTCTAGTTTCTTCGAAAATTAAGCCTGATATTCATTTCACGCCCCACGCGCCTATCTTCTTATAGCTGGTTTCGTGATCCCTTGAATATCGTCCCTCGAGGCTTTCCTGTGCGTTTGGCACCTTCTTTTCTGTGGCCCTTCCCACCTTTCCCGCGTCCTGTTATATAATAACAGCCCATAAATATCCCACTGTGGGGCTTGGGCCTCCCACTATAGGGGAACGGACAGTATACCCGCCACGCTTGTCCAAGGCGGCTTGATAGATTTGACACATCGGTTATCGCGATGTGCAGGTTGCATCATGTTTAACTTCTCCGTTATTAGCACGTGGTAATTGTAACAATATGCACATTAGGTTAGCTCAGAAAATTGCTTAAGTGATGCATGCGTACCGGCCAGGATTCGAACCTACACCCTTTTGTGTTTGGGACGCGTGCGCTAGCCGTTACGCCATAACGACTTCACACGGTTTAAATTATACTAAATATGGTGATTACCATGTCTTCTTCGATTGGCGGCCTTGTCACAACATGTCAAGGTTGCCATCATGGCTAAAGCATAATTAACCGAAAAAACCCCTCAGATTTAACTTATTTAGATATAATGAGAGTCATTTAGTATACAAAAGGTTGTCTTGACATCGATTGCTTAATGTCAGGTTATTCCATTCTCAGAACAATAGTGATAATAGTTTCCGACGTAAATGAGAAAACGTTTGACAGCATTTTAAAATCAAACGACGCGAACTGGTCGGCCGAACGATTGACAAATATGTTGCAAGCATCAATTACGAAAAACTCATTAATAATTAATACACCAAAACGCTTGCATTGCCTAAAGCCCTGGATAACTCCCGGATTAATTAGATGCATTAAAAATCGAGATCGAATGCACTTAAGGTGCAAAAAGGACCCTACTAATGTAATACTTAAACTGACTTATAATAGATACAAAAACTTTTGTAACAATTTATTAAAACGTATTAAACAAAATTTCGAAAGGGAACAGATAAATAAATTTGCTAAACATCCTAAACTAAAATGGAAAATAATAAATAAGATAACTAATAGAAACAATACACCAAAGACTCAACCATCAGATCTGCTTAAACTAGGACCATCACCACAAAAATCGTTACAATTAGTCAATGACTTTTTTGTCAATATAGCAAAAAATTTAGCTGATCGGATCCCTAAAACTAGTAACCTATCAGACCTTGAACCAGATTACTCACCTCCTAATTCTTTGGCTATGCTAGCAACAACAGAAGAAGAAATAAAATCTACTATAACTAATCTAAAAACTGATTGCGCAGTGGGTTGGGATGGAATATCTACTAAAATACTCAAATTACTTAAAGACAAGATTACACCACCTCTTGCACATATTATTAACTTATGCATAGAGACCGGTGTATTCCCAAATATTTTCAAAACATCTCTCATTCATCCAATCTACAAATCTGGTAATAAAGACTCCGTAAGCAACTACCGTCCAATTTCAGTATTA
The DNA here is from genome assembly GCA_012273795.1 of Dendrolimus punctatus. Classification (NCBI taxonomy): domain Eukaryota; kingdom Metazoa; phylum Arthropoda; class Insecta; order Lepidoptera; family Lasiocampidae; genus Dendrolimus; species Dendrolimus punctatus. Next base: position 25,963,350 of record CM022527.1, read on the forward strand.
CCAGCTTTGTCGAAGGTCCTGGAAAAAATCTTAAACAAAAGACTCTTGTCTTACTTGGAAACTAAAGAACTTCTCGCTGTAAATCAATATGGTTTTAGGACAAAGAGATCGACGTCAACGGCAGTTTCACAACTTACAGAATTTATAGCTCAGAGAATTGATAACAAAGAAAAATGCATAGGCGTTTTTCTGGACCTCGCTAAAGCCTTTGATACCGTCTCGATCCCTATTCTATTAAACAAAATGAAAACAATTGGTATTAGGGGAATTCCATTCCAATTGTTTGAAAATTATCTCACTAACAGGTCACAAAAAGTTATCATAGATGGTAACGTTAGTTCTGATGCCCGAATAACACACGGAGTCCCTCAAGGAAGCATTCTTGGTCCTACTATGTTTCTAATATATATAAATAGCCTTTGTAACCTTAAACTCACAAATTGTAAACTACTTACTTTTGCTGACGACACTGCGATGATATTTCATGGGAGTACATGGGATGAGGCCAAAGAATTTGCTGAAATTGGTCTAAGGAAAGCAGCAAACTGGTTTATCCAAAACAAACTCACTCTAAATAATGCCAAAACCCAATATATTCTCTTTGCAAATACAGAAAAGTGTATCCCACTTCTCACCTCTTAAGGTCGGTCGTTCAGGCACCCGGCGTGTATGGCGGTACAATTTGGCAGATTGGGATGAAATGCGGTCTTTTTTTGCATCATATCCTTGGAAGCCCATCTGTTTCTCTTCCGATGATCCTTCTGCCTGTGCGGATTCGGTTCGAGATGTGATCCTTCAAGGAATGGAATATTACGTTCCATTCTCAGATAGGACCGCATTTGACCAAGCTCGACCATGGTTTGGAGATGAGTGCAAACGCGCTGAAGCCTGTAAACACCAGGCATATCTGTCATGGGTCGATGCTAGAAATCGCAAAACAGAAGACGTCAAAACCAAGAAGAAAGCTTTCAACAGGGCTACCAAATCCTACAAGAGTGTTCTGAAGAAGTCTCGATTTGACCACATAGGCCGGATCGGTACCAAACTGGCTTCTTACCCCACAGGTACTAAAGCCTTCTGGAGTCTGGCTAAGTCAGTTGAATCGAACTTCTGCCGTCCCTCACTTCCACCACTGCTGAAACCCGACGGATCTCTCGCTCACACTGCTCAAGAGAAAGCAAATCTCTTTGTGACTCTCTTTGCGGAATCTTCACATCTAGACAGCGATAACGCAAGACCTCCACGATTATCGCAGTGCTTGGCCTCCATGCCCGAAATACGCATACGCCAGAGCGAAGTTCGTAAAACCTTGCTAAATCTAGATGTGAACAAAGCTAGTGGCCCAGACGGTATTCCGGCCATAGTACTCAAAACCTGTGCGCCTGAGCTCGCTCCGATTCTGACACGCCTCTATCGCCTCTCTCTAAAGACTGGTCAAGTACCACAGTCATGGAAGCTAGCTAATATACAGCCAGTGCCCAAAAAGGGAAGCCGTGCCGACCCTGCCAACTACAGGCCCATATCAATTACATCCATACTTTGTAAAAGTATGGAACGTATTTTGAACGTCCGGCTGTTGGCGTACCTAGAAGATAATGACCTTTTGAGTGACCGCCAATATGGCTTCCGCCGAAACCGGTCAACGGGTGATCTTCTCGCGTACATCACCCACATCTGTAATGAGGCAATCGAGAAATATGGAGAGACGATGGCTGTCTCTCTTGACATCTCGAAAGCCTTTGACAGGGTATGGCACGACGCTCTTTTAAGCAAGCTTCCGTCTTATGGATTGCCTACCGGTCTATGCGCTTGGATCTCCGATTTCCTGAGGGATAGATCGATCAGAGTAGTCATTGACGGATGCACATCTGATCAAATGGCTATAAATGCCGGAGTCCCTCAGGGATCGGTGCTCTCAGCAACACTTTTCTTGTTGCATATAAACGATTTGCTGAAACCCGGTATTTTGGGGTATGCAGACGATAGCACTGTTGTAGAGAGCTATACATCCAACGCGCGAGCCAGTAGCGCCCAAATTCAGTCACTGAGAGAGTCACTGATTACTAGGATAAACTTGACCTTGAAGGCAGTCTCCGATTGGGGTGAATCTAACCTAGTCAAGTTCAATGCCTCCAAAACCCAGGCGTGTCTCTTCTCTGCCAAAAGGAGTCCTTTTACCTTAACTCCTACTTTCCGAGGTGTATCCATACCGATAGCCGACAGCCTTCAGCTTCTCGGCATCTCCTTAACACAATCTCTAAATTTTGGCTCCTATATAGAGTCTGTTGCTCAGCTGGCTGGGAAAAAGTTAGGGGTTCTCTCAAGGGTGAGGCAGTACTTCACACCACTTCAGTTGCTGAATCTGTATCAAGCACAAGTACGGTCTTGCATGGAGTACTGCTCTCATCTCTGGGATGGCTCAGCTAAATACCAGTTAGAGACACTCGAGTCGATAGAGAAAAGAGCTAGGAAACTGATAGGCAACAACCGACTATTCGACGAAAGGCTTCAGAGCCTAAGTCATCGACGTAAAGTCGCTAGTTTGTCGGTATTCTATAGGATACACTTCGGTGAGTGTGCCTCGGAATTGCATGAGCTGGTTCCACCCTCACCATTCTACCACCGGACAAGCAGACGGACGCACTTACGCCACCGTTATATGGTGGAAATACCGACGAAGCGGACGGCACGCTATGCTTCTACATTCATCGTACGCACCGCTGAAGAATGGAACTCTTTACCTTCGTCTGTTTTTCCCGAAAAATACAATCTAAGTGTCTTTAAGTCTCGCGTGAACAGGTATCTTCTAGGTAAGCGTGCTCCACCTTAGACTGCATTTCCGCCTGAGACATGGTGCAATGTCGGTCAAACGCGAACCTATTCATTATAAAAAAAAAAAAAAAAAACAGAAAAGTCCATGCCATCAGATCATAATTTAAAAATTAAAATACATACCTGTGACAATACAAGTCAAAATACATGTGATTGTGACTACCTAAATGTCACCGAAACAATAAAATATCTAGGTATTCTACTTGATAGCAAACTAACATGGCAACCGCATATTAATCATCTCACAGATAAAACTAGAAAACTAATATATATCTTTAAAAGATTGCGCAGCGTCTCGGATTGGGAATTGCTTAAAACCGTGTATTTTGCCTTAGCTCAGTCTATCCTATCCTATTGTATTACGTCATGGGGCGGTGCCCGTAAAAGTCATTTAATTAAACTTGAAAGAGCACAGCGGGCTTTATTAAAAGTTATTAAAAATAAACCATTCAGGTACCCGACTTCCGACCTTTATCGAGAATGTGATATATTGACAGTTAGACAGTTATTTGTACTAAATGGTGTATTGTGCCAACATAAAAAAATCACTTTCAACGACTCAACAAACGCTAGGCGTACATATAATGTCTGTCAAACTATCATTTCCAAAACTTCTTTTATTAACAAGTTTCTTATTTATCTTGGACCTTACCTATACAACAAACTCAATAAACTTCTACACATATATCCACTTAACATAAACAGATGTAAAATAATATTAATAAATTGGCTAAAAACAAAAACTTACGAAGAAACTGAAAAACTATTAGAAATTCTCAGTTAAATAATAATCAACTTGACAAGTATGCAAATATATACACGTTTATATGTATATATATATATATATATATATATATATATATATATATATAGTCTACTATATATAAATTCTAAATTATGTAAAGTAATCATAAATATTTTCAAAAGTATTTAAGTAATATAAGTAGTATATAAATAATAAAATTTGTACTCACAAGAAAAAATGTTCCTAAGTTCCCAGATTACATAATTCCCGTTCTGTGGGCGATTCAAGGCCGTGTTTAATAAGCTCATTGTCACATTGGTAATCTTGGGACTACCTCATATTTTTTTTTTGTTGTAATTCTTATTTTCTAACATGGAAGTAATTTCTAAAATAAGTTTAGGTTTTATGCCACCGGAAGCAACTAACACCTAGGATACAGGCTTGGCCTAGTCTAGGTGTTAGTATCCATGTAGTCTTTAATTTTAAGGCAAATTCTGTTATATTTTTGGTGATAATAAAATTATTTTATTATTTATTATATTAATAACCAACGGTTGGCATTTTTTGGGGCCCATGCATGGATTAGCGAATAGCGAGTCATCGTCTGCCCATTTTTTCCATGTTTCCCGAACATTGCAACGGGCCGACGCCATAGTCCCCATATTCGCAGACCCCTAGTACCACCAGTTCACAGTTCACCTGGTACTTTCTATCCTGTATTTCTACAAATAAAGATTCATTCTCATTTCCCACAATAGTCCAACACTGACCGGGGCTTGTCCTTGGGTGCATTATTATATGGTGTAGACAGGGATAATCGCCGGTCAGTAACATGCAAAATTTACATAAAATTTTTCAAGGGGCCCCTACGTGTTGGCCTTCCCATGGCCCAACGCAAGCCCTCCAAATGTCCGGGCCACTTTTATGGCCTGTGGTCCTCAAAGACCAATGGTTGAAAAATATGTATTCCGTAGAAAAAACACCAATTTCACTTCATATCTTATTTACTTAAATCAATAGGTGCCACAATCGTAAAAATTTTCTTCCCAGCACATTTGTAATCAACATCCATGTCAACATTATCTTATTATAATTGGCCCAACATCCAACCAAAGATGGATGGATTGTGTGAAGGATGCCGCGATGATTTGTGTTGTGACAGCGTAGAGGGCGTATGTCAGAATAGAATCGAAAAGACATATTGTGCCGACCCCAAATAATTGGGAGATAGTGGAAATCAGAAGAGTAAATATTCGAACTATTTCAAGTTATTTTTAGGTAGCCGTGTTGCTGGGAAGTTTCTTGCCGCTTCTTCACCTTTGAACAGCGATAATACGTTACGAAACGGTCTCAATAGAATAGGAAGTAGATTTAAATTTTGACTTACATGTATGACCTTCAAAAAGTGTTCTCCGGTGGCACTTATTTTGAATAAAAACTTTTGAATTTAATATCATTATGTGACTACTAGAGAAACCGGAAGACGTTGTCCTGCTCTGAAAAAATAACAATACTGGACCCGAGCGTCCACTCAAAACTCAAATATCATCAAAATCGGTTCAGGATATCAGGAGGGTCCTAGAACTCGATCCCAGCATCACCTACCGGTTCCTATAGTGACTAAATAATCCGGCGACCTACTCAGACACCCAAAACAAAAAATCTCAAGTTATGCGCGTACATAAATTTCTAAGATTCACTTTTATTTATAAGTTTTTTTTTTTATTTTCATGGATGTGATCTCAACAACTTTACGAACTCGAGTTCCGTAGGTACCCTTTCTACAACTTAATTTCGAAGAAAGTTTAGAATTTATCCTACACGCTTCTTGGTAATTTTTGTTTTTGTGTGCGACATTTACTCCATTGAAATCTTACAATTTAAGGGCTGAGTATTACATTTGTTAGAGGACGCTTAACATCAAGTTTGTCGGGTCGCCACCCTTGTCCCCGGCAGCCATCTTGGAAAACACTTTTTTCGCGATATCTCGGAAACTATCCGTCTTACAAGAAATTTGTAAAGTCGTAATTTGTAGCAAATTATTTAGTCTACAAATATGTCGTACAACTTTTTGCCCTAAATTAAAAATCAAAGAAGTTATAAGCAAAAATGTGAGAATTTTTTTTTCATTCCTAACTCTTTTCTTTACCATAGAACTTACCAAATTTAACTTATCGAATGTTAAGCAGGTAGAAAAGGTCCCCCGTTTTCCCCGCCACCTATGAGGTAGAGTCCGTAGGCGCGTTTTTTTACGTGGTGGTATCCCCAGTAGGCTACTCCACGGACATCTTGCTTATAAGGTAATCCTCGTCATCATCATAATCACCTATCATAACCTATCATAATCCTATCATACCATAATCTAAGATGGAGCACGCTTACCTAGAAGATACCTATTCACTCGTGACTTCAAGACTTCGAGATTGTATTTGTCAGGAAAAACAATATTGATAGGTTGTTACGTCACTGCCGTGGGATAGTGTTTGGTCAAAGAACTTGCATTTACAGATAGCTTAAATTAAACGAAAACACTTGGCCTTTGTAACTTGTCCTGGTTTTAACGGTCCATTTGGTTTAAACTTGTTATGTTTTGACATTGTTTCAGCAGTCTAAGGTTAATCCATTTTTTTAATATTACCGCGTATTCCTTTTGTTGTTGTAACTTCGTATTGTTTTTTATCTGGTCACAGTCGAGAGTATGAGTTTTGAAAATGATCTATTGATTTACCATTTTGTTGCAAGCCGATACTAATCCTTTGCAGGTGTCTTAAAGGTGTTGTAGGTGTAGGGGGTTGTCCTACATAGAATGCTAATGATAAAGGTTTTCTTGATGTAATTGTTTATTATAAAATTATAATAATGGAATGATGGTGATTATGCTTAGATCAATGGCTGTTTTGCCGACTGACCGAGTACGGTGCTAAATGAGTACTGACTTAAATATGTTAAAATGCACGTGTCGGCGTAAACCGCTGACACGGCAATGTACGGCTGTTGCTAGCCCGTACAGTAGGTGTTACAAAGGGCTGACCTTTGAATTTGAGTGATCTATTGTTCGCGCTATTTTTTTGTTCACACCGCCGTAAGATGTGATAAAACCTTCTTTCCTCTGTTGGTATTTCATGCGAGTTCTTGGAAGCCATTAAGCGGAATATTTAAGGCTTTCATGAACCAGTGGCATGCTGCTAGGAGGCCATGTCTAATTTATAAATGGTTGAAGGTCGGCCAGTCGGGAAATGCGCCTTCGAGTTCTGACTGCGAACGAGGCGTTACCTAGTGCACTTTCGAAGCGAGTATCTCACAACGACGAACTTTGCGCGATTTATGTGATAACAATTTTCTGCCCTACGTTTAGTTTTGTCGTATTCGGATATATTTTCTATTTATTATTTTTGTTTCTTTTCTTTATTTCCAAAATTGCAATGGTCCTTACATCTAATACAAAAGTCTCATACTAGACTTTATTTGCTGTTTTTGGACTTTCACAACTTTTTAGTCTGGCTACTTTTGCATTGCTTTTACTTATATGTTTAGCTCTCTCTGAATTTTACGGCTAATCTTCTGAAACGGCTGGACCGATTTTGATAAGACTTTCACTGGCAGATAGCTGGTGTTATAAGGAGTAACTTAGGCTACTTTTTTTTAGGATACCGTGAAACAAATTCCACACAGACGAAGTCTCGAGCACAGCTAGTTATTTATAAGCAGATCATAAACACACACATTGTATATTCCCAACAGATGCAGGTAACACTCTTATCATCTGTAATATTCAACCGACACCTGTAACTAACCGATCCCAGACACTCAGTTCATAAAAAATAACGTAAACTTTTTTACCAGATTTACCACGTCAGGTAACGAACCCGGGTCTTGAGAAGTTATAATGTTTAAAATATAATTATGCTCAGCTTTATGTTAATTAACTTATTGCACTCAATTCCTCAATAAAACGAATTTAAATGATATATCGCGTCTGATAATCAGAGAACGAGTGATAGTTACGCCACTGCAGTCTAAATGCCAAAACCATTTCGTATTCGGGGTTGCAAGTTTAGAAAACGAAATATCTAAAAAAAAAGCTTTGGAAAGTTCCATACAGATAATGTACTAGGCTGAGTGTTGGTTATTTAGGTACAGAACAGTTATTATAAGTCTATAAACGTCTCAGTGCTGGGATCTTACCTTACTAATTTTAGGGTGACGTATTACTCCAAGACTGATAGGCGAGTTTGATAGATCAGCTATCTAGATGTGTACGAGTATTCGTTGTTTTCCTTTACTGCACTTTCTTATTATAACAATATAAAATAAATATTAGGTCAAGTCGGTAAGTCGTGGTAGCGTGATGGCTAGCGCTCGCGTCCAGCCTCAGCGGGCGCGGGTTGTATCTTGGCCGGAACGCATGTACCACTTAGTCAGTTTTCTGATCTAATGTGTATATTGCTACAATTACCACGTGCTAACAACGATTAAGGAAAACATCGTGATGCAACCTGCACATCCAAGATAGCCGATGTGCTAAACCTGCCAAGCCGCTTTTGACAAACGTGGCGGGTATACTGTCCGTTCCCTATAATGAGAGGCCTTAGCCCAGCAGTGGGACATTTATGGGCTGATATTATTTATGTATCTATTAGGTCAAGATATGGAACCATAAAATTAAGACTCCATGTCTGGCTTGACGTCTTGAAGGATCAAATGTTACCAATGATCTCAAAGCAAGGTATGCTGAAAATCGCTCGAAGTGAAGATGAAAACTCGGAAAGCGGTCCTTGAGCATGGAAGCGACCTCTCCGACCCTAACTGAGTTTTAAGGCTGGGCTAATGATGACTTCATATATCAATTGGGTTAATGCCAACCATTTATCTTCAAAAGTATTTACGTATTATTTTAATTGTTTCCCCTTTAAATTCAATATTTTGAGGACCTTGTGCTTTTTACCGTTTTGAAATTGCAAAAACTAATCTTCTCTCCGGTAGGCTACACGTTCGTGTGAACGTGTCACCACAAATTTCAGTTAATATTGTGTTAAATGTATGCAATATTTATTGTTTCAATATACAGTGTCAAAAGACACAGATGAAAGCAAAAGTGCTCTGATATAGACTATAAACTATTGATTTAAATAAAATAGTCGTTAAGGATTATTGTAAGTACATATTGCTTTTTTTTATTTCAGCTTATATAAACCTATGATAAACATGATTATGATAAAACTAATGCTAGTGCAACAAGGTATCCAATAATAATTGTAATTACACTACTTTGTTTGTAAATAAATTATTTATAAACATGCCATCCTATTATTCAAATTGTTTATTAATTTGTTCTTTAACTGAACGTGTGTTGTGATTAATAAGGTTTTCATATAGCATGATATTCTAATATAGGTCAAAATTGTCCACTATTTTCAACGTAGGGCTAGGAGATCTTAAAAAGCATTTTATCGGAAACAAAGATTTTTTTTAAAGCAAGCACAAGACAAATAAAATAAGAACATTGTATAAAAATTGTATGTTGAAATTTGAGAAAAGATGTTGGCACTTAGTATTTAGCTGTGCCGAAATGAGGTCCAACACAGTACTGACTTACAGTGTCCACTTCCTAAATTACGCGTGTCATGTGACCCGTGGTAAAAACAAGAAATATTAACTATAAAAAACTAAATAGCCCATATCTTCAAAAAAAACTGATTGGATTTTTCTCACATAAATTATCATCAGAAGTTCTTTTTAAGATCTAGATAATCTAAATTTTTCATAGCTCTCCACGGGGTATGGAATAAGGAGGTTGATGTTTAGGACTTTGGTAGTGAACAAACATCTCGCCAATGCGACATTCAAATATAGACGACTAGTTTCGTTCTTAGCCAAAATAGCCACGAAACCTCGAGAATCTTTTTCAATAATTCTAAAATTCTTACTTTTTCCATCACACAGCAACCCCGTTATAATAAACGTCAGATGATGGAATTAATAAAGAAAAAACAGTTGTTTGATAATGTAAAAATGGTAAAAACCTTAACTGGCATTCGTGTTAAGCTGGCCAGTCGCCGATCGGCGCGCGCGCAGCAAACGTGATGCCGCGCGAATTCCATTTTTAAATTACGAAATTAGAACGGTAGTTTTCGAATTTCGAATTAAGAATATTTTATTAGTCCCAATTTGTCTAGACAGTATGGCGAACCGCCCCTTTAAACGGATTTTGGACTCATTGAAAGCGAGTAGGAAAATAAGTGAGTGCTGTTTATTTTTTTATGTGTTTTTTGTGTGAATTACCTAATAATTGAGAAATCGATTTTGTGATTGGTGATTTGTCGCATTGCTGGCTGGTTTCGAATCGTTTATTTATTTTGATTTGTGTCACGTTATGCCCATTATAACCAGAGTTTCTATATCTTACTGTCCATGTATTTATCTTACAAATGGTAGATAATTGACAATGTCAAATTAACCCATGCTACTTAAACAATTAATGATTAATGGATAGTAAGAAGAGTAAAACGTATTTTTTTTCATTTAAAGTGCAAGTATAGCACAGAATATTTTTATTATTTTTTATTGCATGAGTTCAGCAGACTGGCAGAGAGCCCAATTAATAGAAAGCGGTTCCCATCGCCTATGGACATTTGCGATACCAAACGTGCTACAAATGCTCAGCTGCTCTCTTTAGCGAGACTGAAACCTGGCCAGCCGGAACACAACTAGGTTACTATGGCGGCATACTCTTGACCACGGATGGTAGCCATCCCGTCAGGCAAACACCCTACCACCTGGCTGTGAGTTGTTTTGTCGCCTGTTACGATAGACCGGCCGGCCGAAGAAAATTTAATTCTTACTCCGTTCCTGCATGGATAATATTAAAAATATTGATCATTTCATAATATTCTCTTAAAATACAAGCTCTTGCATCTGTGTCTATAGTAAAAGACATAAATTATGTCTTGTAAGCTGTGTAATGTGATTTTGAACTCGTTAAAATCAGGACCCCTTCGGTCAAAACATTTTTCTATAATATATTGACCAGTCACCAATGTCAGGGACAAATGTCTAGGCAATCTGTCTTCGTCAGGTCCTAGTAGAAACGGTAAGCTAAAGAAATACCAGCTTAACGTCGTAAAGGATGATACGTATACCAATGTTCTCACAAAAAGGGATGCTGAAGACCACTCGACGTGGCCAAATGAAAGTAGTATACCTGACCTTGGATTCTGAAGCGGTTGCTCCAAATGCAACCGGGATTTAACGCTAGGATGATGACGTTAAGGTCGTACAGTTCTAAATTGTGCAAAACACGCAATATGATCATAAAAATGGATACATTTAAAACTTACTTAATATGTAAAGCAGCAAACAGTACTCAAGATTAAGTAGTGTACGTAATGGTGAGCCAATACGCAGAGCTCTTTAATTATAATTAGCCATGTAGCGGTTCCGATCGACATCTTCAGATATATGGCGACATGATATCTTCGTAAGTTTTCGCGAATAGTATATATATAATAAAACTACGCTGTGACAGTATTAAGCGCGGTAATTGATTTGATTTTTAATATTCCGACGTTTCGGCCTCTTTTCAGTAGCCGCGTGTACGGAAGACAAAGATGTCAAGTGTCAATGAGTATTGTTAAAATTTTATTTAGCCTACCGCCAACTTGTTCATTTTAATTATTTTGTTTATGGTTATTATTTACTCTATGGGAGCCTAATCTAAATTACCGCCGCTTTGCAAGATGTTGTAGCTTGAAGAGAGGAAATTAAAACTAACTAATTATTTAAGCCATGTGTTATTCTGATGTGTAAGCTATATTATTGTAAAGTTTCATCAAAATCCATTAGTAATAATGTAATACAATAAAAGAGAACTTAACTTATTTATATTGTACTAGCTTTTGCGCGCGACTTCGTCCGCGTAGAATTTTTTTATTTCATAAAAAGTATCCTTTACTTCTAATAACTTCAAGAATATGTGTACAAAGATTACAAAGTTAAGTAGTTTTTGGGTGAAAGCGTAACAAACAAACTTACATTCACATATATAATATTAGTTAGGATTTTACCCATAGTCCCTCAAGACTATAAGTAGAATATTGAGCCTAAATCACGGCCTTCTATAGGTAAGGTACCCAAAAGACTGGCTACGTTTTCTCGCTGGATCGCTATACTGATCCGTTATCCGAAGTAAGCAGCAGCCTTATGGTCACCTGAAGAGTCAATGAGTCGTTTTGATAAATGTTGGTAGAGGCTCATGGCTTCAGGGCCCTACACTCCCAGCGTCTCAACAGCAAACGGCACAAACATATCTCTCACTGAGAGTTGCATATTTGCGCCGCTTGAGTGATTGAGCTGTTTTCGCCACCGAACCGGCTGATCTAGACGTGTCTGGTAAATGGGATGCGGCCAACGTGTCTACGCATGTCGCATCCCACACTAAAGACTTGCAACGCTGCCACGGAACCAGAGTTATTCGGTCAGAACGATCATCCATCCATCCATACTATCGTCACGTGCTTATAATAATTGTCAAAAATTCTTTCCATATTCCTATACAAAGTAGTGTAGGTATTAAAATCACAAAGAAATAACAATGGCCGTCATAGCTGTAATAGGCTATGCGACAGTCAAATCAATTAGGACAATTTATATCAAGACGTCACAAGCTTCTAGGTTTTGTAGCGTACACAATTATGATGTCTAAACTGTAATAAGTCAAATAGCATATTAATTGCTGTTTAAATAGTATATATACAATTATAATAATTTTATTGTTACATTATAAAAGTAAGATTATAGTATTTTAGCGCTCGGTCTTTTATATGTAAATGTGTTTAGAAATTGTTGTAACATGTGTCATCTACCGAATTGTAGAAATGTAAAAGTGTAATTCAGTGCATATTTTTTATACGAGATAATATTTCGAGATAATAATGGTCGAAACTCGCTCATAATAATTAATTTATATATAATAAGCTTGAACATTATCAAGATTCTCGTGTCTAAGACAATACTTCTATAATCACAGATTTCGCCAAGGCTACGTTGTTTGACAAAAGATACATAAGTATCAAAGTATCAAAGATACATAAGTGTCAAATACATGTTTTTTTTATTTATTCTTTTTTGACATCTATATCTCTGTATTTATATATTGTTATCAACTACGTTTATAATTTAGATTATTATAGTTTTTTTAATTGACATGTAAGTACCAAATATTTGTATGACCATATTTCGGTCAAATACAGTGAGACAACTCGATATGTAACCATCTTTGCACTATTACTGTATTTCAACAAATAAAGATAAAGATTCAAAGATGGTAGTGTGTTTAATGTTTTTTATTGATTTAATGTATTTTTATGCAATATTAAATTAAAAAGCATTCTGCACTCCTTGTCTATATTCGTCGTCAGCCATTCACAGTCCACTGCTGACGTAGCCTCCCAAGACGCGCCACTCATACCTATCTGCTGCCTTCTCATCCAGCGCCTACCGCGACCTTGCGTAGGTCGTCGTCATCGGCTGGAGGCGTCCGACACTACGTTACCGAGACGCGGTCTCCACACTTGTCTATAAGTGTGCAAAATTTCATACTCCTCCGTTCGCGCAATTTTCGTAAAAAGGGGAACAAAGTTTGCTGGGTTTTTGCTTTGCGTATTAATACATACATAATAACATCGGCAAACAAACACACACAATTGTAGCTAAGTTAACCAAGTTGACTGCCTTTGTGGTTGTGCCAGCTAAGCCTTTGACGGCCTACCTCACTGCAACGCAGAGGCTCCGGGTTTGATTCCTGGTATGGTAAGTTTAGGAAACGGTTTTTCTTCTTTAGTTACTATGTTCTGGGTGTCTGGATCGGCCTCAGTAGTCCGTTGTATATATTATCCACACACACACACGTAACTTTCTTAATCTGGGGATATACATTAAGTGTATTTGTCAGCTAATTTATTTATTTATATTTATAGCTACAAGGGGACAACCCTCTGGCCATCTCAGACACCCAGAAATAGTAAATAACGGAAAGTTCATGTGCGACATTTACCATGTAGGTTTGGCCAGTAAAGACTTAGCCCGCTCTACTAAGTTATAGGTTAATTAAAATATTTTGTGATACTTACTACAAACGATGTTTGCTATTAGTTACATCATTTAATTATGCTTAATTGTCTTATGGTCGCTTCTTATGTGTATTCATTCGATTAACATTGGTTTAATTTTGATATTACTTATAAGCAAATGTATGGTTATGCACCATTAGTCATTTTAAGGAGCATTTAAAGTTGATACTAAAGTAAAAAATATTTAGGCATACACTCGCTTTTTATTTGGGGTTGGTGCAATACCATAAACACGATTGAAGTGAAATTTTATTGGAGTTTTTGGCGGGAACTGATAGGAGATGTTGTGCTGTACAGTTTTATTTTCTAAAAATGTGTAAAATTACTCTAAAATGAACAGTTGTAGGATACTAATAGTTTTTGAGTAGTGATTATGTGTTTTGTGAGAAATGTGAACTGTATAGTCGAATGTGGCCTTTCGAGTTGTCACAAGAACTCCGTTGAATCTCACTAGCTGGTTTCCTACAGTTCATTGCGCTACACATAGGCTTAAGAAAATGAATAAACTATATTGTAAACTAATATCTGGCTTAAAGGCCTAGCTGCCAAGCCATAAACCTAAATAAATAATGAAATTTTATTAAAAAGCAGCTGTGCCCGCGTCTGCGTCCACTCGTTTTTTTAAATTGGGAAGTTACTCCATTTAACATCAGCTAATATCCAGTGACATTCCCGTCAGTCAGTCCAGCCGTTTCAGAGATTAGCCGGAACACCCAGACAGACAAAAAATTTAAAAAATATATTTTTTGACTTAAGTTGACATAACAAATAGGCACTTCAATTTCATTTGCCTGTATAGATTTATTTCGCAGAGAAACGGTATACATAAGTAAACATGGACAAGACTGAATTTTCAAACTTTAAGCAGACGAATTCGTGTGATTAAGCATAGCTTAAAACATTTAGTATCTGTAGAAAATCCAAACATAACGAGTTGTTAACGTGCAGTGTTTGTTGCTGACCTCCTTTTACCGACTTGGCTTATGTTATTTCTAAAATGGCCTAAGTGCCTAAAATTGTACGGACCTATTGACCTTATGGCTTGGTAAACCATCTGTAATGTATAATATTCTAGTATTACACCATGGAGTGTATAGAAATTAAATGAACATACACCTAAATATATTTAAATGATGGTGCTACGGTAGTTAGACTTTAAAATAAGAAAACTTTGTAACAGTACATACTATAACATTATTTTTAAGTATTATTAAAGCTATGCCTGCTACTTGATCTATCCACGCTTGGCTTAAAATTCCCGCGGGATTTACTGGATAAGTACCGCGGCATTTTAAAAAGAATGTAGGTATCGTTTTAGTGACAACCGTGTCAACAACTACAAACCGCCCCCAGAAAAGTCCCGCGGTATCCGCAAATTCCGCATCGAAATCGGCCTAGTGGTTTTTAAGTGAAACTCGGACAAACAGACAATAAATCTTTAAAAAATGCATCGTTTATATAGTGTATTCCAGATTTTTTTTAAATTATAATATTATAGATTCACAATTGGGTAACAGGGCTGTCTTGAGCTGGCTTGGCTTACGCAGCATCTCTTTTCCTGTTAATAGCGTAATAACTTCTACTCGTGCTTTTCTAAACATATCTGATGCACCGAAGAACCGGGGCAGCCCCACGTACAACCATTATTGTATTATACCCGCAAGGCATTGGTGGCTTTTTGCGTACGCTCGTCCACAAACTGCACGTATAAAATACCTAACAGTCAGCTTTAAATGGCCTTCGTTTTACTTGCTTACTACACGTAATTTGCTACGACGCGACACCTTATGCACGTAAAAAAATGGCCTGTAATAGAGAAGATTGAAAGAGGCTCCACCGACAAGAGAAGAAGAACAGCTCTTAAATAATAAATGAATAGATATGAACTATAGGGTCCGAAGAGGCGAACCATTGTATAATATGCCATAACGGCATAGCTTGCCTTCACAAATAAACGGCCACAAACAGCGAGCGTGAAACGAGTGATTGCAGGATATGCAATAAATCCACTCAAATGATTTCAATTTTGTCGATCTCTGAATTAATGAACAAGATGTCAGAGCTTGTTTTGCATCTTTTGTTCTTTATTTTTTGTCATTACTTATTATTTTCTCATTGTCTAGTTTTTTCCAAATAATATTTATTTGGTGGCAGTTCCTTCTTTCGAATACAAGTCGATATGGATTGTATGACTAATTACTGGCGTTATTAACAATTAAACTATGCATACATAGAGTGCGTATTGGTGCTGTTGTATGCGAGCAATGTGAAGCGAATGTGCAAGTGAGTCAGCCTTTCTGGCCTCCAAGGTCACTTCTATATCCCACGTTCTGTCAGACGCCTAGCTGCTAACTGTGCGAGCTGTGGGCATCGGCGGTATGCGGGGCGTGGAGAAAAGGTGTGCTCCGGCAGGCGGGGGGTGCTCTCTGTCCGCAACAATTCACAAAGACTGATAATCTACCTGTCGAAAAAATCTTCTCTTTATTGTATAATTTTCCTCATATTCCTATATATTACTATTCATTCACTTGCCTTACGATCGGTTGAATTATAACATTACTTGTATGGAGCTTGTATTATATTTGAAACGACAGTAAGGCAAATAAACTGTCGATAAGACACAGGAACTGGCCATAAATGTATTTCTAAGTTTTGTTCTGATGATTGGGATAATGGCATCCTAGGATTATATCTCCTCTAGTGCAACATATCTCTATATCATAAAAAAGTTGCACCTTCAGTGAAAAACGTAATTGATTTTAGACTACCTATCAAATTACCATTAGCAAGAAACTACGTCACGTAACCTCAAAGTGCTAATGAACTCGACAAACAACATTATATAAATATGTAGTCATCTAAAGACGCAGTTTGGTTGATCGCAAGTGGACATGATAAAACTATTAGTCTATTACACGTATTTTGCTATAGAGTTTAGTTCATGGTTTCTTTCGATGTGCTTAGTTGTTATGATACTCTTATCTCACTCAAAAGATGTGGGTTTAAATACAAGGCAAGGATTATACACCGCTTAAGTAGCGTTACAACATTCATACTTTATTGAAACTTCACAAAATCCACTGCCTTCATATCCGTGACAGTAAATCAACAAGACGCCTTTGCCGTCGCTGGTACGGCCAGAGGGTCTAAAGAGATCGTTAGTTTCTTCACGATGTTTTACTTCACCGGTAGCACGTGGTAATTGTGACAATACGCACATTGGTGCCTATTTTTATGTCTCACTATTCAGTATTATTATAATTGGTAGATAGTTTACCTACATCGCCAGATTAGATTAAATTATTCCTTAAGTTAGGTTGCCTGGAAGAGATTGCTTCCAGCGATAAGGCCGCCTTTTGTTTCTACCATGACAATATTGTACTAGTATATTTTGAAATTGTATATTTGGTGAGCAATAAAGTGTTATCTATCTATCTATAGTTCACAATACCTGTTTGGATAGTCCCGATCAAGATACGAATTCACGTTGTTTATAAAAAAATTTACGAGGCTAGTGCGTTACCCACTAATGCCGGATTGTGCATATGCATGTCTTACTTTTGACGGCCTCTCTAGCTGAGCGAGGTAAGCCTTTGCCGCCTACTTTACTGCATCGCAGAAATTTCTGAAATGTATTTTATCCGTTATTTACTATGGTCTGGGTGTCTGGGATCGCCATAACATAACACAAGCGTAACTTGCTTAATTTGGGGATATACAATATGTATGTTTGTTTGTGATTATTTATTTATTTTACTATGCATTCATTTCCCTTACTATTAGTTAAAATTTAACGTAAACTTCATATGAGTAATGTCAGCTTTCTACCAATAGTAAGGATGCCGAATGAATAGTAAGATATAAAAATGCGACGTAATAAGAACAGCTAAGTGATTGTTAGCAAGTACTCCATTTAATTTGGTATTTATTCCACTGTATTCTTAGTATTTTCAAGTGAATAATTACTATGTAACCAATTAACCTTCAATTGATTAGAAACTAAGCAACATCAGCCATCCATTTTTAACCGTATAATTGGAGTTACTTAAATTAGTTTCGGGGTTATTGTCTTCTTTATCTATGTTTATTTGTAGGCAAACTGTGCATCTGATGGAAAGTGGTGATCTGTATATGTTTGCAGCATTGATGCCGAAGTCACTGTGTTGTAGGACTTTAGAGTGGGATAGGGCGATGATGGGGAGCGTGAGCGGAGATCATTGCCCCGCTCCCGCCAAAGGAGGACGCGCCGGCACTGGACGGGCTTCGACCTTCGACTAGCGTGAGAGGGCGGGCTCCTCTCCTCCAGTAGGGCGAATAACAAACCGCCCTACGTAGAAGACTAGTCCAGAAAGATGCCGAGGGATAAAAGTAGTCCCCCGTGGACATAACCTTAGAGCCCCCCGCCTGGCAGAGCACGCAGAGTTAGTTGAGCTTCCGCTTGTCCGCTTTCCGCTTGAGCCCTGGCTTAAGACGCAGGAAGGAACACCCAGGGGTTTTAGTGGGTATCCCTAACTAGGGAGTGGTAATCGCATCTTTAGTTTTGCTAGTGCTATCCCCGATTTGGCGAATCCCACACACGGGTGCAACTCCTTCCCCTGGCGCGACCTATGGTGTGGACCTATGGTCCACATTGGATTTAGCCTGGCTAAAAAAGGGGTAAGGCGGCGACATAGAGGGATCAGACAAAAGAATTTGGATTTAGAATTTGCTTTTTCGTCTCTGTTAGCGCCCACACGATTTTTTAAATAATATTACTTTTCACTGAAATATCGACGTGTACCTACGTAATCACCAAAATTTAAGTAATTATAAAAATCGAAATGTGTGCTGTGCTACACATAGTAGAAGTAAAACTTCAACCGACAAGTGGAAAAACGAATCGCAACAAAATTTTTACTTGAAGTTTTACGATCGATAATATTTCGAAAAAAATATTAGATCTGCGTTGCTTAAAATTAAAAACCAAATGAAAAAGTATCTTGCTAAAAAGGAATAATACACTGTTGAAGAATTCTTAAATGACAAAACCTCATAGCAGCTCGCTCCAACCTCTTATACTATATTTTGTATAACGTCATCTTGCCAAGCTAATAAGAAATTTATGGAGATATGTTGCAGTTAAATTTTTAGCACGTCATGTCATTATTCTTACATATACATACTTCTGTGTAAATATTATTTTTAAAAAAATATATTTGGAAATATAAAAAAAAAACATTTTTAACTAGACGTGTTGCTGGGGAAGTTTTTGCCGCTTCTTCTCCTTAACAACAATAACGCGTTGCGAAGTAGTGTACATAGAATAAGAAGTAAAATTAATTTTAACTTATATGTATGACCTTCAAAAAGTGTTCTCCAGTGGAACTTATTTTGAATAAATAAGTTTGAATTTTAATTTCTCTAATGTAATTTTATCTTACACGATTCTACGCAGCGATTCTACTCGTAACTTGTTTCTCATAGTGTAGTATTGTATTCTGGTTGAAACCGCAAAGCTGTAACATTTATTAATTAGCCTACTTAATATACTAATTATGTTTTAATTTAATGAGTTTTCTTAATATATTTTTTTGTTAAAGAATGTCCATCATTGTGCAATACAACTGGTTATTAAATGTTTAAAAATGACTTTCTTTTTTGCAATTAAATGAGATTATCGTTAGTAAGTATTATGTAAATTTATTTTCTTTTACCTTCACACGTTACCCATTATGAATTCTTAAGAATATACAGCATAACTTGCTGAGCTTAAGCTCAGCAAGTTATGCTTATGTTTTAGTGGTAATGTAACCTATGTATGTAATGTATTTTAAAGTTGACCTAATACATCTTTTGGGGGTTGTACAGTTTCTACTATAAATTTAATAATAAACAGAGTGCTGATTAGGACCAGCGGAATTGTAATATGTTACTTTTCAAAATGTCGTCGGTAGGTTAGAGTAATTTTTGGCTGTATGTGAGAGTAAATTTTTGTCTGTCTTTCTTCTCTTTTCTTTTTATACCTTTTTCGAGTTAGTAAATTACATAAAATTTTCTTAAGTTTTCGCGACTTGTACACATAATAAAACTACGTTTTAACGGTTTTAAGGCACGTACCACCTGTTTGGGATCCAATCATCAAACCTATTAAGACCCAAACCCAGCAAAAACTAACTGCCAGACCTCAAGACACTGTGAGCTCTTTCTGCGTGCAACGAAACAAACCAACTTGACTGATAATTTCTTTTATTTTTTCCTTCCACTCATTTTAATATTATATAAATTTTTTTAGAACTAGGCATGTTTGCTGAAGAGTTTCTTGCGCCGCTTCTTCTCTTCAAGCCACAACATGTTGTGAAGCGGTGGTAAATTAGATTAGGCTCCCATAGAGTAAATAATATCCATAAACAAAATTAAAACTAAATAATTAAAATGAACAAGTTGGCGGTAGGCTGAATAAAAACTTTGACAATACACGTTCGACAAATGTCATCTTTGTCTTCCGTGACCACGGCAACTGAAAAGCAGCCGAAACGTCGGATAAACCTAAATAAAATAAATTACCGCGCTTAAAACCGTTAAAACGTAGTTTTATTAAATTACATAAATTTCAATATTAATTCATTCATTCATTCAGTTGTTTTAAAAATATGTATTTTTTTAATAATTGGCAGACAACACACACATTATGGTATAATCAATAGGTTGATTAAACGCCTTAATTGAGATTTCCTATAAAAACAAAAACGGACTTGTGGCGTTAATTGTGATTACAGAGCGTGTTAAGAGTTAAGTATTTTAATGGGCAATTATATTCCTTAGTAATTTTTGATATTCTTCATCCATAATTGTACGAATCTAAGCGATTCTCTTGCTGTTTATCTATAATGAACATTAATTACTAGAACAATGTAAATTCCTCAAAAAAATAGACCTTATTATAAAATAAATTAATATAGGGTAGTTAATTTAAATCTTGGTAGCAATACCAAGCTTTAAATTTAACATGTATAGCTGAGAACCAAATGTAACGATTATTAAAATATATAATAAATACATACATACATACTATCACGCCTTTTCCCATGGGAGTAGGCAGAGACTATGGATCTCCACTTGCGACGATGCTGACAAACAACTTTCGCTTCATCTACTTTCATTAACCTCTTCATACATATAATAAATTGCCTGCTAAATTAAAAAAAACATCAAATACGCCATTTTTATAGAGAAACTAACTACACTTCCCATATTTTTTTACAGACGACTTACCATGGGACGTGGAATAACTCCAGTTACCTATTGCTATGCCCTTAGTGCGATATCATTGTGAACTTGTAACACCATTTCACAAGTGCAATAGATTATTGAGCGATTATCTGTTACGTGACGGAGAAGAATGCCGCGAATGCGAGAATTCCTTAAAGCTATATTGAAACGGTTATTAGCGCGGCATTTTATTTGATTTTTATTTCGACGACGGCTACTTTTAAGTAGACGCAATCCCTGAAGACAGAGATATTGTGTCAATGAGTAACTTTTAGTTGTATATAAATAATAAATGTAATAGTTTAGTAATAAAAAGTTATAAAAAAATAGTAGTTATAAATATAGTAAAAGTATAAAATGTATTAAAATTTAGAATAGAAGACAGATTAGATAGGTATAAATGTAATAGTTACATGAAACTCGATACAGTAAGCAATAAGATAGTATTAACTAGATACATAAATAATTTAATACCAAAAAGAGAAATATATCAGAAAGTAGAAAGTTTAGTTTCGAAGAGTGTAGGCGCCCGACGCTCTTCAACAAAGGTTGCTCTCGACTCCCCTGGGATCCACTCAGGATCTTGATTTGGTGGCAATGGGAACCCAGGAGTATTATACTCTTTCGAATATAATAGAAAAAAATCGGTTCACAACTGACGGAGAGACGGCGATCTCAACTACGGTAGAGTTTACAAAAAAGGAAAGAATGAAAGAAAAATTAATAAAGCTACGTTTTAACAGTTTTATTTGTTATTATTCCTTCGTTTCGGCCACTTCTCACTAGTCGTAATCACGGAAGACAAAAATGTCAAGTGTTAATAAGAATTGTTAGAGTTTAATTTAGTCTACCGCCAACTTGTTCATTTTAATTATTTAGTTTTAATTTTGTTTACGGTTATTATTTACTCTATGGGAGCCTAATCTAATTTATCACCGCTTCGTAACATGTGGATTGAAGAGAAGAAGCGGCGCAAGAAATTCTTCAGAAAACATGCCTAGCTCTATTAAATGTTATATAAAGCTAGGCATGTTTGCTGAAGAGTTTCTTGCGCCGCTTCTTCTCTTCAATCCAAAACATGTTACGAAGTGGTGATTAATTAGATTAGGCTTCCATAGAGTAATCAACCACGTCTATCTTGATGAAACGTAGTTTTTAACCGACTTCGAAAAAAGGAGGAGGTTCTCAATTCGTCGGGATCTTTTTAATGTATGTTCACCGATTAATCCGTGATTTAGGGTCCGATTTACGTGATTCTTTTTTTATTCGACGCGGTATAGCTACCAATTGATCCCCTAAAAATTTTACATAGTTTGGCCCAGTAGTTTTCATTTTATAAACATTTTTTATGAAAAAGATTGCTTTTCTTTCCATATGTACACCGATTACTCTGAGATTTATGATTCGATTTACGTGATTCTTTTTTGTTTGATGCGGAATAGTTGCCATTTGGTCCCCTAAAATTTTAACTTTGTTCCCGTAAATTTAATTTTGTTCCCGTTTCTTGGGACCTATATTTTTTAAGAAGCGCGGCACCATTCGTAGGTCCACCCATACATAGCTAGATGTTTTATATAATATATATGTGAATAATAATAGCTATAGAAATAAGTTATTTTATACATTTTAGTTTTTCAGTTTTTGAAGTCGGTTTTTTAAACAGTTTTTATTTTTATGTGTATTTATCGAGAAAACACAATTCTGATACTGTTCTTCCGCCATTCGAATTGTCATCTTGACCCCCCAAACGGCTAACACACATTTTAATGTCTTTGTCCGAATTGTTGAGAATACGAGACCACAAGTGTCCATTATTACGTCGCAACATTACATAATGCCCAAGACTAAAGCCATTACATTAATAGCAACACTATTAAAAGCAGCTTTTCGGTGAATTTCACTTTTTATTATTGCGTGTTGCGAAATTTGACGCGGTTCTATATATTAAAAAAAGGCGTGGTAGCTTACTGGTTAATGTAATTTTGTTTTAGTTAAAAAAATATTTTTAAGTTGCTTGAAAAGCTTTAGAAATAATTTAAGCGCATGTAAAATTATACGCATACAAGTTTTGCCTTTCGAAGAGTGTAGGCGCCCGACGCTCTTCAACAAAGGTTGCTCTCGTCTCCCCTGGGATCCACTCAGGATTTTGATGTGGTGGCAATGGGAACACAGGAGTATATATACTCTTTCGAATAAAGAAAAATATCGGTTCATAATTGACGGAGAAACGACGTAACAAACTACGGTCGAATTGAGAACCTCCTCCGTTTAAAAATCGGATGATAATAGTTATGTATTGAAAATTACTTCGATTATCGTTCGTCATGCTAGTGTTAGTGTAAAAAAAATCCATTCTCAAGAACAATAATTAGCCAGAAAAGTATTGCATAATTATGACATGAACGAAAACATCATCATTAATACGTGAAGCAAAAAATTTGTACCCCTTTTTACGAAAATTGCGCGGATGGAGGAGAATGAAATTTCGCACACTATTTTATATAGAGTGGGAGTGCAAAATGCTAATAATTTTTTTTTAAATTATCCATTAAATACATTAACACTACCATGTATTTAACACACACACATGCACCTACCTACTCTTTTGTTTATTACTCAAGTCAAATTAACATTATAGCCTTGGCGACATTTGTGATTATAGAAGTATATATAGTCTTTGATAACAAAACCTAAATAATGTTCAACTTATAATTTAAATAATTAAATTGGTAGAATTATAGTTGTTATAAATATCAAACACATAAAGTTTAGAAATTTTACTTGGAATAAACAGTTGCTAAAAATTTTACTCTCATTTTGTTGCGTGACTCTGGAATAATATTCCACCATTAAGAAATATCTTACCAGTCTTTAAGTAATAATTATGTGTTTTTTTTTATTAATGTGAACTGTATAGTCAGTAGTCTTTTGAGTTATCACAAGAACTCCGTTGAATGGCTTCAGTTGATAACCTACAGTTCAGCTGAGCTTTACATAGGCTTAAGAAAATGAAGAAACTATATTATAACCTAAGATCTGGCATAAAGGCCTAGCTGCAAATCCATAAACTTAAATTAATAGAATTATCTGTTCCGAACTACACGGCGTTTGTAACAAACCGCTGCCTTACGGTTATTAGCTTGTACATTAGATCTTTAAGATAAGAAATAAATAACAATTCCTCTTAATTTACAGTCATAATACGCGTGACCTTACATAAAAGGAAATTATCATTGGATGTCATAGTAATATAAGTTTCATTATGTACGTGAAGATGAATTAAATCATTATCACATTGCACTAGACTTATTTAAGTAGAGATGAAAGCATCCTTTTTCTCCGTGCAAGAACAGTGAAGGCATACAAATTTCTGCGGCCGGGTTGCCTGTCGTAAGAGGCGACATAAACACCCCACAGTCAGGTGGAAGGGTGTTTACCCGCCTGGATGGCTACCACCCCTAGTTTAGAGTATGCCCCATAACAAACTTGAGTTGTGTTCCGGCAATAGTGGCCAGTGTCAGTCCGTCGAGAGAGCGGCAGCACATTTATAGTACCTTTGGTGTGACAAATATCCATAGGCCATGATGACCGCTTTCCACCAGGAGGGACGTCTCCCTCTCTGCTGAACTCATGCTATAAAAAATATAAACCTTCAACTCCCGGTTGCAAACCCCAGATTATCTAACATGTTTTTTATATCACTGGGGAAATGTATTTACGCATCTCCTCAGACTCCAGGGGTAGTCATTGAGAGAGATGTGGGGATCCTGGGAGCCGGCTCTGCACACACCTTTCCTACAGAAGGAGTTGTGAAATGCTGACCGCCAGATTAGCAGCTACATACAACCATCCCTCCACGTCTGATGAGACCTTAGTTATGCCGACACAGCGTCTCGTCGTTTACCCTAAAATGCCCATGAGACTAGGGCAACCTACAGCCTTGCGCGTGGCTCGCCAAGGAGTTCCGTCGACCCCGACCCAGTACCACTACGTAATTGGAAGAGGTGATTGAAGCCTCACGGCGCGCTGACACCACGCCGTCAACATTTAAACTTATTTTTTATTGTATTCTTTAAAAGTGGCCAGTCCTAAAAACTATCAGTGTCGCCTTCGTAGTGAAACAATGGATAGTGAGGTATATAAAGTCAGCTTTATATCAATACAGAGATGTTACAACGCTTATAAGTTATATTTGATTTTTGCAACCTACATTTCGTCAAGATATCTTTCAATGATATGTTGCATAAAGTCAAATGTCAGCCATATGCGTTATTGATCAATAAATAATTTATTTTTATTGTACTCTAAAAATATTGGGAAACGCAATTTGCAATGTCTATTGAAGTCAATTGATCTTCACTCTCTTCACTTCAATAGAAATTTTCTTTAGGCTTGCAAGTCATATTTTCTACTTTTTATTGCTTGTCGTATTTACGAAAATTCTTTAGTAATTAATTATATTTGAAAGTAAGTAAAGTAATAGTTCTAAAAATTGGAAGATCTTTTTTTGTAATACTTTATAGTCATTGATTGTGTTTGATAAAAGAGGAGTTTCCCGACGCTAACACGCGATATTTGCACGTTGATCACGTGAAGTCCACGGTTTGACAACAATGGTCATGACATCATATAAATAGCAAGTTTTGATTTTTTAACATTACTTTGAAATGATATATAATGATATAGACACACACTTCAATGTTATTTTTATTGGCATATATTAATTAATACATGAAGCAAAAACGGAATGGTATGAAATTATGTACACTTATAGTGTATATAGAAAAGTAGTCAGAATGCATTTGTTCCAAATTATGCATATAAATACATTAAATCAAAAAAAAATACCCATACTACCATGTATATGTTACACACAGGCATATATATACTCTTTTGTTTGTTGCCAAAGTTAAATGAACAGTGTAGCCTTGACGAAATCTGTAATTATGGAAGTATAGTCATTGACAACAGAACCTTAATAACTTTCAAACTTATAATTTGAATTAATTATGGTCAAATTTCGACCACTGGGTGACCACTAGTCGAAAATGATCCGCTTCGGCTAACGACCCAAAATGAGTCCTGGCTTCCAAAACGAGAATACTCCATTCCTGTCTGGGTCACCGTTGTCTTCTACCAGTCACAGGCTTGAAGCTCACGCAGATCAGCCTCCACTCACCACGATATCCTTTAAGGAGTCGGGGGGACTACCGCGGGGTAACGCGGTGGCAAGTATGATTCGTCACGTTGGAGTATGTTGCCACTTTAGTCGGGGACACACGCACTTAAAACCTCAGCGGTCCGTCTTTCGCCTACATGCTAGGACCACTGGGGTATTTGGACTTAGCATTCCACAGGCCCTGGCAGGCGACGCGGCAGCCCAACGGCCTCTTCTTCTGCCGGAGGGAAACAAGCCCCTGACGTCTTTAACGCCAGGGGCTTGTTTCCGTCCCTCTTTCCCTCAGTCTCTTTAGGTGGTCTGTAACGCGTCCCACGGCAGGAGACGTGAGGACACGCGGAACTCAGGCGCATCTCCATCTCGATGGTATTAACTGCGCCTGGGGAACCCTTCTCCCTTCTATCCGCCCTCCTGTACTGCAACCCCAGTGAGACCTGGGGCAACCAACTGCTCGCCATCCCGTAGATAATTTCTCTTTACTCTTCGATTCTCCCCCACTCTTTGTAGATGGCCAAGTCAATGCAAGCGATGTGCCTTGCTCTGTCGTAAATGACTAAACTACATTTCGGCAAGTTTAGAGATCCGCCAGTAACAATTGCTTGACGGACCCAGGATCTTTCTTAGAACCTTTCTTTCAGCTGTCATATTATTCTCCTCCTCAAGTATAAGGCTCCAAGCCTCATTGATATAGAGCATAGATAAAACACAATTATGCTCATCTGTTTGCAAAACTCAACCAAAACATCGAGTGATCAGGAAGTGTTGTACGTGACAATATTTATCAAACATGGCGTCTTCATCCGCCATATTGTTCGATGATGCGAAACGTTTGCGCGTAAGCAACTCATACGGTTGTTATGTCAAACAAATTGATCACGACCACATACATACGATATTTATGTGGTATTTTAAAATTATAAACGATTGGTAGAAAGACATTACCTATATGGTGCTTAAATTGAATATTAAATAATAGTAAGGTATATTAACTGTTATAAGAATATAGACAATCAGCCACTAATATTAAAGAAAGATTGTAGACAAGTAGTTTCTAGCCTAAAATCGGTAAATCGTATATACATGCATATGTATATTATAAATAATATTGTCTTAAGTTTTCGCGACTTGTACACATAATAAAACTACGTTTTAACGGTTTTAAGCGCGGTAATTTTTTCTATTTAGGTTTATCCGACGTTTCGGCCGCTTTTCAGTTGCCGTGGTCACGGAAGACAAAGATGACATTTGTCAAACGTGTATTGTCAAAGTTTTTATTCAGCCTACCGCCAACTTGTTCATTTTAATTATTTAGTTTTAATTTTGTTTATGGATATTATTTACTCTATGGGAGCATAATCTAATTTACCACCGCTTCACAACATGTTGTGGCTTGAAGAGAAGAAGCGGCGCAAGAAACTCTTCAGAAAACATGCCTAGTTCTAAATTTTTTTTATGTAATACTAAAATGAGTGGAAGGAAAAAATATAAGAAATTATCAGTCAAGTTGGTTTGTTTCGTTGCACGCAGAAAGAGCTCACAGTGTCTTGAGGTCTGGCAGTTGGTTTTTGCTAAATTACCGCGCTTAAAACCGTTAAAACGTAGTTTTATTATATATTATAAATACTTTTTTTATTGCATGAGTTTCGCAGACAGCCAGACGGACCACTGGTGGAAAGTGGTTACCATCGTCTATGGACATTCGGAACACCAAAGGTGCTACAAATGCGTTGCTGTTCTCTAAAGGAGTGCTGGAACCTGGCCACTAATGCCGGAACACAACCTAAGGTTGTTATAGCGGTATACTCTAGACCAGGGGTGGTCCATCCAGACGGGCAATGCCCTACCACCTGGAATATATATATATATATATATATATATATATATTCGAAGCCTTGGATAATGTAATAAAACAAGTAGATATAAGTAAAGAAGAAGAAAAGTAAAAAACATCATACAGGGCACATTTATTTATTATGCACAAATCCGAACTTTTTAATATAGGTTAGAAGCCTTCGTGGTTATTTTTTTTTATAAATACCCAAAATTAATTGTATATCTCAAGTAATAAATAAATGTGCCGCATATCTATTCCGCACCCAAAATTATATTTCAATTTGTCTAAGAATTAAAATAACATTGTCATAATATAATTCTACGTTAATTAACATTGTTATAAAGTTATTTAACTTTGATTTATAAAGTAAATTTAAAGCTCACTAACCATAAAATAAAATTTAAATAAAACACAGAGTACTTGGTAAACAAACAAATAAAACACAATACTAGTATTTGGTATCACTCTTTAAAAACTACAATAATAAAGTATTTAATTTAATACTTTGGCTTGGCTGACCGGCTATTACGAATAATATCCGGATACAGTGATTAATATATATAATGACCAGTCATTATATATATATATATATATATATATATATACATATATATATATATATATACATATATATATATATATATATATATATATAAATATATTATAGATATTTATTAAATACATAATATATTAATTTTATTTATATGTCTTATTATAAGTCACTTGATAGTGTAATACTCATATTTTGAACTGGTAGCATGTTCTGACGGTCGTATACGTTTGTTGCAGGGTTCGTGTTGGCCACAGCAGTGATATTGCTGTTACTCGGCATCGTCTGCGCGATATTCTTCGGCTCTTGGATCAGATTGTACATTGATCATGTAAGTAGCGGCTTATTTTTTTTAATTATGAGACCGACACACTGTATAACCATATCCCCAGGCTAAGCAATGGTATTATAGGTAATACACAACATACCACTCTGGGGCTGAACCTAGACACCCTCAAATCATAGTAAATTAAACTTAACCGACTGATTATAACTACGATTTGAACTTCTGAGATGAAAGCCGAGAGTAGCCCTGGTGGAACTGCAGCACATGTCACCTCCTTACACTCGCACTCTTTTACGACATTGGGGAACTTCTGCAGTAAGCGGCCTGTCACCGTCTGCCAATTTTTAATGATAATTAGGTTCGTGTTTCACCACGTTCATGCTTAAGTGTAAATTAGAATACGGTTGATTGTATCTTCTAACTTCGAGCAATGCGATGAGCAGATGATGTAATCCCATTCCATAGTTCCAGATTACCTACTGTATTAGCAGTATACTGTAATAACACAATCCTTTTTGTTCCCATTTCCCATAAGAGACCATCTCTGACGTCACACGTTAAGGGGGGGGGGGGGGATTGAAGAAGTGTAACAAGGAGTAGAAGGGGTTTTAAATTTCGTTACGTCACGTCATTTGAAAAACTGCAAAATATATTCAACTCTATATTTTTTACTGTTTTTTTTTAAACTATTCTACGGACTCTAGTTCCGTAACCTTTTTTAAAGCTTTATTTCTAGATTTAATTTTTAAAATTTTACACACTTATTATTTTAGTTCTTGTGTGTGACATTAATTAATTTGTGTTGAAGTGTATGTATCTTACGAGTAACTTAATTAATTTATCCTAATTTAAATATTAAACTTATACTAGTGTAGCGTGTATCTGTTACATGCTGGTGTTGTGAGGAAGTGCATGTGCAGTGTGGGCCTTATGTTATACTTATATATTATCCTATCTAGTGCCATGTGTGTTGTGTTTTCCTTTCTGTGTCTGTGTTATTAATTTTTAGGCTCGTTGTGTGTCTTGGTTTGGTTGTGAAATGTGCGTGTTATGCAATGCAGTGGTAGTGCGCGTTGGTTTGAGTGTGTGTATAAGTTTTGTTGTTTGTTTATGACTTTGTGTGGTGTTTTAATTTATTGCTTAATTGTTGTGACATGAAATTTTCAGTTTTTGTTAATGATGATTGATGATTTAGGAGGGGGATCAGTGGCCCTCCATTAGGCGTGGGACCACCGTCTTGTCTCTCATACTGTTTAAAATAATAGAAAATAATTTAAATGGAAATGAAACTAATTACGGAACTGCTGTTTTAATTCAATAATTTCTTGATGTAAAATTGCAACATATGTGGTGTAAAACTAAGAAGGGAGGAGTCTCACGAATGTGACCGGCTGCGACAAGGACGGGGAGGGGAAAAAATATAAATTCGTGTGATGTTATTTATGGATGGCCCCTAATAGTCTAAATCAACCAGGGCTTGTCCTAGGGTGTATTTCTTTCTTTTTTCTATTGCTGAAGTATAAAAAACAGACTTACAGCCCACCTGATGGAAAGTGGGTACCATCGCCTATAATGGGAGGCCCGAGCCCAGTAATGGGACATTTATGGGCTGCTATTACGTTATATTATTATATTACATCTCTATACCTCTAAGAAATTAAATTATATATTATAATATAGTTATGGTATATTAAATAAATTAATATCATTAAATCATTAAACTAATTCATGAACATGTCAACTATGTTTCTGTTGTGAATTATCGTTGATTTTAAAAACCATATTAATTATAACACCGCACAGCAAAACATTGTTCTTCGTGTCCCCTCCAAAATCTTTACCTATTCATTCATGCATTTCATTGTTCTTACTCGCCAAGTCGACGTTTCGCAATACCACCCGTGCGACTGGCCGACGCGGCGCAATCGACAATTGCGATCGCACAGTGAGCCTTGACCCTAATATCCGAAAGGCAAACTAAAAACTACGATTTATAGTCGCTTAGTGCACTTGATTTTAGTTGAGGTGCTAATCGTTTCTGGGGTTCCAAACCCAAATGTCATGACATTTATATCTCTTCTATATCATGATATAGAAATTTTGTTACATTCAGGTATCGCAAATTCCTGCACTGACGGATAACACTGAAAAGAAAGAAAAGAGATTGCGGCGTACTTACATTGCTGACATGTATCTTAAAAATAATAATATATTTTGTGAATTTGTGCGCCGTATTTTCAGCAACCAATGTTCGCATGTAGTTTATTGCTGTGCCAACATAACATACGACACAACGCTGTTTTCATTGCAAACCTTTTTTTGGCGTAACACTAAAACGACCCGAAAACTTTATGAATTTAATTTAAAAACTATTTAATTTGTAAATATCAATATGTATATCCTACATAAAATAAACAGTATAAAATTTTTGTTAACTTTATGATTTAAATAAATAATATATAACGCATGCTTGTCTATACCAAGGTTGCCAACTATTTTTGAGGAAAATAACGTATTGCATTTTTTAAGTCGGGAACAAATAAAGTATTTGATAGAAAAAGTATTTTTCAAAATTTTATTTATTTCTTCAGTTGGAGATAATATGCTTTATTTTGCTTCTAGCACACACTAACAACTTTTCATTATCTTTAAATTTTTGGAAGATTTAAATTGGGAATGTAAAGAATAAACAATTAATTTTTGATTAAATTTATAGATGTTCTGTGTTCTTCTTTCTCACCATTTGAGATTCACTACTAAATAAACTCTTTCAGTGACAGCTGGATCGATAATAGTTCAGTAATTATCCATATAAGTATTTCATTTTACGCATTAGAGTAAATATTGGAAATACAGTATTCTCGCATAGGTACTTTATTTTAGGTAACAGTAAAAAGTATGGTTGGCAACCCTAGTCTATACTGTAACATGCTTATGCATGTATATTGGGCATAACAAGTGAATCGATTCATCTAATCGAATATGATCGGATACAGCGATGATATGTGACTGTATTATGTGGTGTTGTTCCAGGAGCTGGTGCTTCGCCCCGGCTCGATGACGTTCGAGTGGTGGGCGCGGCCCCCGGTCAGGCCGTTCGTCAACGTCTACGTATACAACGTGACCAACGCGGACGAGTTCCTCAACAACGGCTCCAAGCCGGTGCTGGACGAGCTCGGCCCATACGTCTACTCGTGAGTACACTTCCTTAGGGACCATCCCTAAATTACGGCACATGTTCCTGGGGTTCTCTGGAAGAGATCGCTTTTTATTGATAAGTATAACAAAGTGTTATCTATCTATCTAAATCACGAAATTTGAACTATTCCAACACTATCTGCATGAGAATATTTAAAAATGGGAATGAAATTAATTACGGAACTGAAATTTAAATTTTTTATCGACAAACTGTCATTTAACGAGGTCTATGAATCTAATACCAATGGTGAAGTAACTTAATTGTAAGTAAGATTTAGATGCTCGCTGTATGTTGGGGGATCAACCGAACTGTCAATAAAAATCTGTAAAAACGTTAATAAATTATCAATAACGTTAATGTTTAAAAATCCGGTTGAACAATGTATTAATTAATATTACAATTTATTATTGTGCTCTAGTTTTATATTATATGTAACATAATTGTTTTATTATGCAGAAACTGTTTTGTGTACATTTTTTGTGGGTTTTTTGTTCTTCTCGAAATATGGGTCATTGCGGTCTATCACTTTGGCAAGTGTAATGTACTCACTTTAATACAGTTAAACCTCGATAAACAGACGCGAATGAAGAGATGAATAACGTGTTCAAAATCAAATTTAAAAGTTTTTATTCAAAATAAGTTCCACAGCCGAACACTTTTTGAAGGTCATACATATAGGTCAAAATTTAATTTTGCTTTCTAGTCTATGTACATCGCTTCTCAACGTGTTATTGCTATTATTGTGTTTAAAGATACTATTCACACTTTATGAATGAATGGAATGAATGGTATTTGGTAAGCGCTGTGTCAGCTCTTGACGCAATCTCCTCCCGTGATTCCGCTACAGGGCCATCCATTAATTCCATGATTCCAGCATCTGGGGAGAGGAGGACCAAGCCCCTGCTGATGAAGTGAGTTCGCCTCTCCCTGGGCATTATCAAGCACTGATGTACAGGATCAATGTGGGCATAACTACGTTCTAAGTCTCACGCTTTACCTGCCATGAGCTCGGGGCACATGGGAGGAAGGCTTTTAGTTTAGTATTATCTCGTGGGTTACCTCTTTAATAGGGGTACCCTGCAGCAATTCACTCTGTTATCTGCCTGTGCCATCTTCAGTGGATAATTTTCATTGCTTTGGTCTAATCCGGACCCGGTAGTGTACGAAAGGTATTGCCCCTTGCCTCAAAAATAAAAAGCTCTCGACGCAACGTAATTCTTAGTTACCTAGCCTCCTTAGTCTCGTTGCCGACAATGTTATGTGCAGTTTCTTTTAATAGTTTATATGTTTGTAAAATATTTACATATGTCTTTATGTTTCACGACTAGTCCTGTTTAGCGCTTTTTTAGCTTTATGTGTATTCCTTATCGAGGGTTACTATTTTGCTCTTTGCTTATTTCTCTGGACACATTTGCATTAGAACAATAGGCGGTCTTATCGCTCATAGCAATCTCTTCCAGGCAACCCCGCGACCAAAATGTCTAGATAATGAACTAATTTTTATGTCCATTGACCATGATCATTTCGAATCATTCTCAGAAAACTCCCCATCCTGTGGAAATTATCTGGGAATAAAAAGCAGCACAGATTTTAAGTCCTAGAATTTGGTGTCGATCAGTGAAAACCGCATCGAAATCGATCCAGTAATTTTCTTGAACAAACAGACAAAAACCTTGAAAAAGGCATCGTGTTGTCCATCGTTTATATAGTGTATTCAGTTGTTTTTTTTAATAGCTGCAATGTACAGGCATGTTGAAAATGTTATAATATAATAGATGAAAATGGTTGGGAGGTAAAATAAAACCAATTTGATTGACAATTTCGTTTTATAAATATAGTTTAATTATTAGCACTATCTGTCTTAAATTATCCTAATATGGTTATATTTTACATTATACAGGGTGTTTGGCGCATGGACCGACAAAATTTTTTGGGGGATTGGGTGGATCAAGAGCTATCTTTAACCCATAGATACCTACGTCCCAAGTGCCACTGTAATCGAGATACGATTTTTTTGTTTGTTTTTGAAAATTACCTGGTTCATCGTCTTTAAAACGACATATTTTTCTAGTTTGTTGTTGTAATTGAACCAAATAACTTCTATCGCAGTCTTTAATGTATGATTATTCTAAATTAAACATTTAATTCTTAGCATTAGACAACAAAACGTTCTTGACGAGCTTTCAAACTCTTAAAAATGAATTAATCTATGAAAAAGGTCAAATTCAAAATTAATTATAAAAAAAACTAAAAGGTATTAAGAATTTCATTTGATTGAAACAAAATCTGTACTTAATATCCTTTCCAACGATATACCACATGGCCTTGAAATTATTCCTTATGTGATCAAATTATCAAAATCAAAGTAGGGACGAACACGCACACCGAACCCGTTTTTTAGAACAATGGTACGCAGGTAAACACTGTCTCTTTCTTGCACATGAAAATATCCCTTGTCTTTGTCTATCATTGGATCGTAATTTGTGTCGTGGTCTTTGTTTAGTATTAGTTGAGATTTTACTATCATTGCTATCGGTATTGTCGCGATTCACATCTGCATTGTTGGAGTATTTTTGTGTTTACCTTTGTTTTTGTTACGTTCTGTTTTTGTTAAGTTTTCTTTGGTTGAACTATTCTGTTAAACTGTTGGTGTGTTTGTCTTCACTGTTCTCGTTACAATGCCTAACTACAGTAACGAAGAGTATGCTGATATGTTGTTGGCGTATGGCAGCGCCAATTGTAACGCTCGTGAAGCGCGTAGAATTTACCAGGAGCGATATCCTAATCGGCGTGTACCACACCACGAGACGTTTTCTACGACCTACCGGCGTCTGAGGGAGACTGGAAGCATAAATATTCTAGAGCCTCGAGTCAATGTGAGGCAACATAATGTTGCAGTGGATGAGAGTATTTTACAAGCTTTTGATGAGAATCCAACGACAAGTATTCGAGCTGTAGCTAAAAGACTTAACTTGTCGGTTTGGAAAGTCTGGTCAGTTCTTCGGCAAGATGGAAGGCATGCATTCCACTACACTCCTGTTCAAGGTATGTTTTTTAAACAATTCAAAACTCATTGCATGTGTTTTTACAACTCAATTTCAAGTACAACAATTTAACAAGTAAATTCTTACTCTAATAGTTAAAACAAATGTGTTTGTTTTTGTTCAAAAAAATAATTTATTCATTGTGGCCTTTGGGTCAGCTCACAGATGAAATAAATCGCGTCCGTACAATTCTCACGGATTTAATCGATTGTTCTAGGTCTCATAGACGATGATCATAGGAGGCGGCTGGAATTTTGCAGGTTTATGATGCATACAGACGTAGAAGATACAAATTTTTTTTAAAGAATTTTGTGGACCGATGAATCCAATTTCAATCATGAGGGGATTGTGAATCTCCACAACCTCCATCATTGGGGGATAAAAGGACAAAATCCCCGCAAGAAAAGGCAAAGTTCATTTCAAAGTAAGTTTAGTGTGAACGTTTGGGCTGGGGTTATTGGAAGACACCTGATCGGTCCACATTTCTTACCGGAGCGCCTAACCGGAGAAAGTTATTTTTCTTTTTTAATAAATGACTTACCTGAATTGGTATTACCAATAGTAGAAGAAGAAGATTTTATTTTCCAAAATGATGGTTGCCCAGCACATTACCAACGAGACGTTCGAGAACATTTGGACAATTGTTTTCCCAATTCGTGGATCGGAAGAGGCGGTCCGATTCCTTGGCCTGCACGGTCACCAGACCTAACACCTCTGGATTTTTATGTTTGGGGGCGCGCAAAAGAAATTGTTTATGCGACAGAAGTACAGACAAGGGAAATTTTAATAGAAAAAATAAATAGCGCCTTTCGCATAATGAAAGAAGAAATGCGATTAAAAACGACGACTGTGGAAATAAGAAAAAGATGTCGTGCATGCATTCACAATGGAGGCCGTCATTTTGAACCCAATATGTGAATAAAATTTAATTAAAACGTCTTAAAATACAAACAAGGTGTTTTCTTTATTCTGACACTGGTTGAGTAATACCTTGTTTCGTGATCACATGAATAATTTCAAGGCCATGTGGTATATCGTTGGAAAGGATATTAAGTACAGATTTTGTTTCAATCAAATGAAATTCTTAATACCTTTTAGTTTTTTTTATTTTGAATTTGACCTTTTTCATAGATTAATTCATTTTTAAGAGTTTGAAAGCTCGTCAAGAACGTTTTGTTGTCTAATGCTAAGAATTAAATGTTTAATTTAGAATAATCATACATTAAAGACTGCGATAGAAGTTATTTGGTTCAATTACAACAACAAACTCGAAAAATATGTCGTTTTAAAGACGATGAACCAGGTAATTTTCAAAAACAAACAAAAAAAATCGTATTTCGATTACAGTGGCACTTGGGACGTAGGTATCTATGGGTTAAAGATAGCTCTTGATCCACCCAATCCCCCAAAAATTTTTGTCGGTCCATGCGCCAAACACCCTGTATATGGGTCTTCTGTAGTATATATTCTAGCTCTGTAGTTAGACTTTTTTTATATGTTTATAATAATATAAACATTATATATAATGTTAATGTACGGTGGTTCGGGCATGTGGAAAGAATGTATGATGAAAGAATGACTAAACAGATATACAATGCAAAATTGGATGGATGCAGAAGTCGCGGAAGGCCACGACACACCTTCCATGATCAAATTGATCGTGTACTAGCAGAAGGTGATGTCAGGAGCCTTAAGAACAGACGAGCGTGCATGACAAGAACTATGAATGTCAAAGAAGCAAGTGAGGTGTGTAAGAATAAGCCTAAATGGCGCTCTGTTGTTCATGCTTACCCCGCAAGGGACCTGGCGTGAAGTTATCTATGTATGTATAATAATATAAACATATTTTATTTTAATTTTGTAATATATAAATATTACAGAATTAAATAATTTTAGTTCACACAACCCTACCTTTTGCTTCTCCCCTTCTCGCTAGGCTGATAAGTTTGCTGGAAGAAAACTCTTTTAGCATTAAGCTCGCCTTAGTATATCACAATAATAATAAATAATATCAGTTCATAAATGTCCCAGTGCTGGGCTCGGGCCTCCCATGTTGAGGGGAACGGGCAGTATACCCGCCATGCTTGTCCAAGGTATGACACATCGGTTATCTCGATATGCAGGTTGCATCACAATATTTTCCTACACCGTTCATCGCGCCCTTTGAGTTTGGGATTCGTGCGCTAGCCATTACGCTACTAGGACTTGTAAATCCGATATTTTTCGATTATTTTACGCGTTATAGATTAATATATTTTTTATAATTCACAGAGAAGAATGGGAGAAAGTCAACATAACGGAGAATGAGAATGGAACGTTATCGTTCCACTACAAGAGGACATACACGTTCCAGCCGGACCTTAGCGTTGGTGCGGACGACGACGCGGTCGTCGTGCCCAACATTCCTATGTTGGTAAGTATTTTAATATTTTTTAAACTACGCATTTTGGACAAAAATTAATCTTCAAAAAGCTTAACAAGAAAATGACCTGTAGCTCTAATTATAATACGGACTCGTTTTATAATAAATCCTAACATATAAACGAAAAGTCGTTAAAAAAACATTTTTCATCTTACTTCTTAATATTCTCTTCTTCTTCTTAATAATCTCTCTCTTCTTAATAATAATTGTTTTAGTTATTGTTTAAACTAAACCTTAGAATAATAACATATAGAGATAGTTTCCTACAAAATTACATTCAAAGTTGAAGCATAACACCAATCGATGAGTGCGTGAGCGCTATTTAGTTATTTTCAATGCGCACGACAGCACAAATAATGTTGCAAGTAAATAAATTATTTCTAAAAACTAGGAAATTGCGACTACTGGAGCTCGTCATGTTGATTAACGGAGCATTTAGTGTCCCGGTCACGTGCAAGTCGAGTTGTGTCCCCAGACCCTGAAAATCCAGAAATCAGGACACCTGGCAACACTAATTACGAATGACGTTTATTTTATTGCTGGAGTACAGTAGACAGGCTTACGGCCCAACTATGGTGGAAAGTGGTTAGCATTGCTTTTAAATATTTGCATCACTAAAGGTGCTACCAATGTCCTGACGGACTCGTAACTCGTATATGGGGCTGAAAACTGGCTACCAATGCCGCAACAAAATTCAAGGTTGCTATGGCGGCATGCTTTAGACCAGGGGTGGTAGCTACTGAGACAGGAAAATGCCCTAACACCTGGCTATGGATTGTTTTGTCACCACTTACGAAAGGTCACCTGGCCGCAAGCATTTGTATTCTTTGTCCGTTCTTGCACGGATAAAACAGTTTTACCTTTCGTTACGAGAGTTTTGTCCATGTCTTTAGTTTTCTTCTTCTATGATAATAGCAACGCATACACTCCTTTGCGGTGTTTCATATCGGCTCTTTCACGGCCGATACTTCGCTATCAGACCGTGACGCTTTATTGTGGCTTTGCGTTGCACTGTCGCCGATGGACGTGAAATTTTATTCCGCAATTTCATTTTTGAGTAAGAATTATTTCATAAAATTGTGGGTCGAGTAGTCTTGTTTGATACTATCTACATTTTGCCCTCGAATGTAGCGATAGACTATACCTAGCTTTCTAATAATAGACATAGTAGTTTCGGGAAAATTGTGACACGAAGACAGCCAGACAGACGGGTAGACAAAGTTTTGATAAGGGTTCCGTATTTGTCAAAATGGCTACGGATTCCTGATAATAACATTTATTTTATTTTAAGATAACGATAGTGTAATACTTGCAAAAACTCAGAAGGGTCGATGGTAGTAAGAGAACAGCAATTGGTCACTGTACTTATAATCAGAGAACCTTGCGGCTTAAATAAAATTCATACACTGCACTATTACACTGAACAAATGTCTTTTGAACTCGTCGCCAACCCTCCAACAATTTTGCAGTTTAGGCAAATTAAGCATCTTGGCACAAAGCGGATTAAAGTTATTCCTAAACTATTTTCATTAAAAAGTGATACAACATTAAAAATATAATCTAGGAAATAAGACTATAGTAGAATTATTTTCTCCGTGCAGTTTGGCTCATAAATAATCGGAGCGGTGAAGCGAGTATTTCGCTTCCTCTTCCACTCACGGGCCTTATGGGCAGGCATAGATAGGGATACGCATTATTGTTGTCGATAAGCGTTATGGATAGTGTATTTATTTTGTCATTTTGTGGGTTAGAGATATAAATAAAGAAAAAAAATTGATAAAACAACGTATTTACTTAAATAAGAATAATAATGATTGAAAATAATTCATTAATTAGGTATCTATGTATTAAAAAACTATAAGTACAAAAGTATAGAATGTAACAAGTTATATCAAAAATAAATATAAATACTTATAATAACGATTTTTATAAGAATGATAATCTTTCTTTGATAAGAATGAGTTTTTATCGATAATGGCGTTGCGCCCGCGCAACATGCTCACCGCCCTAGCCGGGCCGAGGCCGAGTTTGATTTATGACCCAAACTGCACGGACTAAATAATTCTACTATAATGAGTAATTAATCTGACCTAAAGTAACTAGATATAACTTAAACTAAGAATGTGTCCAATAACACGTTTCCTATTGTCTTTATTAAGGAGAAGACACTTTGTGCATGTGTTCTTTAATCATTAAAGGTTATGAATGACTAAAATGTTTTACATTATTGTTTGAAAATTTTAGATAATATTTTATAAAATACTAGAGTTTATCCTGCGGCTACGCCGCAAGTTAACCTCTATTGCGTGCTTCTTGTTTAAACAGCAGGCGTTATAAGGTTACATTGTACAAAATTTTTATGTTAGTTCTATTTGCCCCCGAAAGATTCACTTCATTTTATATCGCGAACTATCCTATTTCCCGGCATTTAAAGTAAAAGTATTTATGGCCATTAAAACTATATTTAAATAAAATTGCGGCAAAACCGATCCAGTATTCCTAGTAGTTTTCCGTGATAGCTTTACAGTTACTATCGCATTTTTTATAGACGATGAATTTTTATATCTCTAAACTTGAGAAACGATTGGCCTCATACAAAATTTGATCCCCTATTTCAAACGTTCTAATTTTATTTATCTATCACCAATCTACGTAAACTACATAAAGGACAAAAATGACTAAATGACCAAAACGATAAAAAATACCAAAATAATGAAAATTACAAATCACAAAAGAAACAAAACCTATCGTACTTTCTGGGATAACATTTACCTTTCCTTCAAAAGTGTTCCACAGTGGAACTTATTTTCGATTAAAATTTTTGAATTTGAGTCTGAATTTGGGTAAGTTATTGAAATAGCAGAATTGGATCCCTGGGGGAAGCCAAGGCGTTGCCAGCTTTTAAGTTGGGATAGAAGGGTTGGAATAGAAGGATCAGACAGGAGAAATGGGATAGAGAAAATAGAACAGAGGAATGGAATTGGAAAGGTGGGAGAAACAAAGAAAGATAGCTTTGGAAGAGTTAGTAGACTCATTTCTTCTTTTCTTCGACTTTCAATAAATAATCTGTTAGATTATAATTTTTTAATAAATATATATTTTCAAAGGATAGAGGAGGGAATATGAGAAGTGCGCTATCGGAGCTTGATGGATAATATTTATTCAAACTTTAGATATACTTTAAAGTTTCCTAGAGATTTTCGTGCGACTTCACCTGCGGCCGGCGGATTGTTCCGTCTCGTATCCCACGCAACCAGAAAGCCCTAAAATTGAATGCATACTAAATCGAAAGCCAGCATTCACACCGCGATTTTCCATTAAATTTCATGAGTCTTTTTAAAAAAGAAATAAATAATAATAGAATCAAAGATATATAATAACTAGCTGCCCCGGCAGACGTTGTCCTGCCCTGAAGAAATAAAATTTAGAACCCGATTGCAGCGCCATCTACAGGGTCCATTGAGATGTAAGCTATCCTATCTTTTAAGTTGGATTAAACTGCACATAGTGTGCAAATTTGATTGAAATCGGTTCAGTAGTTTTGGATTATTGGCAACATACATCGTGACTCAAGATTTTTATATATTAAATATAAATAATAGGCAGACAATCTCACTTATGGTATATCCTCAAATTAAACAAGTTACGTTTGTGTTACGGGTTATATACAACGGACTACCCTGGGGCCGTTTCCAGACACCCAGACCATAGTAAATAACGGAGAAAATTCCTTTCCGAAATTTACCATACCAGGAATCGAACCCGTAACCTCTGCATTGCACTGAGATAGGCCAGCATAGGCTTAACCAGCTCAACCATAGAGGCCGTCCGTAAGATTATGGAAGAAAAAGATCACTGTGCTACCTCAAATAATCATGATAATATGCAAGAAAAAACTGATTTGGCCCATCATTAAAATACTAAATCAGAGGGCAGTGATGTTTCTTAGCTTAACTTCAGGATACTGTCGCTTCTTCCGCCCAGTCTATCCATTGACGAAGTTTGATACCTAATACATGCTCAAACTGTGTAGTAAGCGTGTAGATTTGCTTAAAAATGGGTATCTGGTGAAACATCCCACGCATCTGCGCGAATGTAGGCCGGCTTTCACTTACGCGACTCGACGAGTGTCGAACACCTATGGTCACGTGTGTACAACCTTACATTGTATTGCACTATCCGTTTTAAAATTTCGCTTTTTAAAATATCTTTTTGGCTTCCTATTCATTTTCGTCGGAATACTCACATTCTCACTCTCCTTTATAACATATTATTTAATCATAGTCCCCAGTACCTTAAGGAACGTGTTAAATTCCTTCGCCTATCCACTGCCAACAATTTGCGCCATGATACGTACCGAAAACTTATGACGCCTGCATACACTTCATCCTATTATGATAATGATTTTACGGTGCAGGCTGTCAAACTTTGGAATATGCTGCCTCTTACTGTCAAAGAGGCCAAATCCTTACCAACATTTTGAAATTTGCTCAGAAAACACTATTTGTCCACAAATAGCTATGTCTGATTAACAGAATATAATCATGCTAATAACATGATTATAACTAACTGTTATTAACTAACATTTATTATAATAACTTATGTATTATTGTATATACATGGCTATGTATATATGTATGTATTTGTATATTTATTTCTTAAATTAGTTTGAGCATTTCTGTATCTATTACGTTTTTCCTGCGCCACCTATATCGCCTGATTAAAATTTCTTTGATTTAGGTTGCCTGGAAGAGATCTCTTTGAGCGATAAGGTCGCCTATTGTATTTCCTAGAAAATATTGTAAATATGGTCTGTCTGTGTAATTGTATATTTAGGTGTGCAATAAAGTGTTATCTCTCTCTCTTTTTGAGCAATAGTATTTCTTAAGGTACAAGTGATTGAGTGCCTCCCGCAAGTTACTTACGGCATTAGAGACTTCGAAAAGGGCGTGAACAGAATCTTACATTTCTAACAAAGTAGTATCAATTTTTCAAATATTTTTTTTTAACCGTGATGTATACTTCCCTCGTTACTTTCCTGTTTGTTGCTGATTGTTGTTGATCTGTGGCGCCATGTAGTCGTGTACGCTTTAGGAGCTTTGCAGGGTTACGTTTCTTACCGATCCCTAGTATGCTTGAATTCAA
Organism: Dendrolimus punctatus; assembly: GCA_012273795.1. Lineage (NCBI taxonomy): Eukaryota > Metazoa > Arthropoda > Insecta > Lepidoptera > Lasiocampidae > Dendrolimus > Dendrolimus punctatus. The sequence continues at coordinate 26,005,961 of CM022527.1, forward strand.
CATTCGATATGAGAACTTTCCGTGGTTTGCTACGGTCTGGATGCTGGTGGTCGCCCCAGAGCTGTCTGTGCTATATTACCTATTTACTCAAGCGGAATTTGCTTACCTTCGGGATATACGACTTTGGAACAGGCCTTGCAAAAAATATTATAGTACCAGGCTGCAAGGCATATTCTATTATAGAAATCACGCCAAAAGCAAATGCTTGTGGCTCTGGTATAAAGGCAAAGGACGGAACGTCGAGGGGTTTTAATGGAATCCCCGAGTCGGGTGGCAAGGGCATTTCTCGCTTGAGGTGCTAATACCACACCAACGTGGCGAGTCTTTCAAACCCCCACCACGCTTCCCCCAATTAAAAATGAAGAAAATGATATTATACGATTTGTCTGAGGATTTATTTGAATCTTTATTCCTTAATGGCATTTAAATTGTATCTTACACGAGTAGCGAATGGCCTGCCATAGTTATAGCGAGCTATCGAACGGAACAGGCAACGCAGCGTGACGCTCATAGTATAGAAATAACAGTTTTCAGTTATGCTGTTTACATTAATATTCATTTAGGTTCCGTATAGATAGATTGACAGATAACACGATCTAGTATTTATTTATTCTAATTTTATTGTATACAAAGGGCGGTCTCTTCCAGACAACCCTTGGGAAGAATATTGCTATTAGGAGTGCCATGGTGGTATACATAATTATTGTACGTTTACTTACATTTTGATAATAATAATAATAATCGGCAGACAAACACACAGACGGCATATTGTATAAGTATAGCCCCAAGTTAGGCTTGTGTTATGGGTAGTAGGGTGGTTATATCCAACGCACTACACTGGGGCCGATCTCAAACACCCAGACCATAGTAAATAACGGAAAAAATACGTTTCCGAAATTGACTATACCAGGAATCGAACCCGGTGCCTCTCCGGGTAAGCCGGCAAAGGCTTAGTCGGCCAGAGACCGTATAATGAATACATGCAGCAAAAACTATGTACCGTTTTAAAAAAAAATGCGCGGTCGGAGGAGTATGATATTTCGCACACTTATATTTTATAAAGAGAAGAAACGACGAATGTCGATGTTTTTTTTAAATTATGCATAAGAAATACATTAAATCAGTAAAAAAATCATTACACACACTACCATGTATTTGACACACACACGCATGTATACTATGTGTATTTAAAGTCAAATAAACAATGTAGCCTTGGCGAAAGAAGTTATAGTCTTTGACAACAGAACCTTAATAATGTTCAAACGAATAATTGAAATTAATTATGGTTTACTTTCGACCACTAGGCCAATAAAAGGCAACTATTTAAACATAATAAACATATGCATTATAATACTGATTATATAAAATTCCAATCATTAAGGCAGAGAGTATTTCCTGACCATGCTGTTAAATGTTAATACAGATTTTGCGTTTCTAACAGCAACAGACGATATATCCCAAACTTGGACAGAGTAAGAAAGAATAGAGTAATAATTCTATGTTAACCGTTTTAGCCGCGCAGGAACTGAGAAAGAATACAATTTCCTTCGGCCGGGCGGCCTGTCATAAGAGGCGATAAAACAACCCACAGCCAGGTAGTAGGGCATTTACCCGACCGCCATAACAACCTTGAACTGTGTTCCGGCATTAGTGACCAGGTCCAGTCTCCCTTAAGAGAGCAGCAGCGCATTTGTAGCACCTCTGGCGTGGCAAATGTCCATAGGCGATGGTAACCGCTTCCCATCAGGTGCGCCGCCTGCCTGTCTGCTGAACTCATACAAAAAAAACCCCTTTAACTTGTTCAGAAAGCATGAAAACAAATCAACTGCGAAATGTGTTTAATCACACAATAATATGGAGAACCGAGGTGTCTCGATTCAGGTCAGTGGTTGGCCATACCAAAGAAAGCTAGTTTTCACCATGTAACAGAAGAATACTAAAACGTATGACAATCGTCTAGTAAAAAACGTGACTCGTAACACGCGCTCTGTTCATAATTTCAGAGTCTATTTATTTCTTTTTTCAAAATGACTCGTGAAATTTAATGGGAAATCGCGGTGTGAATGCTTGCTCTCGATATTGTTACGAGTTACGCAGGACTCGAATTAACCGTTGGAATTACTATAGAATTTATTAGAACTGTTCAAACACTTATAAACAGGTACAAATAAAATTGGGTACAACCAGTACAAACTGCACGATCCCATAACACGCGCTAAGTCCGTCACTATATCGCTTATCGAATGTTCTACACACGTCTTGCTAGTATCGTGATCGTCGCTTGACTGCCCCCCTCTACATTGGGCCATTGCTATATAATGCACAGATGCCATTTCTGTCAAGCTTCGATGCAATACAATAACAACAAGGATTAGTTCGACACTAATGACGGCCATAAAACAAGTACAATAACAATAGTATGTTTTTCTTAATTAAAAATTCTAAACACCGAGTAAACAAAAGAATTACTAAATTCGGGAAGGTAATAAACTGCGCTTTACGACAGGCAGATATGCGTTTACCTTTGTCGACATGTAACAATATGTAACCTAGTATTAGATAAAGAAATGTAATCGAACTTTATTTTTGTAAATTCGAGCCCTTACCGCCATTTTATAGTAAGCGACATTTGGACCAACCCGTATATTATTGTTGCAAAAGTTATTTTAAACTATTAATTTGTTTTAAGACGTTCCGTTTTTGATACAGTGAGGTCTAATGAGACATTCAAATTTATTTAGATTAGATCCTAACGATTCTAACGTAAATAAATCTGAAAGGCTTAAAGCCAAATTATTGATTAAAATTCCTTTTGCAACAAAAAATATACCTAAATTCAAGTGTCGCTTACGGTAAAATGGCGGTAAGGGCTCGTTATAATAAACTAGCTTCTGCCCGCGACTTCGTCCACGTCGAATAGTTACTTTGGATTTACGCTAACTTTGTCCCGCGACTTTGTTTAGGTGAAAATATTTCTTAATCCTAATGACTGCCCGCCGACCTTGCACATCATAAATGCTCGCGCAGTCATCATTATTTGCTGTGTTGTTATTTTAAAACTGCGATATCTCCTAAGATATTCATTAAAATCGAATGATGTAAATGGGCAATTTTGTTTAAAATTAAATACTTGTGATGAATAACGTATTTATTTGGATAAGGATTAATATAATGTTTATAAAAACACCTTCGCAAATAATGCATTATTTTAGATCAAATTTGATTAGCATAAAAAAGGTTATAGGTGAGACAACCTTAAAAGATGGACATATGCTGTCGCGAACTTTTTTTAGAACTTTTAAAGGGTGCTCCCCTTTAAAATTTCCCCTAAAAATTAAATTCGGACTCACATAATGTTTGCGACACTAACCGTTTACGCAGCGGAAGCTCTCAATAGGAAAAAAAACCCCGATTTTGAAACATTCTTCATTGGTGCTCCGTTTATATTATTCTTAACGTGATGATATATAGCCTATAGCCTTTCTCAACAAATGGACTATCTACCACTGAAAGAAATTTTCAAATTAGACCAGTAGTTCTTGAGAGTAGTGCGTTCAAGCATACAAACAAACAAACTCTTTAGCTTTATATATAAGTATAGATTAGGATCATCTTGAAAATAAAGTTTATTCTTCAAGTTCCAGTAAAAACTAGGATATTTGCTTAAACACATTTTTACTTGGCCTTCTTCGTGATGTTAGGCATTTTATTGACGAATGAACTTTAATCTTTAGACTGTAAGGTTCATTTTACTATGTATACATAAAATATGCAAGTTGAACGTCCGGTCATGCTTGTATGAATAACGTATTAAGCTCCGCTCTATCCCTTTGCATGTCTGCGTGACTGCATATGAGTTTATTATTAGCGGGTGTACATGTTGTTCTATAAATAAACTAGAATGTCTAGGTTTTGTAGCCTTTTTATTGCCAGAGTACAACAGACGGGCTAAGGGTATACCTGATGGAAAGTGGTTACCGTTGCCTATGGACATTTGCAACATCAGATTTGATGCCAATATCCTGCCAAATTTGAAAAGGGGGCTAGGACCTGTCTATCAACTAATGGCGACATACTTCTAACAGGGTTTTTTATTTTATATATTCGCCTCTGTTCTTTCATGTTTTAAGAAAGAGGGCATTGTTTTCCTCTTTTGATTACTAATATATATTCTTTTTACTATTTAATTTTATCTTGACCGGGGTTGAAAAGTGTTGATTGTTGCTTATGGACATTTGCAATATCAAGATGGCTGCTAATGGGGTTCCAACTCTGAAACGGGGACATGCCTACTAATACAGAAGCAGCACAACTCAAGGTTGTTATGGCGGCATACTATAGACCAGGGGTGGTAGCCAACCAGTCGGGTACATGCACCACCTAGCCGTGGGTCGTTTTGTCACCTCTTACGCCAGGCCGCCTGGCCGCAGGAAATTGTTTTCTTTCTCCGTACCTGCACGGATAATTTTGTGATAACGATTTTCTGCCCTACGGTTTGGTTTTGTTGTATTCGGCTATACCCCGTGTGTACTTCTAATAAATTTCTTCCTAGAAATCCCCTAGAAAAAAAAACAGTAGTAACTGAAATGGACCAGAGTTAGGTGGCAGGTGTTGGAAACGGCTATAAGTGTTAAGAACTATGTAATCCTTCTGGATATTCTGTGATGTTACGGCATTTAAAAAATATAACCCATTGCCTAACGGTGAGTTTGTTCTAATTTTAACAATAATACCGTTGAACGATTCGAGTGGGCGGTGTTTTAGGTGCCCGTTTAATATTGCATAAATCATACGAGAGCTTATATATGATAATAAATTAAAAGAATTCATATGATTTATGCAATATTGAACGATTTAATACACTTGAGCGCCTCCAAAACTTTTCTATAAGGTTCATATTTGGGTTACGAAAGTATGACCACGTTTTTGAATTCATAACACAACGTTTTTCAATAATTCTTACACGGTTTAAGGCTGTCCAAGTTTGGGATACATCGTCTGATGCTGTCAGACAAGCAAAATGTGTAATAACGTTTAAGAACATGGTCAGGAAATACTATCTGCCTTATAATGATATGTAATTTTATATAATCAGTATTATATTGCATATAGCTATATGTATGTATATATAGTATAGTATATATTGTAATATATATTTATGTATGTATATATATGTATACCACCATCGCCACTTCTGATCAGCAATATTCTTGCCACGGGTTGTCTGGAAAAGATCGCTTTTTAGCAATTAGACCGCCCTTTGTACAACACAAGGCCAGTAAAACTTATTTAAAATATAACATATAACATTATACGCACATGTTACAGTGTAGAGTACAAGGTTTGACATGCCCTTTGTCTTAAAACGATAAGAATATCAAAGCCATCATTTTGTTACATTATACAATTTTATATAATACTAGCTTCTGCCCGCGATTTCGTCCGCGTGGAATAGTTAAAAAAAGTAAGTTAAAGCCTTCCTCGATATATGGGCTAACTAACACTGAAAGATTTTTTTTTCAAATCAGTAGTTCTTGAGATTAGCGCGTTCAAACAAAAAACAAACAAACACTTCAGGTTTAGAATTATATTAGTATAGATATAAAAGCTTGTCGCACTTTCACCTTGGTTGAATTGAAAAGTTTATACAGATGAAACTGCGAAATATAATGCATTTGCGGAATTTCGCAAATATATTCAGACAGGATGTCGTTTTTGCGAAATTAACCTTCACTGCTTGCTATGTGCTAAGTATAGCTAATAAGCATTTTGAAGCGACGTATTTTAGCCAATACTCGCAATCAAAATTGGCCAAGGGTTGAGCAGAGGTCAGTAATGTCCAATATATTTGTCATCTGCTACAGTAACCTAGAAACGATTCAAAAAGAATGTTTAAGAATCACAATCGCCTAGTAAAAATGTATTTCTCAAAAGCTTCTTTATATTATATAACTAGATGGCGCGTCAGAGCTCGATTTTCAACGTATTATTTGATACTTGTTTTTACAACAAATCATTCATATAGTAAGAGCCCAGGACTGCCAGACCTTCGTCAATTTATACATACATACATAACTTCACGCCAGGTCCCTTGCGGGGTAGGCTTATTCTTACACACCTCACTTGCTTCTTTGACATTCATAGCCCTTGTCACGCACGCTCGTCTGTTCTTAAGGCTACTGACGTCACCTTCTGCTAGTACACGATCAATTTGAACATTAAGGTGTGTCGTGGCCTTCCGCGACTTCTGCTTCCATCCACTTTTGCATTGTATATCTGTTTAGTCATTCTTCTATCATTCATTCTTTCCACATGCCCGAAACACCGGAGCATTCCTTTCCTTACCTTCGGCGTCATTTTATAAAACCTGAAAGGTTTTCTGTGCATGCCCGTATACAGATAGAACGACCAGCGGCTATAAGAGCTTGGGTTGTGGTTACTCGGGCAGCTAACAGGTAGTAAAGGTGTATAAAATAGTACCTTAAATTCGTTAAAGTATAAAGCTCATTTTTTTCGGGATAACTTTAGAAATTTCGTCATCCATTCCCGGACACTTATGACAGTTACTACCCCCTGCCATACACCCCTTAAGTTTAATAAATTATACTTTCGTTATAATATAAAAGCAAATTTTTTTTACTTGGGAAACTACAAAAAAATGTTACCTCAATAGCTGGAGAGTTTTAGTGGTTTTTACATCTTGCCAGACACATTGAAAGTCCGCTGTAGGTGTGAGCGCGAGGTAACAACTGTTCATACCAAAGTCACCACTGTAACTCTGGCGCTTCGTTTTAAAAGCCAAACTCTTTTATTATTAAAAAAACCCATGACTTGAGGCTTTTGTATATACTAGTGGTCGCCCAGTGTTCGAAATTCGACCAAAGTTTTTTTTTTACTGATGGCTGCAATGCCGTTTATGCATTGATTTTGCCAATGTCGTGTGAAAAGAAAAGCCAGGTGAAAAAAAATGGCTAAATAAAAAGCAATTTGTCCGGTAAATTAAAAAGAAAATTCTGCAAACCTAATACAATATAAAGAACATATTAACTACAAACATACTTAAAACAAAACATAAGAGCAAAGGACAAAACTAAATAATAACTAACTTCAAAACAAACTAAGTATAATATATATAAGCTCGTCAGAGCCGTATAAGCTCATGACGAGCCCATTCATCAGAAGTTATCATGGCATGCCATAATGTATATGGGTATATTCATGGAATTGACATCTTTCGTGATCTTTGCCAATATAGTGTTTCTATTGTTTAAATAACAGTCATCTTTTCTAAATCACAATGCACTTTGATAATAGCGATTTGTTGCACACTCGTTGCCCCCGTGACCACACCACCTCGTATCCAATATCAAATGTACTATATTCATCATCAACGCTCGAGACATGTCCCGACATGTCTATCCGGGGTTGTCGCTTCCAAAAAGCATAGATATGCACCACTCCGCTAAAATGTCATTGTCAATATATTATCCTTGGCGATGGTTCGCCGACATATATATATACTACAACATCAATATATATATACTATACAATCCATATAATTATATGAATATATATATATACATGCATATATAATATACAAACTATTATAAAATAATATTATTCACAGTCAAGAATTTACAAAGAATATATACAAAGGACTTATGCGATAAAGTTAAGAGAACACTACTATTAATAGGACGAGGGCAATTAACAGGAAGGACCATAGTTAATTTGAATTTTAAGTTTGAACATTATTAAGGTTCTGTTGTCGGAGACTATACTTCGAAAGAGTATATATGCGCGTGTGTGTCAAATACATCGTAGTATGTGTAATGTTTTTTTTATTGATTACATCTATTTTTATGCATCATTTAAAAAAAATGCATTCTGTACTCCTTCTCTATATAAATTATAAGTGTGCGAAATTTCATACTTCTCCGTCTGCGCAATTTTCGTAAAAAGGGGTACCAAATTTTTGCTTCGCGTATTAATATAATGATCAAGATATAATAATTATAACTCAATAAATTATTATAAATAACTTTTCAGAGTGCAACCTCCCAATCGAAGCACGCAGCCAGGTTCCTCCGCCTGGCCATGGCGTCCATCATGGATATCCTGAAGATCAAGCCGTTCGTCGAAGTGTCAGTCGGTCAGTTGCTATGGGGGTACGAAGATCCGCTCCTCAAGCTGGCGAAGGACGTCGTGCCGAAAGAACAGAAGTTGCCTTACGAGGAGTTTGGCCTGTTTTATGGGGTAAGGGACCTTAAGAATTTGGTTATCGCTAAAATCTGGTAATATCCAATGCTGTCCCTCTCTTCTATGGCATTTAACATTGCGACGGGCAGACGCCCGGATAGTCCCCGTATTCCCAGACCCCTAGTACCACTAACCGTTCACCCAATAGACCGGTACTTTATGTCCTCATTTCTCACAAAAGTCATACACTGATCGGGACTTGTCCTTGGGTACATTATTATATGGTGCAGACAGGGATAATTTGTCAAAGGGCCTCTACGTGTTGGCCTTCCGATGGCCCCACGCTAGCCCTGCCATTTTTATGGCTCGTGGTCTTCAAAGACTTTTATTAATATAATAAAATAAATAAATTCGTTTTCATTCCAGAAAAACGGCACATCACCGGATGTTGTGACCATGTACACCGGCGCTACCAACATATCGCTCTACGGGATAATCGACCGATACAACATGATGGACAAGCTAACCCATTGGACGAATGACACCTGCAACAGTCTAGCCGGTTCCGACGGCTCGATATTCCCACCGCACATCAAGAAGGACGACACTCTGGAAGTGTACGATAAGGACCTGTGCAGACTGTTGCCATTGAGGTAAGTAACGGCATGGAATAAGAAAGAATGGCAGAAAAGCGCAACACTCTGCAATCACATTCGGTTCCAGCAGAGTGTTCGTCTTCTATAATCTAAATACAGTTACATACCGACAAGACCGCAAATCTGGCGTGTTGTAAGAACGCATTCTTTTATTTACTTCGTGTTTAAACTTTAAAAACATCTATTGTTATCGTACTTATTTTATGGCTGTAATTAATATCGAACGACTTAATCCTTGTTTTTATTGCATTGCGCCGAAGCTTGCCAGGTGTGCAAATTACTATTTCTCGGAAATTCACTGGTGTTTCCGAATGCCGAGTCGATTTTTTTTGTACTCTATAGGTAGTAAAATAATCCCTGAACGGAGGGGTGAGGCAGTCAGTCGACGACTACGATACGAGAAAGACGTGGGTACTTTCGATTAGCGATATAGTGACGGACTTTGCGCGTGTTAAATTGCACTGAATCGTGCAGTGTGAACTGGTTACATCCAGTTTTATTTTGTACCTGTTTTATACGTGTTTCTAATAACCTCTATAGTAATTCCAGCGGCATTTATTTTAATTCGAGTCCTGTAGCTCGTAACAATATTATAAAATTCTAAACATGCCGTGTTTGTACATTAAAGCTATTAAAAAGAAACAACTGGAATAGACTGTATAAACCAGTGGTTCCCAAACTTATTTTGTATGCCGCCCACTTTCAGAATGAATTATTTTTTAGCGCCCACATTTTTTCACCTACTTAAAAAACACTATCACTTCAAATTAAATAAATAAATTATTGAGAGCTACATTAGCGGAGATTAAACATTCATTCTAAACGAGACTTTTACTATAGCCTGCAAGAGTTGACTTGAGACCTAGGCGCAGTAGGTAGTACACAACGTAGTCTCAAGTTAACTCTTATGGGCTACACCTCCCAATGCCCATTTTTTTCTGGGTGTCTTACCGCCCCCTTTTAGGCCTGCAGCGCCTACAAGGGGGCGTTATCGCCACTTTGGGAGCCACTGGTACAAACGATCAAGAACACGAGAACAGCCCATTGTGTATAGTAATCTTTATGATAGTCATTAGCCAGGTGTGATTCTTGGAAATTCGTTAATCGTTATTCGTTTCGTTACTATATATATTATAGAATGTACACACGTCTTCTATTGCTTGACTGCCTCGCCTCTGCGTTGGGGCATTGCTTAATACTGTACAAATACAATATGCTTTGACACAATACTCTGTCTAGTATTGTGTCGAGACATATATATAGGAAGTCAATGCTTTATAGGATCTTGGATTTCGGCCGGCCTTGTACGGAATCCTTCACTTTGCGTGTACCCACACGCACTTGGCAGCTTTTTAAAGCCCACATTATTCATCGACTGGCAAAGTGAATGTATGAGCTCGTTACAACAATCGCCGTGAGACAATATGCTATTTGATAACAACCATTATGAATGGGTGTTCATTTACACCGTAGTGTAACAGCGCACTTTTTATGATGCATTGTCTCATACCGGAGTTAGGGATTCTACTTGGCTTACAACATACAAGAGCAATATACTAGGAATGATAATCGCCCATTAAAACGTGTAACTCTGAAAAGTTCCTAAATTTCAACTAAATAGTACTATAGGACATTGAATAATGAAATAATAGCGAAACGTATTTTCTAGACAAAATATCTCTATATCTCTGTAATCTCTATATATATTATAAACGCGGATTGTTACTCTTGCATGCAAAAACTGCTGTATGGATTTTGATGAAAATTTGCTGTATTATAGCTAATACATCAGAATAACACGTAGGCTATAATTTATAAAGATATAGTGTGAATTAGTTAGCTTATTATAATAAATTTTACCCTACCTATTTAGGTTTGCTCATTAAGCTAACGGATGTCATTGAGAAATACAACATTATAAAAAAACTGTTTCCGGGAATTTACTTTTATAATCTCATAAATTACTGATTATAGCTTTAGTTAAGTTGCATGCTCTGTGGCTGACTAGGTATTTAGATTATAATTTCACATTTGTCACATTATGATTGTCTAGTCGAAAACAAAGGCGCGGAAGGCCACGACACACCTTCCATGATCAAATTGATCATGTATTAGCAGAAGGTGATGTTAGGAGCCTTAAGAACAGACGAGCGTGCATGACAAGAGCTATAAATGTCAAAGAAGCAAGTGAGGTGTGTAAGAATGGACCTGTATGGCGCTCTGTTGTTCGTGCCTACCCCGCAAGGAACCTGGCGTGAAATTATGTATGTATGATTGTCTAACTCGTGGTGACTTAGTAGTTAAAGCATCCACATTTCATTCTATTTGGGTTCGATATTTGACTGGGAAACTTGCACCACTTAGGGATTTTTCTAATTTAATGTCCATATTGTGATAATTATTACATAACGACGCTGAACAAAACATACGAGATAACCGATGTGTATAACCCGCTAATCCGTCTCGACCAAGGATGGCGGTATACTGTGTTTCCTCAAAATTAAGCAACCCTGAAACCAACAGAGGCTCGTATATAACATTAAAAACATTTCTTTTCTTTATAACATTATTAATGTAATTGTTATAGTAGTGTGGTCGCATATAAAATAAGGGATGAAAAACAATTTAATAAACTTATTTAAAAAAATCATTTTGACCTAATATGGTCTAAAATTATGTTTTAAATAAATAATTGCCATTTATTTTCGTCTACTTTCAATAAATTTTTAAAAACATTAAACAACCTTGATAATTCGTTAACGGTACAACAGCAAGCCTCAACAAACAATGCCGTTAACTATGATACGATTTACGTGCGATTTTTCAGGTTTTGTTAAACAATTGTCTTTCCACACAGACATTGTGATAATTATGATCATTGCGTAATGTATACTTGTGTAAATACTACTGTATGAGACAGTCTTATTGGGTGTTCTATTTGTTTGATTGCATAATTTCCATGCATCTTCATTTGTACAATGGGAGGTGCGCTTTTTCTTCTTTTTTCCTTCTTCATGCAGTACTTTTTTATTGCTGGAGAACGGCAGACGAGCAGACTGTAATGAGGGAAAGTGGCTACCGTCGCCTATGGACATTTGTGACACTAAAGTTGATACCAATACGCTGTCGGCCTCGAAAGCGACGCTGGATACTGGCCATTGCCGGAACACAGCTTAAGGTTGTTATGGTGGCATACTCTAGACCAGGGGTGGTGGCCGCCCAGACAGGCAAATGCCCTACCATCTGACTGCAAATATTTATAGATAGATAGATAACACTTTAAATTAGCAAATTGAAATTAGCAAAAGAATTCACCTTTCTTTCCAATCTCTAAAACGACTGCAAAATTTTCTTCCCTTTTTCACCAAAATTATTCTTGCTCAGTCCTTAATGCTACCTCTTTTAGATTACGCCGATGTACGTTTTCTGGACGCTTCTGAAGAACTTCTAAATAAACTCGAACGTCTTCAAAATTTGTGTATTCGCTTCATTTTTGGGCTGCGAAAGTTCGATCATGTTTCTGCATTTAGATGGCAACTAAAGTGGCTGCCAATTCGTCGTCGTCGCGACCTTCACGTAGTTACATTTTTGTACAAATTCTTACATAACCCCCTTTCTCCTTCCTATCTTCGTCAACGTTTTGAATTTCTTGTTCCTTCTGACAAGCATTGTAGAACTTCTAAATCCCTTCTTCTCAAAGCTCCCACACACTCTTCGGCATGTTATAGTGGTTATTTCTCCGTCCACGCAGTTAGATTATGGAACGCCCTGCCACATACGACCCGAGATAGCTCATCGGAGAGCAGTTTCAAAAAAAAGTCAAAGAACACTATCTATGTTAAATTATCCGTATATGTCTATATTTTACATTATATATGTATGTATGTATGTATATATCTTACTAGCTGTCCGGCAGACGTCGTCCTGCCGGTAAAAATAGGGTTGATCGTAGAGGGTTGAAATTTAGGGTTGTATGTATTTTTGTATGTTGTATCATAAAAAATAGAAATTAAAATTTTGTCTAAAAATAAATAAAAAATTTAGGGTGACTACCCTAACATTAGGGGATGAAAAATAGATGTTGCCGATTCTCATAGATACCGAATAAGCACAAAAAATTCATCAAAATCGGTCAAGCCGTTTCGGAGGAGTATGGCAACGAAACTGTGACAAGAGAATTTTATATATTAGATGAGTATCTTGTATATAATTTCTTTTTGTTAATTTATTTATATTATATAACGTAAAATATCTTTCGCGAACACAACCCTGCCTTCTTCTTCTCCCCTTCTCGCTAGACTGATAGGTTTGCTGGAAGAAAACTCTTTTAGGGTTAAGCTCGCCTTTGTACATCACCACTTTTTTATTATTGTGTAATAATAACTTTTTGTGTACAATAAAGAATAAAGAAACTTTATGAACACTATTACAGAAAACTTACGAACTAGTATTATTCTAATTGGGTCGAGGTTATCGCTAAAAAGCGATCTCTTCCAGAAGACCCATGGCAGGTATATTGCTAACTAAGAATGGCGACGGTGGTATACATAATTATTGTACGATTACTTACATTCTAATAATGGATATATAACTATACTACATATACAAATATACACGTGAGTTATATATATATACAAGATATAGTAATAAAATGCAACCATATAACATAATAAACATACTCGTATAGCTATATGAATTTAATACTAATTATATAAGTTTACATATCATTATTATGCATATAGTATTTCCTGACCATGTTCTTAAATGTTAATAGAGATTTTGCTTGTTTGACAGCAACAGGCAATGTATTCCAAAGCTGGACAGCCTTAACCGTAAAAGAATTATTGAAAAACGTTGTATTAAGTCGCTGAAAGGGCGTAAATTTTGAGAGCAAGAAATAAATAAGTAGTAGCGCGACAAGAATTTTAAAGTCTTAGAAACACAAATGTACTGGATCATATGTGTATAACACATTATCTGTGAAGGGGGAATGATGATTTGTGGTGTGACATAGGATATATGCCAGAATAGGGGATCTAAGGGCAAGACATTCTGCAGACCCGGAATAATCTTTTTCGGCAGTCGCGGGCACAGCTTGTACATTAAATAACATTGATGTATTTTTTATATTTTTTATTTATTATTAAAAACATCCAACAGTATATCCATAATTTGAAGGCCTATAATCTAAAAAAAGAACAGAAGAGATGGTGTGTTACACTACACTAAAACAAATAAATTATTTAATATGTCTAACACTGTGAAACTTCTGACGGGAAAACTAGACACAACTAAATTGAAACTAATTCAAAAATGTAAGCTGTTTTCTTGTGTGATCATGTTAAATTCTACTCCAGATACCTGCACGAAGTGGAGGCGTCCTCCGGTCTGCAAGGGTACAGATTCACGCCCCCGGAAGACGTGTTCGCGAACAGCAAAGCGAACGAATGCTTCTGCCCCGCCGGATCTCCGTGCGCTCCGGACGGACTCTTCAACGTGTCGCTCTGTCAATATGGTGAGTACGGAAAAAAGCGTCTGCGCCTCGGGACGCCCGACAGATGTGATAACTTAAACTAATCAAGAACTATTTGATATTGAAATTGTTTAACTGGAGATAAGCTTAGGTTATTTCTTAAGTTATGTATATTAATATGATTAGAATTAACTGCTGCGGCTCACCGACCCAAAATGAGTTCTAGCCTCCGAAATGAGAATACTCCACTTTCAATGCTATCTCCTGCAAGTCACCGGCATCAAGCTCTATCTATTAATATCATAATGTAAGGAAAGTCTACTCAATAATAAAATCTTTAATTGATTAGATAATATATTTTATTCATAGTTACAATTCTCGAATATGTGCATTAGAATTTTATAAATTTTATTATTATTAGTATTATTGTATGTCTTTCAAGACAACGGGCCATAAAAATGGCCCGGACTTTTGGAGGGCTTGCGCGGGCGGGGCCATGGACAGGCCAACACGTAGAGGCCCCTTGACAAATTTAACGTAAATATGTGGCGTGACACTGACCGGCGATTATCCCTGTCTACACCATATAATGATGCACCCAAGGACAAGCCCCGGCCAGTGTAGGACTATTGTGGGAAATGAGGACAAAAAGTACCGGGCTATTGGGGTGAACTGTTAGTGGTACTGGCGGTCTGGGAATATGGGGACTATGGCGTCTGCTCGTCGCAATGTTCAGGGAACAGGGAAAAATGGGCAGACGGTGACTTGTCACTCCCTTATTAGTATCATTATTAAAATTTAATCTAATTACCGAAACAGCGTTAGCGCTGTGGGTTAGAGTGAGAGAGGAGGAGCCTGCCTACCGCTGTCGTATGCGTGAGAGAAAGGGAAGGCGCCGTAACGCGTTACGTATCGAAGCCGTTTGCCTTCCCGTAAGAACAAAACAAATGGCCACGTGCGAGTCCGACTCACGCATGGTGAAGAAGGGACTGGCATTCGCCCGTTAATGTAAAATGCAACTCGTACAGTTTAACACGACTTATAATTCCGATTGGCGGTTTACCGTTTGCACAGAATTCATTCATCTTATTGAGTACTGTCACTCTTGTAATCTTATTTAATGCTGTCGTGTACAATATTACCCAACTAATAATTCCTCCCCATGTACCTGCTGCAGTAGAATAGTTTTGGTAACGCGGGCATCGTCCAGTGTACGAATCGTGTAAGCGAAACAGAGCTAAGGATGCATAGCAAACTACACCCCTCCATTTCCGCTTGCGAGTAAAGTTCTATATAGATTATTTACATGTAGGAAATCACCCTGCACTTTTATGCGCAAACGAAAATTGGCCTATCGAAATTATAAGTTGAATAAAAAACTAGTACAGAGTGACCTTTCAGCTATGCGCCATATTTTTCTAACTTAAATCAATCATATCTTGAAACAACTTTTAATTTATCGTCCTATCGTTTGTATACAGATTCGCCTATAATGCTGTCGTTCCCTCACTTCTACTTGGCGGACCCCAAACTCCTGGACGCCGTCGAGGGTATATCACCACCTGTGCCAGAAAAGCACAGACTATACATCGACGTCCAACCTGTGAGTATGATAATACCATGGAAGAAGTACTTAATAATAAATTCAAATTTTTGTATTCAAAATAACTTAATAAGAATACTTTTTGAAAGTTTAAGTCAAATACCATAATAATAATAAAATAAAAATCAAATATTATGCCGTGCTTAAAACCGTTAAAATGTAGTTTTAAATAAAAATGTGTTCATTTTCATGAATTTTTTATTTATGTATATCAGGAAATGGGTATAGCGATACAAGCTCGAGCGAGAATCCAGATCAACTTGGCAGTCTCCCAGGTCATCGATATAAAACAAGTTGCCAACTTCCCGGATATTGTATTCCCGATATTATGGTTTGAGGAGGTGAGTGCTTCATACATTCCCAATAACGAATATATACATAATTTATGCGCAAACCTGTATTGCGCCTCGAGTCAAATTCGCTCTGAATTTGTGTAGCTCTAGTCGTTTATTACATCTGTGTGGTGCGAAAGAGATAGCATGCGAGTCGGTTAGCGAGCAAGCGAGAGCGTAGCACTCTCCTGTCAGTTCCGCCTCGCGAAGTTTATTACTGTGTTCTGCGTAATCACACGTACGAACTTCAAGGACACATCCAAGTTTTGTTGGTGTTATAATAGAGTAAAATAGTAGAATTTAAAATGCCTTTGTATCCATTTTACTTTTAACATAAAATAATTTCATAATTATAAAAATAATTTTAATTATTATACATATAATTTAATTACTATAAAAAGTCTAACATGAAGTGTTTGTAACTGTCAGCAAAAATGTATGTGTATATATATTTTTACTTGGAATATTCATATAATAACTGAGTATTTAACATAATAATACAAAAAAATCTAAACGAAATACTAAGGAATAGACTAAATTATAAATAAATTAGTAAGAAATCCCTGCCAGAGGGAAGCGTGCCCAGAAGGCTGGCTGCATTGCCACGCTGTATGGCAATTCTGATTCGTTGCACCAAACACGAATATACGAACCAGCCTATTATAAAAATAATTTAATTATTATAAAAATAATTTTAATTGACGTATTTGAGTGGTGGCTGTTCAAATCAAAATCGGTTAGGATGACCATATATTTTGTGTAATGTAAATGATTTTATATTTCAGGGTATCGATGAATTGCCCCCACAAGTGACTTCCTTACTCCGGCTGGCGACGAAGGTGCCCCCCATCGCGAGGTCCGCCCTCGGCTGGGGGCTCTCCGCTTTGGGATACTCCTCATACTGCTCGCTGTCACTTGCCTTATCAGGTAACAATTACTACTC
Organism: Dendrolimus punctatus; assembly: GCA_012273795.1. Classification (NCBI taxonomy): domain Eukaryota; kingdom Metazoa; phylum Arthropoda; class Insecta; order Lepidoptera; family Lasiocampidae; genus Dendrolimus; species Dendrolimus punctatus. Next base: position 26,023,167 of record CM022527.1, read on the forward strand.
CCCTTACTTGCCTTACACCCTACACTCCTTATATCCCTCAACTCCTTTTCCTCTCAACTCCATTTTTATCTGCTATCTGACTCGGGCAACTTGAGTCAGATAGCCCACCGGAAAAAAAATCGATTTCAATTTCCATTATTTCGACAAACTGTTGCATGGCTAACAATATGAGAGTGAGTAGCTCTCAGATTGTATATGACGCCACAATTGTTGTTACTATATTGACGTTTTAATTATTTAAAGCGTATTTATTATAAAAATAGACAAAATTTTATTTAAAAAAAATTGTATATGGTTAAAAATGTTTTAAACAAAGCGGACCCAAAAAGATTCAAGGGTTGTAAAGGCTTGGTTTTCGCTTGTTTCTTATTCATAAATAAATGGCACTAACGAGATTCACAAATCGTGCGAAACCATGTTTAAAGAAAAAAATTACGACCTGGGTGTCCGGTCCCTTGAACTCGTTGCGAACACACCTGAACGTGTTATTTTTATTTCAGATCTTCACACCGCCAAAGCACTTTGCGGCTTGAGGGTCATGTGGTAGCAAAACCACCTCCCCCAAAAGTCCCAAGCAAAGAGAACGGCTACGAACTAAATAGTAGGAGATAATATAATAGAACTTTAAAAAATATATTAATGTAATGTTTAAAATTGTAAAGAATCTCATTATGCCACGTTTACATATAATTACATATTTATTGACGAAATACACATAAAAAATAAAATAATATCCTATTTCAATGTTTTAGCGTGAACGCAGCATTTGCGCACGCGCTGGTCTTTGTCACATTTTAATTTTTTTAAAACATACTAATATTATAACTTTGGTAATTATGTCGCTTATCTGGGTAAATTACATATATTGGGGTAATTACATCTGTTTCCTAGGTTAATTACATTACTTACTTGGGGGAATTATATATCTTACCAGGGTTGATTATGGATTGCATATGCATATGATGTAACATGATGTTATATTAAACTATACACAAATAATTTTTAAATACCATAACAGTTGCATATAAGGCAATCGCTTTGTGTAATACGTGTGTTTATCTTACATTGTATATAATTGCAGGAATCTGTGTTGTAAGCAAATATTTTAACGGATCACTTCTGGCTCTCAAAAAATAATGACATTTTATGGTTTAAATATGCATTCGCTATGTGACAGCGTTTATGGGCCAATGATTTATCATAATGTGTAAACGCATATACATGTTAAAGCCTGTGTAGTATCGTAATCATAATTATGTATAAACACTTGTACGTAAACGTGGTGTTATTGTAGAGATTAAAACGTGGATTTCGTTTTACGAAAACTGTCTGTCTCTTTTTATTAGAAATAAACATCGGACCTCTCACTCTCACTTACGGGTCCTACGGTGTTGTGGTTTGTCATTTGTCGGTGGATTGATTTTTTTCTATTGATATACATACAAATATGGCAATTGTTTTCTTTAATATAAGTTGTGGTCTTTAGTTACTAATTTTCGTCGTCACAAATTAATTCGTTTTAAGTATGTTATTACCAAATATGTCAAGCTTTGCTTACTGTTTGATTGTCAATAGCTTATTTGACTTTATTAAGTGAAACCGGTGTATGGATCTGTTTATGTCACAATTTATTTTCAATACGCTGAACAAATATTCCCAGGAAAGTATAGTTAAGAGATTCATATTGTCTCTGCTTTACATGGGATAATGTACTATAACATTCAAACCTTATTTAGAGTAAAATAATGTGTTAGCGTCATATTTTTACAGTGACATAATTTTACCTTACCTAGGGCAATTATGTCTCTTACCTAGGGTAGTAATATCTTTCATCTGGGGTAATTATGCTTGTTATTTGGGGTTCAGTATATATGTACGTTACTTATGGTAATTATATTTCGTCCGTGGGATAAATATACCTCTTACCTAGGTTACGTATATTACCTTGGGTAGTAATGAATGTTAGTTACCTGGGGTAAATGTCTTTTGCCTGGGCTAATTAAGTGTAAATTTTAAAATGTAGTACTTAATCATTATTCTTTTGAAAGGTTATCGAAACGGATCCACGTTTTAACATATAAATACTATTCGTGTATAAAGTAACGAACTGGAATAAATGTATTGTACCACCTCTTAAACAACGAATAAATCAATTCCAATATTAATATTTTTGTAAAGATTTTTTATTAAGCAATATGTCGTGATTACAAAAGAAAGACGTGTGTGTGTTGTATAATCTGTTTCAGTCAATGATTCGTCATTTTCTTGAGTTTATAATAAATTTGACAATGGCAGCTATGTATAATTTAATAATTATTCAAAATAAATCAAATTGTTACCATCAGTATATTTTATTATATTGTACTTCAGAACAATAAATAAAGCTATAGAAAATATATTAAAATACATATATATATATATGTTGTACATCCGAACTATTGTCACTTATGGTGTTGGAAAGGGACGCGTATACAGTCTTAATTTTGCTATTTACCAGATGGTCACTAGTATAAAACAAGACAGTGAGCCATATTCAGTTAATCTTACTTTATTAACACAAATCATGAACTACTAATTATTAAGAACTGAGTAACATAGTTTGAACAAAATTAGATAATGTCAATTTATAGTTGTGACTTGTTCGAAACAATAGAAACTTAATATTCTTTTTGTTGTATTCACACCTATGTATACTGTATTACTATATTTAACAATGTTTCTATTACTTTAGTTATTGGTCTGAGTAATGTACTAATTAATTGCAGAAAAATAGAGTACAGTATAACTTTGCTAGCAATGACACCCGCCTCAATTATTGGAACCAAATTATTTTTACCAAAACATTAAGAGATCTGTATATGTATTATTTTGTAGCCATACAATGACAGTAAGGATATTGTATGGCTATAAAAAAAGATTTCTTAATGTCTTGAATAAATTTAAAAATATTAGTAGTTTGGTATATATTTCTGTTCTATCAGATTTGACGTTGTTGTAAAATCATGACATACAGCTTTACAATAATTGACTGTTATAATATTTTTAATGTCTACAATATTAGCGCAGTTTTGGTCATTTTTGAATTATTATTGACGCTCACCGCTGTACACTTTCGTATAAGGCAATCCTTCTTACCTTGACCCTCCATAGGTGAGATATATACTTACCTAGAAGTTACATATTCCTTCCTACCTTTGCACACCTCGCGAAAAAGTGCATCGTATCGTGAAAAATCTAGAAATTATATATATTATCATCTTATTTGATTGTCTTTGTAGTTGAAAGGGCTAAGTCATTGCCGACCTACTTTAACATTGAAGCTCTGGGTTCGATTCCTGCCATAGTAAATTTCGTAAAAGGACTTTCTATTATTTACTATGGCGATGTATAATGTATGTGTTGCTTGCTGATTATTTATGATTATATAAATTAAATATTATAATAAATTAATAGAAGGTATATTACAACAGTCAATTATCGAACTATTATTATAGATAAAAAATGCATTCCGTAGATAACTATGTTTTTTATTAGATAATTTTTGAATATTGGTAATAATGGAAGGGAAATCGCATTCATGTTATATACTTTTTTTCTATTATCTAATAATTTTTGACCACCTTTGATTTTGCTATATATTTTTTACATTTTATTTTTAAGATTATTCCTATTAGATCTGAAATATAGTTCTCTTTCAATTTGTCATAGTTTAATTCACTATTATGGGATTAAAGTATTATGCAGACACTTTGGTGCATAATTACGTCATAATAGTGAGAAAATTGATCTTTGGGATATGATGCTCTCAAATAGACAAGCGGGACTTAAAACTCGAGTGGAGCTTGATTTAATTTTAAAATAGTAGTAAAGTTTCTACAATGACTTCAAAGTTACGTTTTGAATTAATACTTTTGTTCCTCCCACTTTCTAATGGCACGTTGATACCATCCGAGTACACTCGGACCGAGTATACTCGGACAGCCACTCGTAACAAAGCATGACAACGGCGTCTGAATTGAATATCGGACCGTTCTCAACTTTTACAAGTTTACTAAGATGAATGTAGAAATAAAAAGGTGTGAACCGAAAATTGCTACATTTTTTTTAATGAAAATGACACTTTTACGACATCCAAGATGTCTGACATCTTTAACCTTGAAATCTATTTAAAAATGACCAAATTAATACGAGCAACCTTGAGTTAGTGTAAATCACTATGCAGATATACTCGTGTCAAGTTATTCTAAATCAGAGTGGACTCGGTCCGAGTATACTCTGACCGTGTAAACGGGGCTTAAGAGGGAATGTATTTCTAAATGGTGTCTTAGATTTTAACCCCTGAAGGAATGAAGGACTACCATATATACACAAAATAAATTTTCCATACTTCGCAACTATTTAAAATTACATGACTGATGTTGTTTTCAATTGTTTAATACTTCTCAATATTATGATTTTGATGACAAATACGAAATAATATGACATTGTTGACATGACTGGCATATAATTTTATTGTCTGTAAATATTTCTTATTTTTTAGTCTATGGGCATGGGTCACCAAATTCAAAAAAAGATTGAAATATTCTTTATGGTTTCTAAAGTTAGAGTCGACTGGGTATTTTTAAAATAGCATTATTATATTGAAAAAAACTTTGATATTTTTATTTTATTATAAATCAAACTGAGAGGATTTAAAAAAGGAGCTAAAAAAAATAATGAAAATACCTTTGTATATTATGTATCAAATTTGATATATTATTAAACTAAGAGCTTCTATCTTTTGGAACTATCAAGTGTTTTTTAATATCAAATCTGTATTATTACCATTTAAACCTAGTCTTTAAATTAATTCCGTCCTTATTGTATTTGAATGATTTTTTGTATTAAACTTATTTACTAGCATGAATGTCGTATCTTGAATGGTGGGTTTTATACGATATTTATATGTACCTACGTAAGAATACTAATGATAACAATACAAAACGTAACTCTAAGGCATCAAAATATTAAAAAACAATAAATTTATAAAGACTCGCAAAAATAAAAATAATTTTTCAATATTAAAAAAGGAAGCGATAGAAAAATTATCTGTGCTGCCATTTAGTCATCATGCAGGATTTAGCTTTTCAACATTACACTTTCTACTGAGCAATTGTCATCATTAGTGTTCTTCCATGATTTATAGTGAAATGCTGAGTTTTTGCTTTATACGGGTGGCGGTATAGTCAATTAATTGCAATAATCGTAGGAAAACGGAATACGCATTAGGATTTGGTACCGGACTTATAAAAAAATATGAACTTTCTAAAAGTAAAAAATATTGTTATAATGTATATCCTTCATACAGTGAATTTTCAGGACAAACTCAGATTAAATAATATATTGAAATGATCACAGAATATGCATTAAAATTAACAGATCCAAACCCAATAGAATAAATGTAAATTTATTATACTACTACAACGCCACCTATATGAAGCACAAAATCAGTCAGGCCCTTAGACGAATGTAATCTTTTTTATACTAAGTTTAATCCTGGAAAAACTGGTGGAGGAAAAGTTGAGTATCGTCGGTATAAAGACAAGGCTTGACACGCTAAGTGAAGGTGAATATTTTATTGCGAGTAAAATGCAGTACAGTACGGTAAAATAAGACTTTATGCCGGACCTTACCGCATTATGCCGTACGGTACCGCATTATGCCGTAAGTACCGCATTATGCCGTACGGTACTGCATTATGCCGTACCGTACCGCATTATGGCGTAAAGTATCGCATTATGACATACCGTACCGCATAATGACGTACCGTACCACATTATGCCGTACCGTACCGCATTATGCCGTACCGTACCGCATTATGCCGTACCGAACCGCATTATGCCGTACCGTACCGCATTATGCCGTACGGTACCGCATTTAAGCCGTACCGTACCGCATAATGCCGTACGGTACCGCATTTAAGCCGTACCGTACCGCATAATGCCGTACGGTACCGCATTATGGCGTAAAGTATCGCATTATGACATACCGTACCGCATTATGACGTACCATACCACATTATGCCGTACCGTACCGCATTATGCCGTACCGTACCGCATTATGCCGTACTGTATCGCACTAAACCGTACTCTAGTGCAGCATTATGCTATTTGACCCGATTATATTGTATTTTTTTAGGTTCTAGCAATTGTTACACATAAAACAACGGCTTAACGATTATTAGCGCGTTTTAATTTGATTCTTTTCGTGGCGTTGGTATAATAATTATAAATGATCATATTAAAACGCGCTTTATAGCGTAATTATTTATACAGACTATGTTAATATCGAGGACTGAAATCTATTTGTTTTAAGCGACATTTTGAAAATGTGTCTTTAGCGTTTCAATTTGAAATGACCCAAAAAATGCATAATTAATATACATTATTATCATATATGAAAAAAAAGGATATCTATAGATTTAAATTGCGTACCTATAAGATTCTTTATATGCCGATAAGTTGAGACGTGTAAAGACAATATGATGATATGGGGTTTATCAAATAGGTTGTCATAAGTTACCTTGGAGATGGACACAAACAGGGTAGTGTTGCAATGTTTACAGAGGAGGGTAACCATTTACCATTCATTGTATTGTACTTAATTATAAAAACTGTTTGTCTTTCACAAAATGTCGTTGAAGCAATTAATCTTTCACCCCGTGTTTTTTTATTATATTTTTTTTGTAAATCTCTTTGAAACCAATTAAATTGGACATTTTGGTGCGTTGTGAAAATTGCTCAAAGTTTATAAATATACTTAAATATGATTAAAAACATCACTTTGTATCTTTTTAGTATAAAAATAAATTGTAATTTGTAAATAAAGGTGTAAGTTATATTAAAGGTTTGACTTTTATTTATTTTTAGGGTTCCGTAACGGTTTTGGCATAAATGTAACCTTTAAAAAATTATGTCTGGCTGTCCGTATCATAATCGTGTAAAAAGAAAATTGAGTGAATGTAGTGATTTTTTTTAAGTAGGTGGCTTCATACACACCTTTATTGAAAAAAAAAAGGTAAGACTGGTGGAACCGCCACGTAACCTTTCAGCCTATTCAATCTTTTCTTCACCATGAAGTGATATGTCGCATATTCGGTTTTTTGCGTAGATGAATGTTATAAGTCGATACCAAATGACTACAGACCTTGGACCATAGATATAAGGCATATTTAAAAAATAAATTGCTAAAGGTGTTAAGTTCAGTTCAGTTTCAAATAAAAGTTAAACTTTTATCTCGATTTACTCAGAATTGGAATTATGCGACTTGTCACCTTCATCCACTCATGTCTTCAAATCTGTCTACGCGTTCCCTTTTCGCACGCATTTCTGTCATTCATTTGTCATGTCATCAAAATAAACTAAGTACACTCGGCCCGTACATTGTAAACATAAATTAACACAGAATAAATACATAATATAATTAATATCGCTCCGCATCGCGGGGTTTAGTTACCGAATACTGTAAATATCTTTAATAAATTAATGTATAATATGCTACACCCACACTACAAGTAGAAAATGCTATAAACATATTGTAACAAGTGAAGTGAAGTGAGCAGAGGAGCAGCTGTATTTCATACTCATTAACCAGGTACGTGCGTGCTCATTCTCAAATTCCCCAACAGGAAGCGTTTCTACAAAATTTACATAGCCCATTGTTATCATCAAATGCAGCGCCAAAGCAACATCTGGATTTTTATTTTGTAAAATAACGAACTTATTCATATTAAATTAGAGCAAGTTTGTAGATTTCTTTAAGGCTCTTAAAGAAGCCTACAGACTAACTCAATATGAATAAGACCGTTAGTATTTATGACATATAGAAATTGACGCGTTTTATTATAAAAACTCAACTTTAATTATACTTGTATTTTTTTATTAAAAAAATGTTTTTATTAATCGTAAGGGGTCATGCATAATTCTGGTTACACGTTGGGGTTTTAAATTTCGTGACGTCGCATTTTAAAGTCTAATATATTTAAACTAATTAAGGAACTTTAATAATTTCTTAATGTAAAATGTGATGTCACACACGGGAAGGAGACTCGCGAATGTGACATGATTTTTTTACCCCTCTCGTCGTGAGAGGGGTCAAAGTCATGAAATTATGAAAAAATTCAAGGCAGCTTTTACGGAAAAAATATTGACAACCTTTTGAAATATAAATTTTGATTATTTATTTTAAAGGATACGTAACGAAATACCGAAAACTGAAATTTACCACTAGGTAAGCCTTTATTGCGTGTAAAGCGATATACACTTTCCAAATTAAATAACTTAGTGATTATAATTTTCAAAATTTAAATTCAAAGTGAAACATGTTGAAGAAAAGAAACAAAAATAAATGAAGGCAATTAATATTTATTGATAAAATATGTAAATAAAATAAAAATACATGAAAATTTAGCGCCAAAACCATTATACAAAAAAATATTCCCTTTAGGTTTTTATAAAGCCTTAATAAATATAATCATACATTATATTCAAATAGAAATTAATTTCGAATTTCAGAAAAAAACCCATATAATATTATATTAAAACTAAATTATTACCGTTCCCTTCAAAACCTTTTTAAACATGTCATAAGGGTCCGTCCATTAATCATATGAGGCTCTAAGGGGAGGAAATAACGGAAAAATTACGAAATACCACAAGGTGATTTCGTGAGATATCACATGCTTAAGTCGTGCACAGGTTGGCCAATGGTGGCCCGTGGCCTCTCCCGCTTCCTCCGCCTGAGACCGGGGCTTGTCTCAGTAGCATTAAGAACTAGGAGACCGCCATCATCAAGGAGATGTCATCGGAAAACCTTCTGCGCAAGAGTTGGGTAGGACATCTTGTGCTGAACCAGTACAATGTACCGCTTCAAATGTGGCGAGGAGATTTGTATGTTTTGTACTGCGGCAGTACATTTGAAGCGACGAGGCTGGTGCTAGAGGCGGTGGACGTCATTCTCTCATTTGTCTCGTACTTCAAGTTCGGAAATGTTCGCTAAGAGTCGGATGTGATCGGCCTCGGTCACCTCATTTTACTAGCAGTCGTACATGTCATGTTGTCCCTGTTTGTCATGTGAATATTCGTAGAGGCGTTACTGTACTGTTGTCCTACTTCTATCTTCCTCTTACACTTGAGTCGTGAGTAATAGCGAGATAAAAATTTTGAAGTTCATTTTCAAATTTTAAGTCGTATCAGTTACAAATGTATTTTGTACGGGACAAATGTACCGGCTCTCACTTGTACTTCTCATCACTATTCTGCGCACGAATTATATTTATTTATTTAATTATATTTGTGTATTTAAAGATAAAATATACATTATTTTAAAATAATTAAAACAAAAAGAAAGTTAATTACTTAAAACATCACGTTATTAATAGAGGACCCATATTTATTATGCTTTCCGAAGGCGATAAGTTATCAATGAAATATAAAACATTTATATATACACAAACCGTCACTATAGCGTTATTTACATTTGTATTAGTTAACTCGCGAAACTAGTGAGTTAAGATTAACGAGTTCTTAATATTGTTCGGTCAAAAATTTGCCAGTTAAGTAATAAGCCGTCGATTAAGTAGATGTCTGACCAAACGATGGTAAGGACTTATTCGAAAATTAACCAACTACATCACTAATTCAAATGTGAATCAAGCTGTTCAAATACATAGTTATACAGGCTTCACTGTATACGAAAACTCAAGAAAAGAAAAGACAAGATTTAGGAGCTTTATAGGGATACGTTTTTTTTTATTTATTTATTATCATCCCTCATATAACATATTGTTTTTCATGTTTTTTAATTATTATGTTGAGAGCGGTTCATAATTTAATCGAGAATATTAATAAATAAATATTTTTGCTTTAAACTTATTTTTTATTAATTAATATTTATTATAATTAGGGCTGTTCTTTATTGTACAATTGTCTCCAGAGATTAAGATTGATGGATGTTGGGGTAAGGATGGGTGATCTAGTTGTTAGCACTTGCTTTATGCAGATGATGCCGTGCTTTTAGCCGAATCGCCATCGGAACTGCAAACACTAGTCACAATGATGAAAGATGACTGTCAGGCGAGAGGCTTACATTTGAATGCGAAGAAAACAAAGGTTATGGTGTTTGAAAGAGAAACAACCAGAACGAATGCAAGGATAATGGTCGATGATGTTATGCTGGAACAAGTGAATGAGTTTGTATATCTTGGATGTGCTTTTAGCAGGGATGGAAGGTACACCGCTGACATAGAAAGAAGAGTAAATTTGGGGAATAGTGTGAATGGAGCGTTAGGTAAACTTCTAGGCGCTAAGAACCTCAGCCAGAAGGCCCAGCTTACCATACACAACGCGGTGCTGGTACCTACGCTCACGTATGGAAGCGAGAGTTGGGTATGGAACAGAGAGCATGAAAGTAGAGTAAACGCGGTCGAGATGCGAGCACTGCGCAAAATCTGGCGTGAAGTTATGTATGTATGTACCCTGTTCTTTATTCACCAGATAAAAATTATTCAATCGATGACATCTGTAATATAATAAATAATTATGTAAACAATTTGTATAGTTAATTAATTTAAAAAATACGAAAATAGAATTTTCAAGAATTTGTGTCTGTCTATCTGTTAGAGCATCACGTAAAAACTACTGAACCGATTTAAATGACACTCCAAACAGAGACACTCAAGCTTACATCCCGGGTGGAAACTAAGTATACTTTTTATCCCTACGAATGGCTTCGTTTCCACGGGATAGATCAATATAGCCAAAAAAATGGAGCTGGGTTGCGTTTGTACATGCTAGTACGACATAAAATGATTATAAAAGACAGTTGTAGGTATATAATATAACTAAGTTTCAACGGTTTTAAATCGAGGTAATATATTTGATTTTTATTATTCCGACGTTTCGGCCACTTTTCAGTAGCCGTGATCACGGAAGGACAAAGGTCTAATAATTTCGTAGGTAGGCTAAATAAAACTGTAATAACTCTCATTGAAACTTGACATCTTTGCCTTCTGGCTGCTGAAGTGGCCGAAACGTCGGAATAATAAAATTTAAATAAATTACCACGCTCATAACCGTTAAAACGTAGTTTTATTATGTATACTAGTCGCGAAAACTGAAGAAAATTTTATATGAATTGTTCAATTATTGTTGTTTCATTTTTTTATTCAGTTAGGGTATAATTTGGTTGATAAACTTTTATTTGATGAATGAAAAATCTGAACTTAGTTACATTATACTAACTACCCATATGTACAATTGTGGTATGAAAATGTTCACCAGATTTAAAATAGATACATTTAACGTTCCGCGAGCACATGTTCCCTTTTCAAACTAAGTCGCAGAACAGACTATTGCACAGAAAACTATGTTTAATTATTTGAAAATAAAGTTTAAAAATACTTAGATCAAAGTTGTTTGATTTTCTCTTTTCTAAGAAGATTGTTAAGACATGCGAAACCTTTCTATTGGTTTCAATATTTATATTAAGCGTAGTAATTAAATCCTCTTTGTTTCTTATTTTATCTAAGCGTCTGTTATTGTCAACGTTGCAATTTTCTCTTTTCACGTTTCTATATTTTATAAACGTAACATTTATTAAAATGTTGGCAGTATTGTTTCTAGTACTCGCGCAAGCAAAAGTCGACTTTAAGGTGACGAACATTTTCATTCCGCGACTGTACTTATACATAAAATTATGGTGTTGTATATATAGATCTTGCAATTGACGAAGGCGACCGGGCTTTACGTCTGGAGCGACAGACTTTTCTTTTCGAAAAATAGGTAAGTACTTAAAAACAAAACAAAACAGAAAAAAATCAATTCTTCACTATATTACACGCGATACAGCCGCTGGCAAAATTAGAAATCCTACGATAGTCGATCCATTAATACTTGAATTACTTATGGCAGGTTCTTACACCTTACTAAGCTTTCATTTGCCTTACAATCGATTAAAAGACATCACTTCATACAACTAATATAAAATTCAAAATTAAAATTGATGGTAGGTCAAGGAATGTATAATAAAGGTGCTCACTCACCGCGAGCATTAGGCCGGCTCCACACGTTGGCCCCAACGTTGGTCGGTTAATTTGGTGAAGCGTAGACACGTTGGCTTTAATACGAGTTCCTTTTCGCCAGAGCCAATGTGAAGATGTCCGATACCGAAATTGAAATTGCTCTAAGCGCTTTTACAGTACTGAGTGCGTATACGACATTTGTTATTGAAAAAAAAGAAAAAGCCACGTCAAAGAAGATGGTGGATGACGTACGCACTAGTTGCAACACGCAACAGGACTGAGCAAATCGCCAATATGTGGACGGATCGCGAACGTTAGCACAGATTCCTTTGATAAAACCGACACTTGCTGGCCAACTACCAACGGTCGCTCCAACGTTGGGGCCAACACTACTTCCTAGATCCACACGTTGGGCGAGTGGCGTTAGGGCCAATGTTGGGGCCAACGTGTGGAGCCGGTGTTAGCCTGTAATTTAACATTACAGATCAGAGCATTACATCAATGAAAGGAGAATCGTATAATAATAATCGAAAATTTCTTTTACGTATTAAAGTATTACGTAAGTAGAATTACTTTTATTAATTATTATTATTATTTTATTAACCAAATTGGGTCGTTTTCGTCTTACGCCAAAAGAAAGGTTCGCACTGAAAATCAGCGTTGTGTCGGATATAATTCCGGCACAGCAATATACTGAGTGCAAACCTTGTTTGCTGAAAATGCGGCCTACAAACTCTCAAAATATGCTCTGTGTATAAAAATGTATAAGAAATTACGTCGCTATTTTTGCAAATAAAGTTTTTCAAACAATCAATACATACAATCTGTAATATTGTGATATAACTTGTAACACAACGATCGTTTCATTTGACATTGTGGAATCAACTAAACGCTCAAAATGGAATCATAAATATTTCGTTAGCCGAATGCTCGTTACTCAGCGAGGCAATATTGCAATGTGATGCCCGAAATCGAATTATAACATAACATTACAGGCGAATGCTCGTCAGTCAGAGAGGTAGTATTGTGATGTAATGCTCGAAATCAAATCAGAAATGTTACATTTAAGGCGAATGTTCGCGTTGAGGGAGCATCTTAAAATATAGGAACTGGCCAAAAATTTCTCTACTATCAAAACGCTGACATTTGTATCTATGTATGGGCGAGAGTAAAAGCGCATATGACGGTACGGCACGCTCGCAACTGACCGTTCCGTCAGACACGCACACTATCGCAATATGCATGTACACGTTCAACCATAAGTAAGATCCGTTCGCCTTCGTCAATTGGAAACACTACCTATCCACTTCACAATCTTAAACATGTAAGAAAAATACTCTGAATGACAATTGTCCGTCAAAAAACACAACTTTACAAAGCACCCAAACACTACCGATCTTATTCATATTGAGTTAAAGTAATTTTGAAGGCTTTTTAAGAACTATAAAGAATCCTTTCAACCTTACTCTAACTCAACGTCAATCGTACCCTTGTCGTTGTATTACTTAAAACATATGGACCTACCGCCATTTTTACGTAAAATTGATATTCTTTAAACAAAATATCAATCAACAAAAAATTAAAAAACACTTAATCGACACGACAGGAGACCGGAAGGCTGGAGCTTATCTCGCTCAAAGGCTCAGCCTTTGTACCCAGCGAGGTAATGCTGCCAGCCTTCTAGGTACAATGCCCAGCGACAGTGGTCTGGTGGGGCTGAACGGGCTTTAATATAGGTTTTTATTTTAATTTTAGTTTTTCTACTGTTGTATATATATTTTTAAGTTAGGTTTATTTGTTTATTTATATTAATTTTAGTTGATATTAATTTATAATTAGTTTTATTTAAGTTAGTTTATTTTTAGATAATATCATTTCACCCATTTTCTCTTTTTTGTTGTAATAGATGTATAAATTTCTAACAGCAGTGTTTGTCATAACGTGAAGAGTGGAGTCTTCTGATACAGGTATTTCATACTTACAAGAAGATTCCCACCACCACTGTATCTAAAGTTAAGGCAGAAACTTATTAAGGTTATTATTATTACACAAAAAATCTATGTATTTTATTATGTAAAAAAATATTTTGAATAAATCAAATTTAATGTACATTATAAGGTATAAGAATTTACTGTAATTTTTTATGTACACAATCCAGCCTCTCGTTTCCCACTCTCGCTAGGCCCAAACATTTGTTGGAAGAAAACTCTTTTTAGGGTTAAGGTCGCTTTTGTACATCGTCAATATTCTGTAGTTTTATATGTAGAAAATAATAGTTAAAAGTACTTTTTACAAGAAAATATATATTTACTTATTTCGGTACAAATGTCGCTTGCGATAAAATGGGGGTAATTGCTCGATGTTTAAGAGAAATTCTGTCAGTCTTGGTATTTATTCTAGTTCGACAAATTTGGGTCCGCGAATAATTTAAAAGCGATTATAGGAAACTTTTAATAATAAAATGTCTAAGCGAAAGAAGGAGCCATGGCGCCATCTAGCCATCTTTAGGAGATTTTAGTTATATTTTTATTTGGCGATTGTCATTCCTAGTTTTCTTACATGTTCAAAACAACAATATCATTTAAAGACATGAAGGAGGAATAAAGGAGGCATGATAAGGTCATCTATAAAGTTGCTAAACATTTGCTTTTAAAAAAATTTAAGTATACTTTAAGGGGGGGGGGGGGCTATTTACAAATTAAGTCACACGAATTTCACGATTTTGGGACCCTCCCCGTCCTTGTCATAGATACTCACATTCGCGAGACGTGTCTGACGTCACAGTTTTGCAAAACTACATCAATAAATTATTCAATACAGTTCCGTATATAGTCTTATTTCCATATAAATTATTTTTTATTTAAACAGCAAGCTGATAGAAGTAGAGTTGGAAAATACAGTGTAAACTCTATATAACGACACTGAATGAGTATTTGGAGTGGAATGGCTGTTATTTTTGTTTGGCGTCTTATGCTGCACCAGTAATTTTGTTATATTTTTTACGTATTTATTTAATATCTTGCATATTGAGGATTTTGGGATTTCGTAGAAATCGGAATGCATAATGCCGACAGTCCAGTTTATTAGGGGCTAGGATAATAAAACGATAAAAGAACGTACACAGTTGCGCATTTTTTACTATTTTGGCCTTAAAATATACTTTTGATTACTCAACTGTTGTCGTTATTTAGAGTGGATGTAATGCTATATAGTGTATCATTGTATGGACAGGCTAAACCAACCAAAGCAGAGTAATTTGGACACTTAAGGAAGTTTATCGTTATATCGAGTGACGTTACATGGAGTTTACACTGAATTTAAGTTTTTCATATCACATAACTTAGGATACCTACTTCTTGTCAGGCTTCGCCCCCCCCCCCCCCCCCTTAACGCATGACGTAATTTATGGCTCCAAAGCTGTAAGATCTGTTCCATTCATGATACAAATAATTTTGTTTTCACAAAGAAATCATTCCTCGCTTGTTTTTAGTAGGAACAATTAATTAAAAATATCACATAATAATAGCTAAAATGCTATCATAACACCATCCATACATTCATATCTTTAAAAGATTTGATTTTTTTTTAAAATCTAAATTTCTCCCGCGATTCATCCTCAGCACTCAGGAGTTGGATGACCCTCCATTAACTTTGAATAGTACCTGACATATGACGTCTTATTATTTTACTTAAAACAATTGATTAGTTTATTTTACGGTTCCGTAGACTCGGCCGACATTAGAATCATTAGTAGTTTAGTACAGGGCTTGAAAACGTTATCAATTCCCTTAAAAAATATAGGTAATTACCAGTATTTTCGAAAAAGATACTACCATACCTGTGTATTCTTTTACCGTTACTTGGTAACTTTTATGATTTTAACGGTATACAACGTTAAAAATCGTATATATAACGTTATACGTATCGGTAATTTTTACGTTATTTCAAGCGACGTTGCTAAGAACGTTAATAATTGGCTTTATTTCAACTGTATTTTACCAAAAAACAACTCTAATTATTATACGCCTTCTTAGCACAGCGCTGTTTGACAATCTTTGCGAGTTAAAGAGCGACGGTGGTAACTAAACATAGTTATAACGTTAAAATTACCGATATAAATAGTATTAACGTTATATTTTTTACCGATAACATAGAAATAGCGGTAAGTTTTATAACGTTAGTTTTTTTATTTTTTACCGTTATCTGAAGTTGGCATAAATAAAAACACCATATTTTTACCGTATTTCAAGCCCTGGTTTAGTCATTTTAACCGTCTGTTTGTATTCATCACAGCAAATCTCAAAAACTACGAAGTTAAATATAATGAGAATTTAGTAGAAAATAATATTCTATACGTCGCTATGCAACGGTATAATGATATCGTAAAAGTAAAAAAGATATTTCCAAAATCATAACACCGCTTTCCTATAAATTTTAAACTGGGAAAATTCTGGAATAATTGAGGCAACCTTCAAAAATAGTTTTAACGAAAATTGATTTAAACAAAATCCATCGAAAATACTTCATGAGTTATGGGATGTTTTTACTTTTAAAAAATTATGACTCCGTTACAACATCACTAAAAGATGGATGCTCGTCATCATCACCTCTACGGAACCCTTGGATATGCGTGAACTTTATTTTACTTAGGTATTTTCGTCAGTAATAAAGTAAAAAAAACAACGTAACAAGTACTTAAGTACTCTGAGTGCGGATGGGCGCTTCCCTTAAGTCTTCAGGCATAACTCCACGTTATAATACTGCCATCCCTTAAAAGGTACCAGCTTGATGTTATTACTCTCTCTCGATTTTCTTACTTTTTGTACACTTTCTAATAATCACTACCTCATTTTTTCGTTTTCGATCGTTATTTCGTTACGTATAAAATTCTTAAACGTGTCAACAAATTCCGGTTTTCGTTTGTGATTCATCGGTATCACCGGCGATTTTGTTTCCGATTCGACGGTAACCGGTTTTGGCGAAATTGTTTTAGCATTTTCTATAGTCGGAGGTGGATTTGTGTTCGCAATTTGAATTGCCGGTTTTTTGTCTATGCCTGGCGAGATAAGAACGTTAGAATGCGACGTTTGAATCAACGACGAGATATTTGAAATTGGAATTTTCACATTTAAATTGTCTATGGTGTAATAGCGTTTGAGTTATTAATTATCTTTACGCCTTTCGAGTTTATTTTAACAGGCGTTGTTTTTATACTATTCATACTTATAGTATTTGAATTTGGAACATAATTTGCATCGTTATTTATTGGATTTATAACTATATAAGGAGTATTGTTTGCAAGCTTTTCGATTGCTATATTTTCAATCTTTATTGGAACGTTTTCAAGAATTTTAATATTCGAATTTTGATTAGCGACATTCGTAATTGGCACATCATTGACAGTTTCTACTTTCTCTATGGCCACGGGGAGGGTTTTATTTGCGCTAGTGACAGTTTGTATTTTATTTGCAGCTGCATTTTTTTTATTTGTCTTTTTGTCTATGGGAGATATTAATTTGGAACCTTTATTCGTATTTGCGCTATTAGCAGAGCCTTTTCCCCTTTTAAACTCTATGCCTCTTTTACTTTTTTCCGAATTCAAATTCATAATATTCACATCGCCAGACTCGTTTTTGACCAGCATGATGGAGTCAAAAGTGGTCTCTGACGATTTCCCTTGGAAGAATCGCAGAGATGTAACTTTTTTAGCTATAAGCGTAGACAGCTCTGGTATATTTAATTCGGTGAGAAGAAGATCCACGCTCCCGCCGGAGTGATTCTCTATGCTTGGATCGGCGTCATTTTCTAGAAGTAACTCTATGGTCATCTGATATTTATCAGATAATTTCGTTTTATTGCCATGATCTGTAAATAAAGATTTTTTCTTATAATTTGAGTTTTCAATATTTAAATATGTAATGAAAACACATGTCCTGTTGGACTTGAGATTCAGTGGTAATTTAATCAAAGCAGATTGGTGGATTGCGAACATAGGTAACTTAAATTTAATCGATTATTTCACGATGTCTTCCTTCGCCATCAACATGTGATAATTGGCACAATAACGGCCGGTTTCTATATCTTATCGAAAATCAATTACAATTTTTTATTTAACTTGCAATGGATGTACCTATGTATGTATGTATGTAAGTTCGGGTGGAATCTTGCAAGTTAAATTTGAACAACTTCCCAGTTTCCGATTGGGCTGAAATTTTGCACGAATATGTTTATCGCGTGACAATGCAATAATATGGTACCATGGAGCTGATCTGATGATGGAGTCGGAAGGTGGCCTTAGGAACTCATGTACTAAACAAGATAGACCCGTCATATTTGGGCTCGTTTTACTCGTCTTGGCTAGCACTTTGCTGCTACCTGATTTCCAGGCTCTCACAAGCTTGTATTTAGAAACCTTTTTAAAAAAGCTTATTTACCTTACCACCGGTTGTAATTTGACATAATTTCCATACAAATAATGTCAAAACGTAACTGTTGTTAAGGGAAGTGATCGAATGCTAAAAATAGGAAGCGGCCCAGGTCAGAACACGTTCAAGTCTCCGGCCAGGATTCGAACCTCGAATCTCGTTAAGAAACGATTACGCATCTCTTAATTAAGAGAATCAGAATCAGTCCCTAATCAATGAATATCTCTTTTGTTCACATATAAACGTGTATTACCTATTGTTTACTAAGGAGCACATATATACAAATTTGAATGATTAACATATGTTGTACCAAATATTCGACTAAAGAGGAGTTTATGGGTGAGATTTTGATTAATCAGTTGCCGAGCAGTTTCTTTATATTTGAGAAACGATTATAAGTAAGGCCCTAAGCTACCAACTTAATTAATAATTTCATGAGAATGGGAATCCTTCAATAATTTTCGAAACTTACCGATTGCGTCTGCGCATGCGGCGGCTATGGTCAGATATAAAGCCGTGTTCCCACTAGTGGGCATCCTTTTGTTCACGGCCTCGAGGCCCGAAGCGACCAGCAGCTTGGCGGCCTCAAAGTTGCCTATGTGGCTAGCCAACATCAGTGGGGTGTAGCCTGGTAGTTTATTAATGAATTACCCATTAAAAACAACGATGTATTTTATAATCAATTAATAATAAATTAAGATAATTGCGGGAGATCAGCAGACAGGCAGACGGCCCACTTGATGGAAAACGGCTACCATCGCCTATGGACATTTGCAACACGAAAGGCGCTACAAATGCACTGCTGCTCTCTCAAGGGAGACTGGAACCTGGTCACTAATGCCGTAACACAACAGAACGTTGTTATGGCGGCATACTCTAGACCAGGGGTGGTAGCCATCCAGTCGGGTAACTACCCTATCACCTGGCTGTGGGTTTTTTTTGCCTTTACGACTTTTAAAATAATAGAAACAGAATAAGGCTGGTGTGCACCGACGGTTAAAATAAAATAATCGCTAAAAATTATGAATAAACAGCAGTTATTTTATTTTAATCATTGGTTAAATGTCGATGCACACCAGCATAGGTTCTAAAATTGGATCCAGTCAATCAAAATCAAAATCATTTATTGAGAAAAAAAACATAATTCACAAATTTCTGAGTCATTGGTCCCCAAACTAGGTCGACCTGTATCTTGGGGACCTCCTTCCTAGTGGTACAATTCTGATTGTGAAATTATTGTTACACTCATTTAAAAGAAAAGTGTGTGTGTGTATGTGTGTATGTGTGTGTGGTGTGTGTGTGTGTGTGGTGTGTGGTGTGTGTGTGTGTGTGTGTGTGTGTGTGTGGTGTGTGTGTGGTGCGTGGTGGTGTGGTGGTGGAGTGTGGTGGTGGTGTGAGTGGTGCGTGTGAGTGTGTGCTGTGATGTGCGTGCGTGGTGCGATGTGGTGCGTGGTGTGGTGTGTGTGTGTGTGTGTGTGTGTGTGTGTGTGTGTGTGTGTGTGTGTGTGTGTGTGTGTGAGACCAGCTGTTCTTCCGGCTGGGACCAGCAAGTGAAGTCATAAAGGACATTAAAATACACAGCAGTTAAATAATAACCATACCATTACGTATTTAAAGACAACATATCGTAAAAAATGATACATTTAAAAAATAAACAAATTCTTCATTAATATATAAAGCTGAAGAGTTTGTTTGTTTGCTTGAACGCGTTAATCTCAGGAACTACCGGTCTGATTTCAAAAAATTCTTTCAGTGTTAAATAGCCTATTTATCGAGGAAGGCTATAGGCTATATAGCATCGCGCTAAGACCAATAGGAGCGGAACACCAATGAAGAATGTTTCAAAATCTGGGTTTTTTTAACTTACTCATTTTTACTATTCCACGCAGACGAATTCGCGGGCAGGAGCTAGTTTATTATAAAAATATATTTATTATCTGCGAAACAACAAAGTTCGCTTATCACAAAGCAGACACACGGATCGTCAATTAAATGACATGGCAGAGGCCATGTTGGAATCATTATCTCGATTACAGCGCTTAGAGCTGACTCAACCGGTATGATACCACGCACACACAGAATACCTGCGTGAAACGGTTACCGGTGACCTAATCGTGTTTTGTATGATTAGTCAAAGTTGCCTACATTTCTTTCCCCTATCTATTTCCATTTCTCCTGTGTGACCATTGACAGTGACAGTGACATATTCTATTATAATAATAATCGGCAGACAAACACACATATTGTATATCCCAAAATTAAACAAGTTACGCTTTTGTTAGGGTATTATACAACCGACTTCTCTGGGGCCAATCCCAAACTCCAGACCATAGTAAATAATGGATAAAATAAGTTTCCGAAATTCACTACACCAGGAATCGAACCCTGAGCCTCTGCATTGCAGTGAGGTAGGCCGGCAGAGGCTTAACCCGCTTAACCACAGAGGCCATCGAATATTCTATTCCACGCGTTCTCTCCTATCCTGTCCTCCACCTTAAAACCGTTGCAAACTTCCATGGTCAACCAACAACATAGTATGGCAACAGTAACCACTTTCCATCACAGTTGGGCCGTAGCCGTCTGCTGTGCTTCTGAAAAAAGCCACTTTCCATAGGTAATGTAGGTAGCGTTTGTAATTGAAGAGACTAACCTTGGTCATCGCAAAGAGAGCACATGGATTCAAGGAGATACTTCGCCAACCGCTCATCGGATTCGTTGCAATAGCTCGGCTTCCACAAGTCATCGTTCTCTTGCAATATCTTCCTGAAATAAGCAACAAGGTTTCATATACATAATAAAAGAAATTGCTGGCCTACAAAGTACACATGTCAGAAGTGAAACTTCTTTCGCCAACTAATTCTCAAGTCTTGCAATTGAAGACATGAGTGGATAAAGGTGATAAGTCGCATAATTCCAATTGAGTAATCGAGATAAAGTTACTTATTGACTGAACTGAACTTAACACCTTAGCAACTTTCATTTTTAAATATGCTTATCTATGTCTAATTCTGTAGTCATTTGTATCGACTTATAACATTCATCTACGCAAAAAAAAAAGCAAAGAACCGAATATGAGACATATCACCTTCATCCACTCATGTCTTCAATTATTAAATGACGATTGGCAAATTAAAATGCCACACGTTATTTGTTAATATTAAAACTACCTAACCTTCAAACGGATTGCGTTTTATTCGTAAAAAAATTACCCTCATACGCCTAAAGAAGTTTCACTTCTAAAAAACTAAAAATTATAAAATAACTACCTAACTTATTTTCAGACATTTGATTTTTTTATCGACTGCTAACTAATGTTAGATTTATATAAGTATTTTTAATAATGTTATATATTTTTTTTGGATTATTTTTGTGACAAATAACAGAAAAATTAATGACGCGATAATAACAATATTATATAATGGCCTGGCAACATTATAAACTGCCTGTATTGCACGTTCGAAAGGACTGTTCCTACAAAAAACACAACATTTTCTTTAAATTATATTTTTGCATACCGACAAAGAAATGCACACATCTGCCCGTCATTAAACGCAGTTTATCGCCTTCTTTGATTAAGGGATTCTTTTGTTTACTTTGTGTTTAAAACACTGTAATTCAGAAAAACATGCAATAGTTATTGAACTTGTTTTATGGCCGCCCTTAGTGTCGAACTAATCCTAGTTTGCCAGGTGTGCGGATTAACTCGGTGAACGCGGTCCTTTGTTCTATTATACAGTATAAAACAATGCCCGAACGGAGGGGTGGGGCAGTCAAGCGACGATTACGATACTAGCAAGACGTGTGTAGGAGTAGTACATTCGAAGAGCGACATAGTGACGGACTTGCGCGTGTTATTGAATCGTGCAGTTTACACTAGTGTATCTAGTGATATTTGTACCTGTTTTATACGTGTTTGTACAGTTATAATAAACTCTGTAGTAATTCCAACGGCATTTTAATTCGAGTCCTGTGTAGCTCGTAAAAATATGTATGTGACAGTTTATGCCAGTGGTTCCCAAAGTGGGCGATAACGCCCCCTTGTGGGCGCTGCAGGACTAAAAGGGGGCGGTAAGAGACCCAGAAAAAAAGGGCATTGGCAGGTGTAGCCCATAAGAGTTAACTTGAGACTACGTTGTGTTCTACCTACTGCGCTTAGGTCTCGAGTTAACTCTTGCGGGCTATAGTAAAAGTCTCGTTTAGAATAAATGTTTCTCTGCTAATGTAGCTCTTAATAATCAATTAATTTAATTTGACTTTATAGTGTTTTTTAAGTAGGTCAAAAAAAGGGGGCGCTAAAAATAATTTATTCTCAAAGTGGGCGGTATACAAAATAAGTTTGGGAACCACTAGTTTATGCAATAAATGATATTCTATTCTAATCTAACTTAGTAAAGATTTTTAACTAAGAATTTATTTAGTTTATTAAGAGACAAATAATTTAAAATTTCCTCTTCTTGAAGCCAAGTAAACCATAAAAGTGATGTAACCATACTTTGCAACATTTTGTTGTTATAACAGCGTATATGGTTTCTTCTTTCTTTTCTTCTCTTTCTTGCTTCATCAGCAGAGGGGCAGTTTGCCGCTACACTTTGACTTCGTTTTAACCTTTTGTACTAAATTCAAAAGTTTTTATTCGAAATAAGTTCCACTGGAGAACACTTTTTGAAGGTCATACATGTAGGTTAAACATTAATTTTATTTCCTAGTTGTTGCGGCGGCGCTAGATTTAGCGATAAGCGAACTATGTCAACTTTGCGGGAAAAGAAGTGTGGACAATTTGGAATGGGAATCGGAACGAGCACGCACTTACCTGGTTAATGGGAATGAAACGCGGCTCCTCTTCTCCACTATCCACTATCACACACACTTTATTGTATTTTTATATATATATAGTATTTAATTTTATGTATTTATTTTTAGTATATGATATGTTTATTATATATAAAAGTTGCGGTGCGGAGCGAGTTATATATTTATATGGTGCGGGCGCGGTATATTTAAGTTATTTTATGATATTTTATTCATTTACAATGCGGAGCGATATATTTATTTTAATGATATGACATGAATGATTGAAGTGACGTGCGAAAGGGAAACGCGCCGTCACAATTTAAGAAGAATTATGGAAAATGAAATATGCAACCCTCAGTGTGAGTTATATGTTTGTGCCGTTTGCTGTCGAGACGCTTGGACCGTGGGGTCCTGAGGCCATGAGCCTCTACCAAAATTTATCAAAACGACTCATCGACTCTTCAGGTGATCAGAGGGCTGGTGCCTACCTCGGCCAACGGATCAGTATGGCGATCCAGCGAGGAAACGTAGCCAGCCTTCTGGGCTTGCACCTTGCCCATAGAAGACGGTGATCTGGGCTCAGTATTCTACTTATAGTCTTGAGGGACTATGGGTAGAATACAATACAACTAAGTTAAGTTTTCTTACATTGTATTCAATAGTATGTAATTTATATAATATTTACAGAAGAATTTATATATTCGAAGAAAAGTATGGATAGGTCGAAAGGAGGTTTACATGGCGGTACCACTAGTCTATGTACACCGCTTCGCAACGGGTTATTGCTGTTAAGGAGAAGAAGCGGCAAGAAACTCCCAGCCACACGTCTAGCCAAAAATTGTTTTTTTTTATATTTCTCTTATTGTATTTATATATAAGTATGTCACAGAAAGACTTTTGAAGAATTATTGGAGTTGTAGCAAACAGTGCATATTCACAGAGACACAATAAACGTAAAGAAAATTATATTAATAGAAGTATAGTAGAAATATCACTAACCTGGCGTTCTCCCTGCAAAAGGTGATGATAGTTTCAACACAGCCCCTGCTCTCCTCCGCGGCGTAGTGGAGGGGAGTTCTGTGACTGTCGTCCACTTGCAGGGGGTCAGCACCCATTCTTAGGAGGACTCTGGTGCATGCCGGTAAGTCCTTCAGGATCGACATCTTAAGCGCCGTCTATTAAAAAAATTGATAGTTCCAATGCGATAACGCCAGCCTTTTCGGGACCGTTCCCGACGAGCGACAGTCGTCTGAGATCATATATATAAATTTTTAATTTATCCCAGTTAGGTGCTTGTACTAATGTTTATATAATTGTTCTTGATTTAGTCTTTGCCTAATTAAATAGACATCAAATTAAAACAAAGGCAAAATTAAATTATTATTCCTCTAAGAAACATCATTAAGACTGGTGTGCACCGCTTTTAACCGACGGTAAAATAAAATAATCGCTAAAAATGTATGGGAAAACAGTGTTTATTTTTGGTTAACCGTCGCTTAAAAGTCGGTGCACACCAGCCTAAGTTGTGCAACTGCTTAATGCGTATGATTTAAAAAAAAGTCTAAGTGACATCATCAATAATAATTTTAATTTTGATTGAAATCACTTTTTGCAAATTAAACATTATGAAATGGTGGTTACTACTCTACTTAAAATTTACTAAAGGTATGTTATGGTGTAAAAAGACAAAAATTTGGTGTTGTCAACAGGTCACGATGTGTTGCTGTTGAGAAAGCGCGGCGGTCAAACCGAAATTCGACCGAATTTTTGTTTTAACCGAATGTTCGGCCGGACTTCGTATACGGTTCAAAACACATTCAGCCCATCCCTAATCTTTATGAATATTTATAAGCTAAAATTCACAAAATAAATGTTAAAAATTTGGGTCGTTTTTCAATATTTGTTTCGGCTAATAACATTTCTGCTAATGGTAATTACTAATTTTTTCAAAGTCAAAGTAATTTGTTTGTTTGAAACGTTTTTAAATGTTATGCTAAGTGGTAAAAGTCATATTAAATACTCGTAGGTATGTAATTAAGACCTATTGTAGCATGTTTCATACAAATACAGTTTAAATTCTTATGAAATCATCATGTCAATATGCCTTTGTATGTCAGTCATTATTTCTCAGAAAGCTCCGAGTCTATATTGGAGGAAATTTAGAAACGAATATGAAATCAATACAGGGCTGCACGGCATTGCAGTCAAATCGCAAACAAATGGAAATTAGTTGCACTACATTCAGTAATTTGGGGTATTAACTGAATTTGTTTTTTTTTTTTTTTTTTTTTTTATTGCAGAGTTCAGCAGACAGCAGACGGCCACTTGATGGATAGCGTTACATCGCTATGACATTGTAACAAAGTACTATAATGCGCTGCTGCTCTCTGAAGGAGACTGAGCCTGTCACTAATGCGGAACACAACTAAGGTGTTATGGCGACATACTTAGACAGTGGTAGCATCCAGTCGGCAATGCCTACACTGCTGTGGTTTTTGTCGCCTCTTACGACAGCCGGCGCAGGAATTGTATTCTTTAATTGTTTTTATTTAAGCGGTTATTTGACTATATCACTAATGCATTATCACATTTTTGCAAATGTAAATTAACAGGAGTTAGGTTTATTTAACAAAGACATTTCTAGCAAAAAAGAACCCGACTTTCTCAATCCTGAAGGCAGTGACAAGAACAATATAAAAAAAACTTGAGAGGTGTCAAGGTACACCCGGATGGAACGAAGTTCTTTTCGATTAATTAGTGAAGGAATTGTAATATATTTTTTTTAGTGGCTTGCTTTCTATGAGAGAGAGAGAGAGACAGACAGAGAAACGCGCACGCTGCACGGCTTACAATTATAGCAAAAAGTGTCGATACAACTTTTGGTCTTAATTTTTCTGTCTAGCCCCCTTTAGCAACGCGCGATAAGGAACTTCGTTCCAATAATTCTCCAAGTTCTTGATTTTTTTATTATTTAGCACGGAGTTCAAAATTTAGAAAATATATATTTTTGTATTTTAGTTACTTCTAAAGTCGGTTTCTTTTTGGAGTTTAAACTTTGGGTCCGTGGGGTCCATCAGCAAAGAGTTTCTTCAAAGAAAATATGGGACTTTTATGAGCTTAATGAAACCAACGCAAATAGAATTATCATAATAGATTCAGAAACAGAAAGTTATTGCTAAACACCCTCCTCCTCTTTTTGAGATCGGTTAAAAATTAAAACAAAGGACTGCATAAGAGTTCCGTTGCCGCCAAAATAGCTACAGAATCCTAAAAAAACAGGTGTTACCCGTGTAAAAATTAATTAGCATTTATTAATAACATGAATTATTATTGTTCGATTTCATGAGAATTGGAAAAATTAAATAGGGAGGAAGGAAAACTAACAAATTCAATTCTCAAGTCGCTTGGTTTTTATTCACTTCGTAGAGGGAATATCAATTACAAGCATAATACAAGGTAAATAGGTATGTTTAAACATGCTGTTATCATGTATCAAGTAATTCCCTTGATATTCACCGTGTTCACTTACTGATAAGCTGTTTATATTATTTACATTATTCATATACTATTTAGTGCACTGAATTCACACTATTTAGTGCCGAAGTCTTCCCCACCCCGGAGGTGGAGCCTCACTTCACTGTTCGACGCCTGCGTTATTCAGGTCAGGTCGCGTCGCAATAGAAGCAGGGCCGAATAGGCTTTATTCCGCAGGAGGATCGGCCTCCTGATGATCCGTCTACCTACAGGCCCATAGTGTTGTTCAATGAGGTAGCTAAGGTCTTCGAGAAGATCTCGCCAGAACGCCTCGTTAAGCACCTAAACGGTGGAGCCGGGCTCGCTGAGATACAGTTCGGCTTCCGTCGAGGGCGCTCCACTTTGCACGCCTTCAACTCTCTCCAAACAGTCACAAACAAAGCCATCCAAGCGAAGGATAATGATCAGGACGGGGCTCCAATCACATGGAGTTCCTCCGTACCTCATGAGGCTGCTGGGAGTGTACCTCCAGGACAGATATATGCTTTGGGAGGGTGGTCAAATCGGACACGCGATAAGTAAGCGTCGCGTCGCGTACAGTGTTCTACAGGGGTCAGTCCTCGGACCAATTCTCTAGAACATTGGTTATGAACATAGGGTTGATCTGCTTCGCGAAGCTCTCATGTTCTATAGGCGTTTTCGGAATCCCCCAGCAGAACTGTCTGTTACAATTCAAGGGGCTGCCATTCTTGTTAAGCCTCAGATGAAATATTTGGCGCTCGTGTTGGATGGAAAGTGGATGTTTAATAGCTTTTGAACAGCTTGTCCCCAGATTGATTAGGTTCGCAGGCGCCCTTACCAGACTCTCCCCAACACGGAGAGACCAGGCAAGACGATTCGGAAATTGTATTCTGGCCTCCTCCGGATTATGGCACTGTACGGTGCCCCCGAGTGGAACCATGCACTCCACCGCCAAAATAGAACCCTATTGAAGAGTGCTCAGCGGGTCCTGGCGGTGAAGAACATACGGAGATACCGTACGGTGTCGTGGACGGCGAAGACACTGTTGGTAGGTGATCCGCCCAGGAATCTCACAGGCGGAGATGCTTGTCAAGGTGCGACACTCCGGACAGGATGCCCGCGTTAAAGGTCTGGTATATTTCCGGGCAGAGTTGGAGGCGATCAGGTCGCGGGAAACCGACCATTATCCAATCATTGCAAAGAGATTTAGAATCTTCTAAGGTCGTCGTTGATTCAGGGGGCAAATACGGCACACAAGTCACTGTGTTCCATATGCTGGTCGAAAGTGCTGCATGTCAATTTAGGAATCCTGGCCACTGATGCCAGAACACAACTTAGTTATTATG
Organism: Dendrolimus punctatus; assembly: GCA_012273795.1. Classification (NCBI taxonomy): domain Eukaryota; kingdom Metazoa; phylum Arthropoda; class Insecta; order Lepidoptera; family Lasiocampidae; genus Dendrolimus; species Dendrolimus punctatus. Next base: position 26,051,282 of record CM022527.1, read on the forward strand.
GCGGCTAACTCTTGACCAAGGGTGGTAGCCATCCACTCAGACCAATGCCCTACCACCTGGCTATGGGTTGATTTGTCATTTCTTAGGACAGGCCAATATGGAACTTCCACTTCATGGTTCGGAACCTGTTGTCTATTTTTCTACTTCATATTGATGTTCAAGTAAAGATAATAATAATAATAAGTTTACATTCACTGACATTGACGACAGATAAAATAGATTATTTCCAGAAGGTAAAAAACGTTACACCATTTTAAATTATTTTCTTGTTTCCTGCCATCAGTGGCAACATTGTAAGCAGAAGTGATGAGAGGATAAAGGCAACCTCCACATGAGATTCATTATGACCACACTCACAACCACGATTTTTCCAGTTCCACTTGCTTACGGGTGTTACAATCATAAACTCAAGTGGAATGGATTATTCGACCCACCTCTCAACATGGGTCGTTGTGAGTGTTCTGTGAGCGAATATCATGATGTCATTAGTTTCGTTTTCGTGACAACCAAAATGACCATCGTCCCTATGTAGAATGGCTGAAGGAGCACTTTGGACATTGTCAGCTACAAGAGAAATGCACCCTTAGAGATTGGTCTTTATACCAACATATATTCTCTGCCAAGATTTAAGTCTGTACATTCTAATGCCTAATTATAAATGACTGCATTTAGAATATTTGTCTTATTGGTTGGAACTTAATTTAAAAAAAATTATACATTTAGGTTTTAGAAGATATACATGTAAAGTATACATTATTTTACCATCTAAGCTTCACATGCATGTCTAAAATATAAAAATGATTTACATAGTCTCGGAAAGCAGGTGTGTCCACAGATTGTTGTTTAATCTTCAACATGGCGCAGTGTCTCTTCAACAGATCAATATCGTTGTTCATGACAGCTATGTGAAAAGGCCTGAAATTAAATCATGAAATTAATTAAAATAATTAAATATGTCATTGTTTTATCATTCTCTAACTGCATTGTACATTGTTTTTTCAGTGTTATACTGTCCTTTGTGACTTCACTTGTTGGTCCCAGGCTGAAGAACAGTGCTGGCCTTAATCGGCCAGCATATGCTGAGATGGTTCAATTTTAGAACTTATTCTGTTTCTACTGTTTTACTGTTTGATAATACTCTGTATTGTTGTTGTCCTGAATAAAAAAGTTGTGTTTCTTTCTTTCTAATGGTTATAAATTAGGGTGTGGTTTACATATGTGCCCGTAATCAAAGTAATGAGGGGGTGAGGGGGGAGGAAAACTTACCCCTTCTGCAACTCCTATGTGGCGGAAATGTATAGTTCCTGAGTTATTAATGTTTTTGTCAATCTAACCTCACTTCTGTTTTTCACTTATATATAAGATAAATAGTGAATGGTTACAGTTGGTTCTGGCGCTCGCCGGCCGCTACCGCTCGTGCGCTTTGGTTTACACAAAACCTGACCTAACCAACTGTTTAAATCACAATTTTCGGATACATATAGTCTCCTATTTAAATAAATCCCGTCCTTCAAAATGTACCCTTTCCTGTGCACAAAAAAGTCTCGGCGACAAAATTACCAGATCATTCTCGTGAATTTTAAACTTCGATAATTAATTGAATATGTATTTTTTCCACTCAAAACCAATTTCAGTTGTTATAAATAAGTCTTTAATATATTCCTAAACACTTTAACCATTAAAATCATCCAGGAAATCATCTGGGGATATATATGTAAACCCAACCCATAAATTGTACAGAAGAATAGATTACACTTTATTGCTCATTAGAAGAAAGAAAGAATATATTTATTTCAAATCACGACTCACACTATACAATCTGACAAGAAAATTTAAATAAAAGAAACATGTGCCGAAACATGTTCTGACACTGCACTAGTTTTCAGTGCTCACCAAAACCATTACATGTATAATTTCAAAATTCACACATATAAAAGTTACAAATACTCACATATTCCCATCTTCGTCTCTATTAAGACAATTTTTGGAATCTATACCAGCTTGATACAACCATAAAGTTTTCCTATCCATTGGATTTAAATACTTAAGATTTTCTTCGGTTGCTAAATGGAAATTGTCTTCTGGTTTTGTTCTTAGCTTAATAACAGTGTCTCCTATACACAAAGCATAGCCTGGCTCATCTATGTTTTCCGTATGTTTGTCTACATTATTCAATAAAGATAGGTCATTGAAAATACTGTTGTTCGTTGTAAAGGAACATACTGAAATATTACCAATAGTTTCATTTGAGTTCTCATCATCTATATCTGTTCCTGGTTTATTCATGTTTTGATGGCTTTCTACTTTTGAGTCCATTTGTTCTGATTCTGTTTTGCGTTCATGTATATCTTCTTTTATTTTTACTTCCGAGGCATTACAAACTTCTTCTTGTAGAACTTGATCATAATCTTCTATTTCTTCTTTAACACAGTCTTGATTTAAATTTGTCTTCATGTGTACTCTGTTATGCTTCACTTCCGATATAAACGGATTGATTATGACCTTATTTACTGTGTTTATATTTGTATCTAGATCTTTGACAATATATGGCATTGCGGTTTTACGTTTACCACGGATCTTCTGCCTCTGTGATATAAAGGTGTGCGTTTGTGTTGAGGCATCTGAATATTTTTTATCAGAGTGGTTGTATTTTACATCTGTTTGGGAGGAATGACTAACGTTTTCATTCAGTGTTGTTAATAGAGCAAGTATACCTTTAATACGCAGCTCCTGGCTAATAACAGAGCATAAAGCTGAGAAGACCGTATCATAGTTACTTTGACCGATCAATTTTGTGATTCTATCAGAGGTTTTTTCTACAATAGTATTCCCTGTATAACACTGTGCAATAGTTCGACTGGTGTTCTTCAAGCGATGCGATCTGTTAAGAAGAAAGAGCTTACTTGCTTTTTCTTTTAAAAAGTCCCCGTTGCCTTCGTAAATAATGTCTTCTTTGTACATTAAATTCTGTACATTACCGTCGCAAATTAATTTGTTATTGAACACCTTGTAATTGCTACTTAGAACCACAGGCATTTTTCTCAATACAATTGTTGGTGGTTTGTTATCGTGTTTCGCAGGCATGGCCATTTTTACTTGATTATGATGGTGTTAATTCATTTTTTATTGAAAATTCCAGTGAGAACTATGTAAACACGTAATACACAATTCACAAAACACGACACAAATACACATACGTCGTCATGTGTTACAAACTTGGTACGGGGAACGGGGCACGGACTTCGACGGGGGTTTTCCGAAAATTACGTACCTAGTGTAATGTGATGTGAAGTAGGTAATGTCAACGATGCACAGAATATAAAAAAAGCAAATATAATACGGGTATTCCCAGGATAGAAGGGGTGGCAGTGTTTGGCTTATTTATTTAGGTTTATGGCTTGGCAGCTAGGCCTTTAAGCCAGATCTTCTAGTGTTAGTGCTAATAAAGCTAGTGCCAGTCAACGGAGTTCTTGTGACAACTCAAATGGCCACATTTGACTATACAGGTCACATTTCTCACAAAACACATAAGTACTACTCAAAAACTATCAATATCCTACAACAATTGTTTATTTTAGAGTAATTTTACACATTTTTAGTAAATAAAACTGCACAGCAATATGTCTCCTTTCAGTTCCCGCCAAAAACTCAGTGTTAGGCTTTTTTAATGCATTTATGGCTTGGCCAATAGGTCTTTAAGCCAGCAGTATTAGGCTGTACCACATCCACAGAATAGAATATCAATAAGTCTAGCATTACCATGCGCCGACTAATTGCGCTAATTAAGTTCACTCAATTCACTGCGCTGGTATGTTAAAACATGGCTGGTTCCAATACTTTACTATTCATTCGATTGCCTTACTATTAGTAGAAATTACTCATACGGCTTATGTCAAATTTTAACGGTTAGTAAGATATAGGATTGTGTTGGCGCAGAATGACTTCAGCGGAACTTTACTCAAAACGTTATCAGTTTAAAAAAATCTCTAGTTATGTTATCTTACTTATCTTTATCTCTATTAATTCTATCCTCCACCTCCGCTATAATATTGTCTGTTTGCATTATTGGCCTGTTTGCAGCAAAAGCCAGCAGGTGTTAACCGCGCTTTGCGAATCGGACAGCTCTATTTGCTGCACCAAAAGACCAGTTTGAGTTGGCTTAAAAGCCTAGGTGCCAAGCCATAAACCTAAATAAAAATAAACCAGTTTGAGTTAACTCAAATCTGGTGTGTTACAGAGCACAGGACCTTGTGTGTTCAGATACAATAGGCATGAATTATTCAAAAAATACCAACGAAGATTTTTATTTTGCAGTCTTCGTATACAGAATAGTTACAGTTATCTATTCATTTTTTTGTATGTGTTTAGATAAATAGAAGGTCAACCACCACCACAGAACTTATCTTACTCATATTAACTTGGATGTAGGATTAAATATTGTCTTCCTTATTATAACATAAATAGCAGAACTTGCCAATGTGTTAAGCATTTCATATAATGTTTTCGAACAAATCTGTCATTGTAAACGAAAACTTTCGGGGAATACCCAAAAACAGTGCCTACAACACCGATTTATTTCTCGTCTCCAGTAATGATCTAATATTTTTGATACAGTTTCAAATTAAGCGCCATTCTGGTTTCTGGGCGGGAATTTGAATGGTGTAGTTTTCCAGTGCAGTTTTTTTAGTTTTTCAAAAAAATACACTGGATATTTTCTTGCCGAGTTTCGTCCATGTATATTACAATGTTTTTGTCATACAAAGCCATACCTAATATAAATGCACAGACATAGTAATACTTCATATTTTCTATTATGCTGCTTTGCTTTTGATGCGGTAATATCCATAATCATGTACCTATTTTACCTGTTGCTAAAATTAGATAAGCTATTTTGAACTAAATATGAGTTAATATAGCGGCACCAGACATATAATCAATTCTACCAATACCCAAACGGCCCCAAGAGGTCGAGGAAATCGATTGTTTTGTTCTCAAGTGTTTTAAGATTTTCTTGAATTAATGTACTATTTCTGCCTTGCCCCAGACGGCTATGACGATTTCTTTTAATTTTTTATTTGATTTATCGCCTTAATTAATACGGGTGTGTCACGTCTACAAAATCATAGTCCATCCTATTTAATTTTGACTATTAGCTGTGCATACTCGTTCGCTAACACTCCTATCCCGCTCAACCTCATCCTTGGTGAGAATGACGTGTTCACAGAAGGCAAAGACGGCGTCCATCAGTGTTTGCTCTCAACCATGTCCCGGAACGCGGCCGAGAGCGAGGGGGCTCGTGTTATTATTATGTACCTTATATTTTTAAAGTGAAACTTCTATATAGACTAGAAGATTAGGTTTTTTCTGTCACGAAAAAGCGTTACGTCCGCGTGGAGGGGCGGCAAAGTTTAGAGTAGACGTAGTGAGAGGTGCATTTTAGAGTAGACTATGCACGCGTCCATAGTCTACTCTAAAATTATCTTGGTTCCGGACCGAATTCAAGTTTTTTTCTTTGATAAAATGTTTAAATAAAAAATGCATTAATTAAAATGTACCTAACAAGTCTTAATTTGCAGTAAACCGAAAAATCGAAATCTGTTCTGGGACACACTGTAGAAGTGTAACTTCAACGGACATGTGGAAAAAAAAACTTGAAGTTTTACGGGAAGATTGTTAATGTCCAATTTGATAACCTGTCCGTAAATCGAAGTTATAATTTTGTTGCGATTCGTTTTTCCACTTGTCCGTTGAAGTTTCACTTCTATTATGTGCCCTAGCACACCTAGATTTTGCTATCCAATATCCATATAAGCCCAGTACCTACTTGGTTTTTAAGAAAAACGTCTATATACTACAAACGGATGTACACGACGAAAACAAAAGGTCTCCATTTTTATTAATATGGCCACGGATTCTTAAGAGATAGATTTCAGATAAGAAAACGAAATGTTAATGTAAAATACTTTATTAACACAACTTAGAGACTAATATTATAGAGATCAGACATAATAAAAAATATAGTGCTTTGGGGTAATTTCGACATATTTTTAGAATAGTTGGTACATTACATATATTTTTTTAATTATCAGTCTTTTCTTAAGAAAAGTCACTGATTGCCAACATATAAAATCTTAGCGCCCACCCACTTAGCGGCTAGCCGCAGACCGGCCGTCCGGCAGACCGCATGCAAAATAAATCTATACTATAATGAATCTGTAAATGGTTCATGTATTTCCAATGCGTTTAAAAATGTTTGTATAAAAATTTGGACCAGCAGATTACGAAAATACAGTTTTTATAATTTGTGTCTGTCTGTCTGTTAGAGAATCACGTGAAAACTGCTCAACGGATTTAAACTAGGATACTTTTTTCCCGATATACTATGTCGCTTCCAGAGAATAGACGAATTAGCTAAATAGATGGCGCTGCAATCGCATTTTTTCAATTTACTGAAAAATACCTACTTGTCATAAACAATACGTCATTCGTTATATTTCTTCAAATCAGGTTGGCTTAGACTTGCCTTTATGTTTTGCTGGGCAGTTATCGAGACTAAATGGACATAGTTTCTATGTTATTATTTTGTTTAAAAATAAGAATTAAGGTAAGAATAATTAAGCGATTTCTATACACGCTTGGTTGCCGCCAAGTAGTGCCTGCCTATGGGCGCCTAATATTGCAATAACTTTTCTCTTTAAGATTGTTTTTATTATTCTTAGGTGTAAAGTGACACTTGCTAATTAAAAAAAAACTGCAATATAAACTAATGTAAAATTTCCTTTACATTTTACTACTTTACATTTATAACATAGATATCAACAATTCTTACTAATTTAATGTTCAAAATTAGTGACTCGCCAAAATTTGAAGAACTTACCTACAAAAAGTTGATTTTGTTCACATACAGCCTAGCTAAAATCTACCACTACGTTCTTTCCATAACTAAACTAAGACATGTAGATTCCGAATTAATGTGATCACAGTAAAAAAAATTACCTTGTTTAGTTATAAATCGCATTTTTCAGAATTACCCCAAAGCACTCTAGCATAATAAGTCTTATATTGAATGCTCAGTAAGGTGGGAGATGACATTGATATTTCTTCCTTGATAGCCACTCTAGTCTTCACATCTGCGTCGTAATGCTTTAACTAGCTACTAACAAATACATCATGCAGACGTTGTGTAGCCAAGCTTGAAACAGCTTGATTCAATTGGGTTGCTCCGTCTAAAGCCTAAATGATGATTTCCACCAAACGATCCGCATCGGATCGTCTTCTTACCGTCGCTTGCAAAAGTATCCGTTTCAGCGCCTAGTAAAATAGTTTCATTTCTACCGTGTTGACTTGTTCTAAGAGCACTATACGCAACGACAGCCGAAAGGATCCGATTGCTTACGACGACAGCCGAAAGGATCCGATCGCTTACGACAACAGCCGAAAGGATCCGAACGGTTACTACAACAGCCGAAAGGATCCGATCGCTTACGACAACAGCCGAAAGCATCCGATCGGCTACGACGACAGGCGAACAGAACCGATCGCACGTCGCAGCATACTATCGACGACGATCGCTGCTCGTGCGTCAAGCTGCTGCGCGCGGCTTGGTAATATACTTTTCAACACACTTGCTCATAAAGTGGCTCTATTGTCACCGCAATTAGACATAGAATGACACCCATAATCAAACTGTGAGTAAAAAAAATATAGATTTTATTTTAAATTTTATTGGTTGAGTTGCTTTGTTCTTGAAAAAGTTTTTATTAAAAAAAAAAAGATCGTGTTCTATAGAACAAATAAATTAATGTTCCTATTGCTTGCTCATTTCATGCAACTTCCTATTTAAATAGATAATTTTAAGTCGTACGTGTTTAATAAATAAAGCTTTCACTTATATATAACTTTTTACTAACTGCACATTTACTAATTGTTTCTCTAAATAAACTTTTCATCTACTAAATAAAATGAGTTTTTGTTGTTATTTTATTGACAAGTGTGTTGAAAAACGTCGTATGATACACGTATGTATTGATGATTACCGTCCTCGGCTCTCTTAAGACCCTCGCTTACGGCTCGAGTCTCAATGGCGCCTCGGCGGTAATCACCAATGTTACACACTAGTACCATAATGTACTATTAAATACTGTGTATACGATGTAATGTCGTTTAAAGATTGTAAAATCCGTTGCAATCCGATGCGATGCGAGCCGTTTGGTAATATTCTTTTGGAAATCATCCTTAATATCAACATAAAGTGAAAATTATACATTTTTAATTCCTATCCTTCAATTCTAATGGCAATAAGGCATTGCCAGCTTTGAAAATAAATCGAACTTAATATTTGTAAAGGTTTTCATGTTATTTCCTTTTTATTTTTTAATGCTGTTTCTTAAATTAATAAAATAATTATTTAAAGAATAAATTATTGTTGTGTGTAAATAACTAAATAAAAAAATTAGGAATTTTTACAATTAAAAAAAAACGTAAAAGCAGTTAAAAAAACCTCACTTATGAAATTTATTTTTTAGTTTCGATCGTCTATTTTTTAATTTTATGTCTCATTGCTATTAAAATTGAAAGATAGATATGAAACGACTATTTTCGGAATAAGCCTACCTTAATATGGTTCAGTTTTACTTTAAACTATTGACCATTATGCAAATAACAAAACGACTGTATACGCGTCTCTTTCCAACGCCATAAGTGAAAATAGTTCGGATGCACAAATATGTGTACCTATTTTAATATAGTTTCTATACACACAAATCACCGGTTTTGACCGTAACGGCTCGGCCACGCCCTTGTCGCTGTGAGCAACGACGTAGCCTACGACGAATACAAGTGTTAAGACGCATGACGCGTGTCAAGAGTTGCCGCGTCGCTTAGCTCAAGGTCGTGGCCGGGCAGCCACGGTTCCTTTCTACCTTAAGGTAAGGTAAGGCACTAGATATCCTACGCTTATAGTAAAGTACAACTTTAGGCTGAGTTCTGAGGAAACGACGGCACTTATACAAGGCAGATATGCTGGTTTCGCACATCAGTAATCCCTTTCATGAGGGAAAACCTTCCGGATCATTCCGATCGCCCAGTAAAAAAATCCTTAAACCCTTAGATATTATATTTTCAAAAGATCTGCAGTCTTCTTTCTGTTGACTTTTGATACAGAAAAAAACTGCCAGCCTCAAAAAGAAAATACTCTACCATTTAACAGTCTCAGTCAAAATCTAGTCTTATTAAGTTTCTTTTGAATTTCATGTCTTAACTTGGTCTAAAAATATGTTTTATATTGTTTGCAAGCGTTTATTTCACTTTTGAAGTTTGCACGTCTATCAAGTTATATATTTCTTGACAGTATAGCCCACATGCAACTAATTTCATAATTGTCGTACTTTATTGTTGTGCGTGACGTAATGTGATGCCATCTATCGCGTCTGTGCGATAAACCATCAACACTATACGTAATTAAATCGAATGTAATCGCTTTGAAAACAAAAAATGTTCTACTTAGTTCTAATACAAAAATGGCTTATTTAATATATATAAAATGTTTATTGAAATGTGGGTATGTTTATTACACGATATAGTGTTTTTAGCAAAAATATATAGGTAGCTTAAAATGATTGAAACTTATTTATAAACGAAATCGAGTTTTATAATAAATCGAGTCGGGGTAACACATTAGGACATCACTACTTGATTGGTCATTAGGCTGTCAAAAGTAAAATAAATGCTTGGAAAGGGTATAAATAACGAACGGCCGTGACGTCATAACTCCTTATCAAATATTCTACATAAAACTAATTTACAATATAACACTAAAGAGCACTGCACCAAAAAATGGTAAATATAAAAACAGCGCCACGCTTATATAAAAATATCGGTGGAGAGACAGTCTTTTTACAAAAGTGAAACTTCCTAAAGCTATTCATGACGAAATATATTCACTTCGAAAATCCCCGCAGCTACACCACAGGAAAAGTCCCGGTACACAAAAGCTTCTTGGGTCAAAACCCCTGTGCCATAAAATATTTTACAACGAAAGTCCCGTGAAACAGAACCTTAAAATGTGAAACTCCCGACCCCAGGACTAAAGTCCCGGGCAGCAAAAACTCGCCAATCATAACCCCGGGCCACTATACACCTTAGAAAATAAGTCCCGGGTGACGATAGATCACATTACCAAAGCCCCGTATTCTTAATTAAGCAATTCGTATGCTTAGATTACAATACAAAAACCGGTACTTTTCTAAAAATAAATATATATTTATTTAGGCCCGGTTCCTATGTCTTAACGACCGTCCATTTACCCTACTATCAGTCAAAAACATAGGAACCGGCCATAACTCTTGTAATTGCAAGAATTGATAATAGAAATGAACGAGCTTATTTACCCAAGTGAAATAAATAGAGGCGGAACATAAAGAGCCAATATTTGTTAAAGATCTAATATAATAAAATATTTTATGAGGACCACATCAGTCTTCGTTTGATATATTGAAAGAAAATTGATGCAAAGTTGATAGTGTACAACTAAAGGTGGGTGACAATGTAAATTAGTCAAAATACTTCTAAAATTGAAGTAATGTAATTCCATCAAAATATGTAAAAAAAATTTAACGCCTGTGAAAGATTTTGTTTGATAATAATAAATATAACATAGAAAAGACCCTTTTTTTACCCCTACCCCGTCTGTGTCACATGATGGTGACCACTCGTAAGCCTACAACTTCCCACTTCAGTGTGACATTACATATTTTGCAGTTTTACACCAATAAATTATTAAACGAAAATAGCAGTTTCGTAATTGATTTTATTCCAATTACGGAACTGCTATTTGCGGAAATGATATTTTAATTTTCCAAAGTAATAAATAAATATTTTTTTAAATTTAAACACTATATATATATATATATATATATAGATTGTTGGAAATATCTTTAAGATTTCATTATACCCAGTTTCGAATATCCAGTTAATTTATAGTTAACACTAAGACATTGTGATAAAAAAACTTTGTTCGGAGTTTTTAATATTTATCAACTGTAATATCTGTACTTCATCTATAAAGTCAAATAAATTTTTTTTTTTAAATTGCTAAAAGCTAGTTCCAATTACTTCTAAAGACGAATTATTTAGAAAAAAATTAAGCATCAATTTTGCTTCAGTTTATATGTATACGAATTAATGAGTCTTTATGTATCACATATTTCAATACTCTCCTATAAATCCCACAAATAAAGCTAGATACAATTGATTTACATTAACTTATCAAAGATAAGATTAATTGTTTCATTCCAATTACAATTACTAACATTATAGAGTTTAAATCACACTATTATCAAGTTTCAAATATATCACTCAGCAGTGTTTCAGTTTTGGCGAAACTAAAATCAAGGCAGTCGAAGCCCATAATGTAAAAAAATTGCATCTAAATTATTTGATCTAAAAGATTAATTCAAATTACAATTACTCATCACTATCAAGCTAAAATCTATCACCAACAACAATATTATCGATTATTCTATCATTGAATTTAAAATCTCAAGTATCACCATCATGTTTAAATCTGCCATTAACACTACCAAATCTCAAAGATCACACAGTCTCATCAATGATTAAATTATTCGATTCAATAGATTCATTCAAATCACAATCACTATCATCACTACCAAGTTCAAATCTATCATTTACACTATCATCAATAACTCTATCATTGAGTTTAAAATCTATCACACTATCAATTATTTTCCCATTGCCAAAGATTAGATTAGCTCTTTCTATATCATCGCCTATAAGACTATAATTCGTGTTCGCCAACCAAGCTAACCTTTGAATCCGTTCGTTTACTTTATCACTTAAATTATTGGCTACATCATCAATAGTTTTTATTGAACCTTTAAAATCAAAATTAGTATTAATTTTATTCAAATCATTAGTGTCCAGCTTCTTACTATCATCACATAGCCTTTCACTATTTGTTACAGTATCATGAGTCAAATGATCACTTACAGTACTGAGACTATCATGATTATTGATAATGTATTCATTTGTATTCTGATAATCATCAGACGTTTGTTCTGCAATTTCGTCATAATATATCTCATTTTCTATACCATTATTGTCATCATCATTAGACTCATTTTCATTATTCATTTTAAAATTATTGACATTTTCAACTACTTTGTGTGTATATATTAATTTACCTGATTGATTTATTGTATCACCTACATCGCTGACATTATCAGTAACCACACTGTAATTGTTTGTTTTATCATTTTTAGCACTAATTGTATTGTGGTTATGCAACAAACCGTCACTTTTAGATAGAGCAGATAATTTTATATACTGATCAATTTTTGACCCAAAATCATTTAAAAAACTAACTTGGTTGTTTTGAGTCTTTTCAATATTTCTTTCATTCTTCTTAAGAAGGTTAACCAGAATTGGATTAGTTTGAACCATCAATGTTGTGTTTATATTCAAATTTTCCTTTTCATAACTTTCAAGAGCTTTTTGTGTGTGATTTCTTTGGTGTAACAGAAAAACATCAGGATCTTTAAAGCATTTTGTGCAGTGATTACATTTGTATGAATTTGTATGTTCGGGTGTTTGCTCTATGTTTGGTGATGAACAGGAGTTTGGTGGTTCTTCTATATCTTGAGATTCTGAAAATTAGGAAAGTTAATTAGTTTGTAAAATTATGGGAAATTTCTTGATGTTTTGCTTAATATTATATCAATTATTTGTAAAGTTTCTTTTCCTTCTATAACACTACCCTTATCAGTGGTTTTAATTATATTCTCATAGCAGTAATAAATATTATTAAACAATTAAAACTAAACAAAAGATGGTAGGTAGCTTAGTAACTAAAGCAATCCCACCTCAATCTGATGTGAGTTTGAAATTTGATCAAAGAGTCTGGACTGGTTGGACATTTATTTTGACCTAATGAGTATATGGAGCATGTTATGACTACCTCGAACCTAGCAATGTGACATTTATAGGGTGATATTATATTTTTTTTTAATGTCTTACCATCACTGTCTGTATCCATGCTTGGAGTGCTGGCACCAACAGCTTGCATGGCTAACATCGTCTGCATGTAGATGGCCTGAGCAACTTGTTGGTGAATCTGTCACAAAATAAACATACTTTCTATGAGATAATAGTGTAACACATTTGCTTAATAAAACTACGTTTTAACGGTTTTAATCGCGGCGCCGCGATTAAAACCGTTAAAACGTAGTTTTATTATGTGTACAAGTCGCGAAAACTTAAGAAAATATAACACATTTGCTGATTTGTTTGAGGCTAGTTTTTTTCGAGTCTTAATTTTGTTTGATATTGCTTCAAGAAATTAATCTTTACAAGGTACACAATATGGATTATTGTAATAATAGTTTTTTCTTCATTCACTAGTTTCATTAGTTTCAATATAGGCCCTGAGACTCCTTTGAGTATTACCATGGAGTAGAAAATATATGTTTCCCAAGGAGTAGTAAGTATGGTGGTGCACTAAACATCCACCATTTTTATCCAAATTAATCATAATCATGTAAATCCATTCTCCATAGCAACAACCCCAAGACGGCCCTGCAGTGCGATGACTCAACGGCATGGGCCACCTGCGTCGTCAACAACAGGCGAAGCAGTATATAAGGGCGCCCTCGGCATGCAGGGGATACATTTCAAGTTCAACCTCGAAGCTTCACGCTGCTACGTACTCGCATCCCTTCAACGGTGTCACTCTGCCCGTTGAAGCCCTGTTGTATCTAAAAGAACCATTCTCAAAGTCCAACTTGCATCCCTCAAACAACATAAAATAAGTACTCCGTAATACTGTATAGTAATTGAAATAAATAACATATGCAATGAACCTGCGTATCAATTCAAACCTATGGTGGAGGAGTAAGAAGAGGCTTTGCAATCCTGCACACTATTGTGGATGTGATCAGAGATCGCAACTATATGACAACTCTGATCACCCCCACAGTAAGTTTGTTTCCCATGGAGTAGTAAGTATGTTTCCCATGGAGTATATAGTTTATTATGTTCTAATAATTTCCTAACTAAATAAAACTATATTACAAATTAAACCATAAAATCAACACTAAAATAAAGTGTTTTCATTCATTCATTTAAGCACATTTTTTACATGAGTATTTCGAAAGGAACATGAATATTGTATTGTTTCTGTTTAGATTTCTGTGCTAACTACAATGAATTAGTAGGATATGTTTCATATCCAAAATTCCTTCAATTCATTTATTCTTTCAAAGTCTAAATTCTACACACCCACCCAAACATTTATAAATAAAAGTGTATTATTAAAAGCATCAACCATATATGAATATAAACAAAAATTAGGAAATTTATAAGATTTAGATTTTTTTTTATTGCAGGAGACCGGCAGACAGTATCGCCTATGGACATTTGCAACACCAATGGTGCTACAAATGCGCTGCTGCTCTCTCAAGGGAGACTGGAACCTGGTCACTAATGCCGGAACACAACACAAGGTTGTTATGGCGACATACTCTAGACCAGGGGTGGTAGCCATCCAGTCGGGCAAATGCGCTACCACCTGGCTGTGGTATGACAGGCCGCCCGGCACACATTCCTGCACAGATAAATTCTATGAATAAACCTTTGATTTGTTTGTTTGTTGATTCAGTCGCAATATCTTCAAGAGATATCTAGGCACTTGCTACAAATGGTTCACTAAAACTATTCTCTATGCCCAACATCAGGAGTACATCCAAATTATTTTGCTATAAAAGTAACTTATAATTTATTGATTTAAATGTAGCATCCCTATTCCGAAAAATTTAAATCTAGAGTCCACTGTGTTATTAAAATAATTTAGTGTACCATTGGGTCCATCATGTTTAAAATGGGTGATGTATTAGATGCATTAGAGAGCCAGGGTTCTGACTGTCTCCTCTGGGTAGCCACAGGGGCATCTGAAGGTAATTCTGGGATGGTATTGCATCTTTCCTCAATGTCCGCCATTGACCTGTAAACATTATTTAACATGTATTAATAAGGGTTCCATTCCATAATGGTGACAAATATCCACGCTACTCAACTTATGCAAACCAATTTCTGTCCAAAGTATTTATAAAAGTTGTGGTAGGGTAATGATGGCTATTACATAAGTACACAAAGTCAAAGAGTACAGGCTTGATCCTGTCCAGAACATACACACCACTTAGGCAGTTTTCTGACCTAATGTGGATATTGATACAATTACCACATGCTATTTGCATGTGGTAATTGTTGGTACATTGAAGAAACTATTGTGGTGCAACCTGCACATCCAAGATAAATGATGTGTCAAACCTGCTAAGCCCCCTTAGACAAGTGTGTAGGGTATACTGTCCATTCCCCTGTAATGGAAAGCCTGAGCCTAGGAGTGCGACATTTATGGGGTTATATTATGTATGAAATGGAAGTAATTTTTTACTAACATAGAAGAGAATCTCCCCCTCCTTCCACCTGTTGTGGTTGGTACACATACAAACATTCATTATCACACCTGTTTCCCATAGGGGTAGATAAAGGCACTAAATTTCCACTTGTTACAACCTTGACATGTGTCTTTTGTTTCATCTATTCAACAATCTCTTCATTTTGTACACTTGCTCTTGCTTGTATTGGTGGATGCTGTAAGGTTCTAGTTGTTTTTTGTAGTAGGGTGAAGAAAGTACATCTGTTGTTGCTTTCAGGGATTTATTCTTGAAGTTGCAGGACATCATGCTGACCCTTGGGTTCAGCTTAATGGTAATTGAAGGTGTATGTAATGACTAATAGCAACTCATGGCTGTTTTTACGCAACTTGATGATAAAGTATATGTAATATAAATTAGTCTAGCTAAAGTAGGCCGCAGCATCGGCATCATCCATCTCCACAATACCAAACCTTAACATCCTATCTAAGATGAAGATCAATCTAAGGATAAAACATATGCACACATTTTAATCAGTGGACTGGATGTAAATAAATAGGCACATCACCATTATCGTGTGTGATATGCACACATGATAATGTGTGATACATGTTTACTGAATATTTCACAATACAACAACATTTAGAAAACAACATAGGTTCAAATTTAATCTGGATAGAAATAGAGCTGTCTTTTTATCGTTTGAAGCCTATGAACCCCTAAATGGAAACAAATTACAAATAACAACCTGTTATTTTATTAAAACTTAGGTACCTACCTTTATTTTTTCCAACGCTTGTTATTGTATAGTCCTCTGGTTTAAAATGTAAACTGCATACTTTAGAGTATTTAGTATACGGTTTTCCTCTTTTAAGTATTTCATTCCATAATTTTGCTAATTCTTCATCCCTTGGAAACTGATGGAAAGATACGTTTTTAATTTTGCCTGCCATTGATGTACATCGCGGAACGGTGCAATAATACGGCATTTTGTCAAAACAAAACACGATCTAATGCATTAATTATCATGCCTACGTATGTGATACGTATTTAATTGCTATAAAGTAGGTATTTTGTAACAAAAACAAACAAAACTTTGAGGAAACCAAGCGGCGGACATTTTTAAAACTTTTTTTTCTTGTGCCATTTGAATGTCATAAAAGTTAGAAATATTGTTTATGGTTATAGCTTTAGGCGATTTTATAAATAAACTAGTATATACCCGCGGCTTCGTCCACACTTGAGAGGTAATATAAATTACAGTTATTTAGCCAGTACTTAAATAGTATTTTTAGCAGATTAACGGGTATTTTTTGTATATGAAAATACGTGAATCTGATTTTTGCCGTAAAAACCCGAGATAAACAATGTTACAAAAGGCATACATAACTACATCTGTTTTATTACTGATGTCTAATAAACATAAAAACTGTCCTAGTAACCAGGTCTTAATATCACGTCGTTTCGAAGTTAGAAAATCCCAGGAAATATACAAAATTTCGGAACCAAATCTATTTTTTTATGTATAATACTTACTTTAAAGCACTCCCGGGAAAATTCCCGGGTTATTCCTGAAACATAAAGTATCGAATCACTTTAATAAACCTTAAGATATCGTTCTAATAAAATCATATCGAAATGAGCTTATATTTATACATACATATATAACTTCACGCCAGGTCCCTTGTGGGGTAGGTAGGTAATTATATTTATACAGTATAACTATACCATTCCCAGGATAAATCCTGCCGAATTCCCGGGATGCAATGTATTATAGAATTAAAAAAGAATGTAAGCCATCGTTTTAGTGAACCCTGTATCGGAATAAGCTAATTTTTATGCACCCGAACAACCACAAACCGATCCCGAGAAAATTCCCGTGCAAAATATTCGAGCTACAAACCGTTAGATTAATGACTTATTGGTTTGTTTGTTCAAAAATTGATGCCTGCTTGAAGTTTATTATGCAGATATTAGATTAATAATGAACAACCAAACTTTGGTTGAAAGCATAGAACTGAATGGACACGATGATATTTAGGGACATTGAATCATAATTCATCATTCATATTGAAAGATAGAAATGATACGAATAATATCAGCATTAGATTGTAACTTTACAGTACAAGAAATTTTGCATAACTGACGTATGGAATCGGGAGTATTTATGTACTGCGCTCGATGTATTGGGTGGCATATTTACCACACTATTTTCAACACACTCATCTAAAAGGGGATGGCCTCGAGTTGCATCGTGTGTTTATAATGCAGTTGTGATAATTTGACCACAGAAAATATTACAATTTGATTCGACGCATCATGTAGCGTCAGGTCGCGTCGCTTGTTTACAGTATGCTGACCTAATATTAAATTATTTTCTTATTGTTTAGTCGAATATCACAGCTTGACGAATCTAATCAGTAAGCTAATCGATTTAATTTGGTCCGTCTATGGTGTAAAAGTGGCCATTTTTCAAAAAAAAGTGAGAAGGGAAAAAGGTGATACATGTCAAATATTTCAAGGCTATTTACGATGATTCCATTTTTTTTCGACAACGTGATAACGATTGCAACAAATAAAATCATCTAGTTTATATAACATTCTACTTTTCTATTCCATGTACTGATAATAACAGTGCCGTGTTGTGTGTTTGGCGTTAGTAAATACCTATACAATGGGTTATTATTGCACGGTGCCGCAGTGTACGTCTCTTGCCGGCAAGACGAAAAACGTAAAATTTCACCGATTCCCTCGCGATGATGCTATGGCCGATAAATGGAACACGATATTGAAACGGGGGAAGCCATTTACGAATATTCAAAAGTTTGCAGTCTCCATTTCACCCAGGCAGATTATAACGTCACAACAATGGGTAAGAATAAAGGTATTTGGGTTTTTCCATCCATTCGAAATTCGTTTCCCTCTGATGACTCATGTTGACATGTTCGAAATTTAATTTTTTTGCTCATAAACAAAGTTTGAATCTTTTTTTTAAAGACATAAGTAAAAGCTCTATACTTATAAACCCAAAGTTTCTTTTGTCATTAGTTTGTTGCTTTAAAAACACAAAGATAATTCTCCAAGATGTTATGCCGACAGAAAAGTCCCTTCAGGAGTTTATCTATGTGTCAAAACCACTATCTTTTATCTTAAAATAACAATATTCAGGTAAGAGGCTATACAGATGCAGTCAATGAGGTGCAGTTATAACCTATACATAATCAGAAAGTACGGACAAAAATGAATTAAAAAATACTAAAAATTCTTTTTAGTATTTCTGTTGACTAGCTAGGCTTATGAGAATGCAAGAGCTATCCTTGGATGATTAATCTAAAAAAATAATTTTCAAGTTCTGTTCTGATATATTCTCTAATACGCTTAGAGTAGAGATGAGGAAATAGAAATATATGAATAAGATCTGGTCTGCTCATTATTTACCCTATAATTAGTAATATGTAGCTTATTGTTTATGGAAAGTTCTATACAAGTGATAAACATCTTCTGTTGTTATCTGGCCACAGAAAAATAAATGTTGGATTGACAAAACTCTCTATTTTAAAAACTACTTGGTGGGCCTTGGCCAAATCAAGTTACATTATAAGTATTTTTTACACTTTTAATTTCAGAATCATTAACTTCATAGTACAAAAGTTTGTTAAATTAAATTAATTTTTACAATTTGGGACCTTATATCATGCCACCTATTGAATTAATTAAAAAAAAGACAAGTGGAAAAAAGAATTGCAAAGACAAGTAGAAAAAACAAATGGAAAATGAATTACAATGGCAATAGAGAAATAGCAAAACTAATCACAACAAAATTGTAACCTGAAGTTTTACAGGCAAATTGTTAATGTACTTGTCCAATTTGAAAACCTGCCCGTAAAACTTCAAGTTAAAATTTTGTTGAGATTTGTTTTGCCACTTGTCTGTTGAAGTTTCACTTTTACTATGTGTCCCACCAAGCAAACATTTCATTTTTCACAGCTTTTCTGCAAATTATGATTTGGTACATTTTAATGAATGCATTTTTTATTTAAACATTTTATTTTATCAAACAAAAAAACTGAATTCAATCCAGAACCAATAAATACATCCATAGTCTACTTTAACATTATGCCGTCTCTCACCACATTACTCTATAATGATGCCGCCTTCCACCACAGCCTCAACACTTTTTCGTGATAGAAAAAATCCTAACACCAGTAGTTTTAAATAAAATGTTACTGTATGGTCCACTATGTGGTCTATTTTGATTTGGGGCATTTTTTCTTTTGAAAATTCAGCTCGAAATGTGATTATGCCATACTCACTAGGGTGGTTGTTAAAAATTAATTTTTTTGCGACACCCCCTAAAAAGCTTCCTTTTAATGAAAAAACACTGGGATTTTTTAAATAATTTTTTCAAGTCAAGACATCACATGCCTCAAGACGATTCAAGTTAAAACTAAAAATATAAGAAAAATTGAAATATAAGCTTGAATCACAAAGAATTTTAAACTTTTTCTGAAACTATAATTTGAAATTCATCACTGAGAATGATAATACGGAAGGTATTTCATTGTTAAAACTTTTCCAATCTTAAAATAATATTACTTCTAAGTATGAAGAAGTTTCCTGAAAAAACATGATATTACCCAAAAATTAACTTGAATCTCTAGAGGCACGTGTTGTCTTGACTTGAAAAAATTATAAAAAAAATCCCAGTGTTTTTTCATTAAAAGGAAGCTTTTTAGGGGGCGTCGCAAGAAATTTAATTTTTAAGGACCACCCTAATACTCACTGAAGCATAATCACATTTCCAGCTAATATATTCCATGTTAACAAATAAATTATTGATGATATGGATATTACAAGTCATACACTCCCAAGAAACAATGAATTTATTGCAAACGAAAACAATCCATAGTTTCACAAAAATCAGCTATTAAGTGGCTGCGATTTAACACCACTGGATTATTTTTTGTAGGACTATGTTTAAGACAGTCTACATGGAGCCAATAAAATGGATTGTAGCCTTAAAACTGAAAATTTGTGATGCGATGACTAAATGAACCAGCCATTTTGTGAAAGAGTGATTAAAAACTTTAATGAAAGTATCAACTGAACAAATGACGATTTTTCATTTGTAACTGGCAAACTTTACTCTTAAATTAAATAAATAAATTTTTTAATAATTTTAAGCACAATTATTTATTTTATTATGTATTAAACAACAAAATTCATGATGAAAAATCCTGTGCCTATATTGTGAAATTTTCTAGAAACTATGGCTTGAAGTTATAAGATATGACATGTGTACCAATGATATCACAGTGAGAGACACCAAAGTCCACGTTAATTAAAGAAGTACTTTTTTTTTATTGCTGAAGAACAGCAGACAGACTGAAGGCCCAACCAACAACAATGTGATTGAAAGTGGTTACAGTCACCTATGGACGTTAGCAATACCAGAGGTGCTGCCAATGTAATGCAGGCCTTGAAGGAGAAAGTGGAACTTGGCCACTGATGCTGGAACGAAACTCTAAAGTTGTTAAGGCAGACTATACCAGAGGTGGTAGCCATCCAGTCGGGCAAATGCCCTACCACCTGGCTGCGGATTGTTTTGGAATTAGTATTTTTTTCCATTCCTGCACAAAGAAAATCATTATTTACTTGTTTTTAATGTTCCTTAGGTATTTTGGTAAAAAGTGGAACTGTTATGAAACTCTTGCCTGTCATAAATAATGTTCAAAATGGTGATGAGGTATATTAAAATTGAAACATTTTATTAAAATAAATAATTTTTTGTACATTAACCATAAGGAAAATATAAATGATTAATACTGCACGAGTTAATTTGTAATACAAGGATAAATTTCAAAAATTGAAACCATGAATGGATATCTATTAAGAAGTCATCAATCGTCTATATTCTATACCATATAAATGTATGGGCTCTGTCTGTACATTTAATATGTTTGACATATTTTTAAAATTTTGTGTCTGTCTCTGCATGTCCTTTTGTAACTCAATAATAATAAAAATTAATTTATTTCAGAAATTGAGTATTTCCATATTCTACAGTTTTATATCCATGGGTAAAAGGCTATTTGCTTTAAACAACAAATATTTTTGTAATTTTTGGGACAAAAATTTGAAGTTTCAAATGACCCAGAAAAACACATCACTAACAATTTTAAATAAAGATATTAGGATGAAAAACCCATTGTGTTAAGTCTCATAAAATGTCGCTTAAAACAAATTGCTTTTCATGGCACAACAATTAATTAATTAAACAAATACTAGGGCATTACACCCTTGGCTTGAACAATTTTAATGAAAATTAATACAGTAGACTGTAGAACCTCTTTAAGTTGAACTTGAAGGGAGACAACAAACAATTCGAGATATAGAGTTTTCGACATATGGAGGATTTCGGTTTAGCAAATTTTGTAAGGAAACATTCGACTTGTAAAAGTTGTAAAATCAAATGTATATTATTTTCGAATTATAGAGGGAAAATAAGTACTGAATTTGCTTATAGGGATTCACTAATTATTTCGACTTATAGAGGGTTCAGATTTCGAGCAACGGAGGTTTTGGGGTTGAAGGGTAGGGAACACAAATTTGTTTTCGGGTTTGGGAGTTTTTCGACTTATCGAGGTTCAAATATAATATGTGATTAATGGTACATAAGTACCATAGACATAGATATAAATCTCACTGATCGTTCATTTGTCTTGTATAAAATTTGCCATAAGCTCGCAGACGAAGTCGCAGCCGGCCGCTAGCGATATATAAAAGTGAAAGGGAGTTGTTTGTTTCCTCTTGATAACCTTGAAAACTAACTAGTTTTCATGGCATCCCTCTAAAGCTTAAAGCATTAGTGCCAAATGCATCATTTTTCCTTGTCTTTTTCTAAGTCATCTTCATTGTTGTGGATCTTGACTTCATAGCCAATGCACGAATAATTGTGTTAATGACACATTTTGTAATTTTATAATAAGTTGGAAGGAAAGAAATAGTTCGTTGAGTTTTAGCTGGCCGAACTTGCTAGAACCCAGAGGCTCCGGGCTCGATTCCGGGCATGTAATTTCAGAAAGGAACTTTCTGTTAATTGCTATGGTCTGGATCGCCCCAGAGTGGTCCATTGTGTGTTACCCATAACACGAGCGTAACTTGCTTAGCTTGGGGTATACAATGTGTGTTTGTCTGCCGATTATTATTAATATTATTATTCACATATATGTTTTATTTTCAAGATTTTTTTCATTTTTCATAAAAATTAATATACAAACCATTAATTTATAAAAAAAAAAAAAACTAATCTCCGCCGGCAGTAGGGCCTAGGGTCCAAGCACCTTATCTTCAATTATTATTTGAAGAAATATCGATGTATTTACATTGTTTACATGTTCTTTAAAAATAAACATATTTTGAGAAATCGTTTGCCGTATTTTCCTTGAAACAAGGCGGTTTGCACTCAGCTTATTGCTTTGCCGGTGTAATATCCGACACAACGCTGATTTCAGTGCAAATATTCCTTTTGGCGTGATACCAAAAGAAATCGGATTGTGTTGTTATATATTATTTTTAATTAAAACAAATAAATATTGTATACATGGCATGCTTAATCCAATAGTCATCCGTACAGGAACGGAGAAATAATACAATTTCCTGCGGCCGGGCGGCCTGTCGTAAGAGAAGACAAAACAGCCCACAGCCAGGTGGTAAGGCATTTGACCGACTGGATGGCTACCACCCCTGGTCTAGAGTATGCCGCCATAACAACCTTGGGTTGCGTTCTGGCATCAGTGACCAGGTTCCACTTTCTCCTTCAAGGCCGGCAGGACTTGTGGTATTGCTAATGTCCACAGGCGACGGTAACCACTTTCCTTCACAGTCGGGTCATAAGCCTGTCCGCTCTGCTTCAGCAATAAAAAAGAAAACAAGGATTAGTAGCCTTTATTTCTATGCAGCAATGAATTTAAATTTACGTGTGATAATATTTTCTTAAGTTCTCGCGTCTTGTATATATAAAATTGCCTTTAAACGGTTTTGAGCGCGGTAATTTATTTGATTTTGATTATTCCGACGTTTCGGTCACTTTTCAGTGGCCGTGATCACGGAAGACAAAGATGTCAAGTGTCAACGAGTATTGTGAAAGTTTTATTTAGCTTACGAACTTGTTCATTTTAATCAAATAAATTACCGCGCTTAAAATCGTTAAAACGTAGTTTTATTGTTTACGTTTGATTTTAAATTGACTAATATTTTTCATACAAAATTAATGAGTACCATAACGACAGTGGTCGACCATTGTGACGATATTGTAATAGCAGAATTGGAGTTCAGTTTAATGTTCGTTTTGCCACCACACAAAGAAACAAGATTGAATTTAAAATTAAATTACAGCATTTGCACTTTGACATTATTTACATCCATATCCTAGAACAATACATGTATGTAAGTACGATTATAATTGTTGTATGTATATGAATTGACGATATTGCGGTGCTGTGATAATATTGTTATTGCAGGGATTTCCCTCTTAGTCAACGGGTTGCATGGATATGGAATGTGTCACTACATATTACGTTTTAAGATAGGTTTGTATGTACTGACACTCTGAGAATAACCTAAATACTGTTACGACCGAGGTGCCGACAAAGGCAAATTCACACCTGCAGCTCTGTATAAGCACATTTTGTTGTTTCGGCATTTGGACTTCTTTTGTTTACTTTGTGTTTTTAAAATTTGTGATTAGAAAAACAGCTCATTGTGTATTGTAATCTTTTATGGCAGTCATTAGCCAGTTGTGAGGTGAGGTGAATATGTCTGCTCAGCCGCGTGGCTGAGCAGACATATTGCATCCGTGCAGTATAGAGCAATTCCTCGATTGATGGACGCGATAGTCGAGCGATAACCACAAGCGGAGCAAGACTTGTGTATATACATCTATTTAGTGACGGACTTTGCGCGGGTTGTTGATTCGTGCATTACGTTTGGACTGATTGTGTTCAGTTATATTTGTACCTGTGTTATACGTGTTTGTATAGTTCTAATAAACTCTGTAATCATTCCAATGGCATTTTAATTCGAGTCCTGCATTTCGTTATAATACGTTTCGAGAGAAGTTAATAGTGGTGGGAAGTTATTGTAAAAGCCAGTTGACTAAAGTTTGATAGGCTCTGTGGTTGAGCGGGCTAAGCCTTAGCCGGCCGAACTTGCTGGAACCCAAAGTCTCCGGGTTGGATTCCTAGCATAGTAAATCTCGAAAACTAACTTTCTGTTATTTACTACATCCTGGGTGTCTGAGATCGGCCCCAAGCGCAATCTGGGGATACATATGTACAAAAACTGCCTGGGCGTGGAGGTTCTGGTGTGCACGTTGTTAGGACGCGTCCCGTAATGTCTAGCCTCCTTGACACACTCTCCAGATTACTCTAGGATGTCCGAACGCTCAAGGCCACGTCCGCGACTTATGACTTATAATGAACACCCTTCACTGGACTTTCCTTATCCAGATACGTTGTAAGCCAAACTCCTCACGTGCGACTTATAATATGCACCTTTAACCTTTGTTACATCTGATAATGTGTGGTACGAAAGAGACGACGTGCTAGTCCGGTTAGCGGCAAAGTGAGAGAGCAATACACTTATGTTCGTGGCGCTTCATGAGCTTATAATTATGTTCTACGCTATGACGTGTGCGAATTTCAAGGACGTAAATAAATTTTATTCGGACGATGCTAAGAACACATGGATATAATCGTTTCAAACTAGTTGAAGCAGGCAAATATGAAAGACTTCTGCACCTTTTAAACAACTCTCATGTTGGAACGTAGAGGAAACACCAATCCCCATAACAGACTGAAAAATCCCGAAAATGATACTATATCTGAAAATATAAATTTAAATATAAATATATAAATTTTCTCCGTGCAGGAACGGAGAAAGAATACAATTTCCTGCGGCCGGCGCCTGTCGTAAGAGGCGACAAAACAACCCACAGCCAGGTGTAGGGCATTTGCCCGACTGGATGGCTACCACCCTGGTCTAAAGTATGTCGCCATAACAACCTTGAATTGTGTTCCGGCATTACTGGACCAGGTTCCAGTCTCCTTTAAGAGGGCAGCAGCGCATTTGTAGCATCTTTGGTGTTGCAAATGTCCATAGGCGATGGTAACCGCTCTCCATCAAGTGGGCCGTCTGCCTGTCTGCTGACCTCCTGCAATAAAAAAAAAAACTTTCAGCCAAAATCGTTAACCTACTTAGTCCTTTAAACTAACAATTATTTATTTTCCCTGTAATTGGAACTTCAAAAGGTGTAATATATTGAATTAAATCAAAAATAAAGACAATATAAACACATTTATTATGCTAAAAGCAATATGTCACGAGGTTCATCAGCGCCCCCAGCGCTATGATTAAGTTTTTCCAAAAAGGGTGTCATAAACTTTCTTCGAGGCCAGCAGTGCGTTAGTGACATATCTGGTATTACTAACGTCCACAGGTGATGATGGTAACCGCTTTCCATCAAGTGGAACGTTAGCCTGGCTGCTGTACTTCAGCTGTAAAATGTCATTAATAGCCATGGTTTCATTAAACACATTCTCTGTAAAAGATTTTATTATTTGGCTTAGATCTGTTACATGATAGAGAAGCAAAAATCTCAGATGTTGTATTTGCAAAAGTTCCTCAATTATATCAATCCCATATACAATCTGGAGACCACAGGGAACACCTCGGCTATATTCTCTGGTGTTATAATACCTGGTCTTTGTTTTGCAGGTCAATGGAAGACCCTCAGCAAGGATGCTATCCCTTCGCAGAACTTGCCCAAGCTGAACCCAGATGGCACCGTCATGGTTATTAGGAAGAGCCGCACTGTCAAATATAAGGAGAGCAAGAAAGAAGACATTTCTGGGTACATAATTATATATCTTCATATATATAAAAGTTAATGTTTAGTCTGTATGTCCTTCATAGAATCGTAAACTATACATTTGATCATGTGATGATGGTTAGCAAATTTGTTGGGCATGAGCCAAGGAAGGTGTCCGAGTTGGTTCAAAATTGGACCCGGTAGGTGGCGCTGTTGTCGGCATATCGATTGAAGCTTTTCCGAGCAGGCCGACGTCTGTCGGGGCAGCTAGTGTATTATAATAATAATAACTCGTAAACCTCCCATTGCTGGGCTCGGGTTTCTCATCTACAGGGAAACGGATAATATACCCGCCACGCTGGTCCAAGGCCGTTCGGCGAATTTGACACATCGGTTATCCCAATGTGCAGGTTTCATCACGTGTTTTCCTTTATCGTTAGCACGACGCAATTGTAATGATATGCACATTGGGCTTTTTTTATTGCATGAATTCAGCAGACAGGAAGACGGCCCACTTGATGGAAAGCGGTTACCATCGCCTATGGACATTTGCAACACCAAAGGTGCTACAAATACGCTGTCGCTTAAGGGAGACTGGAACCTGGTCACTAATGCCGGAACACAACCCAAGGTTGTTATGGCGACATACTTTAGACCAAGGGTGGTAGCCATCCAGTCAGGCAAATGCTCTACCACCTGGCTGTGGGTTGTTTTGTCGCCTTTTACGACAGGCCGCCCGGCCGCAGGAAATTGTATTCTTTCTCCGTTCCTGCACGTATGAAAGATGAGTTTAAAAGTTATACGAGTGGTGCATGCTTTCCGGCTAGGATTTGAACACGTGCCCTTTGGGTTTAGAATGCGAGTACGTTAACAACTAAGCTACCAGGGCTTTTGGGCATATATCATTTGATAAATTTGTAATATTAAATTGAAAAAATGTTTTAAGCTAACCGTTTAAACGTACCTACAATTTAACAAAAAATTGTATTGAAATCTCATAAAAAATATATGTTATGTTGAATTTCAGCGAGAAGTCAGATAACAAATGTTTAATGGCCGGTACACTATATGTGAATCAATCGCAAACAGACAGTTCGGGGGTTTGCACAGATCAACTCGACACCAATGTAAGTTTTTAAATATTCTTATTTTATACTGCTTGAAGCGACCAAACAGACAGACGGTCTATTTAACAGAAATTGATTGTTATTTTAGAGGTCTGGAGGTGGAAAAAAAACTTGTGTGCTTAAATTGCTGTTCAAGGTTGCATGTTTGTTACGTAAAAATGCCGAATAATATTTTATAATACAACACACATTTAGCTGCTAAACGACATACTAAATTTATTACAAGAGTAAAAAAATAAGCGCACTCACACGTGATTGGCCGTGCGGATTTATTTATTTATTTAATTTGTTTGGGAGTCATACAATAATTAATATTCTTACATATAAAACACAAAATGAATACATACATCAATCAAGTTTTCACTATAAAAAAATTTATATAATAAAATGTTGATGATATAATAAAATGAAAATAATTTAAATGTTGTAAAGCACAGTATCACGTATCAGGCTATTGAAATTTTCAACAAATTACCTACTGACCTAAAGCTAAATATATATAAAATGCAATCTTTTAAGCGTAATGTTAAAGCATTCCTCCTTAAACAAGCTTTCTATTCAGTTGAAGATTATTTTTGTGCTTAAATAATGATAATATAATAATATGATTATAAAATACCTTTCGAGTGACATATTTTTGTAAAGTTAAGAATGTTTATTGTTAATTAGATTTTTATTTATAATTGTAATTATGACTATGTATGTATATTTCAGACACAAATGTTTTTTGTTAATGAATTAATATAAATAAATAAATATAATAAAAATAAAAATTGATGTGAGGCAAGGCGACGTGTGCGCAGAGGGCAACACCTACAATATACATTGAAAAAGATAAATGAACCAATACACAATTAATTATAGTATTCTAATGTAAAGAAATTGTATATATTTATTTCCAAAATGCGGCATAGACAAGATAAACAAATAAAAAATAACATATATAGAAATTGTATGCTGCAGTTTCAAAAATGAGGTTGGCATTCAGTGTATGGCTGTGCCAAAACGTGATTCGACACAGCACAGATTTTCAATGCCCGCCAACTAAATTAAATGTGTACGAGGAGACGCTTTGTAAAAATAAGAAACATTAATTACTATATAACATTAATTACTGTATAACTATGGAATGAACATAATATGAGTCTCCAAATGGTGTTCATAGATCTTTAGAAAGCATACGATCGCGTCCCCATAGAAGTTCTGTGGTGGGTCGTCAGAGCGAAAGGTGTGCCAGAGAAGTATGTAGGACTGATAGAAAGTATATATGAGAATGTTAGTACACAAGTCCGCATTGCAGTAGGAACCACGAACAATTTCCCTGTGAGGGTATGGTTGCACCAGGGTTTGGCCTTCAGTCCTTACCTAATTATGCTGGTTATGGATGCACTGACCGCAGAGCTACAAATTGAGGCCCCCTGGTGCATGCTCTTCGCTGATGATATTGTCCTGGTGGATGAAGATGGGCTGGCACTTCAAAACAAACCAGACAGGTGGCGGTAAGCGCTAGAGGGCGTTGGATTAAAAATCAGCAAAACCAAAGAATATGTTTTGTGATTTTGACGGGTCCTCTGGTGCTGTGCCTCTTAAACTAGAATCAGCCACACTACCATGTAACCCCGAATTCAGATACCTTGGTTCACTACTGCAGAGTAATTGTGATATGGAGAGAGATGTAAGGAGAAGAATAAATGTAGCATGGCTAAAGTGGAGACAGGCAACCGGTGTGACGTGCGAGAAACTAATGCCACTGAAACTAAAAGGTCAAATATATGAATCTGTCATAAGACCAGTCATTCTATATGGGTCGGAATGTTGGGCCACTAAAGTGATAAACCACAAACGTCTCAACATTCTCCACTCAGCTGAGATGAGAATGTTGAGATGGATGTGTGGTTATATATGAATGGATAAGGGGATCTTTGAAAGTTGCACCCGTCACTGAAAAATGAGAGGAAGAAGATTAGGTAAGTATGGGCATATAATGAGGAAGGATGAACGTCACGTGACAAAAAGAATGTTACACTACGAGATAGATGGGAACACATGAAAAGGTAGACCATAAAAAAGATGGGTGAATTGTGTGAAGGATAATATTATGATATGCAGTGTGTGATGATGTCTTAAGATAGAGGTAGCGGAGTGTGGAGGGAAAAGACATTGTGTTGATCCCAATAATTGGGATATGGTGAAAGAAAAGAGGAATGAATATAATAATTCAGAAATAAATATATAACCATGATAATTCACAATTCACAAGAACTGTGTTATGTGTTATGATGATTGATTACGTATGTATAATGTATTATGTGCACCAAACTATCATATTGGCGTCAACTGTAATGACAGTGATGTTTGTAAGTTAATAAATAAATAATGTCGATTTACTTTACAGTTAGCATATAGACTTCAAACGCTGAATTCGTTAGCTAACAACATATCACCTACACAAATACCAGTGGTGCCCAAAACGGAGAAACAAGACGCAATAATGCAAACTGATCCTATACAATCTGAAGAAGATGACACACAACCCAACAATACATATGCAGATGTACATGATATAGATTATTATCAAAAAGATTATGAGAAGAAGGATTATCATCAGAAAGATGATTATATACCTCAGACAAATGAGGAGTATAACAAAGAAGCCGAGAAGTATGCTTTGGAACGTAAGTCTCATGGTGCGTACGAGAAGGTAGACAATATGGTGTTTCAGAAGGTTGTTGACTATCCCAAAGTTAGTGAGGTGAGTTGATTTGTTTGTAGTTATTTAGCTTAGACTCCAACCACTGCATTTGAAAGAGTTAAAATAATAAAAGAAAATCACTTTGTGCATTTTGATGTTTAATAAATAATGGACACAGTTTTCATTTGTTCTTAATTTCAATCTATCTCTTGCTGTTCTCCTTTTCTTCTTCATTCATCTTCTTTGTTTAAGATAATCTTCTTACTTTGTAATTTGTCTTTCTCTGCTCCATTTACTCTATCGTGGATATCATTCTGTATTTGTAATTTCTCTTGTCGGTTTGTTCACGCAATTTTAGTTATTTTTATAATGGTTTCCACTTTGAATTTCGTTGTTTGTTGGTGTGCAGTTACACTTTATCTTTTAGTTTGACTTCCAATGAACTTCCGATACTGTTTTGACATACCATTCTTTTATATAGCTGTAATATTTGTTAGTATTCAAGACTGGAAATCATATATTAAACAGGTTCATATAAAAGTATTCCTCCTTCACTGAACTGTCCACTAAACTTTTCACTAAATTCACCACTAAACTCGTCACTGTCTTCTATTAAACTTTTCTTCCAGCTCTTTCGTATCGCACTTGTCGCTTCGGTGGCATGAACTGAACTCCCCATAGGCGCGCCTTACGCTGCTTATATACCCAGAAGAATCTTCTGGAACTAATAATTTCGATCTTCTTTTCGTTATCCTTTTATTTACTATCTATCCCTTTCTAAACATCTATCTATCTCCGTCGTTTCCATCCCGAACCTCCATTTTAGAACTTTCGCTCATGACCTATCCCTTTCTGTAATGTATCTGTCCTTGTCTTTTCCTCCCCGAATCTTATACCTTTTTCTAAAACTTCTTAAACAACTAGATTGTTCCACCATCACTCGCCACAATATTAATTGACCTAATTAAGTACATTTATTCATCCATTCATGCTCCATTTACTTTTATAGGGTTTGGAGGAGTTTTGACTTGCTGGTGTTCCATCACACGACTAACATTGACACTTTAAAATACTAGTTCTTGCAACATTCCATTTATTTATTCATATGTGAATTGTAGGTGTACTACGACAAAACATATACTCGCCAAGACAGCTATATATATCAAAACGGTTATACGGACAGCGCTGAAATCCTCAGAAATCAGCAGCACAACCTGCAAATGTTACAAGAACCGCATAGGGTTAATGAAAATCAAAACTTTTTCAACGAAAATCATATAAAACAAGAGATCGACATTAATGTAGAAGACGATAAGTTTATATATGAAAGGAGCAAGGAAACTCTTGGTGAGTTAACTGTTTTGTAAAGTTATATTTTAATCATGTATGGACGTATTTGCATTATCTAAATATTATTTTATGGTTCTATAATAAACATAATTATTTAAGGGATATTTATCATCTCTATTATTAAGGTATATTTATCATCTGTAAAATTTCTAGCTCCAAAATTGTTTAATAGTATAAGCAGCAAATTATTTTTGGTTACTATGACACGCCTTCAATTGAGAAAAGGCTTAACTGAATTTTTACTCTCTTTACCATTTAGGGATGCTGAAGAACTTTTACGATTTTATTAGCTAGTCACTTTTTATTGACCGTCATTTGAAAATAGTTTTGATCTATGGTGCTTTGTCATGGGGGATAAATGCCATAGTTACCACGCTTGGCATGCGGGTTGGTAACTATTTATTACCTATTTACGGTATTTGCATTGGAGACGCTGCTGCCCGTCTCCGACCAGGGGATTTGTAAAGGCCGGCATTCTTGCGATGCTTATACCGCCATCTATCGGTCGCCAGAGTCTTGTTTGCTGACGGCAGGGGGTACCGCGAGCAGGCGAGGTTGACAATTGAGTCCACAAGATATTGAGCGTAGACCCCCTTACCAGCCCCCCCCCCCGTCAATGGCGCCGTCTTGGGGAGGCCTACGTCCAGCAGTGGACTGTGAATGGCTGACGACGACGACGACGACGACCTACGCCTACACACAGTCTCATGCATAGTCGAATATAAATAACCCCCCCCCCACATACACAAAAGCATATTGTTATTACTAACATCTTTGAATATGAAATTGTAATTTTTAATTTAACAATAGACAATATTATTAATAATACATATTAGTATTCACTACAAAAAGACATTGTATTAATATATTATCATCAATGATAAGAATGAGATGACCAAAGCGAATCCTACTGTGGTCCGCCACACAGGCTCTATAACTATGGAGACCTAGCGCGGGAAACGGAGTTTCCTTTGGGATGCCATTTGTACTGTTCTCTGTATTTTGGTCTTTTTATATGTACCCTGTACTACTTAATTACATGCTAATAAATTTCATTTTATTTCTATGAAACCATGAATAGTTTGTGGATTACCATACATTTGCCGGTTTTTTTACTTTCGTCACTATTAAATCTATTTGTTTTATGTGCAATGGTGTCTACAGCAGTGATGATGATTTTGATTTTTAGATTCAAACCCGATGTACAATGACAGTCAACGTCGGCTGATTCAGCAACAGCGTCTATTGGAGCACATACAACAGCAAGTCAAACAGGAGCCAGATACGAATAGTGGTGAGTTTTATTGACGTTTTGATATTTATCATTGCTATGATATTTGTCTTTGTGATTATATTTATCTTTGTGAGAATATTTATCATTGCTATGATATTTATCACTGTGGTTATATTTGTCTTTGTCATCATATTTATCGTTGTGATGATATTTGTATTTCTGACGATATTCATCATTGGGAAAATGTTTATCATTGCTTTGATATTTATCACTGTGAATATATTTATCATTATGGTGCTATTTATCATTGCGATGAAATTTAGGTTTGTTATTATTATAACGATATTCATCATTGTGCTTAAATTGGTCATTGTAATAATATATGTCATTGTAATGATATTGGTCATTCTAATGATATTTATCATTGTGTTGATATTTAAGGGCTGATATATCATACATTTATTCCACGTGGTTTATGTGAATTTTTATTTCATGTCATACAAATGTAAACACACAACATATGTGTGTGTTTGTGTGAATACTAATCGGTGAGCGTTTTTACTTAGTCCCTCAATTTCTTTCCTATATTTGTTTTGATAAACTAGATGTGTACCATTATTATTACTTCTTTGATATCTTGACATTCCATTGTAATGTAATTTATTCATACACTTTCTCGCACAAACCTAACCCGAGACTTTGATTCTTGGTGGGGAAAAAGAAATGAACTTTCCATTATTTATTTAGTCTGTGTGTCCGGGTTCGGCTCCAGACTCATGAAAATGAGTTATTGGCACCAGATCAGACTAGAGTTTACAGCAAAGAAATGTTTAAGCTCAGAAAAACAAGTTTATTTATTAAAGAAATGTTTTACTCAAAACCTAAATAACATAATTTACTTCTTTCATTTTATATGAAGCAACAAAAGTGATACAATTTAAACATTAATTGTGATTCGATGTCGTCGTTTCTTTTCAATTCTGTTTTCCAACAAATTGAATCAATCTGGTTGAACCGTGTAATATGGACTTTTATGTAATTTATTGTAACTACTTGTTGTAGGATGTGAAAACGTAATGCAGCCACAAGGCAGCCCGTACTATCAGTCGGAACCTACTAATAATGTAACAGGTATAATATTAATAAATTACTAGAACTTTTTTACATTTTGTGTTTTTTTTCATTGTACAGAGATATATCGTTGGTCACATCCCAAAACTAAACAAATAATTTTTTATTAAGTCATTTAGTGTCGTCACCCTCCTTTTCTAATGTTAGATTCTAAAAAAATCAAGAAGAGATAACACTGAACGAAAAATTATTTCAAAATAGTTTATTATGTATGGCAACTCAAAAGCTATAAAATAAAATTACGACAAATCATATTAATATTATAAATGCGAAAGTAACTGCCTGTCAGTTTGTTTCGCTTTCACGGAGTTGGCTGAAACTCAGTATATTTCAATGCTGAGGATGAACATAGGATATTTTTCTCCCGAAAAATGGGATAGTTTCCGGGATAAAAGTATATTTTTTTCTCTGCAGGATAACCTGCAGAGAGAAAGATATGCTTTTATTAAAAGCATAAGCTTTTACGAAAAAACTATTGAACCGATTTGGCCGAAATTCGGTATACATGTATTTTGAATACCGGGGGTGGACAAGGGATGATTTTCGTCCCTGATAATGTGATAAATTTATGTAAAGGTGTTCCAGAAAGTAGGGTAGGCTTTTGTGATTTGTCATTTTCGTCGTTTTGGTTATTTTTAACCGACTTCAAGGAGGAGGTTCTCAATTCGTCGTAATCTTTTTTTTATGTGTGTTCACCGATTACTCCGTGATTAATGATCCGATTTACGTGACTCTTTTTGTTCGACGCGGAATAGCTTCCAATCGGTCCCCTAAAAATTTGACATAGTTTGGCACAGTAGTTTTCATTTTACGATTTTTTTTGTTCCCGTTTCTCGTGACCTATATTTTTTAAGAAGCGCGGCACCATTTGTATATCCACCCGCTCATAGCTAGACACTCAAAAGTAACAAATAAAAAAAACTTCGATTTAAAAAACCGATTTGAAAAATTAAAAAGTATAAAATAACTTATTTCTAAAGCTATTATTATTAATATATATTATCTAAAACATCTTGAAGTCGGTGCAAAGTAAAACATAAAAATTACTATATTTTGAAAATTACTAAACACCGGCTTTTTTCTGTTTGCACATATAATTCAGGTTAAATATGTTCTCTTACTTGCAGGCGGCTATTACGAACAAATATCAAGACCCGGCCCGGAATTGTTAATAGCGAAACAGAACGCACTTGCAGCGCACACGCAGCTATGTAAGAACGAACTTTTTTATATATACTGCGTAAACTCTATATAACGAAGGGATATTGCTTTTTATTGCGTTATAGAGAGTTGTCGTTAAATGGAGAGAATATTATTTCTGTTGGACATCTTTTGCTGCACCAGTTATTTTGTTGTATTTTTTTTACGTATTTTATTCACGTCTTGGGTATTGAGGCGTGTTGGTATTGAAGAAAGTAGTTACAGATTTCGGCATTTCGGAGTTTCTTAGACATTTCAGTATGCATGATGCCGATAGTCGATTTTTATTACGGGCTAGGATAATAAAGCGACAAAAGAACGTATACAGCTGCGCAGTTATTACTTATTTTGGCAACTTAAAAGCTACTTTTTATTACTTAATTATTGTCGTTATTGAGAGTGGGTTAATGCTATATAGTGTAAAATTGTATGGAAGACAAGGTAAGCCAAGTGATTTCGACGCTGAAGGAAGTTTTTCGTTAATTCGAGTGACGACGTTACATGGAGTTTATACTGTATTAAATTATTTTTATCGCTTCGCAATATTGGTTGATAATCCTTTTGTTCACCGGGGAAGGAACCCCATCTAGCTTACAAACAAAACATGATTGATGGACGGTTTTATCTATTGAAGCGATCTCCTATCAACCGTTATTTTGAAAAAGTTTATGTAGATTATTACAAGACTACGTTTTAACGGTTTTTAGCGCGGTAATCACGGAAGAAAAAAATGTCAAGTTGCAATGAGTATTGTTAAAGTTTCGTTTAGCCTACCGCCTACTTGTTCATTTTAATTATTTAGTTTTGATTTTGTTTATGGTTCTTATTTACTCTATGGGAGCCAAATCTAATTCGCCACCGCTACGCAACATGTTGTGGCTTGAAGAGAAGAAGCGGCGCAAGAAACTCTTCAGCAAAGATGCTTAGCTCTAATAATTTTATATAATATTAAAATAGGTGAAAGGAAAATAAATCTATACTAATATATAAATCTGAAGGTTTGTTTGATTGAACGCGCTAATATCAGGGACTACGGGTCCGATATGAAAAATTATTTCTGTTCTTGATAGCCCATATAACGAGGTAGGCTATAGGTTGTATATCATCACTTTAAGACCCAATAGGAGTGGAGCACCAATGAAGAATGTTTCAAAATCGTTTTTTTTTAAACTTACTTCTTTTTTACTATTATTCCACGCAGACGAAGTCGCGGGCAGAAGCTACTGAATAGTAAAAACTATATAGATGAATAATTTCCACGTTGATACTAAAAGTGTTATGTTATATATGTGTAATAACGAGATTATTGATGTTCAAAACATTTTTGACTGTCTCCATTATTCACTTATTCATCCGTCAAGGTTCGGGTAAAAATATAATTTCGCTGGAGCGGCCTGTGGTGACAGGCGATAGACAACCCACAGCCAGGTGGTAGGGTATTTACCCGGCTGCATGGCTACCACCCCTGGTCTAGTGTATGTATGCTGCACTTGAGTTGTGTTCTGGCATTAGTGGCCAGGTTCCAAACTCCCTTAAGAGACCGTCTAAGATATTTTTAACACTTCTTATTATGGGTTTTGTTGATATTACAAGATAAATAATAATAAACATAACAATGCCTTCCTATCGACATATTTGTAAAATTAATAATGTTTATTGCATTTTTTTTATAATGTTGGTTATGACTACGTATTTCAGACACAAATGTTTTTGTTAATTAATTAATATAAATAAATATATGTGACACTCTCCATCATCAACTCTGGTTTTGTTTTTAATGTTATTTAAACAAAATGCCATTTCCCAATATTCTTGTTTTCGTTATTAAGAATATTCACACTTTCCATTATTTGACTTTGTCGTTATACAAAATATGTTTTCTTTATAGGGCAAAATACAATGAAGCGGCCGTTCTTCTACAGTGAAACACCACCATACAACGGTTCGCAACTTTACCATAGATATGAGGTATAGTCATCATTGGATATATAATTGATAGATATGTTCATTGACAATCATGTGATAGCGAATGCTCACGCGACGTCGCGTGATGACGTCATACTCTTCGGTACGAAACGTATTAAAATATTTAAACATAAGGTGATATTATTTAGGCTTATCGTGTAATAAAAACCTAGTAAGTGAGAATCTGTAAAAAAAATCATTACGTTCAGACTGCGAAGACTGATAAATGAGTGTACTTTGTCAGTAATGTATAAATAAGTATTAGAAATAATTATTTTTCTTAATTTTCAGGATATAACAAGGATTCTTCAGTGATGTGAGTGACATTCCAAATAAAAAAAAAAACATTATATATCATAATATATCTATTCTATCAGATGATGCTATGGCGGATTTATATATAATTTTTTATACGAAAAATTCTCTAAAATGACGACAATCTCTCGATGGTTATTTTTTAATGAAGGCATATAATATTCTTTATATTTTAAGATACTTTGTGTAGTATATTTTTTAATACAGTATATATTTCTTTATATTTAATATGCACAGTGCTTAAATATGCCATGGCAACGCTTTATTCTTAAAAGAAAATAATATAAAAGAAAATAAATGTATCAATTATTTCTTGAAGTTATTTTTAGATTGTTAAAATAATCCGGCTCGACGGACCAAATTTAAATTTGGTTCAAAATGGAAATATTTATATTGTATGCCAAAGAATTGTAGCCGAAGTAACTGTGCATATTAATATTTTATATTCAGTCATATAAATATTGAATAATATTATGTATTTTAAAATATATTTCTTTGTGTTTAATTTTTTTTAAATAAAATCTTGGGAATATTTAGTGGATATGAAAC
This sequence comes from Dendrolimus punctatus, assembly GCA_012273795.1. Lineage (NCBI taxonomy): Eukaryota > Metazoa > Arthropoda > Insecta > Lepidoptera > Lasiocampidae > Dendrolimus > Dendrolimus punctatus. Next base: position 26,089,161 of record CM022527.1, read on the forward strand.
GTTTAAAAATCAGGGTATATTTTGATATTATTTCTATAAAAATATTTTCTATTTTACTTTTAGGTTTTTTTAATAAATAAACTTTAAGTATGTTGAAATAAATTGTTTAAAAAAGTTTTAAAATATATTTTAAAATACATGTATATTTATATAATAAGTAAATATTTTCCTTTACAATACATATGTGTATAAATGAATTATATAAAAATGTACAAATATTTGTATAGAGAAATAAAATATAAATAATAATAATTATTTTTACCTATTTGCGTAATATGTATGCTTTTTATATTTTTTTAAATGTACAGATACGTTTTTTTACAGTTGTATAATAATATGTGTAGTTTTGTAGGGTAGATATAAGTGGGATTCGGAATCCCAGCGTTGGGCAAATTTTTACGATCACAAATTTTAAATCGATATTAAGTCATGACATCTTTTAATAAAAGTTTCTTTTATTTTTAAATAAAAATCCATATTTGATAAAAACAGTTACCAATTTGTATTTAAAATTATTATATAAGTTTGGGTGGAGATAATTGAAGACGTGAGTGGATGAAGGTGATATGTCGCATATTCGGTTTTTTGCTTTTTTTTGCGTAGATGAATGTTAAAGTCGATACCAAATGACTACAGACATTAGACCATAGATATAAGGCATATTTAAGAAATGAAAACGTTGCTAAAGGTGTTAAGTTCAGTTCAGTTTCAAAGAAAAGTAAAACTTTTATCTCGATTTACTCAGAATTGGAATTATGCGACTTATCACCTTCATCCACTCATGTCTTCAATTATGGGACATCGCTTTTTGATATGACACTATCAATGCATCATCGTACCATTTAAGTAGGTTCGCTTGAGGTGACCAATATTCACGGTTTTAATTTTTTTTTTGAATTTTTTCATTTAATATTTTCCAAAATTTTCGTCGCATTGTCATAAAGTTGTGGGGTGACCACATTTTTTAAGACTAGCGATTTTTTCCGGAAATTGATTTTAATAAAAATATAAGAAAAGAAAATTGTTAATCACATTTTTAGCGTCATAAAATTTTAATAAAGTTACGTCTATATCAATTGAATAAAATTTTGTACAGAGGCGAACCTTTGTTTTATATCAAAATTTTACTACATCATTGTGTAGTGGCATATATATTATACAACCTTATCAAATTTGATAAATATAGGCCAAGTGTTTTCTGAGAAAAATAGCTTTTACTGCTTACATGGACAGACATGAAAACTTAAATTTTTGCGGGAATTATGGTACCCTAAACTGAAACTAATAATTGTAATTATTATCAGAAAGTTTATTGATATTAAATACAGTAAAGAGCTATTCAATATTTTAATCATTATAGAAAGCTTATTTTTGTCTCAAAATCACTTATCCACAAAAAGTCTTTGCTTCAAAAAAGCCTTAACCAAAGTGTTTTGTATCGTTTAATTAGTAAGGAATATCATAAAACGCCAAAGATATAGTATATTATTTTTCTGAAAATAGTTTATTGTATTTATATGAAAAGTATATAATTATTTTTCATATACATCGTTTTAAATCTTTAGCAGTGCCAAGTTTCTATATCCTAATGCTGATATTAGATGGATCAACCGAATTGATTCAATTTGGTTGAAAGGAGAAGAATTAAAAGGATACTATGACATTCAATCACAATGGATTACTTTAGTTATATCATCCAAATTGATCTGTCTAATACATGTTTAAGGCAAACGAATGTATGGTATGATATAGAAACACTGAAAAAATAAATTTTTTCTTCAATTTTAAACAAGCAAAATAAGAGAGTCGGTTATTATTTTTCTAAATTTTATTTTAAATTTATATTTATTTGTATATTTTTGTGGATTTTTATTACTTTACCAAAAGTAAAGTTTTGTATAAGTACATTGTTCTTGAACAAACGAAGTTACGTGACTTAGTATCCGATTTGACAACAACAAAATGTGCCCAAAAATTCTTGCTGCTGTGAAATTTAATGTAGGTTTTGAAAATGTGCCGTGTTTTTAACTTTTATGTATTATATTTTTTTCTACTCGAATCACGATACTAGTATAGTACTAAAGATTTTGCTTTCCGAGGTTTGTTTCCTAAAAACCTTAAAATAATGAACGATTTAAAATTACCTGTTATTAACCCATTTGCTTGAACAATAGCGTTATCAATCAATATAACATTTAAAATTGAATTTCCTTGTAACGGTAGTGTCCATCCACCAGGCTGTTAGTTTAAATCCTGCCCGAAGGACCATGTAAAATATCTTCACAGACAGTTTACTATTAAACTCATTGGATACAGTCCATTCATCGTCTTAATTACGCTACTTTGGGCGCAATGCGATGGCCAGAGGAAGAACGAGAAGAAACACTTACCTCGCTACCAGTTTTTGCTTTACTTTTCCCCACATATCATTATTATAATATATAATATATCATTAAAATATTTCATTATACATGGATTTTCTTTATTATTAGCGTGTGCTCCAACAGTATTAGCGACGACACTGACGTTTTTGTTTTGCGAATTCTTGGCGAGGGCAAGGGTTAGGGAGAATTTACTGAGGAGGTATTCCCGGCACAACCAGTTAGAGAGAGAGAAAGATAACACTTTATTGCACATCAAAATATACAATTACAAAAACAGACCATATTTACAATATTTTCTAGGCAATAAATAGGCGGCCTTATCGTTAAGCGATCTCTTCCAGGCAACCTAAATCAAAGAAATTTCACAGGGCGATGTAGGTGGTGAAGGATAAAGGCAATAAATACATTAATACTCAAACTGATTTAAGAATTAAATATACAAACACATACATATATACAGTCATGTTACACATATACAATAATATATTTCAAAATACATAAGTTTAATAATAAATATATTAGCATAATTATATGTGTTAATCAGACACTATTTGTACAAATAGTGTTTTCTGAGTATTTCTAATTTGTTAGATTTGCTCTGACAGTAAGCTGTAAAAGTATATCCACTACACTTTTAATAAAGACGATGAATGACTGTATCCAATGATTAAAATCACTATGAGAGTGTCTGTTTGACTGCGTCATTTTCATGAGTGCGAATACAATGAACTAGATTACTTGTTACACTATATATGAGTTCCAGGACAGTCGCACGTGCATTAAATTAACGAAATAGATGTGTTCAGTAGTACTATATTCATCAAATTAGTTTTATGATACCCTATTTAATTTTTTACTATAAGTGTCTCGACAATTTAACTTTTGTCGCCAATGTAGAAGCTACTGTTGTGCATCTATTTCCTATTTTACGTTTTTTTCGTTCACTGAAGATTTTTTTTTTTTTTTTATATTTTATTATTTACCAATTTTTACAAAAAAAGTCTGCTGCGTCAGGGTTTTGTATAAAAGGTGGATGGTGGACTTTTTTTTGGAAAAATCCCAATACAATTAATTTTGCTCGCTTAGTTCACTACAACGCAGTCGAGTCCTAGCGTAGTAAATTTTGTAAACGGACTTACCGTTATTCACTATGGTCTGGGTGTCAGGGATCGACCCTAAAGCGGTCCGTTGTATGTATGTTTACTTATACTCATAACACAAACTTAACTGTAGCGTACGTACGTATACTCGAGCGTATATTTTATGTTGGTTTAATGAGTTTCAATCATGTTATTTCTGTACTAGTGTCGTGAATATGAGACGAAAGTCTTCGATCACAAGTGACTAATTGCAGTGTTTTGACGAGATAATAGTAGCAGAATTGGGACCCTGGTCTATGTTATGCCGTCATAACAACCTTTTGTTGTGTTCTGGCATTAGTACCGGTTTCCAGTAGCCCTTAAGAGAGCTGCTATCTGCTACTATAGGCGACAAAATCACTTTCTTTTACGATGGTCGCGAGCTAGTTTGTCAGATTCTCTTTAACTCGAACTTGAAGGTAGATGCCAAAAATTTATAATTACGAATCTTCGATTTAAGCGATTTTTAAAGGTTGTTAATGATTGCTATGTTCGAGATATAGAGGTCCACATTTTACAAGCTTTTATTTAACTAGCAACTATGTATGTAAGTTCGGGTGGAATCTTTCAAGTTAAATTTGATCGACTTCCCGGTTTCCGATTGGGCTGAATTTTGCACGCATATGTATATCGCGTGACAATACAATAATATGGTATCATGGAGCTGATCTAATGGAATCGGACGGTGGCCATAGGAACTCCTGTACTAAACAAGATAGACCCGTCGTGTTTGGGCTCGTTTTACTTGTCTTGGCTAGCACTCTGCTACTACATGATATAGAGGGAAAAAAGTACTGAATTTGCTTATAGGGACTCACTAATTATTTCGACTTATACGAGGTTCAGATTTCGAGCGTCCAAGGTCTTGGAGGTTGAAGGGTAGGGAACACATTTTTTTCGATTTTCGGAGCTTTTCGATTTATCGAGAATCGACTTAAAGAGGTTCTACTGTATTTATAACAAGTGATTGGGTTATTTGTGATCGAAAACTTAAATACTTCATTGTTGAACGATATATATACATATATAGACTTTGAAGGTATCTGATAGGTTATAGTTGTCGTTGGTTCGTATCGTGTTCATATTATAGACGAGTCGCTATATCTTACTGGTCCGTTCTTTCTGCTCACCATTTTGGTAGGAAATTAACACAAGCTGTTTAGAGTCTTTTAAACCAGTGTTCCGCAAACTTGTGTTCAAGGTACATCTAGGAAAACGAAAATTTTTGGAGGTACAACACAATTTTTTTAAAGTAATATGAATCAACTAAATGAAGTTTAAATTGCAGAAAAGGTATTTATTACCAATTAATGACCACGGTACACCAGTGTGCCGTGGTACATACTTTGCGGAACACTGTTTTAAACAGTAGTGAGGCAAATGAACCTAGTAGGATATAGGAACCTGTCTCACGTCGGGGTATACCGCCTGTATTTTGAGAGGTTTTTATTTAAGGGTAACTAGAGTAGTGATATTTTGTGCAGACAGAGGGGTAGGGAGGTTGAGGGTATTTTGGATATGGATCCATACATTGTTTTTCCTCAGATCATTTTCGTACATCACAAATAGGTTTTTAATTCAATCAATGACACTATTTAATTATTTTGAAATGTCATTGAAAACTTAAGCCACGTCTAAAATTGAATATTACAGCAAAACATGTTTAATATTAATCATCTAAAGACACAATTTAATTAAAATTATATACATAAAAATATTCGTGTAAAAAAAATCACCAAGTGTATGTAATAAACTAGGTTTTGACGGTTTTCAGTGTGGTAATTTATTTGACTTATATTATTCCGACGTTTCGGCCACTTTCAGTAGCAGTTTTATTAAGCCTACCGTCAACATAAATAAAATGTAAATAAACTTTAACAATACTAATTGACACTTGACATCTTTGTCCTCCGTGATGACGGCTACTGAAAAGTGGCCTAAACGTTGGAATAATGAAAGTTGAAGAAATTACCGCGCTTTATAGTCAAATGTGGCCTTTAGAGTTGTCATAAGAACTCCGTTGAATAGCTTTAGTTGATAACCTACAGTTCAGCTGCGCTATACATAGGCTTAAGAACATGAAGAAAGTATATTGTAATCTAAGATCTGGCTTAAAGGCCTGGCTGCCAAGCCATAAACCTAAATAAATAAAATTTAATCTGTTCGATGCTTTTCATATAATGCGCGAACAGACAGACAGATTTTGATACTTGGACAGACTTATTTAGTTATATTATGTATATAAAACAGACCTCTTAAGATACAGGTGTGGTTTTGCGGGTTATTGGACAATATCGTAATGTTAACTTTAAAAAAATATTAAGTGCTACACCAGTAAATGGCGCTTAACTCATTCTTTCATATGATAATTGTCAATAATCTGTTACCCGAAAAGCGGTGTCTTGTTGCCATTGTTTCTTTCATGTTTTTTTAATTGATTTTTTAAAAATAATTTACGATTTTTTAATAATTAATAAGGAGTAGCTCGCGATAAGGGGTTTTATTTTTTAAAAAGTAATAATAGAATAAAATAAAAATAATTACTATAAGATTTTTCTACGCATTGCAAAATGAATAAATAAATAAGTGTTTAGTGTGAATCATGTCGCCGCAAATAATAAACGGATATTATGTTTTATTTTTATATTTTAAAAATATATATTACATATTTTATTGTTTTGAATTTATTTGCGAGATATTTTTTTTATTTTAATGTCGTTTAGTTGCGTTATGAGCGGTGAATTTTGAGTTTAAGTAAGGCAAGGATTGAAGTCAAACTTCGAGAAATTTCGCTAGTAAGTGAAGAATAACTTTGCGGCTGTATTTACTCTCTTCTATTTGTTCTTTTAGATATTTGTAATAATATATATAATAATCATTTTATATATAACTGAAAATGAATAAATTATGATTCAATGTTGAGCGCTCGAAGGTGCCCATCGAGTGTTAAGAACTTGACAGATAGCACAGTGTTACACTTTCAAATTAATATATCTATGGGAGACTTCTGTCACCTTCCTTTCTAAATATTACCTATATAGTGCCATTATAATTTTCATTAAAGTGGCATACGGACAGACAGATGAATATGTCGATAACATTTTACATGTGCATACGAAACCCTAAATAAATATGCATTCACTAATAATAATATTTGAAACAGATTGAAATCGAGTCTCCATATACAGGTTAATAATCGAGTATTCAGAATTATTAACATAATAATTGTAACATGGCTATAACTAACCTATATGTATGACCTTCAAAAAGTGTTCTCCAGTGGCACTTATTTTGAGTAAAAACTTGAATTTGAATATCACCCTGAATGTCGGCGACACATATGTTCGTGTCGCATTTTTGGCTCTGATGCTGCGCTCCCACTGTTGGGACAGTGGTAAAATCCAGAATTTCCCAATGGTAATCACTGGTTACATTTCATGTGAAATGTAATGAAGAATTCAACTGAAGTCTTTTTAATTTAAGTTAATTATTTTGTATTTTTGCCTCATTTTCCGAGAAAAAGATCTGCATATCAAAGGACATGTCTACTGATAACAATGCCATCTATTAGAAACAGATGTATGTCGAGTCTATAAATTAATTTTTTTAGTCGAGCATTCTGAAATCGAGCAGCTCACATCTGAGCATTACATATTTATTCATATGAAGAAAACGTCACTCAAAATTTTCCGTTCGTAACAATAAAAAGTTACCATAGCACGTAATTGTTTTATTTTAATATATTGCCATAGGTTTTGAAAATATCTAAGTTATTTTAAGCACTTTCAAAAAGTCAATAAATATACTTGGTGGTGTTTCATAGTTCTTTACGTAAGATTAAAATACTTAAATAATGCTATATCGTGGTTTGACAATCATCCAGTACAAAGGTGTAATTTTGATTCCTTTTAGATATTACATGGTTAGATGGCGCCACCTGTCATTTCTGGTTTAAGGTTTTGTCATTTAAGAGATAGCTATTGACCAAATCAGTTCAAAAATGTCATGAATAGTTTTTTATTAGTTTCAAATAATCCCTAGCTCACTGCAGAGCTGAGGCTCTGGGTGCGATTCCGGGCATGGTAAATTTCGTAAATGAACTATTTGCTACGGTCTGGGTGTCTGGGATCGGTATCCCGTTGCGCAATACGAATAACATAAGCGAAACTTGCTTAGTTTGACGATATAAAATGTATGTTTGTCTACCGATTACTAATTATAATAAAACGTTAGAAAGAGAGGAAATGGCCTAAAGCGCCATCTAGTCGTGCAGAGTAAATGACCTGTAGCTTCAGGACATTTTCTCTCCTTTTAACGTATATATTATTTAAATGTATATATCATTATTTCAAAATTATTCAAATGATTAAAAACATTTGTTTTTATATTATTTAAAACATATTTCTAGAACATCTTTGTCAAAACTGCAAATTTGTTCAATTACAATGTGTCACTGATTTGGTCTAAATTATATGATTGTAGTCAGCGATACTCAACCTGCGGGCTGCATGTGGCCTGCCGAGCTTTAAGGCTGGTGTGCACCGACTTTTAACCGATGGTTAAAATAAAATAATCGCCAAAAATGTATGGAAAAACAGTGATTATTTTTGGTTAACTGTCGGTTAAATTACGGTGCACACCAGCCTGAGTAGCCCGTCTGAGATACTAAGTATATAGTGTTGCAAAAGTCCATAGATGACGGTAACCACTTACCATCAGGTGGGTCGCAAATTTCTTTGGCTAACATCTAACAATATAAACACCGAAATGAATTAATGTTGTGGCCCGCAGCACCTTGTCCAATATGTCTATGTGGCCCTTATAAGAAAAAGGTTGAGTATTGCTGGTTTATAATAATTGCTTATTAAGTCTAATGTTGTTTTGCTATATCAGAACGCGATTGAAATGACTTGTGGCGCCCTCTATAAATGTAATATTTACGATGATTTTCATGCATTTTTTAACTGCGCGATTATCATTGTTATGTAGTATCTCCATATCTTACTATCCATTCATCTACTTTACCATTGGTAGAAATGAAAGTACTTGTATGGAGTTTATATCAGATTTTTTAACCAGTAAGGCAAATGAATTGGTAGTGAGATTCCATGTTCTTAGGTAATTTTCTAAAAATGAAAGTGCCGTCTTAAAGTCCCAGTGATTGAGATATGATTAGCCATGTCTACAATGTATAACATTCACAAGTGTAGTTATGAGGATATTGATCTACATTAGCGACAACTAGATGGCGTTAATTATCTTATTTTTTTAATTTGTTTATAGCATGGTATTAAAACGAGTGATGCCAATTGCCCAGTAAAAAAGGTAGGTTTGAAAAAGCTCGCATTATTTTAGAGGGAGTCCACCAAAAGCCTCTTTTGCATTTTGATATATAAAACAATTTACTTTCAAGCAACATTTGACCGATTGATTTTAAAAATATGTTGTAAATAATTTATTATTTGAAACATATATTTTATATCAAGTAAAATATTAAATTGAAAAAAAAATCTATAAATATGTTTTGAATTACATAATTAATGCCTATTGAAAGTATTGTGGTGTTTTTCTATACTAGAGCTCAAAAGAAGAGAGACTTGTGGCGCCATCTAGAAAAAGAATATTTGAGAGAGCTTATTCAGAGTTGAATAATTAAATTGGATTGTCAAAATTAAACCAATTAGTAGTGTATACATTACCGAAGTAAAATTAAGATGAGACGATACTTATAACATGTAACAAAGAAAGTGCAGTGGTAGTAAGTGTTCGCACAATTTGCGACAAATAAAGCATAGAACGCCATCTAGTTTAAGTGAACGTCGGTCGGGTTACTATAAAGTTTGTTTGGATTATATGTATGTATTCATTTATTTTCTATTTTAAAGCTAAAAAGGTGATATTTGTAACGAATTTACGTTGGTAAAAGTATGCGATGGGTAATATCAAAATTTGCGAAATTGTATATTTTTTTTATAAAATAATTTAAAATTAGGCCTTAGTGGGAAATTAATTCGTACTTTTGAAATGAATGTTTGATATTTTTTAAATAGCGTATTGACAGTCGAATCAATTCAGACACTTATTTTTTATTGTCTCTAAATTCCGCAACTTCTTACATTTGTCTTGCAAGGTTTACGTCATAATATTCAACGAGTCAAGTATCAATATAGTCAGTTACAATATAGTCTTATAAATTGCTCTTAAATATTAAGCAGTGTCTTAACTAGCCTAAGTAAAAGTCTTATATGTAAAGGTCTCTTAAAAATTGTGTGCTTAAGTAATGCTTATACCTGTCAGAATTAAACAACGCCGAGACCAACACAAGCAATGGCTAAAAGGCAAGATGGCGGTTTTGATTTCAATCAGCTGATTGACGCCGACATTGTGTCAAACTTAGCAATACTAATTGTTGTTGTTCTATTCGCCACGATGGCAGGCAAAGGAACGTTGTCTATACAGCCTTGTCGGATGTAGTCGTCAGAGCCGAATAGGGAAGCGGACTGTCAAATCAACTAAGATGTTTTTAATAAACTTTTTGTACGAGTATACCTACTTATGATGTCATTCTTACGTATACTAAGTCATTGCTTTTTGAATACGCGACCCCTTTACAGGTTGAAAAATTTTGGGGACCCCCTTGGGTCATAAAGTTAGTAATTTAAAAGACTTATGTTTTCCTCTATTTTGTTATCTATATTATTTATTAGAACCTATACTCTATAAAATGCTGCATAGAAAGTACCTAAGTACGAGGTATAAATTTAAATAGCCTCTCCTGTCTTGCCGGTGACCCCCCTAGGGGTCGCGATCCACAGATTGAGAAACATTGCACTAGGGATTTAAAATTATTTTTAATCAAATGTCATGTGGCGTACGTAAAGGGTCCCTAAATGACAAAACTATAATATAAATTGTATGAATTTTAATTGACATCATTATAATTTAGTACACAGTTATAATTTATTGGTCAACATTTTAGTAGGTAAATAAATAATAAGATAAATATATTATAATAGAATTTGTAAGCAGTAATACTCTTACATATGCATGCCGAAAGGCGGAATTTGGAGAGCTGTACTATATTAAATTTAACACCTTTTGTATACGCATTTTCGCATTAGATAAATTGAATTGAATAACACACGGTGTAAAAGTCACCTTGAACCTCGCTTAGTTAAAATATGAGACATTCATTTTAGAAATGATCGATAATGTCACAATGTTATATGATTTATTTTTCAAAATTTTGTTTTCGGAGTGAATCTTGCCAAAGTGATTATTATGATACTTTTTTGTAATTAAATTTTGTACCAAAAGAAAGGGATAGATTGTTTCGGTTTGTTATGCTTCTAATAAAATATTTAAAATATATACGTAGGACGTTTGGTTATGAATGAGTTGTTGAATGGAAGTTATGGTATTTTCGTTCAGAACAGGCAAATAAATTCCCAGGGGCTCAATTCTGCAATTGCTATCTCTTTATAATCGCCAGACACTGTCGTCTTAATCGTAGCTTTGCCTTATTTGGGTGTTCCGTTAATTCCTATGGCATACCCGTTGCTTCCCAGTCTTTCTTTATAAATACAATGTAAACTCTATAAACGACACCGAAGAGACTGTATTTTATGGCGCTATAGAGGTTGTCGTTAAATGGAGAGAAGTATGTTATTTTTGTGTGACGTATTTTGTGAAGCAGTAATTTTGTTGTATTTTTTTTAATTGTTTTATTCATATCTTGCACATTGAGGCATCTTGGTGATAAATGAAGTACTTAGAAATTTTGGTATACATGATGCCGACAGATGTCGATTTTATTACGGACTAGGATAATAAAGCGATAAAAGAACGTACACATCTGCGCAGTTATTACTGATTTTGGCAACTTAAAAGTTAAATTTATTACTTGATTGTTGTCATTATTGAGAATCGGTATAGTAATGCTACATAGAGTGTATCATTGTATGGAAGAAAATCTAAACCAACCAAAGCCAAGTGATTTCGACACTTTAAAGTTGTCGTTAAATCGAGTGACGTTACATGAAGTTTGCACTGTATAAATGAATACTCCCGAAATAAATGCTTAGAATTTTTGGTAGATTTTCAATATTAATTTCGGCTACCGCTTTTTCTGCTGATGGTAATAATACCAATTTTTTCTACTATCATTATACTGCGAGGATATCGAGAAGATATTGTGGATTTAGTAGAATACGAACTTTTGACACTTCGCAAAGGAATCCTTTGAATATTTTGCTAACGCCGAGATATTAAATTGTAGAATTGGGCCTTAGGTGTATAGCAGGGGAATTGAAAACTTTCATTTGGTGACTCATTGTGGACCAACATGGACATGATAACTGCATCCGTGTACTTTTTTATGTTATAAGGATTATTGGTGCTTGTCGTTTTATGTTTTTGATCCAAATTTTATTTTATTTTGGAACTGTGAATGCTTTTTTGGTAATTAGTTGGTGAGCTTATTTTTACAGTATAAACCCGGCCTTATGCAGAAAGTCGTTTAAAACAAAACTTATAATAGAGAATTTTATGCTCTACGACTTTTATAGTGAGATTTTAAAAAAAAAGTATTTTCCGGAACTTTGAATTTCTCTTAAGACCGACACGAGGTCTTAAGAGACAACTTTTAGAATTATTTTTTTATTCCGTGGTGAGACCTTAATTTGTTTACACCGAGCCTTTCATTTTATCGTAAGCGACTTGGACCCTAGTAAATATTTTGTTGCAAACGGTATTTTAAACTATTATTTTGATTTCAGAATTACAGGTTTTGATTAATTAGGGTTTGATCTAACTAAAACTGATAGTTTGAAATCAAAATAATAATAAAAGTACGTTTTAACGGTTTTAAGAGCGGTATTTTATTTGATTTTGGTTATTCCGACGTTTCGGCCGCTTGGCAGTGGCCGCGGTCACTGACTACAAAGATGACATTTTGTCAAATAAATTACCGCGCTTAAAACAGTTAAAACTTATTTTTATTATGGATAAAAGTCGCGAAAACTGAAGAAAATATTATCAAATATTATTTTTATGTGATGCTAAAGAAGCGGGCACATAACGCAATTAAAGCGGCTTACCGCAGATTTGATGTTGCGTTTAGGCCTTGGTTTGTACTGTATTCGAATAAGTTGTCAACTGAAATATACATATAATGAGTACAAGGTTCTTTTGTTATTAAAATAGTTTTCTACGCACACGTTTTTCGTATAGATTGACGCTAGTGGTATTTTTTTATATATATAATTTTTCTGTCGTCTAGTTAGAAACGTTTATTGACTATAGACTAAGTGGAAGGATCTACTGTCTCTGTCTGTTCAAGGCTATAACCATTCTATGTGACGTCGCCGACGTAAATTTCAATTGTATTCCCGCGGGATTTTATGTAGTTTCCGGGATAAACGTATACCTTAATAGAACATACTACACTTTCACGTTTATATATTATAGATTGGCAAATTTGTAAACGGCACTTGAGTGGCCTAAATACGAAGGGAACTTAATACAGCAAGCTGCAAAAAAGAAAGCGATGGAGTAACGTCCTAGAATAATAACTAAAATCTTAGAAAGCGCTCTAAAATAAGAGCTGAGTCACAGCTCTTTTATTCGTATAAAGTAATATAGTTGTACATTAGTGTGACTGAAATAGAATATGCCATAGGCTTCTATTGTTCCACGTCACGTGTGATAATTTATGTGTTCTTAATTCAAAAACTTTGTTCTAATTTTGTAACTTAATTAAAAACAATTTTGTGGACAACCGTATTGAGTTGGTTTGTCATTACAAAAAAGTTCAAGAATATTATGTATTTTTAATTTAGTAACATTATCAGAACAACGTTTTGCAACGTTGTAAAACATGTAGTATACTGTATATCTGTCGCATTCAAACATTGTATAAACGCCATAAGTGAGACTGGATCGGCTATATTTTGTATGGTTTCTATGATTGTGTTGTTATTCTGATGACAGAGTCCCACTCTGTCACTTTTGGCCCGTTGTTATCATACCCCTTAGAACCATAGGAGTGTCGCTTATAATCTTGCTGACCTATAACAGTATTGATGCCTTGAACGGAAATGTTGATATGGGATTCCTTGAAGGAAAGCGAAGGACATCATAGATTACTAAGGAAGTTGGAGCGTGTAAATCGATGCCGATCAAATTAATAATCGAAAGTATTTTAGTCATTATCCAATACAAAAATGAGATAACGACGAATCTCGAGTCATAATAATTGTTTCATTTTGTACTAATAATGACTGACTTTCTAATATTGATGAAACACGAGTCAAATGTTTGACGAATATCGAGTCATGATATTGACAAAAGTTGAGTCAAATGTTTGACGAATATCGAGTCATGATATTGACAAAAGTTAAGTCAAATGTTTCACGAATATCAAGTCAAGTTGTTGCCAAAAGTTGAGTTAAAATTTTGACTATTTTTTCAATGTACTACTGTCAACACTGAGTATAAATTTCATGGATTTTTTACTTAAAATTTTAACTCAACTTAGTGTATTTGAAGTATTTAATTGTTTCCAGGTGTAATTTAAAATATCAAGTGAAATTATGATTGTACTATGTATGTTCAAATCGTAATTATGACTTATTTGGACTCAAGTCACATCTGTATTGAATAGTGACTTGTTTGAATGTAGCTAACATTTGAGTTGCTTCTCAGCAAGTAGTGAATAATGTCTTGTAATGTTTTTGGTATCCTACAGCTGTTTGGTAGAAGTTCTGGTATCGCAAATATCTATAGGCGATAGTGATCACTTTCCATCAGGTGACTGTATGTATTTCAGCATAAAAAAATAAAAAGTGATAAATACTACTTGCATTGGTAGATTTAACTCGATTGGAGGCAAATCAAACAAGAGTGAGAAATAATAGTGTTGACTCGTAAGTGAAATATTGACTCGACTTTTATCATATATTGTTCATTTAACTATACCGAGTCATAATGACTAAATTTGAGTGAAAATGTATCTTAGGGATATTTTTTTGGAATTGTGATGGATTTTTTGGTAAGCGCGCTCTCATTAGACCAAAGCTGTGACATAGAGAAATGTAAAAAAATGTAATTAAGAATAAAATATGCTTTTACAATATAACTGTTTTATTTACCTGTCCCTTTGAAATCATTCCCCATTCTGATAATTTATATCTTCTGAACCCTACATGATATCGAAATGGAATACACCTACGAATATTTGAAATAATAGATAACTCTTTATTGCACGCCAAAGCATAGACAAGCAGAAGCAGAAAAAGACAAGAGATAGTACAACGGGCTACCTTATCTCTGAAAAGGGATCTCTTCCAGGCAACCCTTGGCAGGGATTGATAGCTTGTTAATACTGACGGTGGTGCCGTTAATACAAAACGATGACTGACAAATAAACAGTGCACAAAAAGAATGTAAGTAGTCACATGTCAGAAGAATAAAAATCAAATAAATGACCGCGCTTGAAACCGTTGTAGCACCTTTGGTGTTACAAATGTCCATAGGTGATGGTAACTGCTGAACTCGTGTAATAAAAAAAATCTCGTTTTTCCGAAAAATAGAACGGATCACTAAAACTCGTAAACGTAAATCAAAGATTCTTATTCTAAAAGCAAAATAAGATGTGAATCAAGAAAACCATACGGCGTCCAAAGTATATTGATATTTTGTGATATAAAATTTCGACTTGCAAAATATTGTTACGTGCCTCACCTCCGATATTACTGCGTGTAGCTCGCTTTTAGTTCTTCTCTCGAACTACGCTACACACCTTAACTTAACTGTCCACTAAACTTATCACTTAACTCGTCACTGTCTTCTATTAAACTTCTATTCCGGGTCGCACTTGTTGCTTCACTGTCTTAAACTAAACTCGAAACTGCCCGGTAGGCGCGCCTTACGCTGCTTATATACCCGGAAGAATCTTCTGGAACTTTTATTTACTACTTGTCCCTTCGTGCATGACAAGAACTATGAATGTCAAAGAAGCAAGTGAGGTGTGTAAGAATAAGCCTAAATGGCGCTCTGTTATTCGTGCCTACCCTGCAAGGGACCTGGCGTGAAGTTATGTATGTATATATGTCCCTTTCTAAACATCTATTCTAGAACATTCGTTCATCGTCTATCCCTTTCTAAAATGTATTCGTCCTTGTCTTTTCCTTCCAGAGTTTTCCACCTTTTTCTAAAATTTCTTAAACTAAATAGATTGTTCTATCATCACTCGCCACAATATTACGTAAGAAAGTATTTTACCTCCTAACCTCGGGACCGTTACGTAGTTAATTAATGACCCTTAATAACATTGCTCTATAAGAGCTTCCAGAACTTTCCAAGTAAAACGGCTACGATATAGAAAGTCGAGGCGTATTACAATTTTATAAATCTGATTTGGTTAAAATAGCAAGAGAACTTCGAATAGAAGAGAAATAAAGAGGGGCGTTAATGTACACTAAAATTACTTTAAAGGCGGGGCAATATTCTCTCCACCCGAAAAGCCATTTCACGGAAAAAACAATTATCAAGGCGGAGCTTGTAAACAAACTCAATTTTACACTCCAAAAAGCAACACTTCCTTTAATTTCCGTATACGTAATTGTTCTACCAACCGCAAATTCACAGTTGTAGTCAAGCTGTACTGACATTTTTTTACAATATTGTCTTTTACGCTCTTTAAAGTCCTTTTTGCGTACTTAATGTTTTATGTAACGTTTTTATTGGGTGCAAAATTAAGTTTGTTTTCGTAGAGTACTTAAAACATTTCGACAAAGTAATCACTGCGGTTGTAAAGTCCTTATTGTAAGCGAATAAGATTGGTTTTTGTGTATTATTGAACGAAAATGTATGCAAAAATGCAGATTCTGGCAATTGAAGTGGTTTAGTGTGACAACATTTTAGAAATAAACACGACTTTTAATTATTATTATTTATTTGAGCCCGCAGACAAATAAACCAATTGTTTATTCTTAAGGACTTGCACTCATGTTCTGGGTAATGTATAAAGGATACACAAAACAAAATTATGATAACATCATAAAATTATTTCGTATCATCGATTCATAATATGTATTGCAAACATTCAAATTAGTCGAAACTTCTGGAAGTCTGAAATTAGGCTGAGATATTTCGAATATATACTTACAGGATTGTAAGTCTACTTTATAAATTTATAACTTTATAGAATAGTGTCAGGATAGTTGATCATTGGCGTTATAATTGCAACATAGTGGTTGTTAGCTTTATTTTTCTAACTTTTAATAGCTTCGCAATAGCGAAGCTGTGAAACAGGCAGGCGGTCCAGCTTATGCAAAGTGATTAACGTTGCGTATAGACGTTTGCAACACCAATGACGAAGCCAAGCATTGCCAGCTTTAGGATTATACAAATTCAAAAGTTTTTTTACAAAATAAGTTCCACTGGAGAACACTTTTTGAAAGTCGTACATGTAAGTCAAAATTTAAATCTACTTCCTATTCTATTTAGACGGTTTCGCAACGTGTTATCGCTATTTAGAGAAGGCAGCGGCAAGAACCTCGCCAGCAACAAGTCTAGCTAAAAAAATGGTTTCATTGTAATTTTGTATCTATCTCAAGTTCTTTTTAAATACTGTTACATACCGACAAAGAAACGCGCACCTGGGTTATTGCCCCTCCCACATTCGGAGTTCTTTTGTTTACTTCGTATTTAAAGGTTGCAATTAGACAATAGCCTAGCAATTAGGCAGTTAAGCGAGGATTACGATACGAGCAAGACGTAGATTCGACAAGTGATATAGTGACAGACTTTGCGCGTGTTATTGAACCGTGCAGTTTGTACTGGCTGTGTCCAGTTATATTTGTACCTGTTTTATACGTGTTTGTACAGATCTAATAAATTATATAGTAATTTCAACGGCATTTTAATTCGAGTCCTATAACCTCGTAACAATACATATAGAAGTTATACTACAACCACTTTACAAAAATATAATGGAGTTGTAATAAACAAAAAATAATGTTAACAAAATTACGAACATGACAAATCAGAAAAAATACAATTTTTTATTTCGCTTTTTGGTTTCATCGAGTTTCAAAACAAACGATTCTAAAGAAGTAGCACTTCAACAATCTACTTCACAAAGTACAGTCCTATGAATTTCGGACACAAGCACACCCGATCCGTTGGTTTGAAAGTAATTAAGTATGATTTTGTCAGTCACGGAGGTATTTTGACGTTTTTTGATGGATATTTTTGTTCAGTCCCGCCGTTTTTATTTTGTGCAGTTATTCCAAAGACGTGGTCTGGAAAGAATGGAGTCTTTGGCCAAGGGAAAGAACATTCTACACAATATCTACATATAGTATCTATATTGCATTGACAGCTGAAACTCGATTATCTGCACTTTAGTTATACGAATTTGCGATTAAGAGTTTTTGGCGGGAACTGAAAGGGGACGTTATGCTGTGCAGTTTTATTTTCTCAAAATGAGTAAAATTACTCTAAAATTGACAATAGTTGTAGGATATTGATTGTTTTTGTGTAGTAATTATGTGTTTTGTGAGAAATGTTAACTGTATATAATCAAATGTGTCCTTTTGAGTTGTCACAAGAACTCCGTTGAATGGCTTCAGTTGATAACCTACAGTTCAGCTGTGCTACAAATAGGCTTAAGAAAATGAAGAAACTACATTATAATCTGAGATCTGGCTTAAGGGCCTAGCTGCCAATCGGTTCCTATTGTTGGGGCGGCGCTAGGTTTAGCGATAAGCAAACTCTTTCAAAACGAGAAAAAAGGAGAATGGGACATTTTGATGGGAATTTAAGAAGAGCGCGTACGTACCTGGTTAATGGGCATGAAATGCAGGTGGTCCTCTGCTCCTCAATCCACTCCTTCACTTTGTTATTTGTAATAGCGAAGTAAGAAAGAGAGTTGGTCTGAAAGAGAGTGTCGGGGTGAAGGTAAGGAAAGGAATGCTCCGGTGGTTCGGGCATGTGGAAAGAATGAATGATGGAAGAATGACTAAACAGATACACACGCGGAAGGCCACGACACACCTTCCATGATCAAATTGATCTTGTATTAGCAGAAGGTGATGTCAGGAGCCTTAAGAACAGACGAGCGTGCATGACAAGAGCTATGAATGTTAAAGAAGCAAGTGAGGCATGTAAGAATAAGCCTGAATGGCGCTCTGTTGTTCGTGCCTACCCCGCAGACCTGGCGTGAAGTTATGTATGTATGTATGTTTATATAATATGAATCTGCAGAGTATTGCGAACGTAGTACATTTTGTATTATATTATTGGATTATATTAATTAATTTATTTTATAATATACTATTTGTACTCGCAACGTCGTCCGCGTGGAATTTATTTTCAAAACCACCCGATTTTGAATCATTCTTCATTGGTGCTCTGCTACTATTGGTCTTAGCGTGATGATGTATAGCCTATAGCCTTCCTCGATAAATGGGCTATCTTACACTGACATAATTTTTCAAATCACACCTGTAGTTCCTGAGATTAGCGCGTTCAATCAAACAAACAAACTCTTCAGCGTTATATAGTAGTATATATAATTTGCCATCAGCGGGGCGATTTAAGTTATATATTTACAATCTCCATATATTCAATATACTCTTTGATTTACAATGTGCGGAGCCGTATTTAATTTAATTTAATTGATGACATGAGAATGACTTATTTGACGTACGTTCGAAAAAGGGTACACGCCTTTTTTAAAAGAAGAATTTAAATTAACTAAAAGAAAAGTTGTAAAATCCAAAAGAAGGTTACTCGACTACTCGACTATGGTCGTGTAGTCGAGTGGTATACCACCTAGGTATATCTTAGCGACCTTTCACTTGCCTCACTATCGGTTAAATTTTGACATAAGCTCAAAGCCATAAGTAATGTTAAATTTAAGCGATGGCAAATCAAATATATTAATAGTAATATTTAAGAAACAGCAATAAGGTTTTGATTGATAATTCTTTTTGTTATGTTGATTAAACAGGTGTACACGAACGAAGTAAGCCATCTTTCTAGAGTTAATAATAAGTCTGTAAAAATCGCCCTTCAATATCGTTGAATCGTATCGTCAAGCATCCGCTACGCGTATATGCATGTTGAAATAAAACTCTGGTAATATTTATAGTATTATCCCCGCAAATGGCTAATGCGCTGGAACCTCGTCAAATTAACATTCACGTGACGTCATCCGCAACTCGATATGTACGCGTACTCGCCGGCCAGTGATGCTAATAGTACTGCGTGTTCGGCTACGGTTACCAGAATGGCGGCCAGGCGTAATAACAATTTGCGGGGATAATATGTGCCGTATAACTTCCAACAAATATATTCAATTATCCATATTTTCTACTATCCGAATGCCTTAGAACAGTGTTTTTCAGTCTATGGGTCGCGACCCCTAGGAGGGGCTCAGAGGTCGCAGAGCCTTGCCCGGAGGATCGCCGGCAAAAGAGAAAAGGCAATTCAAAATTATACCTCATACTTAGGTACTTTCTAAGCTCAGCAGCTTTTTGCAGAGTATAGGCCGTAATAATTAATATAGAAAACACAATAGAGAAAAACATAAACGTAGTCTTTTAAATTACTAACTTTTTATCTGTCTATGATCTAAGGGAATCGCCAAAATTCGACTTGTAACGGGGGCGTCCATAAATTACGTGAGGTGTTTTTTTAAATTTTCTGCCCCTCCCTCCCCCCCGGTGAGATGTCGTGAGATTTTATTCAACCCCCTCCCCCATCCCCCAATCTCACGTGAGATTTTTCAAAATGTGAGTTTCTTACTGTGCTTAAAAAAAGAATACCTACTCTAATAACGTTGAAGTATGAATGAAATTATTTTCTTTCGAAAGAATTAGTAAATGATCTTAATCGTATTACAATTACGCTTAAGATTAAATCTTAAGCATGTACAATCTGGATTAAATGGACCAAAATAGTATTTTTTTTTGTTTCAATCAGAAAAAAATGCGTGATATTTGCCGAGACCCCCCTCTCTCCAACGTAAGATTAGATGAGATTTGACTCGACCCCCTACCCCCCTTAAACACCTCACGTAATTTATGGACGCCCCCAAATGGGTAAAAACAATGATCTTATAATAACAAGCTCACTGGGTAACAAGCACTGCCTTAGAACAACAATCAGTCCGGTTAAATGAGTACCCACTGTATAACATGTTCGCGGAAGGTTTGCAATGACCACTATTCTCATTTCTGATTAAGTACATAGTACTACGAAAAGGGTGACCAGCTTGGGTAACATATTTCTCTAAAAAAAGTTTGAGTTAATCAATTTTTAGCTAGACGGGTTGCTTTGGAGTTTCTTGCCGCTTCTTCTCCTTAACATCAATAACACTGTTAAGCGGTATACATAGACCATGCAGGAACGGAGAAAGAATGCAATTTCCTGTGTCCGGGCGGCCTGTCGTAAAAGGCGATAAAACAACCCTGAGCCAGGTGGTAGAGCATTTACCCGACTGGATGGCCTAGACTATGTCGCCATAAAAAACTTGATTTGTTCCGGCATTAGTGACCAGGTTCCAGCCTCCCTCAAGACAACAGCGGCGCATTTATAGCACCTTTGATGGTGTAAATGTCCAAGGCGATGGTAACCGCTTTCCATCAAGTGGGCCGTCTGCTCGTCTGCTGAAGCCATGCATATATATATGCACGACATTCGACAGAACCGTCAAGGCTGTCACCGCGTATAAATTACATATACATAAAATTGTTGGATCACGAAAGAAGAAAATAAACTGTTATATACAAATTTAATTAACATTAGCCATGATCCTAGTGAGAGTGTGAACCCCCGGGGACGAGCGCAGTGTGACGGCGGACTGGTGGCGAGGTGAGTTCCCCTTGCTTCTTCTTCCCGTCCCTTTGCCTTCTCCCGGCCACCGCATCGCGCCCGCATTTGTTGAATATAAATAAAAAAGACTAGGAAGTAAAATTTAATTTTAATCCTTCAAAAAGTGCTCTCCGGTGGAAATTATTTTGAGTAGAAACTTTTGAATTTGGGTGTTCCTCTCGACATTTCGAGGGATACTTTTGACGATCCCAATAAAAACAGAGTTCCGTTTATGCTAAAACAGCTACGGAGCCTTAAAGAGTAAAGTTAAACGAGACAAAAACTATGAATCATTGATGGCCTTTGAGACACTTTTTCTCAGAAAAAGAAGGGGTTTTTGAAGCATCCCACGGCAGCCGACGAGGTCATAATTCACGAGCTATATTCAAACCATTTTGATGTTAAGGCGGTCAAGTAGCCTTTACATGAAACGATTCCATTCCGATTATTTTACTACGATGTTTCCAAAATCCATCATATGTGTGTAAGTTCACACACAAACTGTTCAGCTCCTGGGAATTAGCTAATCTTCAAAACCATCGAATTGAAAATAATCTTTATCGTAAAAACGACTAAATTATTCACAAGCAAAGTTCTACAACCTTGATATTTTTAGAATTTTGAACTTAAGTAGTTCAAAAATATTAAAAAGAAACCTGAAGTTAAAGAACTAAATAAAAAAGAGGGTATAATTATAGATAAAATATTGATGCCAAACAACTGTGATTTACCGGGAACGTTCTGAAAAGACGGCGTTACCACGTTGCATAGCAATGCTTAAACCTTTGAGCAAAATAGACGCGTGTGAAATTTACTTAACGTTCGGTGACGTCACGATAAAGCTTTAAAGGATTAGAACCGCACGGACCCCGAGTTTCCATCTCAAACGCCGCAAATGTGTATTTCCGATGGCCGTTTAATTATGATATATAATAATCATTCTGTTTATTTGAATCCACATAGACTCTATATCTAGTTTACGAGAAAAATGGCTGTGACAGACGTAGACATTCAGACAGACTAAAAAACAAACTGGCAGACTTAGACATCGATAGATGGACATCAAATAAGGGTTCCGTTTGTAAAGTATATTTACTTTTTTATTCCCTCTCTCCTCATATACTTTTTTGTGAGTGTCCTTTTCTAGGTTAGGTATTTTAGGTGTCTTATTATTATTTTTTATACTTTTTACTGTCGTAATAAAAAGATAAGAATAATTTATTCAGTAAAAAAAGACATGAAAAAGTAAGAATATAAAAGACAAATAAACTTTGATCTAAAACTAATAAATGGGGCTTCAACACCTAAAACTAGGTAAAAACCTGTATTAATTAGGCGTTGATGCTCTTCCAATGCTCAATTATTTATTTATGTATGTTGTGTGTGTGTATGTGTGTGTGTGTGTTTATATAATTATAACTTAAATTACTATTTTGAATAAATTTTCAGTCTCATTGTAATTTTGAGTTTGCAGCCAATTATTTTTGCTTTTTTTTAAATTAATTAATTAATTATCTATTATATTTTACAATTTATTTACAACTTACGTACAATTCAAAAAGTGCTAACTTATCTTACGTTCTCGTATAGTATATATGAATTTATACATCTATTTCTGGCTCTACTTTCTATAAGCATAGTTATTAAACCCTAAAAGTAATCGAATCGTAGTCGAATCGTGAGAGCTAAAGTTGAAAACTATTTCACATTATTGATGACTCCATAGCAAGACGGACAGAATATTTTAACCGGACAAATAAATAAACAAAATAACATTTTTTGAATATATGTGTATATATTTTGAATTATTTGTCGGCCTCTGTGGTTGAGTGGTTCACTGGAACTCCAGGTTCGATTCCTGTCATGAAAAATTTCGACGTGGCTGATGCATGTTGGAAACATTATAATCTACATTACAGCTCTAGGAGGTCTGGCACGACCGATGTGATAGCATGAAAATGGACGTTATTTCATTAAAAAATCATGTTCATTTAGAATATTAGTTACATCATTCATATTCATGGGGTTGTCTGGAAGAGATCGCTTTTTAGCGATAAGACCGCCCTTTGTACATAACTAGATATAATTTTAGTCTTAAGTTCATGTTTGTATTGGTGTACAATAAAGAGTTATCTATCTATCTATTCATACGTATTTTAATGAATCAACTGCAAATAAAATGATCCCTAACATTCAATTCAATTTTCTAGGCACATAGTAATGTAGTATATAGATTTTATTATTTTATATTTCCTTCTTTTTGATTGTTCTTTAGTTCTAATAATACCAGGCAATAAAAGAAAAAGAGTTTCAAAACCGAAGCGAACTCTACTGAGGCCCACCACACAGGCTCTGTTGAGTGAGACCCAGTGCGGGCCACCAGAGCTAACTTTGGACGCTCCTACAGAATTGTGATCGTATTGTTTAATTATTTTATGTTCCCTGTACTCACTATGTAAATAAATTTGAGATTACAGGTTGATGTATCTGTTAAAATGAGTGTCTCTTGTCTCTTGTGTGGAATAGAAATCCCACCCTAAAGCTTGGCAAATGCGTTGGGTTCGCCCCCGGCCTTGCAAAACTCTATAGGGGACGGTAACCAGTTTCCATTACGTGGGTCGATCGCCGATTTGCCAGTATCGCAATAAAAAAATAAGAACACTGATTATCTTGTTTTCTTGGAGATATAAATAAAAATTTACTGCTCATAACGTTTATACATTGTTTATCCTTACAACATTTTGCATGAAGATTTTATACAATACCTACCTAGTCTTTACTCGCAAATTCCATTCAATTCTTTTATAATATTAGTTTCTGAATAAAGTGACGCGACTGTAGAGGTAAAGTAAATGTAGTTAAAACGTTATTTGTTAAGGCCAGTTCGAACTACGCTAGTAATTTAGTCGAGTAGGTTAGTAACTAAAATACTCTCGCTCGTTCGCACTACGGTCGAGTACGGTACACAAGTGAGTGGTGTTTTGCAAGATGAACGTTCAACGCAATAAAGTCAATAAGCTAATAAAGCTACTGGCAATTATTTTAGAAGCGGTGAATGAAGAAATTTGTGTAAAAAGGAGAAAAAAACGTGTGCGTCTCGTGACGCCCGAGAGAAGTGATAACTTAAACTAATCAAAGTTGAACTATTTAATATTGAAATTGTTTAACTTGAAAAAAGCTTTAGTTATTACTTAAATTTTATGTATATTAATATGATAATGTAAGTGAAGGTTATTAATTAACAAAATATTTTATTGATTATAAAATATATTTTATTCTTAGTTACAATTCTTGATTCTTGTGTATGTACAATATTAGTATCATTATTTAATCTTATTATCGACATACGGCTACCGTTGCCGTATGAGTGAGAGAAAGGGAAGCTAGGTAGACTGGCGCCATAACGCGTTACGTAACGAAACGGTTTACCCTCCCATAAGAAATAATCCCTTGAAAAAATTATGGGTACGCTAATGGATTAATACAATAGAAGAGATGAACTAGGAGCTACGAATTGTCGTCTGAGGGAATTAGCAGTAGAAGATTCCAAAGAAGACTTTGATAGTTTGAGAATGTCTGTAAGTGGTATAAATTTTCTGTTAGTAAAATGTTAACAAATTAACGAGTAGGCAGTGACGCGTGGTGGTAGGCGCTACTCGCCAAAAAAGACGGAATGAAAGGGTTGACTCGACTAAATGACTTGCTCAACTACTACAACAACAATTTAGTCGAAATTGTTGTTGTTCAGACACGTTAAGTTACTAAATTATTTGGCATTCGACTAAATTCGACTAACTAGGCTTTAATCACAATCTGATGAATAAGCCAATGAATGAATGAAGCTATATAGACAGATAGAGTCATGAGCTTAGAGCCTGAACACAAAGTCGCGTTTTGGCGCCGCACCGCCGAAATCAGCGGCGCCGCCCGCCGCATCGTAGAAATTTGCGCTGTACAACGCGCCGTACTTTCCGGCGTTTTGACATCACAATAGGGTGCTTGTAAAGAACTCGTGTCGAAACGGCATTAGTGTAAAAAATAAAATGGCAGAGGTTGACGCAAATTTGTTGATATCTGTGGTTGATGGATGCGCAGCTTCGTGGGATACCTACACATAATTGTAACCATGAAAAGTGGCTGAAACGTCGAATAAAAATCAAATGTCGCGATTGAAACCGTAAAAACGTAGTTTTAATTACGATAAAATTTATTTAGTGGAATGTGACCGGAACACAAAGGCTAATCTAAAGCTCTGAAGCTGTCTAGTATTGGAATATCAGGTTATACGAGGCGGTTTGCTTTGTAATAGTAATTGTTACACGAGAGGTGAAAGTGACATATTTAGGCACGGGATAGTGTAACGAGGGCGCGAATACCTCGAGCGTAACTGTAGGGTAGTTCGAAGGAGATGGACCTTTGCAACAAGATCACCCACAGTACGTTAATGTATCTATACTAATAATAATATCATAAAGAGGATTTTTTTTATTGTTGGTTTGCATTGAATAGGCTGCGAAACTACTGAACCGATTTAAAAAATTCTTTTACTGTTGGCAAGCTATACTATCCCCGGTTGATATAGGCCATGTTATATTTTCAAAAAAATTTGAGATCCTTACTAAAACACGAATAATGTAACCCAAGGTAAGAAAAACCGTAAAATCGCGTGCGCTGCGAAACCTATTGATGATAGAATAAAATAATATACTACAATTTTGCAGAACAATAATGATATTTGCAAACATTGTTGCGACAGCATATATCTAACTATTATAGTTATGCCACAATAAGTGTTTTTTTATTTTAAAAAAATAATTAAAATGCTGCCGCTGGAAAAGGCTCTTTATTTGTATCTTGGTATTATCCTTATCAAAATAAATTACTTCATATTCAAGACTGCTTCAATACATTTATATAACTTTTTGAATTATTCAATTCGGACATTCCATTCGCAAGATATCACGAGTTTAAAAATGTGTGGTCGCCGCGCACCCTTATCGGCTACAAAGACTGCGATGTAGAGCGTCACTGGGGTACGGGAAATAAGGGAGGAGAAATATTTTGAGTTAATTGATTGTGATAATAATAAGTTTTTTTTTCTGATGCCCAGCGAAGTGGGCACGAGTCAGCTAGTGTGCAATAAAGTTATTCAAAACATACGCAAACAGACGAACAGATTTGACGAATTAAATGGCCACTGAACCCCAATAATGTGGTAAGAGTTCAACAAAATAACCATCCAAAAGGACACTCCTTTATTTGGGTAGCTGTGCAAGTGGTACGCAATAAAATTTGAGATTCAATAATTTAATAAAAACATCCGTGTGTTTTGGCCATTCACATGGAAATAAGTGTTTTAGCACCATTATTGCGATTCTGATGTGAAATGGAAATGAATAATATATGTGGATTGGTTAAAATAAAGTCAGTTCTGACCTTACGAAGTTCATTCAGAATATTTTATGTACGTCGTTTAAGGTTTGTAGCTATGCCAACATAAGGGTTTACGGTACTGATTTTTTGGGCGATAGTAGGGATTCCTTAGACGCGGTTGTTTTTCAGATGCATTATTATTTTGTTGTGAATAAAATAAGAGTAGTATTTTAGAAAATATTAAAACCAAATTATTTATCTCTCTGTGGGGTGCTGTAGCCCACGGGTAGTTTTCTGGTTCGATTGTTATGGACATTATAGTATTGTACACAGATTAAATCTTAATAAAAGTTATTGGCACGGCCATCATGTTTTAAAAACAGATGAGCGCACGGCACGTTGTCGCTGAACGTTAACAGCGAATGACAGAAAATTGACTATTGACTCCTGCGTTAACCGTCACCTCACACAGAAAGAGGGTAGACAGTAAAATTGATAGAGCGATGTTTTGCCTACCTTATTTTGAGGGGGGTAATGCATTTCGCACACTACCGGGTCCTTTACTAGGGATTAGACCAAAGCGACGAGAGGTGACATCCAGGAACGAAGCACCAGAGTCAAATCGCTGGCTTGCGTGGAGACTCGAACAATCAATACTCCACTAAAACCACCACCTCCTCCCATTTGCCCCCCGTGCTTGCTATGGCAGGGAAACAAAGGCGTTGCTTAGCAGGTACGTTACGCCTCTCCGCAACTGCAGCGTGGCCTGGAGCCTCCAGTGCACTTATGCCGGCATCCAGTCTCTAGCGTGGGCGGTCTGAAATCGCCTACAGGAGAGGTGGCGCGTGGAACGCCGCCATCCGACGCATGGCAGTGGTGAGAATAAAGAGGCCCCCCGGCCGGAAAGGCCATAACCTCTCTTGCCGGATCCTAACAGGGGTGAAGACTCCTCCGCTCCCTAGATGCTCCCTGCGTGTTTTATACTAACCAACGGAACACTCTCTTTTATAAAGATGTAGATATTATCTTTATACTATTTTGATAAACATTGAAGTAGTAAAATGGTTTCATGACAATAATTTGGTGATTTAATGCTTTTTTTCTTAACTTACAATAACTATCAAAAATATTAAAAAACCAACGTGGGTTCTCATAGTGAAAATTTATGATAATTTTGTAGGTTATGAGATAGATAATTCTGAAGGACTAATAGAAACTGTGATAATGTGTGTTGCTATGCCGAAAATTGCTTAGCGTCAAGCTTGTATACGATGTCACGAAGAATACAGAAAAGGTCTGCTTATTCCTCATCGGACATTGGATTGAAGTTATTCACTTTTATCAGTAACAACTAAATACTTGAACACAACGAATGGGGAACATTTGTCTCTCTGCATGAAGAGACATATATAAAAAGACGATATTCGTAACATAAAAAATGGTTTTGTGGTAGTTGCGTTTGTTTGTTCACCTTCATAAAGTTGTTGACTTTGTTTTGACAATTAGTTCTCCTTCTCACATTTATCTTCTACTAGCTTCCACCTGCGACTTCGTCCGCGTGGAATAGTAAAAAGGTAAGTAAAAAAACCCCGATTTATTTTTAATTTTATTTTTGTTACAGTTAGTTTCAAGTAATTTCATGTTTTTGTTATGGGTACAACTTTAGAGCCCATTTCAAACACTCAGACCTTAGTAAGTACGATATATGTATTTTGTTTTTTCTTATTAGATAAATTTTCGAACATAGAGTAATTGTGTATTTAGATGGCTAATTCAAAATACTTAACTTCAAGTTTAGATGGTTCTTAGATTGTTGTATTGATTCCAAAAATAATTTGTGTGATGTTTTGAAATTATGTATATTCTAAAAACGGTATTGGTATGGATTCATTTGCAAAATTTTCCATGTTAGGTTACAAACCCGCGACATCTGTATATCAGTTAAGCAGGCATATTTATTAAATCATTTTTCTATTTTCAAATTAAATTATTATTCATTAAATTAAATCACAAGCCAGACTCGAATGCAGTCACTAGTTAACCTATAAAAAGTGCGGTGACCAAATTTTTTATCCTTTTTCTCTTTGCTCAAGCATATCTTTTATCTCGCTCTAACTAAACATAAAGGTGTATGGTTAGATAGTGATAGCATGACACCTCGCTCACACGGTTAGGTCAATGAGAACTATGATCATAAAGAATTTAAAAATGATATTATATTTTTTTTTACTGAACCATAGACATTCTGTTTACTCTGCATTTTAAAGAGTGACACATACGACGCGCTTTTTTGTATCTACGCACTTCAATAGATATTAGGTAATCATGTTGACAGTACAACATGATGGTAAAGGTACATAGGTAATAATGATTACCTTCCATTAGTTGGGCGGTTGCTTGTTTGCATGCTTTTGGCGATAAATAAATATATTTTGTGCGTTACTCACCTAACTCACGAATTCAATTCTTGCTTCTATAATAAACATGCTTTCAATGTATATTACTTAGGTTACAACATAAGTGTAACCTAACTACAAACACATTGTGAGGAAATATGTATAAATACATTAAAAAATAATTAAATAAAACAGAACCACGTTGCAAAATAAAACACCATAAATCCAAAATAGTCTATTTAATAAAATTGTTGCATTACATGAATGTATCGTTCGAATGTGTATATATCTAATTTATAATGTCATTAATTTCATCATAATTTTTTATATTAAAAAAAATATTAGGCACTGGGTTGCCTGGAAAGGATTGCTATAAGCGATAAGGGCACCCATTGTTCTGAAAATGTATCTTATCAATTGTCTAGATTTAAGTTTATGGTGAACAATAAAGTGTTTTCATTCTTTCATAGTCTTAGGAGAGATATATAAGAAATAGCATTAAGCGATTATGTAATGGAAAATTAGTTTTAAAATTAATTAATATTAGAAAGAGGACGAACAGGAAAATCTTGCTTAGATTATTGAATCTATATATTGATATACAGTGTGTGCTTGTGTAATTATCATTGATTAATTTTTGCGTATGAAAACGTACACCGTATGCGTTCTGCTTAAATCTTTCTTTTGTCACAAAAATGTCAGACATCCGGGTGTCCTTTGAGATTATAATCCCTTTTTATTGAAGGAAATATATACAAAAAATCTTGATTATTATCTCCTTTGAAAATGAAGTATGACAGCGGCCATTTTGTGTGATCGAACAATTTTTTTATTTATGTTTATACTTATGATTGTCGTATGTATTTGTCATCCTTACTCTATGGTGTGGCCTCATACATCGTGCCATATACATGCCTCCAAGAAGCTGGGAATGCTAAACTGGTCTAAGCAGCACTTCACTCTGCTGCAACGCCTTGTGGTTTATGAAGCCCAGGTGAAGCCGCACATGGAGTACTGCTCACACTTGTGGGCTGGACCAGCCTACCAGCTTAATCCCTTGGCTATATACACTTAGCTTTCGGAGAGACTTCGCGTCGACCGTAAAACAGCGTGGACGCAGTCGCGGGCATATCCTAGTATATTGTATAGTACGTCTTGTACTAGACCAGTGTTTTTCAACGTGTGGTCGCCGGCAAAAGGGAAAAGGCAATTTAAGTTTATACCTCATACTTAGGTATTTTCTAAGCTCAGCGGCTTTTTGAAGAGTATAGGCCGTAATAATGAATATAAGTAACAAAATGGTATTTTAAATTACTAACTTTTGTCTGTTTATGACCCAAGGGGGTCGCAAAATTTGCAACCGCTAAAGGGGTCGCGTATCCAAAAAGATTGAAAAGCACTGTACTAGGCGATTGTAATTCTAAATATATTTTCTCTGAGACTCAGACAAACAAAATAGGTATATAACCCCGAGCTCTCAGATTGACGCCGACTAAAAGAAGCCTAGTAGTAAATATTCTCCAGTGCATACATTACTATTTATATATTACATTACATAAAATAATGTATTTATTTCAGACACAAAGATCCATAATTACAACATATTTTGTGGATTTATTATTAGATGAAATTAAATTATTATAAATTAAATTAATATCTTCAAAAAAAATATATATATAGATAACACTTTATTGTATGTACACCATTACAGAAAATACAGAAAAACTTACCTCCTTTAGTCCAAACCACTTGTATTCTGCCATTGAGTTATAACATGTCTAAGGATACTGCATAAGTTTACACATATAACTTTAAAAAAAACTTCTAATCATTTGAGGTTTTTGCTCTTGTAAGACTTGGCTATGCTTTTATTCGTTCCGTTTTTTTACAGCTCCAGCTACAGCAGACGGGTAGACGGCCCACCTGATGGACGTTGTCTATGGACGTTTGCAACCCAAAGATGTCACTAACGCGCTGCCGGCCTGGAAGAAATTTCATGAGACCCTTTTTAAAAAAGCCATATTGTAGCGCTGTTGGAAAACCACAAAGAGCTCATTCCAAATCCCCACTGTGCGCAAGAGAAACATTCTAGAGAACCGTTGCGTGCAAGAGCGAAGCGGCTCTAGGAAGTGGGGATAATCGCCCAGCTTGGACGTAAATCTGCTTACTCCACTAGTTTTACAAGCGTGAAGTTATGGAACACACAGACCGCCCGCTTAGCGTATACCGTCCAAAACAAAATCAAATAATATAATCGCGTTTATCTCGGCCATCTTTGCATTATTTTTTAATTTATTGAATGTCTTATTATTTTTGCATTCGTACATAACTTCGGGCTATGGACGCCATTTCAAAGGCGTTTCTTTATAATTCAGTATAAATACAAAATTATGCATTACTAATAATCGCACGCGACTTCATCTCCGTTTGTCTTGAAAATATACATAGATAAATAAAATTGAATTATCTCTTTGTAGTGTCACTAAGTAATATACAAGTATATATTCGGTGATTATATCAAAAAATCAAGTTTTAAATTTTATTTTCTGTCTGTCTGGATGTTCCGGCTTATCCCTGAACGGCGGGACCGATTCTGGCTGAACTTTCAGCTGTTGTTATAAGGAGAAAATTAAGCTATTAATTTAAAAAAAATTGGGTTCCGCGAAAAAATTCAACGTGGTTGAAGTCGCAGGCACAGCCAATACGTAATATGTATACAACCGTCAAGAGACTACCCGCTTACGGGCACTGTACACGGCGACGACATGTGTTTTTTTACCTCGCTATACATCGTGACATGACTCATAGCGGCAAAGTTTATATTTGACAACGATGTAAACAATATCTATAGGTTATTATAGCTGCGTTATCTTCGTTATTACATATTATAAAACATAGTCGCTTTCTAAGTCTGTCTATATATGTCCTCCTAAACCACGCAACAGCTTTTTAGCGGTTTTCACCATCAGGGGTCGTCCACAAATTACGTCACACGAATTTCACGATTTCATCACGCCTCCCACCCCTTGCCAGCGCGTTCCATCAGTAGCTCACAACGCCTAAAATGCTCCGTTAGCCGTTCTACAAGGCGACCGCAGTCGTTGTGGTGGTATTTAACGTTTAACGTATTATGACTTCATGATTTTTGATTGATTGTAATGTCGGCAAGCAAGTGGCACAGGAAATAGGGGTCGTGAACGTGGTCGTTGTGAGTCTCTAGTGGAACATAACCACAATGTCACATGTGTGACGTTATTATTAGATGATTGCAGTTTTTGGCGGGAACTGAAAGGAGATGTTGTGCTGTGCCGTTTTATTTTCTAAAAATGTGTAAAATTACTCTAAAATGAACAATGGTTTTAGGATATTGATAGTTTTTGTGTAGTAATTATGTGTTTTGTGAGAAATGTGAACTGTATAATCAAATGTGGCCTTTTGAGTTGTCACAAGAACTCCGTTGAATGGCACTAGCTGATTCAGCTGTGCTACACTTAGGCTTAAGAAAATGAAGAAACTATATTATAAACTAAGATCTGGCTTAAAGGCCTAGCTGCCAAGCCATAAACCTACATAAATAATAATAATTAGATGATTAACACGGATATAACGAAAAGGCTCAAAAGGACAAAACCGTTTCAAATACTGTGCTAACTTATTAAAGAACACATCGACAAAGTGTCTTCCCCTTAATAGAGACAATAAGAAAAGTGCCAATGGACACTTTCTTAGTTAAATACTTTTAGTCAATTTAGGTTATATTCAAATTACTTATTAGTCTTTTTAGATTAGATTGTAATATTCATGTGGTATTTTTAAATACAACAAATAAATATGAAGAAAAATTAATGGATGGCCCTTAAAAGAAAGATTTCGATGTAAATAAATATTATAAACTGCAAATAAAGTATGAGAAAACATTTTATAAAAATATTAATATTAAACAATGTGCCATGCAATTTGAATGGCCGCCCGCTGCTGTGGTCAAATAAATTAAATAAACATTCACATACGTATGCCAATTTGTTTGATTATTAGCTGTTTCTTGAAGGTGCTCTAAATTACTGCCTTGCACCTTCGGAACTTGTGTGATATTGTACAGCCTTTATATAAAAGGAGTAAGTATTTGAAGTATAATCCCGCACGGATCTCGAGCGGTCGGTGGGATCGTATGGACTAAAGTCTATTTCAAATAAAATAAAATAAATAAATAACCGGCAGACAAACGCGCATTATGTAAGTTACGCCTGTGTTACGGGTAACGGCCAGTCGTGGAATGAAAAGGTTCGGCACAATAAAACTACGTTTTAACTGTTTTAGGTGCGGTAATTTATTTGATTTTTACTATTCCGACGTTTCGATCACGGAAGACAAAGATGTCAAGTGTCACTTGTTTTCTTAAAGTTTTATTTAGCCCACCGCTAACTTGTTAATTTGAATTATTTTGTTTATGGTTATTATTTATTCTATGGGGGAGCCTAATCTAATCTACCACCGCTTCGCGACATGTTGTGGCTTGAAGAGAAGCGGCGCAAGAAACTCTTCAGCAAACATGCCTAGTTTTAAATTTTTTATATAATATTACAATAGATGGAAGGAAAATTAAAGAAATTATCAGTCAAATTGGTTCGTGTTCCGTTGCACGCAGAAAGAGCTCACAGTGTCTTGAGGACTGGCAGTTTTTGCTGGGTTTGGGTCTTAGTAATTTTAGTGATCGGATACCAAACAGGTGGTACTTGCCAACCATCTTCTCTAACTATGGGTGTTTTTTGACTTCAGTAGCCTCACGCATCATTCTAGGTATGAAACGATTCTTTTTCGCGAGGCTTTGTGGTTTATCGAATCTGATGTAGTGTTTGGATTTCTCCAGCGTGTGTTTGTTCCCTGATCTCAGACTTCGAAATATTATAAGGGTCGGGACCCTAAAGTCCACTTTTGCTTACATGTTACAAGAAACATTACTGCAACATGTATGGGTATATAGCAAAACGAACATTTATATTGTGGCGCTCGAGGGTAGTACTTTCTGCCAGCGTAAGCCGGTCTCAAGTCTTTTAGAAAATAGTAGAAGACTCGGGAAAGAAAAACAAGGGTGGATATATTTTAGAAAGGGATAGACGATGAACGAAAGTTCTGAAATATAAGGTTCGGGAAGGAAAAGACAGAGATAGATAGATGTTTAAAAAGGGACAGATAGTAAATAAAAGAATAAACGAAATTATGGATTCTAGAATATTCTTCCTATAAGCAGCGTAAGGCGCGCCAAAGAGTTGGGTTCAGTTCAAGACAGCGAAGCGACAAGTGCGATAAGAAACAGTTGGAAGAGAAGTTTCATAGAAGACAGTAACGAGTTAAGTGGTGCATTTAGTGGAAAGTTTAGTGGACAGTTCAGTGAAGGAGGATTGTAGCGTAGTTTAGAGAAGATTCAGAAGCTACACGCGGTAAAGTCGGAGGTGAGTGCTGCAGTAGCAGAAGATAGTCTTCGCAATATCCGCGACGGTATTGAGAGTGAGACAACTTATCGTTGAGTCAGTACGTCGTTAGTCGTACGTGTAGGGGCGATCCTGTGGAGAGGATTAGAGGAATCACGCTCGGCTGTGTAAGTCAATAAAAGCGTTTAGTTAAAACTGGTGATTTCTTCTAATCTTAAGTGCGTACCCCCGCTCGCACATATGTTACGATTTGTTACATACCTATTTTTCTAACTGACTAAGAACTATCGCGTGATATGTAAATATCGAACATAGCACCGGTGTTCGATGTTTTTCTTAAACGAAGCAGCGTAGCTATTTGTCAAAGCCAAAAATATGGCATATTATTTTAGGGACCATCTTCGCATACCGTAAACGGCGTGAAGCTTTAATATAAAGATTGCACAGAAATAAACAACAAATGGAACATGAACAAAATCTTGTTTTCAAAATACAATCACAGCGGGGTAATTATGCGAATAAGGGGAAATATTTCAAAGGTAATGTGACATAAGGTACCTACTTGTGTGTGTTTTAGCGTTCCGCTACAAAAACATATTTATGTGACACTATGGAATTGTTTCGTTGCTATAATACAGTGAAACCTTATTGCAAAGTACATTAATCTTAATCTAATCTATAAAGCTGAAGAGTTTGTTTGTTTGAACAACAAACTGTCACTTACATACAAACCCTCCAAAAGTCCAGGCCAATTTTATGAAGTCCACACTTCCTCATTTAAAAAACTATTTATAGGAAAAGCAATACTTTCCGGACAAATTATCTTACTGGTCTTGATAGAAAAACATGTGAATAATCACCGCGCTTACAACCATTAAAAAACGCAGTTCTATTTTGTAAACTATTCGCGATAACTTAAGAAAATGTCATATAAACTTAGTCATTTACTGAAAAATTACTGACGACAAAGACGAACATGTAATTGCCTAAGACTTCCGTTTTTGCCAAAATGGCTGCAGAACTCAAAACAGCTAAGGACATTTCTATATCTTTGTTACTCTTTCACGCAACAACTACTGAATGGATTTTGACGAAACTATACAATTTATAACTTACACATCAGAATAATACATACACTATTTTTATATAGATATAGTGTGAATTATCTATACATATAATAAAATTGCGGAGGTCGAATTTTTGTACTATGAAAAAATGCTAAAAACCGAGTCAGGGGGATGTAAGAAGTCAAATAGAACTAATTTAGATTTTTTTAATTTTTTTGTTTATTTGTTGCTAATCTCCGAAACGACTGGACCGATTTGTGTGGTAGCTTATATCCCTGGTCAACATATAGGATACTTTTGATCCCGAAAAATTAAAGATTTCCCGAGGTATAGTTAAAAAATCACGCGGACGAAGTCGCGGGCAGAAGCTAGACTAAAATATAAAGATTTTCCATCACCACGCAGGTGATACCGCGGGCGCAGCTAGTTCTGTTTAATAATGAAATGATCATAAAATCAAAATAGCATGCGGGTCCCATATAGCGGTTAAAGAATAATAATTTTATTTGCGGTTTAAACTGTCGTCTCCATTGTTTGTGACAAGTTATTTCAGTTTTACTCCTAATCCCGGTTTTGTTCCGCCATTGCAAATTTATAAACTGTATGGAAAATAGAATTTAGCTCATTTTTTTTATTTTAGATTCATTTGTCATTCATCAGTTATTTGTCAATTATGATTGGGCCGTTATATAAAACCATATTTACCATCCAAACAGTGTTCAAATATATTAAAAACACTTTCAATAAATTGTGAAAACCGGCCGAATATCCAAAACAGACTTGGCTTTATTGCCTTGGCAGATTAAAATGGGTGGAAGTAAAATTATTATATAATATTAAAATTTTTCTTCACCAATTTTAATATTATATTTTTTTTGGAGCTACGCATGTTTGCTGAACAGTTCGAGCCACAACATGTTGTGAAGCGGTGGTAAATTAGATTAGACTCCCATACAGTAAATAATAACCATTAACAAAATTAAAACTATATAATAAAAATGAAAAATTTAGCGGTAGACTAAATAAAACTTTAACAATACTCATTGGACAATGTCATCTTTGTCGTCCGTGACCACGGCCACTGAAAAGCGGCCGAAACGTCGGAATAACCAAAATCAGATAAATTACCGCGCTTAAAATCGTTAACTATTACCGTTTTTATTATACACGGCTTCCAATGTGATACAAAATAATACAGACTATACGTTTATATACATAGTGACAAACTATAGACCAAAAGCTGTGTACTATCCCTGTATTATTGGACACAACTGGTATAAATTTAGGCATGTATACGACTTGTTATATTAGTGATGTATATATATTTATTATTAATTTTATTTTTTTTTTTTTTTTTTTTTTTTTTTTTTTTTTTTTTTTTTTTTTTTTTTTTTTTTTTTTTTTTTATTTATTATTATGTCATAATCTTATTAATGTGTACTATGCTGTTGGTGTACCTATAAAATAAATAAATAATAAATAATAATACAAGTCGTGAAAATTTAATTAAAAAATTATTATTTTTATTTAGCAACAATTTGTCTATAAAGTGATTTGACAATGTGCTGACAATATAGGCTTATAACCAAGTAGACATGGGCGATTACCTACACTGAATTAAAGACAGTTTCTCTATATCAAGGTGAAGTTAGAAAAATGATAATCTGTAGATTTAACTAGGCCTCTCTCTGTAGTAGGTCCTTAAAGCAGTGTAGTGAAATAAGCGTTTGCGTCCTTCAGTAACCATACGTTTTTTTTCTTTGAGTCATCCGCTCTGATTTAAAACTTACAAACTTTTTTGAGTCCAAAAATAGTTCAAATAACACCCCGATACTAAAACCCTACTAAACAGATAACCGGCTATTATGACATACGGACAAAAAGACGTCATGTTGAGGGTGCTTCTATGGTGATAAGAGGCGCGGTGAGCGAGATGCGGTAGCGGGGAAATGTTACACGTATATACAATGTAACACAGTCTGATTTCTCAGCATTTCTCCTTGCCTATTGAAAGTTAGTATGGCAGACGAAGCATGAAGTAGGATAAAGGCAGTTGAAATGAGAGCCTCGAGATGTAGAAAAGAAGATGTAGTGACAAGTAAACAGCTTGCAGATATTCGGTAAAAGTACGAAATACAAATATTACTATTGGCAGAGTTCCCTTTATGTCCAGCTTTGTGACTATTCAAAAACAGTAAGCAATGAACCGTCTACACGCTCACGCTTATACGAAATACTACAAACATCTACAAAATAATAATATAAATATGCTAAAAAGAATTATATATAGTGTTGCAGATATATATTATCTATGAGATTGTTATGTTATATATATCTATGGTTCATAATGCTGTGATGACATCGCGTAACAAGAGTTGAAGGATTCCCCCTGTGAAGGTGGTTGGGTGATGTAGAGAGAATGAATGAAACCAGAATCTCAAAACAAATATATGACATCAATGTGACTGGTAAAGTCGGTGCCGGCGGTGTCGTCTGCCTCTAATTTTTGAATTATGTAGTGAAGAATTCTTAAAAAGAAAATTTTTAGAGCTTCATAAACATGTACTTTCCACTTAAATTGCATTAAACAATATTGCTAAGTAGCTATTTAAGGTAAAGGGTATTAAACACTTTTTCATTGTCAAATGAAGAAAACAGTAGACGTGTCATCTATACAGTTTAATTATTTGTGGAGTGCCACACACTTGCCTAATTTATTTATTTGATGACTATAAAGAGGAGAGGAGAGTCAAGTGAAATACTCGTATCTATAATGTTATAAAATTTTAAACATACCGTGCCGTGTCTGTTCATTAAAGTTATTAAAAAAAACTGGAATTTATTATATAAATGATGGAGAATACGATGCATTTTTCTTAGATTTCTTGTCTGTTTGTTCGGGATTCATGTAAAAACCACTGGGCTTATGTTGACGCGGTTTTCGCTAACTGACAGCTATTTTTTAGATTTAAACTCTGCCCTGCTTTTTAGCCTGGGAATCCCGCGAAATTGTTACGGGCGCACAAAAATTGGCTTATTTGCACTAAAACGATAGCTTATATTGTTGTTTTTAATACTGCAATACTTCGTGTCCCGGAAGTTCTAGTCAAGGGTGGACTTAGTCGAGGGCAAATCCTAATTTTTCATAAAATTACGGAAAATCACAGCTTCACAGATTTCGTAAGAGCTTACCTATTTACAATGTTATAAGTAGTTACAAGTAAAATAAGTCAAATAGCGTATTGTTTAAAAAGTAAACTACATTCTTAAGGTGATCGGAGGGCTGGTGTAGTATCTACCTCGGACAACGGATCGGTATGGCGATCCAGCGAGGAAACGTAGCCAGTCTTCTGGGCACCTTACCTTATAAGACGGGGAACTAGGCTCAATATTCTACTAGTCTTGAGGAACTATGGGTACAATACTATATAACTACGTTAAAAATTCTTTTATTGTATTAGCTTATAGATATTGTAGATAATAAATAATTATATTAGTATACAAAAGAAAACTGTTTTAACGGTTTTAAGCGTGGTAAATTATAAATTGTATATTACCGCGCTTAAAACCGTTAAAACATAGTTTTATTAAGATGATGTTATTTTAAAGCTTGTTCCTTTATATGTAAGAACATTAGAACTCTTTGTAACTTGTGACCGCGTCCTTATTCCTAGTGTATTAATCGCTCCCGCTCATGACCGTGACCGCTTCCTAGACTGCATCACGAACAATAAATCAGCGAGATAGCAACTCAAAGACCTACCGAACAAAGGTTGGGCATCGAGCTTTCATAGTTAAGGCGAAGTTTATTTTGAATAGACTACAACCAACTCGACTCCAATATAATATATACCTATTTATTAATAGTTTTTTAAAGAAATCATGGTAGTATAAGTTATTCTTTTTCAAATTAGCGTAAATGATAATTTATGAGTAGATTCTAACATATGGTGGTAGGCATTTGGATGGCTACCATGTCTAGAGTATTGCATAACAACTTGTTTGTTCGCATTATGACAGTTCCAGTCTCCTAAAGAGCAGCAGGCATCGTAGCCTGGTGCAATGTCCATAGCGATGTAACCGCTGTCATCAAGTCCGTCTGCTGCTATCTCCTGCGATAAAAAAAAAAAAAAAAATATGGTATTTTCCAAGAATCGTAATACTCGTATTACTCATGGTCGAATCCGGCAGAACGGAGAAATAATACAATTTCCTGCGGCCGGGCGGCCTGACGTAAGATGCTACAAAACAACCCACAGCCAGGTGGTAGGCCCTTTGCCCGACTGAATGATTACCACCCCTGGTCTAAAGTAGGTCGCATGAGTTGTGTTCCGGCATTAGTGACCATGTTCCAGTAGCGATGTCCCTTAAGTGGGCCATCTGTGTCTGCATTTGTAGATGATTGGTGTTGCACAAGTATTTATTTAATTGGTACCATATGGGTGTAATCGCTTTCGTAACGCGTTACGGTGCCAGTCTGTCTGGCTTCCTTCTCTCACGCATACGGAAGCGTAGGGTAACCTAAGCTTTTTCAAGTTAACATTTCATATTAATATTTAACTAGATAGTCTATCACTTTTGTCGGTGTCTGAGACGCACACGTTTTTTGTTTGTTGGTTTTACACTTTCTGTATGTTTCCCGAATACCACATATCACGTATTCGCCTTAAACTAACAATGTAAAGACATTCCAAAATGGTTAGGAGTCTATCTAGTTAATGATTTTGGTCAATTTCCTTTTATTGTTATGAAGGTCTATTTACTTTAATGTCATTCTAGTTCATCATCTTTTAAATCCCGGTTGTTTTCAGCACACCCATTTCGCAGCCCAGAGTTCGTTTTGCTTGAAGTTCGCGTTTACCACTAGGAGGGGGGGCTCTGCGGGGCTCAAATCTCCCCATTTTAGGGAACAGCATACTCGCTACGCCTGTCTAAGGTGGATTGACACATAGGTTATCTCGATGTGCAGGTTTCATCACAGTGTTTTCTTTTACCGTTAGGAGGTGAGTATGTAAGAAAAACAACCTAAGTGGTGCACTCTTTTCGGCCAGGGTTCAAACGAGTGAGTTAATCGTTAAGTGTTTGAGAACAAATATGGAAGAAGTATATTTTTTTTTGGAGTACAACAGACGAGTCAACGGCTTACCTCATGGAAGGTGGTTACTGTCACCTATGGACACTGGCAACAGCAAACGCATTGATATGGAGACTAGAACCTGGTCACTGATGCCGGAAGAAAGCTCAAGGTTGTTATGATGGCATGCTCTAGACCGGGCGATAGCCATCCATTCAGACAATTGCCCTATATCTGGCTGTATGTGGTTTTGTGAGTTTTGTCGCCTCTTACGACGGGCGCAAGAATTAAAATTCTATCCCCGTTCCTGCACGAATAAACTAAATTACATTTTTCATCTTTATTTATTTATTTTTACAGTGCAATAAGTGGTATATTGATGATCTTATGAATTACTAGCTCCTGCCCGCGACTTTGTCCACGTGGAATAGTTAAAAAATAAAGTAAGCTAAAAAAACACCCCGACTTCGAAACATTCTTCTTTAGTGCTCCGCTCGTATTTGTCTTAGCGTGATGATATATAGCTTATAGCCTTCCTCGATAAATGATTTTTCAAATCAGACCAGTAGTTCCTGAGATTACCGCGATCAAGCAAACAAAAAAACAAACTTCAGCTTTATATATTAGTGTAAGATGTCTCTACTATGGAGGATAGAGGTAAGGAGTACATTATATTACTTAACTTTATTTATTTATATTAATTGAATAGCAAAAATATTTTGTGTTGAATATAAATACGTAGTACATCTCAAATAATTATTTTAAAAGTCCATAATTACCATTATAATGAATGTCAAATGTACAATAAAACTTTGACATTTTACAAAATATTATGTCAATATGAAGGCATTTTTATATTTAAAATAAAAATAATAGTGAACTGAATAATATGTTTTTTTTGTTTGAATTTTTTAACCAAGCATTATAGATATCTGTATGTGGAAACAATTAAACGGTCACGAATTTTAGTAGTATGTATTTAGTTCTAAAATGTTTGCTTCCCGAATATAATAAAATAAACAAAGTTGAAAATCTCCAGCATTATGCTAAAAATAAAGGATCTAATATCTACCTCTGTAGCGCTATCGTACGAAAACCTATGATACGCATAAACTTTGGAAGTGCTATAAAATGCATAACACGCCAATAGGTTTTTTTACCTTAACTATTTATGTAGTCTATAATATTTTTTCAATTATGATGCTGTGAGAAAACGTGTAGTTTGATTTAATTATTAC
This sequence comes from Dendrolimus punctatus, assembly GCA_012273795.1. NCBI lineage: Eukaryota > Metazoa > Arthropoda > Insecta > Lepidoptera > Lasiocampidae > Dendrolimus > Dendrolimus punctatus. The sequence continues at coordinate 26,131,144 of CM022527.1, forward strand.
GAATATTTATAAAATTCTAAACATGCTGCGTCTGTACATTGAAGCTTTTTAAAAACACCTGGAATAGACCATATAAACTTTATAAACGATGGAGAACACGATGCATTTTTGAATCACGTAAAAACGACTGGGCACTAAGTCAATGCGTCCATTTTATAATAGACAAGTATGTTCAGTGATCACACGAATTTAAATCAGCCTTTTTGTCTATTTCTATAATGACTTAGTTAACTTCAAGTTATTTTGTCAACTTACAAGTTATACAACTTAAATTAGGGTAATTGCAAGTTTCTCGTACGATTTTATTTTTGGTGAAATAATATTTTTTAGGATAACACTTTCTAAACATCATCATCATTTAAACAAGTGATATTGTGTTTGAAACAATAAAATGTCAAACGTGATAGAATTACATGTGGCACCATCTAGTTATGTGGATTTTATCTTTACAGTTTTAAGTTCATTATGGAGCGGGGTGGTTGTCATTCCTTGTATAATAATGTCTTCTATCACGTTAGTGTCCGTTCATACAATAAAAAAGTTAAAATACAATAATAAAACTTAAAGTTAAACTTTCTACTACTAAAAACCACTAAAATACATATCCTAACCAAACACAAATAAAAAAAAATAAACAAGCCATAATTTTATAACTATAGTTAACTGAATGGCTTACTATACAGCGCACCATATATCACGGATCTATACTATAAAGATCTATAGATCCCACTCGATCGTTCAAAGAAATCATGGGGAAAAAAGTATACTTCAACCGAGAGCCATAACGCATGCCATTATATATATCTCTTTCATTCTTAAAAGAAAACCTAAGTTAGAGTGAGTAAGAATGATACCTTATTCAATACTGTATTCGAATTTTGAAATTTCAAAACGCCAGTCTATGTCTGAACATCAGAAAGAACGGACGTATTAATAGTTGACGTTTCAAGATATTTTTTAAAAGTTTGTTACCTTATAAAATATCTTTTTAATCGACAATGAAAGAAATATGATAAAAATAATCAGTGAACATCAGTCGTTTTATTGAATTTTGTAATAATAGTGAAGTGGTGGTGTTTTTATACGATTTAAAAGGAAAATACTTTTCTATAAGTATCGAATGGAATTTTCATAAAAGGTTGGTGCATTTATTTTATTTTAGTTTATGCATAATGCACAATTAAAGCATAATTACCTAATTTTTTTATTTACTTTTTGTTTGAACATTTTTATTTTTGTTTGAGCATTTATACATTATTTTATTAGCTTTTGGTATAGCTTTTCTCGCTTAATTTATTTAACATATAATCATGGCATGAAATATGCAGAATTGAAGCTAGATTTTTTTTAATATTTTTATAAAAAAACAACTAAAGATGTAAATCAAATTTCAAGGTATTTGTTTATTCGACTTCTTTGTAGTAAACTTTAAGTTTATTCCACAGAATATATTGGATTTTCTGTAATAACTAACAGAAATTTATATTCTATTTTCATCCCGTTGAGATGTTGTGAGATGGAAAGTTGTAAAAACATTTTCTTCTTTAAAATGATATTAATTTTAGATGATATTTAAATTGACTAGAACATTCAAACATCATAAAATGGTATCATTGAAAAAATCGCGTGTTCGTTGTACCAAAATTATCATCTAAAGATAAACAATGTATGTAATAGTACGTGATAATTGTACACGCCCATTAGTTCACACAACTGTTTAATTGGCGAATATTTCCCGGGTTGGATTCGAACTCCGTCATAAAAAAAATGATACACGGTTGTTAACCACTAAGCTACAGACTCGTTCTATCAGCTATTATGTCACTACTGTTTCTCTCAAATACCACTTACTAGACCTAGGTAGGTGTATTTTGACAGCAGTAGTAGGTATGTAGTGACAATAGTGAATATTATTATAAAATACATATATATCTGCGAAACGAAGATGTTTAATGTAAACAGATTTTTGAATGAAATTTGTATTTAGATTTGATTAATAATCAGTTTAAGACATTGTTGCTTTAATATCTACCTATCTTTAGATGCTCCTTAAGATGTCTTACTAACCATTCATTTGCCTTACTTCTGGTTAAAAATTTACTTAGGTTCCGTACAAATAAAATCAAATTTCTATCGGCGGTAATGCAAGTAAATAAATAGTAACATATAGCAGCAATAAAATTATTTTCTAAGGAAAAGCAATGTAATACATATTCGTGTGGGGTATCGTGACAGTAGTCTCACAGTAGCACGGATTGCTAGAGTTAGTAGTCCTGTACTTCCAATAATCCGGCACACTTCGCCTATGACTTTCTTGGCACTCCATACTCTCGTTTTGCGCTAAGCTCAGCAGCGGCATCAGTATAACTTCAAAAATTATTACAATAGCATCTTTTGTTTACCTTATTTATTTACCCGTTGTTTACAGATGATGAGATTTTGAAAATTTAAGACTAATTTTTTATCACCTATTTTTATTAACTTATTACAAAGTTAACATTACACACACTACCATGTATTTGACACACACGAATATATACTCTTTTGTTTATTGTTCAAGTCAACTTAACAGTGTAGTCTTGACGAAATCTGATTAATTATTGATGACATTAATTATTATGGGCTAATTTCGACCACGGGCGACCACTAGTTTAGTTTAATTTATAATATACTCTGTTGAAAATACATAAAGATTATTATCAATCCCAAATTCATAAGAGTAAAGTCATGAGAAATATTTAATAATATAAATACTCTAGTCCTGTCTGTATGTATATCAAATAAACTATGATCATTCGCTTTCAAAGCTCCCAGTGAAAGCTGCCTCGACAACAATAGCATTGTGTAACAGATTTCAAGCAAATTCTGTTAAACTTAGTCACTATATCTCATCATTTGATTGCCATATTGGATTGTGTGATGGATGGTATTAGGACTATTATGTATGTAGATAACATAGGTCTATGAAAAAAAGGTAGACATAGACAACACTTTATAGTTCACCAAAAGAAAACTTACAAAAATGCACAAGAAAATAGTTACTTGGTAAAACAAAACGCGGCTTTATAAAAGCTATCTCTTCTAGACAACTTGATTCAAAAGAAATCATAAATTATCTGTAATGCAGCAAAGAAAAAGGAAAATATATATAAATAAAAATGACATACATGGACAGCAGATTGCAGCCTAAAGTATTGTGAACTAGGACATACATTATTGCGTAAGACTGAAATTTTAAATATGTCAAAAGATTTAGCTTTTCTGACGTCAGTGGGCAAAGAGATCCAAAGTAAGACAGCCTGCATGGAGAAAGAGTTGGAATAAAATGTTGAAGAGTGTGGAGGTGCCATTGACAGGAGATTATTAGTGGAGCGCAAATCGAGGGTGTGTGAGGTATAAAGGAAGTTGGAAAATTGTGTGTGCTGGGTGTTAAACTATAATATTTTGGCTTATTTTTTCCCGCTGAATACGAATCTTAAGTCAGAATTGGGAGTTAATGAGAAAATATCGAAAAATTCCCAAAAAATCATGATTGTATCAGCATTTTGTTTTTTTTATTGACGAAGTTAAAAAAAAGACCAGCCATTCTTAATTAAAAATTATAGATATAAGTTGCAAAAGTAAAAAACTCAAAATTCCTCAACGTTCGATACAAAGTCGTAAATGACTGACCATAGGTAAGCTGACCACGTAAAATCTGATCCACCCAATACTGCTGATTTCTTTATTTTTAACGGAGTAGTAAAAACACACATATCTCTCACCCTACCTCACTCCGCACACTCACCGTGCCTATCTGAACAATTTCAATCCTCGCGAATTGGAATCACGCGGTTTGGGTCCGCACGGATTCCGCCGTCTCTGTCGAAGCCCTAAGTTACATAGTAAATCAGAAAATGTTTTACATGAATGTCTACGACAAGACGTCGCGTGATGGCAGTAAACCACTATTCAAATGGCAACACTAAAAGGTTGTGCAATTTATGTCTTCTTAGAGTGGCAACACTAAGAGGTTGCGCAATTTATGGTTTCTTAGCGTGGTAACACCGAAATTGAATTTCATTTCATCATTTCAGAAATTCAAATTAATCGCCAAACCCAGATTCCTAATTAATGAAGCTAACAATTCAACATACGATTCAACTATAATTTTGTTCATGATTTTATCTCTAAAGAAAAACCAAGTAAATGAAACTTGTAATTGCACGAGGCAAGCACTTGTCCCACATATTTTATCACTAATTGTACATCAATATTAAACCAGGGCTTTCACCTGAGAGTAATTGGACTCCGTATCCCGCGGGAACTTGTTATTTTATTTTCATCTCCAGTTTCTAAAATAATACACAATATTTCATAGAAATTTTGGAACTCTGTGCTGAAAGAACGGACAGACACGCTTTTACTTCGAATACTTGTTAATATTGATGCAAATATATCTTACATGATCAATTTCAAGATATCTGTAGTTGACGTCAACATATCAATTAGCCATACTTATAATAATAAGCGTCAAGAATTTAATTACCTTTTTAAAGCTATAATAGGCAATAAAAGCAATTAATTTAAATAAGATTGTGATTTGAAGCCGGTTTTAAACGGTCAAGCTTATATCAATAAATAAATCAGCAGACATATAAATAATTTACATTGCCAAGCTAATGTCCATATGCTTGTTTTATCTACAACTGCGCTGGGACCAATCCTAAACGCCCCGATCAGAGTAAATAACGAAAACATTTTTAATCTTTATGTTCTAGGGTTAGCTAGTAAGTACATAGGTGTCCGTCATTGTCGTAAGTACGTGGTGATTATATAACTGATTTTGGTTATAATTACAAAAATAGAAACATGATAAATATATATTTTGTAATTGTGCAAAAAAGGGCCAATTCGACATCTCATTATAAATGTTGACATTTCAACTTTCACATCAGTGCCCTCTTTCGATATTAAAAAATATTTACGAAAACTTGATACAATATTTTTATACAAACGAGGCATCGAGGATATGTGAACCTAATTTTATATATTTAGCCTTAATGGTTATTGTAAATATTCACCATGATAGACAAATGATATCGTAGTAAGACCATAATGGGTCTCTCTTTTTTCCTTTAGGTAAAAGAACCTTAAAACTCAATAAAGTTCATTAAGTCCACATGCTTTAGACGTGATGGATTATGTGAAAGACTAAAGGATGATATGATGATTTGTAGTGTGACAGAGGACGTATGTCAAAGTAGACGAGTATAGAAGAAAAATACATTAGTGCCAACCCCAAATAATTGGGTAAAATTGAAAGACAAGAGGGATGGCTACAACAATCTTGTGTTGTGTCGGCGTTAGTGGCCATGTTCCAATCTCCCTTTAGAGAGTGCCAGCACTTTGCTAGCACGTTTGGTGCTACATAAGTCCATGGGTCATGGTATCTATTTTCCATCACATGGGCCGCCTGCTTGTCTGCTGAGCTCATGCAATAAAAATGATTTCCACAACGCAATTGAGTCAATCTCATCAAACTGTCAAAACCAATTGACCGCACAATGCGGCACTCAATCCACTAAATTTCAACCAATAAGCTTTTTGCGAGATAATAAAACCAAACGACCCATAACTAACACTTTAAAACATGTATTTAATCGTTTTTGCATATTCTTAGTTCATTTTCTTATTATCAAACCTCACTATACAATTGTAAACGTGATATGTTTGTACTCATTACCGCTTTATATGTGAAATATCAACACAATTATATTTTTTTTGTATTGACTACTTCTCTGTCACTAGTTGAGGCAGAGGGTCTTGTTGTCTTTGGTAAATTCTTATTTCTACTACAAACTTTAATAGATTTCTAACTAATATTATTTTACACAAATAATAATAATCCTCGCGATGTTACCTGCGCAGTAGACTAATTTTAGTACCGTAGCGTTTGTGTTGCAAACCGTGTAAGCGGAACAGAGCTAAGAATGCATAGTATGTAACACTGCCATTTCCGCTGGCGAATAAAATTCAATATTAACTATTTACGTGTCGGCTACTGGTCTGCACTTTTCTGCGTAAACGCAAACTGTATACAACGTGTTTATTTCAAATGACAATAAATCATAATTTTTGCAGTCTTACTCCATACAAGTTTTTGTACTATTAAATCAACCGTAATGTCAAAATTTAAAAAAGCAATTCGAACAAGTTAATTACGATAAAAAGACAATAAAAACAGAACATCTTGTAAATATTGGTTCACTGACCTTGGTAAGAATGAACATCTTCCGCGTTAATGATGAGAGACGAGCTGGCAACATGATACATTTGTCACTAACCTACCGATTTATTCACAATAAAAGATACATGTTGTTGTAAATTCTGAATGAAAATGAGGTCCTGTGGCTAACCAAAGAAGCTACCTTGATTCGTTTTGTATTGGGTAGACTACGTCATGACGAAAACGTGGTCTGATTTATTGTCGTAAGGTCTGAAACACGCTGTATATATGTATATAACAATTAAGTGTACTACACCTCAAAATAAAGGGGTCCATAGAGATGGACTTTAATAGTGCGGGAACAAAGAATACTTACTAATTCCTCCGGCTTGGCGGCCTCTCGTAGGAGGCGACAAAACCCACAGTTAGGTGGTAGGGCATTTGCCCGTCTGGATGGCTACCACCCCTGGTCTAGAGTATTTCGCCATAACCACCTTGAGTTGTGTTGCGGCATTAGTAGTCGAGCTAGTCTCAATTTAGAGAGCGGCAGAACCTTTGGTATTACAAATGTCTACAGGCGTTGGTAACAGCTTTCTGGAGCGACTGCATGTCTGCTGAATTCATGCTATAAAAAATCTAACTAAAATAATTTGAACCACTAGATGGCGGAGTTCTTTGACATGTAAGCTTTCTTGAATACTTCTTTTTAAAGTGAAGCGTACATAACGTCTCCATTGATGCATTCATGTCAAAGTTGAATGGTTTTTAGAAATAAAAAGTGACGAAAGCGTGTCGCACGAATATTGTCATGGTTCTGCATGCAGTTTACAAGCTCCTATTTAACACAATGTTGAATGAATTAATAACTTTATTGCACAACATACATAAGGGTAAAATGGGTGGACTTCTCCCCAAAGGCGATCTCCTACCTTACAACCCGCAAGAGTTAACTTAAGACTTCGCTCGGATGACGTATGCGGTATGAGGTACTGACGCGTCTATGGCGAGAGCGGTAAGAAGGCGGCGTCGGGAGGGGAGCGCGCATTCCGTCAGGTCTCAAGTTAACTCTTGCAGATATTACAGAGTATCATAAACACTAATTTAACAATATTTCCTAATTTCAAAATATTAAGCAATTATTAAATGTCAAGTTACATTATTCATATGTTATCAACGTTTATAATTATTATCTATTAGGATATGTCCGCGACTTCGTCCACGCTTGACTTGAAATTCCCACGGATTTCCGGGACACAAAATACTACAGTATTCAAAAAAGAATTAAGTTTTGTGAAACCTGTGCCGGAGTAAGCTAATTTTATGCATCCGAGATACTTCAAACCACTCCCGGGAAAATTGTCGCGGGATTCCCGGGATAAAATATCATACATTTCATAACATAAAATATGAAAAAACCACATTGTAATTCGAGTTTTTTTATCTGGCCGTGTTAAATCATTCCCAGAAAAAACCTGGATTAAAGCGAAAACCGCATCAAAATCGGCCCAGTAGTTTTTATGTGACTGCCTAATAAACAGACAAGAAATCTAAAAAAATGCATTGTGTTCTCCTTCGTTTATATAGTAGGTAGTAGTTTATATTCCGGTTGTTTTTTTAATATCTTTAATGTATCGTATCGAAAAGAATTATTTGTAGTATATACTTGTCATAAAACTGTAATATTAACGTAGTTTTAAATACTTTTTTAAAAGAAAAAATCATAACTGGACCCTAAAACGAGAGAAATGTATCTGTCATTTCCGACATGACCCGCCATTGTTAGCTATGTTTTGTGCCCGGCTTGTCGCGTGACCCACTAATTTACCAGTTCAGGTCAAACGTCACGACGGAAGACATATTTCTTTTTGTATATATTTCTTTTTTCTATTGCATTTTTGGTGTCCCAATAGCGTTTTGTCTGTCTGTCACAGCCGATTATCTCGGCAACTATTTAGGCCAGAGATAGGATATGTGGCACACATTTAGAAAGAAGGCTCGTGTGTCTATGAAAATGTCTTGTCAAAATTGCGAAAAAATATATTGAAACTTTATGGGCCTTACTTATAATAATCTCGTTAAGAAGGATTAGCCATCTCTTAAATAAGAGACTTTTAAGCCCCTAATCACTGGCTGTTTCAAATAAAACTTGCCATCTTGCTTCTTAGTAGTCACTTAAACTGTCTCTCGATGTTGGTTATTTTTGACAGTTATTTATGAGTAACTTTACCACCACCTCTTATCCTTAAGAGAAGTTTATGGGTAACACTTTCGTTAATCAGTTGCTGAGCAGTTTCTTAAAATTTAACAAACGATTATAAGTAAGGCCATATATTAACATACCTAGTGGTAAATTATATTAAATATTACATAAGTAGAATTAGTTTTATTAATCACTAGCGACCCGCCCCTTCACTCAATGCTGATACAAAATAAATACATACAGAAAACTGTATTATACATAAAATTCTTGAATCACTCTATCTATGAAAAAACAATCAAAATCGTTGGTAGTTTAAAATTAAGCAATAATAAAAGAAAAGCGACTTTTTTATATATTATGATTATTAATATTTTATTAACAAAATTGGCTCGTTTTGGTCTTAAAGGAAGATTTACACTGAAAATCAGCGCTGTGTCGGATATAATTCCGGCACAGCAATATGCTGAGTGCAAACCCTGTTTGCTGAAAATTCGGAGTAAAAATTCACAAAATATGTATAAGGAATGTAATTACGTCGCTATTTCTGCAAATAAAGTTTTTATTTCTTTTAATTGCGTTCGTCTGGTACTTTATCTAGGCAATGAAATGGCTCATATCAATGAAGTTCAATAAAAATTTAATATTGAGGGACTTACTTATAATCCTTTTTAAATTTAAAGAAACTGCTCAGCAACTGATTAGTGAAAATCAAACCGACATTGAGAGGTAGTTTAAGTGACTGCTAAGAGGCAAGATGGCGTTTGTGTTTTAAAATAGTAAACGATGAATATTTTATTTTGTCGTGTAAGTATCATTATTATATCCATATTGTTTTTTAATTGCCGGAATCTGTCAAGGTGACATACGACTCACCTGGTGGAAAGTGGTTACAGCCCCATTGGACATTTGAAACACGGCTAGGGGTGAAATCAACGCGCTGCCAGCATTTAGGGTCAGACGGAAGTATGTCACTAGGTGACGAAGTATGGGGAGGAGTAATCTCAGCTTTCATCTTTATATATAAAAATGAATGTTTGTCTGTATGTCCTTTATAGAATCGTAAACTATACATTAGATCATCTGATGATGTTTAGCAAAGTTGTTGTGCATGAGCCAGAGAAGGTTTCTGAGTTGGTTCACAATTGGACCCGGTAGGTGGCGCTGCTGTCGGCATATCGATCGAAGTTTTTCCGGACAGGTTGACGTCTGCTCCCGCATAATGAAGTGAGGTGTGTTCTCCCAGGGCACACTCCAGGCACTTTATTGCGCTGGATCGGCTGGGCGTAACTATGTTCTAAATCTCAGCCTTTCCTTCACAAAAAAGCGCAGGGTCGACAGGGAGGAGGGGGTTTTTAGTGGGTATTGGGGTCGCTTGCCCGTGCAGCTTCCTCTGAGTCTTTCCACACTAGCTGAGTCGAACGCGGACGGATCACTGCCAAGAGCATACTATTGCTGCAGTGATGCCGCCCCCGACCGACGTGTGTCGTTTCCTGGCAACGACCCAGTCTGTGCGTAAATCGGCAGCATTTTCGCTCGCCTCAAAAAAAAAGGACGACGTCTGCTGGGACAGCTAGTTCATCATAAAAAACATGATTAGTCTATAATATAGTAAGCAATTTGAGAACCTGTAATATATCTTACTGCATTTATAATATATCAAAATTTAGAACCACTTAGAACCGGTTCTGACATTTTTTCTGTGACTCACTTTTGGGAGAACATACCAGAGTTATATTATATAATCTATCGTACGTTTGGACATAGAAGAATTGTCTATGAATTATTATTTCCCACTTTAAATAATACATAGGTACGATTTATTTAAATTGTAACCGATTTTAAAAATTGTTACGCGATTTCTCCGTCAATTGTGGAGCGATTTTCAATTTTTTATTTATTTGAAAGAGACTCCTTATGTACTCCCATTGTCGCCAAGTCAGGATAGTGGTTCCCAAGGAAATTGAGAGCAACGTTGAAGAGCGCCTACATGCTTTATTTGTTGCATGAATTCAGCAGACAGGGAGACGGCCCTCCTGATGGAAAGCGGTTATCATCGCCTATGGACATTAGCAATCTTACTCCGTTCCTGCACAGAGAGAATACAATTCTCTGCGGCCAGGCGGCCTGTCGTAAGAGGCGATAAAACAACCCACAGCCAGACGGTAGGGTGTTTAGCCGTCTGGATGGCTACCACCCCTAGTCTAAAGTATGTCGCCATAACAACCTTTAGTTGTGTTCCGGCGTTAGTGACCAGGTTCCGGTCTCCCTTAAGAGTTGACATCTTTGTTTTCCGTGATCACGGCTACTGAAAAGTGGCCGAAGCGTCGGAATAATAATAATCAAATAATATCTTATATATAAAATTCTCGTGTCACAATGTTCGTTCCCATACTCCTCCCAAACGGCTTGACCGATTCTCATGAAATTTTGTGTGCTATCTATTTTATCTATTTTTATCCCCCTAAATGTTAAGGGTAGTCCACCCCTAAATATTTTTTTTTAATTTTATGATATTTTTTTTCATTTCTATTTTTTTATGTTACAGAATTAAAAAAACATACAAACCTTAATTTTCAACCCTCTACGATCAACCCCTATGTTTAATAGCGATATTAGTATCTTTTAATTTTCTACTGGGATGATTTAGATTTTAATTTGAACCAGGTAGATGGCGCTGCAATCGGGTACCAGAATTTAGGTGTTCTTTTTGTTGTTGTATGTCTTGAAGTTTATCCCGGAATGGCTTAAATAAACGATTGGACCCAGTAGGTGGCGCCGCGATACTCCTAAACGTTGGGCCTGATTTTGATGACATATTTGTTTGTTCAAATGGATTTGAGAATAGTTTAGATTAACATTTGGTCCCGGTAGATGACGCTGGAATCGGATTCTAGATTTTTATTTTTTAAAGGCAGGACAACGTCTGCCGGGTACAGCTAGTATATCTATGATATAATATATGTATTATGCGCAAATACATATTAACATAACGTCAAAAGTGAAATAAACGCATGGAAACAGTATAAAGCAGTAGGTATCGACGACGAAATAATAAAAAAACTTGTCGGTAAGCTTGTTTGCCTTAAAAAGGTTTTATTCAAACTAAATTAACTATAATTCAATTCAAATGATTAAGATGAATATTTTAAGTATAATAATACGTGGTTTTTTTTTGTCAGAAATGTTAGAAAATGCTAATTTTATGGTCAAATATTGCCAAAGGACCTCTACATAATATTTACTTAAGCTTATTATTAAGAATATATCTAATCCTTTTGGAACATGGCAGTTTAGGTGCCAAGTTTTGTAATTTATTTTTTTAGATAATTATTTGCAAAATTAAAAAAATATATCAATGGTAGTCCAAGAACTAGGTAAGGTTCTGCAGAGACAAATGGTGTTAGCTGCTTTCGTAATTTTGCAATATAATTCAATTTTTTTTAAATTTTTTATAAGCTCTACTGATTTATTATAAAACAAATAATGTTGTTACGACCTAAGTGCCGACAAAGATAAATTCACACCTGCAGCTTTGTAGAAACACATTTTATTACTATTTTGAGATTTAGACTTCTTTTGTTTACTTTGTGTTTAAAATTTGTGATTAGAAAAAGCAGGTCATTGTGTATTGTAATATTTTATGGCAGTCATTAGTCAGGTGTGATTCTAGGGAATTTGGTCCACGCGGCTAAGCAAACATATTGCATCTGTGCAGTATAAAGCAATGCATTAATTGATGGACGCGGCAGTCTTGCGATACCACAAGCGAAGCAAGACTTGTCTAAATTCGGTAATCTATTTAGTGACGGACTTTGCGCGTGTTATTGAATCATGCATTACGTTTGGACTGGTTGTGTTCAGTTATATTTGTACCTGTGTTATACGTGTTTGTATAGTTATAATAAATTCTATACTAAATTGTAACGGCATTTTAATTCGAGTCCTGCAACTGGTAACAATATGTTTTAAATCATAAATCGACGAAAAGACAAATAAGAACATTTGTGGCACCATAACAACCTTGAGTTGTGTTCCGGCATAGTGGTCAGGTTGGAATCTGATGCTATCTGCTGCTTTCAAAGAAGATTGGAGTCGTCTCCAGATAACAGCAGCGCATTTGAAGCACCTTTGATGTTGCAAATGCCTATAGGCGATGGTAACCGCTTTCCTTCAGGTGGTCTGACCGGCTGTCTACTGATTCATGAAACAAAAAAATGTTATTTTACCTGTAGGTACTATTTTCACTGATAGAACATTTGCTTATATGTATGTTGTATGCGTCACATTTTTAACCATTTCAAAAAAAGGAGGAGGTTCTCAATTCGTCCTTCAAATCTTTTTTTGTTTTTTTTTATGTATAGTATATATGTAAAGTAAAACATAAAAAATACTATATTTTGAAAATTTTAGATAATTTATATAAATAATAATAGATAGCTTTAGAAATAAGTTATTTTATACTTTTTAGTGTTTTTAGTCTGTTTTTTTATTATCTATAGTAAAGCATGATTTACACCTGCATTGGTTAAGTAGTTAACTTGTGAATAAGTCCTTATTACTTAACTAATATATTTTTTTTTTTTTTTTTTTTTTTTTTTTTTTTTTTTTTTTTTTTTTTTTTTTTTTTTTTTTTTTTTTTTTTTTTTTTCTATATACACATGATTTACACTTTTTTTTTTAGACATTTTAATAGTTTAGACCGAGCACTTCAAGTCATACTTCTAACTTAAAACTTTCTAAAATACTTATATATAATGAACTTACCGATAATATATTAACCAAAATCTTGGTTCATTAAACAATAAAATAAAAACGAAAAAAAAAACAAAAAAAAAAAAAAAAAAAAAAAAAAAAAAAAAAAAAACAAAAAAAAAAAAAAAAAAAAATACAAAACTTGGCTTCATTTTTAACAATAAATAACCAAAAAAGCAAACACATAAGTTATGGTTCAAACTGGAATCGTTTATTATTTGTTGGAATTCTTTCTATGTCATTTTATTTAATTTATGGCTTTAACCGACTCTTCAATTAGCCAGTATCAAATCGAATTATATTTTATATCTTATACTAATATATATTGTTTGTTTGATTTAACGCCCTAATCTCAGGAACTACTGGGCTGATTTGGAAAATTCTTTTAGTGTTAGATAGCCCATTTGTCGAGGAAGGCTATATATCATTACGCTAAGATCAATAGGAGCGGAGCACCAATGAAGAATGAATGAAAACACTTTATTGTTCACCAAAGTTAAAGCGAAAGATTCCTTAGCAATTATGCTAATTACTGTTTATACAATAAATTTATGCGTTATTTGAGTCTTTTTCTTATAAAAAACAACAATTTTATACACTCGTACAGAATTTATGAGTTCGTGACGTTTTGTATGATGATGTTGATGATATTAAGTTTTTCAATTTAATTGACTATCATCTACCTTATTCTAGTGTCTTTTTCACCTAGAAATACTTTTTTTTAAGATTTTTGGATTCTAATATATCGCCATCTATAAGACTTACTTTTATTGAGTTATTTTTTTTAAGATGATGGCTGCAATGCCATATTGAGTTCTTAAAACAGAAATCGCTTATCTGATATAACTGTCACCTATTGACGTATTTCTGACAAGCTTTTATTTAATTTGCAATGGATGTACCTATGTAATGGGTTGGGGAAAATGTCTTTTCGCATAGTATGTATAAACTTGTAATAAGATCTCTTTGGGTGTACCATTTGTATCTGGCTGGTGTGGGTATCTTTAAAAAGTTTTAATTTTAAAGAAGACAATTCCAAATTCAGTTTAGGAAAATGTGTGATTTTCATTTGTTTTTCTTATTGTTAAAATGAGTGAATCTAATGAAAGGAAAATCTTGCTCCGTGCAGGAACGGAGAAAGAATACAATTTCTGCGGCCGGGGCCTGTCGTAAGAGGCGACAAAACAACCCACAGCCAGGTGGTAGGACATTTGCCCGACTGGATGGCTACCACCCCTGGTCTAAAGTATGTCGCCATAACAACCTTGAGTTGTGTTCCGGTATTAGTGGACCAGGTTCCAGTCTCCTTTAAGAGGGCAGCAGCGCATTTGTAGCATCTTTGGTGTTGCAAATGTCCATAGGCGATGGTAACCGCTCTTCATCAAGTGGGCCGTCTGCCTGTCTGCTGACCTCCTGCAATAAAAAAAAATCGTTTAATTTAAATTTTTACTACAAAAAAGGTAACAATGCAACACAAGCCGCGATTTTTTTTTGTGATGTTTATGGACCTAGTGCAGTATCTGTGAGAGTGGCGTAAATTTGGTTAAGCGTTTTCAATCCGGAAATGTTGATATCAAAGATGCACGTCGCTCTGGTCACCCTGTTACGGACAAAATTGAAGCCATTTTTGAAAAAGTGGTGCCATGTTAAAAACGTATACAAATATTCATCGAGCAGCGATTAGAATAATTTCATTTCTCCCTTTTCTCTATTCCACTCTTCTCTCTGTTTCGTTGGGTACCGGGCTTAACACATACCTGCGAAAATGGCAATAAGCATTTGTAAAAACTAGTATGGTCGTCTTAAAGACTTCGGAATTCCCTTTGTTCAACCAAGGCATGTGTTCTCGGAAGATTGTTGGTCTGAACAATTATGTCAGTGGTAAAATACTTTCGCTGCACTGGCTGCTATTATAGAACATTAGTTATATCAGCGAAACTTCGTACGTGTTGTCATTGGGAAGTTTGTTAGTGAATCGCAACGACAGCACAAAAAAATCTCGATCACCGCGCTTACTTTTTGACTATTTCTCTACCCCATGGAAATGAAGAATGTACTGGGATAAAAGGAATTCTTAGGATGATAAGCTCTGTGTCGAGGTTTATTTATTAAACTAGCTTCTGCCCGCGACTTCATCAACGTGGAATAGTAAAAGAAAGTAATTAAAAAACCCCCGATTTTGAAACATTCTTCATTGGTGCTCCGCTCCTATTGGTCTTAGCGTGATGATATATAGCCTTCCTCGATAAATGGGCTATTTAACACTGAAAGAATTTTTCACTTCAGACCTGAGAGTTCCTGAAAGTAACGCATTCAAGCAAACAAACTCTTCAGCTTTATATATTAGTATAAGATTTTTATCAAAATTTGACAAGTACCTAATAATATTTTCTTAAGTTTTCGCGACGTGTATACAGAATAAATCTAGGTTTCAACGGTTTTGAGCGCGGTAATTTATTTGATTGGCCGTGTCCATAGGCGACGATAACCACTTCCCATCAGGTGCGCCGTCTGCCTGTTTGCTATCTTCACAACAACAAATGAGAGAAGTCACGCGAAACAGTTAGCTAATATAGAATACAGACATCTCCTATGTTAAATAGTTGTCAAATTTACATATATATTTCCGGTGTATACAGACGCGTGCATTATACAAAAAAACCTGTTAAAATAACTATTTTCACACCTGCAACTATGCTGTGAATTAACAAGTTTAATATTTATAGTTAAATTTAAATTAATTTAACATATTTTTTAACTGTCAAAATTGAAATTATCACTTATACTTCGACCCTACGTCTCAGCTGGATAGATATAATGTATTGGTACGAAAAATCTGTAGTCTGTTTTATTGGAGTTCCGTAGACCGTATGACAAGCCTATTTATGTAATACAGTAAATATTTTGTATCTTATGCATGCAAGAACGGAGCAAGAATACAATTTCCTGCGGCCGGGCGGCCTGTCGTAAGAGGCGACAAAACAACCCAAAACCAGGTGGTAGGGCATTTGCCCGACTGGATGGCTACCACCCCTGGTCTAAAGTATGTCGCCATAACAACCTTGAGTTGTGTTCCGGCATTAGTGACCAGGTTCTAGTCTAGAGAGAGCATTTGTATCACCTTTGCTGTTTAGGCGATGGTAACCGCTTTCCACCAAGTGGGCCGCCTGTCTGCTGAACTCCTCCAATAAAAAAATAATATCGGTTTTGTACAAAGCGTTTAAATTATTTTAATAAATTAAGGAATATAAAACTAAGTTGTAACGATTTTAAGCGCGGAAATTTAATTTGATTTTTATTATTCCAACGTTTCGGCCACTTTTCAGTAGCCGTGATCATGGAAGACAAAGATGATTTGTTTAAGGTTATTATTTACTCTACGCGAGCCTAATAGAGTAAATAACAAAATTAAAACTAAATAATTAAAACGAACAAGTTGGCGGTAGGCTACATAAAACTTAAACAAAACTTTGTCTTCCGTGATCACGACTACTGAAAAGTGGCCGAAGCGTCGGAATAATAATAATCAAATAAATTACCGGACTTAAAACCGTTGAAACGTAGTTTTATCATATATACTAAGTTCCTCAAAACTTAAGAAAATATTAAATCAATGGAACTAAAACGGAATAGCTGATTCTGAAAATGAATTTTTTACAATATTTGTCTATCTATCTATTTGTTAAAGCATCACGTGAAAACTACTGAACGGATTTGAATGAAATTGAACGCAGAAGTAACTTATCATATACTATACCTATATTCATAACATGTATGCGTATACGCATTTTTTTGTTGTTTACTAAAAACTGTGCATGTTACAATTTAGAAATTCTTACCAGTATGCAATTGTACCTAAAAAGACGTACATATTCCAAGTTTCAGCCTTATACAATCAACTAGTTTTGGTTTATTCTTAATTTTGGCCCTTGTGTAAAACTGCACTTTTGTCTGTACACCTATTTGTTATGAAGCCCTCGATATGTGCCCCTTGGACAGTTACCAGAGGTGACCTTAGGCCTTAGGCTCCCGGACGTGGATCGTTCCATGGTCGGGAGCATCACCGGAGGGGACGCCGTCTCCTTCTTTATTTACAACATCTATAAGCGAAAATGCTAAGTTTTGATTCCCCCTAATTATATAGATTTATCATTAAAATTGCAATTTTCGTAAAATATTTAATAACTAATTAAAAAAGAACTCTGGCGAGCGATCGATAATTTACTAGCAAGATTTTTCGGAACCGTTTTAACTTGGGCCGAACATTCAGAAAAATTAACATGCTTCGAAATTCGCAAAACCTACGATTGAGACGCCAGTGTTCGACGATTCTTACACGTTAGTAATATTTGCTTACGTTTTAATGGTTTTAAATTAGATGAAACTCCCATAGAAGTAAATAATAACCATAAACAAAATTAAAATTAAATAACTAAAGTGAACAAATTGGCGGTTGGCTAAATAAAACTTTAACAATACTCATTGACACTTGACATCTTTCTGTTCCGTGATCACGGCTACTGAAAAGTGGCCGAAACGTCGTAATAAGAAAAATAAAATAAATTACCACGCTCGAAACTGTTGAAACGTAGTTTTATTAGTAATAGTATAACTAGAGCCCAGATCTGCGTTGGTTGGTTGCTCACGCGCTTTAAAATGACACGAATTACTACGGCTTTTCGAATACGATCTTAGGGTTTTGAAGTTTCTTTAACGCATAAGGCTCATATTGCCGTTTAGGTTTTAGTAAATGAACTTCCACACCACTTCTTAGGTTGATACCGAAAACAACCAGGTCTAATTTTGGTTTTTACTGGCATCAAATTCAGTAAAGTTTGTTAAATGTTAAATGTATGTGTCATTGTTTATTGAATTTGGTTGAAAACAGTTTTTTGAGACTGAATATCGCTGCCCACTAAGAACTGTAGTCTGGGTTTCATTTACATATTTTTTTTTATTTTAAATAGGTTAGCGTTTGACCACGATTGCGTCCAATGCCGGTCGATGATGCGGTCGAAGATGAAGCAGCTTACCTAGATAATAAAGTAGTAGTAGACTTAAAGATACTTGGATTGTACTTTTCGGGAAACACGGACTCTGGTAGTGCATTCCACAATTCTGCCGTACGTAAAAAAACGTGGAGGCGAAACGTTTAGGACGGGTTACGTGGTATGACCAAAAAGACGTCATGTTTTGTATGAGTCCCCTGTGATGAACTTTCATTCTTGTCATTCATCCTCCATATATCCAAGATCACGTGTAATGCATAATATATTCATAAAATACAATTATACCGGTTTACCATTAATCATTAAAATAAAATATGTTCCTCCCAAGTCAATCGCCGTTTTCAAAGAACCAAAATACATATGCACATTAGCGCGCTCGAATGCCCGGGGGCTTGAGATAAAAAAAAGAAAAAAGGTCAAAATTAAAAAAAAAACAAGGCAAAGAACACAGGTATACACATATGAGCATGAATGATATGGCCTGACGGTTACGGTACGGTTCGCAAAAAAATGAGGTCAATACTCGAATGATTTTGAGTACCACATTTGTCTGGCAAACCGTGATAGAATAGTGGTCAGAGCACGCGTATCAAACACAAAGAGCGCGAGTTCAAAGCATGCACTTAAGCATTTTTCTGCCCGGCGCAACGGCGAAGAAAAACATCGTGAAGAAAACTGTATATCGAGATAGCCGATGTGCCAAAACCTCCAATCTACCTTATATATACGGTCTGTTACTCTATAAAATTGAACCACCTTTGAATAAGCATGGTACTCGTCACCATGACACTTATAGGAGTCAAACAGTAGAAACCAATACCAATCATACATGTGCTCTTGATCGACAACCACAATTGAAGCAAAACTAACCAGTGTTACTAGTTAAAAAGCAAAAATATTATACATGGTGTTGCCAACAATAATATCGCATTACACATAATACATGAAACCCATTGCTACAGCTGCGAAACGGTTAGCATTAACATCATTATATAATACGAGTATCGTCGTATATCTAATTATATATGTATATCTGTGTATATAATTATACAGTAGTTTTTCTATATTTTATTATTAATAGTATCACAACCAAAAATTATATATTAAATTTCCTTTAAAATCTCTAGACATTTGGTTTCCAGGCATGGAAGGGACGCTCATTAAAGCCGCTCATTGTTCTAACGCAAATGTATCCACATAAATTGTCTAGATTTAAGTTTATGGTGAACAGTAAAGAGTTTTCATTCTCTTCTTCTCTTCATATCTGTGCAAGAACGGACAAAGAATATATCCCTGCGGTCGGGCGGCCTGTCGTAAGAGACGAAAAAACAACCCACAGCCAGGTGGTAGGGCATTTGCCCGGCTGGATGGCTGGCTACCACTCCTAGTCTAGAGTATATCGCCATAACAACCTTGAGTTGTATTCCGGCATTAGCGACCAGGCTTCAGTCTCCCATAAAAGAGTAGAAGCGCATTTGTAGCACCTTTGGTGTAACAAAGGTCCATAACGATGGTAACCGCTTTCCATCACGTGGACCGTCTGCCTGTCGACTGAACTCATGCAACAAAAATATATATTACCGTAATATTTTTAATATGAATTTTCTGTTGACCGTACTACTTTATCTTTGTCGAAAATATTCGGAATGCCATCGGGCCGAGGCGGCCGATGTTATCAGTCGGGGCTCGAATCCCGGACAGAGCCACCGGCTTGTAGACGTCTCTATTATGTAATGTATATGTATACATAGGTCTCGGAAGGCCTTCTTAGGGTTCAGTAATTACGTCAAGGCATATATTACATAACAATCCTTCTTCTTCGTATAATTAAATATATCTTTATTATTTATTTAGTTCTTTATATTTCGTTAGAGTTTTACGATGCAATCTACTACGGCTTTAGCTACGTTCCACAAGAGACTCATAACTACCACGTTCACTACAGCCGATTTATCCCATTCCACTTGCTTGCGAGCGTTACAATCACAAACTCTAGTGGAACTATTTATGGAGCGTTGATGTCATTAACGACGAAATGCACAAATGTCATTGGTTGATTTGAAAATCGCACCTTTTTCAATGTTATCGATAGAGAGAATTAATACTCTGTGATCAACGCCCACTTCGACCCAGCTCGTTGTGACCGCGAAGTGGTCGCCTTGTGGATCGGCAGACGGAGCATTTCGGGCGATGTGAGATACTAAAAGAACGCGCCCTTTACGTATATTTAAAAATAAACCTGTCAAACTTACGTCAATGTTTTGCATTAAAAAGTTGCGATTATCAAATTAAAAAAATATATTTTAAAAGTAAAATTGTGATCGATCATTTTTGACTGACAGAAGTCGTTTTAAGATTACCATCTTTAAATTTAATTTGAACTTTATCTCTTACAGGATAAAGTACACTTTTGTTAAGGAGCCAAACTGTGTAATCTAAATTAGACTCTGTTCTTCCACTGAAAGTATATTATTTCAGAAAAACCTTATAAGTTTGACTTGAAGGTACGCAAGTTTCTGTAGGGAACTTGAACGGTGGTATGTTTTGGTCTATAGATACATATTATAGTTCTATTTAAAAAAATGGAGTAAGTACATGAGAGTTCATGAACAAAGTATCGTTTTCATTTCAAATCTCAACTATATCTCAAAAATTACTCAAGCGGATATGGTTGAAACCAATTTTTACCAGAGTATTTTTGAATCTCTACAACTTCAATTTTTTTTTTGCGCTTCATATAATTCGTAGAAGAATATATCAAAATCTGCAATTATATGTGGCGCCATCAGTTCATTTCTGTACTTAGCTGATTAAATAAAACTACGTTTCAACGGTTTTAAGCGTGGTACGGCGCGGCGGAAGATGCATTGATACTCGACATCTTGGTTTTCCGTGATCACGACTACTGAAAAGTGGCTCAAACGCAATAAAAATAAAATTCAAATAAAATAGCAACAACGCAGAAAGTGCGAATATGTATCACCTGTCATGTGTTAAACATCGTGATATTGACAAAATTTCTAATCGATTATTTTGGTTACAACCTACCTACGTTTAACGTTAAAATTTCATTTATAATAATTATGATAAACGTTTATAAGTGAAAAAAAGATATTTATTGATTAGGGACTTAAGTCTCTTACTTAAGCGATGGCTAATCGTTTATTAACGAGATTATTATAGGCTGTTAATGTCAAAATTCAAATTCAAACAAATTCAAGATATAGGAACCGGCCATAAGACACTGTTGTTTATTAGGCGATATTTTAATTCAATCTAACATGGCTGCCAACGATACTATAAATAGTTTGTCCTATAAACTTCAACAATTTATATTATCGATAAAGACACTTGAGTTATTGTTGCGACTAAACATTGTAGTTGCTAACAAAATTCATTGGTGACGAGATATTTTCCCTTACAAGACGTGAACATATGACCTTAGTTACATTACGATACTTTAGGCGACTAGTATCCTATGCGAGTCTCGAAAAAGAGTCGCTGAGGAATACCTCACGTTGTAATTTGCTTCGCAGACTTACGGCCTTACCTATAATCGTTTCTTAAATTTAAAGAAACTGCTCAGCAGCTGATTACTGAAAATCTTACACATAAACTAAACAATAAAATAAATGAAATACTGGCTTTTGATTCGTTAACTAATCATACCTACATTTAAATCTAAAGTTCATAGTTGGCTGCAAACTCAAAATTACAATGAGACTGAAAATTTACTGAAAATGGTAATTTAAGTTATAATTATATAAACACATACACACAAACACACACACACACAACATACATAAATAAATAATTGAGCATTGGAAGAGCATCAACACCTAATAATACAGGTTTTTACCTAGTTTTAGGTGTTGAAGCCCCCATTTATTAGTTTTGGATCAAAGTTTATTTGTCTTTTATATTGTTACTTTTTCATGTCTTTCTTTTTACTGAATAAATTATTATTATTTTGTAACAACGAAAATTATTAATAAAAAAATAAAAAATAAATAAACTCCTCTTTAGCCGAATATCTTGGATACAACTACATTAATCATTCAAATTTTGTTTATCTGTGCTCCTCTTAGGTAAAAACAGGTATAAGATTTATAACTGAAATAAAAAGAGATACCTAATCGTTTCTTAACTAAATAGTTATAAGTAAGGCCGTTAATTACTTACTTACTTACCGTATGGACACCACGGACTATCATGTTTACACAGTGTTCGCCGAAGATCTCGCCATGCCAGCCTTAAAGACATCATCCGCCGAGCTCTTGTCAGCGTCGGCGTACCAGCCATCCTATAGCCATAGCTTGGTGCGCGACGATGGGAAGAGATCGGATGGAATGTCACTTATTCCCTGGAGGATGGGAAAGCCGTTTGTGTGGGACGCGACATGCGTTGACATTGGTGGCATTACATCTTCCAGTGACTAAGTCAGGGCTGGCAACGCTGCTTCAAGAGTCGAAGTCTCAACAGTGCAAATATGGAACCGTAGAAGGGGTTAGATATTGGTGCCGTTTGGAGTTGAAACTTTAGGTCCATGGATTCATCGGCAAAGGGTTCTTCAAAGACATGTGTAAGAAACTCTTTGATACCACCCGCTAACAGAAGGCTGGTTCGTATTGCGCGCAACGAATCAGCATTGCCATAAAGCGTGGCAATGCAGCCATCCTTCTGCAGGCATGCTTCTCCTGGCAGCGATTTGTAACATACTTTATACTAATTTATTTATAATTTAATGGCCTTACTTATAATCGTTTGTTAAATTTTAAGAAACTGCTCAGCAACTGATTACGAAAATCTTACCCATAAACTTGTCTTAAGGAAAGAGGTGGTGGTAAAGTAACTCCTAAATGACTGTCTAAAATAACCAATATCGAGAGATAGTTTAAGTGACTGCTAAGAGGCAAGATAGCAAGTTTCATTTGAAACAGCCATTGATTAGGGGCTTAAGAGTATCTTATTTAAGAGATGGCTAATCCTTTCTTAACGAGATTATTATAAGTAAGGCCCTTAGTATTTAATTTAATATTTTCTTTCTTCTTTCTAGTTATTATTGCTTTCAATTATATTACTTACTTATATTAATAAACCTCTCCTTTTTCTAAAATCGGTGAAAATGGTAGAAACATAATTAGCCCTAATTAATCTCAACTTGACTGTACCTGCACACGCCTTTGCTCGCAGCTAATATCGTATCCTTTCCTTTTTTTAACGAGGGGAAACACGTTCGAGTCCCTTCAGCCGCGCATAGGTGGGACAGAACCTTTGGGAGAAATTCGTGGCCGGTGTATAGGATTCTCCAAGTCAGGTAGAACTAACACCTCTAACCAGAACTAATGATGCTATTGTCACTTCACAGTTTAGGATACCTACTAAAACCCCAGAAGATAGTACTAACCCCAGAGCAGACGAGTCCAGGAGTGGAGACTGCGTCTCGGTAAACGTAGTGTCGGACGCCCTCCAACCTGATGGACCGACGTCCTGTACAAGGTCGCTGGTAGGCGCTGGATGAAGTCAGAGGACACGGATGTGTAGCTCCGGCTTGGCCAGGCCTACGTCCAGCAGTGGACTGTGAATGGCTAATGACGATAATGACTATAACCCGCGGAATTCCTCTTTAATGTCAGGGCCATGAGTGACAGGCCTAGTCTCTCATTGGCCTCATCCACTGCCGAGGAAGTACTTTTGCCCCTCGGTGATGTCATGCTCTTATTGCGGCTAGTCTGTAACGCGAAGTACGTCTCACCCTAAGTAAGGTCCTTAAACATCATTAATCAGTGTAATTCATTGTAAAAATCCTGTTTGTAATGTATGAAAATAATCTTGGAAGGATAAACAGTGTATATTTTATAGTCAAAGGTCGATATGCAGCCTCTTCCCGGAATGACTGGTTTATCCTAGCTTGACCAAGGCCTTTTGACAAAACCCGAAATTAATTCAAATTTTGGCCGTTGACTAAAGTATTTTTAGTCAAACCTAGAAGTACCTAACTTTTTAGCCAAACGTCGAACGTAAAATAATTTGTTTCGGGCTTTGCCTAGTCGATCCTAGAAGCGACTAAGGCAGACTCGGACAAACGTCTAATCGTTCTGCATTTGTTAGGTGTTTAATTAATATGAAAGTATATAAGGAACTTTTACTAAAAAATCAATTTTTAAAATTTTTGTCTGTTTGTTCCGGCTAATCTCTGAAACGGCTCGGCCGATTTAGATGGGACTTACACTAGTAGATAGCTGATGTTATAAATAGTAATTTAGGTTACTCTTATTTAGAAAAAAAATTGAAAAGCCAAGCCAAGAAAATGGCGTTGTGGTTGCGTTTTTTGTGCAGTCGTTATTAAGTAATTAAAAAACACGTCGTCATGGTAACACGAACGAAGTCTCACTAATACCATAATCTAATTGTACGTACCTGTTTGTCAAGCAAGTATATTCAACCTCCATGGATTTAAAAGCTGTAGGATTTCGAGAATAAAGGCATTTGAGTAACTATAGATAAGAATCCGAACGACGCGGGGCGCTTGCGCAGCGCATAAAGAGAATAAAGGTCATAGATGAATATTTTTACATTTATGTAGATGTTACAATAGGCATAAAATACACCGTTTTAGTATGACAAATATTACAGTTGACTAGTTAAAAACGTAACTCTAGCATGATTACATCGATGGATGTAAAGGCTATGCTCGCTAGTCGTATGAGTAGTTTCCCATGCGCTCTCCGAATCGGTATCTTCTTCTTCTTCAGCCAATCTTTATCCACTGTTGGACGTAGGCCTCCCCAAGTACGCGCCATATATCCCGCTGTCCCGTGTTCCTCATCCAGATCTTGAGCAGGTCGTCAGTCCATCGGGCTGGCGGGCGTCCTATGTTGCCGAGACGTGGTCTCCACTCCAGGACTCGTTTTCTCCATCGGCCGTCGGTCCTGCTACAGACGTGACCGGCCCACTGTCACTTCAACTTGCAGTCGCATGCAGAGTTGGTATCGTATTATGGAATTAAAGTCAGTTATAGACGAAAGCATTTATCTAATTTTTCAATCCTATAAATGTAACAACAGTTCCACTTTGGCAGTGGTAACCTTCATGCTTACAATGGCTTCTACGTATCGTGAGTTTATTAGGATTTTTAGATATTTTGACTGTTTGGTGGATTTGGTTCTTAGAAGATTTTGTTTATCATTTGGTGCAAGTTGGGACTTTAAGATTTAAATTGGAATTTTGTAATTCTTCTCTCAATATTTGTCATTTTTTGACTGGTTAGACTAGAAATATTTTTAATTAAAATAGTTTTAGACTAATGGTTGTTCAAAAGTTGAAATTCGTCAATTGATAAATTGACTTGTATAAAAAATACATTTTTATTTTTTTCAAAAAACGATTATTGTTCATAGATTGGATACGATTTTTTTTAATGGTGTATCCGTATTGTATTTTGAATAGAAATCCCTCAATTCTCAAGTCCGACTCGCACACGGCCGTCTTTAGATTTAGATTGTATAAACAAAATTAAATGAATATTTTTAATTGATTTCACGCCTCTGTTATACAATAAAGAATTGTTACTTTATGACCAATGATCATAGATCATTAATCATTTGAATTTAGAAGATCTGTAGCCAATGGTCAGCATGACTTTCGATATTCGATTTTTAAAATAGTCAATAGAATTCTTTGACTAGTTATATAGAAATGTGGTTATTCTATATTCTTTTTTCGAATATTGACAAAACAGACGAATTGTGGGTAATTCATGGAATATCCATGTCAATGAACCTGATGGAAAGGCTAGACTTTTTATTCGTAAGTAATTCTACGTAATTTTGTTTTACACATCTCTCTCCGTGGTCTTGGATATTATTATGTACCTACTATTAAATGTAACTCTCACTAGGTCGCACTTTTCAGGTCACATCACAAACTTCGGATACCTTGATTATGCAGGTTGCTTCACCATCTCACATATTAGACATTAGGCCGATGAAGTTTTTACCAGTCTAAAGCGTTGGTCGTGGTAGCACATATCCTTGGTCAACATATGGATACTTTTAATCCCGAAAAATTAAAGAGACCCAGTGGAATAGTTAAAAAAAACGTGTGCGTGTACTAGTGTACACACGTAAGAAGTGAAACTTCTTTATGACCTTATTTTTCGAAAAATGATCTACAATATGCAACTTTACAAAATTGGAAAAATAACGTTAAATTATGATTTTGCTGATCACTTTAATATATATATGTATGATACTAAATAAATGATTTCTAAATCATCAAAGTCATATATTAATTAAATACAAAAGTAAAGAAATATTACAATGCTATTCTCACAATGTGACGACATGTTTATAGATGGATTGGGGAAAAATGTGACGGCAATTTTTTTTCCAACGCCGATAAAGAAGTTTCTCTTCAAAAACTTTTCACGCGGACGAAGTCGCGGGCAAAAGCTAGTAAGAAAATACATCGCGAGTTGGGTCATTTTTCAACAGCGGTGTAGTCAGTGCTTGCATCATACGCTATGTTTTTCAACCGGCTTACCCTAGCCGAAATACCACTCGGCGCCTCTGTTATATAGGTATAGTAATATCAATCGTCGTCAGCCATTCACAGTCCACTGCTGGACGTAGGCCTCCCCAAGACGGCGCCACTCATACCTATCTGCTGCCTTTCTCATCCAGCGCCTACCGGCGACCTTGCGTAGGTCGTCGGTCCATCGGGCTGGAGGGCGTCCGACACTACGTTTACCGAGACGCGGTCTCCACTCCAGGACTCGTCTGCTCCAACGGCCATCGGTCCTGCGACAGACGTGACCGGCCCACTGCCACTTCAACTTGCTAATTTTGCGAGCTATGTCGGTTACTTTGGTTCTCTTACGGATATCCTCATTTCTAATTTTATCCATAAGAGAAACACCCAACATAGCTCGCTCCATAGCCCGTTGAGTGACTTGGAACTTGTGGACCAATCCTGCCGTCAGTGTCCACGTCTCGGCCCCGTAGGTCAGGACGGAGTAATATCAAATATTCAAATAAATATATTTAAGATCATTAAAGCTAGGCATGCTGTTCAAGAGTTTCTTGCGTCGCGTCTTCTCTTCAAGTCACATGTTGCGGAGAGATGATAAACAGGATTAGGTTTCCATAAAGAAAACAAGTAAAAGTCGTGGTAGCGTGGTAGTGCACGCGTCCTAAACTCAAAGGGCACGGGTTCGAACCTGACCGGAACGCATGCACCACTTCAGTATTCTGATCTAATGTGCATATTGTTACAATTACCACGTGCTAACAACGGTGAAGGAAAACATCGTGATGCAACTTGCACATCGAGACAACCGATGTGTCGTACCTGCCAAGCCGCCTTGGACAAGCGTGACGGGTATACTGTTCGTTCCCTCTATAATGGGAGGCCCGAGCCCAGCAGTGAGACGTTTATGGGCTGATATTATTCTAAAGTAAAATTAAATAAACAAAATGAACAAGTTGGGGGTAGGCTAAATAATAAATTTAACATTACTCATTGACACTTGATATGTTTGCCATCCGGCTATTGAAAAGTGAACGAAACGTCGAAATAAAAATCTAAAACCAAAAAAGTAAAACAAATGAATGGATAGTAATGCCCTTATAAGACGGATCAAACAAAGTGAATCAATTTGGTTGAAAGGCATAGAACTGATAGGACACGACGGTATTCAATGCCATTGAAAGATTCATGTTTTTATATTTACATGAATCACTTTGGTAGATTCATCTAGAAGACAGAAATGAACCGTCTAATCTCAGCTTAAGATGTGGGAACCGTAATCAAATAGAAAAAATATTTTGACACTTGCCTTTCTATAAATAATTAAATTTTATGACTTTGCAGATTTCATTGACAGTCACAAGACCTCAATTCGCTAAGTCGGTTAAGTGGAATGCTTGTTTGTGACTTGCTAGTGAAACTTCGTACGCATTGTCATGGCGATGTATTTTTTAGTGTTTTGCAAATTCATCTATCAGACGGAAACAACGTTATCTATCGGGGTAAAAAGTAGATATCCTAATTGCTGATTCGAGATATAAGTTAGCTGTATCGAATTTTATTTAAATCCGTTCAGTAGTTTTCAAGTCATGCTCTAATAGACAGACAGAGAAAATTCTACACATTTTATTTCGAATTTTTTAGGCCGATATAGGCCCCTGTTAGGAAATGGCGAGTTAAACTATTTTTTTCTTAAATAAAATTAATTTAATTAATTAATAATTTTACGTCTTACTAATTAAAAGTAATTTATGCTAAAGAAACAAAATCTTTTATATTCATAATTTAGCATACAACTAATTTGTTTATGACTAATTTGTATATTATCTACTTACTAATTAACACTGATTAATACTTAATTAATAATACTAGTACATATACCACTTAAGGAACTTAAAGAACAACAACTAAATATTCCCAATTTTTTTCTCTTTTTTCCATCCATTGAGTAAACGTATATATATACACGAAAAGAATGGATTCCGCTTGACAATTATAACAATACTAGCTGTGCCTCGCGGTCTCATCTGCGTGGTGATGGGAAATCGTTATATTTTGGATAAGACACACTATATCTTTACAAATTATAGCCTAGTGGTATTCCGATGTGCAAGCTATATTATTGTAAAGTTTCATCAAAATCCATTCTGTAGTTTTTTGCGTCCTCCATCCATACAATATTACAAACTTTCGCGTTTATTATATTTTTTATGACCGCTAAGAAGCAATGCATACTTCCCGCTCACTATTTAAACCAAATCCTCTAAAATGAATCTCAACAACCTCCACCACTAAGCTGCTATGGCTTACTAACCTCAAAAATGGCTATGCAGTAAATACACACAGGTACCTACAACTTCTTAATTAAGTTACAATCCATACAGCCGTTTTAAATCGAATTAAAACCAAAAAAACTTCAAAAACACAAATATCCATGACATGAAATTATGTATAACAAAATTCCTACAACGTTTGGAAAAAAAACACTACCGGACCGATTTGAATGAAAAAAACGACACAAAAAAGCGTCCGGGACGAATGTGGGGTGGTCACTTCATATGTGATAGTGGTTCTGTACTTAGAATAACAATATCTAGAGATTTTAATCGCGGTAATTTATTTTATTTAGGTTTATCCGACGTTTCGGCCGCTTTTCAGTTGCCTTGGTCACGGAAGACAAAGATGACATTTGTCAAACGTGTATTGTCGTGTAATGAACAAGTTGGCGGTAGGCTGAATAAAAACTTTGACAATACACGTTTGACAAATGTCATCTTTGTCTTCCGTGACCACGGCAACTGAAAAGCGGCAGAAACGTCGGATAAACCTAAATAAAACTATATAAAAATAAAACCAATCGGTGTGTGTGTGAGTGCCTTCTGATCATATTCACTGACACGCACACAAAGGCACAAATAATGTTGCAAGTAAATAGAGTTTCCTAAAAATTAGGGAATTGGAACTATTGGGGTTGTCGGCGCCGGCGCGTCAACAAGCAAGCTGAGAATTTAAGTCCTATATAAAAGTGCTTCACTTTACTGGCAACTAAAGGTTCAAAGCGTATTAATTGTATGATTCTGTATATGTACGCTGGCAGTTTCTTCTCGATTTTTACACGCTTTATATTAATTTAATTTGTATTAACGGAATCTTTCAACTCGGTTTTTACTATTTTTACAAGGTCAGATTAATTCGAAATTTTGTACACTTGTCAAGGACCGATGACAATACAATAACTTAATATGTTTGATTGGGTAAAAAAATATATATTTATAAAAACGAAAAAAACGCTTTTATAGTTAATCGAACTAAGAATACAATTATTATTGATTTAAGAGAAAATTAATGGTATTGTGATAAAGTGTGGGGTGTTTTATTATATATATATATATATATCGAGCCTTTGCTGCCATTTTGTATAAATTCCTGGGGGGGGGGGGGCGCAGCAAAGTCTCATATGCTTATACTGGAACGCACTCAAAGGGCGTTACTAAAAGTCAGTCAATTCAAATCATTTTTGTACTCAACTGAAATCCTATTCTATGAAAATAATTTACTCACAGTACGTCAACTTTTTATTCATTCATTATTATTAAAACAACACAAGTCAAAACATATTTATAACACACTTGACATAACAGACACACGTAACAAATATATTATTTTTAAATTAGAAAATTTTAAAACCGTTTTTATCAATAGATTTCCTTGTTACTTAGGCAAATATTTATATAATAAAATAAATAAAATACTGGCTTTTGATTCGTTAACTAATCATACATTTAAATCTAAAGTTCATAGTTGGCTGCAAACTCACAATAACAATGAGACTGAAAATTTACTGAAAATGGTAATTTAAGTTTTAATTATATAAACACATACACATACACACAAACACACACACACACACACAACATACAAAAATAAATAATTGAGCATTGGAAGAGCATCAACACCTAATTAATACAGGTTTTTACCTAGTTTTAGGTGTTGAAGCCCCCATTTATTAGTTTTGGATCAAAGTTTATTTGTCTTTTATATTGTTACTTTTTCATGTCTTTCTTTTTACTGAATAAATTATTATTATTATTATTTTACCCACTGTAAAAATATAAAATCTAAAACCCGGTTCTAGCGCCAGCTACCGGGTTTAATTGTGAATCTTAACCATCCCGAGATCCATTTGAACAATTCATTAAAATCGTACAATCCCATTCCAGCGCCAAATATTTTGTTTAGATTATTGAACTTTTAATGGGATCCCTAATTTTATATAGCCTATATTAATCAGGGATAATGTAGCAATGCGAATGGTGAAAGAATTTTTGAGATCAGTCCAGTAGTTTTTGAGTTTATTCCTTACAAAAATACAAGTTTTTCCTCTTCATAATATATAATACTATATGATACAAGGTTTTCATAGTTAACTTTTGATGTAGAATAAAATTAAGCCGCTATTTAAGAGTCCACTGTACTTGCTGTTTTCAGGACTTTGGAAGCATGGCGAATGCGGACCCCTTATGAAATTGCTTGCACGTTTGGTAGGGTAACCGTTATATTTATGTACTTTACGTTCCTGAACGATTTTTTCAAACTTAAACTGTTCTAAAAGTTGTATCTTTTCCAGCTAAGTTTTGTACCATGATGTAGAAAGTCTGAAAAATCTAAAGCCATAACGTTTTCCATATTGCGCCTTGAAACCCAAAATCTTAAGCAAGACCCCAAGCCCGCCTCGCTACGATGTCTACACACAAAAAGCCTCGTTAGTTATGTTTGGGACATTCTTAAGAGATGTTAATACCACCCGCGTATTTTCTTATTTATTGCCAATAACAAAAAGTGTCATCTCAAGTTCAGTTTTCACATAACGTTTGCATGCAGATGATGAAATCGCTAAAAATTTTTATTGAAATCCTTTGAGCCATTTCGGAGCTTATTCCAAACATACTTTCAAATCAATGTGCAAATAAAAAAACATGTAATTGGCTTTTACAATCATGTATATAATTAATTTGAATGCGGCACAGATCCCTTATGACTTTTTTCGTGTCGAAGGAATCCGTGTAATATAAATAAGAAAAAAATAGTTGTGTGACATACTGAGACTACAACTCAAATTGATTAAAAAATATTTTTTTAATCAAAATTAGTAAAAAAAAACAAGGAACTGTTAACATTATCCAAACATTTCGCTGATTGATCACAACACACTGATTCACTGAAGAAATATCATCCTTATTTTTGGAATTGATTTTTGGCAATTAGCAATGTAGTTGTTCAAAATTGCATAAATTCTCGTAATTGTGAAAAAACATTAGGACAGTTAAAATGTAAAAATTTCGTTTAGACATAACTATTTGTCCCAGAAGCTCAACCATCGATCATTTAAAAAGCAAACGAAACAAAAAATACAAATAAACCCGCCATGGAGGTATTATCATCTCACAAAAAAACCCGACCTGAAGAGGCGTGCCTCGTACGCCCATAAAACAATATACACAGACAGAGCTGCTAATTGA
This sequence comes from Dendrolimus punctatus, assembly GCA_012273795.1. Classification (NCBI taxonomy): domain Eukaryota; kingdom Metazoa; phylum Arthropoda; class Insecta; order Lepidoptera; family Lasiocampidae; genus Dendrolimus; species Dendrolimus punctatus. The sequence continues at coordinate 26,163,361 of CM022527.1, forward strand.
ATTATTATTACTAACTGAATAATTGGGGGTTACTAACAACTATAATTATCTAGTTCTGTTGGTTTTAGATTTATTCCGTGTTTATTTTGTGGTTGTAAAGAGTTTGAAAGTGGAGTCAATTGCTTTGAACGATAAGTTTGGTGATGTGACGAGCTTTTTTATTGCTTGTCTTCAGCGGACGGGCAGAAGGCCCACCTGATGGAAAGCGGTCACCATCTCCTACAGACATTTGGAATACAAAATGTGCTAGTAATGTGCTGCCTATCTCTAAAGAGAGACTGAGTCTTGGCTACTAATCCCGGAACACAACTCAAGGCTGTAATGGCGGCATGCTTTACACCAAGGGTGGTAGCCATCCAGGCAGGCAAATATCCTACTACTTGGCAAGCGTTTTGTATATGTTATAATCAAAGGTCGATATGCAATCTCCTCCCGGAAGTACCTTTCGACAAAACTCGAAATAAATTCCAATTTCGGCCTTTCACTAAAGTATTTTTAGTTATAGCTAGAAGTACCTAATATTTTAGTCAAACGTCGCAAATAAAATAATCTGTTTCGGGCTTTGTCTAGTCGATCCTAGAAGCGACTAATGCAGACTCGCTCAAACGTCGTCTGCGTCGTCATCGTACGTCGTCAAAAACATTCCAGCCGCTGCGTTCCAGCGAGTTTGGCCGGCTAAAAATTAGCCCCTATAGAATAGAATATACTTTTTCTACAAAAATGCTACATAAAATCAAGAACATTAGATACAAGTAAAATCGGCGGTCTTATCGCCCACGGCGATTTCTTCCCGACAACCTTTGAATGGAGTATAGTAACAAGGACAACAATAGTCGATAATTGCTAAACCAGCACTCGTACAATAATTTCGTTTATTTACTAAAAAATTTTTGTCAGTCTTTCTGTCTGGATGTTCCGGCTTATCTCTGAAACGGCTGGACCAATTTCGACGGGAATATTACTGACAGATAGCTGATATTATAACGAGTAACTTAAGCTACTATTTTTAGTGGTTTGCGAAATAAAAACCACGCAGATGAAGTCACGGGCACAGCTAATCATAATAAATAGAGAACAACAAATATAGAGAGGTCGATATTGCTGAAAGTAGATGCAGAAGACGGGATACTGGTGAGAGGTGATGGGAAGCACACAGCTCATTCCCCTTTTTGCTGCATACAACAGGAGATGATTATTAAGTTAAGACACATCGCTTAAATATTTTTCTCTTGTTACAGATCTCTTCAAAGATGACATCAAAATAAGAACCGGTGATATCAAAATGGCTGCTTTTCCAGAAACAAAAGACTATGTGCACCAAGATGGCCCTAATTTTAACAGTAGCAGAGTGGAAGTAACAGAATTAGAAAGGATAAAAAAGATCGATTATATATTGTATGATAAAGAAATGTTTAAAAGACGAAGAGATTATTTATTTACGTATTGTATTTTGAGTGTAATTTTAAGTTTTCTTTTAGGTCTATTTATTGGTGTTATAATTGTAAAAAATAATGTTAGGCGCGTAGAAGATGTTAATAGTAATAAAGTTAATCTTAAGTTAGTAAGTAAAAATAGTACTGTACATAGAAATTTTAATATTGTAGATGAAGAAAGATTTACTCAAGTATCTTTTAAAGTTAACGATAAAATCAAAGATGTATATCCTAAAAGTTTGACGAAAGAAATGAAAGCGATATTAAAAGACAGGAAAGAGAATAAAGTTAGTTTAGTTGATAAATATGTTCCTAATGAATTGACTGTTCTGTATGATAATATATATTGGGGGCCAGAAGTCGAGAATTCAATGCCACAAGGATATGGCAATGATATGACAGATATATGGGAAGAATACATAGACGATGCTGAAGTAGTAAAGATGGAAGTCGGCTGTGGTAGAATGCAGAACAGATTAGTCACATTTAAAGACGGATTACAAGCTTGTGTGAGATATCGACAGAACACAGACCAAATTCAGGGCGAAATTTTTAGTTTCTACGTTGGTAGGCTATTAAACTTGACAAATCTAGCACCGTCTGTTGTTAAAGTTGTTGATACAAAGGAGAAACTGTGGAACAATGTTGTAGGTGATATAGGTAGTGCACAATGGAACTCTAATAGAGCTGTAGTCATTACACAGTATATTCCTTCACTAGAATCAGCCTCAATACCTGATATATTTAAGCCTAATAACAGACATTTAAACAAATATGATATATACAACATTTTATTAAAAGAAAACGATACTGTAGTTACAAAATCTTTGCTAGATAAAATGAAACCTCACGTTAAAGAAGCTAAGAAATCAACTGAAAATTTTAGTCATATTGATATGAAATTGAGTAAGCAAATAATCAAGTTATTCTTAGAACTAGCTCAATGGTCAGATTTGATAATTTTTGACTATCTAACAGCAAATTTGGATAGGATCGTAAATAATTTGTTTAATTACCAATGGAACGTGAACATAATGGACGGACCAGCACATAATTTAGCAAGGAAAATGGATAGCGGTTTACTTCTATTCCTTGACAATGAATCTGGTTTGCTACACGGCTATAGATTACTGAAGAAGTACAACATGTACCACAGTTTGATGTTGGATAATCTATGTGTGTTTAGGAAAAGGACAGTTGATGCACTGAAGTCCTTATATAATTCGCAGTCTGTTGGAACGAAGTTATTAGATGTGTTTCATAAAAAGAACGATGCGGTCATCAGAGATATACTACCGCCATTACCGGAGAAGAACGCGAAAATCCTTCATGAGAGGATCGGTAGGGTTTTGAATCAGATTGAAAAGTGTGATGAATCTTTTAGATAGTTTTAAGCCTTATTCTTAAGGCACCGTAGCTGTTATGACAATAACAGAACCCGCATGAAATCGGTCCATCTGTCTTTGTGTATCAGACATTTTTCTCCTTAATTTGCTACACGCGTTATGTTGGAGCTCCATTTGGGATAATGTTTATGTTAGTGGCTGCAGCCAAATGCGCCTTATTTATAGCCTTAAATAAATTCAACGGACAAGTGGAAAAACGAATCGCAACAAAATTTTAGCTTGAACTTTTAGAATAGAATAGAATATACTTTATTACATAACATTCAGATACAATTTAAGAGTTTAACAACAGAAGACAATAGGCGGTCTTATCACTAAAAGCAATTCCGGACAACCTTAGCATGGATTAGAGAAAATTGTGTAACATGCGGGTTTTGCAATATGAATAGAATGAAAAAGTATAATATATATAAGATTTTGAGATGGTAAGTATAAATAAACATGGAAATAAGACAAAAATATACATAAAGTAATATACATAAATAAATAGTAAACATAGAAATAATGTATAGAGCTAGAGAAGCTAGAACTTTTACGAACAAGTAAAATAATAATCTGCCCGTAAAACTTCAAGTTAAAATTTTGTTCAACCTACAGTTAGGTCTTAGGGTATTTACGGTCTGGTTGGCTACCGCCCTGGTCTAGAGTGTGCCGCCATAACAACCTTGAGTTGTGTTCCGGCATTAGTGGCCAGGTTCTAGTCTCTTCCTAAGAAGAGAAGTGAGCTCTCTAAAGAGCAGCAGCATTGGTAGCACCTTTGGCATTACTAATGTACTTAGGCGATGGTAACCGCTTTCCATCAGCTGTCTGTCACTCTGCTGGACTAACCGAATAGCAAAAATCAGGCGATTCAAAGATATAAATGCTTAGAGAAAAATGACTGATTTGTATTGTAATAATAATACGTAGATTGTACATATGGACATGAATTTGGGTTCTTCACTCAGTACATGGAAACATCGTTGATACCAAATAAAATATATATAAGTTTATTGTAAAAAAATCCTGTATGGCACTCCGTTGTTCGTGCCTACCCCGCAAGGGACCTGGCGTGAAGTTATGTATGTATGTATGTAAAAAAATCTTTTGTAACATAAAAGAAGATCAAACGTGACAAACGCCCAGTAAGATCAAGCAATTCTAGAAATGCCTGCTTTCTTCGATGTCGTTACAAGTCTTCTCTTTCAATTTGATATACATTATTTATTAAAAACATTATTATATACAGATCAGGTATGCAAATTCAAAACCTAGCAGCTGACATGTTATTTAAAATGAATGATTGGACATTTATAGTCTTACTAGGCAATTGCTGCTCTATTTTATTTGCCAAAACATATAAACGGAATAATATGATAACACTTACACCTCATGATAAATTTATTCAAAACAATTAAACCCACTACAATTATAAAAATACTGTTTACAATCTGGGGCCAAGAATGTATACATATCCGTCTCCTTTCATTGAATGCACTTGCTAAGTTCTAAACTTGCACAGCTGAGATCATTATGTGTACTATATGAACACTTCATTATAGAAATAGAAAAACAACCCACAGCCAGGTGGTAGGGCATTTGCCCGACTGGATGGCTACCACCCCTGGTCTAGAGTATGTCGCCATAACAACCTTGGGTTGTGTTCCGGGATTTGTGACCAGGTTCCAGTCTCCCTTAAGAGAGCAGCAGCGCATTTGTAGCACCTTTGGTGTTGCAAATGTCCATAGGCGATGGAAACCACTTTCCATTACGTGGGCCGTCTGCCTGTCTGCTGTTCTCCCGCAATAAAAAAAAAAAAAAAAAAGAAATAAGAATTTTATTCATATTTCTTTGAATGTATCCCTAGAACAAGAATAACTAAATTGAATGATAATAGCCCAATAAAAATCGTATTAGCCGCAAGAGTTAACTTGAGACCTGATTGGCATGCGCTCTCCCCTGCCGATCCTCGCCTTCTTACCGCTCTCGCCATTTACGCGTCAGTACCTCGGGCTAACGTCATCCGAGCGAAGTCTCAAGTTGACTCTTGCGGATTGTTACTCATAACACACTCATCAATTACAAGGCACCAACAGGCCATTCTTGTTTTAATAAAAAAAATAGTATTTTATTATTTAAAACATATTTTTAAACTTAAATGACTGATTTAAGTTTTTAAAATGTTTAAAATGTATAACATTGTACTTAATTATGATGTTCTACATTTGTAGAATACAAGAAGGGACAAGTGGCGCCAACTGTAATTTCAGAGTTTACCGAGTTATGTATTGGGGCGATTGTTTTTTCATTGCGTATTTATTTATGAAATTAAATTCTTTGTTTAAATCACGGCTGTTACGTTGTATGTATTCAAAATTATGTACTCAATGTTTAACGAATTGTAAATACATTGTAAATAAAATGTAAAAACTTTTGTAATTTTTTTCCTGAAATAAAATATTTTTGTGTATTTTTTATTTTGTTTGATTTGCGATGTCTTTTTTTACTGTAAAACTGGTGCAGGCTTATTGCCTACATAAAAACTGGTTACCATAGATAATACACTATATATTTGGTTACCGTCGCCTACAGGTGTTTGGAACACCAGGGGCGAAGGGAACGCGTTGCCAGGCTTTACAATAGGATAGTCTCCTCTTTCCCATGGAATAGGACAGATAAGACAAAAGGTATAGAAATATTCGACCTGGCATGAAATTGCTATAAAATTAAATATGAATATGTCACTTTTGGTGTTAATTTAATTTTAATTTACACGACTAGTTTTTTAAACTCTGTTAAAAATAACAAAAGTTTGTCGCCTCTACAAAATCCTTCAAGTGTATAGTCCGACAAGTGCTTGCCTAATTTTTCCTTCAATGATATTCGATGAGGAATTTTCTGAAACAGTATAATTTTGGGGACATTCTTTGGCGGATATGGGGAATTTTCGTAAATTCATCTGGATCCTGCAGTTCAGTCTCGGGGCTCGCAGCCTAAGGACGTATCTGCCTACTCGCGCCGTCAATCTGGCGCTACTGTCCGATATTCGGCTTACGGTTGATTATATACACACTGTCTGGTCATGTATACACACAATGGGTAGCGTTATTGTAATTTTCAGTCAGTTCTCGGTGCCTGCACTGGCTTTGTTCTAATTACCAGGAACAATGTAAATTAACTATTTCCTTTTTTTAAATATTCTACAAAGCAATTATATTTCGTTTCTGTTAATACATTATTTATTATATTTATGGTGACTATTTTTTTCTTTCCTCAATATCAAGGTCCATATTTAAGATGTTCAAAAGTTCACTATTTGTCATGGTGGTATTTTGTATCCTTAGAAGATTGATTAGAATCCCTATCGCAGGACCTCTTTCGAAGATCCGTTGAACTTCTTCCTAGAAAGAGACAAGAAGTCACATTAAAATACTATTTAAAACTAGCTTATGAGGCGTGATGTTTATTTTCCCTCAGAGGGTGCCGCCTGTAAAATGCCTGTACGGTATTTTATAGTGCACACGGGTACGCGAGCCCGAGGTCCTCGACGCGGCCGCTGTTACTTTCCCTTTGTTCCGTGACAGTGGTGTCCCCCCTTCTCCTCATCCTCGTATCCTCCATCTTTACTCCTTCCCACATAGCACTATCCATCCCTGGTTTCCCTTGACGGGTTGTGTAGGTCGGGCGGCAGCCGCTATATTTAAAACCAATACTCGCCACATCTTTTATGGTTAGTATCACTAGAACGTTGGGTATGGTTAGGGCGTCGCCGTTAAACGACGCGCAGGCACATCGCCCTACACCTGCGACAAGTGGGCAAGGGCTACCGTGTCAAGGGCGGGCACGGCTAACGACGCGAGTCCACACTCAAATTAGGAAACTCCGCTTCGCGACGTGGAATATTGGCACGCTGACCGGACGTGCAAGGGAGTTGGCTGAAGTACTCACCAGGCGGAGGGTGGCCGTGGCGTTCTTGCAGGAGACTCGGTGGAAAGGCTGCAGATCCCGGTTCATTGGGAATGGCTACAAGCTGATCTATACGGGTGCTCCTGGTGGGGAGAACGGGGTTGCTGTAGTGCTCTCCGAGGAGTTCCAAAACAATATTCTGGAGGTGAAACGCTTCAGCGACCGGCTTATGGTCGTGTCGGTTCTTATCGAAGGGGTTGTGACCCATTTGATAAGTGCCTACGCGCCACAGGCTGGTTGTAGCGACACTGACAGAATGAGGTTTTGGGATCAAATTGGGGATGTGCTGCGTGGCATCCCGTTATCACAGGGGGTCGTTTTGGGTGGTGATCTGAACGGTCATGTGGGTGAGAAGTGGGAGGAATTTGAACGTGTTCACGGTGGCTTCGGATACGGAAGCCGCAACGCAGAAGGGGAGGACATCCTCCGATTGTGTGCGGCTGCCGATCTGGCCATCGTGAACACGTATTTCAAAAAGAAATCCGAACACTTAATCACCTACAAGAGCGGGAGGCATGCTACCCAGATCGACTACCTACTCACCAGGAGACACCACATCGGCAAAGTAGCCAACTGCAAGGTCATACCCGGAGAGAGTCTCACGGCACAACACCGTCTCCTTGTCATGGATCTCTGCGTAAAACCCAAAGACAAACCCGTTGAGCACTGTCGACGCCAAATTAGATGGTGGCTGCTTGACGAAGGCAAATCCCAGGAGTTCGCTTCAGCATCCGTAGAGGTGTGTGTCGGAGCTGACAGCGAATTAGTCCAGAGCCACTGGGACAAGATCCAGGCAGCCATCACTAAAGCGGCAAAGGCAGTGCTGGGTGTGTCTAAGGGTGGACGCAAGTGTGACAAGGAGACTTGGTGGTGGAACGACACAGTCCAGAGGGAGGTTAGGGTGAAGAAAACCTTTTTCAAAAAGTGGCAAGCGTCCAGATCTCCCGAAGATCGCGACGCATACAGGGCCGCAAAACGTGCCACTAAAAGAGCTGTAGCCAGAGCCAGACGAGACCACTTTCGATCGTTGTACGATAAGTTGGAATCGTCTGAGGGGCAGAAGCTCATTTATAAGTTGGCACGTTCCAGGATCAAAGCGGCACAGGACATTTCCAAGTGCCGCTGTGTTAAGGATCCTGGCGGTAACCTGTTATGCGAGGACCTCGCGGTGAAGGAGAGATGGCGCTCGTACTTCCACGAGTTGCTGAATAAGCAACACAAAGAGGTGCAGCCACCGAACCTCCCTCCGAATCAAGGACTAGTGCCACCGATAACGCCTGAAGAAGTCCATAGGGCTCTTCGCCGCATGAGGAATCGGAAAGCTGTCGGAGCCGATGGAGTCCCCATCGAAGCCTGGAAGGCGATGGGTCCTCGTGGTGTGGGCATTTTAACAAACCTTTTTAACCGCATACTCCTCACCGGAAACATCCCGAGCCAATGGAGACTGAGTGTTATCACCCCAGTCTTCAAAGGTAAGGGATCGGTGCAGGAGTGCGAAAACTACCGCGGAATAAAGGTAATGTCCCACACCATGAAGCTCTTTGAGCGTATAATCGACTCTCGGATCCGGCAGGAGTGCACTATCTCGGGATGTCAATATGGGTTTCGCCCCGGGCATGGTACCATGGACCCTGTTTTTGCCCTAAGGATCATCATGGAGAAATACAGGACGAAGAATACGCCTCTGCATTTCCTGTTCTTGGATCTGCAGAAGGCCTTCGACTGTGTTCCTCGCGTGATGATCTGGTGGGCACTGAGGTCCAAAGGGGTACCAGAAACCTATATTGACATTATCCGGGATATGTACCGTGATTCCGATTCCTTAGTTCGGACCGCTGTTGGCGACACTACACCCTTCCCCATTACCGTAGGCGTGCACCAGGGATCGGTCCTTAGCCCGTTTCTGTTCAGCGTGATATTAGACGAAGTCTCGAACAGCATCAGAGATGCGCATGAGCAACCTCCATGGTTGCTCATGTATGCTGATGATATCGCGCTGGCAGATTCGGACAGGGGGCGCCTGGTGCGACGCGTAAATGCGTGGAAGGGGTCGCTAGAGAACGGCGGTCTGAAACTCAATGTGGCGAAGACTGAGTACTTGGCCTGCAATACCACAGATCCCACATCCGTGCGCATAGGCGAAGATACGGTCGAGCGCACGGATCAGTTTAAGTACTTGGGATCTGTCCTTAGTGCGTCCGGAGATATCGACCTCGACGTCAAGGCCCGTATTACTGCAGCTTGGGCCAAGTGGCGTGAGGTGACAGGTGTCATTTGTGACCCCAAAATGCCGGTCAAATTAAAAGGGCAGGTCTATAAATCTATCATTAGACCTGTCCTTTTGTATGGCAGTGAAGCGTGGCCTGTACTTGAGCGACACAAGCAAGAACTGCGTGTCACGGAGATGAAAATGCTGCGTTGGATGTGTGGAGTGACGCGGAAAGACCGTGTCAGAAACTCCCGCATCCGTGGCAGTCTTCATGTCCGTGACATAGCAGACAAATTGCAGGAGTGTCGCTTACGTTGGTACGGCCACGTTTTACGGAGACCGGCTAATTATGTGGGGAACAAATGTCTAGCCATGCCACCTCCGCCAGGTCCCGGACGAAGGGGAAGGCCCAAGAAATGTTGGCTTGACGTCGTGAAGGATGACATGCGTGCCAATGGTCTCAAAACGGGGGATGCCGAAGACCGCGCGAAGTGGAGTAGAAAAAGCAGGAAAGCGGACCCTGGGCGTCGGAGTGAACGCTCCGAACGCAACCGGGATTTAACGCTCGGATGATGATGATGATGAGGCGTGATGTTTATTTTATTCAAAAACTACTGAACGGTTTTTGATGAAGCTGAAGTAATATCCTAAGTAATATTATAAATGAGAGCGTGGGTTTCTTTGTTGCGATTTCATGCTTTGATTACTCAAATGGGGACCAATTCTGCTATTACTATCTCATCAAAATTGCCGGACACTATCGTCGCAATCGTAGCTTTGCTGGATTTCGGTATACTGTTAATTCCATTGGCGTGCCCGGGGTACGCCACTCTCTTGAAATGAAATATTTATTCTTGCATAAATGTAGTTATGTCTTTATAAATATTTCTACGCGAAAACTCGTGAAATATGATTTTTTAAATGTTGGTAGCTCTTCAATAATAATTTTGGCTAAAGCAATTTCTGCTCATGGTAATACCAACTTTTCTTTTATTATAAGATGCGGAGAAAATATTGTGCATTTAGTAGAATATGAATTTTTGACACTATAGCAATGGAATCGTAATTAGAATATCTTCGCAATAACAATTTGTCGAAATTTACCGGATAGCTGCATGCAATTGAAGAGACAGCCAGAACAAGAAGTACAAAGGTGTCTAGAACAAAAACAAATACAATTTAAAAATCTAGCACTCCCGGCACACGTCGTCCTGCCCTGAAAAAATAAAATCTAGGACCCAATTCCTATGCGCAGCTCGACGCACATATAGTATATATTCGTTTGCACGCTAATGGTGGTGGGCCTAGGATACCCAGGTCAATGTAGGTGTCGAAGTTAAAACACTGTTAGTTGGTGAAAACATGTAATAAATCACTTCACAATCGAAAGCGTCTGCCTTCGGCTAGAACCCAAACGGAAGAAAAACAAAATGCAACCACAATGTTGCTAGTTCAAAAATAACAATTATTTTATGTTGGTGTTGCCAATAATTCCAACACCACCTACCGGTTCCAATTGTGAACCTAAACCATCTGAGACTCGCTAAAACCCATAAAAATTTCAACGAAATCGGTCCAGGGATTAGGAGGAGTTCAATGCCATACACACGAACAGAATCGTATGCCGTTTTGACATTGACAATTGTTTCACTACAACTTCTCTATGGTATTTAGATTTTTAAAAAGTATTTGACCGTGGCCGAGTACTCCTGCTGTGCTTTCTGTTATTTGATATTCAAATAGATTTAAAATATTTTTTTTTGTGTTTTATTTACATGAAGTTCAATGGCGCCATTTGGCGGATCCAAGTGTGAATGTAAAAAAATCCTCGAATCTACTTTAATACACACAAAAAAAATCATTAAAATCAGTCCAGGGATTTAGGAGGAGTGACATATAACACATATACCAACATAATAAATTTATACATATCTCTAAGATGTGAAGTAATTTAAGGACGGTCCTTAAGCGACATTATCTACTTTCCATCAGAAGAACCTTCCGCCTGTTTGATATTATTCCAACAATAAAAAAATATGAAAAAGGTTTTGTACTTACACCGACAGCACTTCATATTAAATCTTCTTTATTAATTCTCCTTCAATCTAAAAAATGCAATAAAGTACCTTCAATATATTAACACTTATGTCTTTTAAACCCATGAACCATAAAATGGCTTTGGACGGCTTGCTTGGGGCCATGGGAAGGCTGCCACATAGTGGCCCTTTAACAGCGAGACAACAGACAAAAAGCGTTTTTTGATCGATTTCTTAGCCGTTGATACAGTAATATACACATTTCATTGCGGTAAAAACAATATACGTCAATCTTGATCATATTTCAGAGGTAAGCCCTGTACTCAAAACGCATTTTCTCTATAGAAAATAATTGCAAAGTAACTTCTAAACGTGTTCTTCAATCTTGTATATTGTTATTACTTTTAATAGAACGTCGCTAAAATAAATAATAGAAGATATAATAAAATATTATGTAAGATATGATATGAATATGGTACTGACCGACGATTATCCCTGTCTACACCATATGAAAATGCACCCAAGGACAAGCCCCGGTCAGTGTAGGACTATTGTAGGAAATGAGAACACAAGGTACCGGATTTTGACTATTGGGATGAATTATTAGTGGCACTAGGGATTTGGGACTATGGAGACTATGGCGTCTGCCTGCAATGTGTGGAGAACATGGATAAAATGGGCAGGGTAACATGGGTCTGAGTGGCTAACGGGTGTAGAGAGGTATGCTGCGGGTTCACTGAAGCTACTTCTGACGTTATGCCATTTATCGCTTCCCCCCCTCGAGCTTGAGTCTTCTCAGAGATCTGCATACTGTGTCGGCTGGCTAAGGCAAGCATGGAGGCTTTGCTTTAACCACCCGGAGTTGGATACGAGGTGTCGCTACTCACCTAAGGCTTCGTCACAAAGCCCCCTGCGTTATTAACACTATTATTAACTTAGCTATATTTATTATTAAAATGTATGTAAATAATAATAATAATAAGCAAAGCGCGATAAAAACGTAACTTCGGAAAAGCGCTTAAATTCTATTTGAAATATTTATAATGAATATATATACTTATAACTAGTACGGGCATAGAATAGAATTAATATATTTTCAATTAAATAAATGTATTAAATAAACCTATTTGTACAACTGTAATAACGTTTTATTATTATTGTTAATATTTTCTAATTAAAATAATAACAATAGTATTTAGTTTTCAGGCCCTGCAAACGTAACAAACAGCCATTCTTTCCCATTTTAATATTAGTTTAGTCGGTATTTCAATATAGAATTGGTAATAAACATTTTATTTATCATGATTTATTTTCATAATAAATCTATGATCATAGAATAAAGTCGCAGTCATATTGTAGGTTGCAGCCTAACCCCACCACCATGTGGAGGTGCACTAGAGGTGCCAGTCCTTGCGACTGTGTACGACTGGCGCAAGCACACCCTCAGTCGACACTTTTACCCTGCGCGTCGAGAAATTGAGGCCAAAAGCGCAGAGTTCCGGCACTATCTTTTGGTGGAATGGCAGAGTCGATTCGCGCACCCCAGCGCCGGTCACAGGACCGTAGAAGTAGTTGGGCGCTTCCTCCCGGAAGGGAATTGACCGCAGGCACGGCACTCTGACGTTCCTTCAGACGCAGGTAATGACCGCGCACGCTTGTTTCGACCGGTATCTGTGCCACATAGGGCGTCAGACATCATGCCAGCGTCGAAGACACGGCGCTGCACACTTTCCAGAAGTGTCCAGCCTGGGACGAGGAGCGCCGTGTCCTCGGAGCAACCATCGGAAGTGTTCTGCCGCTCCAGGCCTTCGTCCAGGCCATGGTCGGGAGACAACCCGAATGGGATGCCGTTGCCTCCTTTTTGGGAGGCTGTCATGTCCACAAAGGAGAAGAGCAGCCGCGCTCCTCTACCCCCAAATCAGTTGGTCACGGCACCGGAGAAACCAGGATCTCCTGCTGCCATGATCCCGAGGCGCAGGTGACGGTCAGGGGAGGTTATAAGACTGTCAGCCGCGTCCAAAGCCGGCGAGTGGGAGCGCGTCGGGGCCCACGTGCGCCCCTCTCAATCCTGAGTCAGGAGAGGCCTGCCCGGGCCCAAGCCAAGCACATCCCAGGGCCCCGATACATAGGGTCAGGAGGAACCAAAGGGTTTTAGTGAGTATTCCCAAAGGTTTTAAAGGTTACGGCCTAACACATTCACAGCGGCACTGATTTATCTATACTGTCAGTTCCTGCGGTACGGGGCGTTTCAGACCTCTTTCTAAAACTATCATTATGGCGACACGAGGTCTATAAAGCCCCGTAACGTTTTATAAACTATAATCTTAATTTTATCCTTGAACGGAGAAAGAATACGACTTCCTGCAGCCGGGCGGCCTGTCGTAAGAGGGGACAAAACAACCCGCAGCCAGGTGGTAGGGCATTTGCCCGACTGGATAGCTACCCCTGTTCTAAAAGTATGTCACCATAAAAACCTTGAGTTGTGCTCCAGCATTAGTGACAAGGTTCCAGTCTCCTTTAAGAGAGCAGCAGCGCATTTATAGCACTTTTGGTGTTGCAAATGTCCATAGGCGATGGTAACCGCTTTTCTTCAAGTGGGCCGTTTGCCTGTCTGCTGAACTCTTGCAATAAGAAAAAATCATTTTGGCTCATATATCAAATAATTCATAGATTTTTGTTATGTTGTGCGTTATTAGGTCAAGGTAGCCCCGTATTAGGGTAGATAGGTAGACCACGGAACTCTGGTTTAATAGCACATCTTCGATAATTATATATTCGTGTTTTTTCTAAATGAAAACAAATTGAAGTTGCGTCTTCCGCACCATACAAAAGTCTATGTTTCTCACAGCCGCACCGCAAGTGAGTCACGTTCAGGGCCACTTAGACCCCGTTTGTAGATAATGAATAGATCGGAGTTGTGTATAAGTCGCGAACGTGTCTTTAGGCCGCATGAATAACGCCATCTAGTCTTTTATGATTTAAGAATTTTCAAATTTGCTTTTTATTGAACGACCAATTCAAGGTGTGACACCTTGAATTAACTTGTTTTCATGTACTTTACAAAAGTATAGTAATTAATGTGTTTTTACGTACAGACAAACATAAGTTAATATAAAGCTTTTACAGAACGCACTTAAGCGGGTTAGGCCGTTGACCGATTACCAAGATATTTATGGGAAGTGAGCCTTGGTTATTGATAAGGGGAGTTCTGTATGATATTTTTAGGTTATACTGCTAATGTCAATGATACTTCGTTTGCGTTGCCATGATGACGTATTTGTTAGTGAATTTCAATAAAAAAACGTGACCGTATCGTCATTTTTTTATTATTGTCTATCCCACGGAAACGACGTTATTTATCGGGATAAAACATATCTTAAGTGTTGGTCGAAGATGTAAGATAGTTCTGTGCCGATTTTCATGTCCTAAAAATCCTTTAAGTAGCTGTTGATTTCGAATACATTTTCTGTAGTTCATTTATCAAGAAAGCAATAAACAAACAATGTATACAAAAAAAATATTAATAGCTACCCATACCTATATTGCCTGTGTTGCAGAGAGTGGCGAGTCACCGTCTGCCCGTTTCACGCATACTCCCCCAACATTGCGACGGGCAGACGTCATAGTCCCAGATCACTAGTCCCACCAGCAGTTCATCCTCTAATAGTCCTACATTGACCGGGACTTGTCCTTGGGTGCGTTATTATATGGTGTAGACAGGGATAATCGCCGATCAGTAACACATCACATTTAGATTTTTGTCAAAGGTCCTCCAGGTGTTGGTCTACAAATGGTCCCCCGCAAGCCCTCCAAAAGCCAAATTGAGAAAATGCAATTTTTGGAATTTTTGTCTGTCTATTTTGTCGAGATAAATAACAATTTCCAAGGCATAGGCAATATAAAGAAGAAGATGGCGCTGCAGTCGCGGTACTTTAGTGCCGCACTAAACATTACATCTTCGTCATTGTAACGTGAACGAAGTTTCGCTAGCATACGCTAGTCAATTATAAATTGAAAGGCCTAATTAGCTTCTTTTCAATTTTACTTTGAGGATTTTCCATCGGAAAAGAAAAATATTTGTTCGTTATTTTCGTGTGGGAGAAAATAACAAAACCCTACAAAGTTTATACCTATACAATTAAAAACTAAAAATAAAGTTACTCATAAATAGTACAAGCGATTGCTTTTAGCAAATTGCTTCCAGATGGGAGCGTGCCCAGAAAGCTGGCTGCATTGACGCGCTGTACAGCGATGCTTATTTGTTGGGCGAAATATGAGCCAGCCTTCGGATCACGGGTGGCATCGAAGAGTTTCTTGCAAATCTCTTTGAAGAAAAATTATTTTTTATTTTCCACCAAACATAATCAAAAATATTTACGTGTTTTGGAAGAATTTCGGAAAATTATCAAGTAGGTTGAATACTTCGACTCTACCAGGGATTTTCTTATTTAAGCCAGAGCCTGAGGAACCCCGGTCCTGTTGTCACATCGTCCCTAGGACACGCTTAATGGCAGGTACATTAAAAAAAGGAGGCAACATGAATCATAGTGACTATCTGCATCTTAAACCTCACGATAAATGGGAATGGGCAAAGAACATGTAATGTACAGACGAGACACTTATAATAACTAAGTTGGTAGATTCTTCAGGTTTCTCTATTTGAAAGGAAGATAGAAAAAGATTATTGACTTTAAAAAAACAACGCTATAAATAAAAAACACACTACATTCACAATAAATTGTAGGTTGAGTTTTTTAGTAATTGAGGTTGGCAACTCAGCATTGGTTGCATCGAATTTTAAAAAAACCGATATATCGCTGATTTTCAGTGCCAGCCTCCATACGCTTGACCCAATAACCTGTCTGGCCGTGGCACTCATTATGACTGCATTTATAGCGACAGCGTTTCTACTCAACACTTATCGTTATAATTGGGCAATTTAAACAATATCTTTATCTATTATAGCTTATTTCCTATTTTAATATGCAAGCTATATAACTGTAAAGTTTTATCAAAATATATCTACCGAATATATTCTGATTGATTGATTTTGCGTAAAAGAGTACCAAATCATCATACCATCCGCTCAAACTTTTTTGTTTATTATATAAAATATAGGATACTAGAACACTAATTTCAAGCGAGTCGTATGGTCGCATATGGCTAATTGCACACGTTGCAATTTTACGTAAAGAAAAAAAGTGAACTGTAATCTGTTTATTGGAGTGCTTTTGAGTATACAATAATTTTCTTTTGGTAAGTCAGACGATATTCCGATTTGTGATTACGTCATATATAGCTTCTTAATGCGTGAAGCATGGAGGTTATAAATTAAATCCACACGTTATAAATCCATGTATCTATGTATTTATCTATCTAACCTGCCGAGGTCATCTTTCTGCGCTACGACTTGGAGTTGTTTATGAAGGGTGTTATAAAATTTCTACAAGGCTGGCAACGCTGTTAGTGTTGCAAATTCCCATGCGTTACGATAACCACTTTACATAAAGTGGGTTGTGAAACTGATTTTACCTGTTTTAGATAATAATAAAAAAAGCACGAACGTTTTTATTTTGTTCCGGGTTAGTCTGTATAAGAGATGTGACTTCTGGAATTTATTTTATCTATGGTAAAAGGTTACTTTAGCAAGGAGGTCCATAATTTGACATGTGTGTCACTTACTGATAAATTTAATATAACTTCACGACCGTATCCTTTACAAGGCAGACTATAATCGGTATGCAGTCATACAAATTTGACCATTTATTATCCCCGCAAATTGCTATTGCGCCTGGCCGCCAGTTTGGTGACGTAACCGTAGCCGAACACTCAGTACCGTTAGCATCACTGGCCGGCGAGTACGCGTACATATCGGGTTGCGGATGACGTCACGTGAATGTTAATTTGACAAGGTTCCAGCGCATTAGCAATTTTCGGGGATAATAGCCCTTATTAGAATTAAATTATTAGTTTTTTTATTGCAGGAGTTTAGCAGACAGGCAGACGACCCACTTGATGGAAAGCGGTTACCATCGCCTATGGACATTTGCAACACCAAAGGTGCTACAAATGCGCTGCTGCTCTCTTAAGGAAGACTGGCACCTAGTCGCTAATGCCGGAACACAACTCAAGGTTGTTATAGCGACAAATTTAATTGATTTAATGTATTTTTTTTCTTAATTTTTTAAAAATATTAGCATTTTGCACTCCTTCCCTATATAAACTGTAAGTGTGCCAAATTTCATACTTGCTGTGTTTTTGCTTTACATATTAATATTTTTTGAAAATGTTTAAGGTAATAATAATAAAAGTCTAGGATCCGAACCCATTACCACTTTCTACTCAATTTTGACTATAAACTATCTGGGGACCCAGTCAAACACACAAAAAATTTCATTAAAATCGTTCTCAAGTTTGCGCGTACATATATTTCTACTGAATGAAAAAATATTCTTGTTTGTATTATTGATCTTAGCTGTTGGTTTGTTTTCAATAAACAAATAAATTCTCCGTTCCTGCACGGATAAAACTAAGTTATAGCGGTTTGTGAGAAACTCAGATATACACTGGACACATTACACCAAATTATTTAATACAAATAATTTATAACACAAAAGAATGTCCAAATAAACAAACATACGTATCAACCTTATTACATTAGCATAGAATCCAGTAATAAAGTCAATATAATAAAAATAATCAATTCAAAACAGTCAAAACTGTTTGCTTCGCGCGTTTTTCATTTCAAAGATGGCGGTCAGACGCCATCTTGACAAATGATCATATTGGGATCTACTAAAATAACTTTTTGTTTGGATACGTCAATATTCTTTACACAACATTACTTTTATATTTAACAAACTTAGGATGATAAGCAATTAGACAAGTATAAAAATAATTAAAAATTATCATCTCACTTAACTAAGCTGTCGAATGTAATCATTCTAGATAGTATATAGTGCAAATACCATGAGAGAAGAATACTAGAAAGTCATGAAATTGAGGAGCTAATGAGGGCTCCACATACATACATCTACACACCCATTCACATATCTCTACATTTCCACATGCATTACAAATTTCCTAATAAACAAATTCACATCTGCATACCTGTAAAAACATATTATATTACCTTTCGGCATTTGGACTTTTATTTACTTTGTGATTAAAATGTGTGATTAGAAAACAGCCATTGTTGTATTGTAATCTTTTACGGCATATGGTTGTATTGTGATCGTTAGCCAGGTGTCTCGGATTTAAAGTACAAACTGATTCTACGAAATCACACAGACACGCGGACGCAGTAGGTGCAGTATAAAGCAATGCCCCAATTGAGGGACGAGGCAGTCGAGCGATAACCATGAGCTTATTCTTTGACTCAATGTATAGGTACGTTTACGTGGCACAAAACGAATTTGATAAAAGTGTTAAAATATTTTTTATCGACATCCAAACACACCACTTAGATCTTTGTACAAAAGTGTTGCAAGTTACTTCCGCTTCGCTCTTAAACGCAACGGTTCTCTAAAATGTTTCTCTTACGCACAGTGGGAATTTGAAATGAGCTCCCAGCCCTGGTTTTCCCATAGCGCTACAATATGAGTTTTCTAAAAAAATGTCGTAAAAAATTTTCGAGGCCGGCGGCGCATTAGTGACCCCTCCGGTGTTGCAAACCTCCATAAGCGACAGAAACCACTTTCCATCATGTGGGCCGTTTGCCTATCTTCTGGACTCCAGTTATATAATAAGGCGATTCTTTTACGTGATTTGCGTCTGTGTGGCTAATGTATTCCATCCATCGAGTGGAAAGTATTCCACTTTTATTAGTATTAATTCTATTATTTAATATTAAATTCTCGTAATGCACTGCGGGACGATCTGCTTTCTTAGACAGTCCGTTTCAATCCGTCTGAGTAAATAAATAGATAATTAGTTTTATCATAATATTTTAAGAGTATGATTATTAGTATAGTTAATAAAAGCTTTACCTAAAAAGTTAGTTTAGTAAGAGTACGTAGCTTTATGGTTTCAACACAATGAAAACTATACAGGTGTAATGTGCCTTGTCATTGTTTTCATAAATATGGCTCGTGTAGGAATTATAAAGTTAATTCATGAAAGTAAAGTTCTTTATTAATTACTAGCTGTCCTGGCAGACGACGTCTTGCCCGGAAAAGCTTCAATCGATATGCCGACAGCAGCGCTACCTACCGGGTCCAATTGTGCACCAACTCAGAAACCTTCTCCGGCTCATGCACAACAACTTTGCTAAAAATCATCAAATGATCAAATCTGCATAGTTTACCATTCTATAAAGGATATACAGACAAATAGTAATTTTTATATATTAAGATAAAACCCAAACAATGATAAATACCATGTTATTTTAAAACCCGCTCTTTATGTGAACATTGTTTTAAACGTTTTTAAAGGTTATGGTTAATTTATTATTATTATCGATGATTTGTTTGTTTCTTTTATTGTGATTTGTTTTTATTAATGTATTAGTAATGACAGAACAAATGATAATTATAAATATAATATGTACAACATTTTGCACGCCCTAGAGGCAAAAACATGGGAAACGATGAAATAATCCTACCATATTTTTTTATGTACCATGTTTTATGCAATAAATAATGATTTGATTTGATTTGACAATTGTGAAATGTGTTAACTATCCCACTGACAGTAAAAATGAAGCATCTGAACAATAAATATAACCCAGTTACTAGGCAGTAAGAACGGAAGTGGAGTTTTTGGCGGGAACTGGAAGGAGATGTTTTGCTGTGCAGTTTTATTTTCTAAAAATGTATAAAATTACTCTAAAATGTAGGATATTGATAGTTTTTGAGTAGTTATTATGTTTTGTAAGAAACGTGAACTGTAAAGTCAAATGTGGTCTTTTGAGTTGTCACAAGAACTTCGTAGAATGGCACCAGCTGATAACCTACAGTTCAGCTGTGCTACACATAGGCTTAAGAAAATGAAGAAACTATATTGTAAACTAAGATCTGGCTTAAAAGCCTTGCCAAGCCATAAACCTAAATAAAAAAAAAATATTCATTTAATCCAGACTAGGTCCATAAAAATTACATTGCTATTAAAATATGGTTATGTCACTATGTATTTTCATCCAATGTTTCATCAATGGTCCATTTACTTCAAGCAGAGCAGCGACTATTTTATTTTGGGAGTTATAAAATCTTTCTCTTGTATTCGCTACTCTTTGAAAAGAACGGAAGTATAAAATGCCGTATTCATTTATTGGTACATCCGAAAGCCCATATATAAAAGAAGTGTGTGGAATAACTGCGGAATTATTCAAATAGAGTTGTTAATAATTTATTATAGGAACTATTGAACCGGCTTCATTCCGAGTGTTTTATTTTGGACTAGCTGCGTCCGCGACATCCGTCGTGTGGTTCTTGGTGGGTAGTATAAATGACACATATTTGCATAGTACTAGTGGTCGCCCGTGATCTAAATTCGACCTTGTCTATCGGATACATTTTGAAGAGTGTGCATTGGAGTTTTTCAATCTTATACCGCCGTCTCCCTTTCATCAGACAACCAGACGCACTGGCATGCGGCACCGCTATATGGTGGACATACCACCTATACGAACAAAGTGCTTTGAGTCCACCTTCATTATGCGCACCGCAAACGAGTGGAACACACTGTCGGTGTCTGTTTTTACCGAAACCTACAACCTCGGTGTCTTTAAGACTCGTGTGAATAGGTACCTTCTAGGTAAGCGTGCTCGATCTTAGACAATAATAATAATAATAATAAAGCCCGTTTATTTCCAATCTGTACAATTGTTATTACAAGCTTATTCTAATATGTTACAAATATAACGTGTAGTGATGTTTTAATATAAGTGTATATATATATATATATATATATATATATATATATATATATAGATTTGTTTTCTTTTACTCGCTATCGTTACTTTCTTCAGTACCATTGATCGGAACCCCTTCTCGGGTAAAGGCCTCCTCCAGCTTCTTCCAGATCTCTCTATCCATAGCTTTCTTTCTCCATTCACTTCCTGCTATCCCTTTTATATCTTCTATCCACCTCTTTCTAGGGCGCCCTCTTTTCCTTTTACCTCTTGGTCCCTTCCATATAGTTGTCTCTAGTGTCCATCTTTTGTCTGTGTATCTTGCTATATGTCCTGCCCACTGCCACTTCTGTTTTAGGGCGTATTGTAAGGCGTCTATAATTTTAGTTTTTCGTCTTATTTTTTCGCTTTTTACCTTTTGTATTCTTCTTAATTTCAATACGCTTCTCTCCATTGCTTTCTGGCACACTACTAGTTTAGTTTTTGTTCTAGTGTTGTATGTCCACGTTTGGCATCCATATGTAAGAGTAGGCAAGATACAGGTGTCCAAGACAGTTTTCTTTAGGTAAAGAGGAAATTTGCCTTTTAAGATTTTGAATGATCTTCCTGATCTTAGACCATATCTTCGTTCAAATCGAGTGAGATACGAAACCCGAAACTATACGTGATAAAAATAAGACCATAATAATTAATGTCGAAGACTATATTTCTATAATAACAGATTTTACCAAGGCTACACTGGTAATGCTAACGTAATTAGGTATTATGGCGACCGAGGGCAGAACTTTTTAGCAGCGTAAGCTGGTCTCAAGACCTTTTAGAAAATGGTAGAAGATTCTGGAAGGAAAAGTTAAGGACAGATACATTTTAGAAAGGGATAGATGATTCTAGAATAGAAGGTTTGAAGGAAAAGACAAAGATAGATAGATGTTTAGAAAGGGCCAGACAGTAAACAGAAGAAGAGAAGATTATTCGGGATATACAAGCAGTGTAAGGCACGCCTACTGGAGAATTTAGTTGAAGACAGCAAAGTGACCAGTGCAATATGAAAGAGTTAGAAGAGAAGTTTAATAGAAGACAGTCACGAGTTTAGTGGCGACTTAAGTGAAAAGTTTAGTGGGCAGTTTATTGAAAGAGGAGTTTAGCATAGTTTAAAAGGAGATCAACAGTAAAAACATTTTTCTATATAGCTATGTATATATAAATTAATTCTTGTGACTTTTTTTAAGCTCTGAAACCTTATCGGACTTGAAATCAATTTTTTTGTGATTATTTGTAATTTTGATGTCGATCAAATAATAATTTTTAATTAACTTTTTGCAGAAGCCAAATACAGGAGTCCGACTCGCACGTGGCCGTTCTTTCTCTTTACAAAACCTTAGTAATGTTAAGAAATGTAATGTATAGAACCTAACACTTTGGCCAACACTTAAAAATTAACATTATTCCATATAATATATTCATAATGAGCTTAAGAGTGTAGAATTTCAAATTATACAAATTTGAGTGTAGCTTTGAGATGTCCAAATGTTGGATGGGTGACCATAAACATAGTTTAATATATAGGCATATGTATAATACTAGTTGTTGTCTGTGACTTCTTTGCATTTATTTTCATATTTTCTATATACAGCTCGATACTCGATTATGTCCATTTCCATAAAAACACTCGCATCAACTCACTCAAACGACTGTTACATAACAACTGCGCGTCCAAAACTGTCAACAGATGAACAACGAAGTTCACTAGCATTTATTTATGAGTGCTGCTATCTTCATGTTGAGGTCTGAAAATTTTGAAACCACTCTCGTACTATACGTGACACCGTCTGGGTTTGTTCTGAAAATTTGCAAGGTTACAAATGTTCACAACGTCTGCCTTTACGAGGCAGCCATCGAGAAACGCAGCCGGCATTGACGCATATTCTTGACCTGACTTTTAGCTACGACATTTCTGCTTGACCCTTATCGTTATATTTTGGCTTTGAAGAATATCTTAAAATCTAATATGATACTAGCTGTCCCGGTAGACGTCGTCTTGCCAGGAAAAGCTTCAATCGATATGCCGACAGCAGCGCCACCTACCGGGTCCAATTTTGAACCAACTCAGAAACCTTCTCTGGCTCATGTACAACAACTTTGCTAAAGATCATCACATGATCAAATGTATAGTTTATAATTCTTTAAAAGACATACAGACAAACATTCATTTTATATATAAGTATTAGAAGATTAATACGTGAAGTAAAAACTTTGTACCCGTGTTTACGAAAATTGCGCGGACGGAGGAGTGTGAAATTTCGCACACTTATAGCTTGAGGAGTGAGGAGAGCTAATATTTTTTTCAATTTTGCATAAAAAATAATGAAATCAATAAAAAAAACATTACACACACTACCATCTATTTGACACTCACACGCATATACTCTTTTGTTTATTGGCAGTCTAATTAACAGTGTAGCCTTGGCGATATCTATGTTATATTTGACAACAGAACCTTAGTAATGTTCAAACTTCTAATTTAAATTAATTATGGTCGACTTTCGCCCACTGGGCGACCCTTAGTTAATCTTATAATTAATTTAATTAAACATAGCCATGGATACATTTCGATAGACAAGCTATCATGGGTGTTGTAAACAATATAATTAAACATTTTCTAAAGTTTTTGCGACTTGTATATATAACAAATTTAAGTTTTAACAGTTTTAAGCGCGGTAATTTATTTCATTTTGGTTATTCCGACGTTTCGGCCGCTTTTCAGTGGCCGTAGTCACGGAATATGAAAAGCGGCCGAAACGTCCGAATAACCAAAAACAAATGAATTACCGCATGTAAAACCCTTAAAACGTAGTTTCAATATAATTTGATAAAAAATATATCCCACATAGTTATCAGATGGGCGAAGGTCGATCGTAAAGACTATGTCTGTCTGGATGTTCCGGCTAATCTCTGAAACGATTAGACCGATTTCGACGGGACTTTCACTGGCAGGTAGCTGATGTTATAATGAATAATTTATGCGGGCGCGATGCGATGGCCGGGAGAAGGCAAAGACGTGGAAGAAGAAACAAGGAAGGACTTATCTCGCCACCAGTCGGCCGCCACACTGACTCGTACCTCGGGGTTCACACACTCACTAAGATTATGGTTTTGATCATTAAATGAAAGTTAATTCTCTTTGTTTAATGTGTTACAACAATTTATATATCTTGCGGTGACAGCACTGACAGAGAACTGAATGTCTCTTGTTTAGCGCATTCTTCATTTAAAGTTTTATTCTATTCTTGATGGCGAGGATTGGGAGGAAGAATTTACAAGGAGGTGTTCCTCGGCGCAACCAACTTAAGCCAATTTTGTTTTTACTTTATTTTAGTGTTATGCGAAAAAAACTACGCAGACGAAGTCGCGGGCACGACTAGTTTATATGCAATTCGTATATGTATTTCTGTACATATAAATTTGATACTTTTCAATGGTTGTCGATGTTTTTCGAAAATTTCATTCCAACCAGTTATCCCAAAGACACCGTATTAGGTTTTTGTTGTTAAAGTTATAGACTTGGGGCACTAGTCTAGAGTATGCCATAACGACCTTGAGTTTTGTTCTGGAATTAATGGCCAAGTTGCAATGCTCCTTTTGTAACTTCTTTCCATCAGGTGGGCCGTCTGCCTGTTTGCCTGCTTCGATAAAAATGTTTTGAGTGGGTATAAAATAGTCACCACAACAGTATACATTTAAATATGTATGTGTTAAAAATCTTTCCGTGCCTAAAACATCAATGACTCTCTGATTTTCAAAATCTTTTTTTCTCCAAGTAGTTCGACGTGCGTAACCTGTCCAATTTATGAAGATCTGCCGCTCCCTTCCCGCGTTTAAGAATTCTTAATAAAAACGAACCATTGTACAGTTGAAGGGGGACCTATTAAAACTGGTCGAGTTATTCGAAGTATTTGAATTAGGCGATAGGGTATACATGATTCTTAAATATTAAGGATTTTATTTATACTAAGACACTCGTGTTTTTTTATTAGTAAGCATAGTCGTGTTAAAGACTTTACACGTTTAACACTTAAATCAGTCATAAATTTCATATGTACTAAATTCATTTTCTGGAGATTAATTATACATACTAATAAGTCAAAGTCAAGTATACTTTACCACAAAAGTTCTAACCACAAAATATTTTAATTGTAGTAGTTTGGCATCAACATAATAAATACTGACTACGTAAAATATATAAAACAATAAGCGGCCTTATCGCTTAAAGAACTTACAGATTTCTTCCAAGCAATTACTTCACTAATTTACTTGGTTTTATAGTATCATTTTAACTTTATATTATACACATTGTACTTTAGGTTTAAGTGATTATAACATTCGATAAATCATTAAATTTGCTTTAAGCAATTTACGGAATATCTTGAACCATAATTATTAACTTCAGATCTTTCTGTATCATGTTTGTAGAACATAATAATTATTTATTTTATTTCAATATTTTTATATTAAAGTTAATCTCAATAGCCTTAGAAACGACTTAATGGATTGTACCGAAGAATTTTGGGACTGAGATATGTTTTTTTATATTTTTGATAATATTAGCGTAATGTACAAGTTGTGTCCGAATGAAGTGCAGACAGGTAAACGGCCCACTTGATGGAAAGCGGTTACCATCACCTATGAACATTTGCAATACCAAAGTTGCTACAAATGCGCTGCTGCTCTCTTAAGGGTGACTGGATTCTGTTTACTAATGCCGGAACACAACTCAAGGTTGTTATGGCTACATGCTTTAGACCAGGGGCGGTAGCTATTCAGTCTCCATATAAATAACTGGCTTTTGCCCGCGACTTCATCTACGTGGAATAGTTAAAAAAACTCCCCGATTTTGAACACTCTTCATTGGTACTCCGCTCCTATTGGTCTTAGCGTGATGATATGAAGCCTTCCTCGATAAATGGGCTATCTAACACTGAAAGAGTTTTTCAAATCAGACCAGTAGTTCCAGAGATAAGCGTGTTCAAGCAAACAAACTCTTCAGCTTTATATACTAGTATAAGATGAATATCCCAGAAACGGATTTAAAATGGCTACCCTACGCTCCTTCCCTTTCAAACGTTATCTTTTTCTGTTCATTTCGTAACAAAGACCTTAAAACTCGGTTTGTTAAGCTTACTCAGAGTGTGTTACCTTTTTGGGGTTTCGTAGACATCTTGGGAAGAAGAGAAGCCTTCTGCTTTCGTCACAGGTCTCCGTTTGACTATCTGACGTGGTAAAACCATGCTGGATTTAACTTTTAACGAACTTCTCGAAGACTTTATATTTCTGGCCACAAACATATTGTTATGAGCTAGACAGGACTCGAACTAAAATGCCGTTGGAATTACTATAGAGTTTATTAGAACTGTACAAATACTTATAAAACAAGGTACAAATGTCACTAGACACACTAGTAAAACCTGCACGATCCAATAACACGTGCAAATTCCGTGACGATATCGCTAATCGAAAGTACTAACCACGTCTTGCTAGTCTCGTAATCGTCGCTTGACTGCCCCACCCCTCCGTTCGGGCATTGTTTTATTCTAAACTGTATAATACCGACAAAGGGCCGCGTTCACTAAGTTCATCCGCACATCTGGCAAGCTTCGACACAATGCAATAAAAACAAGGATTAGTTCGACACTAATGACGGCCATAAAATAAGTACGATAGGATGTTTTAAACTTTAAACACGAAGTAAACACAAATGGCTGTTGGATAAATGTTTATAATCCGTAATTTTTTATCAATATTTCATATGATTGACATTAATGTATTTTTTGTTAATTTTGTAATAGGTAATTGTGTATTTATTTTTGACTAGTGGTCGCCCGTGGTCGAAATTCGACCGTAATAATTAATATCAAAGACTTATACTTCTACTAGCTGTCCCGGCGGACGTCGTCCTGCCCGGTAAAAATAGGGGTTTGTCGCAGAGGGTTGATAAATTAGGGTTGTATGTATTTTTGTATGTTGTATCATAAAAAAATAGAAATTAAAAATTTTGTCTAAAAAATAAAAAAATAAATTTAGGGGGATGAAAAATAGATGTTGGCCGATTCTCATAGATACCGGATAAGCACAAAAAATTTCATCAAAATCGGTCAAGCCGTTTCGGAGGAGTATGGCAACGAAAACTGTGACACGAGAATTTTATATATTAGATAATCACAGATTTCGCCAAGGCTACACAATAGTGTAGCATGTGTGTCTAATATATAAAATTAATAAATTTGACTTAAACAATAGACAAAAGAGTATATATGCGTGTGGGTATCAAATACATGGTAGTGACTGTGTTTTTATTTATTGATTTAATGTATTTTTAATGCATAATAAAAACTTTTTTACTTAATAGATTATGCTAAAGCGTAGACGTTTATATTTATGACAATACAATAAAATGAAATAATGCCATTGAAATTTTTAAATGTAATATTTTAACTGGTTTTTAATTATTTTAACAATTCTTTTTTTATTTTTAAAATGCATATTTCATTAAATTAATTTGGAAACACTAGTGTAGGGTTATAGCTTCAAGAGATTTAGTGAATGTATTTGCACGTCATGTAAATGACAAAACATACTGAAAATGTTATATTCATTGAGTTATAACATGTCTTATATGATCTAAGGTTATATTATGTAATACCTATTAATGTTTTTGCAAATAAAGATTGATTGATAAAACAAAATCTTAGAATCCTCCACTCCTTCTCTTTATATACTACTAGCTTCTGCCCGCGACTTCGTTCGCGTGGATTTTTTTTTCATAAAAAGTATCCTATGTTACTTCTAATACCTCCAAGAACAAAGTTTCATGATGATCGGTTCAGTAGTTTTCGCGTGAAAGCGTAACAAACAAACATACATTCACATTTATAATATTAGTAGGGATAAGTGTGCGAAATGTCATACTCCTTGGTCCGCGCAATTTTCGTAAAAAAGGGTTCAAAGTTTATGCTGTTTTTGCTTCACGTATTAATATATAAATAAATACAGTAATTTTTAAAAATAATTACTGAAATAGCTTGGTGGCGATCGCACTATTTTCTTTCGATTAGGTGTTTGGACAATCTTTCTGAACTACCGTATCGTATCGTAGCTGAAATTTTGTAGGCGAATGACAAGGCAGTTGTATTTTTTACCTCTAAGGAAACCTTGAATGTGCAGAGCCGTTACGCACTTGACCGATTGTATTTGTCTTGTTCCTTTCAGGTCACGCTATAATCCATTTTGAGGTAAGCAGATGTGTTTCCTCGCTGTGTCATTTCATGTTTCACAACCACCTCTAGCCCATGCTAACGATGTCTGGAAGGAATTGCTTTTAATAATAAGACCAGTTGGAGTATGTTCATCGGTATATTCAAAAGTCATTGTGTAACATAATTCTGTATAAAATTAAAAAAAAAACTTAAATATAAATAGAACAACAAATATAAAGAAAAACAATTTTTAGCTAGACGTGTTGCTGGGCAGTTTCTTGCCGCTTCTTCTCCTTAACAGCAATAACACGTTGCGAAGCGGTGTTACATAGACTAGGAAGTAAAATTAAATTTTAACCTATATGTATGACCTTCATAAAGTGTTCTCAATATTATGGGAAATTAACGGTTGATATGGTATAGGAACGGGCTATTATTCGTTCGTCTGAGTCTAAATTTTAATTTAATTTAATACCTCAATAATTAGCAAAAGGTATAACCAAATGTATTCAAAGTAGGTATAAAAAATTCCAAACAAAGTAGGGTAGTTATATAGAAACTTTAATTCCAATACAGTAAAGTTCAATATATCCTTCATGAGCCCTACTGAGCATTGGGGATTTAATTTAAAATTGGAATGCTTTGGTTCGAATTTCAAATGTCTGTTCCTAATCCGTAGATAATAGTATTTTTTTCTTTCGTCGTCCATTGTACATTTCGCACATTGCCAGTAACTTAATATCCTAAGATAAAACTGAATAGAATTTTTGAAATTTGATTTTGGAACAGAATAATGACGAATAGCTTCTTTGGAATTTACGATGGGATTTTGAAAGCTTTAGGATACTATAAAAACCGCTCGAGATAATACCTGTCTACTAGTTTTTGGCGGGAACTTGAAGGGCGGTGTTTTTACCGACTTCAAAAAAAGGAGGAAGTACTCAATTTGTCATTTAGTTTTTATACATATATATTTAGTCTACGCAACGGTTCTCTAGTAAGTTTATTCCGCGTACAACAATGATCTGGAGAGAACTTCCCGCCGAGGTTTTCCCTCTGCGCTACTACATGGGGTCGTTTAAGAAGGGCGTCATAATTTTTTTACAGGCTGGCCACGTGTTGGCAACGCCCCTGGTGTTGCAAACGTCCATAGGCGACGGTAACCACCCGACATCAAGTGGGCAGTGTGCCTATTTTGCCTTCAGGCAATTAAAAAGATTGTCATATTTTTTTTGTTTCTGAACCAATTTAGATGACTTTTTTATGTTAGATTCAATGTAGATTCGGCATAGTCCCCTATAATCTATAATAATAATAGGTATTTTTGGACTTTGGTTTGGGAAGATATAGCAGGAAAATGCTCAAAATCAAACAGAAAATGTGAAGTGTTTGAAATATGGTTTATTAGGTTTATGAAAACCCTAAAAAGTGTAAGTAGGAATAGATGAGATGTTTGTAGTTTTTTTATTGCAGGAGTGCACTTGATGGAAAGCGGTTACCATCGCCTATTGACATTTGCAACACTAAAGATGCTACAAATGCGCTGATACTCTCTTAAGGGAGACTGGAATCTGGTCACTAATGCCGGAACACAAGGTTGTTATGACGACGTACTATAGACCAGGGGTGGTAGCCATCCAGACGGGCAAATGCTATACCTGGCTGTGAGTTGTTTTGTCGCCTCTTATGACAGACCGCCCGGCTGCTGGAAATTGTACTCTTTCTCCGTTCCTGCACGGATAGGAATAGTAGGATTAGACGAGATGCTTGAAGTTGTGAAAATATTTCTTTTTGACTTTTGAGTTACTCTTAAAGTCAGTTTCTTTTTTGGTCTAAACTTTTTAAGCTCTGTAGTTTGATTAACAAACGTGTATAATATTTTGAACGTCAAAGAAGCAAGTGAGGTGTGTAAGAATGGGCCTTTTTTAATTTTTTTGCAGGAGATCAGCAGACAGGCAGACGACCCACTTGATGGACAGCGGTTACCATCGCCTATGGACATTTGCAACACCAAAGGTGCTACGAATGCGCTGTTGCTCTCTTTAGGGAGCCTGGAACCTGGTCACTAATGCCGGAACACAACTCAAGGTTGTTATGGCGACATACTCTAGACCAGGGGTGGTAGCCATCCAGTCGGGCAAATGCCCTACCACCTGGCTGTGGGTTGTTTTGTCGCCTCTTACGACAGGCCGCCGGGCCGCAGGAAATTGTATTCTTTCTCCGTTCCTGCACGGATAAAAACGGCCTGTGTGGCGCTCTGTTGTTCGTGCCTACCCCGCAAGGGACCTGGCGTGAAGTTATGTATGTATAATATTCTATGAACATTCTTCCAAGTCTCTGGCGATACCTTCAGAGGAGAAGCGTGAAGGTATTATATGTTTTATTACCATGTTTTTCCTTGAAGGATCACTATTTACATTTGGTTTACAAATTCTTGTTTTGTTTTAAGTAGATATTAGTACGTGTGATTTATTCTGGCCTGTGCACACGGCGCGGTTTGTTTGTCGACAAATGTCACACGTCTATGTTACAGTGTAAACACGGTATTAGGTACATATAGGCTGTTCTAAGTATTTTTGTCGGGAACATAAATAATCATGATTATTATCCTAGCATTAAATCCGAGTTGCGTTTGCCGCATCTGCTTTGGACCCTGGGGTCCAATTTTCTATTCTATTCTGTTCTTGGTTGGCGATGGCTCCAACGCTTTATGTGCCGTTGATTTTGCCAATGTCGGAGTGACTATGTAAAAATAACAGATGTAGGGCGATCAGTTAAATTATAATAATAACTTTGAGCGGTGAAGGACTGAGGACAACACAACAGAATAATAATTGTATAAAAGTAACTACATTATAAATAAATATTATTAAACTTTATATAAATACGTGAAGCAAAAACTTTGTTGACAAGTTTGTTCCTAACACCACACACATTTGATAACAAACGATCAGTGCGATTCAAGGAGAAAACACGTAGCCAGCGGTTAGTCAGTCGACGCCAGTAGTCGACCATTGTGACACTACTGTAATAACATTTGTAGTAAGTCAGGATTCTATGTCTTACTATTCATTCTTATCATTGGTACGAAATTAACATTACATTACCTGTAAGTATAAAGTTTGTGTAAAATTTTAAACAGTTGTATGGCAA
The DNA here is from genome assembly GCA_012273795.1 of Dendrolimus punctatus. Taxonomy (NCBI): domain Eukaryota; kingdom Metazoa; phylum Arthropoda; class Insecta; order Lepidoptera; family Lasiocampidae; genus Dendrolimus; species Dendrolimus punctatus. The sequence continues at coordinate 26,194,643 of CM022527.1, forward strand.
ATGCATGGATGAATCCAACAACAAATGTAAAACAAATAAAGCTAAAATAAAGGACGACAATTGTGAGTCCTGTACTGATTGCGGGTATTTGGAAGTTCTGCTGCATAACATCAGCCTGTATAACATCTCACCAGGGTGTCGGGTGGTCTCTTTTTTTATTTTATTACCCGGCCATAATGTGATGTCGTTACTTTTTAAATTCCGACTCTAGAACCATAGAGTACACATCAATTTGACGTGTCTTTCGCAAATCAAATTTGAATATCGAACGGATTGGGAATTAGTGTAATGCTAACGTTACGTATATATATCATACTTAGATTGTTTTGAAGTTATTATTTAGTTTAGTCGTTTGCTCTTATGTTTTGTGTTAAGTATGTTTGTAGTAAATATGTTTATTATATTGTATTAGATTAACAGAATTTTCCTTTTCTTTTTAATTTACCGGCTAAGTTTATAATTATTATCCTATTTTTATCATCTGGCTTTTCTATTCACACGACATTGGCAAAATCAATGGCATTGCAGGCATTAACCAAAAAAAAGTTAGATGAACAAACCATCGTTGACGCTAGTTAATGACATTGTATAATCAAGTTTATGTTGACAGTTCCTTTTATTAGTTTTTACATCATATAATATTAAAAAACCTAAAAATATACTACTGTACATAAACATATTTACAAATAAAAACGGATTCCAGGTAACTGTCGGTGTGGAGCGGTCAAAAAATGCTGGCAGCTTTTCCACGCTGTATTGCAATGCTAATGCGTTGTCCAAAATATATCCAGGTCCCAGGAGACTTCTTTCAATCGCATTTAATGTTCTCAATAGAGTTGATAAGGGTCTCACACTGCGACGATCATTGGGTGGATGCGATGCGTCCAATTTCTGCGAGACAGTGATGTATCAAAAGGAGGCCGCAGAACGAGAAAGGGAAAGAGGTGCGCATGCGTCTTAGGGGTACCGACGCCAGTCGGGGCCCCGAAGGCGCAGATATGCGCAAGATCTTCTCCCGTAATACCGCTGCAGGGCCTTAGCATCTGGGGAGCAGAGGAGTTTTCAGTCTTCAGTTATTGCGAACCCCCAGTTAAGGAACACAAGACTGGAACACAACACAAAGTCGTTATGGCGGCATATTCTAAACCAGGGGTGTCCAGTCGGGCAAATGCCCTCCAACCTGCCTGTAGGTTGTTTTGTCGCCTATTACGAAACGCCACCCTGCCGCATGAATGAGTATTCTTTCTCCATTCCTGCACGGGTAAAATGTACGGTACACAGTATGGTGGACAAATGAACATTAAGGGTTTCGTTATGACCGAAAATGACCAAAAAAGTCCCACATATCAAGCTCCCTCCAAAAAGCTCCACTTTCCTAGAATTACGTTGAAGAAAATCGCCCAAAGATAATTTTCTGTCATGGCCGCCGAAAAAGTAAGATGGCGTCCTGCCAACGACAATTTTTGTTGACTGATTTCACTCTCATCATGACGATTATAAATCTTATTTGGTATACAATAAAGTTTATTTTATATCATTTCCAAAATGTATTTCGCAAAATTGGAGCTCAAACAATTAAAAAAGTTAAATGACAAAAAACGAATAAATGTCTTTGGAGCAACGAGGAGTGTTGCTAGTAATTGATCTTTCTCTAAATTACAGGTTTTAAAGAAAGCGCCTCATAAACACTTACTCGGTAAAATATTTACACTTGTTATTTTAGTTTAGTGTTTTAATTATTTATTACCTCTAGCGATATCCACCGTCCTTGTCATCCATATGTTTTTATCGTGTTAGATATAATTTTATTTGAAGTTAGATATATCCAACTTCCATCGTCCATAAACCTATTAATTTAATTTATTAGAAAATTTACACATTACTTGCACACATCTATGCGATATTTACAAAATAAACGCATCAAAGGTGGGCGGAATTATTTGATACTATCGTGAGACATATGGGTCTGCTTTATATTTAGTGTAATTCTCATATTATTATTATTTTTTCAATGTGTCTTTGTGTGTGTGTAAAGTTAAGGTGGGGAAGTCTATCAATTTTTTTATTCAGGAAAAATCCGATAGGTACTCGAGGTGGCAAGGTGATGACGACACTCCGTCGCCGCAGTGCCTCTGACGGGAGGGGAGCGTGACGGTCTGTTCCTTCTCCGGTTACGCCGCCTTCCTTGCTGGCATAATAAGTCTTGCAGAAGAAGACGGCTATGTCCCGTTGGCGCGTTGGCGCTTCCGACCATGGCCGTCACCACGGTTACGAGGGACAAATCCGCCCTGATGGTTGCGACGAGATGACGGCGCTATCATCCCAAGTTGGACACACCTAGAGGGTTTGCAGCGCCGTGTTTTCATCTTCGCCGATGCAGTGGTGGCATGACAACTTGATTGAAAATTCGTCAATAGCGGAACTTCGTACAACTCTGGTTATATTCGTGTTTGAAAGAAAATAAAGAAAATAATGTTTATTTAGGGTTATTTAAAATTATTAAAGTATACATATGCAGTTTAATAAAAGCTGTGTGTGTGTAATATTACTTAACTAACTCTAAACAGGCTCTAACTCAGCAAATGCTGGTTGATAACAACCAACGCTGGTCTTCCGTTAGTGCCAAGCAGTAACGTCACCTTCACAGAAGAAAAAAACACACACAAAAAAAAACCATGAAACAAAGAATTTTATATAATATTTTGAATAATTTCAATACCTACGACGACAACAAATCAGTCTGTAAAGTTAAATAAGACACCATTTCATTCTCTTCAAAATATAGATGACGTGAAAAAGGGAAAAAACGAGATATGTGCGAAATGACCCCATTAACGAACTTTCCTCCCTGGACTTTGCTGTCATTTTCAATTTTATAATTTCTTTCGTAAATTTATTAGTATACCTTGCAACTCAGTACCGCATTCTCGGGATGCCTTCCTGTTGTATTTAGCTCCACTTAACATATGTCGGACCAGTATGATTTAAAGAGATAAAAAGTTTATATTTAATTGTAATTACGAGTCCTATAAGACAGAGAATGGATAAAATAGAAGTAGATATGTAATTTTTCATGGTAGCTTATTCCGGGTTCTCGTATCTTACTCCACTTGCCTTACTTTTACTGGCTAAAATACATAAACACCATACAAGTAATGAAAATTTTCTAACATCTTAATATTATACGATTCAATCAAAGTCAATCAAGTTTCTTGAATACAGAAGCGAAAGGATACGGCGGTGTTCAATGATGTTGATTAAGTTTAGTTTATGTTTGTATGGGTCACTTTAGTTGAATCAAATCATGGACAGAAATGAACCGTCTAATATTAAATTAAGGTAAAATAATGAATAGTAGCATATAATTCATACATAAATAAATAATAAACATATTAGTTATTTAACATAGATCACACGACTTTTTCACAATACATTAACAAACGATACATTTGAAACAATAATAGATTTTACTTTCCGGGCAAAATTTACATAAAAGGCATCATTTAATTTTTATTCAATTTCAGTCAAATTGAAGTTACCTTATTGAAAACAATAAAATAATAATCGTCAGACACACATATTGTATATCCCCAAATTAAGCAGGTTACGCTTGTGTAATGATGGTAATATACAAGGGACTACTCTGGGACGATCCCAGACATCATAGAAAATAACGGAGAAAATACGTTTCCGATATTTAGTATACCGAGAATCGAACCCGGAGCCTCTGTGTAAAATAAATGATTAAATTGATAATGAAACCGCGGGGTAACGCTAGTCTATTCGAATTTTAAAAATACGGATGCAACAATAACTTCTTGCCTGCCAGTGGCATGACAATGTCATAATCACGTGGGCACAGAACCAACAAGCCAACGCAACTACCCGCTCCATAGGCCCGTACTGGCCAGACGATAGGACATTTCAATATTTTCAATGTATATATTTTTTATCCGTGCAAGAACGGAGAACGGATTGTAATTCCTGTGCCCGGGTGACCTTTCCTAGAGGCGACAAAAAATTCAGTCATGCGATATAGCAGTCGTCCATCTGGATGGCTACCACTCCTGGTCTAGATTGTCATTATAAGAACCTTAGTTGTATAAGGCATTAGTGGCCAGTTTCTATTCATTTTTTTAACGTCAGCAATACACTAGTTGGATCTTTGGTGTTGCAGATGTCCACAGGTGACGGTTTAAAAAAATATATAATGTTGTGTATTTTTCCTTTTCACCAGGTCTGGAATGTATAAAATACTTTTAGTTCAAAGTATTAATTTTTCCTTTAATTTGCTGTTTGACATTCTTCAGAAATTCATCCTTACCAACTACACTATGGATTTGTGTAATACAGTTTTTTTTTCAATATTCCTCGATTTGATTCTAACTGTGGTAATTCATTTATCAAAATTCAATGATACTGATATTAATTTTCATAAAAATAAGTCTTGCATATCGATTTAACCACAGAAACCTTTTTATTTTTGCGAAAATACAGCAGACATGTCGACAGTCCCCTTATGAAAAGCGGTTACCGTCGCCTGTTAACATTTTTAACACTAGAAATGTTCTTACCAATGTGCTGCCAGCCTATCATATCATAGCGCTGTGGGAAAAATTGAACTGGGAGCTCTTTCCACATGCCTACTTTGCGCAAGAGAAACATTCTAGGGAACCCTTGTGTACATGAGCGATGCGGCTCAAGGAAATGGGGATGAACGCGTGACGACGAACGGTGCGGTTATAGAAAGTAGACGAAGGCACCATTCTGCCAAGCCTATTTGAAAAATTCACCTATATAATAGTGTTATAACATCGCTAAATAACTAAGAATTAGGGATGGTATCCATGCATATAGCTGAGACTAATTTATTTTTTGATGAAGTGACTACGCTTAAGATTTTAACAATAAAGATGACATTCTTCTATAGTATCTATAGGTAATTTGGAAACTAATACTATATGGGAGATATTAGTTTCCAAATTAGTGTAAATTGTGTTCCTGTTTCTACATTTTGAATTATGAAATGAAAAATTCTGATCAAACAGGAAGATATAGAAAATCTAGAAAAAAATAGGTGGACAACAACAGTCACTTATTGTCTACTATTGTTAGGAAGAAAATTAAACGAAATATTAATAAGAAATATGGCAACCGGTAATGTCCCATTATTCCTCGAGCACTTAAATAAACATCGCCCCTACAACAATAAGAAGCAAATGAACCGCGGCCATATTGGTCTTGAAAAAAAAAACAACATTCATAGTCTGTTAAAGAAGTCTTTATTATTTATATAAACAGTAATTTATTTTGTTAATGTAAACAAGAGCTTTATTGTCGTAGCTCATAGTCATGTTAGAGTAAATCCCAGCTGCGATCGTTGCGTCAATTTCGGCAACGGACGGACGTAGAGATCGATAGACAGATATGATAGTTATACGAAGTTTATCCGTTCGTTAAAATGGAGATAAGGCAATCGTTTTCATAATTTATGCGATAATTTTATATTCTTCTATCAATATTTCATTGAAGATATTTTAAGAGATAATAAATATGTAATACTAGTTGACCCGGTGAACTTCGTGCCGCCTATTTTCTGAATTCCTAAAAGACTGGTCCACGACACAAAAACAAAATCACCAGAATCGGTCTAGCGATAAGGAGGATTCTAGAACCCGATCTCAACGCCACCTAGGTTCTAATTGCGAATCTAAATCATCCCGGAACCACTAAAACACACAAAAACAAATTCACTAAAATCGCTCTAGGGGATTAGGAGGATTCTAGAACCCGACCTCAGAGCCACCTACCGGTTCTAACTGTGATTCTGAACCATCAGTCGAGTATCGGGACTCACTTAAACACACACACAAAGTTTCATCAAAATCGGATGTGTAGTTTATGATTCTATAAAGATACATACATACATACATAACTTCAAGCCAGGTCCCTTGCGGGGTAGGCACGAACAACAGAGCGCCATTTAGGCTTATTCTTACACACCTTACTTGCTTCTTTGACATTCATAGTTCTTGTCATGCACGCTCGTCTGTTCTTAAGGCTCCTGACATCACCTTCTGCTAGTACACGATCAATTTGATCATGGAAGGTGTGTCGTGGCCTTCCGCGACTTCTGCATCCATCCACTTTTGCATTGTATATCTGTTTAGTCATTCTTTCATCATACATTCTTTCGACATGTCCGAACCACCGGAGCATTCCTTTCCTTACCTTCACCCCGACACTCTCTTTCAGACCAACTCTCTTTCTTACTTCGGTATTGCGAACGCGGTCCGCGAGCGTCACTCCGCAGATTTTGCGCAGTGCTCGCATCTCGACCGCGTTTACTCTACTTTCGTGCTCTCTATTCCATACCCAACTCTCGCTTCCATACGTGAGCGTAGGTACCAGCACCGCGTTGTGTATGGCAAGCTGGGCCTTCTGGCTGAGGTTCTATATAGATTCTATCATTCTATAAAGATATGAGAATAATGTATTTTATCTGTGCAAGGAATGGAGAAAGAATACTATTTTCTGCGGCTGGGCGGCCTGTCGTAAGAGGCACAAAATAGCCCACAGCCAGGTGGCTGGGTATTTGCTCGACTGGATGGCGACCACCCCTCTAGAGTATGTTGCCATAACAACCTTATGTTGTGTTCCGGCATTAGTGACCAGGTTCCAGTCCCCCTTGAAAAAGCAATAGCGCATTTGTATTACCTTTGCTGTTGCAAATGTCCATAGGCGATGGTAACCACTTTCCATCAAGAGTGCCGTCTGTCTGCAGGAGCAATAAAAAACCTTTTTTTAATCTGTTTATAAAAATATGAAACATATTCAATTATAATGATTTGAAGACGTGAGTGGATGAAGGTGATAAGTCGCATAATTGAAGACGTGAGTGGATGAAGGTGATAGGTGATATGTCGCATATTCGGTGTTTTTGCTTTTTTTGCGTAGATGAATGTTATAAGTCGATACCAAATGACTACAGACCTTAGACCATAGATATAAGGCATATTTAAAAAATAAAAAGTTGAAAAAGGTGTTAAGTTCAGTTCAGTTTAAAATAAAAGTAAAACTTTTATCTCGATTTACTCTGAATTGGTATTATGCGACTTATCACCTTCATCCACTCATGTCTTCATTTATTAGGCTAAAAACATCAAATTGTACTTGAGGAGTGACAGAACAAAACATGATAATTCCATCATGTCTAACTTTTCACAAAAGGATAAAAACCGGCAAATACTTTGCCTTTGTGCAATTAAAAAAAAACATGGGTTCTAATAAATAAATAACTGTAAAAGCTTTTCAAAAACGTTATTTATTATTTTTATTTACAAATAATGTACTTTTTCGGCTTCGGCACACTAGAATTTAAGCTAATGAAACATTCAAAATTCGATAAGTTATTTTTATATGGAAATACCCTATTTTGTGCCAACTTTCAATCTGCATACCATAAATGCATGAAATGTATCATGTTTTGTTCCGATTTTGTTATTTAATATTTTTAAATGTAGAAATATGATTTGAAGCAACCTTTCAACTTCAGAGGCTATTTACTGCAGGAATAAGCACGATTTGAACCACGCCAGCCTAACGGGCGACGTAATTTATGGTATTCTGTCGAATGTCATTGCTAACTTTTTTTTTACATAAAAAGGAATTATCATGTTTTGTAGAAGTTTGTAGAAGAAGTCGAGGAGTGTCAGAACTCCTCGACTTCTTCTACACATATTATTATTTTGTAGAGCAATTTTTGTTCTGTGCTTATTTTGGAAAGTATACTTTTATACATTAGTTTTTTTTGGATGCCTCATGTATAAACCCCAACACCTAAGCTTTATTAAAATTCGTTGAGTCATTCACACGTTCTTCGAAATTGGACCTCCAAAATGACAATAGTCAAAAATGTGTTGAAAAAGTTTTGCCATTTCCTGTTGGTTCAGTTTTTTTTTAATAAGGTATGTTTACTACCTGTATGCTTTTTCGTACATGTTTCAAAGATATCAAAACTATTTTCTATTTATACAGTAGAACCTCTTTTACTCGAACTTGAACGGAGACGCGAAAGAATTCGAGTTATAGTTTTCAACTTATGGAAGATTTTGACTTAAGCGAATATTGTAAGGCAGAACTTGATTTGTAGAGGTTAAGATTTATGCAAATAATCGAGTTGTAAGGTTGTAAAATCAAATATTGCTGTGTTCGCGACACAGAGGTCTCTTATTTACTTATTGTTTTTTCGAGTTATAGAGGGAAAATAAGTACTGAATTTGCTTATAGGGACTCACTAATTATTTCGACTTATAGAGGGTTCAGATTTTGAGCAACGGAGGTTTAATTTTATTGTAACAAATAAATTTATAAAACCACATTTCATACAAAACAGAGAAGTTTAAATTGAAATCAAATCAACTAATGCACACTACTATTTAGCTGATCAAAAAAGAGCATTCCATCACTATCGCTTAGCTTTTAAATAGTCAACATACCTTATCTGACTAATACGAAGATTTATTGCATACTATTGTCACCCGGTTTCTGTCGCATTAACTTTATCAACTTTGAAAGGTTTTTTTATGAATACTTTTAAACACTTTTATGTACGGTTTGCGTTTTACAAAAGAGAGAGTAACAAAATTAACAATTGTTATAATTGTGAATGGTGATTCATAATTCAACTGAGTGTTAATTCCAGTTGCATCTCAAATGAAAATTGACATGGATTACAGTAACTAACATTAACTATGGCGAACTCGTGGAAAGTGGTAACAGTCGCCTGTTGATGTTTGCAACTTCCTTCTGCCAGCCTTTAGGATGGAGTAGGGGGGATAGAATAGGAGGGACGGGATAGAAGGATCAGAGAGGAAGAATTGTTTTTTATTATTATTTATGGTCCAACTGTGATAGAATGTGGTTACCGTTGCCTATGGCCAATGCTATGGCAGATGTTTCGATTTTCAGGGGTCTGGGAACTTCTCCAATCTACACGTGATCGGGACACTAATGTTCTATAAATCAATAAATTTATTTAAAAACATTATTATTAGATTATTAATTATTTAACTTGTGATTAAACTCTGATTTAAGAAAAAAACCTGTGCGTCACGGGACGCCCGACAGAAGTGACTTGCGTGACTTGAAAGAGAAGCCAGACAGACTGTCACCGTAACGCGTTACGTAACGAAGCGGTTTACCCTCTCATAATAAGTTATCACATCAAAACTTTTTTTGTTTGTTCCAGTCTACAACCCTAAATTCCATTTTTTTTTACTTTCTGCCCTAATTTAAAACAAATCGGCAACACTAGCACTACCATATGGGTATATTTTTAAAATTGTCATTAAATTCTTCGAGGCCGGCAGTACGTTGGTAGCATCTTTGGTGTTACAAATGTTCATAAGCGCAAGCGCGGATCCACCGTTGTAAGCACGATGGGTATGCCCACAACCCTAATAGATTTCAGACGTCACACTTCCACGGTCTATTGAGGTCGATAGGCCGGTGATATTATATCCAATGCCTTAATAAATTAAAAAAAATATCGTGCGTGATTCGGAACGCAGCGAATACTTAGTTATCAAAGACGATATTCTGACACGTTATGTCACATTTTTGACAACATGTTTCTTTTGGCACATGAACACTTGTTTTTGACTTTTCAGCAGTTTGATACGAATTCAAATTTTTATTTAATTTCTCACTATTTTACTGTATCATTGCTATTTTGAAGCACTCTATATTGATTCATGTATTAAAATCATTATTCTTACGATTCTAGTTTCTTCAGACATTTTAAACTGCTTCCATCTAGGATCTTGCATAACTTAGATAAGATGCTTGTTCGCTGTTATCGCAGGTTGAGATTGTCTTAGCATGGATACCTAGCCACTCAGGAATTTGTAATAATGATATTGCCGATGGGTGTGCCAAAGAAGCTGTTAACTCTGGTAGTAATAAGTACAATAAGTGCTTCCCACGGGATCTACGTTCCTTAGCTAGACCACAAATGTTTGAATCCTGGAATCAAATTTGGCATCAATCCCGTCAGTCAGTGGGCAAACACTATGCTAGCTTACAACCAGATTTACCAACTAAACCAATGTTAACTTTCTTCTTACCCTAGTAGACAGTAAATATATCTATATATTATCTAAATTTTTAACAATAAATAACATTTATTTATAACAATATGTAGTTAGCTTAATTTACATGTTTTGTGTTGTCCACAGGCTCCCAGAAAGGACTGGAAACTCAACCGGTCAAAATTTTCATTGCTCCCCCTTATTTATATATACTATATGCACCTGACATTTTTTATTAGCAAGTTAGCACTGTGACATTGGCAAAATCAACGCCTAAAGTGTTGGAGCCATAACCTCAAACAAAGAAGAAGAAGAACACTTGTTTTGGAAACAAAAATAATTTGATATCCTTTGAAGTTGTGAAAATCGTATCAAAATCGGTTCAGTAGTTTAGAGTCTAAATGCGACACAATGATATGCAAACAAACACTCATTTACTTTTATAATTTTCATGAGCGAACAAACTAACATTTTTATAGGTTTATTAATTTACTAGTGTTTGCCTTACGGCTTTGCCCACCTGGAACTATACATTGTTCAAAATCTTCGTCAGGGCGTTACATAGTCCAAACTCCGACTCGCACTTGGTCGAATTTTGGTTGGATGTGACCACGAAATTTTTAAGTGACTATAACCGCTTTCCATCAGGTAAACTGTACGTACTGCATCAATAAAAAATATTCCTACTATATACACTGTGGATGAAGTATCAAACTTCAATCGCTTAAGACATATTTCTCAAGTAATCAAACGTATTTAAACGGAAATTAAGCCTCTTTAAAATTGAATTTAGTTCATAATACTGTTCGTAGAACCGTTTATGCTTTGACAAAAACGTCGCGTCTTTCAACTGCAGTCAATAGGGCTGTCGATAATTCTATTGCTGTGGTAGAACAACGCGACGGTTCTAAAGACTGACAGTTTCCTATAACTCTTAACAGTAGCAATTGCAGCTAATCCCAACATTCTGTTCTCTTGTGATGGATAAGACTGATATTGAGCAATTTATTGATTATAATTATTGTGTAAAAATAGTTAAGAAGACAATAACTGGAAATAAGTGTATACAAGAGTATATACTTTATCATCATTATATTAATAAATAATATAATAATAAACTTTGTACCTCTTTTCGCAGGAGTATAAAATTTCGCACACTTATAGTTTATAAAGAGAAGTGCAGAATGTTAATATTTTTGTAATTTATGCATAAAAATGCATTGAATAAATAAATAAAAAGTATTTTCACGCGTTAGAAGTTATAGTTCTTTAAATTCCGTATTGAAAAATACAATCAAAAACTGAGGTTAACTCTAAATAACTAGAAAAATAAATACCACTATCACACCCAAGTATTAGAAAAAGCGATATAATTACTTACTTTTTTTATAAATTCACTGGAATTAAAATTAAAATAAATCCTTTGATTTTGTTGATCACTTTAATATACATATATGTAGGATACTAAATAAATGATTTATAAATCATGAAACTCGCATATTAATTAAAACACAATCAAGTAAAGAATATGACAATTCTCGTCTCACAAATTCACAATCCATCTATCAACAACTCGTTGCTACGCAACCACCATACTACACTCGGCCATCCTGAAAAACTAAATTGTTGACTATAGCTAACTTCAGGGTGTCGGTTGACTATAGCTAACTGCATGGTGTAGGTTTTTCGTGTGACGGTGTGCGTGCGCATCGTAAAAAATTATTTTCATAACGCGCCTAAAGAAGAACTTCAAAAACATTACACACTACCATGTATTTGACACACATACGCATATATAGGTACTCTTTGTTTATGGTTAATGTAAAATTAACAGTGTAATCCTTGGCGAAATTGTCAAAATGTTCAACCAACGTGTTATTTTTTTTACACAATCAATTCTATAAATACATATTAGCTGCTGTTCTATTTCTTGAAACTTACGGTATTAAAAATATTCTCTGATAGCTGGGCGCCAACGAGCCAATGACTACAGACACCGGTGTTGAGCGAGAAGCGTCATGCTTTATTATACATTTTGTAGGGAATGTATACCGGTGGCTGCAGCATGTGGCCGGTTCCGCGGAGCCCTGAGCTACATAACAGTTTCTATTTGATTTTTTTTTGCTTGAATTCAGCAGACAGACAAACGGCCCACCTGATGGAAAGCGGTTACCAACGCCCATGGAAATTTCTAATATCAAAGATGCTTCTAATGCGTTGCCGTTCTTTTAAGCGAGATTGGAACTTGATCACTGATGCTTGAACACAACTCAAAGTTGTGATGGCGGCATACCCTAGACCAGGAGTCGATCAGCACGGGCAAATACCCTACCACCTGTGGGTTGTTTTGTCGCCTCTTCCCACAGGCCGCCCGGCCGCAGGAAATTGTATTCAATCTCAGTTTTCAATTAATACCTTTAACAAAATAATACTTTTTCAGAATAAACGATTATAAAGAAATTTTCTTTTGTTCAGCCCTGTGCCATTCCCGCAACGGACTGGCAATCGACGTGGAGTCAGTCCAAAAACTCTGTAATTAAAAATTCGCGAAATCAACATGGCGGATGGCGGGAACACGTGCTGGCGCGATTATAGGACATTTAATAATAACTCGATTAGAGAATACTGAGAAGAAAGAAAAAGAAATTTCTTAAAAGTGAATGAAAATTATAAAAAAGGTTAGTAGGCATATTATACAACACTTAACTCTAAGTAGGCGTTAATGCAGCAACATTTTTACTAGTTATGAAAGGTAGATAATCCAGGAGGACCCACCCTCTTTATGTTTGAAAAGGTATGCACCTAAAACAATGAAATTGATGGCGCTAGTGTAGCTAAAACAAAAATCTAAAGGGAGGCTAACAAATACTTACAGTAACCATTATAAAACCACTTTAAAGTATTATTAAAATTCATAACAATTAGAGTAGATTACGGCTACTGAAACATGGACGAAACTTCGGAATAATAAAAATCAAATAAATTACCGCGCCTAACACCGTTAAAACGTAGTTTTAATGTGTATAGTTGCGATATTATTAAGCACAAGTCTGTTTTAGATGTGCATGCATATTAGTTTCAACAAGTTCACAATTGGAATCATATAGACTTATACTGGTGTGCACCGACATTTAACCAACAATTAAAATAAAATAATCACTGTTTACGCATAAATTTTTAGCGATTATTTTATTTTAATCATCGGTTTAAAGCACACCAGCCTTAGTGGCAATTTTGTGTTGTACTCTGTTTTATACACCAAATCTATACAGATAAATAAAATAAAATTTTAAGATTGAAATGAAAGTATACGCAGTATTTATATCAAAAACATTTTTTGTTTTTTTGTTGTCTGAAAAATCAACGCGGCCGAAATCACGGGCATAGTTAGTAATTAAATAAATTCCTTCCCCGTTCTTGCATGGACTTAAAATTAGGTCCTCTATTTTCGCCAGCCCGTCAACATTTTTCCCGATTATTACGTAGGGCTTTCGCCATTTTGTTTTTGTGACTCTAATTTGCGATACATCTTATATTTGGATCAAAATAGTATGTACTAATGACTTCTGACAGTTGGACTGGAGTGCCAAATGGCCAAGGGCGATCTGCATCTGACATTGTCATATTGTGCCTAAAGTCTGTGCTACACTTATGCTCGGGCCGTATCTGTTTCTGTCTGGACAGAGCAAAGCCGATACCTCGTCGCCGTTATCGGATTTGACCTATCACTCCCGGCCGTGGTTCGCACCATGGTCGGGAGTGAAACTGAATGAGACGCTGTCTCCTCCTTCTGCGAGTACGTTATGTTTGCAAAGGAGAAGGCGGAGCGGGAGCCTGACTACAGTCCACAGTTCCGCTCCCACCAAAGGAGGACGCGTCGGCACCGGAGGGCCAGAATGGACCTTCCGCCACAGTAAGAAGGCGGTGCGAATGGGGCCCCTTTGGGAATAGCGGGTCGCACACATCTGCATGTGCGTCTAGATGGGGGAGCGAAATATTTCGCGCACGTCCACCTCGTGACATTGACATTCAAGATGCCATGGGACAAAAGTAGTTCCCCGGCAATGGAAGTAGCCTTGCAAGGCCCATGCCTGCAAGGGCTGCGGAGAGGCTAGGTCATATACCCATAGCCCTGGCATAAGGCGCAGGACGGAACCCTAACTGGGGAGTGGTAATAGCATGACACCAGTACTGACTGGGCATGCTAGTGACACCCCCGATCTAGCGAATCCCACCACACACGGATCGCGAATTATCCCCCCAGGCTTCCGTGCCTGTCGCAGCTTAGTCCTCAATCGGATTTCCCCAGGTTAAAACTAAAGGGGCCGTGTCTGTGATAATGTTATAGTTATAGGGTTTGACTCAGTACAACACTACAAGTCAGTAGATTGATCAATGTAAAAAGCAGCTTTTATATATTAATTGATAACGCATGTATGATATAATCAAACATCGAAGCTCTGGCGCGTCTAGTTTTGACTAGTCAAACCTCAGATATGACATAAAATCTTAGCCAAGTCCAAATAAATGTCATTTTTCTGCCTTTGACTTACGAATTTTTGTCTAACCTAGGAGGGAATAATTTATAGTCATCAAACATGTAACAAGTGCAGTACGAATCGACATTTGACCGTAGTCGCTTCTGGGATCGACTAGGCAAAGTTGATACAGATTATTTTACATTCGACATTTGACTAAAAAGGTACTTCTAGTTTTGACTAAAATACTTTAGTCAAAAGCCGAAATTGGAATTTATTTCGAGTTTTGTCAAAAAGCGTTGGTCAAATCTAGGATATACTATACCTTTAACTATAATGCTGATAATCGCCAACGGCGTTATTTTTTAACGCTATAAATCGCGTTTAAACACATTCATTAACCTAGGTGTAGAAGGGGTGTATTATTTAACAAATGTTTTGTGACCTGTGTCGCCATCTGGTTATAAAAGGTTTAAAATCTTTTTCAGAGTCAAAAGTTTTATCGGATGATTATTTCTTAGATGCTCTAACATTTATGGTAAGCTATACCATAATCATCATTATCATATTCATAGTGATTCATGATTAAGAATCATTGATAATTTAAGTGTCATCTGCATATAAGAATGGAAACTTAGTGGGCGTTCCGATCATATTAGTTACGCTATTGAATAAGAGATGGCGCCTAAAGTAATTTTATTTCACTTATAGGGGTCCTAGGGTGGATAAAGAAAGGCCATTTAGACTATCATAGAAATACGAGTCATTTTTATATGAAGAACCTATAACAGTGTCATGGCTACATATGATTCATATTCTATTTGATCATATCAACTGTTTAATCTCAAAAATGGCGTCAGTATGCAAGAATTTCGACTGGAATATCTTGTAAAACTTTTTATCTTCCTTTCTATAGTCCTATTTTTATTATCTTAAAAGCTTGATCGATTAACCGAATCGAAAACTCCGCCAGGTATAATACGGGCGGCGTAACTTGGCGAATGTGAACATAGGCTCTGCGAACTTTAGCGCATGTAAACTCGTGAAGAAAATACAGTGACCAACTAGTACGAAGCACTGAAAAAATACAGGGATGAAGGGCGACCAATTGCATTCACTGGTGAGTCGTATGCCCACTCATCACACGAGTGTACATGCTCTAAAGTTCGCAGAGCCTATGTTCACATTGGCCAAGTTACGTCGGCCGTATTAAACTCCCAAAACTAAAAGATAAACAAAAATAGGTTCGAGGCATGTTGAGATTTTAACAAAATATTATTGGTAACTAAAAATCGATACCTGTATTATATGTAGCAGCTAGAGGCAAAGGTAATAATAATAATAATAATAATAATTTATTCAGTAAAAAGAAAGACATGAAAAAGTAACAATATAAAAGACAAATAAACTTTGATCCAAAACTAATAAATGGGGGCTTCAACACCTAAAACTAGGTAAAAACCTGTATTAATTAGGTGTTGATGCTCTTCCAATGCTCAAATTATTTATTTTTGTATGTTGTGTGTGTGTGTGTTTGTGTGTATGTGTATGTGTTTATATAATTATAACTTAAATTGCCATTTTCAGTAAATTTTCAGTCTCATTGTAATTTTGAGTTTGCAGCCAACTATGAACTTTAGATTTAAATGTATGATTAGTTAACGAATCAAAAGCCAGTATTTTATTTATTTTATTATATAAATATTTGCCTAAGTAACAAGGAAATCTATTGATAAAAACGGTTTTAAAATTTTCTAATTTAAAAATAATATATTTGTTACGTTTGTCTGTTATGTCAAGTGTGTTATAAATATGTTTTGACTTGTGTTGTTTTAATAATAATGAATGAATAAAAAGTTGACGTAATGTGAGTAAATTATTTTCATAGAATAGGAGTTCAGTTGAGTACAAAAATGATTTGAATTGACTGACTTTTAGTAACGCCCTTTGAGTGCGTTCCAGTATAAGCATATGAGACTTTGCTGCGCCCCCCCAGGAATTTATACAATACGTTAACAAGGACTGACATAGAGCGAGGTACAGAGTCCTTAAGAGTTTTGAGTCAGCAACATGTCTTATATTTCTGAAAATTGCCATTAACCTACGAATGCGATTTGAGACAGCTGTAATGTGGGAGTCAAAACGTAGAAAAGGATCAATGACTATTCCTAAGTATTTTACTTTCGGTTGACTTATAAGACATGGACATTGGCAATTAATAGTAGGATCATTGTTTTTACACAATAAAGAGTGTGCATAAATATTGAGTGACTCTGTATGTGGTTGCGTTCTTACTGAAATTGAAAAAGTGACATAGTTAGTTTTAGCTGTATTAAGACTAAGCAAATTATTTCGAAGCCAATTACACGTATGATTGAAACCTAATTGGGCATTTCTAAAGGCAGCGTTCCAGGATTCACCCCAAAAAACAAGTGCAGTATCGTCAGCGAACGTAAAAACTTTACCATTTTCTATTGGCATATCACAAAGTTGATTTATATAGACCAAGAAGAGGGTGGGCCCTAGGATGCTGCCTTGAGGCACGCCGTATGTGACAGGAAGTTGTTCACTAATATAATCTCCTAGTCTAACACATTGAGAGCGGTTTTGAAGATAGTCTTCGAAGAGAGACAGCTGTTTTCCTCGAACTCCAATGTGTTCCAGCTTAGATATTAGTAAGGAAACCGGTATAGTGTCAAAGGCCTTGGCTAGATCTAAAAAGATTGCCAACACCCTTTGACCACTATCCAGGTTCCTAGCAATAGTTTCGGTTAAATTATCAACTGCTTCTGTGGTTGATTTAGATTTCCGGAAACCAAATTGATTTATGGAGAGCAAATTATTCTTCTCCAAATATTCTACGAGTCTATTATTTAGTATTCTTTCAAGTATTTTTGAAAAAGTAGGCAATATTGAAATTGGTCGATAATTGTTTAAGTTAGTTTTGTCCCCGCTTTTGAATATTGGTGTGATTATAGATTTTTTGAACGCTACAGGAAAGCAACCATTATTAATAGATAAGTTACAGATATGGACAAGTAGTCCTGCTAATACTTCCTTGTTTTGTTTTACAATGTTTGCTGATATATTGTCACAGCCTACAGAATTTGTGTTTTTTAACGAGTTGATTAGTGATACTACTTCAGTCAAATTGGTTTCCAAAAGTACAAGTGATGAACATGTGGATTTAATATTATGGTATTTGTAATTTGTCTGTTATAATATTTTGAGATAAGTTTTTCCCTACATTAGCAAAATGGTGGTTTAATTTATTCGCGGTATCCAACGGAAAGGGCGACATGAGTAATTCACATGGTACACTGTTTTTATGTTTTAGATTAGTAATAGAATTGATCACTTCCCATATCTTTTTAGGATTATCTTTATTTTTTTCTAGTTCTGACCGTTCATATATATGTTTTAATTTTCTTAGAAGATTATTGCAGAAATTTCGATATCTTTTATAGGTTGCTTTTAATATATCATTATCAGGTGTTTTTCTCAATTTTGCGTGCATTTTATCTCTGTTTCTGATGCACCTCAATAAAACATGACACTTCAGACGCCAGAGCGTAGTATTTATTGAATGTCGAGTGCTGATGTGAAGTTGTGAACTGAAGTGAACTAATTTATTTTGGAAACGGTAACCTTAAGTACAAGTATAATATATAGCACTGTGTGCGAGCTGGACGGATGATGTGCGAGCGAGGTAGAGCAACTATTAATACATGCGCTCCCGCGTTGTGCGTTCCAGTAATTCGTTGTCCGCAGCGATGACTAGACGTATGCAGCTCCTATTGTTGAAAATGACAAGCGATTACGGTATGAACTTTTGCCTGCCAGGCGATCGATGGTATTTCTACAAAAGCAGCTATACGCAATTTGTAGTTTTTAGACAAACATTACTAACTATTCATGTGAAAATATGCTTCTCTTTTTAACTCTGTTATAACAGGATGTATGATTATTGATATAAGTTCTACCTACATACCTAGGAGGTCCCAAATACAACTTAACCATAGAAGCCTAGTTTATAAGACAAAAATAGATTAGTTATATTAAATTAAAACATACTTTAATCCAAAACTTGTGTTTATTTGAACCAAACCCAATATTATATATTACTTTCTATACAATTTTTAAATATGTCCATTATATGTAACATGGTTGCATAACATTTTAGAAAAAAAAATTATAAATTATTCTGGTGACATTTAAAACCCAATACAATAGTGTGCAGTAAAACCAACCGAGATAATTTCTATTATGTCACTGGCAACAATCTTCTCTATGACTTTATTTGACCTCACTCATAATGCTTGACATTCAGTTGACACACTGTAATGTGTTTGACATTGACGGTATAAATGTCAACAGTGAATATTTTACTTATTGTAATAGTACATAAACAAATAACTTTATGCTCTCCATATACACTATATCTACACTCCTTTATACCCCAAAGATTTCCCATCGAGTGTTAGCGATTTATGAAATGTTATGCAACAAAGTTCCGAAACATGTTTACCCACATTTAGAGATATATTAAGGTCACTTCACACTGATGTCGAGTCGAGATCAACTATAGTTATTGCAATCCACGAACGTGAACACGTGCGTGGATTTTCTTAATCGCCTCATAGTTTTAAGGGGCGCTTGGCTAACAGGCTAACACGAGTATAGCCCGTTCGTCTTCGTGAAATGCAAGAACTGTACACCATAGAAATTTTGAAGTCGATTTTACGCACAATAAAATATTAATTTAACATCAAAATTCAATTATGAAAAGCACACCAGTGTAAAATGTCCCTAAGAAACATTGATATTGCTCGCGTCAAACTAATGGACTTACTGGATAAACTGCAAGAAGGCTGCGCAGTGACAAATCTTGCATCGAAACTGTTCACTGCGCAGACTTCTGTTGCTCACCAGAAGCAATCAAAGAGTTTGACGCAACTATAAAATTCTAACTATGGAAGAATAATACTAAGTACGACTGTGAAAAAACTTATCTTTGACAAGGTCCCTCATTCTATATTTTAGAGGGCGCCTCGAATATCTCTTGCGTCTTGTCCATAAACAAAAACAGGCCTATGAACCAACAAGCAATTATCGTAAGCCATTATATTAGACGGTGATGTGACTAGAAAACGTCATGAAAATATGAATGCAGTGATTAAATCTTTTTAAACAAAAATTACTAAACCGAATCTGAAAATGTTCAGAACGACCTCAAGTTTCCAAATGAAGACCTATTACAGAAATAATCGAAATCTCGGAGTAATCGGTGAACATACATGAAAAAAAGATTCCGACGAATTGAGAACCTCCCCTTTTTTGAAGTCGGTTAAAAATAGAAAAGTTTTATTTTGAACTCAATATAATCAATAACTAATAAAACTGCATTTTAATGGTTTTAAGCGCGGGTAATTTAATTGATCTTATTATTCCGACGTTTCGGCCACTCTCCAGTAGCTGTGATCACGGAAGACAAAGATGTCAAATCAATGAGTATCGTTAAAGTTTTATTTAGCCCACCGCCAACTTTAATTTCAATTTGTTATGGTTATTATTTACTCTATGGAATCTAATTTATCACCGCTCCGTAACATGTTGTAGCTTGAAGCTTGAATTTCATACAATACCGAAATGGGTGGGAGGTATAAAAAAAAAAGTCTATCAAGTTGGTTTATGTTCCGGTGTTTGTGTTCTGCGTGCACCGGAACACAACCAACTTTATTGCAAAGTGGCCGAAACGTCAGAATAATAAAAATAAAATAAATACCGCGCTCAAAACCGTTAAACGTAGTTTTATTATGTATAATAATCAATATAATTAGTTTTTCTTCAATGCATTGAACGTTTCAACTAATTCTTTCAATACCAAAACGCAAGACTTGGCGCCTCTAGACAAATAGGATTTAAAGACTACAGTTACATTTTTCCACTGGACCCTTTCGTACCTAATATTGTTCTACGATGATTTCACATCGTGCCGACTTCCGCGGCAGCAAGCAGTGAAGTGACGAGGAAAATGGGCAGCGCGAGTATGCCCTGTTTAACATAATTACTATGTAATAATATGCTCAATGCCGTAGAAGTGGGCATTGTGCAAATGGCGCGTAGACTTTTAGTCTACATGCCCATTTGATAATCCTATTTATACTATAATTATGTACATATATAATACAGTTTTAAAATTGACAACTAAATGAAATCAACCAAAAGACTATACTGAATACAAAAATTAAATGATAAAAATAAAATACTACGTAAGTAACAGATAAACTTTTTTTTTTAATTTCTAGTATCGAATGTTGTTAAAGTTGGCAGTAGTAGAACATATTTAAGACTACCGATATATGTATATATATGTATAGTATAGAGTTGTTAAAACCACCAAAATCAAAAAGTAATATATCTGTTTTCATTACACAAGTTATTTCTATGATAAGACACAGTAAAAGTCGGAGTTTGGGGTCCATTAAAGCTTAGGATGAAGTAGGGGTTTAATTATATGGATTGTCACAATAAAACTCTCTTCATGGTTTTATATTTTAATATTTGTATTAAAAACCATATAATAAATCTAGGAATAAACTCAGACACTTCAATACAATTTGGTGGTTACTAACAACTCTAGATAATTACAATATTAAAACTATATTTTTTAAATATTGCACAAATATTTTGAATTGTGGATCGATATAATAATTTGAGTCAATATTTTAACGTTAACTTGCTACTAACTATTTACTATAAAAACCGAATTTAAAAAATAAACTCACAACATAATTTATAAAAAAAACAATTACTCGAGGAATAAAAATTGATGTATAAAAACAATTCATTGCCAGACCATGTTTCATTCGCAATTTTTTTTTAAGTTACATATTTTGTTATTGAGGGTAGATTGAAAACAATGCAACATGTAATATCACCATCACAACAGCAAATGCAGACAGCATTTGCTTAATTGACGGCGTACTAAAATGACGGTAGATTCGAGGGCTTAAATTTGAGTTCGACGACATTCAACTTAGATTAAAGCATTTTGCTTTTTAAATCTCCGTAAAATTTTCGGTCTTATTCATAGAGTTAGAGCAAGTTTGGACGCTTCTCTTTGGTTGTTAAAGAAGCGTTCAAACTTACTCTAACTCTCTATGAATAAGACCGTTTGCCAATAACAGAATTCGTTATACAGTCGTTCTATCCGTCATTCTATGTATACAGACGCTAGGAAACATCCATACATACCGCTATACCATGATCGAGAAAAATCGTCGAAAACCTAATCATTAGTGGTGGCTGAAATACATGCAACTGAGAGGCCTTTTTTTTGTAGTATCGCTAAATAAGTAACCAAGTTCTTTAAATTAATTACGCCAAAAAAAATATTGTTTGAAATTTGACGAAATAACACTTATTCCATGTATTTGTAGTATAAATGCAAAAAACAAATCATGAGGGATGAAATAATTTTTCAGTGTCGTATTCGTTGGGTTATTCTTAAGTCGAAGTGAAATGAGGGAGTTATTCCACTTCGAAATTCGTACGAAATATCTTACATTTCCCGCACACGTTCCATATATGGATGGACGTTATGGATGCTTTTATTTCATACTAGCTGATACCCGCCCGCTTCGCGTGCCGTTAAATCCGTTCTTAGCTGACCTTACTTGGCGAAATGAAGATCCATGTCAAATTTCACGTCTATATCGCACCCTAGAATTATAGAGACCTAATTAAAATCATCAAGTTTTTCAATTTTGTAACTTATTTTTTATAAAATAGATATTTAAATCCAATGGGTCAAAGTTTTTATTCAGGTCTCTATAAATTTAAGGGTGCGATATGTATTATAGTTCCTGAGATATCGTGATAAGTGACTATATACGTCAATATTCAATTATATATATTGATATTTTTTGATAAGGTGAAATTAAAGATATAAAAAATATCATTAATTACTTCGATTCCTAGCGATTTCTGACGTTAAATTTGATGTGAACATGTCAGGAGTTATATATAATTTCGTTACAATCTACCCTCATATTTTTGGACAGTTTCTCATTTTTATATTTCATATCAACTTCTTCCACATCGAGACCTTTTAAACTATTGTCATGATTTTCAACTTCTACTTTAAGCTTCGTAACTTCTTCTGTATTGTTTATACGTTTGTTATCTTCATTAATATAACACAAATAATCTAAATTAGGTTTGGAATTTTCAACTTCTTTTAAAGTGTTGTGATCATTTATATGGTCTGTACAATTTAATTTGATATGATCATCTAAAATTCTCGTTTTACCTAAATCTTCAATTTCTGTACCCTCTGTATTAATTGCTAAATCTACTTTAACATCACATGTATTGACTTCTTCACTGCCAACTTTATTAACATCATCATCTCCTTTAGACCGATTTCCATCTACCCGTGTATTCAAATCTAAGTCTTCGATATCTAGATTCTGTCTATCAACTACTGGATCTAACTTCTTATCAATAACTACATCGCTTCTCTCGACCACATCTACTTTACCGTTTTCATTCATTTTAGCCGCATCAGCCATTTTCAATTTATCTTCTTCTTTTTGTTTCTTTTCGGCAATTTCTTTTCTTTTCTGCGCGTTCCACCAAGGCATAAATCTTTGAAACATGACTCTTGAACGATGTTGTGGTTTTAGTACCCAAGATACAGCCATGTCTACGTCTGCTATCCTGCAATTCAGAAATTTTATATACGCGTTAGTTTTCCCGCCATTCAAGTCTGACTCGAAACCATCGACTACTATGGCTAAAAACCATCAAGAGCCGTTTAACTGACTGATTAATCGAGACAATTCATATGAACATAACATTCTTACCTCCGTTTAAATCGATCTCTGTCGAGGGCATACCGCTCCCAGTGGCCGGCTCTCGCCTGCCTGGCTGCGAAGGCCATACCCTCATCACGTGCACTTTCGGAGGGTCTGATGAAAACCGAACCTGGAAGAAAGAAACAATTCCCCATTTAAAACGAACCGATCATGTAAAGATGAGAGAAACAAAATAGCAGATCTTATTATTGGGCAATCACTGAAAAAGTCTTTAAAATAATACAACTAGGATTGTATTATTCGCTAGGTCGCTACAACGTATTCTTCTGTTAAGCTTTTTTATGTTACAATGTCAATTTGAACTCTTCGTGATCATTTTTCTTTCTGTCTTTCTTTCTCTTGCATTTTAATATAGAAAAATACCTCAAGACTTTCAACAAATATTTTGACATCGAGAATGTTAGGTTTTTTTTTCAAGCATACCGTCCTTGTACACGTGCGGCCTGTGAACGTATGTCATGCGCAAAGGGCATACAGCGTCCTACGTTGCTAGTATTATAATGGGCTGAGGGTATATACTTATATTTTTTTTTAATTACCTCCAGTTCTACCGCGTTTGTACCACTATGATTTTAGTTGTGCCTCAAACAAAAAAGTTACGTTTTCAAAATTCTCATTAACAGCAATAACACGTTGCGAAGCGGTGTTCACAGAATAGGTAGTAAAATTAAATTTTAACTTATATTTATGACCTTCAAAAAGTGTTCTCCAGTGGAACTTATTTTGAATAAAAACTTTTGAATTTGCATATGGAATAACATGTGCCGGATCTTTAATCTTACTGTGCGTTCTGTTACCTTACTACCATCGATAGAAAATGTACATTATTTGTATGGAAGTTTATACCACACATTAAATGAATAGATAGTAAGATGTAAGAACCCAGCATTAATAACCACTTGCGTCATGCATACGTCATGGTTGTAAGAAATGAATCAACGAATCGATTCGCTTGGTCAGCTGATTCTACGAACGCGTGACGTCATTGATGACGACATCTATAATAATAAAAAAAACATATTTTGTTTATCGCATGAGTTTAGCAGACTGGCCGACGGCCCGCCATCCCATGGAAATTGGTTACCATCGCCTATGGACATTTGCAACATCAAAGGTGCCACAAACGCGCAGTTAAGGATACCTGGCCACAAATTCCGGAACACAAATCAAGGTTGTTATGACAGCATACTCTACTCTAAGGGTAGTAGCCATCCAGACGGGCAAATACCCTACCACCTGGCTGTCAGTTGTTTTGTCGCCTCTTACGACAGGCCGCCCGGCCGCAGGAAATTGTATTATTTCTCCGTTCTTGCACGGATTGTACGCCCGTAGAGGCATAAACACATTGAATGTTCTTACCATCTTGTCTATCATAAAATGGTACTGTTTTATGCAATAAAGGAAAATTGGATTTGATAAAAATATAAACGAAGTGGTGGCACTAATGTGAATAGCGTGTGTATTCCGCTTTATTTTTATTTGGCGATTGTCACCCTTAGCGTTACTCTTTCATGCCTGCATGTATAGGTGCTTTGTAAAATGTATGGCCTGATACGGCCGGACACTCACAATCCTCTTATTAGCAACTGAAAAAAATAATTCTACATCTCTTATATCGTACTGGTTAAACGAGTTAATGTGTTAAATGTCAGCTGTATAAAGCCAACGTACGAACGACCTTCAATATAAGTTTCACATATTTATCTTTTGGAAAGACGTTGCAAGTTTGTTTATAATGGCGGATTCGTTACGGCATAGACAATGCTACTATACTTTTGTCTTCATTCGATACAAATTGTTACAGGAGTATTTATTTTAATTTTGAAGTTACGTATTTATTGCTGTTTTTATTAAAATTTATTTATTTCTTTTACATATTAAAGTATACATAAGTAGAATTGTTTTATTAATTATTATTATTTAACAAAATTGGGTCGTTTCCGTCTTACGCCAGAAGGAAGACTTGCACTGAAAATCAGCGTTGTGTCGGATGCAATTCCGGCACAGCAATATGCTGAGTGCAAACCTTGTTTGCTGAAAATGCGGCGTATAAATTTTCAAAATATGCTTTGTGCATAAAAATGTAATTACGTTGCTATTTCTGCAAATAAAGTTTTTTTCTTTTCTTTTCTTTCTTTCATTTTAAATATTTATCTGCACGCTTTGTGTATGTCAACCCTATAACTGTAGTAACTCTTAGATGAAAATAAAGCGGGTATTATATTATGGAATTAGTAGAGCGCTGGGTGAGTTAGCGTGCTAAGCTTGGGTGGTGTAAAGGCTGTTCCACTGGAAAACACTTTTTGAAGGTCATACATAGTCAAAATTTAAATCTACTTCCTTTTATATATGCAATCGAACCAACTGAATTATGACCCACTTTCACTTTGCTAATAATTCCTTTAAACCCGCCAAAATAGTAAGGTTTATCGTGTGTGTTGCACTCGTTTCTGGGGAGTTTCTTACCGCTTCTCCTAAATAGCGATAACACGTTGAAAAGCGGTATACATAATAGGAAAGAGATAAAAATTTAAACTTATATGTACGACCTCAAAAAAAGTTTTCCAGTGGACTTAATCTCTATAAATAAAATTGTACAAATTTATGTTTGCGCATTACTTGAGAACGACTAAACCGATTTTGAATTTGTGTTTAAGTGGCTCCCCGGATGTTTTAGATCCACAATTGGAACCGGTAGGTGGCGCTGGGATCGGGTTTTAAGATACTCCTAATCTCCTGGACCGATTTTGATAATTTTGTTTTTGTGTTTCAGTGTATCGCCGGATGGTTTTGATTCACATTTGGAATTGGTAGGTGACGCTAGATTGGATTCTAGATTTTATTTTTTGAAAAGTGCAACCTCAGCCGGGACCGCTAATTTGAATTTGGTCTTAGTAATTTTGCTAGAAATAACGCTCATTCGGATGTCGGAATAAGCACAAGATTACTATGTTCCGGTGTTCATCTTGATTTCTAAACAAAAGCGCAATGCCTTACAAACAACCTCTGCGTTTTATTTGTGATGATATTTCTGTTTAAACTGCTTAAAACTAGGTCCCATTTCACCTTGGCAGACATATCTCAGACTAGTTAATGTAAACACATTAATTGTTGGCACGAAATCAACAAATCAAATTAATCACTGACATTTCCATGATTTAACTGAGCTTTCTTGCGTCTCATTGTTGCTATTTTAAGCTCGCTATCTATTATTATGTGCGCAAGTCACTCTGTATGTTTGTTACGCTTTCACGGAAAAACCACGGTACAGAGGGAGGCCTACTCTCAAACGCTTTTCCTCGTTCGTTTTGGTCCGATCAGCCCGAAAGAGTCAATGAAATTGTAGATAGAAGAAAGAAAGAATACAGATTTCTTTAAAACTACAATAGTATACTGCATAACACAGAAACTAATAAAACATACAATAGAAACTTTTAAAACGAAAACGAACAGCGAGAAGTTTTAGGGTAAGTCCTCCGTTTTCGTTGTAATTTGGTATACATGTATCCATGATGGACATAGGATACTTTACATCCCTAAAAATGGATATTATAGTTTCCAGGATAAAACCAAGTAAATTATATTTATGTGTTTATTACTAAAATGTTTGTAATTGTACTATGTATTTGTTCCCTGGGTTTGTCTGGAAGGGCAAACTCATCGCTAAAAAGCGATAAGTTTGCCCTTTGTACATAATCGATATAAATAAAAATGAATCATAGAAATTCAGAATACCGATATTCATTAAATTTTTTACGTGTGTTGGTGTCTTCGGACGATTTAGATTCCCAATTGGAACCAAAATTTGGTGGCGTTGGTATTGGGACCAATATTTTATTTTTTTAGGGCAAGACGTCTTCTGGGACCGCTAGATAGATATGACTTTAGTCTGTACATTTATTTTTGTATTGGTGTACAACATACGCGACAAGCCAAATCACACTATTTTATATAATTTATATCGAAAACTATTTGTTTTGTTGAATACTAATTGTTTAAATTTTGTTTTTTGTATAATTAAACATTGTATACATTAAAAACTGTATTTATATGTACCACCCGTACAGTTATCTATCTAAATTCTCCGCGGGTAAATACCGTCTAGACAAAAAAATATTGCAGTGGGTTACACTGCAATATTTATTATAGTGTAATGTAGTATATAGAAATAGGGTCTACAAAACCTAGTTAATTACCTAAATTCCGATGTATGGACTCATGACTGGCATGCGCAGCGTTTACAGTTAGTTTATCATAAAAAAATGAGTTAAATTTATTAACACATATCAACCTGTTCGAGCATACGCCTTATCACTTTGACAGACAGCTGAAATAGTATGAAATGTTTGATAACACACGTGCAAGTTTATAAAAATGTGTTGTAAATATTGTTAGTTGTACTTAAATGTGGATTCTCTAACATATTTCTGTATAAAAGTTATAAAAAAAATAGTACTTGAGATATAAATAGAATAAGAAAAATAATATTTAGCTAGAAGTGTTGCTGGGGAGTTTCTCGCCGCTTCTTCTCCTTAGCAGCAATAACACGTTGCGGAAAGGTGTACACAGAATAGGGAGAAAATATAAAAATTAAGTTCTCCAGTGGAACTTATATTGAATAAAAACTTTTGAATTTGAATTGAAATGACATATCAGTTCTTTTTCGGATACCTAATTTATTATAAATGCTTACATTCATATAAGTAAAAACACATTGCACAGAAACCTAATGGGTTTATTCCTGTCGAATACATTAAGTTAAGATACATAGTGATATTTTAAAAATGAATTTGTACAATATTAATGTTATATCAAATATAGGAGCAGAGGCGAGAAATTGTTATCATCATTCAAGTGTTTAAATACTTCTGATTTGTTAATAATAGGCGGAGTTATCATCATTCTAGTATACGGGGTGCATACGTGAGCTTGATGGACCGCTTTGGGAATCAATATGGAATCTTTACACATTATCGACATTTCGATAAATCGCATGACGTTGGCTACGATTAATGCGAAAAACGATATTTACTCTACCGCCGACCGCACAACATCCGTGATAGGACATATAACTATACTAGCTCAACCGTTCAATGGATGTAGGGACAGTAGTGCCAGAGGCAATGAAACAGAAATTTAATTAACGTCACGGGGCTCCGAGACCCTTTTAGTGGAACACTTAGAAGCCGATAGATGGCGCTGTACAATAATTGTGGCCGCAAACTATTTCCGAAACGTACAAACAATATCTATTTACAAACTTCCAACAACAATAGACGAATTGTGATGGGTCGTCTAGCACCCATGATAGATAACCGAAGCAAAATGTCCCTCAGACACAAGCTTACTCTATATAAAACATGCATCCGCCCGATCATGACATACGCGAGTGTGGTATTCGGCCATGCCAAGCCTACCCACTTAAAGAAACTGCAAATCGTGCAGAATAAATTCATGCGCAGAGCCGTCGGTGCTCCCCTCTATATGCGTAACGTCGACCTCCACCGCGATCTGGAGCTTCCCTCTATCAAAAACTACATTACGTCGCTCTCGCGTAAGTATTTCGATCTCGCGCCGCACCATCGAAATCCGCTCGTCGTATCCGCGTCCGATTACAAGCCTCGGCGAAAGGCTCTCGTGCGACGACCGCGTAATGTCCTTACGGACAAGGTCGACGCTATCACAAAACGGCTGGCCCGGATCAGCCCGCCCGCGGTTAGGACGGCAGGCTGGCAGGCACCGACAGACAGACATAGACGGCGGCGTCGCAGACAACGCCAATCACGATCTCTCCACGTCCTCGCGAGGGACGCCAGGAGACATAGCCCCCCCACAGGATAGACTAGGCGTGTTGCTGGGAAGTTTTTTTTCGCCGTTTCTTCTTTCCCAGCCATAACACGTTGCGAAACGGCAGTAAGTTAGCGTAGGCCGCCGCGAACCGCCGATCCCGGTCCCCCGGGATCCTTCTTCTCGGGCTTTATATTACCCGTCGCCCGTTCCCAATTAGTTCATTGTGTCGCCCATTGGCGGGCATCATCAGATTCATCCCCCTCTCGTGGCAACAGTCCAGCCGAGGTAAAACTCCCTAGGGAGCTCCCTCAAGCAAGTTGCCCCCGGGCTCGAGCGCCTTGCGAAGGCGCTCGCCCCAAAAACCCCGGTAAAGTTGTGAGGTCTTCGGACCAACAACATAAAGTCAAGTCAAATAATAATATAACAACAATAGATGGACCTAGGGCTAGGAGGAACGACAGTAATCTCTAGAGTTGGGTAGAACATGATTTTAAAGTGAATTTATAAGAGTAACATGACATTTTGTACTGAACCAATACAATGCACCACTTCAAATGAGGCGAGGACATTTGTACGGTTTGTACCACGGCTGTACATTTGAAGCAATGAGGCCGGTGAGGTGGTGAGCGTCATTCCCTCATTTATCCCATACAAAAACCTCTATTTAGAAAAGTTCGTTAAGAATCGGATGTCATCGGCCTCGGTCACCTCATTTTACTAGCAGTCGTACATGTCATGTTGTCCCTATTAGATGAAGCGTTATTGTACTGTTGTCCTCGTTCCGTCCTTCTTCTTACATTTGACGCGTGAGTAGTAGTGAGACAACATTTTTGAAGTAGTAGAAATTTTAAATTTTGAGCTGTATCAGTACAAATCTATTTTGTACGGGACAAATGTACTGCTTCACGCAGTACTACTTATCACTACTCTTCACCCTATCAGTCAAACCGGATTTTTTCCGGCCTCTGCCAAACCAGCTGGGATAGAAACCACAGAACAAGGGCACTACATCAACAATATTGGAACAACCTGGGGGACGAATGCATTTCTACATGCTGGCACTTACAGAGTGATATTTCATAGAGCAGTCTTAATTTCAAACATGATCGTTGTTTATTGCGTTGAAAATCTCAACTGTTTCACGAGACGGCAACTCGAATGCCATAAGAATTCACACGTTTGGTCAGTCAAGACATAGTTGAGGCTTTCGCTTGTAGATTCTTCAAAACTTGCATGTGTATTTATGGCTATTTGACACTAGCCACATACACCAATTGTGAAGAGCCTTTGTACACAAGAGCGAAACGGGTCGAAAAACAAATTTCCTATCGCGGTCATTTGTTACCACGCTAGCCGTTTCTTATCAATTATGAAAGTCATTACCGCAACTGATATAAAGGTGTCAAGCACGCAGTCTTTCGACGTCAATTGCCCGACATTATCAATTATGGATGTATTATATTTCTACATATTAATTTCACCTTAGACCTTACATATAGGCAGGCACAACTTCGAGAGGGAATCCAATAGGAGGATTCAGTTGGGCTAGGCAGCATTCGGTAAGCTTCGTCAAGCGTTTTCGTCAGCGTCCCGCAATGCCTGAAGACGAAAGTCTTCAAGCAGTGCGTCCTGCCCGTCCTGACCTACGGGGCCGAGACGTGGACACTGACGGCAGGATTGGTCAACAAATTCCAAATCGCTCAGCGGGCTATAGAGCTAGTTATGTTGGGTGTTTCTCTTATGGACAAAATTAGAAATGAGGATATCCTAAGAGAACCAAGGTAACCATTAGCAAGTTGAAGTGGCAGTGGGCCGGTCACGTCTGTCACAGGACCGAGCAGACTAGTCCTGAAGTGGAGAGCATGTCTCAGTAAGACCTGAAGGCCGCCGGTAGGCGCTGGATGAGGAAGGCGAAGGACCGAGATGAGTGACGCCGACTTGGGAAGGTACCTTCGTCCAGCATTGGAATGTAATTAGCTGACGACAGACCGATATTTATTTCTCTATCAACTGAATTGGGCAAATAACACATATTAAGCCGATAAGGCATGAAATGAAAGGACACGCGAGATTCAATGACACTGAATAAACCAAAGTGAAAGACAGAAAAATGAACCGTCTAATATGGGTTTAATTGACACGAGAACTTTCATCAGCTTTCATCATGGTACAGAGTACATCTACATCGGTGTCGGTTGAATCATGCTCCACGGAAATAAGCGCATTGTTGTGTAAACAAATTGAAATGCCACGTATACTGATGAATCATTTTAATGACTGTAAGAAATTATCTATTTGGTAACAATACAATTTTATTCTGGTCTCAAACAATCTCAGCCCAATAAATACAACACGAGAACTTTGTATGTACCAAAGTCACCGAACAGTGAGGAAGTTGCGGCGACTTCTTAGGTGATGCGATAGTTTGTCGATTAACTTATCGGTATTAATACAATATTGAGGGTATTAACTTTTATATAGAATAG
This sequence comes from Dendrolimus punctatus, assembly GCA_012273795.1. Taxonomy (NCBI): domain Eukaryota; kingdom Metazoa; phylum Arthropoda; class Insecta; order Lepidoptera; family Lasiocampidae; genus Dendrolimus; species Dendrolimus punctatus. The sequence continues at coordinate 26,226,370 of CM022527.1, forward strand.
AGATTATGCCCTCCATACAAATAGAATTAAGTCTGACTGGTCATAAACAAGTGACCGTGTGCGAGTCGGGCTCTGGAAGTTTGTTATCACTATAATAATGACGTATACTTTGAAACTATAGCGGGTATAAGCTAATCTAAACATAAGTTAAGTGACGACAGGCGCCTTTCATGTTGCATCTATTGGAGGTGATCCGTGGGGATCCCCCACTCGAGCGACTTAACCTGGGGATGTGACAGGTTACCTAGTACCCGGACGCAATGACACAGGGACCAGGGTTTCATACCTACCTACAATTCTTCATTAAAAACAATTAATATCCTAAAAATATTGTTCACTGTAAACACTTTCAGTGCTTTAACAGATGCTAAGGATTTCTCACGAGTGTTTATTATTGCCACGCCCGAAATTGTTTCACTTCACTTTAGTGCTGGAGGTCATATTAATTATGTAGATTACATAAACTAGTATATATAACCTGTTCAAGATAACATAACATACAGTGTTAACAACACCAAAAATAATAAAACTACGTTTCAACAGTTTTAGGCGCGATACTTTGTTTGATTTTTATTATTTCGACGTTTCGGCCACTTTTCAGTAGATCACGGAAGACAAATAAATTACCACGCTTACAACCGTTAAAACATAGTTTTATTATGTATACTAGTCGCGAAAACTTCATTTTCTGGAGTTGGTACGCTATGGTTGGAGACCCTACGTTAGGTCTCATTCGCACTGCAGTAAGGATCGCTTGTGAGTTCTGATAGATCTCAAATGCAATAACTGAATGAATGTACTTATTACCACTTGATATCTTTGTCACGGTTACGGCTACCGAAAAGTGGCCACGACATCAAAATAAAAATCATATACAAAACCGCGGCTAAAATCCTTAAAACGAAGTTTTATTGTGCATGAAAGTTTTTTAAAAATAGCAACACTAGTTAAACCAACATTGTATATTTTTTTTTAAATAAGATCAAACATCAAGTTTCAAAACAACTAAAAACCCCATGCATTTATTATTATTTGTTACATCTATTGTTTTTGAAGTCTGTATAAAACACACTATCCTTCCTTTGTCCACTGCAGTCAGCTAAGTTTCCTTAATGGTCTGTTGTAATAAAAATTACCACATCACAAGGCCAATACGTGACTAGTTTATAATAAACCTTGTAGTCACAGACATAAGGTCCTAAATAAATTTGTTTTTTAATTATTTATATGCAAAAATGTAAAGGTTATCTGGGAATTCCTATAAATTATTGTTGACAAGGTATAGTATGGACTATGTTTTTGATTAGAGTTACTTAGTCATTTTAGTAAAACAGAATCCTTGTGAAATTGTCATGTCCAAATACTGGATTTGTGCGTCAGGTAGTTTTCTTAGAAACTACTCATATAATATAAAATTAATAACAGCTCATAAATGTTCCATTGCTGGGCTCAGGCCTCTTATTGGGCAATGGACAGTATAAACACCAGTGTTGCGGGGTGGAAATGCAGCTAGTGTAAGCCAGTTGATAAAGCATACCATATGATGCAAGGCACCGATTAAACCACTGAACAGTGGCATAGCAGCGGAATAACAGCGCTGATCCTTCTTGGTTAGCATTATGCTGAGACAGGGTACAATTTAGGACTTATTTTGTTTCTATTAATTTTAACTTAGATTTTGTCCTGAATAATATTTTTTTATTTCTTTCTAATTTGATCAGAACACATAAAAGCCAATGAATGCTTTTGACCTTTTGGTTACTAGTTTCTTAAAGGTATGTATAATCCACACCACAATGGCATAACAGGTTTGACATATCAATTATCTCAAATGTGCAGGTTTCATTACAATGCTTTCTTTCACGGTTTTTGCCATATTATGATAATTGTATCAATATGCTGAATGTGCATCAGAAAACTGCCGTGGTGCATGCATTCCTGCCACTATTTGAACTCATGCACATTGAGTTTGGAATGCATGTAATAGCTATTATGCTACCACAACTATATTATATAGAAACTCCTAATAATAATACTAAGCTTTCATTTTAGATATTACATTCATTTGTTAGTGACAATCATTCTATGTAACAAGACAACTAAGAGTTTTGTATCAGAAGATATTATAATTACATATACAGAGTAAGGCCAGACAGTTTCTTTTAGGTATTTACTTGATAGCAGTTAGAAGACTAATGTCTGTCTGTATGTCAGACAGTAGAATAAATATTTAAATATATTATTGTTACGCTGCCAGGTATTCTCATTGTATCATCATGTAGGTTAAACAATAACTATGTTAGCAGAACCAACACAATAGAACAGAAAAGCACATATAAAGGAAGAATAATGTATTTCGGCCATTAGCTTGACATTAGCTAAGCAGTCCAACCCAGCATCTAAGGTAAAGGAAGTGCATTCTTTCAGGAAACATGCTCAAGATACCGTTGGTCACTGGATTATGCTGCAAATGCTGGATTTCTATTTCCATACCTTACTATACACTCACTTATCATTGGTAAATAATTGATGTGACTTGATAGTAATGCTTGCAAATGAATTGATAGTAATGCTTCACACTATGCCCATTCCAAAGGCAGCGAGTATGAAGGGTAGAGGAAAGGACTACTATATCATATAGAGGGGAAGTCAAGTGTCCAGGAGTATACTGAAAATAGCTGTTACCACAATAGCGCTAGTGTAAGACGAGATATAAATTACAAATTGTCTGAAGTGCCATAAAACGCCAGTATATAAAACCTCAACTCTACAGTGTAAAATAATTTAGTAATTAATATAAAGTGAGAAGATAAATTGCAGTCATTTTTTTATCTTTGATTACTTTTCTTACTTATTAGGCACTTTCCTTTAAAATTTAACCTATGCTACTATGTCTACATTTTGATGGACACTCTTTCAACTCAGAGGTGGTACTCCATACCTCTACCATAGCAGCAAGGAGGAAAATGGTGAGGGAAATGGGCAGATAGGGTATGTAAACACAACTTATTTGTACATTTGATACTGAGCTGCCTACTTCTCTTGTCACTTTCGTGCTTGTTCCAATGGAACAGGCATAATTTCTTTTTATAATGTACAAAACTAACTTGTTGTCAATTACTTTGTTTAATATTACGATCTAGCCTGTAGAAACTAATTGTAAATTTCATTCTAATATCTATGAAAGTGTCTATTGGCAATTTACATACATATGTAATGGCACTAAAAGCATTTACTAATCTACATAACATTATAAGTAAAATAAACTAACCTTTTTAGGAGGCAGACTCTTTTTGAAGTCCTTCCTTCTCTCGTCCACCAGAAGTCCAGACTTTTTCTCTTCCTTCACAAGACCCCCAAAGTCCACTACATCTTCATTATATAAACTGTCCTCCGTAAGATCACTGACCGTCTGGGATAATTTTGCTGCTGAAAGTTTAAAACCACTGTCACTTAAGTCTGAATCACTATCAGATTCTCCGTCACTCTCACCGAATACATCATTTGATGTAAAACAACTGTCAAGTGAATCATCAAAGACAATAAATGAATCTTCTGAATCACAGTCCGATAGTCTATGCAACTTCGGCACATCGGTAAAAACGATCTGGAAAGAGTCCTCACTGGAATTGGAATTGCAGAACTTTCCGGAAATCTCATCAAAACAGTCAACTGGAGTAGCTACTGAAGGAGAAAATGGTATCTCTTCATGAATTTTTTCTAATGAATGGAAGGACGGCGACTCTTCGTAACTGGACTGGTCTAAGGCTACTTCATAAGCAAAGAGTAATTCATCTTGAATGCTCTGTTTTATTTGACATTTCTTACGTTTATCACTTAAACGGTTAGGGTTTTTAAACCTCTTATCCTTCGCCTTATCAATAGGGATAGATTGGGATGGTTTTTTGATGCTTTCCGTACATGACTCAGTTTCACTCTGAATCGTGTGAAGATTCGCGTTCTTCTTACGATTTTCCTGGAGCATAGCTTTTAATTTCATCAACTTATCCTCACATGATGTGATGAGTTCATTTTTAGTAACATTTTCTTCTACATTCGCATTGTTTTGGTTCAGTAAACATTTGTTATTTACATTATCAGGTACATTTGGTTTGTTTACTTTGATTTCTGGCAGATGATTGCCAATTTCAATAGTATCATTAACCTCTTTGCAATGTGTACGCATATTTGGGGATTGAGCTTCGAAATACTCAAGGTTTTGATACTGTAATGGACTGTAGTACTCTAAATATGATTCATTTGTTAAATTAATATATTCTTCAGGAGAGAAAGCATCTTGGAAGTGTTCCTCAATAGAATTAGGCTCAACAAACACCCGTTTAGGTCTTCTAGAGTGAAACTTTACAGGACTGGAAGTTGTTCTGGAACTAAGCAACAATCGTACCTTGTTAAGCTTATCCTCGCAGTTTGTAGCAGCTGTCCTACAGTCAGACATGTCGTTTTTTATATCATCACCCAAGATATGATCTGACGGGCCATTTTTACACTCCTTGCTGGCATGTTGCCAATCGGACGCCATCTGCTGGTTATCTTCAGTTTTAGCCCGCCTAAACATTGCTGATGACAATACGTTGAATACACCAGAGATAAAATTGGTAATACCTGATAATGTAGATTCGTTATGAGCAGGTTCTTGGTTCATATGCATTTTTTCTTCAGGCATCTTTGTTGGTAACTCGGGGTTCACGAATTGGTCCGCCAAATTTTTCTTCAAAGGATCAGGGATTAAGTGCAAATTTTTTAATAGATCGTCGTTGTACTCTCTCATTTCAGATTTGAGATTTATATCAGTGTAGTAATTTGCCATTGTAAAATGCGAAGGCGCAAAATTACGCGGGCGATCCCGCCAGTTTCCAACAAAAAACATTTTTTTCTTTTACTCTTTTCTAATGTTTTGACGCACTAAAACATCTTAAATCATATACACAACAATTTAGTGTTAAACGAAGGCATAAAAGGAATATTCAAGTCTGGTGAAGGGTGCTGTAGATATCTTATAGAACACTTTTTGTTATCACACTTAAATTCGAAGCAGACACGATGTTTACCACTTGTAACTGTTTTAAACGCTAACCAAATGTTGTTTCCAGCACAAATACACTCTGAATTTACTTTGTAACACGCAGATTTAGTTGAATTAGAATATAAAACGTTATTGAGCTCCATTATGGCAGAAAATTGCAGAAAATACACGTCTTTACAGTTCGGCCATCTTGTGAAAAATATGCGTAAGCAAAATTAGCAAAACAAGGACATGACTGCACAATAAAAAATCGAATTGAAATCGAGTATTCAATTAATCGATATGTATCATTACAATTAATAAATAATTATCATACTAGCTTATTTCAATTTATAGCTTTGGAACTTAGTGCCCACGTCCTTATTCTATAAATTGATATATTATATACATGACAGCGTCCTGTGTAAACAAAGCATTACTATGGTGCCACTGCCAACGCAATTTCGATATCACCTGGGCATCAGTTATGTGGAACGGTTGATAACGCTCCAATATACACAAAAATTCAAAGAATAGCATTGCAATCAAACAATTCAGTAACGCAGCAGCTGCACGGTCATAAGTGGTGATAGCGTTACCGAGGTGCAATGTATACTAGCGCTTACAGGGACCACAGCTTTAGCTTCAAACCAGGCAGCAGTGTTATGTAATGAGAAATACACAAATAGCTTTCTTATAGATTTCGTAATACTTATTTCAAAATACTGAGTAGTAATAAGCTTGTACGTTTTTAAGTATACATTTATGGTAACAAATTAAAATACTAAATAAATAATTTATTTATAAATAAACAATTGCAATAATTAGAGTGTTATTGTGTATTTTAGTCATTAATTATGTTGTTTCATATCTCATTAGATATTTAGATTTGCATTTAACATTCTTACTTAAGAAAACAAACAAGTTATTTTAAACAAATAAACACATTAAACATGACAAATATCTGTTACAACAGTATTTGAAGTTAATGAAGATAATGACAAACTACTTTGGCAGATGCATGTGTTCGATAGAGGCACGTAAAATAATTTATGATACTATATTATCAATTCGTTAATAAAATGGGTTATCGATAAACGGCATATCGATTCTAGTTGTTCTTGAAAAACTTATGGGAATGACCTTGTTCGATTTTCTGATGCAATATACGTTTGTTCTAACTGCTATATTTCTCTAAACGCCAAGACTTTTCAACGATATGCTGGAATTGTCAATAACAAATGCTCTGATTGGTGTTTTATGATAACTAACTATATGATTGGTAAATTCGTCACAAGGGTAGGCAAAGGAATCTTAGTCGATACAGCTATATATATGTCTTCGTCTTAGATTATTAAAACAGAAACATAATTATTTGCCTGGCGGGAACTTGAATGTGACACTGACATATTTGATGAGTTTTTAGTGGGAACTTGGAGGCAAGAAGCTTCTGGCTTGGAGGGTTATGTTTTGTTATGCAGTTTTAGTTCCAGGAAAGTATATTGGTTAAAACTGAGCAGTAGTTAGATTAATAGATTAATGTAACCACAAACGGATAATTGACACTGGTTAGTTATTTAAATTGTACAGAGCCATACTTTAAACGAAGAAGGCAAAAATTAATATGACTTTTAATATTGATTTTAAATTTTATTATTTTAAATAGAACAATAACATTCAAAGTAAAAATATTTATCAATATAAATCAAAAACAATCCTTAAATTACTTTCAATTAACAAATTATATGTTTTAAAGTTTGAACAATGGACAAATGCGTGCGCAGTCCATGCATAGTGATGGGTTCCGTAGTGGTCACAAGCGTTCATTATTTTGGTCTTTGGCTACTTAAACCTAAAAACATTTTGCCTAGAAAGCTTTTTGGACGGAACTGAAAGGGGAACTTGTGCTGTGCAGTTTTATTATCTGAAAATGTGTATTAATAGTTTTTGAGTAGTAATTACCTGTGTTTTTGTAAGAAATGTGACTTCGTTGAATGGCGTCAGTTGAAGACCTACAGTTCAAAGTATTATATATCAGAATTAGCTATATACAATACACTAGTACATACACTACATACACTAGTCACAACGATGAAAGATGACTGTCAGGCGAGAGGCTTACATTTGAATGCGAAGAAAACAAAGGTTATGGTGTTTGAAAGAGAAACAACCAGAACGAATGCAAGGATAATGGTCGATGATGTTATGCTGGAACAAGTTAATGAGTTTGTATATCTTGGATGTGCTTTTAGCAGGGATGGAAGATACACCGCTGACATAGAAAGAAGAGTGAATTTGGGGAATAGTGTGAATGGAGCGTTAGGTAAACTTCTAGGCGCTAAGAACCTCAGCCAGAAGGCCCAGCTTGCCATACAAAACGCGGTGCTGGTACCTACGCTCACGTATGGAAGCGAGAGTTGGGTATGGAACAGAGAGCATGAAAGTAGAGTAAACGCGGTCGAGATGCGAGCACTGCGCAAAATCTGCGGAGTGACGCTCGCGGACCGCGTTCGTAATACCGAAGTAAGAAAGAGAGTTGGTCTGAAAGAGAGTATCGGGGTAAAGGTAAGGAAAGGAATGCTCCGGTGGTTCGGGCATGTGGAAAGAATGTATGATGAAAGAATGACTAAACAGATATACAATGCAAAAGTGGATGGATGCAGAAGTCGCGGAAGGCCACGACACACCTTCCATGATCAAATTGATCGTGTATTAGCAGAAGGTGATGTCAGGAGCCTTAAGAATAGACGAGCGTGCATGACAAGAGCTATGAATATCAAAGAAGCAAGTGAGGTGTGTAAGAATAAGCCTGTATGGCACTTTGTTGTTCGTGCCTACCCCGCAAGGGACCTGGCGTGAAGTTATGTATGTATGTATGTATGTAGAATTAGCTATATTGATAAAGGTTCCTTTGCCTGACATTGTTAGTCGTGTATTCTACTACTACTACTACGCAGCGTTGCCAGATGGGGGGATTCACTGCAAATTCGGGGTTTTTTAACGTCTGGGGGGAGATTCGGGGGTAAAGATTCTTTGGCCCCTCAAAGAATTTTCTTTCGGGGGGAAATATTTTGTTGTGAGAAATTTTGGAGAGATATTTTAAGTATCAATAATTCATCTACAAACACAATTCTCATCACTACAATTATTATATCTAAGTCACAATACGGTATTATTACTTTATCTTAGAATTATACTCTACTAGGGAATCATACTTCAATTCAATAGTCCATTTTAATAATTCAATTCATTCGTTCGTTCATTTAAGTTATTTATTTATTATGCGGTCTCTACTCGTATGCGTCGTATCCATAGGCTACTTTCCGTTAGAGACTGACAATGATCACGTTCACAACTGCGGTTTTTCCCGTTTCACTTATTTGCTGGCGTCACAATCGTAAATCAAGTGCAATGGTTATTTAACGCACCTATTGACACGGGTCGTTGTGAGCGCGCCGTGAGGGAAAATGGTGACGTCATTAGTGACGTTTTCGCTACGACGGTGGTTTTTCTTTCTTCTTTAAAATAAGTAAAAACTATTTTGGGGGTTTTTTTCTCAAAAAGCTTATTTTTGGGGTTTTTGAAAAAAATTTGGGGGTTAATTGACATGGTCATCTACGGACATCTATGGACTAGCTACTAATCTTCAATTATATTTGTTACTAATTTTAAGGTAAAAAAATGCATGGTATATGTTACAACTCCTTTCTATGAAATACTTCTTAGAAATGTTCTATGACTATTTATGTTAATAATCTATGTCTTTAAAAAGCTTAAAAAAACACATTAAAAGTAATGTTCGTCATATCTCTGGTGCATCTGGGATAATGTTGGTGTTATCGACTGCGTCACTCGCATATAGGTAAGGGTTTAATGCATTATTTGTGATGCGAGATTGTTATTAATTGCTAATGACGTTAAAAATTGACGTATAAAGACATGTGACTATTGTACCTAATCATTAACTGCATTAGTTTTAACGTTAGAAACACTGACGCATTTGCTTGTCAATAACTACATGAAATAAGTCAGCGTAAAACGTTAATAACATTAAAACCTTTGTTGGATCTTCCAACAGGTTCTGTGGCTAAATGTTAAGAACAGGAGACTTGTCACCTCCACGGAACCCTTCTTTGTGCACGGACTACCAAACACCCAGTTTTTTTTCAATTGCGTGGACTCATGCTGAAATAAATCCCTATAAGATGGTGGTTTAGTAGAAACCCATAGGCTGCATAGGGACTGACGCTATTCGCAACCGACGAATGCTATGCTTATTATGTAAACGCATTATACTTACGGGTTCTTGTTTCATTTATTCCCAAGTTGGCCTATATTGATAAGTAAGACGATATATATGATAATCAGGCTTCTTCTTCCTTTCTTCTATCTATAAGAGTTCTTGTCATGAGGGTAGACGCGCAAAAAGTAGTTTTTAAGAAGGAAGGAGTTACAATAATAGTGCGACACTACGCCATTATAATCTTTTATTATATGTTTTAAGTCTGATTTCATATTGTATAGAATATTGAAGGCGCTCGTGGCGCGCCTTGATTTGTTACCGCGCCCGGCCTCGGCCATGATATTGGCGCAGGATCTTTGGACACATGCTTTTTGCAGGTGTCGGGAGCGGCATTCGACGCCCCCTAAAACCCTGAAAACGTTTTCAACGACCATCGATACTAGACGCCGCTTTCAACATCTGTCACCGACCACGGCCTTAGTCCTCCTTGTGCTCCATCTGGGACAATATTAATGTTAGTGACCATTGCACTCAGATGTAGCGATGGTTTTAATACGTTATTTGTGATATGACCTTTTTATTAAGTTATTGTTAATGCCGTATAATCTAATCACTATCGGCGTTATTTTTAAGGTTATAAAGAAGACGATTTGGCAACTTTTATCAACAATGACATTATCCCATATGGAGCAAGAACATTACAGCCCATCAAGGATTAAGGTGGCATTCCAATGATTGCGCTTTGTACGCTCTTGTAACGACAATGAAAGAATATTTCGTCAACACTGTACTCACAGAGTACATACGTTTATATAATAGGAGATTACTATGGTCGAATTAAATGGTTTTTGTCAGCCATTAGTTATTTAAATTATTTCTAAAAAATAAAATAATTAAACATTAAAATTAGTTGTTTCTTTCCACGCGCCGACTTATACGTGACGAGCTGTACTTTCACCACGGTCTTTACCCCTCTGTACTCTGATTTTTAATTATCGGGACTAAAATGACAGCTGCGATCGACCTTTTTTATATTGCTAGTATGGAGGAGAGGTAAGGAGGACCATCTAGTATGGGGGATCAGTTGAAAAAGTGTCCACTGTAAACAGCAAATTATGGTTCGAAAACTTGTCAAAATAGCGCTAGTGTAGGAAAAGGAAATTATATGAATTTAGCAGTAAACGAAGTGTAGTGTGCTGGGTTGAAAATGCATGCGCGGTGACAAAGAGGAAGTCTTTCTTTCCTTTTTAAATCTAATCTAATTATTTGTGGCGCTGTTTTTAAATACTTTGCACTTGATAATTTGGCGCCATCTTAATTTGCTGCCCTTCAGTGGACACTTTTTAATATACTGAGATGGTTCTCCTTATCTCTACCCTCCATATTGTTAGCTTGGAGTAACTCATCACTGTGAGTGGGGTCCTATAGACTTTCTATGGAAGTTATGTTGGATTTGAGTCATAGTGATGAGTTGTTGATTCAACTCACAAAGTTCACTTATGAATCAAATAAAGGTCGATGGGACCTGTTATTTTGGTCTAGGTAGGTAATTAAAAATCAGAGTATGTAAATAATTAATTATACATTTAATAATCTATCAGACGCTTGGCAGACATCTTGGATTTCTGCCTTGACAGCGATTGGCGGGAAAATCTTCAATGTTGAATCCAAAATCTCTACGGAGGTAGTAAATACATTAATATATGAATACAACCACCAAACTAAAAGTCCAAATAAGATAATCTTGACTGTTCTGTCTATGATGTATCGTCTGAAATAAAAATATAATAAAATTAAACATTGGTAGGCATGCTTATATAGTGCCCTTGCATTTAATGCATTACTTATAAACCATAACTTAAGTTCTAGGTTTTATATAGGAAGCCAGTCAGTCGGCTTCCACTTGTTGAAGACGACTTTAATGAACTTTTTTCCAATATTGGGCTTCGCATCCAACTATAGGACATTAGGCAGAGACAGCTGTTGCACTTATTCTTTTTATCCACTAACCATAGACAAAACACTTTCTACCTTCGTATCGTAGCGCATCGGAATTTACCGATTTATCATAAAAATTAATCCGGTCATTTTTCTAACTACTCGTAACACTTTTTATAATTAATAAAGATTCTTTCGATATAAACTAATTTTCCCCAAACTACAGATTATTCTCACTTCATTCACAATTCTTTTTTTTCGTTTTACTATTTCTTCTTTTACTTACCTGAGTATGAACATAATGAACTTTGTTAAGGTTTGTAATTAGCAATGTTATTATTTATATGTACTTAATTTTCATGAATGTTTGTATAAAAGCCTTGCCAAAATAAATAAATAATAGAAGAATAATACTAAGGAGTGATATAATTGCTCAGTGAAAATGTAAGTTGTAACACACTCTGCAATCAAAGTTGGCGCCACCAGTCTGTTCTTGTTTTTATAGAAAATCAACACTTTCAATTTGCGGCATATTAGTTTAAACATATATTTTAAACTTAAATTAGTCATAAATTAAAATTCCTAATTAGCGTCTTGCCAATTTCATGAAATTCATGAAATTTCAAGCATTCATCATTTAGACTATTTTTGATCTAAATAGGCCTATACATGTTCCATCATTGCAGACCTGCAGTGGGCAGGGCTTGCAGGACTCAAGAGGCCGCTCTGTGTTGCAGGACGCAATGCGGGCTACAACAACATTCACGGTCCTGAATTACGCGGACTGCAGTACGGTACCGTGAATAGGCTAAAATTATGTGCTGATAAGGTCTACAATTATATATCATGAGCTGACGGTGACGGAAAACATTATGATTAAACTGCACATATCAAGATAACCGACGCTTATGACAAACTCTCCAAGCCACCCATGACACGCATGGCGGGAACATCGTTCGTTGTACTAAAGATATGACCATGCCTAGAAGTGGAATTTTCGTGAATTATTATTGTAATTATTACTTACATTCTATGCAGTTTCCTAGCTCTTGGTAACGTAGAACGGTCCTCCTTGCAAATATACTCTCTGACGCCTAACACGTAATTCTTTAAATATTCCTTTGGATCAGCACCCGTTAAATCCGTGAAAAACGTCTCGTCATCCTCCGCTGTGATTCTGTTACGGAGTGACTTGAATTTCGTGTTTGTGAAGTTCCACTCTTTAGTTGTGTAATATTGTAGGACGTCAAGACCTCGGCTAATTCTTTTTTGAAGAGCTACCAAGCTGGAATTTAAAAAACAAAATAACATAAGTTGAATTGACAGCATATTTGGCGGGAACTTAAATTCTCTATTATACTATTTATGGAGCTTTTAGCAAGTAGGCTAGCGAACAACCTAGTGAAAAGTGGTTTCTTATGTAAAAAAATTATCACCATAACGTTATAAGTACAACAGAACAATACTAAAATTAGGGTGTAACCTATTACAAATAAACAACCTAGTTTGAAAATATCATGGGAAAATGTGCGTTGTTTATGAAAAATGAAAAATAGCTGAATGATATAAATTACTTTTCGGCAATTTTGTTTTCTATCAAACATGTTAACATTTAGTGATATCTAGCCTGCCCATAGAAAAAGAGTATCTAAATAAAAAAATCGTTTTGCAAAAAACCAAACTCATAATATTCGATCCCATCACAGTTGGCTCCACTAGCACATTCTTGTTGTTATAGAAAATTATAGCTAAAACTTCTAATTAAGGGCTTAGTAAAATAGTTATTTAAAACATATTTTTAAACTTAGAGCAGCCGTATATTGACGCCCTAATTATTTATTTCCTTTTCTATTTCAACAAATTAATTATTTTCTCAAAATTGAAGAGGAACTCTTTTGGATTTTAAAATTATTATTGATTTATTTATGTTTAAAAATATGTTTTAAATAGTTGGAAAGACGTTGGTTGAAAGTTTTATTTAATATTTTTTTATCAAAACTAGAACGCACGGGTGGCGCCATCTATGATTGAATAGTGCGTTACGAATTACGCTTGAGTGATTTATAATTTCATAATATTCATCTTCTATGTTTTAACTTACAAAGTCTTCTTTCCTGTCAAAAACAGCAATCCGTCCACCAAATAAGCCGGAATCGTATGAGCGAAGAACAAATGTATTTGATGTGTGATCCAGTACGACTTTATGCTGCCTCCGGGATACCAAAGAGCCATTGTGAAGGGATATTTGTTGACCCAATATTCGCCTGAAATTAAAAATATATAGTATTCGACAAGTGACAAGAGCATATGGATAGCACCTGGATGGCTACCATTTGTGGTCTATAGAGTATGTTGTCATCACAACTTTGTGTCGTGTTTCGGCATTAACAAATTTTAATCCCATTGGTAGCACCTTTGGTGTTGAAAATGTCCATATGTGACGGTAGCCACTTTCCATCAGCTAGGTCGTCAGACTACCTTCTGTACTACAGCAATAATTTTATCCGTGCAGGAACTGAGAAAGAATACAATTTCCTGCGCCGGGCGGCCTGTCGTAAGAGGCGACAAAACAACCCACAGCCAGGTGGTAGGGCATTTGCTCGACTGGACGGCTACCACCCCTGGTCTAGAGTATGTCGCCGGTTTCAGTCTCCTCTAAGAGAGCAGCAGCGCATTCGTAGCACCTTTGGTGTTGCAAATGTTCATAGGCGATGGTAACCGCTTTCCATCAAGTGATCCATTTGCCTGTTTGCTGAACTGCTGTAGTAAAAAAATGTCCTTTGTCTATCTCTATATACCAAGATAATTTTTAGCCTTTGCAGTGCAGAGGCTGCGTGTTCGATACCTGATATGGTAAATTTCGTAAACGATCTGTCTGTAATTTACTATGGTCTGGGTATCTGAGATCGGCCTCATAATTTTATAGATATTGAAGATAATAAGTTTCTTACCCAATTGGATGATTTCGTTCCATGATATTTTTGGTTCTTTGGACATTGTTAAATTATATACTTGAGTTTCCTTGGGTCTGAAAATAAACCGAAATATTATTAGGAACCTCTTATCTTACTCCCAATAGACGGATTCTGCAGTTCGCTTTATTATCAAACCATATAAATTTGAACAATTCAGTCAATAATTTAAAATAAAATAATTTAGTTTGTTGTAGCGAAAGGTTGAGGTTAAATAATACTTCATATGGCGGAGATTAGTATTCACTGTCAGGTGCTGATGTGAATTGTACTAATTTATTTTGGAAATGTAACCTTAAGTAAAAATATTAACCAGTCGTACAACTAGAACAATATATAGCACTACGTGTGAGCGAGACGGATGATGTGCGAGTAAGATAGAGCAACTATTAATATGTGCGCTCCTGCGTTGCGCGTGCCAGTAGTTCGTTGTCGGCTGCGATGACTAGACGTATGCAGCTCCCATAAGTTCTTGTAGTTTTTTTACACTATTTTGGCAATACGTATTCTGTAATTTATTACATTTAAAACCTAATTAAAGGCTTGTAAGTAAATAATATGCATCATATTATCATTTTCTTCATAAAATATCAAAGACCAAAACTGGAATACTTACTTATCAAGTGCAGTTACATAGGCTATTAAAATGCAGCCATTGACCACAACATCCACTGCTATGGCATCAGCCGTATACGAAGGTTCACAATGCATGGTACGAATAACACCTGTAATAATAGTTAAACGGCCAAGTGCTTGTCACTTACACAAAGAGTGATTCCGTAGAGGTGTTAATATCTTGAGTGTTTAACAGATGACGGGTCTTATATTGTAACGACCGTTACATATGCCACACTACCGTACGTCAGTTATTCAACATAAGCTCCATACAAGTAATGTGTTACATCAAAATTCAATTGATGTTATTAAGTGTTTTTTTATTGTATGGGTTCAGAAGACAGACTGGTAACCAACCTGATGGAAAGCGGTTATCATCGCCTATGCAGATTTGTTACACCAAAGGTGCTTCCAATATGCTGCCGCTCTTTACAGGGAGTCAGGTACCTGGCCAGTAATGCCGGAACGCAACTCAAGGTTGTTATGGCGGCATACTCTAGACCAGGGATCGTTGCCATCTAGACGGGCAAATACCCTATCAACTGAGTGTGGATTGTTTTGTTGCCTCTTACGACAGGCCGCCCGGCCGCAGGAAATTGTATTCCTTCTCCGCTCCTACACAGATAAAATGAATAGTAACATTTAAGAAGTGGCCATTAAAAATCATAAGCGTGCACTATGAAGGCGATATGTACCAATGGAGATGCGGACCATTTTAGAATAACCTCTTCAAGTCAAACCTCGATAAGTCGAAAACCTCCTCGGATAAAATTTGTGTTCCTTACTTTCAACCCCAAAAACTCAACCGCTCGAAATCGGAACCTTCTATAAGTCGAAATAATTAGTGACTTCCTATAAGCAAATTCAGTACATATTTTCCGTCTATAACACCAAAAAATAAATTGCCCCCTGTAGCTCTAACATAGTAATATTTGATTTTACAGCTAGATTATTTGAAGAAATCCTAAACTCTAATGATTCCTTACAAAATTCGCTTAAGTCGAAATCTGCTATATGCCGAAAACTCTACTACTCGAATTTATTTGGCGGTCTACCTTCAACTCCGATTTCAAGAGCTCCACTGTATAATATTTTTTACATAACATTTGAACAGGCGTTCAAAATTTAAAATCTTATTTCCTCAGTACAAAAATCTTCTAAAATAACACAAACTCTTTCATCCACTAATTTAATTCGTAATATACCTTTTCCGCTGCCAACAATTAAGCCAGAGGGTCCATTCAGACCATCAACCCAACCAGGAACTGGCTCTTTCAATGAGGCTGTCACTAGAATAAAAAAATACAGGACGAGTTTACACCTAAACAAGTTAAATTTAGTAATAATTAATGCAACGCATTAATAATCTGCTCTACTGGGACCGATCAAATATCACATATAGGACTATTGTGGCCAATAAGCTTGATATTGTGATAGTTGTCGGTCTGCGAGACGTGCTGTAATTGTAGATTTCGCAATTCCTTATGATGGTAACCTCGTGAAAGCCGAAAAAGAAAAACAGTATATTGATCTCGCTCACGAGATTACTGCCATGTGGAACTTAGACTCTACAATCATAGTAGCGATAGTGGTGTCAGTGAATGGACTAACAGCGAAGAGCCTTGACCGCTAACTTGAAAGGCTCTTGCTTGGAATCTGGGTGAAGGTTAGATGCAGAAGTCAACTCTGTTGAACACAGCCCGTATTGAAAGGAGATTTCTATGTATGGAGCCTTAACCAGCAGTAGCCTGGACTCTAGGTCCCACTTTATAAGATATTTATAAGAATAATTTTAAAATTGATATCAAAATATATAAGTCAATAAAAAAATGCTCAATAAAGAAAATAAATATTGGAAACTACATTAGAGACTCACAACGACCACGTTCACGACCGTGATTATTCCCGTTACCCTTGCTTGCTGGCGTTACAATCGTAAACCCAAGTGGAACGGTTATTCGACCCACCTCTAGACACGGGTAGTTGTGAGCGTTGTGTGATCAAAAATGATGACGTCACTAGTGACGTTTTCGCCACGACTACAACGACTGCGGTCGCCTTGTGGAACGGTTAATGGAGCATTTTGGGCGTTGTGGGCTAGTAATGGAACGCGCTGTAACTAACATTTTCAATTCAAAATACTTTGTACACCTCGCTGAGACAAATATGCCTGTAATGTTGTTCAATGTTCTTACGACTTCTTGTATATACAACCATGTTTCATGAAATAAATTATTTGATTTGTACTAAATACTAAACCCTAAAAATAATTATACATAGAGTTTATTTTTATTTTGAAATTGGTTTGGTCTCAGTTTTAGAATACTTTTACCATGGAAAAAGAATAATATTTTTACTATTCTAGTAACTTTTATTTTGGTACACGCCTGCACCGCGTCTGCATCTTACGCCATTTCTGTGTAATTCACGCCTAAGGATGTTATTTAGAGATATATTTTTAATAAACAGTTATTGCTAATTTATTTGCTCTATCCGTATTTTATGAACATTGACCATACTAAAAGAAGGAATAAAATATAACTACTACTCACCAATAGATGGCCTTGCTATAGCCACAGGGAATTTGCCGCTATATTCCCCAACTAGATCTTCGGTTATTGCTTTGGTATATGAATATGTATTTGGTTCTGATTCTATGATTCTGAAAATGAAAACAAATTCACGCATTTTGGCAAGACTAACAATGTAGGTAAGTAGCATATAACTATAAATACACTAGAAGAGATGCTTGAAACAAAAATAATGCTCTTTGAAGGGAATGTAAGAAGAAAAAAGTATCCAGCAGTGAGCAGTAAATAATAGTTCAAGAACCGACCAGAATGACGCTAGTATATAAAATATAACTTAGCAGTTTTAAAGTTATTAATTTGGTGTAACATTTTAATGATACTTTAAAGCGATTTTATAGTGTAATATTTTCTTAAGTTTTGGCGACTAGTATACGTAATAAAAGTATGATTTAACGGTTTTATGTGCGGTAGTTTATTTTATTTTTATTATTCCGACGTTTTGGTCACTTTTCCGTAGCCATGATCATAATGATGATGACAAAAATGTCAGGTTCAATGAGTTTTGTTAAAGTTCTATTTAGCCTGCCGCCAACTTGTTCATTTTAATTATTTATTTTTATTTTTGTTTATGGTTATTGTTTACTCTATGGAGCCTAATCTAATTTACTTCTTGGCTTGAACAGAACATAGAATAATTTTACATAATATTCAAATGGGTCAGAGGAAAAAATAAAAGAATCTTTTATTTTTCTCTCATTCTTCTATTAGCGGTCTTAAATAAATTACCGCTTAAAACCATTAAAATGTAGATTTATTACGATTTTATATTGTTTCCTGTTATTAACTTAATCGTTTAAAATATACATTCTACCGTAATAGTGCCACCAATTTAATTCCTTTTGATGATTATTTTTAACATAGTGATAGTTTTCTTTAACTCTACTCCTCGTAGAAGAGCGTGAGGGTATGATATATTGTGTACCGGTAAACATCGAGTGGGAACCAGACGTAATTTTACATGGTTACACTAACTTTGGTTCCACGAACTGCAAGGTAGAGTCATCCATCCATTGGGTCATTTCAATTATTTTCCTTGGCTTATGGACAGCTGGGTAGAGCTTCTCCTCCAAGACGTCTAACTCGCAGCGGCAGTATGCCGTTGATAGGTGGACGAATACCTAAAATTCATGATATAAAAACATTTACCACTTGATCTATATACATAAATAGTCGCCTAACAATTTACGAGGAGTAGCTGCACTAATAGAAGTGTGGAAGTTCACAGATAAAATTTTCCCTGTATCACTTAGCAAGTATCGAGGGAGCCTGGTTATTGAAAACAAGTCCGTGTTTGAAATTCAGCTATCCGTGTAGGAACCAACAAAGAATATAATTCCCTGCGTCCGGGCGGCCTGTCGTAAGAGGCTACAAAACAACCCACAGCCGGGTGGTAGAGAACTTGCCTGTCTGAATGGTTACCACCCCTGGTCTAGAGTATGCCGCTATAACAACCTTGAATTGTGTTCCTGCATTAGTGGCCGGGTTCCAGTCAGTGGCAGAACATTGGTAGCATTTGGTGTTACAAAAGTCCAGAGGCAGTAGTAACCGCTTTCCATCAGGTGGGCCATCTGCATGTCTGCCCAACTCGTGGAATGAAAATATGTATGTGTGTTTAATTCACGGCAAACTGAAAATTCAGAAAGGTAGCCTACGAGAGAATTAGAAAAATATAAAGTACCTATCAGGAGTATTAGGATCAAAAA
Source organism: Dendrolimus punctatus (assembly GCA_012273795.1). NCBI lineage: Eukaryota > Metazoa > Arthropoda > Insecta > Lepidoptera > Lasiocampidae > Dendrolimus > Dendrolimus punctatus. The sequence goes on from CM022527.1 coordinate 26,245,455, forward strand.
TTTTACGCAAAATATTAAATTTGATATATTACATAATTATTTAACTCTTATTTCTGTTCAGTTTCAATATTTTTACTACCTTATGCTAGCCCTCAAAATTAACGCAAATGTTTGCCTAGTTCAACAGAATACAGATAATTCAAAAACTATCCAATTAAAATTCGGGATTATTCTAAACCAACCTCCAAGTTTTTCATACATTCAGCAAGTGTCAGCATCCTCAGTGTACCAGTTGTATTCATGTTAACGGCATCTTTTAATTTTTGATCAAACCTGAAAAAATATACATCTCAATTTAAACACGATACACTTGAACGTTTACCAATATAAACTATTCTAAAAATGAATATTTGCACCACTTTCTTGGCAAAACGATAAACGGCCTAATGGCTGAAAGCTATTTACTCCAAACAACCGGACTTTAAAAAAAAATTACAATACTTTATTGTTTATTATATTGTTCTCATCTTAATTTTAAGGATAGTAGGCAGACACTGTTCTCCCTGTCATTGAACTTTTTAGGTTCGCAGTTTTTTTTGGCAAAAACGGAACATTAAATATATTCTTATGTTTGTTTTTTTTTAATACACAGACAGATTTTAAATTTTAGTCATTGTTATAGATAGATTATAAAGTCTATACCTGACACATGCGGCGCTATGGAATATAATATTGCAGTTCTGTATTAACTCTTCTTTGTGCTGTTCAGAGAGACCAAGACCATCCTCTGTAATGTCTCCACCAACGAACCTGAGTTTGTTGAAAGCTTCTGGATTCTTGTCACGTACAAGGAAGAAAAGCTGTAAATATTAATATATCTTTAGATATTGACAACTTTATATGTCAATACTAATATTATAAAGAGGAAATATTTGTATTTCTGTATGTTTATAACATTAAAGTAAAATAAAGATTTAACATATGTACCTTATGAGAGCATAACTCTTTAAGTCTTTCTTCTCCAGACAACCCCTTCTTCGCCCGTAGAAGAAGATATATTGTCTTTACATCTGGACAAGTTCTAAGTAGTTTTTCGACTAATGCCTGTAAAAAAATTAAACATGCTTATATTAGGAATAACAATCAGCCAGTAAGAAACGTAACTCTGACAAACAAAATATAGCCTATATAACAAAATTAATGTCGCCAAAGATTTATTCATCTTCTACGTTTCATTAATTAATTCTTTAAAAACACAATTATTTTTTAGACCAAATGATTTAAAACTTAAAAGCTTTAATTGCTTTAGTTTCAATTTTTGGATAATTTGGTCCAAATATACTAATACTAAACCGTCGGTCGAAAAGCGAGTGAATATAAACTTAATAGATGCTTGTTTATGATTATTCTCGTGTCATTTTAATAGTAATTAAAGATAGTGCCATCTATGTAAATCACTGAGTACGATAAGTTTTTTTAAGAAGCTTTTGTTGTCTTCTATTCGATAAGAGATGTCGCTAGTATAATTGATAACAAACCTTTCCTAGGAAGCCAGTACCCCCGGTGATCAGGATAGACTTTCCCGCATAGTATTGAGGCACAGTTAGCTGCATTTTAAAAATCTGTAATAGATAATTATTTATTGAGGATCCCAACAGTTGTTTACATTTGCTTAGTTAATGGGCTTATGACTAAGGTTTACAATGCGATGTAAAAACTAATTATAGTTGAACACAGCTTGCAATTTAGTTTGTTCACATCATTTAAGTACTACAGGTTTTGTGTTAACTTGTGAAGTGACGTTGTCAGTTGTTATGATATAGTGTTCTGACACCAACAGCAATAAAAAATTCAAAAACCACCCTACATTGAACATCCGTGCAGGAACGGAGAAAGGATACAAATTTCTGCGACTAGGGGGGCTTGTCTAACACGCGATAAATCTACCCACAACCAGGTGGTAGGGTATTTGCCTGTCTGGATAGCTACCACAGTATGCCGCCATAAGAACGTTAGTTGTTTTCCGGTATGAATGGCCAGGTTCCAGCCTCTTTTTATCCATAAGCGATGGTAACCGCTTCCCATCTGGTAGGCAGTTTACTTGTCTGCTGAACTCATGCAATTAAAAAAGCTTTACTAAAGTAAGTTGTATACATAGCTTTTTTTCATTTATGTCTTGTCTGTGCTTCTTGCTATTGACCTACTACAAAGAATAACTTAAGTGTTGACCCGAGATAGATGTTAGCTCTGTGTTCACTTCCATTTAAATCGTTTAAGTAGTTTTCACGTGATGCTATATTATAAAATAACATTTTCGGAATCAGCTGGTCTAAATTAGCCCTATAAAATTTGTTTAAATTATTAAATTAATTTACTGTAACAGATTTATTGTATCACTACTAGCTTTTACCATACATGCGTCCTGGACAAAGTAAGTCTTTGTGTATTTCCAGGCTATAATCTACCACTGTGCCAAATTTTATCCACATCCGTTATTCTGCCGGGATTGAGCAAGAAACATTCATATTTATAATATTAGAATAAGGTAATTTTTATGTATCCGAACAATTATATTAGAACAACGAAACCACTCCCAGGAAAATTCCCACGGGATTCCCGGGATATAACATATCACTTTTATTTCATTAAACTTGATATTGATCATTATTTTTTTTTAATCTGGCCGTTTTAAATCATTCCCAGAAATATTGCCGCGGGATCACCAGGATAAAAAGTAGCGCAGAACTTAAATCTAAGAATTAGCTGTCGATCAGCGAAAACCGTATCAAAATCGGCACAGCAATTTTTACGTGTATCCCGAACAAACAGACAAAACAACAAACAGACAAGAAATAAAAAAATGCATCGCGTTCTCCAACCTTTTATATAGTATATTCCAGTTGTTTTTTTAAATAGCTTCAATGTACAGACACGGTATGTTTAGAATTATATAACATATAGATAGGCAGTTTCAAAAAAGATTTTTTTTTAACAAAAAATTCTCTAGTTTGTTTATTTAAAAAAAGGACAAACTATTTTCGGCTTTATTGTTAGTTTGAGATATTTTTTTATTAATTTTTCTTTATGGTTATCGTTACTTTATGGGGTCTTGACTATTTTATCAACGCTTCGCAACATGTTGTATTTATTTGTCAAGTTATTTAGTTTCTAAGTACTTACAGCTAAAAAATATCCAATATAAAAAATCACAACACTGAGTAGACAAGAATAAAGTTTCGCACAGCACTGTATGTTAAATTAGAGTGAATTGTACAATCACACACGGACGACGCGGCTACACTGTTCAATATTCATTATATCTACTAATAAAACACAAGGACGGGCGTCCGTACAATAGTTGTTCAGGAAATAAGATGACCATAGTTTTAGGATGATCTCAAGGCGATATAATAGCATGAAGGTGCCAATAGCAGGTCACGTTTGGCGAGTTTCACACATCGATCAGCTATGAGTGAATTTCATTACGATTCATTCATCATCGTCAACTCAAAATAATTGTGATGAAATAATATTTTCTTAACTTTTCGGGACTTGTACATAATCATTTTTATTTATCCTATCACTATGCTGGAGAGTTTCTTGCGCCGCTTCTTCTATTCAAGCCACATGTTGCGAAGCTGTGGTAAATTAGATTAGGCTCCCATAGAGTAAATAATAATCATAAACAAATTAAAACTAAATAATTAAAATGAACAAGTTTGCGGTAGGCTAAATAAAACTTTAACAATAGTCATTGTTACTTGACATCTTTGTCTTCCGTGATCACGGCCACTAAAAAGTGGCCGAAACGTCGGAATAACCAAATTTAAATAAATAACCCCGCTAAACACCGTTAAAACGTAGTTTTATTATGTGATGAAATAGGTCAGAAAAACATGTATCTAGGTATATTCAATACGGATTGGCGGGTTACACACATTTGTTTTTGCGTTACGAGGTTTTTCTTTAGCGTCATCACTTAGAATAGAATAGAATATACTTTATTGTATAATAAAATCATTGACGTAATACACAAAAACGGCTTAGAATTCGGTATAAATGGCGGACTTATCGCCGACAGTGATCTCTTACAGGCCACCTTGGGATGGAGAGAGAAATATGGCACAAAAGCTAAGCTTAGTAATTAAAAGAATATACAATTTTATTTTATTATATTGTATGAGTTCAGCAGACAGACACGTCCCACTTGATGGTAAGTGGTTACCATCGCCTATGGACATTTGCAACATCAAATGTGCTACAAATGCGCTGCTCTCTCAAAGGATACTGAAACCTGGTTACTAATGCTGGAACACAAGTTTGTTATGGCCACATACTTTAGACCTGGGGTGGTAGCCATCCAATCTGGCAAATGCCCTACCACCTGGCTGTGGGTTGTTTTCTCGTCTCTTACGACAGGCAGCCTGCCCGCGGGAAATTGTATTCTTTCCTGCACGGATGCACATTATTAATACAGAAAAGGTGTCTATGTGGTGTATGTTTCTCGGTCAGGATTCGAACCCACTTCATCGGATCAAGAAGCAAGCACGTTAGCCACTAGGCTATCAATACTATATTATTTACAAGGATATGTCCACGACTTCGGCCACGCTTGACTTGAATTTCCCGCGGGATTCCAAGGATAAAAAAATGTAATACATTTTATTACATAGAATTTGTTATCGAGCAGGGAAAATGGAATTTGATTTTTTAAAATCTGGTCATTATAAATTATATCGCAAAAAAATTTCCTCGGGATTCTAGTTCTAATACAGTAGTTTTTAAGAGAATCCTGAACAAATGGACAAGAAATTTAAACAAAAAATACATTCGAGTTAACCATCGTTTATGAAGTCTATTAACACACTGAAGGGTTATGAAAGTGTGTTCGAGGTCAAAAAAAATTTAAGCCAACGCGTTGCCAGCCTTTATGGTGGGATAAAAGGGAAAGAGACTGAGGAGATGAGGGGGGTGGTGGTGGGAGGAGGAGTGGTTCTTCGGAACTTTAACCTATCGTTAGAAACTCGATTAGCGCAGGGTTTTCCGTTTTACGCCGATATTCTTCGCTATATTCGCTTCATGTTAGAAGATACCCTGAGCAATATGAAGACATCATAAGCTCACGAAGATCTGACTTATTAAAATTTAATAAAAGGTGCACAACAACACTGTTTGCACGTAGCATATTTATGATGTCCATAAAAATATATAATAAATTACCATTAGACATAAAAACATGCCGCGATTTTAAGACATATAAATATAAGCTATTTCCATATTTAGCAGACAAGACATATTATTCAATACATGAATTCTTTGACAGTAGCAATAAATGATTAAAATATATACCAATAGAATTCTGACTAGGATAATAAATGCACTGACATCATTATATCTTACAAGCGTATCAATATTAGTTTTTTTTTTGACATTTAATTTAATTCAATTTTTTTTTGTTCTATGATAAGTAAATTATTTTCAAACAGTGTAAAGGTGGTCTGGAAGATATCGCCGGCGGCGATAAGACCTCCTATTGTATATACATATACATATATGTAACTTGTATATATATATATATATATATATATATATGCAATAAAGAACATTCATTCATTCATTCATTCTGTGTTTACGTGGTATCGATCAAACCCGACCGGTAATGAAGATGTCTCTACCATCGACCACGTCAAAGAAGCCACGGAACCCTAAAAATCTAGTGATACCCAGCTAAATTACTATTTAATTAAATAATAGTGATGAGTAGTACTCCTGTGACGCAGTACATTTGTCCCTTACAAAATAGATTTGTACTGATACAGCTCAAAATTTAAATTTGTATGACTTCGAAAATTTTGTTTGTTCCGCTACTACTCACGCATTAATTGTAAGAGGAAGGTCGGAACGGGGACAACAGTACAATAGCGCCTCTACGGATATTCACATGACAAAGAGGGACAACATGACATGTACGACTGCTAGTAAAATGAGGTGACCGAGGCTGTTCGCATTCGCTTCTAGACGAACATAGACCGGCATCTGTGGTTACATACATACATACATAACTTCACGCCAGGTCCCTTGCGGGGTAGGCACGACAGAGTGCCATACAGGCTTATTCTTACACACCTCACTTGCTTCTTTGACATTCATAGCTCTTGTCATGCACGCTCGTCTATTCTTAAGGCTCCTGACATCACCTTCTGCTAATACACGATCAATTTGATCATGGAAGGTGTGTCGTGGCCTTCCGCGACTTCTGCATCCATCCACTTTTGCATTGTATATCTGTTTAGTCATTCTTTCATCATACTATACTATGACGGCCTACCTCACTGCAACCCAGAGGTTCCAAGTTCGATTCCCGGTATAGTAAATTTCTGAAACGTATTTTCTCCGTTATTTACCATAGTCTGGGTGTCTGGGATCGGTCCCAGAGTGGTTCGTTGCAAATTACCCATAATACAAGCGTAACTTGCTTAATTTGGGGATATACAATATGTGTGTTTATCTGCCGATTATATTATTTCCAAACTAGGAATTTTGTACGCGACAAATGTGGGAATGTCGCTCACCGCCGCACCGCCCTCATCGCTTCAAATGTGCTGCCGCGATATAAACCATACGAATCTCCTCGCCTCATTTGAAGTGGTACATTGTATTGGTTCAGTACAAAATGTCATGTTACTATTACAAACTCATTTTGAAATCATGCCCTACCCAATTCTATTAAACAGTTTTTTTTTATGCAAATCCTTAATACCAAATCTTCCATTACGACTTTTTCCTTGTAATTATACGTACAAGGTCAAATAACAAGATGTGATTCGTCCATAGTAGAAACATACAAATAATAATAAAGCAAAACCACAAAAAATGTAATTATTCACAGAAATTTTGTCTTGTGATCCGAATCGAGTAAAGTCAATAAAAATCACGAGGTATTTCTATATGGTGATAACATTTTCATGGTTATTATTTGCTCACTGACCCTCAATTTTGACTTCTAATTTTTAACATTATGTACCATATAATCTTATCTTATATATAGTTAAAGAGTTTGTTTGTTTGAACGCGATAATCTCAGGAACTACTGGTCTGATTTGAAAAATTCTTGCTGTGTGAGATGGCCCATTTATTGAGAAAGGCTAAAGGCTATATATGATCACGCTAAGACTAATAGGAGCGGAGCACCAATGAATAATGTTTCAAAATTGGGGATTTTTTAATTTATTCTCGCGGGCTAGTCTTGATACAAAGCGTAGCGTTGAGGAAGCTTCTAAACCCAATGAATGGTCTGGATTATCGATGATCCGATCCGAAGATCGATTTGAAAGTCTAGCTCAGCTGGGGGCTAAAAAACTGAGTATACTTTCAAGGGTGAGACGGTACTTCACTACAGAGCAACTACTTAATCTTTACTCTCAAGACTTCCATGGAGTACTGTTCTCACCTTTGGGACGGCTCAACTAAATACCAGTTTGAAGCGCTCGAGTCAATTGAGAGAAGAGCCAAGAGGTCGATTGTTAAAAGGCAAAATAACAAAATTAGAACTAAATAATTAAAATAAACAAGTTCTAGCTAAATAAAACTTTAGCAATACTCATTGATACACATCTTTGTTCCCGTGATCGCAGCCACTGAAAAGTGGCCGAAACGTCGGAATAATAAAACTAAATAAACTAACGCTCTTAAAACCGTTAAAACGTAGTTTTATTATGTATATAAGTCGCGAAAACTTAAGATGATTACATTCCTATATTTTTTGGTCTACATTTGTACTCATCAATTTCCCAGTTTCTACTTTAACACCTTTCTATAAAAGCAAAATGTACAGACTGCGAAATAATAATAAACTATTTTGAGAACAAATTGTATACCTTTCGTTTTCATTTGCCTCCACTTTCATCAAATTATATCATAAGAATACGAGGATTATGTAAGTATCGCATGCTCCGGCGCGTTTTAGCTGAAAAAAAATTCTGTTACGAAATTTTACCTTCAGTCAACGCACATAAGACTCAACGTGATTTGTTTCAAGTAATTATAATATTAATTATACTGCTCTAGATAATATAATGAATTAATTATATAGTTTAGTTGTATATAATATAATTATATAATAAGAATACATCCTCAGAGGGCTTTGTGGCGACGGTAATAAAAGAACAGCAACTGGTGACATACGCTGACTTTGAACACTCGACAAGCATTTTAGAACACCTCGCCATCCCTCCAACAATTCAACAGTGTAGGAATCTTAGCATATTGGCACAACCGATAGCGGATTGAAGTCATTGATAAACTATTTTAATTAAAGGGTAATGCATGACAAGAATTTAATACATTATTGTTTGGAAATTTTATATAACATATTGTTGAAAATATTATACTTTAAGTTTTAAATGTAATAAAATAAACCAAAACCAATATAAATCTATCGCGTCTGCCAACATGGAAATAAAATGTAGTGAATACCGTCTAGGTATATAAAATTGAAAGATATTGAACTTCTCTCTGAAAATCAATATGGTTTTAGGACAAAGGGATCGACGTCAATGGCAGTTTCACAACTTACAGAATTTATAGCTCAGAGAATTGATAACAAAGAAAAATGCATAGGCGTTTTTTTGGACCTTGCTAAAGCCTTTGATACCGTCTCGATCCCTATTCTATTAAACAAAATGAAAACAATTGGTATTAGGGGAATTCCATTCCAATTGTTTGAAAATTATCTCACTAACAGGTCACAAAAAGTTATCATAGATGGTAACGTTAGTTCTGATGCCCGAATAACACACGGAGTCCCTCAAGGAAGCATTCTTGGCCCTACTATGTTTCTAATATATATAAATAGCCTTTGTAACCTTAAACTCACAAATTGTAAACTACTTACTTTTGCTGACGACACTGCGTTGATATTTCATGGGAGTACATGGGACGAGGCCAAAGAATTTGCTGAAATTGGTCTAAGGAAAGCAGCAAACTGGTTTATCAAAAACAAACTCACTCTAAATAATGCCAAAACCCAATATATTCTCTTTGCAAATACAGAAAAGTCCATGCCATCAGATCATAATTTAAAAATTAAAATACATACCTGTGACAATACAAGTCAAAATACATGTGATTGTGACTACCTAAATGTCACCGAAACAATAAAATATCTAGGTATTCTACTTGATAGCAAACTAACATGGCAACCGCATATTAATCATCTCACAGATAAAACTAGAAAACTAATATATATCTTTAAAAGATTGCGCAGCGTCTCGGATTGGGAATTGCTTAAAACCGTGTATTTTGCCTTAGCTCAGTCTATCCTATCCTATTGTATTACGTCATGGGGCGGTGCCCGTAAAAGTCATTTAATTAAACTTGAAAGAGCACAGCGGGCTTTATTAAAAGTTATTAAAAATAAACCATTCAGGTACCCGACTTCCGACCTTTATCGAGAATGTGATATATTGACAGTTAGACAGTTATTTGTACTAAATGGTGTATTGTGCCAACATAAAAAAATCACTTTCAGCGACTCAACAAACGCTAGGCGTACATATAATGTCTGTCAAACTATCATTTCCAAAACTTCTTTTATTAACAAGTTTCTTATTTATCTTGGACCTTACCTATACAATAAACTCAATAAACTTCTACACATATATCCACTTAACATAAACAGATGTAAAATAATATTAATAAATTGGCTAAAAACAAAAACTTACGACGAAACTGAAAAACTATTAGAAATTCTCAGTTAAATAATAATCAACTTGACAAGTATGTAAATATATACACGTTTATATATATATATATATATATATATATATATATATATATATATATATATATATATTTAGTCTACTATATATAAATTCTAAATTATGTAAAGTAATCATAAATATTTTCAAAAGTATATAAGTAATATAAGTAGTATATAAATAATAAAATTTGTACTCACAAGAAAAAATGTTCCTAAGTTCCCAGATTACATAATTTCCGTTCTGTGGGCGATTCAAGGCCGTGTTTAATAAGTTTATTGTCACATTGGTAATCTTGGGACTACCTCAAATTTTTTTTTTTTGTTGTAATTCTTATTTTCTAACATGGAAGTAATTTCTAAAATAAGTTTAGGTTTGTGCCACCGGAAGCAACTAACACCTAGGATACAGGCTTGGCCTAGTCTAGGTATTAGTATCCATGTAGTCTTTAATTTTAAGGCAAATTCTGTTATATTTTTGGTGATAATAAAATTATTTTTATTTTATTATTATTATTAAATTATAAACTGTACACTATTATCACACTACTTATAATACGACCGGCGTAACTTGGCAAATGTGAACATAGGCTCTGCGAACTTTAGAGCATGTGGGTGATTCTTTGAAAATGTGCAAATCAAATAACATACTTAATTACCACTATTGGTGAACTTATGCTTGTTAATGGACCGATCTAAATGTTTTCTACAAAGTGCAAAATATATTATATACGTATATTAAATTGAAATACTGAAAATTAAATGATAACTTATCAAAATTTAATTACCATCAGTGTCACTTTTCCCAGATTTCAACAAGTTATTAGTTCAGTAATCAAAATGCAATTGAAGAACGAAGTTATGGTTACATATTCGTAAAATAGGATATTTTAAGATTGTTTTAAATTCTAAACAATTACAGAAAGAACATAATTTAATTAAGTTAGGGCATTCTGAAAAATGTCCTTATGCTTTTCCCTACTTACCGTTCGTGAACATGGCCACAATGATTTCTGTGTTTTTAAATATTATAACTGCGCGATCAGAGATAATAAATGTACATCAAACAAATTGAATCATGACCCACCATAAGGTCATTTTCTTACAGTCGTGAAATACAATTAGGTTGAAATTCGCCTGAACATACATTTCCTTGGTAACGAACTTGTTATCATGTTTTTAGACATTGACAGTTACTGACTACGTTGTATTAAACAGATCGGAGAGACTCGTCTATACTCGTGTAACATCTGACAATTGCTATTACGTGCTATTACTATCTCTGGCATTAAGTATGTTGGATAAAGTGCCGTTTCCTATATCTTACCGACCGTTTATTTGCCTTACTAACGATTAAAATTTGAAGTAATCTCTATACAAGCAATGTCAAAATTCAACCTACGGTAAAGCAAGTGAAGTAGAGTGAATAGTGAGATATCGGAACCGGTCATAAATCGACAAGCCAAAGGTGACACAGGCCAAACCTTTTGTATATACAACATTAGATATTAGGGTTATCGTTATACGTTAGGTAGCAGAAATACACAAGAAAATAAAACATTAACAACATTAATGTGGAAGAAAATAAAAAAAATTTTTTTTGTTAATTTTATTAATTGGTTGTAGTATTTCAAAGTTGATATGAAGATATGGCACTCATTTTACTTTACTTAAATCTAAAACCGGGTATAAGCACCATTGTTTTCAATGACGTCTAATAGTCGATTACGCATCGACCCGATTAGACGATTGCAGATGTCGGTTCCCCTCATGTAATTCCAAATTTCATTACAGTGCTGCTCAATTACTTCCTTTGTCCTCTCGTTTCTGTTATCCCACATTTGAACCATCAAACCCCATAAATTTTCTATTGGGTTGAGGTCTGGTGACCTAGATGGCCATGGAATTAGAGTAATTTCATCTTCATGCTGGGTAAACCAGTTCGAGACAATTCTGGCGGTATGTACTCGACAACTGTCGTGAACGTAGGAGAATACAGGGACTTCTTCAAGTGGGTACACTATTCGCACTGTCGGTAACATTGATTCTTCCAACAAATCGACATAGTTTAATGCGTTTTGACGAGGAGAAATTTGGACAAGTTCACCTATACCCCCGGTACCCATCCAGGCCCACATGTTAGCTGAAATTCGACCAGATAATTGATTGGGTACTACGTGATCCTCTGTGTATCGCGTATTGTTATAACGCCACAAAGTTAAGCGACCATGTTGAGAAGATCTAAATGATTTTTCATCTGAAAATATGGTATTAGTCCAGTCAAAGTCTAAATAATTACGTGCAAAATTTAATCTTGTAGTTTTGTGTGCATTCGTTAAGTGTACTTTCTTAGCATAATGCCGGTAATGCAGTCCAATACGGTGTAAATGATTTCTTATGGTTTGTAAACAAACGTCGTAACGTGCCGCGAAATCTTGGGTACGAGAAAAAGGATGTTCTTCATAATGGTGCTGCATATCTGTACTTTGTTGGTTTGTTATTCGACGAACGCCCATGATTATGTTTTCGTCTATCTTCAAGAATGCCCTCTTCAGCGTGCCGTCTGATCCATGTTCTCACTGTGTACCGACTTATATTTAACACTCGTGATATTTCTCGAATGCCATAGCCTTCCTCACTGAGTATTACAATCCGAGCTCTTTGTTCTGCGAGACTACCCATTATACAATTTAATTTTTAGATATTGAGTTCTAATTTTTTTCTCATTGACTTTACTTGACTTCTGATATACTTTCAGAATGACATTTTATTTTTAAAATTATAATAATTTTTCTATAATGAAAAGAGTTAGAATTATAAGGCAGATTTCAGTTCGAGATTCAAATTATTTCAAATCATTACTGTTTTATCTAAAACATATCTAGTACAATGATAACAAAGTTTAAAATTGCGTAGTTCTGAGGCTAGTGACGCCTTTTTATTAATGTTTATAACGTCCTAAGTGCAACACACACAATAAACCTTACTAATTTGACGGTTTTAAAGGAATTATTAGCAAAGTGGGTCATAAATCAGTTCTGCCGATCGTACAGTCAGTCGTCGCTCACCCGTTGACCGTACGATTTTGTCGAAGAATGTTGCATTCCGGCGAAATTGAAGATTATTCTTCGTCGCGAGCGTTTTGGTTCAAAATATTTCTCACTACTGTTTATGAGCTTTTGATGTAGGTAACATGTTTTTTTTATAAAATGTAGGTCAGTACATTCCGTTTAAAGGACTATTTTTCAATATTTATTTTAGCAATTGCATAATCTTACAATCCATAAAGAACAGTTTTTAAACACATTTTTGTACTGTTCTTTGAAATGGCCGAATATGCACATATTCAAATATTCACCCACGTATACTCGTGTGATGAGTGGGCGGGCATACGACTCGTCAGTGAATACAATTGGTCGCCCTTCATCCCTGTATTTTTCATTGCTTCGTACTAGTTGGTCATTGTATTTTCTTCACGAGTTTACATGCGCTAAAGTTTGCAGAGCCTATGTTCACATTCGCCAAGATACGCCGGCCGTATTATATTCCATATAAAACAGGCGATAATCACAGAATAAATAAAATATGACATTATTATTTAATTAAGGAAATGGCCGATTTAGAAATAAGAGGGTACATAACAAAAATAATTATTAACTTTAAAAAGAAACATGACAAGAACAATTATGCTACTAAATAACTGTAACGGGTGAGTTTCGACACCTCGTACCCGTCCCTGGGAGGCCAAGGAGGGCAAGTCCTCCCCTCCAGCCTCCGTACTTGCCTCAGCCAACCGGCACGGAGTCGACATCTCTAGAACTAAGACTGAAGTTTCAGGGGTGGAAGTTTTTTTGTTTTATTTCAGGAGTTCAACAGACATGCAGACGGCCCACTTGATGGAAAGCAGTTACCATTGCCTATGGACATTTGCTACACCAATTTGCTACAAATGCGCTGCTGTTCTCTTAAGGGAGACTGGAACCAGGTCACCAATGCCGGAACACAACTCAAGGTTTTTATGGCGATATACTTTAGACCAGGGGTGGTAGCCATCCAGTCGGGCAAATGCCCTACCACCTTGCTGTGGGTTGTTTTGTCGCCTCTTACGACAGGCCGCCCGGCCACAGGAAATTGTATTCTTTCTCCGTTCCTGCACGGATGTGTGTGGAAGTGACAAATGGTCTTACGTCGGAGTAGCTTCGGTGACCCCGCAGCCTTTCTTTTCGACACCTCTTGCACCCATGCTCCTCGCCAATCTTGTACGGAATTTTTAGGCGCCCAGGCAGGGACTGGTCTGCCCTTTTTATTTATTGTTCTCGAACATGGCAATGAGCAGACGCCATAGTCTAAGGCGGCTTGACGGGTTCGATACATCGGTTATCTCGATGTGCAGATTTCATCAGTAGGTTTTTCTTCACCGTCCGTGCGGGGTAACTGTAATGTTATGCGTATTCGGTTGGGAAACTGCCTAAGTGGTGCATGCTTCCCGACCATGATTCGAACCCACGTCATCTATACATATAATAAAATTGTAGAGGTCAAATTTCTGTACAATAAAAAATTTCGATTTTTTCATTTTTTTTTGTTTCTCTGTTTATCTTTTTGTCTGTCTGTTTGTACCGGCTAATCTCCGAAACGACTGGACCGATTTACATGAAATTTTGTATGGTGATAGCTTATATCCTTGGTCAACATATAGGATACTTTTGATCTCGAAAAATTAAAGAGCTCCCGTGGGATAGTTAAAAAACCGCACCACGCGGACGAAGTTGCGGGCAGAAGCTAGTAGTAACTATCTATATATTAATCTGTGTCCACGTCTTATTTGATAAGTGAGTTTCAGATTAGCAAATGTTACCGTGCAAGAACGAATAAAGAATATAAGTTCCTGTGACCGGGCGACCTGTTCTAAGAGGCGACAAAATAACCCAAGTGGTAGGGCATTTGCTCGCTTTGATCCCTGTTCTAAAGATGTCGCCATAACAACCTTGAGTTGTGTTCCGGCATTAGTGACCAGGTTCCAGTCTCCCTTAAGAGAACAGCAGCGCATTTGTAGCACCTTTGGTGTTGCAAATGTCCAGACTCCTCTTCTTCATTGTATTGGTTTTTTTCCTTCTCTTTCTGATGAACTAGATCTGTTCGGGAATTTTATTATTATTCTTTTTATTTTCCTTTTCTTTCCTTATTTACAAAAATGTTATGTCTATTTTATTACTTAATTTTATCGTCTATCTATGTACATTTCTTATGTTACTTTCTTGTTTTCATTTTGGCTTGTATAATTACACAATTATACTTCCACAATTTTAACGTTATTTATCATTTTACATACATAGTAATTGTATTGTTTGAAATATAAATGGAGAAGCGCAGTCGAGCTGACTTCATATGATCATTAGGTATATATAATATATAGTATATATAGTATATATACGTGAAGCAAAACGTTATACCTAACGTGATCATACGTCCCGATTTGGGCGGGACAGTCCCGCTCTCAGGCAGTCTGTCCCGCCGTCCCCGGCGAGGCCGACATAGTCATGGTTTTGCAAACAGACCGTTTATTTCAGCAGATTTTGCTTAACAAACTTGAAACAATAGTTTTCAAAATGAGCATGATATTTTTTTCTACGCTGGGTGAGGCGTTTCTAGTTTAGTGAACAGCATAATAAAAATTGGTGAAATTTAAGCATGCGTTTTTCTCCGTGTACTATTTTGTGTTTAGTGCGTTGATTATTTATTTTGTGTTATTCTATCTTACTTGTATAATAAAATACTCATAAAAAACTATATTTTTTTTATTATATAATGCCGCAGATGTCCCGCTTTGCCAAAAAATATAAATGGTCACGTTAGTTATACCCCTTTTTATGAAAATTGCGCGGACGCAGGAGTATGTATGATATTTCACACACTTAAAGTTTATGTAGCGAAGGAGTGCAGAATGCTATTTTTAAAAAAAATTATGCATTAAATAAAAAATACATTAATCAATAAAAAAACATTACACACACTACCATGTATACACGCATTGTTACTCTTTTGTTTATTGTTAAAGTCAAATTAACAGTGTTGCCTTGGCAAAATCTGTGATTATAGAAGTCTTTGATAACAGAATCTTCATAATGTTCAAACTTATAATTTAAATTAATTATGGTCGACTTTCGACCACTGGGCGACCACTAGTAATGATAAAGAGATTACAATAACAGAGGAAAGTAAAGTGATTGTAATAGTCATTACATCATGATATTATAATTATTAATTACACCATGTACAATATAATGGGTGCCAAACATAGAAAACACAAAAAAAAACAAAAATCTGTACAAATTACATGCAAAAAAGTATCTATCTTATAATATTACTAGCGGCCCCAGCAGACGTTGTCCTGCTCTGAAAAAATATGACCCGATCCCAGCGCCACCTACCGGTTCCAATTGTGGATTTAAACCATCCGGGGACCCACTCAAACACACAAAAACAAAATCGGTCCCCGTTGTTAAGAGGATTCTAGAACCCGATCTCAGCGCCACCTACCGGTTCCAACGGTATAAAAACTATCCTATCATTCAAGTTGGATCAAACTGCACACGGTGTGCAAATTTGATTAAAATCGGTTGAGTAGTTTAGGAGTCCATCGCGGACAAACATCGTGACACGAGATTTATATATATATATATAATAATATTATAAAATTCTAACCATGCTATATCCTGTACTTTGAAGCTATTTAAAAAAAACGACTGGCATAGATTATATAAACAATGGAGAACACGATTAACTTTGTTTAGATTGTCTTGTCTGTTTGTCGATTTGTCTGTTTATTTGGGATTCACGTAAAAACTACTGGGCCGATTTCGATGCGAAACCCTGGGAATTATTCTGGGAAACCCGCGGGAATTTTCCTGGGAGCGGTTTGAAGTAAATCGGTTGCATAAAAATTGGCTTTTTCGACACTGTTCTGCGATACTTTGCGTTGCGAAAATCCCGCGGAAATTTTCGAAGTCAAGCGTAGACGAAATCGCGGGAATATATTAGTTACTTAATAATAATACTTGTTATTAAGTATATATTTATTATCTAGACAAGGATTCAGACGGTATTTATCAAGGTCGAATTTTAGTTATGTATTTGATAGCGTGCGTGATTTGAATAAACAATATATGATGCAAAGTATAAAGGAAAAGACGTAGTATGAGACGTTCATTTTGATTATATATTAAGACTTGGTAGATTATGACCGGTTCCTTTAGGGGCCATCTAGAAATTACGTCATACGTAGAGGGGGTTTGGTCAATGAAGTCTGGCTGTGGGTTGTTTTGTCCTATACATACATTCTTACTATGGTCACTTCTGTCCGTTGTTTTATTATACTAGTAATTATTTTGCATAATTTTATAACGAATATTTATTGTTTTAATTTGCTTTGTGGAGCTAAGCCGCGGCATCACTGGGAGGTACTTGCGGAAGATCAGCGCTGGTTGTGAAACTAGCATTATGCTGACCAAGAATCTTTTTAGGACATCACAATTAATTGTAATATATATTATCATGTCAGACTTTTTGTATCTTGTCCTAAATAAAAAAAAAATCTTTCTTTCTTACAAAATTTTGCGTTTTTAATATTTATAGGATTCGCGCACAAGACGCAACCGCCTAATACGAGCGTGTCGGAATTGTTTCGTTTATTTCAAATTATTTCTTGATTTTTTGCTTTTGTACGAGTCAAGGCGGTGTTTTTGTGTAAAAACAAAAATGTTAAAAGATAGTACTGTAATTGTTCATTAATGTGAAAGAGCTCAATTAAAATGTAATCATGTCAAAAAGATAGTCTCATGTATGGATACTGCCGGGTCAGGCCGGATAGTCGGTCGGCTTTAACGACTAGATGCCACATCTCTACTGTCTGTTAAACACATTAAAAATGCAGTGATACAGAATACATATTACCAAACCGATTATAACACTAGAGGCACACGCGCATGCACGCACTCATTTTACATAGTTCTAAGATAATTGATGATTAATTCTACAATATTTAAGATCTTATAATAACATTGTGTTGGGTGCCGCGATCGAGATCTCGAGTCTAGTGCAGCAACCACCTTAGCCTTAATTTTGCCTATTATAATTCAAATTATGTTATTACCATAAGTTTTAGATATAATTATATAAAGCCTAGAAATGAGTTTTTTTTTTATTGCAGGAGATCAGCAGACAGGCAGACGGCCCGCTTGATGGACAGCGGTTACCATCGCCTATGGACATTTGCAACACCAAAGGTGCTACGAATGCGCTGCTGCTCTCTTTAGGGAGCCTGGAACCTGGTCACTAATGCCGGAACACAACACAGAGTTATTATGGCGGCATACTCTAGACCAGGGGTGGTCGCCATCCAGTCGGGCAAATGCCCTACCACCTGGCTGTGGGTTGTTTTGTCGTCTCTTACGACAGGCCGCCGGGCCGCAGGAAATTGTATTCTTTCTCCGTTCCTGCACGGATAAAAGTTTGTCCGTGCAGGATCCGTGTTTATCAAGTTTATATAAATAAATTAATTTGAATTTAATATATTCTCGATGTAACGTTGCAAAATATGTGATGAACTAGTAACATTATGGAGGGAGGAGTGTCAATGTGACCAGCTGACACGAGGACGAACCTGGGTTGAAAAAAATCATTACTTAAATTTGTGGATTTATTCAGTTTCTAAAGTTTTGTCAACTAAGTTCCGTTGGAGAACAATTTTTGAAGGTCATAAGTTAAAAATTAAATATACTTTCTGTTCATTATGTCACTTGTGATTCCATGGTGGTTGGTACTGAATCAGACCCGTGTCACTTCTATATACAGCATAATGCTGAATTACCAGCCTTATTGCTGTGTGTTATGTGCATTTCTTTTTAAAATTGTTGTATATTATACTAATATATAAAGCTAAAGAGTTTGTTTCTCCTGAACACGCTACTTTCAGGAACTACTGGATTGATTTGAATAAATATTTCAGAATTAGATAGCCCATTTATCGACGAAGGCTATGACTATAAATCATCAAGCTAAGATCAATAGTAGCGGAGCAACAATGAAGAATGTGTCAAAATTGGGGGTTTTGAAAACAAATGTCACGCGGACGACATCGCGGGTATAGCTGCTAACACTATATAAATACTACCACTATACATTTATTTTAGTGTTCTCGTCGGCTTGTCTGTTTGTTCTGGATTGACATAAAAACTACTGGGCTGATTTCGATCTGGTTTTCGCTGATGGACAGGTTAATACTTAGACAAAATCTGCACTGCATTTTATCCCTGATATCAAGCGGGAAATTTTCTGGGACTAATTTAAAATGTCCAGATTGAAAAAAAGAAACAAATTCCAATGCGGGTTTTTATTGATCGATAGTAAATTTTATACAATAAAATGTCATAATTTTTGTCCTGGGAATCCAGCGAGAATTTTCCCGGGAGCAATTTGTAATTGTTCAGGTGCATAAAAATTAGCTTATTAACTATAATGACAGCTTACATTCGTTTTTAAATGCTATGGTATTTTCTATCCCGGGAAAATTTCAAGTCGAGCGTGGCCGAAGTCGTGCTCATATCATAGTCTATTACACATCTCTCGATAGTGTGCCTCGGTGTGTATTTGCAATGTATAATGACACTTGAATTTCGTGGTTGTGTGATAATGAATTGCGTACAGCAGATCATTCAGGGACATTGGGGATTTTGCGTAATATTTGTCTTATAAGTTGCGCATAGGTTTGCCCATAACACCCCTCCCCGCTTCTTCAAACCGTTACCTGCGAGCGACTATTTCTAAGCCTAACGACACATCTGAGGAATGCAATTTCACCGTCAATTGTGGACCGATTTTTACGTTTTTTTCGAAGAAATTTACCCCTGACGTAGTCCCATTGTTACCACGCCTGGAGCCGATGAGTGGAACTCAGGGAAATGTTGTGTTGTTTTATTTTATTTAAGAAACACAAAACATATTCAACACCCTTAAATATAATTAGCGTCTTGCACAACGCAAAATTTGCTGTTAAATATATTTAAAGAACTGTCAATACGTTTTGTGTAAAACGTATTTAGGCAGTTTAATATGATTAACTAATTTTATTTAAGGGCGATCGTTATGCAAGCGACCCTAAAAGCAACTAAAAAAGCGAATACGAATAATTTCTACAACTTAAAGACGTTGTCAAGTAAAACATAAAATAACACTAACACATTTTCGAAATACACTACGTTTTACTATGTACCGACTTCTTTTGCATTTCAGTTACTTTTGAAGTCGTTTTGGTTTTTCGTTAATGTATTTTATATTTAAGAATATTAATCAATATTCTTAAACATAAAAAAATGTCTGTCGGAAAACCAATCGTATCCAGACGTATATTATAATGTCTTTGATCCAGAGTCAAGCTTAACTAGAGGGTAGTTAAGCTTGAGTGGCCATCAATAGGTAAAAACGAAATGTGAAAAGTTAGAGAAAAAAACTTGTAGCGCCATCTATTTCAATATTATAAGAAGCTTTCTTTATGTTAGCTTATTATTAATAATAATATTGTTTTTCCTTGCATTCTTGTTGAATGTTACGATTTAAGAATCTTATGAGGCTTTTATAAAAAGAAAACAAAATGTTCTACTCATTTAATTATTAATTTTCCTTAACAACATAACATGCATTTAATAATTTTAAAACTAAATATTATAATCAAAATTAATTAATTGGTTGGAATAAAACTTTACTGTAATAGAATATTAAATAACCGAAGAGTACTGCAACGAAGATTTGTATGATACGATCCAAATAATATAATCTGTAACAAACAAAAAATAAAAATACTAAAAACATTACTTAGGATTACGTAAAAAAAATTCAAAACACTGCCATCTAGCGGTGAATAGTAAATCATATAAATGACAAAAGTATATTATGAAGTTTTATATTTTTAAAAGTTTATACACTGACTGACTACTAGATTGCAATATTTATATTAGCTCTAGTATGGGAAATTTACATTTGACAACCATAGATAGAAAATGTGCCTTTTCAAGCTTTGGTATTGCTTGTTAGCAAAAGATTACTCGTCAACTTTCCACCAAAAACTTTTCTTATGTTTTAGAGTTTCTACATATTATTTTAGTATCCAATATTCATTTATCTTAGGCGTCAAATTTTATTTTAGTAAAATTAGACATAAACTCCATACAATCATTCATCGATAAATTAAATCAACATTCTACCAATGGTTAAGTAAGAAATTAGTGGATAGTATAAGAACCAGCCATTATTAGGCGATTGTCCTTCCTAGTTTTCTACTTCCATCGTCGTCAGTCAATTATTGTCCATGCTGAATTTAGGACTCACAAAGTTGGCGCCACATACCCCGGTCCTCAGCTGTTCTCATCCAGCCCACGCCAGAGACCCTGCGCAAATCGTTGGTCCATGGGTCTAGGAGACGTCCTGCACTACGTTTGCGGAGACGCGGTCTCCACTGACTTGTCTGCTCTATGGACGATCAGTTCTGGGATAAATGTGGCCAGCCCACTACCACTACAGCTTACTTATTTTGCGAGCTACGTCGGTAACCTTGGTTCTCTTATGGATATCTTCATTTCTTATTTTATTCATGGTATTTTATCATTCATATATCATTTCATCTACTATCATGCTTAAATCAAATTGACAGAGGAACAACTCACTGTTTGTGCAGTCTTCTAGCTTGTGGAAGATTGTTCGGGTCCTCTTTGCAGCAAAATTCACGAGCTCCTTTAATATAATTACGGATGTACTCACTCCAGTCAATCTCCTGAAGAAGGACCAATTTCCATTAATATCACGCAAGAAAATGCCAAGAATTACCCAGTAAAAAGTAGCAATGAAACTTTTTCTACAGTAAAAGGAATTTTTTCTTCTTTACTGAGTCTAGAATTAGCCCAGAGTGGTCAGTTATACACTCATAATATAAGCGATACTTGCTTGGTTTTGGAATATAAAATGTTTGTATTTGTCGGGCGAATATTATTAATTTTTATTCTTTGATAATAACAAATTTACCTCAATATCGGTATAAAACAATTCATTGTCCTCCTCAGAAATCTTTTTCCGAAGTGCTAAGTAGTTATCGTTCCGGAAATGCCACTCCTTTGTTGTGTAATACTGTAACACTTCCAGGCCGTAGTTGATACGTTTCTGCATTTTCACCAAGCTGAAAAAAATATATCGAAATTATTTCAAATCAACATTGAAGACTTCTGTAACGCGGAGGTTTCATTCTCCAATGCCAAAATCTACCAACGTTTACAAATATACAATGTTCCCGTCATGTAAGAGAGACTCCGCTTATGTTTGTGATACTATAATACGTTTTCTGATGAATAGAAAAAAATCCAAATTTATCTATAACATCTTTTATAAAGTACTCACAAAGTCTTCTTCCCCATCATGAAGAGAAGTAGATCTACGAAGTAAGCTGGTAGGAGATGTGTGAAGAAGGATGCGATCTGGTGCTGGATCTTCGACTTCTTTGGAGAACCACCAGGGTACCATAAACACACGGAGAACGGAAATTCCTGAACGTGGAAACGACCTGTAAGTTTTTCATAAATTTAAGTAAACATTATCATCAACTCGAAAAGCGCTTCTTAAATGGTTAGAGAATAATTATGTTAATGTATAATATTTACATACTATAAAACAAAGTTGCTTTCCACACCTTTCTGTCTGTTTGTATATCCGCTTACTCCTGCTAAACCACGTAATGGATTTTTAATATATACACTAGTTATTGATCTGCGGCATAGTCGTGGGGAAAGCTCTAGTTAAATAAACTTAAAACTAATTATAAGACATTAAAAACTTATCTCGCAACACACTGCAATCATAGTTGTCACACACCATGAAGTTTATGAAATTTACGAAATTGAACAGGAGCTAATTTAGACTTTTAATTAGTAACTAATTTAAGTTTAAAAAATATTTTTAAAATTCTTCAATCATTCTTCGTTCTGGTACTTATAGTGTGGCAAGTATGTACGCTTATAACAAAATAATATATTTCCATCTATGTTTATGTTTAGGTTACTAAATAAAATAACGTACTACAGAGATTATAACTAATTCATTTCCTAATAGCAGATTTAGGACCCTAGGTGATCGTGGTCCCTTTCTTGGTTTTTACCATTTTCAACTTATAAAGCCCATTAAAGAAGGCTTTTCCTCCTTACCTATGTCCAAAGCTTCACCCCAAGTAATAGGATTCAAGCCAGACTGCGTGATATTGCAGAAGCGGATTTCCTTAGGCCTGTAAAAAATCAAACAAATTCTATATAATTAACGCCATCTAGAGGTATTATATTAATAATATATTGAATAGCTTTATATTTAATCATTTATAAGAATTGTATAGGAATGTAAAGGAAATAACAAAAAAGCTAACTTACCTATCTATTCCAGTCAAGTATGCAAGGATGATGCAAGCATTCACAGCCATATCTACTGGTACCACGTCCGCGAGATAATCTTCATTGCAGTGCATCGTACGAATTACACCTGGAACAGCATGAGAACACATTGATAAGTCGGTCGAATAATATGCACCTTGGAAGTGTACGTGGAGATTGGTCTTTCATATCATACGTGTGCAAGCTGTGGAATGAGCTTCTTTTTGCGGTTTTCTTAGAATGGTAGTAATATGGGGTTGTTTAAATAAGGCATAAATAGATACTTAAAGTACTAACGACGTAGCCATTGCTTCGGCTCCTTTAATGTCACAGAATGACACCTATAGGCAACGATAAGTCATTTAGTCTACACAGTCTAGTGGCGCGACAGTTGCGGTAGCGATGCCGTGTACAAAAGCGTTATCCATTACCATCAATAGACTAGTGGCCTGTAAGCAAAGATAAAAATCTATGAGAAAGTAAATAAAATATAGAAGTAAGCTCACCTTTCCCAGCCCCAACAAGAAGTCCTGTGGGTCCATTTAAATTATCTACCCATCCTGCCATTGGTTCTTTGTAAGCTGCAGTTACTGTAAAAACATAATTATCGTATATTTTTTTATTTTAGTACAATTTTAAAAAGTTTGAATTCAATGTATCGGCCAAATACTTGTCAGTCAACGGACATGAAAGAGTACCGCAGACATTACAGAATTTGCAGTAAGCAGTTTCCGTTAAAAACAATTTTAGCGACTACCCAGTAAGATTTTTGAGGTAAAAGTGATTATCCATTTATTTAAATATAAGTCACTAAGAAAATTGTTTTTTTCCTAGGATAACGTACTTACAATATTGTTTTCTTGAGTTTGTTGTCGCATTTAATTTATTTATTGAAGCAAATTTAATGGTATGTTTTGTTGCAGAATTTGAAACAGACGTTCTTGTCAAATTCCATCCCCATCCACGTTATACTTATTGAAAAATAAGGTTTTGAAATATTATTATGAGACGGATAGGCATATTTGTTACTACTCACCAATAGATGGCCGCGCAATAACTATAGGAAATTTTCCCTCGTACTGTGACACCAAATCTTCCGTCAACGATTTTGTATAGGCATACGTATTCGGCTGAGGATCTATGAGTCTGAAAAGTATTTAATATCACACTATAATAAATAAATATAATGTTCTATGAAATTTGAAAACTTTTCGAGGTTAATTTTAGCACTGTAAAAACTGCCAATATACACAAACCTATTTATTATAATTAGAGGTCAATAAATAACGGTTTCTATTAAATATCTAAGTATTTATTAAATTCTAGTTATTTTTGTACTTTTAATAAAGAACATGATGATGAACCATAGGCTAATATTTATATGGGAGATCGATATATATTCAAAGGAATTTAAATTTAGGATATATTTAGAAATTTAAATAGGACAAGGGAAGCGTCAAAATAAGCTCGCATAATAAAACATTTGAACTATCATTTCATACGTTTGAAATTTACACTCACTTATGTTGTAAATGTTGGAGCAAATCATCATCCATCCAGTTTGCACATTGCATGATGTTTTGTGGTTTATGTTTGGCGGGGTAAAGTCGCTCTTCCAGCAAACTCACCTCACAACGGCAGTAGGATGTTGACACGTGCACAAATGCCTGGAAAAAGCAATTTAAAAGTAATATCGAGTAAGTAAGTGTAAGCCTACGCATAATAACGAGTTCTGTAGAAGCAACTAATGTTAAAAAACGACTGTAATTTGACTACAAAACCGTAAACAAATATTTTATCAATTATTCCTATATTAAATCTATTTGTTAAGTTAATATTATTAAGTTTTATTCTTTAATGTTGACCTTTGTTTTTAGTCTTGTTTTTCACTTTATAAATCAAAAATTAGCGCAGGCAAGTTACTTTGTTTAGAAAATTTCTATTTACCCACTTATTGCCCTAAATTAACATATAATCATAACAACATGGTTGCGACATGTGGAGTGTAGACTACACCTTCCTATCAAAGACCGAGTAGTTTCTGAGTAGGCAGACGGACATGCCAAAAATACGATTTTTTTTTGCCGATATGACATAGGATCCTGGCTATTTTGGCAATGGGGTATGAGCAACTTTTACAAGATATTGTTTGTGTGATTGTGCGCTAAGACGTCATGAAACCTTCTTTCCTCTGTTGGTCTTTATTTCAAGAACCAATGGGCATGTTTCTAGGAGGCCATATCTAATTTACAAATGGATGAGTGTCGGTCAGTCGGGAAATGCGCCAGTCGTATTCTGACTGCGAACTAGGCGTTATCTAGTACACTTTCGGACCGAGTATCTTATAACGACGGATTTTGATAATTCAAAAACATTTTCGTATTTACATCCTACAAATACCCCACAAATTCGTAACAATATAAACGGTAGATTTACTAACCTCGAGATTTTTAATGCCTTCAATTAGCTCCAGTACCCGTCTTGTGCCAACAGTATTCATATTAACAGCATCTCGGAGGGCCATGTCAAATCTAAGATATACAAGATTTCATGACTATTTTTATCCACAACGGGAAGGAAAATAGAAAAGACAGTTTTACGAAGGTGTGATTTGTACTTGAATTAACACAATTAAAACTAAGTATTAACACCTCAAACGTTGTAACCGTTTTTGAAAATAATTAATTGTCAGTGTCGTTCGCTTTTGTGCACAACCGTACACTTATTGGTATTGGTCGTCTGGCCTCTTCTCTCGTACATCATCTTCTCTTTAACACTACAAGTTCATATACATCACTTGAAATTCGTCAAATCATACATTTTTTCGGAAGTGATTTCCGCATGTACATTTATATGGAAGATAGATTAATGGCGAGTTTTTATTTACGCAGAAAATAGCTAATATTTTTTTTACAGGGCATACCTGACGCAAGCAGCGCAGTGAAAGACGATCTGGCATTCTTCTTGGAGCAGCTTACGGTCTTCCATCGATACACCCAGATCTTCTAAGAGTATGTCCCCTGAAATCACTTGTAGTTTCTCAAAGATTTTTGGATTTTCTTTTTGAAGACGATCGAACAGCTGGAATGAAGATATATTCATGCTTAAAGGTTATTTAAAACTAAACAACAGATGGCAAAAGTTACTCTTGAACTTAACAATAATTAGTGCAGCCTAAAATTATTAATTTCTTAGTAATTTTATAAATTGATTACATTTATAGAACCCTTGATTGTAATCTGTGGTATCATTTGTACATATATTTAAAGCTACTAAACAACAGATGGCGAAACTTACCCTTAAATGTAAAAATTCGTCTAGCCTCTCTTTAATACTGTGTCCCTTTTTTGGTCTCATCAACATATAGATCTTCTTCAAGTCTGGACAGCACCGTAGCAGTTTCTCAACGAGAACTTTGCCCATAAATCCAGTTGAACCTGTCATGAATATTGATTTTCCCGCATAGAACTCCTTTATACTCATAGATGGCGCCATGTTGCTTAGGTGATCTGAAATAAATAACATTTAAAGACTTATAAGTTTGTTTATAATGTGCGCGGTGTTTTAGAATAAATCTATCTACCTATCAAGCTAAGAAGACCTTCCAGATCATCTTCACACTTACTAAACAAGTTTCTATACAAGTATTATCATAGATTATTAAAAAATATATAGGTAAATGTCAGAATGTTAAATTTCAAATTGGACCTAATTATGCAAAACAGAACCAATTCATAAACATGCCGAAATTGGTTTAAGGATGCAGAAGGCTTTCAAAATGCACCTTCTGTTGACTCAATAAGAATCATAACAAGATCTGACAATATTTACAGAATAAAACATTTTTTATCACAAAATAGCTAACCAACAAAACACCAAGAGTATAATAAACTAACAATACCCATGACCCATGGTAATCCAAAAACCTAAAAGGTTTACTTGAATATATAGGATAAAATATAACATACAATATTCTACAAACGTTTTTCCAAAATTATTTTTTTTGTATGCAAAATTTTAATAAAAACTGCTTTTTCTCAAAACTGTCAGTATGTGGGTTGGTTCCAGTTTGCATAAGTAGGTCCAATTATGATACGCATGTCGTTCTTGTTCTCTTACAAATTTTATATTAATATTTTTTTTATTGCATCACTTCAGCAGATTGATGCAATTATCGCCTATGGACATTTGCAGCACAAAAAGCTACAAATGAGCCACTGTTCTCTTAAGGGAGACTGGAACCTGGTCACTATTGCCAGAACACAATTCAAGATGGTTATGGTGGCATACTCTAGACCAGGGGTGGTAGCCATCCAGTAAGGTAAATACCCTACCACCTGGCTGTGGGTTGTTTTGTCGCCTTTTATGACAGGTCGCCCGGACGCGGGAAATTGTATTCTATATATCAATATATATTTAATTATTATATAAATTTTGTTAACTATAATATTTTAGTCATTGAATTATTTATTATTATTGTTCAAAAAATCCTACTTCATATAAAATATTGTGTCCATTAAGCATGTAATTAATGATTTGTGGAATATTATGTATTTATTTATTAAGCATAAATCGATTTATGGATTATGGCGATTGCAGCGCCGCGTCTGTGGGACTTCTTTCGTGGCGCGAACTTTATCCATAGTTGCACAACCAAATTAGTAACATCATCAATCTTAATAAGTCAATAATTAGTTATTGTAATTCATAATGAACAATTTATTATCTATTACCATTGACTAATGCGCCAATGTATGAGAAATATGTTAGCAATTTTAATTTTTATCTTTGTCGTTTATTTAACTTTGTACCTACAGTTGAGAGTTTAATACATTTAATAAAACTACATTTCAACGGCTTTAAGTGCGGTAATTTATTTGATTTTTATTATTCCGACGTTTCAGCCACTTTTCAGTGGCCGTGATCACGGAAGACAAAGATGTCGAGTGTCAATGAGTATTGTTAGTTTTATTTAGCCTATCGCCGCCATCTTGGTCATTTTAATTATTTAATTTTATTTTTGTTTATTATTTACTCTATGGGAGCTTAATCTAATTTATCACCGCTTCGCGACATGTTGTGACTTGAAGAGAAGAAGCGGCGTAAGAAACTCTCCAGCAAACATGCCTAGCTCTGATAATTTTATATAATACTAGCTGACCCGGCGAACTTCGTACCGTCTATTTTCTGAATTTCTAAGACTTTATTCCATGACACAAAAACAAAATCACCATAATCGGTCCTGGTGATCAGGAGGATTCTAGAACCCGATCTCAGCGCCACCTAACGGTTCTAATTGCGAATCGAAACCATTCGGGAACCCACTCAAACACACAAAAACAAAATCACCAAAATCGCTCCAGGTGATCAGGAGGATTCTAGAACCCGATCTCAGCGCCACCTACCGGTTCCAATTGTGGATTTAAACCATCCGAGGACCCAATCAAACACACAAAAAAAAACCCCAAAATCGTTCCAGGTGATTAGGAGGATTCTAGAATACGATCTCAGCGCCACCTATCGGTTCCAATGGGATAAAAATCCTATCTTTTAAGTTGGATCAAACTGCACACGGTGTGCAAATTTGATTGAAATCGGTTCAGTAGTTTTGAAGTTTATTGGCAAAATCATCGTGACACAAGATTTTTATATATATGAAGATTAAATGGGTGAAAGGAAAAATAAAAATAATTATGAATGCAAGTCGCGAAAATTTAATAAAATGTTTAGTAAATTAATTCGCTTGTTACGGCTACTTAGTAGCACTTACTTGCTAAGTAGTAGTACTTAGTAGCAACTTTTAAATTTAGTGTTACATTTGTAGCGGGCACGCACTTTGCCGGTCTACAATAAACTCCTCGAGTTGATCAAAATTCTATTTTAATTAACATGACGCAGCCTGCGATCCAATCAAGTTTTGGCATTATAATAATGGGATAAATGTAATGACATTAAAGCTTTACTGACATTTACATTTTTTTGACACAACATCTTACCATACAATCCTAAAAGTAATATTATAAATGCAAATGTGGGTTTTGTTGATTTATTTTTGTCATTTTCGTGCCTTAACTACGCACGCAATAAATTGTCACAAAACTTTGCATACTCCTATCAGGTTCTTTAATTGCGTGAGATCAGCAGACAGCTTGTTTAATATTAATATTTATTATTTTAATATTGTTACAACTCAGATCCCGACAAAAACAAAATCCACCTGCATATCTGAAACAAAGCACATTTATTACTGGTTGGTATTTGAACTAATTGAAATCCTTTATAGTCGTCTTCTTTTGTTTAATTATTGGCATACGGCCTATTGTTATATACTGATCATTAGTCAGGTGTTACGGATTTAAGGTACAAGCTGATTCTAATAAATTCGGTCCACGCGGCCGGGTGGACACATTGCATCTGTGCAGTATAAAGCAATGGTCCGATTGAGGGATGAGTGAGTCGAGCGAGAACCACGAACGAAGCGAGACGTGTGTACTACAATCGGGAATCTAATAAATGTCGGACTTTGCGCGTTTTATTGAATTACAATTTTCTTCGCTTGCCTGCTTTGTTTGCTTTGTTCGGTTATATTTGTACCTGTGTTATACGTTTTTGTATAGGTCTAATAAACTCTATAATAATTTCAACGGTATTTTAATTCGAGTCCCGTAACCCGTAACGATATTATAAGTTTGTTAATAAGGACCTGATTATAAAATATATAAAAAGATTATTTATTTATGTGCTGATAGTTCACTACAACAAAAGCAAAAACGTCTCGAAGCTAATTGTTTATCTGTAGTTATTTTTTTGAGGCGGGGGAAATGCATTTCGAACACTACCGGGTCCTTTACTAGGGACTAGACCAAAGCGACGAGAGGTGACAATCACTAATGGAGCACCAGAATCAAATCGCCGGCTTGTGTGGAGACTCGAAAACCTACCCAATACTCCACTAAAACCACCTCCCATGTGCCCCGCGCTTTTGAGTAGGAAAGGTCCCAGACTTATAACGTAGTTACGCCCAGTCCGTTATTTATCTGTAGTTATAGGAACCTCAAGCAACAATAATATAACACAACCTATATATGAGATCTACATACAAATAACTGTTTATTATTGATAAAACATAATATATATGTATGTCGCGTATTAATGGCTTTATTGTGCATGATGTACAGAGAGCAGTTCGTCATTTTTAAATATATAACCCTATAAGCTACGGAAGTTAATTTAATAACATAGACGGTCCAAGCAAGGAAATTCAAAAGTTTTTATTCAAAATAAGTTCAACTGGAGAACACTTTTTGAAGGTCATACATAAAGTTAAAATTTAATTTTACTTCCTAGTCTATGTACACCGCTTCACAACGTGTTACTGCTGTTAAGGAGAAGAAGCGGCAAGAAACTCCCCAGCAATACGTCTAACAAAAAAAAAGTTTTTTTTAAAATAATTTCTTGTTCTCCTTTTAAAGTTTTATACGGAAGTATGTTACAGAATGACTTTTGAAGAATTAATGGAGTTGTAGCAAACAGTTCAAATGTCGTTGTAGCTTTGTGGTAAACACACGTGTATCTTATTGCGATGTGTGGTTTCAAATCCTGTCCGAGAAGCATGTACCGTTTAGGCATTCTTCTGACTTAATTATTATTATTTACAAGCTTTTATTTAACTTGCAATGGATGTGTGTATGTAAGTTCGAGTGGAATCTTGCAAATTAAATTTTGCACGCATGCATATGTCGTGTGACAATGCTATAATATGGTACCATGGAGCTGATCTGATGATAGAGTTGGAAGGTGGCCATAAGAATTCCTGTACTAAACAAGATAGACCCGTCGTGTTTGGGCTTGTTTTTCTTGCCTTGGCTAGCACTCTGCTGCTACATGATATCCAGGCTCTCAAAAGCTTGTATTTAAAAACCTTTTTTAAAAAGCTTATTTAAATAAATGACAGACCAAAACAAATCGTATATCCCCCAAGACAAGCAAGTTGATTGAGGTGATCATCTATAATATTATAAAAATGCCGTTTCTGTACATTGATTCTATTAAAAAAAAAACCAACTGGAATCTCTATTCTCTATGTACAACATATTTTAAACGCGAAAGTTAGTAAGAATGGATGTATGTTTGTTACTCTTTCACGTAAAAACTACTGAATATATTTTGCTGAAACTTTACAGTAATATAGCTTACACATCAGAATAACACAATTTATAAAGATATAGTTTGAATTATCCAAAATATAACGTTTTTCCATCCCCACACGGGTGAAGCTGTATTAGCATAGATTAATTTATATGTCACTGTCAGTGACCATTACTGTATATGACACTTGTCTATGAAAGGCATTATCAGACCCATTACAAGTAAACGTGGCTCTACCAAAATAACCATTGTTTTATTTAAAATTGTTCATATTTTACCATTATTAAAATAAGATACAATACATGGCGCAGCCGTTCCGCGAACCTAAATTACAAAATATTAACGCACGTAAATACAAGATTGGTAATATAAAATCAGATTGAATATCAACTTGCCGACTGGGCATCGCATGGCCGAAGAAATAAGTGATACAACAAAAGATATGGCTGGTATCGAATACAGAATGCCTTCAGCGCTATCCATGGACAACGTTGAAGACTTGTTACCCAGATGGAATAAGTTCAAGCAACATTTTCAAATTTTTCTCACGGCGGCGGGTTTTGAAAGGTTATCGGACACAAGAAAAGCAGCCATATTATTAAACACCATTGAAGAAGAAGCACAGGATTTATATTTAAATATATTAAAGAAATATGACGACGGACATAAATATGAACAAGTAATCAAAGCATTTGATGATTACTTCACTCCCAAACAAAATGAAGTTATAAATACATTTAATTTCAATAATAGAAATCAAGAAAATGGAGAAAGTTTTGTCAATTTTTATACTAGCATCAAAAAATTGGTAAAAAATTGCAACTTTAAAGACTTGGAAGACAGGATGTTACGAGACAGAATCGTTATGGGTATTAAAGACAGGAAGCTACAACAGAAACTGTTAGAGGTCAGTGAACTCACACTGGGCCAGGCAGTGTACAAATGTCGAGCAGCGGAGTTGTCGCGGGAACATGTCAAAATTATACAGAAGCAAGCCGAATCTGCATTAGCAGTAGATGCAATCTCCCAACGTCCAGAACACAACAGCAATAATAAAGCTAAGTATACCAATAATTACAGTAGGTATAAACAGTCAAACAATAATAAGTTCAGTAAAAAATATTATCACTGTTTAAAATGTAACCGAGAACATAGTCCTAGGCAGTGCCCAGCATATGGGAAAAGATGCACTAATTGTCAGAAACTTAATCACTTTGCTTCAGGATGTACAATTAAAAATGTGCATGATCTGGAGAAAATTGAACATATTGATCTTAATCATGACAATAATTTGGTACAGGATTTATGACTAATTAAAGTATGTCATTCCATAGGTAACACTATAAACCTTCAAAATAATGAGTGGTTGCATACTTTAAAAGTTGAGAACAAATATGTTAATTTTAAATGTGATACGGGGTCACAAGCAAATGTCTTGTCACTGGATGAGCTAAGAAAAATAGTCGATGATGAAAGTCCTAAGTGGTCTGAGACTAACATAATATTAGAAGCATTTGGTGGAGCAACAATTAAGCCATTAGGCAAAACAAGTTTAACATTATTAAATAATGGTGAAAAATTTAAGACTGAATTTATAATAATTAATCAACTTGTTAAACCAATATTAGGAATAAACACATTAGTAAAGTTAAACTTACTTAAAAATATCAATAGTATTCACAGTGTTACTCACATTAATAATAAACAAAAGAAATTAATTATTAATAAAAATGCTAAATTGTTTCAGGGAATCGGTGAATTTAAAACACCATTAGAGTTACATATTCAGGCTGGAGTAAAGCCCGTGATAAAGCCACCACGGCGGATCCCACTTGTATTAATGGATCGTTTAGCAGCCAAATTAAACAGCCTCATGAAGCACCAGATTATTGAGAAAGTAGAACATCCAAAATCATTTGTAAGTAACCTGGTCATAATAGAAAAAAGTGATGGAAATCTTCGAATTTGTTTAGATCCTAAAGAGTTGAATAAAGTATTAATTAGAGAATACCATCTGATTCCGACCTTGGATGAATTAATTGCCAAATTAAATAATAAATCTATATTTTCTGTTGTTGATCTCTCTGATGGCTTTTACAATATTCGTCTTTCAAATAATTCAACAGACTTATGTACATTTAGTAGTCCTTTTGGATGTTATAAATTTCTAAGATTACCTTTTGGATTGTCAGTGGCACCGGAAATTTTCCAAAAATACAGTAAAAATGTGTTTGGAGACATACAAGGTATGGTAATCTACTGTGATGATCTGTTAATATGCGGTGACAATGAGGAAGATCATGATAAAATAATAAAACAGGTATTTGAAAGAGCTCATTTGCACAATGTTAGATTCAATGAAAGAAAATTTCAATATAAATTAAAAGAAGTAAATTTTTTTGGCCATATTTTTTCCAAGGAAGGAATGAAAGTTGATCCAGACCGTGTAAAAGCAATTTTAAATATTAAGAGCCCAAATAATAAAAAAGAATTACAAATATTTCTTGGAATGGTAAATTATTTAAGAAAATTTATTTGTAAACTAGCAGAACTGATAGCACCGTTACAATCATTGTTAAAGAAAGATATTCATTGGTTTTGGACAGAATATCATGAAAATAGTTTTTGTAATGTAAAAAAATGCATTTCTAACGCTCCTGTTTTGCAAAACTTCAACAGTTTTTTACCAATAATAATACAGTGTGATGCTGGCAAAGATGAGTTAGGATGTTGTTTAATGCAAAATGGTTTGCCAGTCACATATGCATCTCGAAGCTTATCAGAGGCAGAACGAAATTTTTCGAAAGAAGGCGAAAGAATCTTCCTAGAAACATGCCTAGTCTAGCCTGTGGGATGTAGGACTGTGGACAGTCAATCTGCGAGTATATATACTTCATCATAATGCTATTCAAGTAAAACAGGTTTGATGCAATAGCGGATTACATTGATACCCTGGATGATAAGTTAGTTTAGGACGTTACTTCCATGGATATTGGCGGCATTCCATCTTCCAAGTACGCCTATCATGGCCAGCTCTGCTGTAGCCCAACAGGAAGTCCTTAAGCCTTGCAAATATGCCACTATTGGAAATGGTTACGTATCCGCGACGTTCAGGGTCGTAGAACTAAAATTTTATCGAGGTCTCGCTAAACGCTTCATAGGTAAATTCGGAAACAATAAAAAATTGCTGACTATCAAATATAATGACTTGTAAAATATCATCAGAAGAAATATTTTATATTACGGCATAAGGTATAATTAATACGCTATTTGACTTTCATAGAAATGAGGTCATAATTGGGACGCTCGTACAACATTGATGTCAAAGTCACCTATGACTTCAGCGTTTTGTAAATTAAAATCTGCAAGAGTTAACTTGAGACCCGAGAGGAATGCGCGCTCCCCTCCCGACCTACGCCTTCTTGCCGCTATTGCTATCGACGTCAGTACCTGGCGCTTACGTCATCCGATCGAAGTCTCAAGTTAACTCTTGCGGGTTCTAATAAAGAGTATCTCAGTTGATATGATTGTAAACTACCCTATTAGTACAGCTATCCCACGCGGCAGCGCTGCGATCCTCTTGGGAACATTTGCAACAAATAGCAGTGGTTTATTAACAATTTGTTATCTACAGTTTTATTGTTATAGTTCGGCCATTCGGCAAAGCCACATTTGGCATCTATTAAACCGATTTTATTAGTTACATGAACTATCGATGATGATACAAATAAAGATTGGAATAATTACAGGAAATCACACATTATCAAATCGATTAAAATAAATTGATATACTTTAAAAAAACATGTTTTACGTTTCTTGCCTTTTTTTGCAAGCTTTTATTTAACTTGCAATGGATGTACCTATGTATGTATATAGGTTCGGGTGGAATCTTGCAAGTTAAATTTTACTAACTTCCCGGTTTCCGATTGAGCTGAAATTTTCACGAATATGTAAAGCGCGTGGCAATGCAACAATATGGTACCATGGAGCGGATCTGATGATGGAGTCGGAAGGCGGCCATAGGTACTCCTGTATTAAATAAGATAGACTCGCCGTGTTTGGGTTTTACTTAACTTGGCTAGCGCTCTGCTACTACATGATATCCAGGATCTCAAAAGCTTGTATTTAAAATCCTTTAAAAAAATCAAGTTATTATTTTTAAAATGGTCTGCCACAAAGTTAACCGCGTGATAATGGTCTGCCATTCTTATTTTCCGATAATAATAAGCCTACATTTTCAAATATCAAAACGGCAGCCCTGGTCAAATGGATTTAAAATTCGTCAAAAATCGATACTGTCTTGCCTCAGCGCTCGTCGCGTCCATCACTTAGAGCTTAGTGAGTCCCCGTACCATGCATGGTAGGTATAGGTGCTTCAATGTACAAAACCTCAGGTCTGGTCAAATACATAGAGGTAGCCGATCACTGGCTCTTAAACTATAACACTCGAGACCATTCACAAAAAAGTACATCCTATGG
The DNA here is from genome assembly GCA_012273795.1 of Dendrolimus punctatus. Classification (NCBI taxonomy): domain Eukaryota; kingdom Metazoa; phylum Arthropoda; class Insecta; order Lepidoptera; family Lasiocampidae; genus Dendrolimus; species Dendrolimus punctatus. Next base: position 26,281,236 of record CM022527.1, read on the forward strand.
TACATACCTATGTATGTATGTGTACGAATGTATTTAATTTATAAAGAATGATCTGCACCGCCTACATCGCCAGATTAGGTTAAATTGTTCCTTAAGTTAGGTTGCCTGGAAGAGATTGCTTTCAGCGATAAGGCCACCTTTTGTTTTTACCATGACAATATTGTAATTGTGCATTTTGAAATTCTATATTTGGTGAGCAATAAAGTGTTATCTATCTACATCCGTCATGTGTTGGGTTAATACTATTAGTTAGGGAGCTCAAGATGCTAAATGCCTTTTGGATTGTAAAAATCAGGTGCTAAAAAGAAAAAAAGGTTATATGATGTATGCTCTTTCACTGGTGAGGGCGTGTACAGGTTTTCAAAACAAGTGTTGCATAGAAATACTCAAGCGCGTCAGATATTCAAAAGGGATGTTAAGTAAACCCTAAAGGAACTCCTATTCAAGACTGACGATTTGGACGAGACCAAAAGTCATGCCCGATTTTTGAAAATACAAAAAAGTAGCGTTGAAATACTCGAGCGCGTCAGATTAATATGCAGACGGATCAGCTTGATGTCCTTGTCGTGTTGACCCACAATCTGACAATCATGTGGAGGAGTTTCCTTAATCTGACAGTTTGAAAAAAATATTTGTAGAATCAAAATACCCTCACTCTATATGAAGGGTTCTTATATTTTGGGGGTACATAATAGTGTGCAAGGTTTCGCCCCTTATGTTATTCTGCCACGCTCGAGTAAATCCCAAAATCTCCGCTTGGCCTCCCCTACTATATTAGCTAAATTCTATACAATAAATATGGATGATTTGATAACAACTTTCGAACAATAGGTTTTCTTATAGTACCTACATATTCTGTGAGAATTAGTTACTTTCCATTAATAACTCTGTAGATTTAGTCAAACCGTTCTCACGGGAACTTGTAGTGTGAACTACAAGTTACCGTGTGACTATAAAAAACTTGTCGTAAAATATTCACTACCAGGTAGGTACGGACGTAAGGACGTTACGAACAACACCCAATACGGCTTCCTAGTCCAAAATGGGCTTCTTTTAGGCGCTTGAGAGTTTGAGACTCCGTGTATCTATTTTTCGTTTAAGGAGGGAATACTCTATGTTTGCAAATTCAGAAAACAATAAGGCACTAGGAATAAAATATAGTGCGCACTACAGATATTTCGGTGCGATTTTTTATCGGCATAATTTGTCATTTCGACGTTTCGGCCACTTTTCAGTGGCCGTTACGTGACGGCCGTCTTCCGTGATCACGTCGGAATAACAAAAATCAAATAAATTACCGCGTTTAAAACCTATAATCACAGATTTTACAAGGCTACACTTAATTTGACTTTAAAAATAATCAAAAGAGTATATGTGTGTGTGTGTCAAATACATGGCAGTGTGTAATGTTTTTTATTGATTTAATGACTTCTATTAAAAAAATATATTAGCATTTTGCACTTCTCTGGGCATCAGAAAAAAATACTTATTATTAATCACACTCAAATATACACGTTGTCAGTCAGGAATAAAGTTGCTTTCCACTGGTGAAAGAATTTTCAAAATCGATTTAGTAGATCCCGAGATTACCCCCTACAACGTCACAAACTCACAAACTTTACTTCTTTATAACATTAGTATAGATAAGTGTGCGAAATTTCATACTTCTCCGTCCACGCAAATTTCGTAAAAAGGGGTAGACAGTTTTTGCCCTCGTAATATAATGATATGTATGAGATAGTACCCTTAAAGAAATGGTCAGTTAACTGAATCTAATAATAACGTTGTATTACCTTAATGATTTTTTAATTTGGTATTTTCTAATCAATTAAATCATTTACGTCAATGAAGCAAACTTTCCAGGCCGTTGGACATTTGCATAGGGATTTTCCAAACATTACTGAATCATTATTCATTTGCTGCTCTTGTTTTTTTTATATAAAAGTCATTTGAAGGTAGTTACAAATACGTTGTTTGCCAAGAGAAAGAAATTCAGGATCCAATGACTTACAATTTTTAGGATAATCACATAAACTTTTTTATACTTTCCTTTTTTATATCTATTTTATCAGTAATTATTGTGGTGATATAATTGTTTTTTTTGTTCAATATTGACCTAATGTAAATTAAATAGACATTGTATGTAATTTTCGTATAATTGTTTTTCTTTTTTTCGTAATTAACAGTTTGAGCCAATTTTTATTTTTATTATATAAATTATTTTTTAGCGGAAACTTGATGGATATATGTATTAATTTAGTATTTTATATTTAAGAATATTAATTGTTGTATGTTTCCCAAAGAAATTTAATAAATAAATACATCAAAATTATTGATATGAATTCACTAGCAAACACGTTGTCATGGCAACGCGAATAAAGTGGCGCTGGTACCTAAAATTAGTATTTATTAGTATAATATTTATAGGTTAGACATACGTGACTTTTAAAGCGCTCCAACAGCTCTGGTTTCTTTTAATGCAATTAAAATAACACTTAAAACATTATTAATAATGTTTATAACATTAATGACGTAGTAGACGAGCGTATTTTTTTTTCTAGTTTTTTGTACGTTTTTTCACGCCTGTCACACGTTATTAAAATTACTTGTTACGACTTGGATGCATTCATTTTATCTGGTTTTAACTTTGACGTGAATTTGACTGGGTCAGTATGAAATGACTGCAGGTTAGTCGTTAATTTCTCACAGCACAAATTCAAGTTTCAAAATTAAATGACTAAAAGATAGCAACACTTGTGCAGTTTTCTGACTTAATGTACGTATTATACTAATTACGTGATGAAGTCGAAGGAATATATCGTGATGGAATCTGCGCATTAAGATAAACGATGTGTCTAACTCCCCAATCCACTTTGGGCAAGCGTAAGGGCACGCCAGCATTTATAACCTTTTTGTGGGCTGTTATACTGACAGTATTGATCCATTAGACATGATAATCTATTTCAGATTTTTCAAATTTACTTTATTTTATTTTTTTATTTCTTTTAATTTATTTTAGCATCAAACTAATATATATATATATATATATATACATTTCAACTTAAATTGACAGTTACATTATTTTTGTTCTCATAGTCTAACAATGCCTAAAAATAGTTCTTTATAAAAATAATTTCTAGAAGTGATATAGAAAAACAGTGAAATGTTACGTTACACAACTTTAGATTTAGAGAATTGAGAAAAAAGGAACATTTAGAAAGTTAATTACTGCAATATTTAATTTAGTTTCATTTTAAGTATATAAGGTATGTTAAATATGTCTTAAAGTGAGATTGTATGTGTTGGCAACGAAAAAGAAGCAATTGCGAGTGTAGTTTTTGTTTCATTACATTATATGCGTGTTACAACACTTATCGATATAAATTTAATTTTATAACTTTCAGCCTAAATTCCTCATATAACTATATTTAACAAAATTTAAGTTTTTTTTTAATTGCGGGAGATCAGCAGACAGGCAGACGGCCCACTTGATGGACAGCGGTTACCATCGCCTATGGACATTTGCAACACCAAAGGTGCTACGAATGCGCTGCTGCACTCTTTAGGGAGCCTGGAACCTGGTCACTAATGCCGGAACACAACACAAGGTTGTTATGGCGACATACTCTAGACCAGGGGTGGTAGCCATCCAGTCGGGCAAATGCCCTACCACCTGGCTGTGGGTTGTTTTGTCGCCTCTTACGACAGGCCGCCAGGCCGCAGGAAATTGTATTCTTTCTCCGTTCCTGCACGGATAAAAAGTTAAGTTAAGTAAACAATTCCGATAATATAGAAAGGTCATATAAACATTTTTTTAATATTTAGATTTATTTTGTATAGTTGGTTAACTGAGAAAACTTACGCATTAATATTTGGATTATAATTTCATTTTGTCAAGTAAATATGGACCAGCAAAGATTGTTTTTTGACGTTTAAGAAACAACTTTCTGTAGTTGTCAGATGCGAATTTTAATTTTAGAGCAAAAAACCTTAATTTTTCAGTGTTAGCAGGAAGTTATTGAAACTCAGTGCTGTGCCAGAATTCGTTCTGGCACTAGAAAATAATGAATTCCAACGTTATTTCTTCAATTGTGGCGTCTAAATATAATATATGTAAATAATTCTGTTGGAGCCGTTTTTATATATTTCGTGTGTGAAGTATTTAGATTTTTTCATTTTCTACGAATTGAATTTTAACCGCCACTTCTGGCGTTTAAAAATCGCTCGTCAATATCAAACAGGTATACATTTTGGCAAACTGTTTATAATAATAATACACACATAAAGACGATATTTTGCGAAATCTCCGAATATTAGTGATTACAAATAATGACAGTAAACTTTAATTTTAGGGACAGAAACCGTAATTTTTCATAGGACACATAAACATAAGTGTTTAGTAGGAAGTGATTCAAAGTCAGCGCTGTGCCAGAATTCGTTCTGGCACAACGAAATACTGAATGCCAACGTTATTTTTTAAATTGTGGCGTGCAACTATCACATATGTATATTGAATTCTGTTTGTAGCTGTATTTACATGTTTCGTGTGTGAAGTATTTAGATTTTTTTCATTATCCAAGAATTGAATTTTAACCGCCGTTTTTGGCGTTTAGAAATCGCTCGTTAATATCAAACAGGTATATATTTTGGCAAACCGTTTATGATAATAATACGCACATAAAGACAATATTTTGCGAAATCTGCGAACATTGGTAATTACGAAATAATGGTTTTTACATTGAAAGTTCTGTTTTGCAGTTATGTTTTGAAATTTTATTACTTATGAATGGGTTTTGAAAATGTTTAATTAGGTTAAGGTCAATATAAGCAACATGAACTTATTCAACGGGCGGGTGAATGAATGAATGATTTTTTTGAAGATTTTCTTCACAGCACTAATACAAAATGAAATATCAAGTAACTACCGCTTTAAGAGCTAATTTAAGAGTTTGCTTGAACGTGATACTCTCAGGGACAGAGACAAATTACAAACAAAAAATAACTTGCAGTGTTAGATAGTCCATTTATCGAGGACGGCTTACAGGATATATCATCACGCTAATACCAATAGGAGCGGAGTGCCAATAAAGAATATTTCAAAATCCGGGGGGTTTGAAAACAAATTCCACGCGGACAACGTCACGGACAAACAGTCGTCAAGCAGTATAAGGATGTCCACAATTTCAAAATCAGGCTTTGCAATAGACTGATATTGCCTTCTTTTTGATTACAAAAAGTATTATCCTCTTTCTTGGGGGTTGGTATACGCTTCTTCAATAAGATTCCAAGTGTAATGTTAGATCTGCCCTTCACTAAATTAAAAACCAAATTAAAAAGTATCTTGCCTAAAAAGGGATACTACACTATTGAAGAATATTTAAATGACAAAACTTCATTTACATGGCAGCTCGCTCCAACCTTATATACTGTATTTTGTACGAGTATAACGTTTTTATCTTGCTATTCTTTTATGGAATACATGGAGATATGTAGCACCAGAAAATACTTAGTACGTCATGTTTTTATATGTATTATAATAATATTTTTCTATCCTTATATTGTGTCTCTGTCTTATTGAATATGCACTGTTTGCTACAACTCCATTAATTCTTCAAAAGTCATTTTGTAACATACTTCTGTATAAAACTTATAAAAAAAGAACTTGAGATATAAGTAGAATAGGGAATATAGGGAAAACAATTTTTAGCTAGAGTTGCTGGAAGTTTCTTGCACGTTGGGAAACGGTGCAGGACTTAAAATTAAATTTTAATTTATATGTATGACCTTCAAAAAGTGTTCTCAAGTGGAACTTATTTTGGATAAAAACTTTTGAATTCCAATTTATAATAATATACGATCTGTATGAACTAACCATTTTCAGATATATTTTATTTCAGTTTGTCTGAAAAATTATCTCGAATAGGCATACCATACGGTTCAAAGGATTTGAGGTGCGCATGTGTTTCGCGGGTAACGACGTCAGTCGGGGACCCGGAGGCGCAGATATGCGCAAGATCTCTTCCCGTAATACAGCTGCACCCTAACCCTACCGGGCCCTCTAGTATCTAGGGAATAGAGGAGTCTTCACCCCTGTTGACGAAGTGAGTTCCCGGGGCATTCTCAAGGACTGATGCGCTAGGATCAGCGTGGGCGTAACTACGTTCTAAGTCACACGCTCTTCCTGTCATTGGATATGCTCGACTTGAGTGGTAAAGTTAGTGTTAGTGCCACCCCAACGTGGCGAAGCGCACACCCCTCCGCCGAGCTCACCCCGCTGTGGCATTTCCTTAGGTGGAATGCCCCTCAATAGCCATGGTAACTTAGCAGTTAGCACACTCGTGTCCCAAACTCAAAGGGCACGCATTCAAATCCTGACCGAAAGCGTGCACCGATTAGGAAGTTTTCTGACCTAATGTGCATATTGTTATTATCATTACCTGATAACGGTGAAAGAAAAACACTGTGATGACATCTGCACATCGTGGTAATCGGTTTATCAAACCCACCACTCCACCTTGAACAAGCATGGTGAGTATACTATACTGTCCCCTATAAATGTATAGTCCCAGCCCAGCAATAGGACGCTATTACTAGATCTAGTCATGTTTTCGAAAAATTTCTTGCGCCGCTTCTTCTCTTCAAGCCATAACATGTTGCGAAGCGGTGGAGAATTAGATTAGGCTCCCATAGAGTAAATAATAACCATTAACGAAATTAAAACTAAATAATTAAAATGAACAAGTTGGCGGTAGGCTAAATAAAACTTTAACAACACTCGTTGACTTTAACACCTTTGTCTTCCACAATTACGGGTAATGAAACGTGGTCAAAACGTCGGAATAATGATTAACATATATTATTACAATTTTTCTACGTCAAATATAGCAACAATTCCATACCATGATTTATTAACAGTAAGAACGTATATGAAATACTCACAAATAACTATTATCCTAGTTTCAATAATATATAAATGAAATTACATCTTACCGTCACTTATAAAATAATCACAAACTCACAAACACTAGCGTATAAAACACAATAATTGATATTTCATCTAATTTTATTGTTAAGTATAATTATTGTAATATTAATCAATTATTTTACTATTAATGATACCACAATAGTTTTGCAATAATAATATCCATATGAGAGAGTACTGTTTCTAAAGACGTGCAAACGATGAATGATGTTCAAATTGATGGGTAGACAAAATGATGCTGTTATTAGTGACGGGATAGTTATAATATGATGGTTATATCGATGGAATACAATATTATTGAATATAATTTTATTTTAACTTGTGGTTGCCCGTGGTCGAATTTCGACCAAAATAATTAATGTCAAAGACCTAATTCGACTTGAACAATAAACAAAAGAGTATATACGCGTGTGCGTCAAATACATGATATGATGATGTGTGTGCAATGTTTTTTTATTGATATGTATTTTTAACGTACCAAAGTGTGTGTTAAGATCAATTTCTGTACCCGAATATGAAATGGAAAATTAACGGAACCTATTGATTTTTAATAAACCGCTTCAAAGTTGCAAGTATATAGGTAGGTACTAGATAATAATTTGTATATTAGCTTATCAAATTATTCGAAGCAATGCTCAATTTATTGTTTTCATAAGTTTTCACGGGTAGTACACATAACTAAAATTAAATTGCAAGCAGTTTTAAGCGGGGTATTTTATTTGATTTTTTAATTTTTTGTAGCCGTGATCACTACAGACAAAGGTGTTTAAAAGCGTAAAAATATAGTTTTAATAATTCTCGGTTTCTTAACACGCATCTTTACAATACACATCTGTATGAAAGTTAAAACATGTAACGGCAAATTAAATTTTAAATCAATAGACTTAAATGTTTATACATAAAGATAGATAAGAGGGTTTATTTTTTACAGAAACGGATAGTCTTGATAAAATAAATGAAAATTTACAATAACATTAGTAATATTAATTTGTTGTTATGGATTTATCGACAAAATCTGACGTCACTATGCAACAAATAACGACGCACCGTCTTTACTTGAAGCATAGAAGACACTAACTACTAGGTGATTAATATAATTTAGTATTATTTTATTAATTTCTATATACTTACATATTTTAAATGCATAATAATATCTAAAATTATCATAACATTTTAAATTTGTTTGTTAGAATTAAGATTACGATTTTCTTAAGGGGAGGGGGGATACATGAAATACGTCACAGGTTAAGGGGTCGACGAAGTGCGACAAGGGGTGGGAGGGTCCGGTGCTAAACTTGGTGACGTCCCATTTCAAAATCTCCAATTATGGAACTACTGTATTTATTTAACAACGTTTTGATGCAAAATTGCAACGTATGTGATGTCACACTAGGGAGGGAGGAGTTCCACGAATGTGACCAGCTGTGACAAGGACGGGTCAATCATAATGCAATGCGTGTGATGTAATTTGTGGATGGTCTCTGGGGGCAGGTGACATATTTTATACTAGCTTCTGCCCGCGATTTCGTCTGCGGGGAATAGTTAAAAAAGTAAGTTAACGGGAGGGTTTTAATTTTTTTAAACATTCTTCATTGTTGCTCCGCTCCTATTGGTTTTAGCGTGATGATATATAGCATAATTGATTTTTTAATATATAAATTGTTTTATTGTATGATGATACCGGCAAAAACAATACTTAATTAGGTGCATATGTTGTATAATCAGCTGTTTAAGTAATTAAAGTTTTTTTTATCTATCCCACGACAACTCTTTAAATTTTCGGAATTAAACGTATCCTATATGTTGACTAGGGATATAAGCTACCACCATACAAAATTTCATTTAAATCGGTCCAGTCGTTTCGAAGATTAGCCGGTGCAAACAGACAGACAAACACAAAATTTGAAAAAATCTTAATTAGTCCTATTTCACTTTTTACTCCCTGACTCGGTTTCTATCATTTTTTCATTGTACAGAAATTCGACCTATACAATTTTATTATATATATAGATTTAACTTCAAATTTTCAAATCAACCAAAGTGATTCATTAAAAGATAATAAGCCTTTTACTGGAGGATTTAAAAACTAATTATTGACAATCTTTTTTGATCAAAGCGAACGTATTTTGACGAACTATAGCAGAGTTGAGAGTTAGAGAGGCGCGGGTAGGTAGGGTGGAGGGTTGATAGTGACTCTAAGACGCATCGGACACGCTGATGACTTTAATTTAAGTAATTATGATAATCATGATGGTAAATTAACAATACATTATAGTTAAATTAATTAAAAAATATTTAATTAAATTAGTTAAAACATAACACATATAACAGTAGACTGACCAGAAAATGTAATTATTATGTTTCGCCTATTTATTTATACTAGTGGTCGCCCGTGGTCGAAATTCGACCATAATAGTTAATGTCAAAGACTACACTTCTCTATAATCACAGATTTCGCTAAGGCCAAACTGTTAATTTGACTGTAACAATAAACAAAAGAGTATATTATATACATGTGTGTGTCAAATACACGGTAGCGTGTATTTTTTATATTCATAATAATTAATTTTAAAGAAATAGCATTCGCCGCTTTTTCTCTATATAAACTATAAGTAACTAGTAATTTCGTAAAAGTTTTTGCTTCATGTATTAATTTATATATAGATTACTAGCTGTCCCGGCAGACGTCGTCCTGCCCGGTAAAAAATAGTGGTTGATCGTAGAGGGTTGAAAATCTAGGGTTGTATGTATTTTTGTATGTAGTATCATAAAAATATAGAAATTAAAAATTTTGTCTAAAAAATAAAATAAAAAATTTAGGGGTGGACTACCCCTAACATTTGGGGGGATGAAAAATAGATGTTGACCGATTCTCATAGATACCGGATAAGCACAAAAAATTTCATCAAAATCGGTCAAGCCGTTTCGGAGGAGTATGGCAACGAAAACTGTGACACGAGAATTTTATATATTAAATTTTTTATCTATGTCTACTCGTTCTTCGATTTACAGGAATTATGTTAGAATATAAACTTTTGTATCACATATAAGTGAACTGTAATCTTAGTTTGAGAATTAAGTTCTTTAAATCCAAAGCCAAAAAGCGGACAAAAAAAACAATGACGAAAAACGTTTGAGAGTAAAGCCCCTGGTGAGACAGTGGTCAAACGCGAACCTATTCAAGACTAGTTCTAGTAGACAATCCTTAATTTATAACCTAGCTATAATCAGTTTTAATATTGTACGAAATATACGCAATCAGATAATTAATACTTAATAATCAATTTGCGAATTTCAAAGAACACTTACCTAATTAATGATTGTAACAATAAAATGCGATTGTGCAACATAGCATTTCGTTTGTGTAATGTTTTATTTGTTATGTCGTAATTTATGGTACGAACGCCATAACTGGCCTGTTAGTAATCAAATATCATACTAACAAGCTCCATTGGAGGTTGTTTTTGAACTATATAAATCTCAAAGAAAACTTTCTGTCAAGGACTTATTGTTTAAAACATTTCAACAAACAAAACAAAAACTCAAATGGTTGCCAATTCGTTTTATAGTATTTTCTTCATCCCTACTATTCCACAGTACCTTAAGAACGCTTCGAATTTATTTCTTGCTCTCACAATTTACGCTCTTCCAATCACCATAGACTTATTACTTTTATTGCCTATTCATAATACGTTTTTTTAAAAATTCACGGTTATAAGACTGTCCAAATTTGGAATATACTGCCTATTGCTGTCAGACAAGCAAAATCTCTTATAACATTTAAGAACATGGTCAGGAAATGATATCTGCATTGTAATGATATGTAGTTTTATATAATTAGTTATATATTGTATATAGCTACATTTGTGTTTAAATAGTTGAATTTTATCACTATGTCTTGTATCTGTATGTAACGTATGCGCATATTTGTATATATAGTATACTTATATATTTATATATATATATAATTACTTGCCTTCACTGACTGACATATCAACGCATAGCTCAAACTACTGAAGTTAGAACCATAAAAATTTGCATACTGGTTCTTTCTAGTATGTACGAACTAAGAAAATGATTTTAAATGACTAACCTCTAAGAGGGTGAAAAGGGAGATAAAAGTTTGTATTAAAATCTGTCATTTTTATGTTTAGGTAAATGTAAAGATGTATCGTTGTTTTTGGAAAATCAATTCGAAAAAGGATGAAATTTTTTAAAATAATTTCTTTGACCACTGATACAATGATTATTTATCTACTCGTGCGAAGCCGCTGGCAAAAGCTAGTCATTTGTAAATTGAAAAGTTATTTTCATTATAAAATTCGTGTAATTTACTAAACTCTTTTCAGAACTTGGTAAGTAATTTTAATTTATGTATGAATTCCGTTTTGATTAAATAATACGACGTGCATTAAAAAAAAAATCTAGTTTTTTTATAAAAACAAGTAGTAACTAGTGTTGCCATCTGTGTAAAGAGTTACGCTTTTACTATTCATTTATCCATGACCATTTTTTAGTATTCCTCTTCTATGATATAATTTTAAAGAATAAATTTACTCGTTACTTTCTATATACCACGCAAAGCACTTTGTGAAGAAGTTGACAAGCATCAAAAGAAGAGTGAACTTTAAAAAGGGAAAAAAGAACAGCCTGTAGCGCCATCTGTGCAAAGAGGGTTTCCAGCTTATCAAATTATATTTTATTATGCGTTTACCATTCCTAGTATCCTTTTTCTAAAGATCAGTGTTTAAAAATAACAGGTGTCAGGTTCAGCCATCTATCATCAAGAGCCAAAACTAATTAATTTTAAATTTATTTTTAAAAAGATATCATTATTCGTTTGCATCAAATTCAAATTCAAAAGTTTTTATTCAAAATATGTTCCACTGGAGAACACTTTTTGAAGGTCATACATATAGGTTAAAATTTAATTATAATTCCTAGTCTATGTACACCATACATCCCGTACATGAATATGAAATATATTATTATCTATTATTTTAATGTCTTATATGAGACAAGACTTGCTTATCTTTGGTTTCTTTTTATTAGTTGATAATAAAGGTGATTCATATTAATTGTATATTTGTTGCATTTTTTACTACGAGTAGACTAAATACTTATTAAATTTATGACGAATGTACCTTATTCCATTTTACTGAGACATCTAGTATATAATAGCTAAACTACAATAATATTTATAAAATACATTCTAAAATCGTTTCGCTATTAGACAACAGATGTCACACATCGCAAAGGTTTCGCTTTTGCGCAACAGATGACGCATCGAGCGATGAACTATTTTTAAACCAATATTGACATAGATTGTATTCAACTGTAATTAAACTAATATTAAACAGCGCAAGTTAAATCAATTTTAAAAACTCGCTAACCTAAAATGTTTAGCTTTTGCACTAAAGATGTTGCATGTAATTTAATAAATAATGCCCATATTTTTTAGTGCGCCACGTTTTGCCATCTAGTGTGTAATAGCAAATTACAACTATAATTAAAAAGACACTTGGCTAAAACGTTTATTTAGCGAATAACAGATGTCGTCTCTCGTTGTAATGTATGTTACAGTTGGAAAGGATGTTACTTTAATTTATTAGTTTCATGGTCAGGTTCACATTAATTGCTAGTTTGCAAAAATATATACTACTGGTAATGACTCATAGTATTTTAAATGATATCACTATTTTCACTGCACACAAAACCAAAATTAATCAAATGCACAAGTGTACTTATATTATTCTTAGCCACATAGTGATGAATAGCGAAACTAAAAACTTCGAAAAATCGCTTGAAAAATTAATTGCGGAATTTTATAACTTTTTCGCACCTTGCTGCTATTGAAAAATCAATATTCGATTACTTTAATGTATTTGATTTGAGTGATGATGTTGATGAGTGCCTTTGTTTCCCAGAAATGTCTGGGAAACAAAGGCACTCATCAACATGTTATGAAGTTGAGTAATGACTCAACTTCATAACTTACATCTTTCACAAGTTCTAAGACCATGTTTTAGATGCTTCAGTGATCATATCATATTACACTGTTATATCTAGCGTACAGCGTAAAGTACTAAAACTAGTATAATTTTCGAAATGTCGCTGAAACTAAAGATTTCGCTATTGCACAACAGATGTCGCTTTTCGTTCCAAAAACCACAATGGTCAATGAAAAACACTACTCTTAACACTTATCGACCAGGGTCACCAAAGCTAGCCTCCCCATTTTTTTTTTCTATTTTCAATCTTTTTTCTATTAATTCGTTTGCTCATCGTTTGTTCTTCATTTTTTTTAAATTGCAATTTTTAATACTTTTCCGTCAATAATGACTCGTAAATATTTATTTTCGATTGTAGGCATAAAATATCTCTTCTCTTCTCTATCGAAATTACTCATTTCTTGTTCAATTAACTATTTTAATTAGTCTGATGATGATAGCAAACAGCATACTGAGCATGATATGAGCTGGTCACATTACCTTGCTGAATGGCAACGCTAATGCCTTGCCCGATATTGCTTTATGTTAATAATAAACATGATTAATTATTTAATTTTTATTATCATTCAATGTTAGATAGCCCATTTATCGAGGAGAACTATAGGCTGTATATCATCCCGCTAAGACCAATACGTGCGGAGCACCAATGAAGGATATTTCAAAATCGGGGAGTTTTAAAAACAAATTCCACGCGGACGACGTCGCAGACGCGGCTAGTAAACAGTATAAGGATATTGCCATCTTTTAGATTGCTAAAAGTATTGACCTCTTTCTTGGGGATTGGTTTAAGCTTTTTCAGTAAGATTCACTAAATTTAAAACTAACTTTAGAAATATCTTAAATTAAAAGGAATGCTACACTATTGAAGAATACTTAAATGACAAAGTTCATTTACATGGCAGCTCACTCCAGCCTCTTATACTATCTTTTGTATAACGTTTTTATCTTGCCAAGCATGTAAGGAATTTATGGAGATATGTAGCTGTATAAAATTATTATAATAATATTTTTCTTTGCCCTTATTAAGTTTTTGTCTTACTGAGTATGCACTGTTTGCTACCACTCCATTAATTCTTCGAAAGTAATTGTGTAACACATTTTTAGCTAGACGTGTTGGTTGCTAGGAAGTTTTTTCGCCGCTTCTTCTCTTTAGCAGCAATAACACGTTGCGAAGCGGTGTATATGGACTAGGAAGTAAAATAATTTTTAACTTATATACCTTCAACAAGTGTTCTCCAGTGGAACTTATTTTGATTAAAAAAATTTAGAAGTTTGAGTTATTTCTTTTATTGTATTAGTTTGTAATGTCTTATTAAATAAATTATGTAAACACCTTACGTTCTTAATAAATTTTATATATTAGTATTGTTACGAGTGGGGGACTCCAATTAAAATGCCGTTGCAATTACTGTAGAATTTATTAGAACTATACAAACACGTATAACAGAGGTAAAAATATAATTGGACGCAATAATTACAAACTGCACGATTCAATAACACGCGCAAATTCCGTCACTATATAGCGTATCGAATGCACACACGTATCGTAATCGTCGCTGGACTGCCTCACCCCTCCGTTCGGGCATTCCTTTTATCCTGTACAAATACAATATGTCTCGACGCAAAACAATAATATCCAAGAATTAGTTCGACACACCTGCCTAATGACTGCCATAAAACAACTGCAATAACAATAGAATATTTTTCTTAATTAAAAATTTTAAACACGAAATAAACCAAAGAAGTCCAATGGCGGGAAGGTAATAAACTGTTCTTTATGGCAGGCAGATGATTTAAGCACTTATGATATACCCATTATTTTTGAAGAAAGCTAATAAAAACTATTTTCCTTTTTAAAACTTTTTCATACATAACGTTGCTACATAGTCAAATTTTAAAGAGCAACAGTGAACGTAAGTAAATCTCTAATTTCAAAACGCAACAGGGATTAATTGGATGATGACTACATACCCTGTGAATGAAGTGGCACGGATTCTATGGCGCAATATTACCTAGATAGCACATGCTCGTAACCGAAGACCGGTTTATTACTTGTATGGATGCGACACGCTTTCAATCTTAATATTTATCGATAAGTATAACATCGCTAGATACTCACCAACGCGCACTACCACCGCATTGCATTACATGCACACTTCACAAACAAACCAAGATAGACAAAGAGCATAAAAATTAATAACCCAGAAACAGAAAGGAAAAAACAACACACATGGCACTAGTTAGGATAATATATATAGGTACAGACTAAGGTACACACTGCACTTACTTCCTCACAACACCAGTATGTAACAGATACACCACATTAGTATAAGTTTAGTATTCATTATATAATAAAATAACTTATTCGTAAGGTAAACCACAACACAAATATCATTGAATAAATGTCACACATAAAACAAATGTAACCAAGAAGCGTGTATTAATTCTAAAAACTTTCTTAGAAATTAGGTTGTAAAAAATATACGGAACTCGAGTCCGTAGGGTTGTTAAAAATAAATAAATATCGGTAGCCGATGGAGCCGCAAGAGATCGCATTCATTGTTTTGCCCGTATGCAGGCGTTACAGTGAGGTAGACCGGCAAAGGCTTAGCCCGCTCAGCCACAGATAAATATCAACAATGTCTCATATGACTACATGTAGATTTTCTTCGTAGATGTAAGTCATGGCATCACGTAGAGGTCCTTGCGGAAGATCAGCGCTGATTGTGAAACCGGCATTATGCTGAGCAAGGGTTATCTTTTTATATCTTGTCTTAAATAAACATTTTCTTTCTTCCTTTCTCTTCTGTCCCAGCAATAAGACGTTGCAAAATGGCAGTAAGATAGTGTAGGCTGCTTTGAACCGCCGATCCCGGTCCGCCGGGATCCTTTCCCTCGAGCTTTATATTACCCGTCGCCCGTTCTCAACTAGTACATTGCATCGCCCTCTAGTCGCCATCGTTAGATTCATCTCTCTCTCATAGCAACAGTCCAGCCGAGGTTAAGCCCTCTGGAGACCTCGAGCAAGCTGCCCCCGAAAAAACCCCGGTAATATTGTGAGGTCTTCGGAACAAGAACATAAAGTCAAGTCTAATAAAAAAGAGACCACATATTGATAAACGTAGCGTAGGACATCCTACAGATTGGTGGACTCATGATTTACACAAGGTCGCCGATGGGGGATGGATGACTAAAGCTAAGGAGCAGGAGATGTACCCTAAATTTTGGGAGGCCATCATCCATCTGTGGAACTCTTGTTACTGAAGGAGAATATAGTGCATACTTACCTAGAAAAACTATAGTAATAATAATAATTTATTTTTTAGAATAATATCTAAGAATAAAGACAGTACTCGAATAACAAATAAACATAAAAAATGATAATAACTACACCATATTTATGTACTTTGAGCAAAAGATTGACTAACGCCACACGAGATAGAGTACACGTGGCAGCTCTAAGAGTCACATTTCACTAAACAGTTGAGATTTTCAACAATAATGGTATATTCTTTATGAAAAATCAATATCCTACAAGTTTTGTTTATTTTCAACATAAGAAGCCATTAGTGTGCTCTATATTGTGTATTCATCTTTTATCGCACTGTAAGGTTAAGGTGTTAAGGTTTTATCGATATCGATATTCAAAACATACGTGTCCCATCCCTAACTTAGAGTAGTGAAGCGCAACAACCACTTTCACTTGCAATATTTCCTACATTCGCAGAAAACCGTTAGATATAAACACAAATGTTGCGTACCAGGATCTGTGCGTTCAAAGGTCGCCGATGAAGAAATACACCACGACGGGTATCGCCAATGAGATCTATTCATCAGGCCCACATCATCACAATATAATTCATGAAAAAATACTTTACTGGATCTGTCTAATAGTTTTGACAAGTATTTCCGATTAAGTTCAAGGCAGTTGTTTGTTACAAACGTCGTAGACTGTGTCCCACATTATACTATATACATTCGTCGAATGCATCGAATGCTTATTATGAAAATGGATTATACTAGTAGTAATGTTAACATTTTTTTAAAGAGAAATCTCTTTCAGCGTCTAAAAAAATGTACAGTCACTTTTTTCGGTTACGCGTCATCTTTTTCTTGCCTTCTTTATTGATTTAACCAATTTCTGTAATGTTGCATATAGTAGATCACTTTTCGAAAAATAAGGTCGTAAACAAGTTTCACTTCTTACGTGTGTACACGCACACATTAAAAAAAAATTACATGATTTCAGCAGCAGACCTGTAGGAAAGATTTCACTATCGCCTATGAACATTTGTAACGCCAAAGGTGCTATTAAGGGGAGATTGGAAACTGGCCACTAATGCCGGAACACAACTCCAGGTTGTTATAGCGGCATACTCTAGATCAGGGGTGGTATCCATACAAACGAGCAAATACCATACAGTCCCTGCACGGATAAGAACTGGTCTCTCTTACACGCCTGACGCGACACACATACGTCGTACGACGCGTCTGTGGTTGTAATCGTGCGTTCCAGAGTAAAGAATCTGTCCAATTACAGAGCGTGCACCTAAAAAATCTTTCGTTTTATTGGAAAGCTGGTAAACGGGGAACAGCTGAGCTCATGAAAACTGGTTACCGTCGCCTATAGGCGTTTGCAACACCAAGCTAACGCGTTGCCAATGTTTAGGATGGGACAGATAGATCAGACATATAATAACAGCCTATAAATGTTTCACTGCTGGACTCGGATCTTCCGTTATAGGGGAACGGAAAGTATACCCGCCACGCTAGTCCAAGGCGGCTTGGCAGGCACATCGGTTATCTCGATGTGCAGGTAGCATCACGATGTTTTCCTTCACCGTTGTTATCTCGTGGTAATTGTAGCAATATGCACATTAGGTCAGAAAACCGCCTAAGCGGTGCAAGCGTTTCGGCCAGGATGAAACGCGCGCCCTTTGAGTTTGGGATGCGTGCGCTAGCCATTACGCTACCACGACTATTACATAACTTACTAGCTGTCCCGACAGACGTCGTCCTGCCCGGTAAAAAATAGGGGTTGATCGTAGAGGGTTGAAAATCTAGGGTTGTATGTATTTTTGTATGTTGTAACATAAAAAAATAGAAATTAAAAATTTGGTCTAAAAAAAAAAATTAGGGGTGGACTACCCCTAACATTTAGGGGGATGAAAAATAGATGTTGGCCGATTCTCATAGATACCGGATAAGCACAAAAAATTTCATCAAAATCGGTCAAGCCGTTTCGGAGGAGTATGGCAACGAAAACTGTGACACGAGAATTTTATATATTAGATAATCTTCTTTCTTCTTATAAATAAAAAAATGAATGTTTGTCTGTATGTCATTTATAGAATCGTAAACTATATATTTGATCATGTGATGATGTTTAACAAAGTATGCATGCGCCTAAGAAGGTTTTCGAGTTGGTTCACAATTGGGTCCGGTAGGTGGCGCTGCTGTCGGCATATCGATCGAAGCTTTTCCGGATAGGACGACGTCTGCCGGGACAGGTAGCATTTTTTTATTTTTTTATAAAACACTACACTTTCTTTGGGCCCCGCAATACATTTTGATACAGGGTCTGCCTAAGGCAATCTATGCCTCTGGGCATCAGTAAACTTCTTCTATTTTTAACAAGGCTGGTTCTTAATGTATGCAAATATGAATGGTTTTAAAGCGTATTACGAAGTTTTGAATCCGTATCAGTCGGTCAATAGCCACTATGTTGTGATACGGGTTTTAACCGTTACGTAAGCAACGCCAGCGAAGTATGAAATATCTTGTTAGTCGATTTTCGTTGCGACTTTTCTGCGGTTCCGCACATTATTATTGTTTAAGGAGATAAGGGGATATCGACCACGACGTCAAGGCCCGTATTTCAGCAGCTTGGCTCAAGTGGCGTGAGGTGACATATGTCATTTGTGACCACAAAATGTCAAGTTAAATTAAAAGGACAGGTCTATAAATCCATCATTAGAGCTGTCCTTTTGTATGGCAGTGAAGCGTGGCCTGTACTTGAGCGACACAAGCAACAACTGCATGTCACGAAGATGAATATGCTGCGTTGGATGTGTGGAGTGAAAGACCGTGTCAGGAACTCCCGCATCTGTGGCGGTCTTCATATCCGTAACATAGCAGACAAACTGCAAGGATGACATGCATGTCAATGGTCTCAAAACGGGGGATGCTGAAGACCGGGTGAAGTGGAGTAGAAAAAGTAGGAAAATGGACCTTGGGCGTCGGAGTGAACGCTCGAACCGGGAACGCTCGGATGATGATGATGATGAGATAAATAATTCTTCTAGTTCACCAACGTGCATCATTAATTGAAATCAGATTCTTCTTAAACTACTTCTCGATCATTCATGTTTGACTATAATTAACAGATTAGTGCTCACTATTGTTATAAGTAAAGCAGTTGAAACGAAATCATTTTTAATAATAATAAAAGGTTTTTGAATACAAGCTTTTGAGAGCCTGGATATCATGTAGCAGCAGAGTGCTAGCCAAGACAAGTACAACGAGCCCAAACACGACAGGTCTATCTTGTTTAGTACGGGAGTTCCAATGGTCACCTTCTGACTCCACCGCCAGATCAGCTACATGGTATGGTTCATATTACTGCATTGTCACGTGATATATATATGCGTGCAAAATTTCAGCTCAATCGAAAACCGGGGAGTTGGTCAAATTTAACTTGCAAGATTCCACCCGAATTTACATACATACATACATCCATCGCAGGTTAAATAAAGGCTTGTAAAAAGCGATAATAATTTGATTTTATTGCTTTTATTGATAAAGGCTGATGATATCTGTGATTTTTTTCATTTTATTAATAAATTAATTTAGTTATATGTTATTGTGTATTGCATCACGAATATATAATATTACATTGTATGGCTTTTTATATTCTTACTTTCTTTTAATCTATTCCACGCGGACAAAGTCGCCGGCAGAAGCTAGTGGGTGATACTATTAAAATGCAACAGAATTTTTGTGTGAAGTTTTTCAAAATCGCCCGACGGATTTCTAAATATAATAAACATTAAACAATGTTTGTTTTTTCTGCAATCACGTTTTTTTGAATACGCGTGTTGAAATATTAACAAAATCACGAGTTTGCTTTATTTCAATACTAGTTGAAGCATATGGCTGCGCCCGGATGTAGTGACGATGTCCTGACCTGCTAAAAATGGCGGTAATACATTTTTTTAAATTAATGTATGTATGCAAATATGACTACGTATGTGTATAATTAATTTTTAAATTAGCTTAAGTTTTTTTTAAGTAATGGACAGGTTCGCGTTTGACTGACATTGCGTCTGATATCAGGTGGAAATGCAGTTTAAGGTGGAGCACGCTTACCTAGAAGGTACCTGTTCACACGAGACTTGAAGACACCTATATTGTGTTCTTCAGGAAAAACAGACGACGGCCAAGAGTTCTCTTCAGCGGTGCGTATGGTAAAAGTGGAAGCATAGCGTTTCGTCCTTTTTGTTGGTATTTCCACGATATATCGGTAGCGTGACTGCGTACGTCTGCTTGTCTGGTGGTAAGATGGAGGGGGACGAACCAATTCATGTAACTTCGCGGCACAGTCTCCGAAGTGTATCCTATAGAATACCGACAAACTTTGCGTCGATGATTTAGGCCCTGATTGATGATATATGTATCTACTGCTCCTTTTTCCTGCACAAGTAGGGCTGTCACATTTTTTGAAAAAAAATATCACATTTTTGGTTTTTAGCTGTAAAAATACAGCACTTCTGGGAAACTTCGGAGTAAAATCAGTACACAATTTAACGAATGGTTTTCAAGTTCTCAGTAATTCTAAAATACTTAAATTACTTGAAAATATATAAAAAAATAGATATAAAAATTGCAACCGGTGATCGCAAATGGGAACCCGGCGGCGCATATGTCTAGTACAGATATCTTCTATATATTAATACGTGAGCAAAAACTTTCTATCCCTTTTTACGAAGATTGCGCGGATAGGGGAGAATGAAATTTCGCTCACTTATAGTTTATATAGAGAATGCTATTTTTTTTTATTATGCATAAAAAATATGAATCAATAAAAAAAACATTACACACACTACCATTTATTTGACACACATACGCATATATACTCTTTTTAATTGTTCAATTTAAATTAATAGTGTAGCCTTGGCGAAATCTGTGATTATAGAAGTGTAGTCTTTGACATTATTTATTATGGTCAAATTCCGACTACTGGCGACCACTTTCTATTAATTTGCGCATTGTCTTGGTCATTTATTCTAAGACATGTTTAAAGCATTAAAGATAATAATCAAATTATATTATCCTATTAGTTTTATTACTAATCTATTGTTCTAAAAACTGTGGAATAATGAATTTTTATAGCGCTATTTTGAGAACGTGTCGGTAATAATTTTCCTGTTTGTATAATACATATATATAGTACATAATAACTTTGGGTTGTGCTCCGGCATTAATGACCAGGATCCAGGTATACGAGCCGTGTGTGGGATAGAACAGCGAGATAGGCGTAGAGTATTTTTTAAAAGCCTCAAATATAAACCTTGCCGTGCTTATACATGTTTGAAATAGCAGTCTATGTAAGGACGCGCTGAGCACTTCGAAAACATTGGAAACACACGCCGATGCGACACATAGCAATCTAAAACTCATTTGTTCATGAAGTTTATTTTCATTATTAAAAAAAGACTTTAAAACCTCTGAGTTACATTAAAATTATAACACATAAAGCGATAAATCACAATGATAATTTTTTTTTAATTTACGTAAATAATATTTAATTATAGAAAATAGAGTAACATTTTTTAGCTGATATCCCCAAAACACGCATACGCCTCGCGTTTTCGATGCCGTTTTTCACTGTGTTGTTTGTTAGCAATGTTCTCTCTAGACATGTTATACCTCAATGACCACAGCATTTAAAAAGAATCTAAGCTATCGTTTTAATGAAAACTGTGCTAATTTCTATACAACTTGAAAGCGCTCCCAGGAAAATTCCCGCGGGATTCTCGGGACAAAAAATCACACATTTTATTACGTAAAATTTGCGATCGATCAGTGGCAAAATCGTATTAAAATTGTTTTTTTCAATCCGGACATTTTAAATAATTCCCAGTAAATTTCCCGCGGTATTTTCAGGGTAAAAAGTAGCCTACATTTTAAGTCTAAGAATTTGCTTTCGATCAGCGTAAGCCGCATCGAAATCGGCACAGTAGTTTTTGCGTGAATTCCGAACAAACAGATATGAAATCTAAAAACAAATGCACCGTGTTCTACATCGTCTATATAGTTGGTTTCAATGTTCAGACACGGTATGTTTAGAATTTTATAATATTATACATGACACCCCATGAGTGGGGCTGGATGAAAGTCACGTGACTACAAGAATGTGAAACTGGAAGGTTGACGGGTACAAATGTAAAGGGTAGACTAAAATAGAGATAAATTGGGAATTTGACACATGTTACGATAAATTCTAAAACGGTAGTCATAAATAACTAATAATAGAGCAGATGTCTAAATATCTTGCATCACCTTGCGTTCAACAGTTCATTGTAGAAGTAATTAAGGCAGATGTGACGATTTGTGCATCGATCAAGAGTGTCTCACTTGATTTAATTTGTCAAATAACCAATCGTATGAAGGATGACATGGTTTGTGATGTGACCGAGGACGTGTGCCAGAATAGAGGATCATAGAAGGAAATAACACACAAACATATAGAGAAACGGTATATAAGACTATCCATGCAGGAACGAAGGTATCCATACAGGAACGGAGCTGTCCGTGCAGGAACGGAGCTATCCGTGCAGGAACGAAGCTATCCGTGTAAGAACGGAGAAAGAATAAAACTTACTGCGGACGGGGGCCCATCGTAAGAGGCGACAAAAACAATCCACATAAGTTAAAAGTTAAATCTACTTTTTACACCATTGAGTCTTACTTCCTATTCTTTATACACCGCTTCGCTGCTTTCTGCTTTCCTTTCGCTTGCTGAGCTTTCTGTCTATCTTTATAATATTATATTGAAGATAATTGTTCTTGGTTAATATTTGACAAAAAGTGTATACAAAAACGTCTTTCTACCGATGATGGTAAAAGAATTTATGGTAAGATATAGAAACTCAGCAATCGTTAACAATCAAGGCTCAATACAGCCCTTAGCGGCAATCAGAAATATATTATTTAATAAGCTACGCGGAGTTTAAACTCACGGTATGATAATGCAGACAGGGACGATGCGTTTTTTAAATTAATTAAAAATCTGAATTAATTTAAGCGTCTCAGTGTTCTTATTCCCTTCCTTGCTTAGGTTGTAACCAATTTGTTGAACATGTGAAATTGTCATTGCAAAAATATCTTTGTTATTCATCCATATTTAGTTATGTTGTATATTCATTCTACAAGCTTTACAAATTAAAATTGTGCGATGAAAATAAAATTCCAGAAAGTTCTGCCTAATTGAGTTAAACTTTCTGGAGTTACGACTAATACGTAGTTATATATTTAGTTAGTTAGTCATCATAATCATCCGAGCGTTAAATCCCGGTTGCGTTCAGAGCGAACACTTCGACGCTCAGGGTATTTAGTTAGTTAGTCAAGGTAGCTTTTAGTTGGAGCCCGTAATGTTAGTAATTTTAATAATATTACTACGTGCGTACATAAGAAATTCTGTTATATCGAGTTTATCGACGAGCAATATGAAAACAGATTTATTAGAAGATTAAATTTTTGACTGATTTAGTAAAAAAAATATTTTTAAATAAAAAAGTCAAAGTCTTTTTACTTCTATTGTTTTACTTTCAAGGCCTTACTCGTATTTACTTTTTACTTTTAAGGCCTTATTAAATAAACATATAACTACTAAGGTAAAACTTAGCAGGAGTTGTAGTGTTTTACTTATTTATAACTTGTTTTGTCCAGTATAAATGAAACGTCGCCTGTTCTGTGTGCATAGTGATACGTCACAAATGTTTATGCAAATGTGAACAACAACTGTACTTGAGTTCCAACTCAACATAGAAACGCGCACATAAATGTGATGGATATAAAGCAGTGGTTCCCAAACTTATTTGTATACTGCCCACTTTGAGAATAATTTCTTTTTAGCGCCCCCATGTTTTCACCTACTTAAAAACCACTATAACGTCAAATTAAATTATGTTATTATTGTGAGCTATATTAGCGGAGATTAAACATTCATTCTGAACGAGACTTTTACTATAGCCCGCAAGAGTTAACTTGAGACCTAAGTGCAGTAGGTGGCACACAACGGCGCTGAGGTCTCAAGTTACTCTTACGGGCTACACCTGCCAATGAGAATGATTATTGAAACGCAACTTTATAGTATTCAGTATTTTTTCTGGGTCTTTTACCTCCTTCCCCTCCCCCTTTAGGCCTGCAGCGCCCACTAGAGGACGTTATCGCCCACTTTGGGAAAGAATGATATAAAGGATTGATATTTAACACTTGGCATATACTAACTTTCAAAGACGTTCACTTACTGTTTGCGTACCGAGCTTTGCCGTCAACCGCCGCGTCTTCAACCTGAATTTATGCAACCTGTGTTTACACAACATTACACGGGCTATTACGTGAACTGTAGTCCAGTGAAAGCCAGCCCGTGCCGCGTGTCGGTGCACTGTCTGTCCACCAAAATGATTTAATTGTGTTTCATTTAAACCCTTCAGTGTTCTAATTTTTGGATTGAAAATCGCCGGGTTTTTGTTACACTTCCCTATATTTTTGGTGAGTTTTTCGTGTTGAGAAATTGAATTACTTTTTCAAATATATTTTTTATAGATCAATTAATTGTTATTGTTATTATTAAATAATATGTTATAACAATAGAAGTATGTATTGTTTTTCATTGGAAGATAATTTTGGTACATTACAGACCAAGTTTTTGCACTCCATCACATACAGTTTAAATATTGCATTAAACTAAGAGCCTATGTTTCAATTATTAGATGAAAGTTATTCTAAATAATAAACATAGCACGGGTAAATTAAAAATGACAGCGGCTTGAACAAAACAGTTAAATTATTTCACTTTTGAATTTAGTCAAGTTATAATTTATTTATTGACAACTTTTATCTGATGAAAAAACGGCCTTATGTTATAAGTTAATAATAAAGTACGAAAAGAAATTAATCAAATAAACATAAGATTTGATGAAAAGTCTATCCGGTAAAAAAAACATTAAGGGCCGCTTGTATACCGTTCCTTAAATTTATTTAAGAAACACAAAACGCATTTAACACCCTTAAATACAATCAGCTTCTAGCACAATGCAAAATTTGCCGCTAAATATGTTAAAAAAATTGTCAATACGTTTTGAGTACAACATATTTAGGGAGTTTAATACGATAAACTAATTTTATTTAAAGGCGATCGTTATGAAAGCGGCCCGAAGACTTAGATAGAGAATCATACAGCATAGTGATTTCTTACGACAGCCAACAATAATTATTTTACATGACAAACAGAAACGAGCGATTGAAAATTTTTACGTAGTAATTTCATAATATATTTTAAATGTAATATAACATAATAAACGTTATAAATAATATTAAGAAGAGTGAAAATAAATGCAAGTTCATATTTAAAAGTTCTATTCGAACTAAGTTACACTGTTTTAGACTTTGCTTTGAGTTAAAAATGAAGTAAACTTCTTATTCTATGTACACCGCTTTGCAAAGTATTTTCACTTAAGGCTTATAGCAACGTTTTGAGAATTTTACGATACTAAGATGCATTATTTTACTGTGAACAAAATAAGGTGAAATCTAAAACCAAGTTATTTATCTCTTTTTTAATCTAATATATAAAATTCTCGTGTCACAGTTTTCGTTGCCATACTCCTCCGAAACGGCTTGACCGATTTTGATGAAATTTTTTGTGCTTATCCGGTATCTATGAGAATCGGCCAACATCTATTTTCATCCCCCTAAATGTTAGGGGTAGTCCACCCCTAAATTTTTTTATTTATTTTTTAGACAAAATTTTTAATTTCTATTTTTTTATGATACAACATACAAAAATACATACAATCCTCAATTTTCACCCTTCTACGAACAACCCCTATTTTTTACCGGGCAGGACGACGTCTGCCGGGACAGCTGGTAAAGATATAAATATTATTCGGTCTTGCTTTTGTACGAAAAGATTGTAAAGCGAAAAAAATGGCGAAAATCAATTTGAAGAGACTTTATTGTGTGTATTATAAATACTTAATCTGTTCGATAAGTAATAAATAAATAAATCTTTATACCATATTGATGAATAAAGATTGAAGTAGTAAAATGGTTTCCTGACAATAATTTGGAAGTGATTTAATGTCTTTTTCTCAATTTAAAATAACTATAGAAAAAATACGAAATAAGCAAGTTACGTATTTATTGTGAAGATGTATCATATTCTTCAGAAAATTATTGATTAGTAATTAGCAACGAATAGTTGTTTTGTTTGTACCTCACTTTCGACAGTTTGGGAATAGGAGCCTTAAGCAAAAGTAACACAAACTCCCCGTTGTTTTAATTATTATTTGTATATTTCAGGCCCTTCTTAAAAGTGTATCTAACATTTAATTCTCGATGGACTTGAGATTTGTCTGTATGTCTTCTTAATCCTGCGGTATATCAAAATGAATAATAAATGTAAACTTAACGTGTTGGTAACAGATTCTGCAGGTGAAGGTTGAAACTGTCTAACCATGTAACCTGCTTTATCTTACGAAATAAGTTTTGAATTAGTTAGATTTTTTTTAATTAGATGATTAATCTATATATGTAAAACAAAGTCGTGTTTGTTACACCATTTTATAACTGAAGAACGACTGGACCAATTTTTATGACTTTGTGTATTTTCGAATTGTCTTCGTCCGGAATAAAGAAAATTACCATTAAAAATAAAACGTGTGCGTCTCGGAACGCTCGGTCGAAGTGATAACTTAGCCTGCCTACCGCTGCCGTATGCGTGAGAGAAAGGGAAGCCAGACAGACGGCGCCGTAACGCGTTACGTAACGAAGCTATTTAGAAAGAAAGAAAGAAAGAAAATAATTTTATTCAGGCCAAATTACATTGGTGTAGTGTAGTTACAATTGTTTAAAAAATAATTAAAAAATAATTAAAACTAACAACATAATCTTGTCCTGAAAGGGGCATCAGACTCAGCATAATGCTGGTCTTTTAAAACCAGCGCTGATCTTCCGCTGAGCCCATAAGGTACTGTCACGGCAGACATTACGTCATTGCGAAGCATTGCATCTTAAATAATATACACATACATACATACATATATACACATACATACACACATCATACGTAGTATATCCAAAAAATAGAGAAATAAATAATCATGAATAAATATATAAGTATTGTATATACGAGTATTGCAAAAATTAAATAAAAGAATCAACATAAGAAGTTATTACTTCCACAAGTCTAGCCATTCATTTGTTATGATCTTTTCCCGCCGATTTCGGCAAATGTGACTGAAGTGGGTCCAGACTGGACCCAGTAGATGTCGCTAATGAACACCTCTTTAACGGTGGGACCGATTTTGATGACATGTTTTGTGTTTACTCAAGTACATTAGGGAATGGCTTAAATTAATAATTGGTCCCGGTGGATGGCCCTGCAATCGGTGTATTTTTTAAGGGCAAGACAACGTCTGCGGGTGCAGCTAGTTTAATATATTTTCTACTTTAATATCTACTCTCTATATCTAAATATACCTTATGTTGACTAATGACAGGTTTATATATCTAACTACATTTATTTACCTCACAATCGGTTGAACTTAAACATTAGAGCTAGGCATGTTGCTGAAGAGTTCATGCGACGCTTCTTCTCTTCAAGCCACAACATGTTGCGAAGCGGTAAATTATATTATTTTCCTGTAGAGTAAATAATAACCATAAACAAAATTAACCTAAATAATTTAAAATGAACAAGTTGGCATTAGGCTAAATAAAACTTTGACAATACTCATTGACACTTAACATCTTTGTCTTCCGTGATCACGGCTACTGAGAACTGGCCGAAACGACGGAATAATAAAAATCAAAGTTGCCGCCCTTAAAACCGTTAAATGTTATTTTATTATGCATACTAGTCGTGAAAACTTAAGAAAATATTATGGAAAAATATGGCAAAAAAATATATGTAATGTAACTTTGTATGTATTGTTTTCAGTTTTTATTCTAATATTGGAGGAAGTCAAAACACATGACCAATATGGACACCGAAATTATTACAACAGAAAAGCTTATAGCGTACCAGTAAGTTGTTTCTTCTTTTTAAGTACCAAAGGTTGAGAGGCTCGTCTTTTAAGCGACATTTAAAATATGCATCAGAAGAAAATGTTTAAGCTTAAAAAGATTAACATTCGCATATATACAAAATAAATAAAAACGACGTGTCTGTATCTAATGTCAAAATAATACTTTTTTACTAAATACATATATAAAAGTATATACGGTATTTATATAAAAAAATATTTTTATTTTTTATAATTATAAAATTCGTGCTAATATACCCCCCGCTCTTTTATTGTGTGAGTTTAGCAGATAGGCAGACAGTCCACTGATGGAAAGCGCTTAGGATCACCTATGGACATCTGTAACACCAAGGGTGCTGTCGCTCTCTAAAGGTAGACTGAAACCTGGCTGGCTCACAACCCAAGGTTGTTATGACGGCATATGCTAGATCAGGGTGGTAGCTATCCAGGCGGGCAAGCCCTTATCACCTGGCTGTGCAGCCACAACGCAGGACATGGTATTCTTTCTTCGTTCCTGCATGGATAAACCAAAAACACGGGGTTCGCTTTATGCGAACTCATTAAGAGCCTATGAAGACCTAATTCAAATCGGTGTTTCACAAAATTATCCCCGGCGATATTTACCCCGATGGGAGCGCCACTTATAGGACTTGTGAGCGTGGAAAAATATTGGTCCATTAGCTCGTTTGGTGGCATCATTGCGCAAGTCAATAACAGCGCAAATCTTCTCAGTTTATTAAAGTTCAATTATTATAAGTGTTCGGCAAACAATACAAAACAGTGTTGTTTGTTACGAAAGAATTTAGCAAGAACGGAAATAAAATTATATTGTATTAAGCAACAACTTTGTACCCCTTTTTACGAAAATCGCGCAGACGGGGAGTATGGAATTTTGCACATGTATAGTTTATATAGAGGAGTGCAGAACATTAATATCTTTAAAATTATGCGTAAAAAATACATTAAATCAACAAAAAAAAACATACATACACGCATATTATCTTTTGTTTATTGCTTATGTCATATTACCAGTGTAGCCTTGGCGAAATCTGTGATTATAGAGTATAGAAATAGGGGTCCAGTGGTCGAAATTCGACAGTAATTATTTTAAATTATAAGTTTGAACATTATTAAGGTTCTGTTGTCAAAAACTATAACTTCTCTATATAAACTATACGTGGGTGAAATTTCATACGCCACGCAATTTTCGTAAAAAGCGGTACAAAGTTTTTGTTTAGCGTATTATGTATATATAGTATAATGATATATAAAATTCTTCTTTGCGCGTGTATGTGACTGGACTCCTAAGCGGATAGATCGATTTCGATGAAATTATTTGTATGTATTAAGGTGGATTCTCGAATGGTTTAGACTCAGAATCAGGCCCGATAGGTAGCGCTGAAATCGAGTTCTGAATTTCATTTCTTTAGGGCAGGATAACGTCTGCCATTACTGCTAGCTCGTTTATAAAAATCTTAGTTCGAACTAATTTTTAACCCGCTACTTGTGATGTGTGTTCGAGAGACCGGGTGTACGAAAAAGTCGAATAACTCTTTGAACCCTTATTTAACCCTATGTGGTGTTTTCGAGTAGCTTCCTAACTTTACGCACACAATTGAAAGCTCGGTACGTAAGACCGGCGTCACCAACCCTGAAAGTTAGTTTGACGTAACAAATTGTGGGTTAATGTAAGTAAAAGAAAGAAAAAGAAATATTTGAAGAATCTTAAAAAAAACGTATTTTGAGAATTTGTAGGCAGCATTTTCAGCAAACAAGGTTTGAAATCAGCTTATTGCTGTGCCAACATAATATCCGACACAACGCTGATTATCATTGAAACCTTCCTTTTGGCGTAAAACGAGAATAATGTAACGAGTTTAATTTTAAAACTATTTAATTTTATATACCTATATACAATAAACAGTATGATTTGTATTTTTGGACAGGAAACATATGGAATTTATGAACGGAAATGATCCTGGAATGAAGAATTTAAATGATAGCTCAATTAATAGTGAAAATATATCTAATGGGGGTGCAGAAGCTATAGCTGATTTCTATGATGGATCTGTCATTATGGTTACAGGTGAGGCAAGATTTTTCTATATAAGCACGATGCAGGTTTCTGTTATCTATTAGCATCTAGAATCTAGATAGATGACATTCTATTGTACACCATTACAGAAAATACAGAAAAACTTATAGCCTAGAAATATTATATGTGCACAATGGGCGGTCTTATCGCTAAGAAGCGATCTCGTCCAGACAACCTGTAGTAGGAATAAAACTTTTTCTTGCGTTTTCTCTCTTTGTACCTTCTTTCTTGCTTGCAGCTTCGCTTTGGTAGATTAAAAATACTCGTGGTTTGAGCCAAGTTTCACCCCCTTTCTCACCCCCCTTAGGAGATGCGTTTTCCAAAATTCTATATTACGTACGCACATTATAGAAAAAAATCCGCATGCAAATGTTCTCGGTGTGAGACCCAGTATTTCGGGTAGTGATTACTGGTGTTGATAGTGACATTGATATGTTAGTCAGTCAGATTTCACTGACTGACTGACATACAATTATATTATTGTATTGATAAAATCTGTAGGGAGTGTTCAGTTTGTACATTGAATTTAAAATGAGATTGAAATACATAATTCGGACCAATTGATATTGATTTTTTTTTGTCTGTTATAGTGTCACGTGTAAACTATTGAACGGATTTAAATGATACTGGACTCAGAATTAGATAATATTCCGGGTTTACTATTATTTTTTTCTTGATAAATTGGTTAAAAAAAGTATTTTTATTTTTCCACCAGGCGGCACCGGGTTCGTCGGTAAGGCACTCCTAGAGAAACTTCTAAGAAGTTGTCCAGGAATCGACATCATATACGTTCTGATGAGACCCAAGCGAGGGTTGACCGTGGAACAGCGGTACAAGGAGTTACTGAAGAACCAGGTAATGTATGATTTTATTACTCTCAAAGCGACACAAACGCCGACCGAAAGTTTTTAGAGTTCACAAGGGTTTAATAACTTGGTTTAATAATGTTTAACCGACTTCTAAAAAGAATGAGAGAGAGACAGAAAGAGAGAGATAACACTTTAATGCACAATCAAATATACAATTACAAAAACAGATCATAATTACAATATTTTCTAGGCTACAATATTTCATAGGTACAATATTTACACAATAGGTGGCCGTAACGCACAAAGCGATTTCTGAGCCATGAATGAATGAATGAGCATGAGATTTTGACTATTCTGTTGCATTGGATTTAGTAAAGTTTTGAATAAATGGTCCCATGTAAATTTTATTGCTATTATATTTTGGGTTCGCAAAAGAGATTCGACACGCATTAAGTTGGTCAAGAATTGAATGCAACTGTTCTTTAGGTTTTCGACCGCATCAGGACTCGTTGGCCGGATCGACTGGCGAAACTCTATCCAATCACCGGAGACGTATCAGCTCCAAACCTTGGAGTCAGCGCTGAACAGCGAGAACTACTCAGCAGAGTGACAGTCCTCTTCCACTCAGCAGCCACTGTTAGATTTACCGAGCCTTTGCAAGTGGCCACGACTCTAAACGTTCAGGGTACAGCATCACTGTTGAAACTGGCCAGAGATATGACAATGTTGAAGGTAAGGTTCAATATTTTTGAGGTGGGAAGAAAATATTCTAGCGTTTCGGCTCCTAGATAATAGGTACAGCCTTAGAGGTTTAGAAAAGCAGCTGTTGGTTCCCTTAAAGTCGCATTAGATTGCCATGGCACTAGATCACCTAGTTCGCAAGCTTTCTACACGTGAACGGCAAGTGAACCACTTGACCATAATTCGTTGCTCAGTGATTCACATAGAGTACCTAGTATCAATCGCCGATAAACTAGACGGCAATTTGTGCTTGTTATGCAACATTCATTGGATGACTAGTCCTGCCAGCGGTTTTAGACCTGACCAGGATCTTCAATAAGAGACGTGTTCAGCATATAAATTTATATTAGCATCTATGTAAAAGTTTCTCATCGTTGCTAATATAAGTTTATATCTCGAACCAGACTCTTATTGAAGATCTCGGTTAGCTCTGAAGCCGTTGGACGTTACAGTAACCTGATTGAGTGTTTGACAACGAGGCGTTCACCCGTTGACGACGATGCTTGCCGAGGGCATTTATTACCCTTATATGAAAATAGTATAAGAAGGAAGCCCCAAAAATGTTAGCTTAACCTCGTGCCAACGATTCTCTCATCAGAGAGGAAGCAAAGACTATGCGAAGTGGAGAAAAGAAAAGAATGTATCCTCTGAGAATCTGACCTTCATATTCCGTACTCCGTACTGTGTAAAAATTCACACCATTTTTACCCTGCACTTTGGTTCCCCATAGAACCTTGGACATATGCGTAGTTCTATCCTGATATTTTGCGCCACATCTTTAACCTCTTTCCCGTTTTTAGGCTCTAGTTCATGTGTCCACGGCATACAGCAACGCTCCAAGACCTTACATCGAAGAAAGGGTCTACCCACCGCCTTATGATCCCGACAGTATCGTTCGTTGTACCAAGATGTTACCACCAGAGACCATCGAAGTTATATCAGAAACATTGCAAGTAAGATTGTGTAACTCTAAAATGAATTATATAATTATTCTGATAGTACCACGCTGGATGACGTAGTAGAACCGTGCTGGATTACTTTGATAATAGCTCTAGACCCTAGTTGACACTACGCTAGTAATTTAGTCGAGCATCGAGTTGTTTAGTAACTAAAATATTCGCTACTGTTCAAAAATCGTTCCTACTACGATCGAGTACAATATACAACTGAGTAGTGTTTATCAAGATGAACGTTCAATGCAATAAAGTAAATAGGCTAATCAAGCTGCTATTTGTGCTATATAAAAAAAGATATGGGTACGACAAATGAACTAACGAAGCTACGAATTTTTCGTTTATTTTTGTAATGGGGACTTAACGTTGTAACTTTGAATGTATGTTTTTCTAAAATGTATTTGCTTTGGAAAAAATAAGATTTCTCCTAAACCTGGTACAAGGATGTAGATATTTTTACTGCCTACGATAACTTTTAAAGTTTTCTACATAACAATAAAATAAGCAAAACGGTTCGTCCAGTTTAACATGAAGCCCAACTCTCCTAACAAACTGAGCAATGTCCTTTGTGTTTTTCTTTCAGTTAACTTAAAATAATATTTCTTATTACAGGGCGATCATCCAAACCCTTACACTTTGACTAAAGCATTAGCCGAATCGATTGTATACAACAATTCTGACGTTTTGCCGCTTTGTATCGTCAGGCCGTCTATAGGTAAGTGTTCGAACTAAACCAGACAATTAGAACAATGTTCGGCCTTATCTCTTAAAGTGATTTCTTCCAGGCAGCCCGGCATCCAAGAAGACTTTAAATTAAAAATTGCGTAATACCGAAGTAAGAAAGAGAGTTGGTCTGAAAGAGAGTGTCGGGGTAAAGGTAAGGAAAGGAATGCTCCGGTGGTTCGGGCATGTGGAAAGAATGTATGATGAAAGAATGCCTAAACAGATATACAATGCAAAAGTGGATGGATGCAGAAGTCGCGGAAGGCCACAACACACCTTCCATGATCAAATTGATCGTGTATTAGCAGAAGGTGATGTCAGGAGCCTTAAGAATAGACGAGCGTGCATGACAAGAGCTACGAATGTCAAAGAAGCAAGTGAGGTGTGTAAGAATAAGCCTGTATGGCACTCTGTTGCTCGTGCCTACCCCGCAAGGGACCTGGCGTGAAGTTATGTATGTATGTACTATTTTTATCCGTATAGGAACAGAGAAGAAATACAATTTCTTGCGGTATGCCGTAAGTGGTGATAAAACCTGGTGGTGGGTTCTTTTGTCGTTCTTACGCCAAGACGCCTGACTGTAGGAAATTGTATTCTACCATAAAGGTTAAAATCGATTTAATTGCTATCAACAAACGTGGCTGAGTATATTCCTATGTGAAAGTAAACAGCTGAGACATTTGTTAAAATCGATACTTGACATGATTATTTTATGAATGTCGTCCGAGTATGGTCTTCAATACTCTTGTTACTACACTACATTGCTTGGTACAGAGCGTGGCCTAGTTAAAGATCACAACTCTCTTCTCTTTAGCATTTTTTTTCCCAAACTCAAAAGGGCTCGATCCTGTCAGTGACGCATGCACCACTAAGTCAGTTTTCTGATCTAATGTGCATATTGTTGCAATCACCAGATGCTAATAACAGTGAAGGAAAACATCGTGATGCAACTTGTACATAGAGATAACCGATGTGTTCAAATCTGCCAAGCCGCCTTGTACAAGCGTGACGGGCTTACTGCCCGTTCCCTCTATAATGGGAGACCCCAGCAGTGGGAAATTTATGGACTGATATTATTTTAATTAAGATTACGACAAACGCCCCCAAAATCAGTGTATTGTGATAACCATTTATAACTTTATAACTATGAAGCATTAAAGGCCGCTTGCATGACGATCTCTTTTAAATAAAATTAGTTAATCATAGTAAACTGCCTAAATACTTTATTTTATTTTATTTTATTTGGGGGGCTAACAGCTATCATTAATAATAACTAAAAATAAGATAAATTTAAAGAAGCCATTAATAAGCCTCCACAGATAAATACGTTTTACACAAAACGTATTGACAGCTCTTTAAACAAATTTTGCGCTGTGCAAAACACTAATTGTATTTAAGGGTTATATACATTTAAGTTTAAGTTAAGTTAAATACATTTTGTGTTTTTTAAATAAATTTAAGCAACCTTATGCAAGAGGCCCTAAGAGTGAAACTACTATCAACAAATATATTCTTACAGTTACAGCAGCCCTACAAGAGCCTTTCCCGGGATGGATAGATAACGTGTACGGAGTCACTGGTAAGACCAATTAAATATAATATTGTAAATAGGTGGCCCCGTGCGAGTCCGATTTGTTTATTTAAAAAAAGCAAACAATCGGCAGACCACATTCTGTATATTCTTAACCTAAGCAAGTTACGCCTGTGTTATAGCTAATATACAACGGACGAATCTGTGGCCAATCCCAGCCACCCAGACCATAGTAAATAAAGGATAATGTGTTTATGATTACCATGTCAGGAATGGAGCTGCATTCCCGTGAGGTAAACCGGCAAATGTTTAGACCACTTAACCATAGAAGCCGTTCGTCCTCTACAGAATGATAAAATACAGAATTTGATTTGATATTAATTAAGTATTATTACATCGATATTTGAAAAGAAATAATGTGTTATGTAAAGTTTTACGTCGTATGCTGCGTCCGGCGTGACGCTGTACGCGACCGAGTTACGTTTATTATGAAAATGGTATTATAGTGTTGTCTGATAAAGCTGACGCGGCGCAATATGCTGTGAACGGCGAGTATAAAAGTCAAAAATTTATATAATATAATATTATAAAATTGTAAATATACTGTATCTGTAACATTGAAGCTATTAAAAAAAAACAACTGGAGTACACTGATGGCGTCTGTGGTTGGCTAAGCCTTGACCTACCTCACTGCAACGCAGAGGCTCCGGGTTCGATTCCTGGTATAGTAAATTTCGGAAACGTATTTTCTCCGTTATTTACTATGGTCTGGGTGTCTGGGATCGGCCCCAGAGTTGTCCGTTATGGGTAATATACCCATAACACAAGCGTAACTTGCTTAATTTGGGGATATATAATATGTTTTAATTACTTTTTACAGTATAAATATTCTTAGTATGTTAGTTGGTTAGTAATATTAAGTTAATTATTATTGTTGTTAGTCGACTAAATTAAGTAAGAATCCCAGATTGGGTATAGGCCTCCTCCAAAGACTTCCATCTACCTCTATCTTGGGCTGCTTGATGCCACTTGGGGCCGTCTATTTTCCTGCGGATTATATATATATATGTCGCAGAACGGCCTCGTTCTCACGACATCTCCTTTAGTTATTGCAGGTTTAGTGGGCGTCATCAGGATAAAATGCGAGCATAAAACACAACGGCCACAGTTTATACACTTTTAATTTAGATTCTATCAACATTTTGACATAGTTTAGACCGAGCAGCGGGTTCAGGGCACCGCTCATACTTCTTAACTTAACACTTTCTTTAAAATACTCCATGGTCCAACTCGACCTATTGCCATCAACCGAATGCGCCACTAAAACTCCTCCGTCTACCGAAGTAGATACTACTCAAAGTATAGAGGGCGTCTGACCCCGCTCTGCTCTGATTGGTCGTTTATTAAATTACAATATTCATATCTTTTATTAGGTTAGAACGATCTTTAAGTTATAGAAACATTTAAGACATCAAATTAAATTAAATTAACAATTTTAGAAGTAATTAAAATGTAAACAAATAATATTGTGCGTTATATATCCAAACAATAATCCATCCAATATAGCTTCCCTCCGACATATATATATATAAAATGGAGAACACGATGTATTTTTTTTTAGATTTCTTGTCAGCTTGTCGGTTTGCCCGTTTGTTCAGGATTCACGTACGAACTGCTGTGCCGATTTCGATGCGGTTTTCACTGATCGACAGCTAATTCGTAGACTTCTAAAATCTGCGCTACTTTTTATCAAGTTATGCGTAAACGAAGTAGCATATCCTAGTAGTATGAATCTCAGAATTATTATATTTGAGGGTACATGGACGGTAACTTTTCATTGAATACGTATATATGTGTGCATGTGTGTCTGTACTCGGTTCTTACTAACTTTGTATCTTAATATGCCTTAGGAATCATAATGGAGATATCGAGAGGGACATACAGATCAGGCTACTGCAAGGAGCGGTATATAGTAGACCTGGTACCAGTGGACATGGTTGTGAATAATTGCATCCTGGCGGCATGGAGACAAGGTGTTAAATTGTAAGTATCTTTCGTATACTTTCTCTATGCACCGCTTTACAGTGATGAGATCTTGTTGAGTGGAAATAATAATGAGAATAAATAATAAAAATTGTTTTTTAAAATGATTTTTAAATACAACTACTACTACTTTTGAGATCCTGGATATCATGTAGCAGCAGAGTGCTAGCCAAGACAAGTGAAACGAGCCCAAACACGACGGGTCTATCTTGTTTAGTACAGGAGTTCCTATGGCCACATTCCGACTCCATCATCAGATCAGCTCGATGGTACCACATTATCACGCAATATACATGTGTGCAAAATTTCAGCTCAGTCGGAAACTGAGAAGTTGGTCAAATTTAACTTGCAAGATTCCACCCGGACTTACATACATACATAGGTATATCCATTGCAAGTTAAACAGAAGATTGTAAAATAGTTTATTAGGTACCACCAGAGAGGCAGGTACGCGCATTACTTCCCTCCCTGAGTTAGGTTCCGTTACGGGGGGGCCCTTAGCTAGCTAGGAAAGCAAGGGACTCATCTACCCCCGGCAACGAAGTGGGGTGTGTTCTCCCAGGGCACACTCCAGGCACTTTATTGCGCTGGATCGGCTGGGTGTAACTATGTTCTAAATCTCAGCTTTTCCTTCACAAACTAAAGCGCAGGGTCGACAGGGAGGAGGGGGTTTTTAGTGGGTATTGGGGTCGCTTGCCCGTGCTGCTTCCTCTGAGTCTTCCACACTATTCTGTGACGTCGATCGCGGACGGAGCACTGACAAGAGCATACTATTGCTGCAGTGTTATCGCCCCCGACCGACGCGTGTCGTTCCCTAGCAACGGCCCAGATTGTGCGTAAATCGGATAAGCATTTTCCCTCGCCTCAAAAAAAAAGTTCCTTTATATAATGCATAACTTGAATGTTTCTATGGTACCAACTTAACTTGGAACTTTCTTAGGTTCCAGTCTCCCTTTAGAGAGCAGCAGCGCAATTGTATCACCTTTGGTGTTGCAAATGTCCATAGGCGAAGGTAACCGCTTTCCACCAGGTGGACCGTCTGCCTGTCTGCTGAACTCAAGCTATAAAAAATGTATTTTTTAATATAAATTCATTACTGACATTATTTTTTTCAGACCTGGACGCTGCCCTGTGTACAATGTGACTTCGGGTTCTATCAACCCCCTACAGTGGGGTAATTTAATAAAACTCTGCGTGAAGTGGGCAAGAGAAAATCCAACTAAGTAATGTTTTTCTTTTAAATTAATAATGAGCCGTAAATGTCCCACTGCTGGGCTCGGGCCTCCTCTCTTATAGGGGAATGGATAGTATTATACGCTTTACTAAGGCGGACGAACGAATGTTCTTTATTGTATATACAGATCAAATCAAATTATATATATACAATAGGAGGTCTTGACGCCGCCGGCGATACCTTTCAGACCACCTTCACACTTTTTAAATTTAAATGTCAAATTTCAAATTATGATACGCATGTCGTTATTGTTGTCCTACATATTTTATATTAATATATCGGACTGGTGGATTTCACACATTGGTTACCTCGAAGTTTCGTCATGATGTTTTCCATCACCGTTAACACGTGGTAATTGTAACAATATATAAATTAGGTAAGAAAGCTGCCTAAGTGGTACATGCTTTTCACTAGGATTCAAATCAGCGTCTTTTGACTTTGGGACGCGATTGTGCTAATGACTAAGCTATCACGGCTCTGCATGATCTAGCCAGTGTTAAGTGTCCATGAATATTCAATTATAAAACTAATTATCTAGGAAAATATAGACTTTTGATTGACGCTAAGCGAGTGAGGTGTTGTGGTGGCTTTATAATGCACGGTGGAGATTTCCAACAGAAATACTAAGTTAACATTATAATTAACATTATTGTTTTACATTGGACATTTTTATATTCAAAGGTGTATAATCTTCCTTCAGATTCTTACTAAAACTCATAATATTATCTGTAAAAGAGCCATCTAGTGACCTCTTAGTGAATGGTATACATTACATGCATAGCATGATACTACTATTAGATACTAGATGGCTCATAAAACAATAGTAACATTTTGAAAAATTTATATTCGTATAGTTCATTATCATTGCTTGGTTCAGAAAGGATGCTTATATATTTTATGAAAATAAAAATTGATAGTAAAAATCTTCCTTTAATTTTCAATCAAAATGTGCCATCTAGTGACACATAGTTATAACACTTAGCCAATTATGTTAATGATATATTACATGTTATCCGATACTAGACGACCAACAAAGTAATAGTAGCCTATCAATATATCAACTGTTTACTTATACAATCATTACAAACACTTGCTGGGCTCAGAAGATATATCAACTAAACATTTTATTTATAAATATAATTGCATAAAATTTGCTTTTAGGGTCTCGTTAGAATATTTCGTAAAGAATCTTGTGATAAAATTAAATTCTAGCACTTATTAAATTATATAAGCGACGTATTACATGCCATTGGATACTAGATGGCGCATTTAATAGTAATAACATTTCAATCTTTTGTTTTTTCACGATATCTTGTTGGGTTCGAAAGATATCAGTATAAAAATAAACGATTCACGTGAAAAACCGATAAGCACAGCTCGTTTCTATTTATCGAGGGTATTTTTAAAGATGTTTTATATTGTTAACTTATGAAATATACTTAACGTTTAAAATTTTCCCTTCTAACAGTAGCATCACCAATTTAATGATTCTTGAGGGCCATTAAAAAAAGTCCATCTTCCTTACCACTATCGTCCACATGCTTAATATATATCTTTCATAGCCTTTTTATCTCATTTACATTATCATTTCCACGACAGTAAACAAGAAAGTGACGAGGGATGTAAACAACAATATAATTTGCCAGGTGGTAAGGGATTTCCCTGACTGGTTGGTTACCACCCTTGGTCTATAATATCAGTACCATAACAACTTTGAGTTTTTAGTAGCCAGGTTCCAGTCTCCATTAAGAGAACAGCAGCGCATTTGCAGCACCTTTGGTGTTAGAAATATAGGTGTATAGGTAACTGGTACGGTAACCACTTTCTATCACAGTTGGGCTGTAAGTCTGTCTAGAGAGCAATAAAAAATAAAATAAATTGGGTTAACATACTCGCGCTGCCCATTTCTCTCGTCACTTTCCTGCATCCTGCCATGAAGGGCGCCATGTAAACGAAGGGTCACGTATATACGTTTGTTTTGTTCTCAGATACGTAATGTGGTACCCAAATTTCGCGTTCACGGAGTCGAGGTTCATTAATACGTTTTGGGAGGTGACCTGCCATTTTTTACCTGCTTTTCTTTATGACCTGTTGTTACGAGCGCAAGGAAGGAAACCAATGTAAGTTGTTCTACTTCTTAATTAATTATTGCCTTTATACATACATACACAGACGTGTGTATAGTCACTGTTGAATAGTTACCAGTTATGACTACTTTAATTTTCAAAATAACGAACTTCGACATCATATTGAAATATTCAGGTACCGAAGTTATAACCTCCAGAATTTGGTAATTTTAGAATTTACTCTTAAGCATGATAAGTCACCAGCTAAATATTTTAGTATGTAAATTAGGCTTATCCATCAGCAAAAAAAGTGGGTATACCGAGATATACCCGATTATATGGTAATAGTAAATTAGTAGTACAATAAATAAGAGAACGTTGTGGATTGATAGAAAATGTAATAACCAGAGTTGAGTTATAAAAGGAATGTTAAGGTAAGGTGCTAAATCAACCGGAATATCATTGACTTCCATCGGAAAGATGCTATCAGAAAGCAAATGTCAGTCTGCAGAACAGGGACCAAAATCAGTATTAAAAATTAGTTTAATATTTATTATTTTAACAAGTTTATTTATTTATGTCCTGACCGTACACTACTCCAAACGCAAAAAAAGTCTCGAAGTTAATTAACCTGTGCCTATATTCATTGTGTTACAGTATGATGAAGTTAGCCCGCCGGTTCAAAATGGCCGCAGCGACCGGAGAGTACTTCGCGAACCACGAATGGGAGTTCGGAGTCACCGAGCTGAAAGCGCTTCACGCCGACGCGAGCGCTGCAAGCGATTCGAGCGCTTTCCCCCATTGGCCGTCTAGCTTTAACTGGGACAGTTACATCGGCGCATACATGCTTGGTATAAGGCGCTTTATTCTGAAAGACAGCGCTGAATCGCTGCCTCACGCTAGGACTAAGTTAAACAGGTATGTAAAGGTGTGCAAGCAGAATACATACTGACTAATTAAAGTAAAATAGTAAAGCGCGGCAAATTTAAAAAATATAAATATGGCTACTCTATTACTACGTAAACAATTTTTTTAATAAGTGACTTTTTTCTGACGCTCTTAGTCAAATGTGGAAATTATGCTACTTAATCACTTTCCACTTCGGACGGGTTTATTCATGTTTTAAACTCGTGAATGCTAAAATATCATATTTATAGTGTTGTTGCGAGCCGATGCGACTAATCCTTTGCAGGTGTCTTATTACCTTCTCCTAGTTTACGCCGCAGCAAGTCTTAAAACTTTATTCCTTTGTAAACTATTTCATGAAAATACTTAGAAGCCGAGAAGTTAATAATTCAAAGGAATGGTGAGGATGTTCCTCATGTATAGTTTGCAAATGTAGGGGTTTGAGTAGTCGATGAAGGAGTTAGTCGTGTTCTGATTGCGAACGAAGCGTTACCTAATGCACTTTCGGAGCGAGTTCTTATAGCGACGAAACTTGCGCGATTTATGTGATAACAATTTTCTGCCCTATGGTTTGGTTTTATTGTATTCGGCTACACTTGTAAGAACTGTGAATTACGTGTGTATACATCTAATAAACTCCGTGATAATTCCAACGGCATTCTCGAATTTACATCCTACAAATCCGCTACCAATTCGTAACAATATATAAGTTTTATCTATGATCATTATATTGTATTATATATATTGTATCAAAATAATAAAAATGACAGTAATGTCATTTGTATTGCTATATAAAAAGTTTCTCAATAGGTATCTTTCGTTAAAAATACTCTAGGCACTTCTGAGCCAACTTTTCTTTGATTTATATAAACTTTTTGTTCACAGGCTATATTGGGTGCATAGACTATTCCAGACAGCAACAGGATATTATCTATTTAGGTTTCTAGCTGGTCGTATTCGATAAATATCGTAATACGTCGATGAAACTAGATACTTAAATATCTTTTACATATCTATAATACCAAAATGGAAGAATATGGTTGAGACAGATTGGCACGGCGT
Organism: Dendrolimus punctatus; assembly: GCA_012273795.1. Classification (NCBI taxonomy): domain Eukaryota; kingdom Metazoa; phylum Arthropoda; class Insecta; order Lepidoptera; family Lasiocampidae; genus Dendrolimus; species Dendrolimus punctatus. The sequence goes on from CM022527.1 coordinate 26,323,703, forward strand.
AAATTCATCGAGACAGTCTAGTAAGGACCTTATGACATTAGCCATCTTAATAAACTAGATAAATTCTAAGATAGATAGATCACAGACGAAAAACTCAAACCAATGAGAGTTATACAAGTCTATCTTCTCTTATATTTGACATCGAAAATCACCATAAGATTCTTTAAGTTAGCCGAAATGTTACTATTTAGAAATATTTTTTTAGACCTTCTCATTTCGAAAACTAACTAAAAGTATCAAAACTTTAACGTTTCACAAATTTATTTCAATAATAATATAAATTTCATTTCAGACCGGGGTCTATATTTAGTTAGTGTGTTCGTTACAATTATCTTATAAATTAATGTTAGTAATATTTAACACGAATTATTAAATCTATAACGACTTCTTTCAAACCGGTTACTACCCCTATCCAATGTTCTTAGAAGGGGCAGTCAAATCTAACTGCAATAGCCATCAGTAGGCTGTTAGTGCTGCCGCGCAAGCGTTACATCAGCGAAGCGGATTTGTATATATTTGCCTTAAAGCCGTCTGCATTCTGAAAAACAAAAATATTGTAATAGTAGGGCGTTGATGGCTCGTCAGGTATATTCCACCTTAGAAATGAAAATAATAAGTTTTTAATTCAATTGTGCTTCGCGCGAACCTGCGAGTCTACATGTTGCCTCGAACCGCCGACGCCCTACATTCCCGCTCTATATCATCGTCATCCCAAGGTCACTAGATACAATATGCCCCTAGTACTTGAATAACAATGTAATTGAATCCAAGTTTCACTTAATATTACTTAAAAATAATTTCAATAATATGACGTTGATTAAACATCTTGTGGTTTTATCTATAATATATCAAAACGCAATTTTAAATTGTGACGTCTTGTAGAAATGTAAGTCTTTCCCAGAGATATGTATTTATTCTTTAGAATTGTAATTCCCAAGAAGAATATTTTTCATGATATTAAATAACAATATAGATAATTAATATTTAAATAACTGTTAAAATAAGTTGCAAATATATCAATTTAACACTGTTGAAACAGATTGGCGCGGCGTAACGTCATTGTGACAATCTGTGCAGCGTAACAACATCTTTAAAGTTGTTAAACACAACCATAGACACCATGAAAGTGGCTCTATAAAATATTCTATGCCAACTTTGCTATAGCTCGTTAATAATAGAGGAACCCTCCATACTCGATTTTAAGTTGCATGCGGTCATTTTTATTATTGTATTCATAGAGAGCAAGTTTGAATGGTTCTTTAAGAACCGTTGAAACGTTATCTAACTCTCTATGAATAAGACCTTAAAAGTAGAAAAAAAATCCGTCATTTCATTTTTTATTTTATTTGAATTATATATTTTATTTTCTTTGATATATTTTTTATAATGATTAATAAATCGATTTTAATGCGTTCAATGAGTTTTAAAATTAATCAGAGATCTGGAAGTTGATGTGAATTAAGTCACATAAAAAATAGTTACATTGATACACACACCTGAATAACTTGCTGTTAAAAAATAAATAACTTTCTTACTGTCTTTAATAGTAGTTAGTGGTCAGGTTCCAGACTCCCGTTTAGTGAGCGGTAGCCCATTGCACCTTTGGTATTACAAATGTCCATAGGCGATGGTAACCACTTTCCATCAGACCGTCTCCCTTGTCTGCTGAACGTATGCAATAAAACTTAAGTCTACTGTCCGTAATAACTTATTGATAAATATTTAAATAAAATGCCATTCCCATCGTATATTCTTGTAACATAATTATATATATGTGATATGCCCGCGACCTCGTCCACGCTTGACTTCAAACTCCCGCGGGATTCCCAGGATTAAAAAAAATGTAGGCTATCGTTCCAATGAGAATTGTCTGGGAATAAGCAAATTTTTATGCAGCCGAACAACTTCAAACCGCTCCCGGGAAAATTCCCGCGGGATTCCTGGAATAAAGGATATCACACATTTTATTAAATAAAATTTACTGTGAAACAGTAAAAAATCACATAGGACTTGGAATTTTTTATTTGGCCTTTTAAAATTCCGCGGGATTCCAGGATAGAAATAGCGCAGAGTTTAAGTCTAAGAATTGGCTGACAATCAGTGAAAAGAGCATCGAATTCGGACTAGTAGTTTTTACGTGAATCAAGAACAAACAGACGAGAAATTAAAAAATATTGCATCGTGTTCTCTGTGGTTTATATAGTCTATTCCAGTTTTTCTTAATAGCTTCAATGTACAGACATGGCATGTAGAATTTTATAATATTGTAGATTTTATTAATAAGTATACCTAAATATGTGTCATGTTTAAAATATGAAATAATAAATCAATTTATCAGTAAGATACTGGTTTTTATTTTCTTATTCGGCACTATACTAGTTATTCGCTATATTATTATGGAGGTAAAGAAAAGACCTTCGCAATTATTATCCCCGCAAATTGCTATTGTGCCTGGCCGCCATTTTGGTGACGTAACCTTAGCCGAACACTAGGTACTGTTAGCATCGCTGGCCGGCGACTACGCGTACATAGCGAGTTGCGGATGACGTCACGTGAATGTTAATTTGACAAGGTTCCAGCGCATTAGCAATTTTCGGGGATAATAGCATATACATAAAGCACTCCTAATTCCTAACAATACAGTTATTTATGACACTATTGCGGTAAGTTGCTTTTAACAAATAAGTAGACAAATATATTGTTACATGCCGTCAAAGAAATGCGCACACCTGCCAGTCGTAAAACGCAGTTTATTACCGTTCCTGCACTCCGTGTTTTTTTTGTTTACTTTGTGTTTAAAATTAGACTATAGCCTTATTGCGGACAGAATCACCCCGCTGACCTCACCCCCGTAAAGCCCGTGCGCCCACGCCCCGCCTACCGCGGAAACGTAGCTCGCTCCGTTAGCTGCTAAGCGTCCGCATTTTTGTAGTACTTTAGTAAGCGCGGAGCGAGCCTACGTCATGCGTTCGTCAGTCGAATAATATACACACAAGAAGAAGCAATACAGGATGACTAAGAAAATAAACAAGCATTAAAAAGACTTTTTAGCCAACGTGACTACGTGGATCTTGTGAAGCCACCAGTACATCGTGACCAGTGCCGCTTGTATTTAATCATCGTGCCTGAATATACCTGTTGCTGTTGCGGCGGCTATATACAAATAAATACAGTCAACTTGCTCAGAGGTGTTTTCATTTAGGGCAATACCTGCCTCCACACCTGACAAGCCTATTGTTATTGCACTTGTATTATGGTCGTCATTATTGTCGAACTAATCCTTGTTGTTGTTGCATTGCGTCGAAGCTTGCCAGGTGTGCGGATTAACTCAGTAAACGCGGTATTTTGTTGTATTGTACAGTTAAGTATAAAACAATGCCCAAACAGAGGGATGGGACAGTCAAGCGACGACTACGATACGAGCAAGATGTACGTTCAATGAGCGATATAGTGACGGACTTTGCGCCAGTTATTGAATCGTGCAGTTGTAATGGCTGTGTCCAGTCATATTTGTGCTTGTTTTATACCTGTTTGTACAGTTCTAATAAACTCTATAGTAATTCCAACGGCATTTTAATTCGAGTCATGTATAGCTCATAACAGGATTAATCCCAAGTGACAAGTCGAGGGCTTACCATAGCCACGAGTTTGTAAAATACAACAATCGCACATGTGTGTATACTTTTTCAAGACATTTGCGAGAAAACTACTGCTGAGCTGGAAAGTCGCAAAGATCTTTGACGATTTTAATATAAAAACGGCATCACATGTGCTTGATGAAAATTAGGATTACACTTTTCGTCTCATTTTCTCTATAGTATTAAAGTGAGACAAACGTCTTGATCAAAAGCACTTCCAAGGAGGTTCTATTATCTTCGTAATGTGAAACTTCTTGGTGGCGTGTTTATATGTTTTTCTATCTAAGTACCTATACCTTACCTGAGTACTTAGGTAGTAGTAATAAGATCATGAGCCTATAGACCTGGAAAATTGTCACATCACAAGCCTATTACTGTTGTGGCCGTGCCCATCACGACCACAACGGTGGATCCTCGCTTGCTGTCCCGGTCTAAAGAACTCTGATCGAGATATTGATTCCAGCACGACTCCACCAGGTCAGGATTCTTATACTGACGTAGTCTTCTAAGTTCATCAGCGAAAGAAGTAGGACGTTAAGAAAATTCTTGCACACTACTTCGAATTTTTTGTGTTATCAAATGGGGGCAGTCCAAATAGTTCAGGCTTGAAATCCAGTAAGCTCCGGAGTACCAGGGTCGCGTGACGTGTTAGCTCTCTTTCTACACGAGGATCTGGTATCATCACAACCTGGCAGAAGAAGAATCAGATGGGCCAACTTGAATTGTAAACTTAGTTTGGTACCGAATTCAAATTTTACCCCTCGGGACCCTTACGTACTTTTTGAGAAAATATTCCCGTCCTTTGCGGAGTTCTTAAGAAGGGCGTTATAAAATTTCTTAGAGGTCAGTAACGCATTGGCGACACCCTTGGTGTTGCAAACGTCTATCGGCAACGGTAACCACTTTTCATCAGGTGGGTATAAAAAAAACGAAATTAATGAATGGTCCCTGAATAATAATTTCAATTGCTTATTCATATATATTTGTTATTTATTATCTTATTGTTATTTTGCTGTACTTTTTCCATCATTTTTCCAAACACTACGCTTCATCAACTTTCATTATTTTGTTTCATATACAGCGTGTTTCAGACCTTACGACAATAAATCAGACCACGTTTTCTTCATGACGTACTCTGCCCAAATACAAAAATGAATCAAGGTAACTTCTTTGGTTTAGCCACAGGACCTCATTTTTCATTTCAGAATATTACAACAACATGTATGTAGTTATTGAGTCTAAATCGGTAGGTTAATGACCAATGTATCATGTTGCCAGCTCGTTTCTTCATCATTAAACGCGGAAGTTGTCCATTCTTACGCTCTCGCTCGCGAACCAATATTTACAAGATGTTCTGTTTTTTATTCCCTTAATTTATTTTATTAATTAATATATTCGGAAATTTCAAAATTTTAATTTTGACATTACGGTTGATTTAATAGTACCAAAAAATTTGTATGGAGTACGACCGCTAAAGTTATGATTTATTGTCATTTGAAATGAAACACGCTGTATATACACTTATTGAAACTACTTTTATCTGATCTTTCTTCAAAATATTTTCAATTTGATTATGGTGAGTATCTCTCGATCTACCGGCACCGTCTCTACCAGTCACATTGCTGCCTATATTTGTTTTGTGATTCTGCTATCATACATCAACATGCCCAAACCACCTTAACATTCCTTTTTGAACTCCTGTCACTACATCTTCATTCATCCACAACTCTTTCTAATCATATTGTTTCCTATCACTTACATTAACCTTACACATATTTCTCAATGGTCTCATTTCAACTGCATTTATCCTACTTTCATGCTTTTTCTGCCATACCCAAGTTTCACTACCATATATTAATTAGCGTTGATATTAATATCCCTTGATGGACAGAAGTCCCAATTAGCTTCTATTCAATTTCTTAAGTTACATGAATTACATGCTATGTCACCTGTGTGTATTTTGGCCTTATAGTAAACTAGGATTAAATGAAACGTCTCCACTCAGCTGAGATGAGAATATTGAGATGGATGTGTGGTGTTCCAAGAATGGATAAGATGAGAAATGAGTACATAAGGAGATCTTTGAAAGTTGCACCCGTGACTGAAAGATTTAGAGGAAGAAGACTAAGTTGGTATGGGCACATAATGAGGAGGAATGAAAGTCAAGTGACAAGAAGAATGTTAAACTACAAGATAGATTGATACAAATGTAGAAGACCAAAAAAAGACGGATGGATTGTGTGAAGGATGATATGTTGATTTGTAGTGTGACAGAAGATATATGTCAGAATAGAGGAGTGTGGATGGAATATACATATTGTGCCCACCCCAAATAATTGGGATATGTTGAAAGAAGAAGAGACAGTAAACTAGGATTAATACTACTGTCTATCTCTACCTGCATACCAGCTTCTCTTGCGGCGTCTACTCCAATTTTTGAGTCTTCAAACACGAGACACTAGAAAGCAAATGTTATTTATAAAAATGACTAGCCCCAAACAGTTTTTGGTAAATCACTTTATAGTCCAGTACAAGAATATTTCTAGAATGGACAATGCCACGGCAAAAAAATGTAAGCTACTAAATTGTTTCTACATTCGATTTAAGTATAAAATATTGGACGACTTATGACCGGTTCCTACATCTTACCGGCCGTCCATTTACCCCACCATCGATTAACATTTGACATAATCTCTATACTCTATACTCGAAATATCTATGTTTGTTAATACTAATCCATACTGTTTGTTTATTGAAACATTGTTTGTTGAGTTGTTTTATTAAAAGTTTTAATTCAGATTTTTGTAAAAACTTCAACTAACTGGTGAAGCCACCTGTGTCGCAAGAGTATATATTGAGAGACGGCTTTTGTGGCTGAGAGGACTAAGTCTCAGCCGACCGAACTCGCTAGAACGTAGAGGTTCCGGGTTCCGGGCATGGTAAATTTCGAAAACGATTTTTCTGTTATTTACTATGGTCTGAGTGTCTAGGATCGGCCCAAGAGTGGCCCTTCACACAAACATACATGCATTGTGGACTATATTTATGAAGAAAACTCCAAATAAAAATATTATTTGTACCCATAGACATTAAATCCCACAATATTTTTCTATATTAAGTCAAACGACCATAAACACAGCAAAGAGTGTGCACATACTCCAGCCCAAGACCAAGTTGACCTTTGGTTTTAAAAAAATATAGGTGTAACAGACTTTCAACCTATTGTTTACAATAAACATCATTTTACCCAGTTAAACACCCATAACACAAGCGTTCTTCCTACCATAAAGACGGGGCACATGGGGGAAGGTGGTTTTATTGGGGTATTGGCACATGGGTTACCTCTCCACATAGACTTCGACTTCGAGACCACATCGACTTTGTTGGCTGCGCTATCTATTATTTAACTATTTATATTTTATTTTACGAGTTACGTTTTTTACTAGGCTTTTGTCATTTCTAGTGTGTGTGTGTTATTATGTAGAATTTTTATTACATTACTAGGCTTTGGTTTGCTTGGAAACCTCGCTGCTGCAACCAGATAGATGTCAGGATTTGGTTTACCTCTATCCACTTCAGGGTCCGTTACACTCACCTGAACAAAGACAAGAAGTTTAATTAATTCTGCATGTTTTCAAATTGGGCAAGTACATTAATAATCTGCCCGTAACACTCTCGCCATTTTAGATTAATTACTGAATAAACTCTTTCAGTGAAAGCTGGATCGATAGTAGTTCCTTAATTATCCAAATAAGTATTTTATTTTACACATCAGAGAGAGAGAGAGAGAGAGAGAGAGAGAGAGAGAGAGAGAGAGAGAGAGTAAATATTGGAAATAGATTATTTTCACACACATTATGTTAATGCAAAAGTTTAAAATATATTTACTAAAAATAAAGTAGGAAAGGTTATTTTATTTTGGTTTATCCGACGTTTCGGCCGCTTTTCAGTGGCCGTGGTCACGGAAGACAAAGATGACATTTCTCTAACGTGTATTGTCAAAGTTTTTATTCAGCCTACCGCCAACTTGTTCATTTTAATTATTTAGTTTTAATTTTGTTTATGGATATTATTTACTCTATGGGAGCCTAATATAATTTTACGACCGCTTCACAACATGTTCTGGCTGAAGAGAAGAAGCGGCGCAAGAAACTCTTCAGCAACCATGCCTAGTTCTAAAAAATATATTTAATATTAAAATGGGTGGAAGGAGAAAATAAAAGAAATTATCAGTCGGGTTGGTTTGTGTTTCGTTCAAATGTCATCTTTGTTTTCCGTGACCACGGCCACTGAAAAGCGGCCGAAACGTCGGATAAACCAAAATAAAATAAATTACCGCGCTTAAAACCGTTAAAACGTTTTATTATGTATACAAGTCGCGAAAACTTAAGAAAATATTATGTAGCAAAGGTTATTTATTATAAAGTATGCTTGGCAACTCTACATACAGTAGACTGTTCTTACTTTATGACTGAACATTCCGAAGAGTTTCGGTCTGGCGGTTGCGTGTAGCCTGACAGCCTGCTCTTTTGAGTTTGTTGCTAAAGCCATCGGTATATTGTAGTCGTATAGATGTGTCAAAAGTCGTTCGGCACCTGTCAACAATAACGTTAACAACTAAAGTAGTCGTCACGAAAAGGCCCCACAGACGCAACGCTACAACTATCCTACACGCTGCTCTTTAAAACTGACAAAGTAGTTGCTAAAATTAGAGTTCTCCCTTTGCTCATCATACCCTATCGAAAACTTATGACACCTGCACACACTTCATCTTATTATGATAATTCTTTAACAGTGCAGGCTGTCAAGCTTTCGATTGCGCTTCCTCTTACTGTCTGTGAGGCCAAATCCTTACAAATATTTAGAAAATTACTCAGAAAACATTTGCATTATGATTACAAGTAATGCAAATACTGGCCAACCCTGGTGTTTGTCTGCTGTTACATAGATCTTTCTTGACTTTGTTACCTTTTAGTAGCGGAGAACTTGGTAAAATCTTCTGGGCTAGGTCGGTGAGCTGCAGTTCGAACTCATCGACCGATATCGGCAGCTTCAATTCGTCCACAACCGTGACACATATCTCGTGATCTGTTTCGCCGTACATCTGAGAAGAATGCAAAAAAAATTGGAAATATTTCGAGTCAAATCAGGGCCAAATTCTAAACTACTCAAAAGTCTTAGGGCACGTTCAAATAACTTAAGGAAAATGTGATTTTTTTTACCTTTGACATTCCTTCACGGAAATTGATCCTTGCAAGCAACCCTACCCTATTTTAGTGTAATAATCCTGTTATGAGTTGCAGGACTCGAATTAAAACGCCTTTAGAATTACCTAATATATAATTTATTAGAACTATACAACCACATATAACACAGATACAGATATAATAACACGCACAAAGTCCGCCACTAAATATATATTACCGAATGTAGTACACACGTCTTGCTTCGCTTGTGCTTATCGCTCGACTGCCGATCTCTCCAATGCTTACCAAAAATACAATATGTCTCTCGGCCGCGTAGACTGAATTTCCTAGAAGCAGTTTTTACTTTAAATCCGACACACCTGGCTAATAACTGCCATAAAAGATTACAATACAAAAACAATTGGCGTGACCCTTTTCGGTGCTAGCAGTCTAAGGTATATAAATTGCGGAACATTTTAGTGCTGCCACTCTAAGAAGACAATAATTGCACAACCTTTAAGTGTTGCCATTTAATTTAATAATGGTTTTGTACCATCCCGCGACACCTTGTCGTAGACACTGTATAAATTTTCATCATAATCGGCCCGAGTCTCCTTCCAGTGTTACAGTTTAAGATTTGACCTGGTCGGCGTACTTGAAAAATTCACCAGTAATCTGTAAGTTATGTATTGTGTATTTTACTGAACTCATTTTAAACCACTGGACCGATTATGATGAAATATTTGACTTCGATTCAGTAGGTGGTGCTACAATTGAGTTTTTAGATTTTTTCACCGCATGAAAATGTCTGCCCTGAGATAAACTTCAGTCAATTAGGATGACATTTTGAAAATGAAGTTTAACTTGCATACCCACTAAGAATACTTACTCTTGTTTCAAGTTCTTTTGAATACTTTTTACCATATTTTTCACATATCTCTGTTATGATTTTATGGTACATAACTTCTGAATCTGCAAAATAAATAATAGTTAAAAAATGATCGCGTCTTTGGTACCGCCGTTGCTATTCACTAAGAGATACATACGTCGTTATGGCAACGCGAACGAAGTTTCGCTGGCACATGGTAGTTTACTATGAAATTATTCCGCGTACAACAATGATCTAGCGGGAACTTCCCGCCACGGTTTTCTCATTGCACTATGACATGGGGTTTTTTAAGAAGGGCGTAATAAAATTTATTGGAAGTCGGCAACGCGTTGGCGTCACCCCTGGTGTTGCAAACATCTATAGGCCTCGTTCATGCCTCATTCAAATTATAAAAAAACTTTAAAAACATTATCTAATTTTTTTATTCCATGAGTTCAGCAGACAGCAGATGGCCCACCTGATGGAAAGCGGATACAATCGCCTATGGATATTTGTAACACTATAAGTGCTATATCAGTGTGCTGCTGCTCTGGAACCTGGCCGCAAATGCCAGAACATAACTCAAGGTTGTTATAACGGCATACTCTAGACCAGGGGTGGTAGCCATCCAGACGGGCAAATAGCCTACCACTTAGTTGTGGGCTATTTTGTAGACGCTTACGACAGGCCGCCCGGCCGCAGGACATTGTATTCTTCTCCGGATAAAATAAATACATTAAGAGATGCATTTTCGGAATTTACTGATCAGCTTGGTTTTTTCTTTTAAATCATAGTGTTAACTCGACCCCTCAACAGGTTTATTTATGTTAGATAGATATATAGATAATAAAAGTTACATTAGAGAACATTACATTACAAGAAGCAAGTGAGGTGTGTAAGAATGGGCCTGTGTGGCGCTCTGTTGTTCGTGCCTACCCCGCAAGGGACCTGGCGTGAAGTTATGTATGTATGTATGTATGTAAAAGTTACATTATTTTAGTATACCTAATACAGTTCCATCCAAATCAAAAATACAATGCGTGACCTTTCTGAATTGTTTTCTTGAGTAGGCACGTCTTAGCATAACACGAGATCCCCGACAAGAAACGTGTATACCACGACAATACGCAAACATCGACGCATTTTGATAATAATAATATAGTTTTTAACAAAATTTATAATTATATAGACTATTTTATTGACTTTGCGTTAGTGACATTATTGACACAACTGATAATGACATCTGTTATCGAGTAGTAACATCTGTTGGCAATATTTAAAACTTTTTTTCCAAGATCATCTTCGTGCAGTACAAAGAGGATTTTTGTTATGATTTACGGCCTTACTTATAATAATCTCGTTAAGAGACGACTAGGCATCTCATAAGTAAGAGAATTAGAATCAGTCCCTAATCATGGAATATCTCTTTTTTCACTTATAAACGTGTATTACCTCTTGTGTAGGTACACAAGAGGTAGAGCACAGATAAACGAAATTCAAATGATTAACGCAGGTTGTACTCAAAATATTCGACTAAAGAGGAGCTTATGGGTAAGATTTTCATTAACCAGTTGCTGAGCAGTTTCTTTAAATTTAAGAAACGATTATAAGTAAGGCCCTTAGTCTAAGAATTTGCTATCGATCAGCGAAAACCTCATCGCAATTGGCCCAGTAGTTTTTACGTGAATCCCGAACAAACGGACAAGGAATCTAAAAAGTATAATAATACAAGTAGGGTGGCGCGCAGAAGTCTTAAAAAAACAATTTCTTAAGTCAACTTTATTGTACGACAGTTCTTACAAGAGTAACTTAATTGCAATGAAAATTATATTAACATTATTATAACTTAATACTTATTATTTACTGATACAATGACTGGACTTGCGTGGTCAGCAGGTTGATGGGCATCGGTGTGTCCACCGTTTGCCTAACTGGTGTTCTCCATCATTTATATAGTCTACTAGCTGTCCCGGCAGACGTGGTGGCAGCAGCGCCACCTACCGGGTCCACTAAATATTATCACATGATCAAATGTACAGTTTACCATTCTATAAAGGACATACAAACATTCAATTTTATATATAAGTTGAAGAAGAAGAAGATTCAAGTTATTTATTCAAATAGCTTCTATGGACAGTCAATTTTTTAGAATGTAATATTAGATATAGATGCAGTTTTAAGTCATTTACATATGACTTAAAACTGCAATTAACACATTAATTTGCTTTGTAGAGCCGCCGAGCAGCTTACTGAGCTGCTAGTCCCATAACGTAACTTGGGTTCCATGGGTAAATTTTGCATTGGACAAGCCAAGGACCAAGCATTTCTTGCCTCAAAGCTACTAAGGGACGAAATTAATATTTTTCCTATCAGGACCATTTGAGGTGTTTGCAGAAGATCAGCGCTGATTTTGGTTTTTTAATACACCATAATTGATGTTATGATACTATTTTGTATTTTTGTATCTTGTTTTAAGTAAACATGCTCTTTCTTTTATGAAAAAAGGCCAAGCTTGAAGCATAAATTATTTTAACAAATTGCATACATTTAAATATCAAATTACATGAGTAATAAATCAAAGAATAAATCATTTTGAAGACACATTTTATTTCTTTTCTGGTGAACAAATTATTCAAAAAGTGTATAAACAGTTATTTGATATCAAGACTTCACGGGAAAAACAAATACTAATTAATATCAATATATATTTCGCTATATCCGGCTCCGACTGAAAAATTGAAAGGAAGAAAACTAAGTTGGTATGAGCATATAATGAGGAGGGATGAAAGTCACGTGACAAGAAGAATGTTAAACTGGATGGACTGCGTGAAAGATGATATGATGATTTGTGGTGTGACAGAAGATGTCAGAATAGAAGAGTGTGGAAGGAAAAGACATAACGAGCCGACTCCAATTAATAGGAATATGGTGAATAGAGAGAGAGAGAGAGAGAGAGAGAAGAGAGGAGAGAGAGAGAGGAGAGAGAGAGAGAGATGAGAGAGAGAGAGAGAGAGAGAGAGAGAGAGAGAGAGAGAGAGAGAGAGAGAGAGGAGAGAGAGAGAGAGAGAGAGGAGAGAGAGAGAGAGAGAAGGAGAGAGAGAGGAGAGAGAGAGAGAGAGAGAGAGAGAGAGAGAGAGAGAGAGAAGAGAGAGAGAGAGAGAAGAGAGAGAGAGAGAGAGAGAGAGAGAGGAGAGAGAGAGAGAGGAAGAGAGAGAGAGAGAGAGAGAGAAGAGAGAGAAGAGAGAGAGAGAGAGAGAGAGAGAGAGAGAGAGAGAGAAGAGAGAGAGAGAGAGAGAGAGAGAGAGAGAGAGAGAGAGAGAGAGAGAGAGAGAGAGAGAGAGAGAGAGAGAGAGAGAGAGAGAGAAGAGAGAGAGAGAGAGAGAGAGAGAGAGAGAGAGAGAGAGAGAGAGAGAGAGAGAGAGCGGATCCATCTGGGATAATGTTATAGCTACTGACTGTAAACAAATGCGTCTGGTTTATAGCGTTAAAAATGACTATTAGATAGCTACATTACTGTACTGTATATCAGTAGGGTCTCACTAGTCCAGCACTTCAGTAGCCCGGTACGTCCGCATCCTCCGCTCAAGTCTCTAAGAATTAGGAATTATTATTTGCATAGGTCTAAATGATCTTACAGTTGCTACACGGGGATGCGAGTTTTTCGGTAACTCAATTTCTTGAGTTAACGCTAAAATGGGTGGTGGTATAGACGACTAAGCTAATTGATCTTAAAGATGGTATTGTCTCTAAAGCTGGAGCAGTCCTTTGAATGGACATGATTCTTTGTGGAACCCCTGTAGCAGCTATAGTCGTTGTCTGTAACAGCTGCTTCAGCAATACATTCTGTGACTCTTCATTTCTTTGATTATCAGTACTCTGTTGCATTTGTATATGGGGTGTATCATTGTTCGCTATAGATGTATTTGGTGGGTCATCTGTTATTATTGGCTCTGATTTAATCACTATAGATGTATAGGTCGCAAAATTAGAAAGTTGAAGTGGCAGTGGGCCGGTCACGTCTGTCGCAGGACCGATAGCCGACGGATCAGACGAGTCCTGGAGTGGAGACCGCGTCTCGGTAAACGTAGTGTCGGACGCCCTCGAACCTGATGGACCGATGACCTGTGCAAAGTCGTCGGTAGGTGCAAGATGAGGAAATCGGAGGAAAGCGATGTGTGGCACCGTCTTGGGGAGGCTTACGTCGAGCAGTGGACTGCGAATGGCTGACGACGACAACGAAGACGAGATGAATTTGGTGGGTCATCTATTTACATTGGCTTGGATTTAACCACCATTCTTTATTGGGTCTGATGTAATGACTTATAACAATAGCACATACATTTACCTGTATGTAGATAATATGTCAAGTACTTTCCAATAATCCGGCACCCCCTATTAATGCCGGATTAGTGAGACTACTGTACATACGTTATCTGTCAATATTTGACATCATTAACTAAGGATGCGTTCCGTTGGCAGCTCACAACTCCCAAAATGCTCCGTCTGCCGTGCCAATGGCGACCACAGTCAAGAGGTCGACACACCTCTTGACTGTGGGCGTTGACCACAGAGCATTAATTCACTGCATCGCTTGACATTGAAAAAGGCGCGATTTTCAAATCAACCAATGATATTTCTGTATTTCGTCGTTTATAACTTTTATAATTTTAAAAATTATGAATAAATTTAAATGATACTCGACATAAAGCTAACCTCATAGATTGTACGACTGTACTAATGACGTCACGAGTAGGCACGACTAAAGGAAGTCGAATGGCGCATTGTTTAAAAAGTAATTAGTTAGTAGTAGTTACTCATTTGTAGGAAATGCGGTGTAAAATACATATAGTGTCATAAAAAAAATGTATTTATAAATATTTCTGTATCACTATATCGCTTTCCTAGCAAATAAATGATTTCTTTCTTTTATTTCTTAGTTTAAGTAATTTATTAGTTTGTGGGCCGATTTTTAAAAATATAAAAGTTATTCAAAGAATAAAATATTTATAATTTAGTCAGGTAATAATTGGTTCCATAGTTAACTTTATCTGATGATTGAAACATTTTTCACAAAAACTTGGAAACTTTTTCACATGTTATGCTAAGTGGTACAGAGTATATTCAAATTCAAAACTAGCTGACCCGGCAAACTTCGTACCGCCTTAGAATCAATAAATCAAAAAAGCCAATGAAAAAATCTTCATTTTTTAATTTAATTTGATTTCACAATGACTTTTGAATTTAATTGATTTCTAAACGACGTGACGAACTTTAAATGTTTGACAGGTAGGAATAGTTTCTAAGGGAAAGCGAAATTGTTGTTTTTATTATATTCCAAGCATTTTTTCATGTTGACTCACTAGTCCCTTACCTTTTAAACCTTCCCTGAAATTCCAAAAATAATTCAAAACTAAAATTAGCCAAAATTTTTATATAATATAATAGATAAGTTCCACTAGAGAACGCTTTTTGAAGGTCATATAGGTATATGTTCGTCTTTGACAGGCATAAATTGAAGCTTTAAAACGTGAAGGGAAAAAAATTGTAGCCCTCGTTTCTAAGTAAAAACTGTTTCAGTGTCGTTTTCTACTTTTACTATGGGGATCGCTTTGTTATCAAATAAAAATAATTCACCCAATTTTTCAGCTTTTTATCTTAAATACGTTTCGAGTTATTTTGAAAAACCTTTTTTCCGTTTTTTTCAATAGTCAATTATAACTCATAGCGAATTTTTCCAGTACTTGGGAGCAAAAGGCATAAAACAATATTTTATTGTAATTTCCGGACGAGAAACCGATTTAAATAAAACTAAAATGTATTTTATCTCAAATTTTTGAAAACTATCTATCACCATTTTTTTCAAAATATGTGGTTAATAATCCTTTCTACTCTCCAATTTTTCCAATTATTTTTAAGTGGTGGAATAGCGTCAAAAAAATAAAACCTGGATTTTTTTCATAACCTAGTGTTCTATCGAACTGGTTATTCTTTTGATTTTTAACTCGAAACACATACCTCTTTGAAAAGACATTAAAATAATAACTTGCTTTACTTTTGTTAAAAAAATAACGCATTATAAATTATATAATTTTGCTATACCGTTTATGGTCAGTTGGTTGGATATAGTCTTCGACAACAGAGTCTTAATAATGTTCAGACTTATAATTTAAATAAATTATGGTCGAATTTCGACCACTGGGCAACCACTAGTTTCTATAATAATATGTTGAAAATTATACGACAATATTTTTATTGTTACGACTGGAACGCCGACAAAAGACAAATTCACACCTACATACCTATAGACACTTCATTACCTTTTCGTCATTTGGACTTCTTTTGGTTGCTTTGTGTTTAAAATGTGTGATTGGAAAAACAGCCCATGTAAATTTCGATCCACGCAGCCGAGCAGACATATTGTATTTGTACAGTGTAAAGCAATGCCCCAATCGAAAGATGAGTCAGTGGAGCGATAACCAAAAGTGGAGCAAGACTTGTATACATTCGGTGATCTATTTTAGTGACGGGCTTTGCGCGGGTTATTGAATAGTGCATTACGTTTGGATTGGTTGTGTTCAGTTATATTTATTTTATTTGTACCTGTGTTATACGTGTTTGTATAGTTCTAATAAACTCTATAATAATTCCAACGGCATTTTAATTCGAGTCCTGCAACTCGTTACAATATTAACGCTTGATCTACGTAATATTAATATTTCTTAGCCAAATGGCAAAAGTATGTCCACGGGAGAGATATACCCACCATACCAACGGAACCCCATTGTGCGGCCGCAGACACGCACTTGGCACTTCCATAATTGCATAAAAATGACATAAATAAAGCATAATTGCTTCTTTAAACATTTTATAAGGCAAAACAGCAGTGCTGGGCGATAAATTTTAACAGTCGGTGATGTTTAGTCATTCACACAGTTAGCAACACACCAGCTTACGAATAAAATTAATTTTATATTGCATATAAATTAATTACTATTTTTAAACAATTATAACTAATACTTTAAGGATTTTATTGTGAGATATTTAATAATTATTTATTTATGCTAAAAATATAAGTTTAATTATTAAACGAAATCGATTAATTGTATGAAGCATGTGCAACAATAATTAATAGGTAAGATAAATTTCATTATATTGTATACTAGCTTTCTGGGCGCGACTTCATCCGCGTGGTGCGGTTTTTAATTATCCCACGGGAACTCTTTAATTTTTCGGTCCAGCCCATACAAACAGAGTAACAAAAAATACAAACGAGTTCGTCTGGGGACGCCCGACAGAAGTGATGACTTAACCTGCCTTAGACAGACTGGCGCCGTAACGCGTTACGTAACGAAGCGGTTTACCCTCCCATAAGAAGTTATCACTTCAAAAATCTATGTTAGTTCTATTTCACTTCTTACATCCACCTGACTAGGTTTTTAGCATTTTTATCATTGTGCAGAAATTCGTCATCTATTTGTTGATATATCTTGTTCAAAGTGCGCAAGGCCTGTGCCAATCGGCGCCTTAAACGCCTTACTTTGGTTTCACCTTAGACACATGGGTTACACAGTTTACCTCTTAACAATTTAAATAAGTAGGAGACTAATGCAAATTTTCGTCTGGATGCCAAATTATTCTACCCAACCATGCCTAAGGGCGCGTTCCCACTTTATCGTGACGACAGGTAATCGTGTAGTTTTAAGTGTCGTGGGTTATATGTTTTAATGGAGGTGTTCACATATAGAACAACGCGATTTACTATTTTTGCAGTGACGACAGATTGTCATGACAGTGGGAACGGCTAGCACGACAACCGTAAAACAATAAAAAATCGGTACAACTAAATCGTGACGGCAACTCTATCGTAGCCACGATTGCTGGCTTCATCTTCCTTCTTTTCAAAAAGTGATACATTATTAAAATTTCGTCTTCGTCCATTGAACTCAGGAGTATAAACGCACTACTAATTTCCAAGAGAACGTAGAAGCGACTGTAGATTTGTAGCTTGCTAATGATGCGTAAACGACAAAGTGACTGCCGTGAAACGATAAAATATCATCGCGATCCAATGGGAAAAGCTAGATACGATAGTCGCTAAACGATAAAAAATGTTGACGGCAAACAATCGTTATAATGGGAACAGCTAGAGACGACAGTCGGCCAATGATACATTAATCGTCACGACATAGTGGGAACGTGCCCTAAGACAAACAAGGTAGGGTACATCAAAGGATTGAAACGGTTAAAGACGATAAAGTCTTAGTATAAAAATCTAATAATATTATTTTGTATGCGCTCCAACTTCATTATCTCCAATACCTCACCTGCTAACCGCACTGATGACCAGCATTCTTGTCTGTCTCTACAGATAATAAAAATGATTGATAAGTTTTGATCACTTGTGGAGGTATTAGACACCTCCGGGTCGGCAGTGGATAAATGAAAATCCAGAACACATGGATAGTAGGCACTTTAATTCCACAAGTAGAACGTTATATATGGACACATTAAAGTACAATATTAGTATTGATGATTCGGTGGTTTTTCCGGGAAGGAAGGCTTTTTATATCTCTCATAATATGACAGAATTGTTTTTTTTTTTGTATTAGTGATGTGACGCGCAACTAGTGCTGTGCACATAATGCCGCCACACACTTTTTGATTAAACTTGAAACATTCATCATTCAACTTTTTTAGTTATTGATTCCAAGGCTGTACGAAGTTTACCGGGACAGCTAGTTTTCATATATTTTCGATAATGGTGAGAGCTGTCATCATCAATTGTGTCGGTTCTGAGAGCGCTGATGCGTAGCGTTGAAATGATAGGAGTAAGGAAGCGCAGACTTCAAATTATTGCGTGCTGGGGAGCAAGATATTTCTTTAACTTCGAATTACCGCGGGGATCAATTGATAATGTTTTTGCAGTGATAACTTCTTATGGGAGGGTAAACCGCTTCGTTACGTAACGTGTTACGGCGCCGTTGTATCTGGCTTCCCTTCTCTCATGAATACGGTAAAGGTAGGCAGGCTTCTCCTCTCTCACTCTATCCCACGCACTATGTACATAAAATTTAACTGATAACCTAAGCTTTTCTCAAGTTAAGCAATATTAATATTAAATAGTTCACCTTAAATTAGTTTAAGTTATCACTTATGTCGGGCGTTCCGAGAAGCACACCCTCTGTTTTATTATTGAATTTATCGAGTATTTTTTTAAAGAACCGGATAAAAAATTTAAATTATCGAGAGACTTAAATTATAGAGTGTCAAGTTATCGAGAGTCGACTGTATTTGATTACAGGGTAGCAAAATAACGTAGAAAACAATAGGGGCGCCACTTTCGCAATTTTGTCTAAACTAGCAACTCCAATATCAAGTCAAGAGTAATTTTGATACTTACTGGTGATTTTTAATACGACATTAAACATCGTGCAAGTATCAATGTGCTTTGGTTACCAAGTATGCATTTTGTCAACATGATGTTTACTTTAATAGTAATGATTATAATTATTTATAAATTTTATAAGCAAAAGTTCCAACATCTTGTGATACTTAACAGGACAATAATTTGATCACATGCTAAAGTAACCATTACAAACCTATCATTTCGCCTGTTCGTTGGTAAATATCGTTGAACTAAAAGAAAAAGGCTTTTGCTGCAAGTTTCACCAGGCATCTTTGATAAACTTAAAAATCATTGCTCGCGTGACACTGGGTATTGTGACATAAGTATTTAGTTATTTTTAGCGCATTTTAGACTCGAATCAACGTTAAAATAACATGGATAAATACGTTTTGTTTATGATTCACCGGCCTTGATTAAAGACAAAATATAATATTGCCAGAAGGCAAATAAATAAGTACTAGTCTAGACGTTATTATGGTTTGGTTTTATTTTGTAATTTATTTAAAACAAAAAAATCATGTCCTTTGCATGTAGTGTTCTTATTATATAATTTACAAGAAGATACAACGGAAATAAATCTGTTTTAACTACATAATTGTGTGAATGAATTGTTCATAAATTTATCACCAAAACAGCAAAGAACCATTGGCAATTAGCATATATATTAAGCTTGATGAGAACAGAGACATGTGAATCCGAGTTAACATACTAAAGTCATCATGTTAATGTTTCATTCAGCATACAATTGGGTTTTTATAATTTACTAGCTTCTGTCTGCGACTTCGTCCGCGTGGAGTAGTTAAAAAAAAGTAAGTTAAAAGATTTTAAAACATTCTTCATTGGTGCTCCGCTCCTATTGGTTTATCGTGATGATAAATAGCCTTCCTCGATAAATGGGCTAACACTAAAATAATGTTTAAAATCAAACCAGTAGTTTCTGATTGAATTGAATTGATAACGCAGTTGGTCTTTCCTGGCACATCGTGCTTCTCAAGTAGGTCTACTTTACCTCTCGTCTCGATAAATACTTGATCTATGCCACAAAAGAAGTCCCAAGGGAAATTAAAGTACTACAAGTGGCACCTGCGTTGTTTGATAAAATTTTGTTCCTAAAGTAGCCATGAAATAAATTTACAGCTTTAATTAAGGAATATTATTTATTTATTATCCAGTAATTATCTACAATGATATACGGATTATTAAATAATTACTCTGGCAACATTGTGTAAGGTGACTGCACCGCCACGTCTGTGGGACTTCTTTCATGGCGCGAAGTTTACGCACGCGTGCTGCGGTGCCCCCATTACAGAAAAACAAAACGAAACTTTCTCTGGCTCATGCACAACAACTTTGCTAAAGATCATCACATAATCAAATGTATAGTTTACGTTTCTATAAGGGACATATAGACGAACATTAATTTTTATATATCAAGAAGATAAAATCAGTAATGATATATGGCATTATTATTTGCCAAAAGTAAAAAAAAACGGTCATAAGGCGCCGGACAGAAGTGATAACTTAAACTAATCCAATGTGAGAGAAAGGGAATACAGACTGATAGGCAGGCGTTACGTAACGAAGTGGTTTACCCTCCCATGAGAAGTTATCACTTCAATAAACGCTTGAACAGAGTACAGGAGCCCATTTCTGCTATATCAAGATCTTGACGTTGCGGAGTTATTCAATTTCAAAAATTCGTTTTCGACTATTATATATAATTTCACCCCATAAATGTCCCACTGCTGGGCTCGGGCCTCCCATTATAGAGGGAACGGACAGTATACCCGCCACGCTTGTCCAAGGCGGCTTGGCAGGTTTGACACATCGGTTATCTCGATGTGCAGGTTGCATCACGATGTTTTCCTTCACTGTTTTTAGCACATGGTAATTGTAACAATATGCACATTAGATCAGAAAACTGACTAAGAGGTGCATGCGTTCCGGTCAGGATCGAACCCGCGCCCTTCGATTTAGGGGCGCGTGCGCTAACCATTACGCTACCACGACTTTTCGACTATATCCACAATACCTTATCGATATCGTTTCGGCGGAATAATAGTGAAGAAAGATTGGCACTACCATAAGTTGAGTTGGCATTAGCAGATTAATTGAAAAGCTACCAAACATTTTAAACATTTGCTTCGTAACTTTTTGCTTGTAATTTTTTACAAATAGAGTGGTGTGCCATGATCAAGCAATTGATAATAACAGTTAAATGGTATCGTGTAAATAATAATAGTTATTGAAATAACAACAGTAGTGCATTCGTTTATTGCTATGTCGGAGGGAAGCTTTAGACGTATTGTTGACTGGATGTATAACGCACAATATCATTTGTTTACATTTTAATTACTTCTAAAATTCTTAATTTAATTTAATTTGATTTGTTAAATGTTTCTATAACTTAAAGATCGTTCTAACCTAATAAAAGTTATGAATATTGTAATTTAATAAACGACCAATCAGAGCAGAGCGGGGTCAGACGCCCTCTATACTTTGAGTAGTATCTACTTCGGTAGACGGAGGAGTTTTTGTGGCACATTCGGTTGATGGCAATAGGTCGAGTTGGACCATGGAGTATTTTAAAGAAAGTATTGAAGCTGGAAGTATGAGCGGTGCTCTGAACCCGCTGCTTGGTCTAAACTATGTTAAAATGTCTTTTAAATCTAAATTAAAAGTGTATAAACCGTTGGCCTTGTATTTTATGCTCGCATTTTATCCTGATGACGCCCACTAAACCTGCAATAACTGAGATGTCGTGAGAACGAGGCCGTTCTGCGACAGCTACATAATTTTTCAAGATATAACTTGAGCAGGTTACAAACGTGACGAACTATTTTATTAGTGCAGTAAAAATACTTTATGCCTCACGAGCATATATTACAATAGTTAAGATACTGGTTTTAAGTACCATCACATGGCTATTCAGATTTTTGTAAAGTGATTTCAAAAATGACATTTTTTCTATAATAATAATATTCGGCAGATATTAATATTTTATCTATAATTTTGCTCTCTTTTTTAATTTAGTTTTAGGTTTTAATTTTAGTTTTATATTTTATAGTTTAGTTTAATTTTTAAAATAAATTTAACAATAAAACTTCGACAGACAAACACATACACATTGCAAGTTCCTAAAAAAAGTAAGTTACGCTTGTATTATGGGTATTTAACGGACATCTCTAGGACTAATCTCAGACACCAAGACATAAATAATATAAAATTCGTTCCCAAAATTTACCACACCAAGAATCGAACTCAGATTTCTAAGATTAATGTAGTAGTAGTATTTAAAATTAAATAAACTGAATTTGATAATTGAAAATAACCAAAGGTGTAAGATAAAACAAAAGAAATAATTAAAGCATTTAATATTATTGAAAGTATCAGAATACGCCTCTTAGGCAAACGTCACAGAATATCTCCGCTACGTCAGTGTAGGAAATATTATTAGACCAAAGCGATGAGAGGTCAAGCCACTGAAGATAGCCTAGCACCAGAGTCAATTGTATGCATGTATGGAGACGGCAAGGTCCCTCCATGTGGAGAGGTAACCCTTAGGCAATACTCCACTAGGAGCGGGGCAGAGGGAGGAGGGGGTAAGAACGCTTTATTGCACACCAAAATACACTCACAGAAACAAAGCATATCATCACTACATAGTATAAAACAAAGTCGCCTTTTCTGTCCCTATATCCCTATGTGCGCTTAAATCTTTAAAACTACCCAACGAATTTTGATGTGGTTTTTTCCAATAGATAGAGTGATTCAAGAGGAAGGTTTATATGTATAATACATGCATCATATACTAAGGCAACATTGCTAATTTTAGAGGTTTCTATGTAGTGATGCCCGTGCAAAGTCGGAGCGGGCCGCTATGTTTTTATATACAACGTTCATAGTTTTTCTGTAGTGTATTTAATTTTGTATCAGCATTGCACCCGTGCGAAGCCGGGGCGGGTCGCTAGTTTACAATATTTTCTAGGCAATACAATAGTTGGCCTTATCGCTCAAAAGGATCTCTTCCGGGCAACCTCATTTAAAGAAATTAGTTAGCTAATCTGGTCATGTCTAGGAAAAAGGGAATAGATACATAAAAACCTAAACTAGTTTAAGATTCGAATATACATATACATATGTACATAGTCATATACACATGTACAATAATATATTCCCAAATCCATAAGTTATTATAATAAATGTATTAGCGAGATGAGACATAGCTATTTGTGGACAAATAGTGCTGCTTTCTGAATGTTAGCAAGCTATAGTTAACTTTTCTGTCTTGTTTACAGGAAGTAAATTGAATTAAGATGGCGTACAAGTATGTACTGAGACAAGTAAGTATACATTTTAGTTTTTTAGTTTTTGAAGTCGGTTTTTTTAAACGAAGTTTTAGTATTACCTACTTATGGCATGCAAATTAATAAAAGTGGGTAATGTTTGGCAGTTCGGCACAATGAGAGGTTCCGTAGACGACGTTAGAGTCTCCAACAAAGTTTTTATTAATTTGGCGTGGCATGGAACTGGCCACCAAACTAAAACGTTTGAATTTAGAACATAGATGGTTATTTTTTTTATCTATGTATTTTTTCCCTCCATTATTTTTAAAATCATCATTGTATTACGCACGTGCAGTTTTTTAACAAATTAATATTTCAAGAAATAAGATAACATCGATATAATAATACTTGGAACCGGTTTTTAAATTAACCATTTTTTATTGATTATAATCTGTTTTATTTATAGAAAACCTACAGCTAAATACATTTATGACTAAATAAATATAATTAACAAAAGAAATCCAATGTCAGGTTTTCACGAATAAGCTATTGGCTAAATGTAACCCGCAGACTTAAAATAGGCACCGAGATGCTAAGTCACTATTGAATAATTTAAGGCTTAGACACCGCTTGGCTTCTGAAATATTGATTACAAACGGGTCGATATCATCGTATTTACTTATATAAGTAATTAATATTAATTAAATACTTTTTATAATACGTTCCTGACCTCATAACATCGCCCTATTCTGGGCGTATAAGGTCACACAGGGTCAGTCTGCAGAGGCCTCGTAATAGCAAATAATTCCTCTAGCTGTCTAAGTACGGCGAATGCAGTGCCGCGTCTGCGGGACTTCTTTCTTGACAGAGACTCAAGTTAGACAAGTATATATTCTATCGATATAAAAAATAAGCTTCCAGACTAAAAATGTAACCAATTGTTCACAAGAGGCGGTCTTATCGCTAATGAACATTAACTTCCAGATAAGCCTGGGAATGTAAAGAACTTAAAAAAAAGTACTTAAATGTAAAAATAGAACAACATATATAAAGAAAAACAATTTTTAGCTAGACGTGTTGCTGGGGAGTTTCATGCCGCTTCTTCTCCTTAACGGCAATAACACGTTGCGAAGCGGTGTACATAGACTAGAAAGTAAAATTAAATTTTAACCTATACGTATGACCTTCAAAAAGTGTTCTCCAGTGGAACTTATTTTGAATCATACACAATAATACATCAGGAGTACAGTAATACGTCGTCTTATTTTGCACTACCCTCACGGCGATTGCGCTATGAGTTCCCGCCTAGTGGTGGGTCATCCCATCCAATGGGATAGGCATCACCACCCAACTTACTTCAAACCCCATTTTGTTTTTTTTACAATGTCCCACACGACTATATACACTGAAATTAATCTCTCTTTTCTTTCACCATATCCCAATTATTTGGTGTCGCACAATATGCCCTTTCCTTCCACACTATTATTCTGACATACATCTTCTGTCACATCAAAATCCATCTCTTTTTAGTCTACTTTTACATTTCCATTCTTGCAGTTTAACATTCTTGTTGTCACGCGACTTCTGTCCCTCCTCGTTGAAATTAATAAATAATACAAAAATAATAACAAAGAAGATCTTTATCAAGAATTCATGAAGTATCAAGTAACAAATAAAGGACACATGCTGTCGTATTGTTTACATAATCTTTAAACAAATTGTATTTTAATGCAATATATCTCCATAAAATTCTAACAATACGTGTTTGATTAACATGAAATGATACATTAGACAACAAATAAAATTAATAACTATTGTTATTATTATATTGCATGAGTTCAGCAGACAGGCAGATGGGCCACCTGTTGGAAAGTGGCTACCGGCACCTATGGACATTTGTAACAGCAAAGGCGCTACCAATGTGCTGTCGATGTTATGGTGGCATACTCAAGATCGGGGGTAGTAGCCATTCAAACAGGCAAATACCTTACCACCTGGTTGTGAGTTACTTTATTGTCTCTTACAACCGGCCTCCCGGCCTCAGGGAATTGGGTCCTTTTTCCGTTCCTGCACAGATAAATTGTTATTTGTAGTGGAACACATACAATGGCGATGACGCTGTGCAATAATTGAGGTCGAAACTATTCCCGACATGTACAAAGAATAAATACCAATTTCCAACAATAATTGATGGGCCTCGCTCGTAGATTTTCTTTCGAGACGGAGGAGTATTCCATCTCGCTCCTCCTCGCTATACGGGGCACTCTTTTCATATTTATTACTAACAACCTGTCATAGCCGAGATTTTTAATGTTAACATGTATACAAAATATAAAATTCTAATGTGCACAATTATTATAGCTAGGCATGTTGCTGAAGAGTTTCTTGCGCCGCTTCTTCTTTTCAAGCTACAACATGTTGCGAAATGGTATTAAATTAGATTAGCAAAATAACAGCTATAAGTAAAAAAATAATTAAAGAAAATTAACAAGCTGGGGTTAGGTTAAACAATAACTTTAACATTACTCATCAGTGACACTTGAATAATTGCGTTCCGTGATCACGGCTACTGAAAAGTGGCCGAAACGTCGAAACAAAATAAAATAATGTCCTTAAAACCGTTAAAACATAGTTATTATGATTAGATCTAGCCGCAAACCGCTGCGGTTTTTCAAACGTGTGACACTCATCCGAGTAGCTCCAAGTGCAACCGCATACTGCGGACAATTGGACAGCTGACCGTATTGCACCTAATCGTATAGTGCGCATGAGATCCTGTTGTTTTATAGGTAAATAGACCAAATTACTGGAAGCATCATGTTGTCTGACCACTACACTAATTTCTTTCTAAATTCCAGATCCTGGTTGCTAGTGCACCACAACTTGGGGCACTATCAGTCGGAGGAGCCATTGGATTTCCCAAAATCTTGCTGCAACAGTTACGGACAAATGAGTCCTCGATACATTTGGATTTGGGCACGTCATCATGGATTGGTAAGTTTTATAAAGTTATTAGTCAAGAATTTGAAGGGCTTGTACTTCTAGGTGTTCATTTTAATAACATGGGGATGTACCTGGCAGTCCATAAACTAGAAGGATTCCGTTATGCCTGTGCCCATTTGACGAACACTGAGCTGCCAACTGTTTGCTGAAAAACTTTGCCTCCCAGTATTTTTTAAAGTTGAGTGTCCATGCAGTCCGTAATGTATCGTTTGCAGAGATTTCCTTACCGACTTATTCAGTGAGTGGCCTATTAATAGCGAACAACTCACTACAAACTGATAGTGTACTAGCAGAAGATGATGTCAGGAGCCTTAAGAACAGACGAGCGTGCATGACAAGAGCTATGAATGTCAAAGAAGCAAGTGAGGTGTGTACGAATAAGCCTGTATGGCGCTCTGTTGTGCGTGCCTACCCCGCAAGGGACCTGGCGTGAAGTTATGTATGTATATAACTCACTACACCGGAGCGCTACTACTTTTGCTTTGAAAGATGGACCCAGTATATTTTATATCTTATATATAAAATTCTCGTGTCACAGTATTACCATTACCATACTCCTCCGAAACGGCTTGACCGATTCTCATGAAATTTTGTGTGCACATTGGGTAGATCTGAGAATCGGACAACATCTATTTTGCATCCCCCTAAATGTTAAGGGTAGTCCACCCCTATTTTTTTTTTATGATACAGAATTAAAAAATACATACAACCCTAAATTTTTTAGGGTTGTATGTATTTTTTAATTAGTTGTATATATTAGTATTTTTATAATTTTCTTTTGGGATGATTTAGATTTTAATTTGAACCAGATAGATTGCAGCATCTGGTACCATAATTTAGGTGTTCTTTTTGTTGTTGTATGTGTTGAAGTGTGTCCCGGAACGGTTTAAATAAACGATTGGACCCAGTAGTTGGCGCCTAAACGCTGGGCCTGATTTTGGTGAAATTTTTTATTTGTTCAAGTGGATTTGAGAAAAGTTTAGATTAACATTTGGTCCCGGTAGATGACGCTGGAATCGGGTTCTAGATTTTTATTTTTTAAAGGCAGGACAACGTCTGCCGGGTACAGCTAGTATCCTTATAAATTTATCTTCATTTCATTCCTCCAAAGCAGTTATCACTTCGAGAATATCCATGGCATTAAATACAACCACTCCTCTCGGAACACTGATAAATACTAAGCGTTTACTTTCCCTCTCAAATGTTGGCAAGCGCTTCGCGGCTAAAATGTTACAGTTCGCTGATAACTTGACATTGAGTTAGTGATAGATACGCCACTCAGAGACATCCGGCTGACAGTCAGCTGTCAGCCGCTCACTGTTCGTGTGGTGAGGTACATACGGCCTCACGAACAAGCGTAGGCTCTTTACGGTAAGTATTGGTTTAGAAGCAATCAAAAGAATTTATTCGTTCCCCTTAACTCAATAGTACCTAACGGATCTTGATCGAACTAATTTTTGTCTGAAAAAGTTTTCAAGTTAAAGGGATTGGGAAGTGTGGGGTCTACACAATTTTATTACATATAGAAAATCCTTATGATGTTTCAAGATCTGAGTAACGATACCCCAAACGACCATGTACGCTGAAATAAAATTAAATACTTCAATCTTTATATCTCCCACACTGGTTACATTTTCTACAGTTTCACATATATAATTATGTACCGAAATATAGATCAGATTATTCTTGCAATTTTCGACCGTATAGAATCATATGTTTCTAACAAAATGATTAGGACTTCGAATTCCAAAAGCCTATAGTCAAGGTGACGAAGTCTGTTAGTGAAGTAACTCCATACACCTCCCATTATTTCCGTGTTTCAATAGTTACAACAATAAAAAACCAGTCAGTGAAGCTAAGACACCATTTGACTCTGTCTACGAATTGTAGTTGGCGTTAGATTCCGTTTAAAAAACTTAAAAAAGAGCGGTGTATGAACTTATCCCATTGACGGACTTCGCCTCTTTGACTATATACATGAAAATCTTTATAGATGAATGTTAATCTAATTTCTATTTCGCTCCAGGTTCCATTCATGGTTTGGCTGGACTGCCGAGCATATTGATGCCAACCTTAATGCAATGGAAAGGAAGAAAGCTGGCCTTCCTTATATGCTGCTTTATAATAATGATTGGGTGGATTTTAGTTTTCTTAGCAACAACCACTACCACGATCCTAATCAGCGAATGCTTTCTAGGCTTCGGTGGGAACAGTTTTCTAATCGTCAGCTTTTCGAGCATCTCCGAAATGACACATCCTAAGTACCGCAACTCGCTTATAATTGTTTATGGAACGTTTCAAGCGTTAGGAATATCCTCTGCTGGAATTTTAGGCCAGTATCTAAGTTGGAAGGCAGTCAGTTTGGTCTATTTAACTCCTATACTGGTAACGTTTCTTACTGCTTATTTCATATGGCCAGAATCACCAGCTTGGCTTGCTTTAAAGAAGAGATTCGAAGACTGTGACAGAACATTCCGTTGGTTGAGAGGGGACAGTTGTGATGCCGAAAAAGAGCTACTGGAGTTGAAACATGCACGTAAGAAGGTCAAAGATAAATTGTCATGGAAAATGATTCTGAATAGAGATTTTTATGTACCGATGTCTCTAATGTTTGTATTAATCAATTTATCTTACTGGACTGGCCAAACTGTTGTAATGATATATTCAAGAGACATTCTAAAAAGAACTACTGGTAATGATGTAACAGCTACCAATGGCATGATTATACTTGATATCCTTCTTTTTGTTTCTGAAGGTTTATGTGCAATATTGGTAAGGAAGTTCAACAATAAGGTTGTTGTATTAGTGACTACCTTGGGGTCAATATTATCAATGATATTTTGCTGTATAGTTACATTAACGCAATATTTAGGACTTTTGGGATCTTCGAACCTATGTTTATATGGACTGATAGCTTTTGTGATTTTCTGTAACATAGGACTGACGCCTATCGTGTTTGCTATGGCTTTAGAAATAGTACCAGTAAAACATAGAGGCATAGGTGGTATGCTGTATATAACTATTCTATGCTGTTTACATACATCATCACTAAAAGCAGCACCTTATATGTTCCAAGCGATCGACCTTTGGGGAACGTTCTTAGTCTACACCATAAATGGTATTATTTGTATAACGATTGTATGGTTGTATGTACCTGAGACTAAAAGCAGGACACTGCAAGAACTTGAAGATTATTTCAGTAATGGGAAGTTTGTGAAGCCGATCGATAGTGATGTTGAGACGCCTATAATAAAGACGACATCAAGTAATTGATTATTTATATCACTAATAGCTATCCCGGCAGACCTAATCCTGCCCGGAAAAGTTTCAACCGATATGCCGATAGCAGCGCCACCTACCGGATCCAATTGTGAACCAACTCGGAAACTTTCTCGGGCTCATGCACAAAAACTTTGCTAAAGTTCATCGCATGATCAAATGTATAATAGTTTACGATTCTATAAAGGACATACAGACAAACATTCATTTTTATATATAAAAGATTAACTAAAATTTAAATAAACAACAACCTCAATGCTATAAAATAAAATATATTTTATTCTACGCTATTTTTTTTAACGATGGCTGCAACCTATTTATGCAATGATTTTGCCAATGTCATGTATTGAAAAGCCAGGTGATATATATAGGGAAGAAAGTAAACTAGAATTTTGGCCGGTAATTTCTAAAAATCTGCCAATATAAAACCTTATAAACTTGTATGGTTATACTGTTTATATTGCTCACAAAACAATCCACAGCTAATTAAGTTGTATAATTATGGTAGTACAATAAATAAAGCTTCGCCTCATTATTAAAACATGTTGTCTAAATTCGACTATAATATTTTTTTGGCAAATACTATATATACTTCTATTATCACAGATTTCGCCAAGGCTATATATGCGTATGTGTGTCAAATATATGGTAGTGTGTGAAATGTTTTTATTGATTTAATGTATTTTTTATGAATAATTAAAAAAAAATACGTTGCTTCTTCTCTATATAAACTATAACTCTATCCGTGCAGGAACGGAGAAAGAATACAATTTCCTGCGGCCGGCGGCCTGTCGTAAGAGGCGACAAAACAACCTACAGCCAGGTGGTAGGGCATTTGCCCGACTGGATGGCTACCACCCTTGGTCTAAAGTATGTCGCTAGAACCACTTTGATTTGTGTTCCGGCATTAGTGACCAGGTTCCAGTCTTCCTTAAGAGAGCAGCAGCGCATTTGTAGCACCTTTGGTGTTGTAATTTTATTTTAACCACCGGTTAAATGTCGGTCCACACCAGCATTACTGGCGGCTGCTTACTTTTGCAATAAATATCTAGCTTTGAGGTAACCACCGTTTTACTTGAATTACCCCGAGATCAAGAAAATTGTACGGAAGGTGTACACTTTTACAATTGAAGGAGGTCTGGTGAGTTCTCTTTGAGTCGTTCCTAGTGTCGGGAAGTACATCCTTTTAAAATGAGTGTGTGTGTTTTTTTTTCATAAATGATGCATCTTAGTGATACAACATTAAAATTACAATCTAATCTAGGAAATAAGACTAATGAGTAATTTAAATCTGACCTAAAATAACTAGATATAACTTAAACTAAGAATGTGTCCAATAACACGTTTCCTATTTATTAAGGAGAAGTCACTTTGTTCATGTGTTGTATGTTAATGTTTAGCACTTAGCACTACACTTTATTATTATGAAAGTACACTAACTCAAACGTTTTTGTCCTTTTGAGTCTTCTTAATAGATCTGTATTAACAAGTGTGTAATAGTAACATAACATTTTGTACTAAAGCAGTACAAAGTACCACTTCAAATGAGGTGAGGCGTTTCGTACTGTTTGTAGAGTAGCAGAATATTTGTAGCGCGTCAGTACATTAGAAGTCATGTTGTCTCTTTTTGTCATGTGAATATCCGTAGAGGCGATATTGTACTATTGTAGCTTATGCCTCGTTCCGTCCTTTCTCTAAGGTGCGAGTAGTAAGTGCATTGTGTAATAGCGTGTGCATTACTTTTTTAGATTTTGTACCGTATCAGAACAATTGGATTTTGTACGGGACAAATGTACCGGCCCGTACGTGTCCGACAAAACTCTAGTCCTTCCTATTTCAGTAGATTGATTGTGCTCAAGAATATGTTTTTGTTAAAATTGAACCATACGTATTTACAGGTTTACTCAGTTCGGTACGTGACCAAAATTTTATCCTATGAACCTGTAAATATGATAACCGTTGTAACATTCGCGTCTTAGGGAATTCTAGAGGGATCCTGTTTGAGGGCACAGTACACCTCTCAGTACCGCTGCAGACGATGTGCATTGTTCAGGGTATAACGCATTACATATTCATACTCTAGTCTGTTTGGTTGCGGGTTGAATCTTAATTAAATCAACCAGTGGCGCCTACTTTACGTTACTCTCGTTTCACACTCAGAAGTAAGTGATATGCTACATAATACTAATTTCTTGAATAAGAGGTGTTTACGAGCATCGTGTTGTGCTAAGCCACTGGCTTAGTACAAAGCTAAAAAAAACATGTGACGCTTGTTTGACAGAAATGCAGCGTTGCCAGGTGGGGGGGGATTGCCTGCAAATTCGGGGTATTTTTCACGTCTGGGGGGAGATTCGGGGAAAAAAAATTTGTTATGAGAAATTTTGGAGAGATATTTTATGTATCAATAATTCATCTACAAATACAATTCTCATGACTACAATTATTATATCTTAGTCACAATACGGTATTATTACTTTATCTTAGAATTATACTCTACTAGTGAATCATACTTCAATTCAATAGTTTATTTTAATAATTCAATTCATTCGTTCGTTCATTTAAGTTATTCATTTATTATGCGGTCTCTACTCCTATGCGTCGTATCCCATAGTCTACTTTCCGTTAGAGACTGATAATGGTCACGTTCACAACTGCGATTTTTCCCGTTTCACTTATTTGCTGGCGTCACAATCGTAAACTCAAGTGGAATAGTTATTTAACGCACCTATTGACACGGGTCGTTGTGAGCGCCCCGTGAGGGAAAATGATGACGTCATTAGTGACGTTTTCGCTACGACGGTGGTTTTGCTTTTTTATTTCTCCTTTAAAATATGTAAGTAAAAACTATTTTGGGAATTTTTTTCTGAAAAAGCTTAGTTTTGGGGATTTTTGAAAAAAAATGGGGATTAATTGACATGGTCATCTGGCAACGCTGCAGAGATGTTACGTCATTACGAGTTTAGTGCAGTTGTCGGCCCCTTCGTTTGTTTGTCTTGTTTGTGTGTTAACGACTAGCCGAAGGATTGGAATACTGAAAGAGTTAGGTAGGGATGTGTATATTGAATTAAGTTGCCTTGAAGATTGTTGTATGGGATAGTACTCTATTTTGCTTTGTTATTTGTTGTGACGCGGTTCTGATACCTACGCTCACGTATGGAAGCGAGCGTTGGGTATGGAATAGAGAGCATGAAAGTAGAGTAAACGCGGTCGAGATGCGAGCACTGCGCAAAATCTGCGGAGTGACACTCGCGGACCGCGTTCGTAATACCGAAGTAAGAAAGAGAGTTGGTCTGAAAGAGAGTGTCGGGGTGAAGGTAAGGAAAGGAATGCTCCGGTGGTTCGGGCATGTGGAAAGAATGTATAATGAAAGAATGACTAAACAGATTTACAATGCAAAAGTGGATGGATGCAGAAGTCGCGGAAGGCCACGACACACCTTCCATGATCAAATTGATCATGTGTTAGCAGAAGGTGATGTTAGGAGCCTTAAGAACAGACGAGCGCGCATGACAAGAGCTATGAATGTCAAAGAAGCAAGTGAGGTGTGTAAGAATGGGCCTGTGTGGCGCTCTGTTGTTCGTGCCTACCCCGCAAGGGACCTGGCGTGAAGTTATGTATGTATGTATGTATTTGTTGGGTGTGGAGAAAAAAAGACGCAAGTATCCAGTTTCTCTCTAGAAAGACTGGTTAAGAATAACACAATATTTTTAAACACTTAAGAATCATTATTTAATTATAATAACACTTCAAATACCATACATTTAAAAGTAACAAACCCAACAATGTTTGTATGAAAATTTCAATGATAAAAGTAACCCAACTAAAACATATAACTAACAACAGTATAAGCAAGATACAAAACTTTATAAATTGCATAGAAATATAAAGCGAAGAAAATAAAGTTGGCAATCATCAAGTAGTTTTG
Organism: Dendrolimus punctatus; assembly: GCA_012273795.1. Taxonomy (NCBI): domain Eukaryota; kingdom Metazoa; phylum Arthropoda; class Insecta; order Lepidoptera; family Lasiocampidae; genus Dendrolimus; species Dendrolimus punctatus. The sequence goes on from CM022527.1 coordinate 26,357,294, forward strand.
CTTCTTCACCCCGTGTTCGGAGTCTTTCAGGCCAACCCTTGCCACGTACTTCCTTAGGCCCAAGCCGATAGTCAGGACGTATTGATGCCAGTCGACGTCAGTGACGTCACAGTTGAAGATTGCTTTGTCGTCAGGCGACATAGCCTTGTAGAGCTCCACGGTATTGTCGTCTCTCAAGGACCAGTCGTTGGAAAGGAAATACGCGAAGGACAAATTCATTTTGTAGATCTTTCTGTATGTTGCGACGAATCTGTTAAAAATGAATTATTCACTGACAAATATACAATTTATTTTTTACAGAAAACAGTTTAGAGCTATATATGCCCAGTATACATCTATCTTATATATAAAATTCTCGTGTCACAGTGTTAGTTGCCAAACTCCTCCGAAACGGCTTGACCGAGTCTCATGAAATTTTGTATGCATATTGGATAGGTCTGAGAATCGGCCAACATCTATTTTTCATCCCTCTAAATTTTAAGGGTAGTTCACCCCTAAATATATTTGTTGAATTTTTTGATAAAAATATTTATTTTTATTTTTTTATGATACAAAATTAAAAAATACATACGACCCTAAATTTTCAACCCTCTACGATCAACCCCTATTTTTTAATAGCGATATTAGTATTTTTATAATTTTCTACTGGGATGATTTAGATTTTAACCAGGCAGATGGCGCTGCAATTGGGTTCTAGATTTTTAATATTTAAAGGCAGGACAACGTCTGCCGGGTACAGCTAGTAATATTATAAAACTCTAAACATACCGTGTCTATACATTGAAGTTATTTAAAAAAAACCAAACGACTGGAATAGACTATATTATAAACGGCGGAATACACGATGCAATTTTTTAGATTTCTTGTCTATTTGTCGATTTGCCTATTTGTTCCGGATTTACGTAAAATCTACTGAGCCGATTTCAATGCGGTTTTCGCTAATCGACTGCAAAGTCTTAGACTTAAAATCTGCGCTACTGCTTATCCTGGGAATCCCGCGGGGGTTCTCCCGGCAGCAGGTGTAGTAGTACGGATGCATAAAGATTAGCTTATCTCGCCACAATTTTCACTTAAACATAGGTGATTCTCTTTATTTAAATGCTGCGGTACTTTGCATCTCGGGATTCCCGCGGATATTACAAGTCAAACGTGGACGAAGTCATGGGCGAATGAGTGAATGAATGTTCTTCATTGCACATATATAAGTTACATAATTATATACAATAGGAGGTCTTATCGCCGCCGGCGATATCTTCCAGACCACCTTTACAAGGGTTGAAAATAATATACTTATCATAGATTAAAAAAAAACAAACACAAAAAAAATTAAATGTCAAAAAATTTATTAGATGTCAAAAAAGATATGGTAAATGTATGGTTATGGGTATCACTATTATTTTTTATTATTTTTTTCACCTGCCTCTTCAGACCCTGTCATTGGCAAAATCAGTGCTACGAGCATTGCAGCCACGAAATTAAAAAAAAAAATGGTTATGGGTATGTACTCGTATATTATTGTTACTACTTATACGCCCATGGAATAAAAACAATATCTACTAATGTGTGTGTGTCTGTGTGTGTAAGTATATGACACTTACGACTTAATGCCAGGTGGCATTTTTATCCGGAATACGAAGAAAATTCCATCCAAAAGGTAAGCAGGTATGAAGTGTAGCAACCATGTCACGATAAAGAAGGGCAGTCTCTTATGACACTCAAAAAGAAAGACATACCAGAACGCTAACGCGGAGTAAAACTTTTTTGTTGTCGGATCCCGCATTGCTTTGATGAGTACAGCTGCAACAAAAAGCAACAATACTGTCACTACCTGAACGGCGACAAAAGACAAAGTCACACCTGTATTTTATTAAATTTTCTTCATTTGGACATCTTTGGTTCACTTTGTGTTTAAAATTTGTAATTAGAAAAACAGCCCATTGTGTATTGTAACCTTTTATGTTTTATGTATGTAGTCATTAGCCAGGTGTGATTCTAAGAAATTCAGTCTACGCGGCCGAGTGACATTGTATTTGTGCAGTATAAAGCAATGCGGAAATGGAGAGATCGACAGTCGAGCGATAAGCACAAGCGAAGCAAGACGTGTGTACTACATTCGGCAATCTATTTAGTGACGGACTTTGCGCGTGTTATTATATTTGTACCTGTGTTATACGTGTTTGTATAGTTGTTATAAATTCTAACAGCATTTTAATTCGAGTCCCGCAACTCGTAACAATACGAACGAATACGCGTTATTTAAGTTCGCGATCTCACGTAAAAACTACTGAACCGATTTCGATTCCATTTTCTCTGATCGATAGCAAATTCTTGGACTTAGAATTTAGGGTACTTTTAATCCCGCGGGAATTTTCCAAAGAATAGTTTAAATGTCTGCGCAGAAGGAAAAATAAGTGATTTTGATATGAATTCTAATACTGATCGATAGAAATTTTTCTGAAATAAAATCTGTAATACTTTTTACTGGATTTCAAGTATTTTCATACTTAAAAACCATTTCCCTGCTAAAAACATTTGATTTTTAATATTCGCAAAATACTTATATACTTGAAAAAAGAATTAAATACACTCTTGTAGCATCAAGTCTACACTCAGCGCGCCGTCAATAGCGTCTACGCACACACGCGTTCCGCACCCCGCCTCACGTGCGCCTGCACACCCACTAAGACGACCCCGCCGACCCCCACTGGAAGCTGGCTAGATCTCTCAAATCGGACACCCTTACTGTCATACCCGCGCTAGAAAGAGCCGACAACACCGAGGCGTTCGATGATGAGGAGAAGGCCGAGTGCCTTGCTCAGAGTCTAGAGCTTCAATGCTCCCCCAGTACGCAAAACGTCGGCCAGTCACACCTGTCGGAGGTGGACTCCGAGGTCGAACGTAGAGCGTCCTTACCAGCGGAAACCACACTCGACCCGGTTACGGTCGAAGAAGTGCAAGATCTGATCAAGTCCCTCAAACCGCGAAACGCCCCAGGGACCGATGGCATTAACAATCGCGGCTTAAAACTCTTCCCCGGCCATTTAATTATAATACTGGTGAGCATCTTCAATGCCGCCATAACAAGCTGCTCCTTCCCCGCGATCTGGAAGGAGGCAGATGTCATCGGTATTCACAAGCCTGGAAAACTGGCTAATAAACCATCCAGCTACCGTCCAATCAGCCTACTGAGCGCACTCAGCAAGATTTACGAGAGGGTCATCCTCTCTAGACTTAGAAATTTTGCCATCAGCAAACATCTACCCGACGAGCAGTTTGGCTTCCGTGCCAGACACTCATGCGTTCAACAGGTGCACCGCATCACGGAGCACATACTATCTCACTTTGCCCACTGCCCCCGCCCTATAAGAACAGCCACGCTGTTTCTAGACGTAGCTAAGGCCTTCGACAAGGTCTGGCACAACGGTTTGATTTACAAGCTGTACCAGTTCGGTGTGCCAGACAGACTCGTGCTCATCTTGCGAGACTTCCTCCTAGGTCGTAGCTTCCGTTTTCGAGTGGAAGGAACGCGCTCCTCACCCACTCACAGCCGGTGTACCACAGGACTCGGCCCTGTCCCCACTACTCTTCACGTTGTATACCAGCGACATCCCAAAAACTCCAGATATGAAGTTAGCCCTCTTCGTGGATGACACCGCACTCTATACATCAGATAAGAACAGACAAATGGCCTGCATCCGGCTACAGGTAGCTGTCACAGAGCTAGGCAAATGGTTTCGTAGATGGAGGATAGGAGGTGAACCCGGAGAAGAGCGCAGCAATGTTCTTTTCCCCGAGCACGCTTCGCTCCCCTAAACACGCTTCCTTTCGCCTAAAAGCCATCTCGCTCTATGACCAAGAAATCCCCTGGACAAAGCACACCAAATACCTGGGAGTCGCCCTAGATCAGAGCTTGCGCTTCAACAAGCATATCACTATAGTCCGAAATAGAGCACGATTTGTGATGCGTCGTCTAGCACCCATGATAGATAAACGAAGCAAAATGTCCTTCAGACACAAGCTTACTCTATATGAAACATGCATCCGCCCGATCATGACATATGCGAGTGTGGTATTCGGCCATACCAAGCCTACGCTTTTAAATAAACTGCAAATCGTGCAGAATAAATTCATGCGTAGAGCCGTCGGTGCTCCCCTCTATTTTTTTTTTTTTTTTATAGGTCTTCAAAACTGAACACATTCAGAAACATGTTTAAATACATTAGAAATATAATATTTTGTAATTTTTTTGAATGTGATCTTTTATATGAAGACACAGCTTGCCTTATCATCTAGAATTTATAGCACTAAAACTGATACAAGTACAAATGCTAGTAAGCCGGTGCGGACGCTTACATGCATGTGCGCACACCCGCACTCAGCATAACATCATAATATTATTATAATAAAGAAAAAAAATACAATAACATAACAAAGAAAAGAAAAAAAAAAGAAAATGTTAAATATTACTGAACACTCAAATGATTTTGTTACAAAAATGTCTTATTTTGTATTTAAATGAAGCAACAGAACCAAAAAATATGTCTATATCGTTGCGGATTATGTTACAACCAGATGTCATGCGATATATAGGGGAATGTTGGCCAATATTAGTCCTGCAAGTAGGTAAGCAAAAAGTTTTTCGATTTTGAACTCGGCTACCCATGCGTGGTACAGAGAATAACATTTTTCCAAGAGTGTCTGGGGAATCGATGAGACCATGTAGTAGTTTAAAGGCAAACAGGATATCAGCGATCTTTCTGCGGTTTTCTAGAGAAGAAACATTGTAATGTTGTAGTCTTAGGCTATAGCTCTGTAATCTATGGCATTTATTGTCCAAAAACGTTACTTGATACATGAAACGTTTTTGCACACGCTCTATCCGTCCAGAGTGAACCTGATAACTTGGATTCCATATGACACTACAATACTCTAGAATACCGCGTACAATCGAATTATAAACGGTAATGGATAACTCTGGATCTTTAAATATTTTCATTTGACGACTGATAAAGCCTGACAGTTGAGAAGACTTTTTAACAATTGTATCTATGTGATATCTGAAACTTAAAGTGCTATCCATTATAACACCCAAATCTCGTACAGTTTTTGTTTCTTGGATATTTATAGTGTCTAATGTGTAAGCAACTTTGCAAGGAATATTCTTCCTGGTAAACTTTATATGGTAACATTTTTCCGGGTTTAATACCATTCCGTTGTTCACACACCAGCCTTGAATATTACTTATATCAGATTGTAATTTGTGAATATCTAATGTGTTGTTAATAGTACGATACAATTTTAGGTCGTCAGCATATAGTTTGTATTGGCTTTGGATAGTGTCACAGAGGTCGTTAATAAATACCAAAACGAATAAGGGACCTAGATGTGACCCTTGGGGGACTCCACTTGGTACATTGAATGCTAAGGATTTGAATCCGCCAATTGCCACTAATTGAGAACGATTTTCTAAATAAGACTTACACCATCGCAGAAGAGAACCGTGAATACCCAAAATCTGTAATTTAGCTAAGAGTAAGTCGTGGTTAACTAGATCGAAAGCCTTCCGGAAATCGGTATAAATGGCATGTACTTCTTTGTTATTGTCTAAAGCCGTTGCTATGTCAGTTACAAACTCTATTAAATTAGTTGCAGTGGATTTTCGTGGAAGAAATCCATGTTGACTTGTGTTTAAATGTTTTTGTAAGTGGGGTAGTATTCTTTTGTGTATTATAGATTCAAAAACCTTCGCACAAGTGGATAGTAAGGAGATAGGCCTGTAGCGGGTCACGTCGTTGATATCACCATCCTTGTGTATAGGCGTAATGTATGCAATCTTCCACTTATAAGGGAAAGCACCAGATTCTATGGATTTTCTATAAATCATATATAAAGGTTTACAAAGGTTAACAGCACACTCTTTTAGCAAGATAGAAGGTAAGAGATCAGGGCCAGGACTTTTATTACAGTCTAGATTTTTTAATGCCTTAAAAACGTCTTGTTCATTGAAATCACAGTCATTAGATGAAATTACATGTGCATTTGAAATACTAGCACTCAATGTATTGTTTAACGTGGGATTAACGGTGCTGTAGACCGATTTGAAATGTTGAGCAAAGAGCTCTGTAATATCCCGACCACCTTTAGCAGTTGCTTCTCTCAGACGCATTTCGTTTGGGATACATGTAGTGTTCGTTTTCTTATCTTTAACAAATTTCCAGAAATACTTTGGATTACTAAGAAGATTTTGAGCTGCGTTATTTTTAAAAACATTATAACATTCTTTAATTAATGTGTCGCATCTTTTCCTCAACATGTTGTATGTTAATTTGTCTAAAGGATTATTGTATTTTTTAAATCTAGAGTGAAATTTGTTTTTTTCTTTTAAAGCTTTAAGTAATGGGCGACTAAACCATACTGGGTATTTACTACTATTATTCTTGTATTGAGGAGTGTGCTTATAAATAAAAGGCACAACTGTGGTATAAAATATATCTAGCATGTCATTAACATTCTCTGATCCTTCCCATAACGTGAACCAATTCAGTTGAATAAGGTCTCCATTTAACGCATTATAATTAGTTTTATGAAAATTATAAAAACCTGTGCTTTTAGGCTTCATTAAAGCTGTAGATGAATTTTTAATTTCAACTTCGAAACAAGGATGATGTGCATCCAGCGGTAGAACTGGGCTGTTAACTTCCAGGACCTTTACATTAGCTGGTTTATTACATAGAACCAAGTCTAGGATATGATGATTAAAATTATTTATATGATTGCATTGTTTAAATTCATTATATGTAATTGAATCTAAAAATTCATTAATGACGTTTCTGTAATATGTTGTAGTATATGATAAACTGTCTTTACTTGAGTCGTAAATCCACTGTATATCAGGCATGTTAAAATCGCCGATCAATAAGTTAGTTGCTGATTGTGAGACCTTATTTTGTATAATGTTAGTAATAATTTTCATGAAACAATGAATGTAATCACAAGTTATAGGAGGAGGTATATAAACCGCACAAATGTTTATAATTTGACCGTCATTTGCCTTTATTGTGATCCACAAGTCTTCACATGTTGACTCCCAGTATGCTTTTCTATATGCATAATGTCGGACCTCCACCGCGATCTGGAGCTTCCTTCCATCAAAAACTACATTACGTCGCTCTCGCGTAAGTATTTCGATCTCGCGCCGCACCATCGAAATCCGCTCGTCGTGTCCGCGTTCGATTACAAGCCTCGGCGAAAGGCTCTCGTGCGACGACCGCGTAATGTTCTCACGGACAAGGTCGACGCTATAACAAAACAGCTGGCCCGGATTAGCCCGCCCGCGGTTAGCACGGCAGGCTGGTACACACCGACAGACAGACACAGACGGCGGCGTCTCAGACAACGCCAATCACGATCTCTCCACGTCCTCGCGATGGACGCCAGGAGACATACCCCCCCCCCCCCACAGGATAGACTAGGCGTGTTGCTGGGTAGTTTCATTCGCCGTTTCTTCTCTGCCAGCCATAACACGTTGCGAAACAGCAGTAAGTTAGCGTAGGCCGCCGCGAACCACCGATCCCGGTCCGCCGGGATCCTTCCCCTCGGGCTTTATATTACCCGTCGCCCGTTCTCAATTAGTTCATTGTGTCGCCCTATGGTGGGCATCATCAGATTCATCCCCCTCTCATAGCAACAGTCCAGCCGAGGATAACTCCCTAGGGAGCTCCCTTGAGCAAGTTGTCCCCGGGCTCCAGCGCCTTCGCATTGCGAAGGCGCTCGCCCCGAGAACCCCTGTAAAGTTGTGAGGTCTCCGGACCAAAAAGATAAAGTCAAGTCAAATAAAAAACAATCAGAGCCAGTCTGCTGTACGCAGGCCTCTCACCCGCAACGGGAAGTGGTCTCGCACAGCTAGGCGCTCTACTCAGCGTTGACATTGGACTCGAACGAGTGCTTAGAGCAATTCGAACTCCCGCTTCGTCGATTGTGTCAACTCTAAGTCTTTAGTTGTGATAATTGTATTGTGTTACATTGTTTAATACTTTGTTTGTGGAACTGTTAATAAATTCTCCTACCAACTTGTGCTGGTTTTCGTCGAATCCACTACACTCTTATGATAAAATGGAACGTTACGTAAAAATAAATACAAGCTTTTGAGATCCTGCATATCATGTAGCAGCAGAGTGCTAGCCAAGACAAGTAAAACGAGCTCAAACACGACGGGTCTATCTTGTTTAGTACAGGAGTTCCTATGGTCACCTTCCGACGCCATCATCAGATCAGCTCCATGGTACCATATTATTGCATTGTCACACGATATACACATACGTGAAAAATTTCAGCTGAATCGGAGAAGTCGATCAAATTTAACTTGAAAGATTCCGTTACATACTAACATACTAGCATACGTATGAAGCTAATAAAAGCGAATTAATGTAATATTTTCATAAGTTTTCGCGATTAGTATACATAATGATTTTACGTTTTAAATTTTTTAAGCGCAGTAATTAGTTTGGTTTTTGTTATTCCGACGTTTCGGCCAATTTTTAGAAGCCGTGAACACGTAACACAAATATGTCCAGTGTCAATGAGTATTGTTAAAGTTTTATTTAGCCTACCTTCAACTTGTTCGTTTTAATTATTTAGTTTTAATTTTGTTTATGGTTTTTATTTACTCTATGGAAGCTTAATTTAATTTACCAGCAATTTTAAAAATGGCACAGAAGTCGGAATAATAAAAATCAAATAAATTACCGAGCTGAAAACCATTAAATTGTAGTTTTATTATAGAAATATTTATATTATTTAAATATTTATTATTTAAAAAAATATTTTAAAAACAATTTATTTAACTAAACTTTTTTTTAAATTATTTATTGTTTTGTTATAAATAAATCATCATCATTAACTGATCGCTAAATACGGGCTGTGTTCGCTCTGAAAAGCGACACCCAGGGTCCGCTTTCTTTATTATTCTTATCCACATCACGGTCTTCCACATTCCCCGTTTCGTGACCATTGGTGTCATGTCATTCTTCACAAGGTCAAGCCAGGATTTCTTAGGCCTTCCCCATCGTCCGTGACCTGGCGGAGGTATGAAGACTGCGGCGTATGCGGGAGGGAGCTCGTGACGCGGCCCTTCCGTGTGACTCCACACATCCACTGCAGCGTATTCAACTTCGTGACTCTTGCTTGTGTCGCTAAAGCACATACAGGTAACACTTTACTGCCATACAGAAGGACAGACCTATAGTAGAAATATTTTCTCCGTGCAGTTTGGGTCATAAATCAAACTCTGCCTCAGCCCGGCTAGGGCGGTGAGCATGTTGCGCGGGTGTAACGCCATTATCTATAAAAACTCATTCTTATCAAAGAAAAATTATCATTCTTATAAAAATCATTATTATCTTTTTTGCTGTTAATTGTAAACTTAGATATAAGTATTTATATTTATTTTTAATATAACTTGTTACATTCTAAACTTTTGTACTTATAGTTTTTTAATACATACATACCTAATTAATCATTTATTTTAAATCATTATTATTCTTATTTTAATAAATACGTTGTTTTTGAATTGAATAAAATGATTAATACACTATCGATAACGCTTAGCGACAACAATAATGCGCATCACTATGCCCATAAGGCCCGTGAGTGGAAGAGAGAGCGAAATACTCCGATTATTTATGACCCAAACTGCACGGACAAAATAATTCTACTATAGTGTTGGATTTATAGACCTGTCGTTTTAACTTAATAGGAATTTTAGGGTCACAAATGACACCTGCTACCTCACGCCACTTGGTCCAAGCAGTTGAGATACTTCGGCAAGTACCTGCATCGTATTATAGGGCGTTACGTCACACCAGAGTGTCAGTAGTGCGGTGCACCCATCGAGTCAGCGTTTCACATGCTCGTCGAGTGAACTGCGTGAAGACCTCATTTCCAACTCCAGGGCGAGTTAGGGCCAGTGGACTCGCTGAGGAACTTGGTGGAAGCCATGGTCCGTGACTCTAACTGGCAGGCGGCTTTATCCTTTTGTTAAGTCAGTAATGACTCACAGGAGGCCACCCAGAGAGAGAGAGAGGGAGAGGACTGTGCTCTCGGGGGCTCGGAGGAATCGCAAATACATGTATTTTTTTCTATATCTTGTATGTGCTTTTAGCAGGGATGGAAGGTACATCGCTGATACAGAAAGAAGAGTGAATTTGAGGAATAGTGTGAATGGAGCTTTAGGAAAACTACTAGGCGCTAAGAACCTCAGCCAGAAGGCCCAGCTTGCCATACAATGCGGTGCTGGTACCTACGCTCACGTATGGAAGCGAGAGTAGGATATGGAAGAGAAAGCATGAAGGTAGAGTAAACGCGGTCGAGATGCGAGCACTGCGCAAAATCTGCGGAGTGACGCTCGCGGACCGCGTTCGTAATACCGAAGTAAGAAAGAGAGTTGGTCTGAAAAAGTGTCGGGGTGAAGGTAAGGAAAGGAACGCTCCGGTGGTTCGGGCATGTGGAAAGAATGTATGATCAAAGAATGACTAAACAGATATACAATGCAAAAGTGGATGGATGCAGAAGTCGCGGAAGGCCACGACAAACCTTCCATGATCAAATTGATCGTGTACCAGCAGAAGGTGATGTCAGGAGCCTTAAGAACAGACGAGCGTGTATGACAAGCTATGAATGTCAAAGAAGCAAGTGAGGTGTGTAAGAATAAGCCTGAATGGCACTCTGTTGTCCGTGCTTACCCCGCAAGAGACCTGGCGTGAAGTTATGTATGTATGTATTTTTGGAAGTTGTCACATTAGATGTCGTTCAGTTATTAAAATTTTGAAAACTAATATGGTATTATTTCCGAATATGATATATTCCTCCCATAATCCCGTGGTAGAGGGCCACCTTTTACGGGGGTTTTGGTGGAATCACTTTTATTGTAAATAGTGGTACAGCCCTACTTCACGGGGCTTATTACCAAATTGGAGAACCAGAACGAGATAGTGAACTGCCAATAGACGTCTATCCTATGTCATTTTGATTCAGTGCAATCTAGCATAGGGGTGCAAATAAGTTTAGTGGGTAGTTTGTCGACCTCTTCTTTCACCGGAGAAGAATCGGTTGGCACAAGAGTCCCACACACACACACGAAGCAAGCGGCACTTGACGTTGCTTTTCGTCTTCCCCCGTATCTAGAACCGTGTGTGAGTCGCAAGGAAACATATTCCCTTGCGTTAACAAAAAAAGCTGCTTAGTTACGAGCCATGACGACATGGTCGGTACTCTCGATATTATCGTTACATAGTATAAAACAATGTAGCTTGCCGCGTATAGTTTTTTCACTCGCGATATAAAAGCCTAATTTAGTTTTCATGTCAATATAAAAGAGCCGCAGCATAGCCTCAGAGAAAACTGTAGTAAGAATATAAGCATACTTACACGTGCTAAAATCACATTTGGTACTACTTATAGCGTATATCTTGACGTCTTTCTGGTCGCCCTTCCTCTTGGAGGCAGAGTGCCAGCCAGCGGCGATAGTTGCATTGGTCACATAGTCTCCAGGCACTACGCTCAGCCTAAATCCCTTCTTGTAATAAAATACGTGGATTACGCCTTGGCAAACACCATATACTATCTAAAAAAAAAAAAAAATTGTTTTAACCAAAAAGCGGTTCGTAGAGCTCTTAGCTCCTTTGATGTCAAGACGTCATCTAGACCTGACAGTGTACCTGCTGTTGTGCTTAGGACTAGAGCTGTGGACTAGGACTAGTTCTCTAGAGCTTTCTCCAGCCCTGGCACGTCTTTTTATGCTTTCTTAAACTACTAGCTGTGGCCCGTCTTCGTGGAAGGTTGTCCTTGTGCATCCTCTCACAAAAAAAGTGATAGAATTGACCCGTCTAATTACCGGCCCATAGCGATTACTTACTTACTCTCAGAGGTGATGGAGTGAAGATCGAAGATTCCCAGCTACCCGACGACCGGCAATATGGCTTCCGCCATAGTCGTTCCGCTGGGGATTTATTGGTATACTTAACCCACCGTTGGGCAGAAGTCTTTGAGAGCATGAGAAAAGCCTTGGCAGTCAGCCTAGACATCGCTAAGGCCTTTGACCGGGTCTGGCATAGGGCACTTCTTCCAAAGCTGCCATCAAACGGGATACCTGAGGGGCTTTGAAAGTGCCTATCCAGCTTTCTTGGTGGGCGTAGCATCAAGATCGCCGTCGACGGTTGCTGCTCTACCACCAAGCCCATCAATGCTTGTGTGCCTCAAGGCTGTGTGCTGTCACCGACACTGTTCATCCTGCATATCAATGAGCTGTTGTCTATAGAGACAGTACAGGAGACGACAGTTATACCCGTGGGGCTAATGTCCCTCGGTCGCTAGTGGAAGAAAGTTGGGTCAGACTTGTGTCTGAAGTGGAGAACTAGCTGGAGCGAGTCTCTGAATGGGGACGACAAAATCTTGTCCAATTTAACCCCACGAGGACACCGGTCTGCGCATTATCTGCAAAAAAGACCCCATTTATCCCTGCGCCACAGTTCCAAGCAACACATCTTACCATATCCAACAGTATCGGGATCTTTGGCGTCGATATAACAAACGACGTGCAGTTTCGGGGTCATCTGGAAGGCAAGGCTAAACTTGTCTCAGAAAAGCTTGGTGTGCTAAACCGGTCTAAGCAATATTTCACCCCCCGGCAAAGGTGCTTTACAAAGCACAAATTAGGCCGCATATTGAATACTGCTCACACTTATGGGCTCGAACACTAGCTTATCAGACTGACCCTCTCGACTCCATCCAGCGTCGCACCGTGCGTATAATCGACGTTCCCATACTAACAGGTAATTTAGAATCGCTTACCTTTCGAAGAGACTACGGCCCTCTGCGTATTCTACTACTTGTACAACGGAGAGTGTTCCGAGGAATTGTTTGATCTGGTGCCAACGCCTAATTTTTACAGCCGCACCGCTAGCTTTCGACGGGATATTCACCCACATTTCCTGTAGCTCCCACGCTTAACTACGCAACGGTTCTCTAGAACGTTTACTCTGCGTACAACAATTATCTGGAGGGAACTTCCCGCCGAGGTTTTCCCTCTGCACTACGATATGGGGTCGTTTAAGCAGGGCGTTATAAAATTTCTTAGAGCCCGGTAACGCGTTGGCAACGCCCTTGGTGTTGCAAACGTCCATAGGCGACGGTAATCACCTTCTATTAAGTGGGCCGTCCGCCTGTTTACCTGCTTCAGGCAATTAAAAAAAAAAACACCTGGTCATAACGTTTAGAACTCTAGAACATGAATTAATTTTTTTGCCTTCTGGCAATATTCTATCTTACCTGTAGTCAGTCGATGTCAATGAGTTAAAAACAAAGATAATTCATCCATGTTATTTTACTTTTACCATTGAGCCACGTCTAAAAATCCTTGGAAGACGTTTGTCATCTTTTGTTGCGTGCGGAAAGGCAAGTATTTACATATTTTTTAATTAATTCCTAAGCACTAATAATGTTTACTGTATAACTAAGGCTTGATTCACAATATGAGCTGTTCATGGTTGGTTCAATCTCGTTCCATCAAATCTCGCTTTTGGCCGGTTCCTCATCATCATCATCCGAGCGTTAAGTCCCGGTTATGTGCGAAGCGATCGCTTTGACGCCCAGGGTCCGCTTTCTTACTTTTCTTCTGCACTTCGCGCGATATTAGGTATACCTTCTGCTGAGACCATTGGTACGCATTTATCCTTCACAACGTCAAGCCGGTAATTTCTTGGGCCTATCACACCGACCGGGACCTGCCGGAGGCGGCATGGACTAGATATTTGTTCCCCACGTAACTAGCCGGTTTCCGTAAAACGTTGCCGTACCAGCGTAAGCGACTCTCTTGCAGTTTGCTGTGTCATGGACGTAAAGACTGCCGGCGATGTGAGAGTTCCTGACGCTGTTCTTCTATGTGACTCCACACATTCACCAAAGCATATTGATTTCCGTGACATGTGGCTTATGCTTGTATCACTCAAGTACAGGACACGGTTCACTGCCATATAAGAGGACAGGTCTCATAATGATATTGTAGACCTACTCTTTTAACTTAAACTGGGGTTGAAAATGATACGATTCGGTGACCATTGGCATTCATGTCAGCAGACGTAAATTATATGAACATAAATATTATATGATAAATATTAAGTGAAAAAACACACAATCGTATAACCTCATGTTATCTAGAATACGTTAAGAAATATTCCAAACTATTTAAGAATGTATGCTACGAGGCCAACATCACTGCGTATAAAAAAGACTTTTAAAATAATCCAATAATTAAATAAAGACCACAAGGACTATCATTAATATTGTAATGTATTAAATTCTCCAAGCCAAATGTGAAACATGTAAAAACTGATGTGCTATTAAATGGAGAAACCCTAGATGCTGTGGATTTGACCATTTTTCTCGGTATTACTCTAAAGTAATGCCGATTCGAAACTACAATGGGCACCCCATATAAGTTCATTGGCTTAGTAGAAAATCTAAGATCATGTACGCAACGGTTCTGTAGAACGTTTATTTTGGGTACCGTGGGGATTCGGAATGAGCTCCCGGCGGAGGTTTTCCCACAGCGCTACGATATGAAGTTTTTCAAAAAGGGTGTCATAAAATTTCTTCGAGGCCGGCAGCGCGTTGGTGACATCTCTGATGTTGCAACCGTCCATAGGCGACGGTAACCGCTTTCCATCAGGTGGGCCGTCAGCCTGTTTGCTGTACTCCAGCTATAAAAAAAAAGATTAATGACTGTAGTTGATACTGCTCGTTTGGTTTATTTTAGCTATTTTTTACAGCATTATGTGTTGCCGTATCGCAAGAAAGAAAGAAAGACTTTATTTGAAGAAATAGCGACGTAATAACATTCCTTATACATAATTATACACATAGCATATTTTAAGAATTGAAGACATGAGTGGATGAAGGTGATAAGTCGCATAATTCCAATTCTGAGTAAATCGAGATAAAAGTTTTACTTTTATTTGAAACTGAACTGAACTTAACACCTTTAGAAACTTTTTATTTTTTAAATATGCCATATATCTATGGTCTAAGGTCTGTAGTAATTTGGTATCGACTTATAACATTCATTTACGCAAAAAAAGCAAATAACCGAATATGCGACATATCACCTTCATCCACTCACGTCTTCAATTGGAATTATGCGACTTATCACCTTCATCCACTCACGTCTTCAATTGGAATTATGCGACTTATCACCTTCATCCACTCACGTCTTCAATTGGAATTATGCGACTTATCACCTTCATCCACTCATGTCTTCAATTTCAGCGAACAAGGTTTGCACTCAACACAGCACTGACTCACCATCACAGCCATATTTTATGTGCCGGTGTTATATCTGACAAATCAGCGTTTCAGTATTCTTGTTCTATTATTGGGTAATGCAGCTGATATAAATGCTATTTTTGTCCTGCACAAGTGTGCTATTCGCTCAATTTACAAGATGGGAGCATGGGATTCCTTGCCAGATAAGTTTAAAGAAATAAATATTTTTAAAGTGGCTTCACAGTACATACTTACAAATATAATATATGCTAAAAAAAATCTATGATTTCCTCAGTTTAGGTAATGTACATTATAAAAATACTAGCAATAAAAATAAATTAAATCCTCCCATATTGCAGGCTCCATAATGTTTACAATAGTTTCCTGGGTCAAATTATAATGCTGTTCAACAACATTCCAGAAAACGTACAACAGCTTTAAAAAAAATAATTGAAAAATTAGTAAACATGGGTATAATGCAATCGCCATCAAGCTTTTTCAGTACTCTTTCATATCAATTTAATTTGTTAAACCTTGTATTAGTAGAAACTACATAAAAAAGACGAATAATAACAATGATTATGAAATAAAGAAATGTATGTATGATGCTGGGGAGTTTGTTGCGCCGCTTCTCCTCATTTAACAGTAACTAAAATCTTATTGCAAGCGGTCGCAAAGTCATGACTTTCAATAAGTAATTTGTAAGATAGGTACCATTTTGAAAAAAATATTTTTCATTCTCGTTCTCTTTCTCGTCTTTGTTCTGTTTCGTCCTCGTCCTCGTCCTCCTCATCGATCTCATCTTCATCCTCATACTCATTCTTATTTGCATCCTCATTGACACTACTTTTACTACTTTGTCTTGTTCATGTCAAATTGTAACCGATAGTAAGGCAAATGAACGGTAAGTAGGATATAGGAACCGGCCATCAGTCAAATATTATTCTCTTCCAATGAACCAGTTCCGGTGCGATATCAAATCCGAACTAGAGCGATACGATAGTGAGAATACTCTTTAATATTATACAATAGTCTTTCTTGTGTAAGAATATTTGACCGGACCGAAAACGGACCGACACCGGAACGAGATTGAACCGTGAACAGCATCATAGTGTGAATCGAGCCTATTCTGTCTACTTATTTCTGAAACAAATATTAAATTTATCTTTACCCCGCTTGCTCCAAATAAAACACTGTTGTCCGCCCATCCTGGAGCCGGCTCATAATACGACCCTTGAACTGAAAAAAATGATTAAAATTAATAATAGGACATGCTTTCTGTGGTACAACAAATCATCATGTCACCCTTCACACTATTCATCCAATTTTTTTGGTCTACCTTTATATGTATACGTTCTCTATTGTGTATAATTTTCAGGGACTTTCTGAAGTAATATAATTAAATACTAAAAATAAGCCAAGTTATAAATAGTATAAGTGATTAAAGAGTGCGTAACAAATTGCTGTCAGAATTGCCGCGCTGTATGATCGCCATACTATCGCTTATTCTATGGACAATTTGGATAATGGGTCTAAGCATTTTACCCTAAAACATATGGCTGATAATTATTGCCTAGAGAATGGGGTGGATTTTACATTACACGACAAAAGTCCAAGATGCATGCGAGCGAGAACAGCCAAGAAATATTTCACTCACCAATAGACGGTCTCATGACGCAAATGGGCAGGTCATCTCCTACCTCCTTGATCAAGTCCTCGGCAACTGCTTTTGTGAAGGCGTAATTATTTGGCCAACCTTCAATAAACCTGAATGTTAAGAAGAAACAGGATTATACAGGATTAAATTGGAAACTTTCGGAGAGTGAGAGGAGGCAAAACTACTCACAGCCAGATTGCGGGGTATTTGTCCGTCTGGATGACTAGCTCTGATCTAGAATATCCCGCCAAAACAAACTTGAGTAGTGTTTTGACATTAATGGCCAAATTTCAGTCTCCCTTGATAGTCTTCACAGAGCGACGAGCGACTTCAAGATATTGTAGAAGGAAGTCGGTTAATATATTATATGTGCTTTTTAGTTTAAAAACAGATTTGTTTTTGTTAAAAAAAAGTACTGTTATATTCATTTTGTTGTTCTATACTGGCTATGGGGGAAATGACGCAGGCTGATCTTTGCACCCTGGCGACTAATATGGTTAAGACGGTTCTGAGTCGTATTCAAACAAGGTATTGTCATTCCTGTAACGTACTTCTCATTGATGGCATTGAGTCTGTCATCAGTCATAGTTTCCACCATCCCGATCAACGCGCGTGGCGCTACTGGTGGTTTGTAGAACTCCTCCAATACATCCCCATTAATATTTTCTTTAGTGGCGTAAGTATAAGCTGTGGACACGTGATTGAAGAGTCTGAAATAGATCATGAACTGATTTACTATTTAAGTTTTAATGGTCACTTGATAAGTGAAATTTTCTGGGATGTTAGCCCAAATTACATATTGGTTACCGTTATTAATGTTAGTTTTTAACCGACTTTCCAAAGAAGAAGGTTCTCAATTCGACTGTGTTAGTAAGTTTGTTATGCGAAGTGTCCGTGAATTATGGACAATTTACATTAAATTTTTATCCGAAACAGTTTACTCCTGAGGTAGTCCCATTGTCACTAAGTATAAAGATTTTTTTTACGTTATGTTTTGTCTGGTGAATGGTGATCAGATAAATATAAGCCATTCATATATATACCTCAGTTTCTTACAAGCTCTTGCAAGTGCGAGCGTTTCCCTAGTTCCTCGAACGTTCACAATCGTCGCCACTCGTAGGGGTTCATCGAATCTCGTCGTTGCCGCCATATGGAAAATTAGGTCCACCTGAAAGAGCCGAAGAAATGTGATACATGCGCGTTGACATGAAACAAAAATGCTAGGTATAGTCGTTATGTCGCAGAAGAAGGTTGCCGAAAGCATAAGGAAGCAGGAGGAGCAGGTGCACTCTTGTCACAGACGGCAAAGAGGGGTTCGCAGGCGTAAGCGGCGCCTCCTCTCCTCCGGCTCCTCTCCTCTCCGTGACGTAGTGACTTGGCCCCAGGGACACAACTTCTTGTTGGTTTACGCCAAGGTATCACGGCAGGTCTACTTGTGATTCACTGATCACTCGTAATTCAAATTATTACGAATATAAATTATATTATTGAAAATATACTGGCAGGTGACCGTCATAATACCGATTTCCTTAAAGCGTTCCCTAAGAGACACCCGAGGGCCGAGGTTGTAAATTGACCTTACGGCTCTTTTTTGTAAAACAAATATAGTCTCTAAGTCAATAGCGTTGCCACAAAGTAAAATACCATAGTATACAAAATACTACCACCAAAATATTAAATGCTAACAAAGTAGCTATACGTCTTCGTAACTTAAAAGGCAGATACATAGTATCTTTGTTTAGCCTAAATTTACTATTAGTAAATTTATTTAGGTCAAAATAAAAAATAATGTCACTATGACGATGGGTCAAATTATAAATTAATAAATTTAAGTCATATATGTACCTACCTGTTTGTTCGTTTGTTAGATTACATGCATAAGGCAGGGCACATAGAATGAATTCACATCCATATTTACTGTTTTACTCCAATACCCTATTTATGCTATTCAAAATGTCTTTCTTTTGACAGATAAGCTATCCCCATAATAAATTACAACAGTTGATTTTTAAATTTTAAAAAGTTAAGGTGCATATTATTAATATATAAAACACAAACACCGGGTAAAGAGGTAAGACGTCGAGACTCAAACCTCCGCATTATAGATAAACAGGAAGAAGACCCTAGTAGTAAATAGAAATAATAACTTACCTCCTCCACAAGGGTGTTCCAATCTGAATCGGTGAGTCCTAGGCGCAGGTCAGCTACATCACCTGTCACTGGAACTATCTTCAACAACTCCGCGGGTTTTGTCTCCCGAAGGCGGTCGAAAATCTGCGGAAAGTAAACTGAATGACACATATTACAATAAATTCGAAACCATGTTCACATAATATACTGCACGTTGTCATCATTGTTGTCATGTTGCATTGTTGTCATCATACTTTGAAAATATCATAACAAAAATAATCATAATTTAAACAATAATATTAATAGGCAATTTGATTCCATAAAAATATGACATCATAGATTGCAATGCTCCTACCATATCTAAGATATTATGAGAGATTCGACTGTCAACATAAAACGTAGACCAAATAGTTCCTGAGACATATCACTTGACATAGAAAGCGACACAAAATCACCAACTTTACCCAATCATAAGAATTCCATTTTTGCTAAAATGGCTTGCGATATCTAAAAATAAACAAAGACGATCTTACGGGATCCTGTAGCATGATCTCCAGTCTTTCCATCATAGTTTTGTTCTTCTTGCCCCTCAGCAATATGTAGATCTTCTTCATATTGCAAGCCCTGAAAATTAAAACATCATAAACGCAAAGGCATATTTCACTTCATTAGGCTCGGTTCACACTATGATGCGTTCATAGTTCAATCTCACTCCGTTCTCGGTCCGTTTCCGATCCGGTCAAATATTCTCAAACAAGAAAGAATCCGAGTGCTCTCGCTAAATTTCCGATCCAAGCTCGCGCCAGCGGCCTTGATTTCAAACGCTTGCTGGCGATCCTTATCATCCGATCAGCTCGAAAGAGTCAATAAAATTTTAGATGAAAGACAGAACGAATAAAGATTTCTTTAAAACTATAATAATATAGTCTACTAGCTGTCCCGGCAGACGTCGTCCTGCCCGGTAAAAAATAGGGGTTGGTCGTAGAGGGTTAATAATTTAAGGTTGTATGTATTTTTTAATGCTGTATCATAAAAAAATAGAAATTAAAAATTTTGTCTAAAAAATAAAATAAAAATTTAGGGGTGGACTACCCCTAACATTTAGGGGGATGAAAAATAGATGTTGGCCGATTCTCATAGATACCGGATAAGCACAAAAAATTTCATAAAAATCGGTCAAGCCGTTTCGGAGGAGTATGGCAACGAAAACTGTGACACGAGAATTTTATATATTAGATTTAACACAAATATAAACACACACACACAGTGGAAAATGTAGTTAAATAAAAAAATATGTCTGCAGGTCACTCACACGCACAAAAATTTTCGCATTTCTATTCTATTATGAAGGTCTCTATTCTTAGGTATTTTGACCTTTATTCGTAATAAGTCATTCTAAATTACACTTTAAAGCATTATTATAACGTTCAAAATACAATCCACAATTTCCTATTGAAAACTAATACTACCGGGTAAAGAGAAACGTTTTATTTTGAAATAAATAAGGTTGAATTTTATATTTTTATCTCTTCTTCGAAAACGATTCTATATCCTGCACTCCTCTGGAACTGGGCCGGGCTGTACCCTAGACTCCATCCTTGACTCGTATGCTTCTTGTTGGTTTGGTGTCGAGATTAAGAAGTGTAGCTGGCCTGGCCGCGTATAGGTATTCGGAAAGTGGTATGCTCGTTGACTGGTACGTGGTGTGCTGGTTGGCTGGATACTTGCAGGTAGCAGGGTCGCCATGTGGTATGGCGACGCTTGCCATACAACTACATTGTGTGTTGCGTCGTTGTAGAAATGTGTTCTATTCTCTGGCAGCTGGCAGGGTCCTTGTAATTGGCAGGGTCGCCATTCGGTATGAAGCGGTGGCTGCGGCGGACCGAGGTGGTTGCAGTATTAAAACTACATTGTCCCGATGTGTATGATGTATTGATTCTGTTTACTCTGATACAAAATGAAAGCCTTATATACTACATTATTGCAAATACTTAATTAATGTGCGCTGGCCCCCCTAACAATAAACAATACAAACGCTTACATACTACAAAATTTTACTTCGAACCACAAGCAAAAGACTTCTAAAAAGAAAATTAACTACGAAAGACGTTTAAGAGTATGTCCTAAGTACCGGTTCCTCAAAAGTAAGTTGACTGAAAATTGACTGAGGTATCGCAAACTAACAGCAAACTTGTAGTAGTGTATATACAGAGAGATTTGATCTGATCAGGACCGAAATAAGATTGAACCGTGAGCAGCATTTAATGTGAACCGAACCTTAATATTATACAAAGATAAGAACAAATAAAATTTAATTTCGTTGAAAAAACCGGCTTCGAACGACTTCCAACGGTTTTTGTCTCAAACCTTCAAAGCGCAAGCAAGTTTTCAGACGCAGAGAAACATACATCCAGAGTCTTAGAGTAAACAAGTAAAAATATTTTCTGAAGTTTTCGCGAATTATATAGAACTATGTTTTTAACGGTTTTAAGCGTGGTAATTTACTAGGTTTTGGTTTATCCGACGTTTCGGCCGCTTTTCAGTGGCCGTGGTCACGGAAGACAAAGATGACATTTCTCTAACGTGTATTGTCAAAGTTTTTATTCAGCCTACCGACAACTTGTTCA
This sequence comes from Dendrolimus punctatus, assembly GCA_012273795.1. NCBI lineage: Eukaryota > Metazoa > Arthropoda > Insecta > Lepidoptera > Lasiocampidae > Dendrolimus > Dendrolimus punctatus. The sequence goes on from CM022527.1 coordinate 26,379,023, forward strand.
TTTTAATTATTTAGTTTTAATTTTGTTTATGGATATTATTTACTCTATGGGAGCCTAATCTAATTTACCACCGCTTCACAACATGTTGCGGCTTGAAGAGAAGAAGCGGCGCAAGAAACTCTTCAGCAAACATGCCTAGTTCTAAATTTTTTATATAATATTAAAATGGGTGGAAGGAAAAAGATAGATTACGCTCCCGTAGAGTAAATAATAACCATAAACATAACGCGTCACATATGGACTTTGTATTTCTATGTTATTATAGTGAATCGAACAAGAGACAGTAAATTTTAGGTCTAATATACATTGTTACGAGTAACGTAATTAAAATGCCGTTAGAAGTATTATAGAGTTTATTAGAACTATACAAACACGTATAACACAGGTACAAATATAACCGAAAACAACAAATCCAAACGTAAAGCAGAAGATCGTAATTCAAGAAAACGCGCAAAGTTTGTCACTATTAGATTCCCCGAATGTATACGTCATGCCTTGATCGTCGTTCTCACTCAACTACCACCTTTCTCCATCGGGAAGTCGTTTTATACTTCACAAATACAAATGTGGCCGTATTGTAGTTGACGTAATCCACAACACCTAGCTAATTATTCGGCCGTAAATGAGTATAATAGAACAATGGACTGTTTTATAAAAACCTGTGCCTATAAATAAGTTAACAAAAGAAGCCGATCTGTTCAAATCTGTTCAAATGCCGACAGGTAATAAAATGTTTTACAGACTAGGAGTGGAATTTGTTTTTGTCGAAACCTAAGTTGTAACAATATAATAAACCTAATTTAGTTTTTATATAACATAGAGCCACTATCAAGAATAATTGAATATATCCAATACTACTTTAGCATTGGATATATTCAATTGCATTATTATCAGAACTAAAGGTGCGTACCAACTATTAAATAAATCTTTCAACAGGAAGTGGTAAAATTTAAATTACTAAATTTGACTAAAAAAAAACAAACAGGGCAAGCTAAAACCGCTTGACAAAGATAGCTTGTTATAAAATAACAAAAACAAACAGACTAGGACATACGCTTATACGTGGGACACTCAGAAAGTTTTGCGAAAGTAAAGTAGAAATGTCCCTAAATCATTATATTTTTTATTAAATCTTTTTTGAGAACTCTCCACCTCCACTCCACACAAAGCTTCATGCGTGTTAACTAGTTTTCTTAACACTTTTTTGAGTCCACCACAAACGCCTCATTTAAAGCTTGCTCGAACGGTGACAACGCATCTTCCCGCGACGAAAATTGTATCCCTTTGAGCTTCGGAAATAAAAACAAGTCACACGGTGCTAGGTCAGGGCTGTAAGGAAACCGCACCAGCGGCACCCTGACCTTCAGGACGACGCAGATACTTACCGGACACGGATGTTTCGATAAGTATCTGTATCGCATTGTGGGCTGCTTGCCTTCTCCGGACTGCCGCCAGTGCGGCGCGCCCGACACGGCGTTTCATACGCTAGTCGAGTGCGCCGCATGGACGCCGCAGCGTTTTGAGCTCGAGGCGCACGTAGGAGCCGTTGGATCGCTCCGCGACTTGGTAACGGCCATGTTGCGGAGTGACGACCGCTGGGATGCTGCGGTTACTTTTTACGAGGCAGTAATGTCTCTCAAAGAGACCGCAGAAAGGGATAGGGAGCGAAGCCCTTCGGCGCGTGCTACGGTCTCTTCTCGAGGTCGCCGGCCTTCAGCTGGCACCCGGAGAGGCAGGTACGCGCATTACTCCCTCCCTGAGTTAGGTTCCGTTACGGGGGGCCCTTAGCTGCTAGGTAAAGCAAGGGATTCATCTGCCCCCGTCTCGAAGGGGGGTGTGTTCTCCCGGGGCACACTTCAGGCACTTTATTGCGCTGGATCGACTGTTGCGTAACTATGTTCTATATCTCAGTCTTTCCATCACAAACAAAAGCGCAGGGTCGTAAAGGGAGGAGGGGGTTTTTAGTGGGTATTGAGATTGCTCGCCCGTGCGGCATCGCTCGGAGTCTCCACACTATTCTGTGTCATACATCGGGGACGGAGCACAAATAAAGCATACTATTGCTAGTCTTATCGCCCCCGATGGATGCGTGCCGCATCCTAGCGGCGGCCCAGAGTGTGCGCAAATCGGTTAAGCATTTACGTTTGCCTCAAAACAAAAAAAGGACTGTAAGGAAGTATGAGCGGGCGCGTTGATGTGGTGGAGTAGTAGCCCGCGAAGCCCTGTGTTTGGTTGCTTGTTACTCACAACACAAACAATTTCTGCCAAGAATTTAGTAGTGTACCATTCAGGGTTGATGCTTCTTTGGTTCCGTACATGAATTGACACCATGTAGCCAGTTAAATTTCAAAACTCGCGATCAAATTCTTCCTCCCGCTTCTAAATTGCTTCACTTTCGTAGGTGTTGATTCGTTTTCTAACATTCAAACCGTCGACTGGCGCTTCGTTTCTGGATCGTAGTGACAAATCCAAGACTCGTCACCTGTAATTATGTCAAATTTTTTTATCATATCACGGCACCATTCCACCCGGGCCCGCTTCTGAGCATCGGTGAGGTTGTGCGGCACCCAGCGTGAAACTATCGTCCTCACGCAAAGATGCACATGTAGAATTTTGTGAAGGCTTCCCGATTCAATCTGCATCACATGCTGAATCTTTTGATACGGAACTCGCCTATTGTCTTGGATTATTTTTTTACTGCTAGCAAGTTTTCTTCCGTAACAGCCGGCCGTCAAAGGGCGACCACTTCATTCTTCATTCCCCACAGTTAGTCGACCGCGCTTGAATTGGATGTACCAACGATACACCGTTGCTTTAGAAGGGCCTTCATCCATGAATGCCATTTGAAGTCTATCGTAGTACTATTCCTCCGGTTTCAGGAGACACTTGAAATCGTGAAAAATCATAGCGCCAAAACGTTCCCGGGGCAGATCCATTTTTCAATGAGTAACGGTAATGTAAATTAGCTCGCAAACAATGTGGAGGGAAATTTTGAAATTGGAACGTACCCATTTTTAGTTATAAATAATCATAGTTTCGACTAACTGGCCAGTCTCTTATACATTTCACAATACTTCTGAATAGCCTTGTATAGTCTTAACTTTAATGTTAAATTAATTAAGAAATATTTTTTTTTATTGCAGGAGATTAGCAGACAGGCAGACGGCCCACTTGATGGACAGCGGTTACCATCGCCTATGGACATTTGCAACACCAAAGGTGCTACGAATGCGCTGTTGCTCTCTTTAGGGAGCCTGGAACCTGGTCACTAATGCCGGAACACAACACAGAGTTATTATGGCGGCATACTCTAGACCAGGGGTGGTCGCCATCCAGTCGGGCAAATGCCCTACCACCTGGCTGTGGGTTGTTTTATCGCCTCTTACGACAGGCCGCCGGGCCGCAGGAAATTGTATTCTTTCTCCGTTCCTGAACGGATAAAAACATTAGATAAATACATTTAGAGTGAAACACTCTTCGTCTTATTTGGTACTCTTGATGTGATTATTGCTTAATTAATTTAACATTTAACTTAAGACTTGATATACAGAAATCTTAACTACTATGTGAAAATATGTAAAACCCTAAAAACGTTCGTAATGGCCGAAGGTTTTCTGTTTTCTGTATTGACAGGTTTTGGCACGTGCAAGGGGTACCCAGTTTTAACCTTACTAATAATGTAGTAATACATTATTCCGTGTACGTGACATAGCACAAATCAAATAATTTATTGCGCATAAAAACATGGCGGATATACAAATAGGTATTGTCTATAGTGATGTATCGTAATCGGGTCATAAGTTCTGTCTCATCTTTATTTAATATATTAATTAAAATTTCGAACGCAGACTGGTTTTAATTAATTTTGAATAAGGACTATTTGCGCCATCTCATCCATCTTCGATCTTATTATATCTAACTAGCTGTCCCGGCAGACGACGTCCTGCCAGGTAAAAAAAAATAAAAAAAAATAGGGGGATGAAAAATAGATGTTGTCCTATTCTCAGACCTATCCAATGTGCACACAAAGTTTCGTGAGAATCGGTCAAGCCGTTTCGGAGGAGTATGGCAACGAAAACTGTGACACGAGAATTTTATATATTAGAAGAAGAAGATATTATAAATTTGGAAATGGTTCAAGTTTGTACATTGCGTTTAAAAATGTGAAAAAAATCCGAAGGGATAATTTGGACCAGGGGATTGCGAAAATGCAATTTTTAATATTTTTGTCACTCTTTTAGAGCATAATAGAGTTTTTCACGCATAAAACTTTTTTCGCATTACTTTCTGAGTGGCCTGGTAATGCAGCCCGGCCTATTAATCAGTTAAAGAATTTTAATTCCTTTTATTGACCCTAGATTTCTAAATGTACTATCAGACATACAGCCTCTTGGTGGGGAAAGAATAAAACTTACTATAGAAAACATACTTTCTACATGTCAATTTACAAATGAGCTCAAATTTATTTTAAAGCCTGAAGTATTTAAAATAAGTACAAAATACTCAGGGTAAGATATTTTAAATATCAATAATTATACATACATACATAACTTCACGCCAGGTCCCTTGCGGGGTAGGCACGAACAACAGAGCGCCATTTAGGCTTATTCTTACACACCTCACTTGCTTCTTTGACATTCATAGTTCTTGTCATGCACGCTCGCCTGTTCTTAAGGCTCCTGACATCACCTTCTGCTAGTACACGATCAATAATTATGAAGTAGGTATTTGTATTTCAGTTACATATTTTAATTAAAGGCAATTCAATTACTGCCCAAATTAAAGATCATACAAATAACTATACACGGTCGGTTACAAATATATATATATATATATATATATATATATATATATATATATATATATATATATATATATATATATATATATATATATATATATATATATATATTGAGCGCCAATCACCTACACTCTTGGCAAGACTTGTATATGCATACCAAGAACCAACTAACTACCGAATAGTACAATACCAAGTAACTTCACTGTTCAACATTTTATTCCAACTCCTCGCCATGCGGGCTGTCTTACTTTGGAACTCTTTGCCCACTGACGTCAGAGAAGCTAAATCTTTGGTTAAATATTCACTCAGGAATCATTATGTAAGTCTTACGCAATAATGTATATGGTAGTTTATAATACTTTAGACTGTAAGCTGCTGTCCATGTATGTCGTAGACAGAGAGGATTCTCTGTCTGCCGTGTTCTGCCGTCCTTCTTTACATAATCTGAAATGTGCGAAATTTCATATTCCTCCCTCTGCGCAATTTTTGTAAAAGGGACTACAAAGTTTTTGCTTCACGTATTTATATAAAGATAAATGATTTTATTTGATTTGACTAGTCATACCTGAGCAGTTTCTCAACGAGGAGTTTACCGAGGAACCCGTTTCCCCCAGTGATGAAGACCACACTACCTTTGTACCAGTTCTGCACTGGAGAGTCGCCTTTTCCGATCACAGCGTTCATAGGCTGCTGGAGCTTCTCCACCTCATTCATGAAGGCTTGAGCTGGATCCATGGTCTAGAAAAGATACTTCTGTTACTTATATTTCTTATCTTTACATATTATTTTCTTAAGTTTTCGCTTACATAATAAAACAACGTTTTAACGGTTTTAAGCGCGGTAGTTTATTTGATTTTTATTATTTGGGGTTTCGGAGACGTTTCAGTAGCCGAGATTAAGGAAGACAAAGATGTCAAGTGTCAATGAATGTTGGGTGTGGCGGCGCAGGGATCGCCCTGAATGAAATACCCTTAGCAAGTGGACTGTATTTATTTGTAGGTGCTACAACAGCAAAAGGTGGGATCAGCACTACTGTACTGAACGGCAAGTTCGAGGTTAACCAACACAACTTAGCACCAGAACCTGGATGTTCCACTGAGCACGGATAGCACTAATTGTATTGATTACACCGATCAATACGAGTGGCATTAATCACAATACACTGGTGGTCCACAAGATCCACGAAGTCACGCTGAGAGTCCAATGGCTGTAGTCTTCCGAATGCTTCATGTTCTTCCTGGTCTTCCTTTTGTATATAATTATGTGCACACATATGGAAATACTAGACCGATGCAGGAGGCTCGCACCGTGCTTACTAAGGTACTACCCAAATACTGACGCTTAGCAACTAACTAGGTTAAAATATAAAAATGATGATTTTTATATATTAATTCATCATTATTTAAACATTAGCAGAGAGAATACGCGTTTTTGCTGCATTTTATCACATTAAAGAAGAAGTACATTACGTTTTTTAGCCGACTTCAAAAAAAGGAGGAGGTTCTCAATTCGTCGGATTCTATTTTTTTTTAATGTATGTTCACCTCTTACTCAGAGATTTATAATCCGATTTACGAGATTATTTTTTGTTCGACATGGGATAGCTGCCATTTGGTCCCCTAAAAATTTGACATAATTTGGCCCCGTAGTTTTCATTTTATGAACATTTTTTATGAAAAAATTTCCATTCCGTTCCATGTGTACACCGATTACTCTGAGATTTATAATCCGATTTACGAGATTCTTTTTTGTTCGACACGGAATAGCTGCCATTTGGTCCCCTAAAAATTTGACATAGTTTGGCCCAGTAGTTTTCATTTTATGAATATTTTTATGAAAAAAAAATCCATTCCGCGCGGCACCTTTTGTAGGCGTACCCATAGCTAGACACTAAAAACTAACAAATAAATAAAAAACTTCGTTTAAAAAAACCGACTTCAAAAACTTAAAAGTATAAAATAACTTATTCCTAAAGCTATTATTATTAATATATAAATATTATCTAAAACATCTTAAAGTTTGTGCAAAGTAAAACATAAAAATTACTATATTTTGAAAATTACTAAGCACCGACTTTAAGATGTTTAAGATAAAATATATTAATAACAATAGCTTTATAAATAAGTTATTTTATACTTTTTGATTTTTGAAGTCGGTTTTTATAAATGAAGTTTTTTTATTTATTTTATAAATCTCGATTTCCTGCGGCCGGACGGCCTGTCTTAAAAGGCGACAAAAAAGCTCACAGCCCAGTGGTAGGGAATATACCCGTTTGGATGGCTACCACCTCTGGTCTAGAATATGCCGCCATAATAACTTGAGTTGTGTTCCGGCATTAGTGGCCAGGTTCCAGACTCCCTTAGAGAGCTGAAGCGCATTTGTAGCACCACCGCTTTCCATCAGGTGGACCGTCTGCCTATCTGCTGAAATAGTGAAATGAAAAAAAACTTCGTGTATGTATATAAGTCTATAAATTTTGTAAAACGTGACGTCATGAACGACGGCGAGAGGCAAGAAGGGGAGAGGAGAAGTTACTAAGAAAGATGGCTGAGAGAGTTCAAGTAACAAATTATTTTAGGCAACATGATGAAATATGTACTTACAAAATAAATACAAGTAAATTTCTAGAACAATCAATTTGCACTGAATACACTAAGCAATTATTCCCTTTACTAGTAAACTCTTCTATACATTAAGGATGACACAGTTGAAATAGTGCAGTGTTATAATTACAAAGCAATTTATATGCAACTTTTACATAATTTAAATGTGATTAAAATTTTGACAGTACGAGTATACTAGAACTAGAGAATAGATTTTTAAAATTATTGCAAATTGCATTAGATGATGCAATTTGATATAATTTTCTCCGGCTGTTTTACTTATCATCAGATTTAGTGATATATAACTTTACTAGCGACCCGCCCCGGCTTCGCACGGGTGCAATGCTGATACAAAATTAAATACACTACAGAAAAACTATGAACGTTATATATAAAAACATAGCGGCCCGCTCCGACTTTGCACGGGCATAAAATATATATGCCTATGTCACTCAATGAAAACATGATTAAAATCGATCCAGTATTTTTGATTCATTCATTACTGCCCTTGGCCTGCACGCATTAATAAACGCGTCCGATTGCTGCTAAATTCAAAGTGCTATAGGGAGAACCGCTTCGTTCGCTTTTCTTCAACAACGCCGATATATGTTACTCGACGTGTTGGTGAGGGGGCTTCGAGCGGGGTGCTCATTACCCCGGCTGCAGCTCGGAGGGCTTCTACCCTCCGGTAACTTTGTGGGGGAGCCGCCGTGGTGTCGGCGGCTCGCGCGGGCCAATCCGCGGCTTTCGTTGGCCATCACGGGCTTTGCGTGGGCTACGTCAGCGGCTTGGTTGGCCGTTCATGGCTTTCGATGGCCTTCCCGGGCTTCAGTTGGCCATCTTTGGCATCTGGTGGCCTTTCTGTGGCGTTAGGGGCATAGATCGCGACCTCTTACATCACCCTAATCCCGGCGGATGAGGTCACGTGGGGTCGATAGCCAGGTTGGGAGAACCGCGGCCTCCGACGCGCTATTTATAGACATGCCTCCCCGCACTGCCCCGTCCGACCGGTACGGCCCGCCGCAAACGCAAATTTTGTTAATTTACGACATCACGTTAGAAACCTCTAAAATTAGCAATGTTGCCTTAGTATATGATGCATGTATTATACATATAAACCTTCCTCTTGAATCACTCTATCTATTGGAAAAAACCACATCAAAATTCGTTGGGTAGTTTTAAAGATTTAAGCGCACATAGGGACATAGGGACAGAAAAGGCGACTTTGTTTTATACTATGTAGTGAGTAGTGATGAAGAAAAAATAATGTATACTTCCAAAAACAGTACATGATCACCCAAATTAAAACGCAATTTCATATGGTTTATTTAGTTAGTAAAAGCGCATTTATTTGTTCGTTAAAATGTAGTGACATCTGGTGTTTGAATACAATTTAAAAGTTTACCCAAGACTAAAATAGTAAGAATCATTGTAATGTCTTTCTTTCTTCTATTGGTAAATATTTCGTTTAATATTTTCTTAAGTTTTCGCGACTTGTACACATAATAAAACTACGTTTTAACGGTATTAAGCGCGGTAGTTTATTTGATTTTGGTTTATCCGACGTTTCGGCCGCTTTTCAGTGGCCGTGGTCACGGAAGACAAAGATGACATTTGTCTAACGTGTGTTGTCAAAGTTTTTATTCAGCCTACCGCCAACTTGTTCATTTTAATTATTTAGTTTTAATTTTGTTTATGGATATTATTTACTCTATGGGAGCCTAATCTAATTTACCACCACTTCACAATGTCGGATAAACCAAAATCAAATAAACTACCGCGCTTAAAACCGTTAAAACGTAGTTTTATTAAATATGTCGTTTTTAACCAAAAGTTCGTTCTCAACTTGATTGGTTTATATATTTTTTTATGTATGTACACCGATTACTCTGAGATTTATGATCCGATTTACATGATTCTTTTTTAATTCGATGCGGAATAGTTGTCATTTGGTGTCCTAAAAATTTAACATAGTTTGGCCCAGTAGTTTTCATTTTATGAATTTTTTTCCGTTACCGTTTCTTGGGACCTATTTTTTAAGGCGCGCGGCTCCTTTCGTAGGGCATAGCTAGACACTAACCAACTTCAAAAACTAAAAAGTATAAAATTACTTATTTCTAAATCTATTTTTAATTATAATATCTTATTTTTAATATATATTATTTCGATTTTTATTCCCAACCTATAAATACTTTCTATTTTGTTTTTCTGGATGTCAACTTTCATTTTATTTCTTATAAATTCTACAACCATGTTTATTATTCTTTCATAACCTTTTTCCACTTCTTCAATACCAAAGAATAATATATTTTTCTTCTATAGTTGTCTTTCCAAATTTTCGGTTTTATTTTCTTGTTGATTGATTTTCTTTTCAATTTCTTCTGTTTTTACATCGAATAGACTGAAGTGTTTATTTATATTATAAATTACACTTGTTGTAATATTATTCACCATATTGTTGACCTTTTCTTTTTGAACAGCGAGGTCTTATTGGATTTAATTTTGTTTTTATATTTCCATCATGCCGTTGTTCATCCTTTTGAAGTAGGTAACGCCCTCTTGTGGTTATTGGTATTTCCACTTGGTAGCGATTAATTATTGCCGAGTCCACTTTATTGGTAGCTAGGTTCCTGAGTTAATGTTTCTTAATCAATTTCATAGATGGCGCTATCTTACTTACCTGTCCCTGTATGTTAATTATTTTATTACAACTTTGAAGGTAAGATAAACTAACTACTCAATGTATTGAAATGTTTGTTTTCACTTTTTCGTCTTAAGTGTGTTTGTTTTTAACGATTTTAACACAAGTTGAACTTTCCAAAAAGATTATTGATCAGTTCTTATTTCGGACCCTGCTTTAAATACAAATATTCGGCTACAATTTTAATTGTGAATTACACTTTTAGTTTACGAATTTACATACATACGTACATACATAACTTCATGCCAGGTCCCTTGCGGGGTAGGCATTTACGAATTCAGACTATCACTATATATCGTCCTTGTCAATTGACTCTGATGTAGACAGTTTAACCTTTTTTAACCCACCCAGAACCGTTCATGCGTCTCCACTAATCGCAGAAGAACAAGAAAAACATTTTAAGTCGATTATAAAGATAACATAAGAACTGTATGTAAATCACAGAGTAGGTACATTGAGTTATATGTTACGTATTTGCAAGCATCAATTAACATTGAAAAAGGTGTGATTTTCAAATCAACCAATCAACCTTCTTTAAAGACCTTAAAGAAGCCTACAAAGTCCTATGTGTTTGAGTGGGCCAAGCCTATGCCGGTCCAGCTTACTGGAGCGCAGATACTGCACCGCCGAGATCGGTGACGCCACCCGCTGCGACGCAGAAACTTGCGTCATGCAACGCGCCGCTCTTCCCAGCGTTGTGACGTCACAGTAGGCTGATAAGAACACATTAAGATTCGTTTGTCAGTAGGATGCTTGGTAAGAACACGCATCAAAATGGTAACGATACAAAAATTAAAACATCAAGGTTTGTGGTTTTTTGTAGATATTGTTACAATTTGGGCCACCTGCAAACAAAGCGCATTTATTACCTGCCGGCGTCGTTTGAGCTAATAACATTGAAGCGCTTTTATGGCCGTCTTCTTTTGTTTATTTTTGTGTGTATAAAATATGTGATTAGAAAAAACAGCCCATTGCGTATTATAATCTTTTATGGTAGTCATTAGTCAGGTGTGATTATAGGAAATTCGGTCACGTGGCCGAGCACACATTTATTGCATCCGTGCAGTATCAAGCAATGCCTCGATTGATGGACGAGGCAGTCGAGCGATAACTATAAGCTGAGCAAGATTTGTGTACATTTGGTAATCTATTTAGTGAAGGACTTTGAACGGGATTTTGAATCGTGCTTTATGTTGGGACTGGTTGTGTTCAGTTATATTTGTACCTGTGTTATACGTGTTTGTATAGTTCAAATAAACTCTATAATAAATCCAACGGCATTTTAATTCGAGTCCTGCAACTCGTAACAATATTATCAGATGAATGCGCGGAGCTCCGAAAGCGCAGCGCCTATTTTGGCAAGTCACTAAGGGCGGTTACAAGACCTTCTAATTTCACAATGTATCTTACACTGATGGAATATACTAAAATAAAACAACATAATATATAGTCTCGTATATAAAACTAGTCGAAATATAATAAACAACAAAGTTGTGGTCACTTATACTACAATTTTTTTTACTTTTTACAGATTGTCATCCGCCTGCCAGCTGCAATTAACTGGGTAAGTATACTTTTTTATGTCTAGTTTTTATTTACCAATACTAATTACAAAATAGGTTAATTAATGTCTCTTGAATAGCCGACAGTAAATAACCTTCGCCTCATTATTAAATTAAAATAACACCACTTAAAAGTGCATGACGTGTAATTGTCCACCCCTTTCTTTTCTATGTAATTAACTATATTTGAGTTTTGAGCCAAATATACTTTGCAGTGAGCAGGTCAGAAGAAACATCGCTACATGATGATATATTCGGGAATGAATTGCAATTATATTAACGACAACGGCAGGGTCAAGGTGCTTGTTTACACAATTTGTATAATTCCTACTTGTATATTCATTGCGTATAATTTATATACGTAATAAATAAAATACATATATAAAAAGAAATGAAACGTAAAAATGTTTGTATGTACGTTCGTAACTTGAGAACAACTTCAGATTTTGATGAAATTTTTGTGGGTCCCCGGATTATTTAAATTTGCAATCGGAGCGGTAGGTATATACGGGTAGTTCTAGATTTTTATTTTTTCAGGGCAAGACAACGTCTGTCAGGACCTCTAGTATAAAATAAATGCGAAAATAATTATTTCTGTTTATTGTGCTGCCGTCTTTATCATGTGAAAACCACTCAGCAAAATTTGATGATATTCAGTACATAAATAATCTCGATAACTTGGCCCGTATATTTATAGATAGATAAACAGAATTAATTATGTTAAGTTAACATGTTGTTAACCGACTATGTTGAGATTTGATACTTCAGTAAATCCGAGTTCAAGGATGAATACTTACTCCGTTGGCCTAGTGGCCCAAAGTAGGTCATGGCGAAACGAGAACAGGCCATTTCTCCCTGTCCTGCGCGGTTTCTTGCAATTCCGACAATCTGCCCTTCCAGCGATATGCTTTCCCCCCGCTGCGATCCTCTCCCGTCCGTTCTACGTGGTCGAGCCAGCAGAGGCGGTGAACTTTTATTTCTGCTATTGTTAGGCTCGGACACGAGATTCGCAATTTCGAGGTTGGTTCGGACTCTCCAGCTTTCATCCTCTCTCTTTGTTTGACCCAAAATCTTACGAGGAACCTTCCTTTCCGCTACTAAAAGCTGGTTCTCCTCCTCGAGGGTGAGCGTCCAAGCTTCACACCCATACATCAGGATGGGCCGTATGACGGTTTTATAGACCCTGATTTTGATTTTTTTGGTTAGAACCCTGGACACCAGTACCTTATGCAAGGCTGCACAACAGTATCAACACCCAAAGATGAATAGAGAGTAGTTTTTTATCTAACATATTCTACCCGTGTACGAATAATGCATGTTTTTTATTCTGGGATGAACATAAAATTCCTTATATCCTGGGATGAATATCGTTGATGAATGGTGGATGAATATTTTCTTTCGGGGTAAATGTGGGTTAGTTTGAACCCACTATGAATATAGGCTACCTTTTGTTCCGAGATTAAATGTATTGTAGTTTCAAAATTATTGCGGCATTTGGGGTGGAAACTCTGGGTCCGTCGGGTCCTAACGCTCTAAAGGTCTACCGAGCCGTCGCCAAACTTTTAGTAAACGTCACATACGATCAGAATGCTGGCGTGTATTCTCCTCAAAGATTAAGCGTTACTTTACAACGTGGCAACGCCACCAGCCTTTTGGGAACGATTCCTGTAAGTGACAGTGATTTGCGACCAATAACTTATCTTTAGGTATTTTCCCTTTTTCATTTAGTTTTAGTATTTATGTAGTAAAGTTTGCAGTTTATCTCTAATATATAAAATTCTCGTGTCACAGTTTTCGTTGCCATACTCCTCCGAAACGGCTTGACCGATTTTGATGAAATTTTTTGTGCTTATCCGGTATCTATGAGAATCAGCCAACATCTATTTTTCATCCCCCTAAATGTTAGGGGTAGTCCACCCCTAAATTTTATTTTTTATTTTTTGGTCAAAATTTTTAATTTCTATTTTTTTATGATACAACATACAAAAATACATACAACCCTAAATTATTAACCCTCTGCGACAAACCCCTATTTTTACCGGGCAGGACGACGTCTGCCGGGACAGCTAGTTTTGTATAGTATAGTTTGTAGCTTATTTTTAAGTTTATATTTATTGTAGCTTTATTAACAAGTCCTAAAAAAAGAGAAAAAAAAGTTAAACATTTTTATTCCAACATGAATATAAACACTTTATCTCGTGATGATTATTGGATATTTTGTCCCGGGTCGAAAATAGGATAATTTTTATCCCGGTTTCCTTACGTTACATATTCGAAGTTCAAACGATACAAATATGAAAGTGAAGTAACAAACTTTAAATCCCTAAGATCTCTTACCAAAAACGACACACCAAGTTTGAAAGCGTCTATAAGAACCATAAAGAATACTTAAAAGTTATTCTAATTCAGTGTGAATACTACCGTAAGAAAAGGGAATATATACCAATAAAAGAAAAAGAAACATTACAATCGTCCTTGTATTAATTAATATAGACTTTCTTCAATATAAATATAATTTTCTTGTAAGAACAACATTTATTTTAATAGCTTGTATATTACAATCACTCACGACGCAAGGTCGTTGACAGTTTTGGTTTTGACACTTGACACTTAAATAAAAGCGTCTTGGATACAATGTACTTTTATCCAAAGAATATAAACCGCTTGTTTAATATAATATTTTGTTCATTTCTAACACTTACCAAATGCAGTAAGTTATCCCTCTTTTACTACATAAATAAAGCATTTTAAAAGGCGTTTTGATTTTGGTGATCATGTATTGTTTTTGGCAATATAAATTATTTTTTCTTAAAGCCTTATTTCACTAAATCTAGTGATGAGTAAAACAGCCGGAGAAAATTATACCAAATTGAATTAAATGTACGTACACATAGTGTCGGGCCTAATTTTCAATAATATTTAAATTATGTAAATGTAACGTTTAAATTGCGTTGTAAATATAATACTATATACTATTTCAACGGTGTCATCCTCAAGGTGTAGAAGAGTTTGATAGCAAAGGGAATAATTGCTTGGTATATTCAAGAAGTACAAATTGGTTGTTCCAGAAATTTAGTGGTATTTATTTTGTAAGAACATATTTCAACATGTTGTCTAAAATAATATGTTATTTGATCTCTCTCGGTTATCTTTGTTAAGAAGCTTAATTTTTTCCCCTTCTTGCCTTTCCCCGTCATTCATTTACCAGATTTATAGGCTCGTTTAAAAAAGTTGTTTTTTGATTGCAGTAGTTCAACAGGATGGAAAGCGGTTCCATCGCTTATAGACATATGCAACATCAAAGATGATTCTGCTCGCTTAAGGGAGTCACTAACTCAAGTTGTTATGGCGGCATACTCTAGACCAGGGGTAGTAGCCTATTAGACGGGTTTATACCCTACCACCTGGCTGTGGGAAGTTTCGTTGCTTTTTAAGTCAGACCGGGTCGGGCGGTCGTAGGCAATTGTATTTATTTTCCGTCCCTGCACGGATAAAATTATAAAAAGTGTGAAGCTTCGTCGGACAAGTGAAAACCGAATCGCAACCAAATTTCAACTTCAAGTTTCACGAGCAGATTGTTATATACTTGTCCAATTTTCAAATAAATAAAATTAACAAGTTGGCGGCAGGCTAAATAAAACTTTCACACATTCATTGACACTTGTCATGTTTGTCTTCCTTGATCACAAGTGGGCAAAACCCAAAATAATAAAAATCAAATAAACTACCGCGCTTAAAACCGTTAAAACGCAAGTTTTATTGTGTTTACTAGTCGCGAAAACTTAAGAAAATATTATGTATAAATAAGAAATATAAGTAACAGAAGTGTCTTTTATAGACCATGGATCCGGCTCAAGCCTTCATGAACGAGGTGGAGAAGCTCCAGCAACCCATGAACGCTGTGATCGGAAAAGGCGACTCTCCAGTCCAGAACTGGTACAAAGGTAGTGTGGTCTTCATCACTGGGGGAAACGGGTTCCTCGGAAAACTCCTCGTTGAGAAGCTGCTCAGGTATGACTAGTCAAATCAAATCAAAAATAGACAAAAACCTTAGATGGCAATGTGTTATTTTGTTTCACATGTTTTGCCCTTTCAGGCTTGCAAATAGTAATTAAAAGTTAAAAATCATCTAATTAACAAAAACAGACTGTAATCCACTCAATCCTTAGAAGTAATTTTTTCTTTATTTCTAGAATTGTATAATTATAGAAAAAAAAAAAAACTTTACTTTTTACTATTATACTGCTGACCCGGCAAACTTCGTACCACCTCAGGATCAATAAATAAAATATGTAGATTTCCAAACGACGGGACGACCATCAAATGTTTGGCAGATAGCAACAGTTTCTAAGGCATTCCAGGCATTTTTTTTATATTTACTCACCTTTTATTATCTTCCATAAATATTCAACACCAAAATTAGCCAAATCAGTCAAGCCGTTCTCGAGTTTTAGCGAACAGCAATTGATTTTTATTATATTGATTAGTCATTAAGAAATTTGTTAACGACATAATAGAATGTTTCGAATAATATTTTTGTAGCCTATTTTGAAACATCTCTATGTTACCGTGTATATATCACTTATATCTATCACTAATAGATCTGGGTACTTTATTAAATATTAAGTGTTGTACTTACATCAGTTCAATATATTAGATTAATTCAATATAATAGACTCTAGCGGCACTGGCAGACGTTGTCCTGCTCTGAAAAAATAAAAATCTAGGACTAGATCCCAGCGCCACCTACCGGTTCCAATTGTGGATTTAAACCATGCACCCACTCAAACGCACAAAACAAAATCACCAAAATCGGTCCGGGAAGATTCTAGTATCCGATCTCAGCGCCACCTACCGTTTCCAACTGGATAAAAAGTACCCTATGTCCGTCACCTGGTATCGCCTCTCATGACCTGGGCGGTCATCATACATGCGCGCGCAATACTTAATACTTATTTGCCTACAACACTAATACATACATTTTAAATATCGCGATATCTTTTGAATGAAACGTCCGAATTGTATCATTCAAAAAGTTCTAGAAAGGTATTGAATTCGTTTTGAATATGGAGTAATTTATTTTGATAAGGATTAACACCAACAATGAAAGAATTTTTAAATCGGACCAGCGGTCCCTGAGATTAGCGCGTTTACAGTACGCCGTGGTGCAGTGCCGCGTTCGCTTGTGTCGGTCGAGTGCTCCGCTATGCGTCGAGACTCCCGTGCTACAACGTACATCGTATCCACGCGTGTGCTATTTTTAGCCGTCGCCGGTTAGCGTGCGATCCTCATAGAATCGAACTATGAATTAATCTCACGCCAGCGATGCGCTATATGCCCGCACACCTCCGCCTTCTTGAAGAAGGTTGTGAAAGTGTAAGGCTAATACCAAAGATAACGGAGATAGTGACTCAAAGTTAGTGTCGTACCGCTATGGCGGACCCAGTGCCACCTCCCGACCAAAAGCGCATTACGCGTCTTGCGTCCCGGTCGCTAGCGTTTATTAACGTTACGACCACTACAACTACACCCACTTCAACGTCTACGCCTGCTGTGAGTAGTGCTACCCTCGTGCCCGCCGGATCTGAGAATCCGACGCTGGCTGAAGGAAGGCCCTCCATGCAAGCGAGAAATCCTCGTCGCCAGCGATCACCCGTTGAGGAACCAGCTGGAAAGAAATCAAATACAGGTGACACACCACCACTCCCGGACACACCTGCAAACGATGGTGGGGAAGAGATTGCCTCTACCATTCTACCCGAAGCGGAATCACTGTCTACGCCGTCCAGTGACGACGAATCTAGCCCCGCTTCGGATGGAGATACATCTCCAAATCCCAAGACGCATTCCACATCGTACTTAGAACCACCGCAGGTTCCGATAGAAACTAGGCCTCCACAACAGACATCTGTACAGACATTCGCAGCGGCAGCAGCCGCGTCCCCGTCTCCACGCCGCAGCCCGCCACCGACGCAACCCGTGGCGTCATCAACTCCACAGCCCACTACTCACGCTCGTGGCTATCCACCCTTAGTAGTAGAAAACTTGCCGGATTGGACGAGCCACTTTAGGGAACTCCAACAAATACTAGGACACGCACCCAACGCACGCCCCTTCAAAAATGGAGTAAGGTTCCTGCCTAAGTCTGCTAATGAATACAGAACCATACAACGTTACCTTGTCGAGGCTACACAAAAAAATGCCAATATCCACTGGTATTGCTACAGTGTAGCCTCCGAGGTCCCCACAAAGATTGCTATAAAAGGCTTGCCTGCTTCGACACCACCCAATGAGGTCAAAGCCGCCCTGGAAGAACTGGGTTTCAGCGTTAGATTCGCAAGAAACATTCCAGGAACCAAGGGCAGACCAGCCTGCTTATTCCATGTTGCTCTTGACCACCTGTCGGAGGCTGAGCTTGCCCGGCTGTATGCAGTAACAGAATTACTATACATGCCGGGCGTCACTATTGAAGGCTGGCGGAGCAGTGGAGGGGTCCCGCAATGCCACCGCTGCCAAGCATTCGGACATGCATCAGCAAACTGCCATCGACCGTTACGTTGTGTTAAGTGTGGGGAAGAACATATAGCTGCGGATTGTCCTCGCCCTCGGGACCAGCCACCAACCTGCGCAAACTGTGGCAAATCCCACGCCGCAGGAAGCAGTTGTAGCTCCTGCATCACCTCTACGACGGCAGGCGGTAAGTAAAAGCCCCTCTGCCAATGGTCCCACAGAAAGAGGTGTGTCATTGCCCAAAAGCCGCAAAACTCAGAGAGGAGGACGCAGAAGAAAGAAAACATCTGCCAAACCCCCTATAGAACCCACACCCGCTCAACCTGCACAACCTGTGCAGGCGACAGTACCATCTATGTCGAGCGTAGAACCTCCAACGCCCATAGAACTACCAATTCTGTTACCACAAAGGGAACAACTACGCCCCATACTTAAAACTACTATTCCCACGTCCACCTTAGCTAAGGATATGTGCGCTCACTGTGGACAGCACATAAAAGCCCAGCCATTCCCTATTACCAGCCATATGCAGGCGACTGGACCGGAGATAGTAACGGCCCCAGTTCGCTCTACCACAGAAAACCCTATGCCACAGCGTCTCAACAGGAGACGTAATTCCACAACACTCCCACAAGAAGCCACTACACGTGAAAGCAGCGGCAGAGACCCCCTTCAAATGATTCTGCAACGCCTGCAGGACATAGTGGGAACTCTGACGGATCTGCTTACCCCCATCGTTGACAAAGGAAATCTCCAACAGGCGGCGATAAGAGGACTGACCCGTATAAATACAAACCATAATGGGTAGCAACACTGCTAGACAACTACGCCTATTATATTGGAACCCAGGAGGAGTCACAGACAAGATTCTTCCATTACGCCTTCTCACTCAATCACAGGACATTCATATTGTCCTTCTGGGTGAAACTAAGTTGCGGCCAGAGAAAATCCTCAAGGTGCCAAACTACGTAGTATATCGGCGTGACGAGATCTCTCCCCGGGGACAGCCATATAGGGGTACAGCTGCCCTGGTGCGGAGGGATATCGTGCACGACGAGTTGGGGCATCCGCTTTTCGACGAATTGCGCTCAGTCGGAGTTCTTGTAAAAACTGGTGGTAGAGAGACCAAAATCTATGCCGGTTACCGGCCACCAAGCCCTCGACTTCCTGCGAGTGACCTAAGGAACATATTTGACGGATCAACCCCCACGGTGCTTGTTGGCGATCTGAACGCTAAACACCATGCGTGGGGGTCCAGAGTTATTACTCCGGCTGGCAAGAGATTGCTCGACGAAGCCGAAGCAAGCGATCTCACAGTGCTCGGGCCGGACAGCCCTACCCATATTCCGTCAAACCCACACCACAGCGCAGATGTATTGGACATCGTGGTTCACCGGAATCTTTGCTGCCCAGTTCACATCGAGGTGTTGTATGATTTAGACACGCAACACCTCCCTATTCTAGTCACACTTGCCCTAGAAGTAATCGCTATACCTCAGAAGACGCTGAGTACGAGAACTAACTGGGCAGCCTACGCCACAACGATGGAGTACCTTCCTTTGGGGCGACTATCCACTCCAGAGGAGGTAGAATCATCTGCCAGGCTCATAATGGAGCGGATGAAGGCAGCCAAGGATGCAGCAACCACGATGACTCCAATACAAACCCGCCGCCGCCCAGAACTCCCAGCCCGGTTAAGCCAGGATATCAACCATAAGCGTGCCCTTCGCCGCTTATGGGCCAGAACTAGATGTCCGGTGCTCAAGACTAGGCTGAATGCTTTAACAGCCCAGGTTTCAGAGGCAGTGAAGACCTGGCGGGGTGAAACCTGGGAGAATGTTATCGACCGGGTATCCGAACACGCCACGGATCTCCACGCTTTGAATCGAGTTCTACAACGGACCCCAATCCCAACATATCCACTATTGGATGATTTGGGAAGAAGACGCTTCAAGCCACAAGATCTTGCTGACATACTAGCTGAGCACTTGGAGAAGCAGTTCTCACCCCACCCGGTTTCAGTAGCAGCCACTGACGATATACGGGAACACCATCAACTCGTCGAAAGGACAGTCCTTGAATTTCTGTCGCGTCCTCAAACGCCTTTAGACGGGAAGGTTTTTATTTCCCCAGCTGAAATGCGAAAAACTGTATTATGCCTCCCAAGGCGAAAAGCTTTTGGCAGCGATGAAACACCTACAGAAGCTCTCCGCAATTTGCCGAGGAGAGGCTGTACAGCACTTGCTCGCCTTTTCAACGGCATTCTTCGGACGTCCTACTTTCCTGACGTATGGAAAACCGGGAAGGTCATAATGCTTCCGAAACCGGGCAAGGATCGTCGCCTGCCCTCAAGCTACCGGCCTATTACGCTACTACCGCACATTGCAAAGCTATTTGAGCGCCTGCTGCTGCGGCGACTGATTTCGTGCATTGAGCCACGCCCGGAGCAGTTCGGTTTCCGCAGCGGCCACTCCACGACGCTTCAGCTAGCGCGCGTGCTGCATCTTTTAACTTGCGAGTTAAACAAAGGCAATTGCACGGTCGGAGTTTTTCTAGACATAGAGAAGGCCTTTGATCGAGTATGGCATGCAGGTCTAATATTTAAACTCATCCACACTAGTACGCCGCCCGCACAACAAGTGCGGGCGGCGTACTAGTGTGGATGAGTTGTTAGTGGCGTCATTCCTAGAGGGCCGAAACTTTTATGTTTCGGTTGAGCAAGCCCTGTCCCAGAAGCGGGTCATTAACGCAGGTGTACCCCAAGGTAGCTGTTTATCGCCAGCGTTATACGGACTCTACACCGATGACATCCCGACCCTAGCGGGCTCTTTACACCCCTGGGAAAAGGATGTAACGCTGGCGTTATATGCCGATGACAGTGCCTTTTTTGCGACCTCACAAGGCGTAGATATGGCTGCCCGACGTATGCAACGAGTACTAGATAAGCTCCCGGTGTGGCTTGACAAGTGGCGTATGGCCGTCAATGTGGGGAAGACGGCCGCGCTACTAGTCACCCGCCGACGCTACAAACCGGAACCGCTGAAGCTTCGTGGTCAGGAGATCGAGTGGCAGACCTCGGTCAAATACCTCGGAGTGCATATAGACAGGTCGCTAAGCATGTGTCTGCAGGCTGAACGCGTCATAAACGATACGCGAGCCGCTGGCGCTCTGCTCCGGCCTGTTCTCGACTCCAAACTGCCTCTGAGGACGAAGATCGGGGTCTATAAAACTTATCTCCGCTCGAGGCTCACATATGCGGCTCCGGCTTGGTACGCGCTGTGCTCAACTACTCGGAGATCCAAAATACAAGCTCGACAAAACATCGCCCTGCGAGTGTGTACAGGAGCGGGTCGGTATGTCAGGAATGACGTTATCGCTCGCGACGTGGGCATACCCAGTGTTGAGGAGTTTGTGGCAATGATGGCGCGACGCATGTTTGACCGAGCCGACAATGGCGGCCACACGTCACTCCACGGGATTGCCCCACTACACGCACGGCCACCAGACCATGAACGCACCTGGCTGCCGACTCCTCGTGATCTCATACGCTCACCTAATCAGGGCGATGGCGTGAGGTCACAAAACCCACAAAGCTGCTGACAGGCCACCAGAAGCCACAGATGGCCACCTAAAGCCCGAGATGGCCACCGAACGCCAATGAATGGCCAACTAAGCCGCGGAAGTAGCCAGCGGAAAGCCCGCGAAGGCCACCGAACGCCGCAGATTGGCCAACGAGAGCTGCTGTGAAGTCATCGCCATGCGGAGAAGACTCCAGCAACTCCAAACCCAGTTACCGGTGGGTAGTTGCCCACTGAGTTGCAGCCGGGGTAAAGAGGTATACCTCGAGGCCCCAACCTCCTCATCACAAACCGAGGAAGAAGACCCTGGATGTATCAAACAAACAAACTCTTCAGCTTTATAATATTAATAGAATAGATAAATACGTTAGACTAAAGTAGACATTTAGAACGAAAATGAGGTAGATAATTGCTTTTTTTAAAGAAATAAAACAATTTCAAACTCAAAAAATAAATAAAAAATTTACAGGATCTTGAAGTGGGTTCATTTTTATTCTATTTTTATTTTTTCTAGTTTTTTTTTAGCACTAAGTTCAACATGTTGTAGTAAATACTTATTTTGGCTATAAGCCAGAGAATAAACTTTGAAGTCAGTTTTATATTTGTTGAAAAAAAAAACTTTTTAGTTGTTTGAATATTCTAGGCAGCTGTATAAATTGTAATACTTGGAAGTTAGACATAGACATTACAACAGTTTATAGTTCACCAAAACAAAAATGCACAACAAGCAATAGTTAGTTGATAAAAAAAGGCGGCCTCGTCGAAAGCGATCTCTTCCAGGCATGACTCAAACGAAGTTCTTAAATTATCTGTAATTATTATGCAACAAAGAAAAAGGAAGTAATATATAAATACAAATGACATACAGCAGATTATAATCTTAAGTATTGTAAACTGGTATATACATTATTGCGTAATACCATAATGATTCCTGAGTGAATTTTTAAACATGACAAAATTGTTAGCTTTTTTGACGTGTATGTGATGTATGAGAGGCTGGCCAGTTATGCTCTAACAGACAGACGAACACAAAAAATAAAAAAATGCTTTCTCGGAATCTCCCGGTCCAAATTATCTGTTCTGATGTTTATCACATTTTTAAATGCAATGTACAAACTCGAACCATTTGTATATTTATTATACAGGGTGGCGCAATAGAACGTGCATATTGCAGCATCTTTAGAAAGTGCGCGGGCGGGGGGAGCCTGCGTCGTTGAGTAGGCGGGCTCATGGAGTTTTAGTCACTATGAGTCACTTCGACGGGAAGCGTCGCGCATTTTGCGTGCGCGCATTTTACGAGAACTCTTGTTCATACATCGTTACTAGGCGTTTATATTGTTCTGAATATGGACTACGGCAAATTAGTGAAGCTCCGAGTACTAATTTAATTAAAATATGAGTACAGCGTTTTGAAGAGACTGGTTCAACGTTTAAACCACAAGCAAAAGGTCGTCCAAGAACATCTAGGACCGACGACAATATTGAGAGAGTTATGCAGTCTGTACGAGGAGATCCACAAATGTCTACTCGCAAGAGATCGTTTGTCTTACACTTATCGCGACGAAGTTTGCAACGAATTTTAAACTTGGATCTTAAACTGCATCCTTACAAGCTGCAGTTAACACAAGAATTGAAAGAGTCTGACTTCGGAGCAAGGCTCGCATTTGCTAATAAAATGCTTAATCGATTTTCCAATTTTGACAATATCCTTTTCTCAGATGAGGCCCACTTCCATATCAATGGGTTCGTAAACCGTCAAAATTGTCGTTACTGGAACAGTGAGAATCCCAAACTCAAGCACTATAAACCACTGCATAGTCCTAAAGTGACAGTATGGGCAGCAATCTCTGGTAGAGGAATAATTGGACCGTTTTTTTTTGAAAATGCGCGGGGGCAAAACGTCACTGTTAATACCGAACGCTATGTTGCGATGTTGGAAGGTTTTTTAGCTCCAGAGCTTGAAAATTCAAGAATAGTGAATTTTAGGACTTGGTTTCAACAAGACGGAGCTACCGTCACACATCAAATGACTCCATGGCGGTTGTGAAACAGATGTTCCCTGGCAGACTGATTTCGAAAAGAGGTGATATCCCATGGCTTCCACGTAGTCCAGACGTGACGCCTCCTGACTTTTTTTTGTGGGGATACCTCAAGAACAAAGTCTACAGCAATAATCCGAAAAACATCGATCAGCTCAAGGAGAATATCCGTGGTGAAATGGCAGCAATTACACCAGCATTACTGAAGAAAATTTTCAATAATTTCCGTTTGCGATTAGAGGAGTGTCGTCGTAGAGAGGGTCATCATTTAGACGATGTTATTTTTAAAAAATAAACTTCAGTTATTTCTTAATAATACCTCAGTTTTATTTTAACTATACCTTTTGTATTTATTTTTTAATCAATATTTTAAATATGCACGTTCTATTGCGCCACCCTGTAGTATTGATAGATCGAAGATGGATATGATGGCCGAAATGTTCCTTATTCAAAAATAGTATAAACCTGTATAGGTTCGAAATTTAAATTAATATTCGTATATTAAATAAAGATGAGGCAGAACTTATGACCCGACTACGATACATTACCATAGACAATATTTATTTGTATATCCGCCATGTTTTTATGGAATAAATTATTTGACTTGTGTTATGTCACGTACACGGAATAACTTATTACTACATAATTAGCAAGGTTAAAACTGAGTAGTCCATGCATGTGCAGAAATCTGTCAATTCAGAAAACAGAAAACTTTCGGATATGCACGAACATGTTTAAGGTTTTAATATCTTCACGTAGCAGATTAGATTTGTGTATATATATAGGCTTAAGTTTAATGTTAAATTAATCAAGCAAAAATTACATCTAGAGTAGAAAATAAGACGACGAGTGATGCTGTAGATGTAATTATTTCTTAATTAATTTAACATTAAAGTTAAGACTATACAAGGCCACTCAGAAGTTTTGCGAAAAAAGTATTTATGTATGAGAGACTGGCCAGTTGTAATCTATTTTGAAAATATATTTATTTATAACTAAAAATATAAAATAAATAAATTTATTACTAAAAATATAAAACGTACTTCATGCAAGATCTTACTCGAGCACAGTAAAGATTAAGCAATTGTTCTGTAGTGAAGTACCTTCTCCCCTTTGAAAGTATAGGAACTCAGCTTCTTAGAAGCCAGTCGAGATACACTTTTAATATCGGAGCCGAAATTGAGAGTGGATGTTAAATAAAAAAAATATTAGATAACGAAAAGTTTAACAGTTTTCTTGAAAAGAAAGATAACAATGATGTAGTTAATTTACTAAAAGCTAAAATATAATTACGTAGTACCTAGGTATCAACCTCTTTACCACTTTTCTTATTAATCTGGAGTATTTATTAAACATTACTCTAAATCTCTAAATATATGTCTGTCTGCTACTGAAGACTTGCTGTTGCGCTTGGTGTGCGACAAAAACCGTTGGAATTCGTCCGAAGCCGGTTTTTTCAGCGAAATCAAATTTTATTGGTTTTTATCTGTGTATAACATTAAGGCTCGATTCACACTATGATGTTGTTCACGGTTCAATTTCATTTCGGTGTTCGATCAAATCTCTCTGTATATACACTAGGTACTAGTTTTTTGTTAGTTTGTGTTGCTTCCGTCATATGTTACGTTTGAGGAACCGGTATTTAGGGCATACTCTTAAACGTCTTTAGTAGTTAATTTTCTTTTTAGAACTTTTATGCGTGTGTTTTGAAGTTCTTTAGAATCGTTGTGATTGGAAACTCCATGAAACGAAAAATAGATAAACATATAAAATTCAACCTTATTTATTCAACGATAAAACACGTTTTTCTTCACCCGTTAGTATTAATTTTCAAAAGAAAATTGTGCAGTGAATTTTGATAGTGTTTTCAAGTATAATTTAGAATAAATTATTACGAATAAAGGTCCTATACCTAAGAATAAATACCTTTATAAAAGAATAGAAATGCGAAAATTCTTATTCACTGACAAAATGCACACACACATTTTTTTTAAAATTTTATTGTGTTTTCCGCTGTGTGTTCTATTTATTTTTATATTATATAGACTATATTATTATAGTTTTAAAGAACTCCTCGTTCATTCTGTCTTTCATCTAAAATCTTATGGACTTTTTCGAGATGATCAGACGAAAAGGATCGACAAAAAGCGTTTGTAATACAAGGCCTCTGTCCCGACATCAGATCGGAAATATAGCGATAATATAGAGAGATCACCCTGATTCTTGTTTAAAAATATTTGATCGGATCGGAAACGGATCGAGAATGTAGAGAAATTGAACTGTGAACGACATCATAGTGTGAACTGAGCCTAATGAAGT
Source organism: Dendrolimus punctatus (assembly GCA_012273795.1). Taxonomy (NCBI): domain Eukaryota; kingdom Metazoa; phylum Arthropoda; class Insecta; order Lepidoptera; family Lasiocampidae; genus Dendrolimus; species Dendrolimus punctatus. The sequence continues at coordinate 26,405,136 of CM022527.1, forward strand.
GACCAGCGCGAGTATCAAGCGTTGAAAAAAATCCTTTCCGTTTATGACGTTTCAATTCGCAGGGCTTGCAATATAAAGAGGATCTATTTATTGTTGAGGGGCAAGAAGAACAAAACTATGATGGAAAGACTGGAGATCATGCTACAGGATCCCGTAAGATAATCTTTGTTTGTAGATATCTCAAGTCATTTTATATAGCAAAAACGGAACTCTTATGAATACGTAAAGTTGGTGATTTTGTTTCGTTTTGAATGTCAAGTCATATGCCTCAGGAACTGGTTGGTTGACGTTTTATGTTGACAATGGAATTATAGGAGATACTTTTACTATGTACAGTACAAACAACCTCTTAGATATTTTAGGAGCATTAATCACGATTATTTTTATTATGTTATTTGCAAAGTACGATGACAACAAGGTATATTATTATTTATTTTTTTTCCGTGCAGGAACGGAGAAAGAATACAATTTCCTGCGGCCCGGCGGCCTGTCGTAAGAGGCGACAAAACAACCCACAGCCAGGTGGTAGGGCATTTGCCCGACTGGATGGCTACCACCCCTGGTCTAGAGTATGTCGCCATAACAACCTTGTGTTGTGTTCCGGCATTAGTGACCAGGTTCCAGGCTCCCTAAAGAGAGCAGCAGCGCATTCGTAGCACCTTTGGTGTTGCAAATGTCCATAGGCGATGGTAACCGCTGTCCATCAAGTGGGCCGTCTGCCTGTCTTTTTTTTTTTTTATTGCAGGAGATCAGCAATAAAAATCTGCTGATCTCCTGCAATAAAAAAAAAATAAAAAAATATTAACGTGTAATTTATTAAGTGAACATTGTTTAAGAATTTATTGTAATACTAGCTGTCTCGGCAGACGTTGTCCTGCCCTGAAAAAATAAAATTTAGAACCCGATTGCAGCGCCATCTACAGGGTCCATTGAGATGTAAGCTATCCTATCTTTTAAGTTGGATCAAACTGCACACGGTGTGCAAATTTGATTGAAATCGGTTCAGTAGTTTGGAGTTTATTGGCAACATACATCGTGACACAAGATTTTTATATATATAAGATTTATACGGTTTACAAATTTCCGCAGATCTTCGACCGCCTTCGGGAGACGAAACCCACGGAGTTGTTGAAGATAGTTCCAGTGGCAGGTGATGTAGCTGACCTGCATCTAGGACTCACGGATTCAGATTGGAAAACCCTTGTGGAGCAGGTAAGTTCTTATTTCGATTTATGATGGACATTGTGTAGGGTAGCAATTTTGGCAAAACATGGAACCCTGTTATAAAGGCTACATCCGTCTGTATCTGCATGTTACTCTCATTGTTCTCAGTAATTCGGTATATGGATGAAGTTTTAATAGAAGGTATTTATATAGCACTATATCTAATATATAAAATTCTCGTGTCACAGTTTTCGTTGCCATACTCCTCCGAAACGGCTTGACCGATTTTGATGAAATTTTTGTGCTTATCCGGTATCTATGAGAATCGGCCAACATCTATTTTTCATCCCCCTAAATGTTAGGGGTAGTCCACCCCTAAATTTTTAATTTATTTTTTAGACAAAATTTTTAATTTCTATTTTTTTATGATACAACATACAAAAATACATACAACCCTAGATTTTCAACCCTCTACGTTCAACCCCTATTTTTTACCGGGCAGGACGACGTCTGCCGGGACAGCTAGTAGTTGTATAATAATGTAATTGCAGAAAAATAAAGATTAGGCGTGGTCGTCATATATGGCATTACGGGGTGAAGAGTGCAGATATATATGGTATATACATTCACGGTTTTATTCATATAGAGTTAGGTTAAATTTGTAGGCTTCTTTAAGAACCTTAAGAAGCCTACTACAAACTTACTATGAGTTACTATGACTTAAAATGACATATTATTGATATTGTTACCAGCTGCAGGTCTCGAATTATAATGCCGTTGGAATTACTATAGAGTTTATTAGAACTATACAAACACGTATGCCAGAGGTACAAATATAACTAGACACTACTAGTGCAAACTGCACGATTCAATAACACGCGCAAAGTCCGTCACTATGTCGCTCATCAAATCTACGTCTTGCTCGTATCGTAATCCTCGCTTGAATCGTTACCCCTCCGTTCGGGCATTGTTTTATACTAACTATACAATACAACAAAGGATTGAGGTTTCCGAGAAACCGTAATCTGCACACCTGGTTAATTATTCCTGCGAACGGCCAACAAAGTCGAAAACAATAACAATAGGCTATTGTCTAATTACAGATTTTAAACACAAAGTAAATAAAAGAACTCCAAATGCGACAAGGTAATAAACTGCGTTTTATGACAGGCAGGTGTGCCTTCACCTTTGCAGGCATGTAACAATATGATGTATTACAAATACAAATATGCACATATATATATATAGTCCTCCTTACCGATTTCGGTAACAGCGACCCCTCAAATGTCATTATTTCGCCGCCTGTGGGCCCTAATGTGGCTGGCCAGACCGAATTTATTTTTAAATTCCCGATCACACATCGCACAGTATAGTTGGCCGGCGGCGTTGTACGTATAGCTATAGGAGGGCTTGGGTCGCTCTTTGCGAGTTTGACGTTTGGTATCCATATCTTCCAAGCGCTTCTCTTCGAAAGCCTTGACTTTTTTAAAGATTATGGATCGCCAAGAAGTCCTTTGCATAGCAAGCTCCTCCCATTTTGTCACATTTATGTCACATGCAGTTAGATGACGCTTGAGCACGTCCTTATAACGCAAGTGCGGACCACCTTGTTTCCGTTTACCTTCTGCTAACTCTGAAAAGAAGACTGCTTTGGGTAAACGGTGGTCTTCCATGCGAAGGACGTGCCCACACCACCTAAGTTGTCGCTGCATGAGTAAAGCCTCCATTCCATGCATTCCAGAACGGCGCAGAACTTCAGTATTAGGCACGCGATCTTGCCATTTGATGTTAAGGATTGACCTCAGACACCTTAGGTGGTATGTGTCTAGCTTTCTAACGTCTGGTTTGTATAAACACCATGTCTCTGTACTATACAAAAGAACAGGTATAATAAGCGCCTTGTAAACACAAATTTTTGTTTCAAGTTTGAGGTCATGAGATTTCCAGACACGTCCCATCAATCGCCCAAAGTTGACAGCCGCATTTGCTATGCGAGACGTTATCTCCGTCACCAAAGTATTGTCATTTCTAATATTACTACCCAAGTATTTAAAATGTGATACTTCCTCGAGCGGTTCCTCTGACAGATATAAGGCTGATCTATCAGATTCACCACCACGTGGCGTTTGTTTTAGTAATTGTGTCTTAGAGGAGTTGATAACCAAACCAAATCTCTGACATGATTGGTGTAACGCGTCAACATAATTTTGGAGATTTGTCATACTATCAGACATGAGGCAAACATCGTCAGCATAGAGTATTTCCAGTACAGACATAGTCCACACTTTGGTCTTGGCTTTGAATCGCGATAGATCAAAAACGCCTTTGTCAGTGCGCACATTCAGCTGGACTGGATGTTTGCATGATCTCAACGCATCTTTCATTACTACTGCGAAGTAGATTGCAAATAAAGTAGGTGCCATAACACATCCCTGTTTCACTCCACTTGTAATTGGAATTTCGTCGGATAGTTCGTTTTCATGTTGGATCTTTGCTTTCATACCAATATGAAATTGGCGTATCAACCTGACAAATTTTGTTGGATATCCACATTTTTCAAGGACAACCCAGAGAGCTTCACGCGGAACTCTATCAAAAGCTTTCTCTAAATCAACAAAGCACATGAAGAGAGACCGTTGATGTTCAAGGCTTTTTTCTTGAAGCTGCCTAACAACAAATATCGCATCAATTGTGCCTCTACTGGGTCGAAATCCACATTGACTGTCAGGCATATGGTTTTCAGCTACTTCGCTCATTCGTTTGTTAATAATGTGGGCAAGGATCTTACCAGCACTCGAGAGAAGAGATATACCACGATAGGAGCTACAATCGGATACATTTTCTTTCCCTTTATATAACTTACAAATCGCAGCATCTCTCCAATCTTGTGGAACTATTTCATTGATCCAAACAGTTTTGACAAATTGATACACCCGATTTAAAATATTAGTTCCGCTATATTTATATACTTCAGCAGGTATTTGATCCATTCCAGGTGTCTTACCGTTTTTAAGACGCATAACGGCTATCTCAAACTCCTCGAAAGTGGGTGTATTATCTAAGTTTTCGCAGACTGGCATCTGTTCAAGAGAATCAATATAAGTCATGTCAACACTAGACGCACTCGGGTTCAACACATCGCAAAAATGTTCAGCCCATCTAGCTAGCAGTTTAGTTTTATCTGTTATATTTTGTTGTTTATCTTTCGAAAACATGGGTGCTGTTTTTCTAATTCGCGGGCCAAAAACTGATTGAATACCTTCGAAAAAATTGCCAGTTTGATTAGTATCTGCGTAGTGCTGTAATTCTGCAGCTTTATTTTTCCACCAATTGTCTTTCAGCTCACGAATTTTGCACCTCAGTTTACATTGTAATTCTTTTTTATTGCTTGTAATTATTGTGTCCGAATTTAGTTCACGTCTGTGTCTTTCGACCAGTTCTTTAATCTCAACGTCTGAAGCATCAAACCAGTCTTGATTTCTTTTATCTACTTTACCGATAGTTTCCTGAGCACACTCGTAAAGAGAGTTAGCAATGTATTTCCACTCGACATCTATGGTGGGGAAATCTATTACCTGATCGTTGGCGGCAAAATTTGTGTCCAACTTATTACCAAGATCTGATGATGCAATAAGTTTCTTAAATGCCAGTTTAGGCGGAATTTTGTGGGGAGCTCGGCGGGGCAATTTAAGCTTTAGACATATTTTAGATCTTATTAGACGATGATCAGTCCAGCCAATTGCACCTCGCATAGCTCGTGTTATGTGAACGTCACGTAGGTCTTTTTGTCGAACGATGACATAATCTAGTAAATGCCAGTGCCCAGACCTGGGGTGCATCCATGAAGTTTTATACTTTGTGGCGAGCCGAAAACACGTATTAGTAATGCAAAGGCCAAGCTCAGAACATAACGACAGTAATCTTAGGCCATTATCATTGCATCTGCCTACACCATGTTTGCCAAGAACTCCTTTCCAAATGTCATATTCCATACCAACACGGGCATTAAAGTCGCCCAACAGAATTATTTTGTCATGTTTTGGGATGCCTTCTAGCGTTTGGCGGAGAAGCACATAAAAGTCCTCTTTAACATCGTCCGATGAAGGCAGTGTAGAGGCATAGACACTAATAAGGTGGATGAATTTATTATTAGTGATTGGTAATCGTAGAGTCATAAGACGGTCATTTATACCCTTAGGTAGCTCATTTAAAGCTCCAGCTAAAGTATTACGTATTGCAAAGCCTACACCACTGCCCGCTCTTTCATTAGATTGGCGTCCGCTCCAATAATATGTATAACCACCAAGTTGTTCATTAATTTCTCCGCTATCAGACAAATGTGTTTCACTGACTGCCGCTATGTCGATTTTGTAGCGAGTTAGCTCTCTAGCAATAAGAGCAGTCTTTCTTTCAGGGCATAAATTACGTTCGTTATCCAAGAGTGTTCGTACATTCCATGTAGCAATGCAAAGTCGTTTTGTTTTTAAGATATCAGAGTTTCTTTGTTTCTTTCGACCGCAAATGTCGATGTCCAGGCGCCCGCGGTTTCACGCCTAGATAGAGAGGGAGACAGACTATGTTTAGGTCACCTTTTCTAGACCCCTCCTCTATGCAGAGGAAAGCAGAGCGATCCTAAATAGGGCTGCTTTGTCACCAGCCGTGCTGCCGAACCCAGAGTCCTGTCTCTATCGACTCCAAGAGCGACCACTCTCTTCTGGCCGCCTACGTGCAAGATGCTAACTAAAGCTTTAGTACATCGATACCTAGACTCCACCATCAGCATCTCATCGCCGTAGGACTTTAATGATCAGATCCGGGAAACATAAGCAAGGGTCATCTGCGCGTGAGAGTATTTTAAGTGGGCATACAGTTGCGCGGATGTACGCCCACTCTCTCGTCCCTTCCTCTGATGTCCAATGGACCAGTAAACTGGTACGATCGGCAGAGGAAGCGATGCAGCGAAAGGCCGTAAGCCACTATACGGATCCTGGCAAACGCTCTTAAGGTGCTTCGCATTACCTTGCTACACTGTCATGATGGACGGCTGGTGGTTGCACGACCATCACTTCAATGAAGACTCCGTGTACATTGGCGGATCTCCCATAATTAACTATGCTTTTGCAATAGTCCCCTTCACTAGGTTTAGCCCACTGATGATCGTGGTTGCCCGGGGTGTGGCCGTTGTGTACACTACAACTACTAGGAGCCACTAGTGAAGAGTTTGTGGAGTGTTTCTTGGTAAACCGGTGGACGTTTAGAAAACAGTAACAACTCCACTACACCCCACTACACATATATACAAATATACAGTTAGGTAGAGTGCAACACACAAGTCCGATTTATTTACATCGCGATTATCATACCTATAATACTTCGAGCAGGTTGATATGGCAATTTTATAGTGATGTGACCTCCAGATAGTCGATATCATTTTTTTTTGTTGGTACGTGTGGCGTCAAGTACTCCCAAAGATTATAAGCTTATCAACCCACGTTGTTACATGGTACATAATAATATAATCATATAATGTACGGTAAAGGTTAAGCTTATATATAAATGTATGGCAAGCTATGATGACTGGCTGGTCGTTTGCCCGCGCATAAAGATTCCTGTAAATTAATTCCTGTCTAGTTCTAAAGTTTGAACATGAGCTAAATGACAGGTTATAAATTTAATATGTGACTAAAGGAATCTAAAGTAAAAAGTTGATAATGGAACTCTTTCATAATGTTCTTTTTAACCGACTTCGAAAAAAGGAGGAGGTTCTCAATTCGTCGGGATCTTTTTTTTTTGTTTTTTATGTATGTTCGCCGATTACTCCCTGATTTATGATCCGATTTACGTGATTCTTTTTTGTTCGACGCGGAATAGCTTCCAATTGGTCACCTAAAAATTTGACATAGTTTAGCCTAGTAGTTTTCATTTTACGAACATTTTTTTGTTCCCGTTTCTTGGGACCTATATTTTTTAAGAAGGGCAGCCGTAGGTCAACCCATACATAGTTAGACACTAAAAAGTAACAAATAAAAAATAAAAACTTTGTTTAAAAAAACCGAATTCAAAAACTAAAAAACTAAAATGTAAAAAGTAAAAAGTAACTTATTTCTAAAGTTATTATTATTAATATATGTCGGAGGGAGATATGACTATGACGATATGACGATGTATTGTTGACTGGATGTATAACGCACAATATCATTTGTTTACATAATAATTACTTCTAAAATTCTTAATGTAATTTAATTAGATTTGTTAAATGTTTCTATAACTTAAAGATCGTTCTAACCTAATAAAAGTTATGAATATTGTAATTTAATAAACGACCAATGAGAGCAGAGCATGTCTAGAGCGGGGTCAGCGCCCCTATACTTTGGTAGTATCTACTTGGGTAGACTGAGGAGTTTTTGTGGCACATTTGGTTCATCAACCAAATGTGCCACAAAAACTTGCCATCGCAATAGGTCGAGTTGGACCATGGAGTATTTTAAAGAAAGTATTGTAGTTGGAAGTATGAGCGGGTGCCCTGAACCCGCTGCTCGGTCTAAACTATGTCAAAATGTTGATAGAATCTAAATTAAAAGTGTATAAACCGTGGCTATTGTGTTTTATGCTCGCATTTCATCCTGATGACGCCCACTAAACCTGCAATAACTAAAGATGATGTCGTGAGAATGAGGCCGTTCTGCGACATATATATTATCTAAAAATTCTAAAACATCTTGAAGTCGGTGCAAAGTAAAACATAAAAATTACTATATTTTGAAAATTACTAAGCACCGACTTTAAGATGTTTTAGATAATATATATTAATAATAATAGCTTTAGAAATAAGTTATTTTATACATTTTAGTTTTTTAGTTTTTGAAGTCGGTTTTTTAAACGAAGTTTTTATTTTTTATCATTATGAAAGAGTTATGAGAATTGATAATATTTTAGAAATTGAATTTAAAATTAATGTAGGTGGTGGTGATAGGTGATTATAACGGTGACGAGAGTGAAAAAAGCAGTATGGGCATGTATTTTTTTATGTCCAACTGGTCGTCAGCCATTTGCAGTCCACTTCTGGACGTAGGCCTCCCAAGACGGCGCCACTCATACCTGTCCTCTGATTTCCTCATCCAGCACCTACCAGCGAACTTGTACAGGTCGTCGATCCATCGGGCTGGAGGGCGTCTGACACTACGTTTACCGAGACGCGGTCTTCACTCCAGGACTCGTTTGCTGCATCGGCTATCATTCCTGCGGCAGACGTAATCACCCCACTGCCACTTCAACTTGCTACTTTCGCCAGCTATGTCGGTTACCTTAGATCTCCTATGGATATCCTCAATTCTAATTTTATCCATAAGAGGAACACCCAACATAGCTCGCTCCGTAGCCCGTTGAGCGACTTAGAACTTGTGGACCAAACCTGCCGTCAGGGTCATGTCTCGACCCCGTAGGCCCCGACGCGCTGCTCGAAGACTTTTGTCTTCAAGCCTTGTGTCCCAATAAAGTATGTATATTCATTTTCATTCCAATAATCAGTCCATTAAAACGTATAAAGCAAGCAGTTATATAATTTTATTAAAACTTAATTCCAAAAACTTAATGATGCGACACGCAGTTCTTATATTTTACCGGATAATAAAATGGCATACTTCACGTCACTACAACAAATCGGCAATCATAGTTTGCCGTATATATAGTAGTTGTATATAATCATTAATAAATTATCAGACCAATGTACCTATATTATTATTTACCGCGCCAAGTAAATAAGGGTGAATATTTCGCCTACACAGCCTACAAGATAAAAGTAAAATTATTATAATTTGCTTCCAGTAATCTTTTTAAGCCCAGACGTATACAGTGTCTGATTGAGAGGATATTTGTAACAACATTTTCCGTTCAAGGACACAATTTTCTAATATTTTTCTGGATAGTTCTCCTACTTGAGAATGGATTCTTGTTTTGCCTTTGTACTAACCTGTGATGAACTGACAATTCAAATAATTTTCAATACGATACTATTATACAAGTAATTACGTGAGCGAGATCGAAATCGATAAAAATAGTCGATGCAGAGACGTGCAGCACTAAACTGAGTGCAGGTGCGAGTATGCGGGCCGTCCCTCCTTCACGAATCACCTCATATCTCGGTTGCCATGTCGACTAGTCGCGAACCGTGTCTCTTTTTTAAACGCTGCTAAATGCATTTGCATATACCCTCGGGCCCTGGGGAAGGTCACCGAGGGGTGCAGACTGCCAGCCCACCTGCTAAACCTTCCAGCGTCTCTCCGCATCGTAATGAGGTGCTACGGAAACGCAATCATAGGGATGCTCTGCCAAGATGTCTTGACGCAAGCTGACAAGGAGTTGTGTCCCTGGGGCCAAGACACCCTGCAGCACTGGGTAGGGCACGCTAACTCCTCCAGCCTCACTACGTCATATGAGGGAGAGGAGCTAAGCGGCGCCTGCGAACCCCTCTTTGCCGTCTGTGACAGTGATCCACCTGCTCCTCCGGCTTCCTTATGCCTTCGGCAACCTTCTTCTGCGACATGACGACTGTACCTACATTCTTGTTTCATGTCCACGCGCGTTTATCACATTTTTTTCGTCTCTTTCAGGTGGACGTAATATTCCATATGGCGGCGACGACGAGATTCGATGAACCCCTACGAGTGGCGACGATTGTAAACGTTCGAGGAACTAGAGAGACGCTGGCACTTGCAAGAGCTTGTAAGAAACTGAGGTATATATATGAATGGCTTATATTTAGCTGATCACCTGACAAAACATAACGTAAAAAAATACTTTATACTTAGTGACAATGGGACTACCTCAGAAGTAAACTCTTTCAGATAATAACAAAATGTGTGCGTGTACTAGTGTACACACGTAAGAGGTGAAACTTCTTTATGACCTTATTTTTCGAAAAATTATCTACTATATGCAACTTTACAGAAATTGGTTATATATTGAGTTTGCTGATCACTTTAATATATATATATATATATATATATATATATATATATATATATATATATATATATATATATAGTATCCTACATAATAAAATATTAGTTTAATTTAGTTAATATTTATTTATAATTAGTTTTATTTCAGTTAGTTTATATTTCAGTAAAATCACTTTATTTGCCAAAATATTTGTATTATATATTATTATGTAGGATACTAAATAAATGATTTATTTCAAAGTCGCATATTAATTAAACCACAATAAAGTAAAGAAATATTACAATGCTCGTCTCACAACCCATCTATCAACAACTCGTTGCTCAACGAGTTGTTGAAAGACAACAAAAATGTGACGCGTAACCGAAAAATGGGACGTGACGCGAAAAATTCGTCCACAATTTACGGAGACATCGCATAACAAACTTACTAACACAGTCGAATTGAGAACCTTCTTCTTTTGGAAGTCGGTTAAAACTAACATTGGTGACGGAAACCTTACTAAATGGTTACTTGGGCTAATATTCCCGAAAACTTAACTCATCAAGTTACCATCAAAACCTAACTAGTTAATCAGTTCGTGATAAATTTCAGACTCTTCAACCACGTGTCCACAGCTTATACTTACGCCACTAAAGAAAATATAAATGGAGATGTACTGGAGGAGTTCTACAAACCACCACTGGCGCCGCGCGCGTTGATTGAGATGGTGGAAAGTATGACTGATGACAGACTCAATGCCATCAATGAGAAGTACGTTATAGTAATGACAATATCTTGTTTGAATACGACTCAGAACCGTCTTAACCATATTAGTCGCCAGGGTGCAAAGATCAGTCTGCGTCGTTTCCCCCATTGCCAGTATAAAACACCAAAATTACTTTACGAGTACATTTTTTTGGACAAATAAAACAAATCTGTTTTTAAACTAAAAATCAAAAATAAATATTAAACCGACTTCTTTCTACAACATCTTGATATCGCTCGCCGCTCTCTGAAGACTCTCAAGGGAGACGAACCTGGCCATTAATGCCGGAACACTACTCAAGTTTCTTATGGCTGCACATTCTATCCAGACGGGCAAATACCCTGTGACCTGGTTGTGAGTTGTTTTGCCTCCTCTCACTCTTCGAAAGTTTCTAATTAAACCCTGTATAACTGATTCTTCTTAACGTTCAGGTTTATTGAAGGTTGGCCAAATAATTACGCTTTTACAAAAGCAGTTGCCGAGGGCCTGATCAAGGAGATGGGAGATGACCTGCCCATTTGCATCATGAGACCGTCTATTGGTGAGTGAAATATTTCTTGGCTGTTCTCGCTAGCATGAACCTTGGATTTTTATCCTATAAAATCTACCCCGTTCTGGGAGTTAAAATTATCAGACCTATGTTCTAGGGTAAAATGCGTAGCCCCATTATCCAAATTGTCCATGGAATAAGCATCGCCATACAGCGCGGCAATGCAGTCTGTATTTTGGGCACGCACCCCTCTGGTAGCGATTTGTTACACAGTCTTTGATCACTTATAACTTGATTTATGTTTAGTATTTAATTGTATTATTTACGAAATATCCAGAAAATTATCCAGAAGAAAGAACGATACAAATATAAACGTAGACCAAAAAAATTGGATGAATTGTGTGAAGGGTGACATGAGTATTTGTTGTACCACAGAAAACGAGTCCTATTATTATGTAATTTAAATATTTTTTTTGCAGTTCAAGGGTCATATTATGAGCCGGCTCCAGGATGGGCGGACAACAGTCTTTTATTTGGAGCAAGCGGGGTAAAGATAAATTTAATATTTGTTTCAGAAACAAGTAGACAGATTAGGCTCGATTCACACTATGATGCCGTTCACAGTTCAATCTCGCACCGGTGTCAGTCCGTTCTCGGTCCGTTTTTTCAATTTTTTTATTGTACAGTTCAGCAGACAGGCAGACGGCCTGTTGGGAAGCGGTCACTATCCCCTATAGACATTTGTAACACCAAAGGTGCTATAAATGCGCTGCTGATCTCTTAAGGAGACTGGAACCTTGTCACTAATGCCGGACACAACTGAAGGTTGTTCATCATCATCATCATCCGAGCGTTAAATCCCGGTTGCGTTCGGAGCGTTCACTCCGACGCCCAGTGTCCGCTTTCCTACTTTTTCTACTCCACTTCGCACGGTCTTCAGCATCCCCCGTTTTGAGACTATTGGCACGCATGTCATCCTTCACGACGTCAAGCCAGCATTTCTTGGGCCTTCCCCTTCGACCAGGACCTGGCGGAGGCGGCATGGCTAGACATTTGTTTCCCACTTAATTAGCCGGTCTGCGTAAAACGTGGCCGTACCAGCGTAAGCGACACTCTTGCAGTTTGTCTGCTATGTCACGGACATGAAGACTGCCACGGATGCGGGAGTTCCTAACACGGTCTTTTCGCGTCACTCCACACATCCATCGCAGCATATCCATCTCCGTGACACGCAGCTCTTGCTTGTGTCGCTCAAGTACTGGCCACGCTTCGCTGCCATACAAAAGGACAGGTCTAATGATGGATTTATAGACCAGTCCTTTTAATTTGACCGACATTTTGGGGTCACAAATGACACCTGTTACCTCACATTATTTGGCCCAAGCTGCTGTGATACGGGCCTTGACGTCGACGTCGATATTCCCGGACGCACTAAGGACAGATCCCAAGTACTTAAACTGATCACGCACGGATGTGGGATCTGTAATATTGCAGGCCAAGTACTCAGTTTTCGCCACATTTAGTTTCAAACCGCCGTTCTCTAGCGACCTCTTCCACGCATTTACACGTCCCACCAGGCGCTCCCTGTCCGAATCTGCCAGCGCGATATCGTCAGCATACATGAGCAACCATGAAGGTTGCTCATGCGCATCTCTGATGCTGTTCGACACTTCGTGTCACGATATAAATATCACGCTGAACAGAATCGGACTAAGGACCGATCCCTGGTGCACGCCTACGGTAATGGGGAAGGGTGTGGTGTCGCCAACAGCGGTCCGAACTATGGAATCGGAATCACGGAACATATCCCGGATAATGTCAATATAGGTTTCTGGCACCCCTTTGGACCTCCGTGCCCACCAAATCATCACGCGAGGAACACAGTCGAAGGCCTTCTGCAGATCCAGAAACAGGAAATACAGAGACGTATTCTTGGTCCTGTATTTCTCCATGATGAACCTTAGGGCAAAAACAGGGTCCATGGTTCTATGCCCAGGACGAAACCCATATTGACATCCCGAGACAGTGCACTCCTGCCGGATCCGAGAGTCGATTATGCGCTCAAAGAGCTTCATGGTGAAGGTTGTTATGGCGGCATATTCTAAACCAGAGGTGGTAGTCATGCGGGAGAGGGAGTATTCGCCACGCTCCACTCCCGCCAGAGCCAGAGGTGAGAGACGTCCATGACGACCTTGAGCCGCCCTAGCCTACGGCCAAAGCAATTTTTGTTACTGTTAAATGAGAAGAAGCAGCGCAACAAACTCCCCAGGAAGATACATATCTTTATTTCGTAAACATGATTATAATTCGTCTTTTTTTGTGTAGTTTATACTTTTATACTAATACAAGGTTGAACAAAGTAATTTATATGAATGATTACTGAAAAAAGCTTGGTGGCGATTGCATTATACCTATGTTGCTTTACTATTATTTTAATTTTTTTTAAGCGTTCAACAGCTTCAGGATTTTGTTGAAGAGCATTATACTTTGACCCAAGAAACTATTGTAAACTACCAATTTTCTTATATGGGGCCCATTGTAGTATCGAATCGGTATTAATTTAGAGAAATATCGAGAAAAATGGTCGAATCCACAACATCTAGGGTTTCTTCGTTTAATAGCACATCAGTTTTAACATGTTTTATTCGTTTGGCATGGAGAGTTTAATTCATTTTTTGGTTTTCTTTTAAAGTAAATTATTCACACCAAACCAGTGTATAGTACTAATTAAGTAATTAAAAGCGCGTTGTTTACGTCGTCAAAGTTTGTATCATCAGCAAATAACGCGATGTCATGAATGAATGAATGAATGAAAACACTTTATTGTTCACCAAAAATTAAAACTACATTCTTAAAACTAAGTACAATATATATGTTGAACAAAGGGCGGCCTTATCGCTTAAAGCGATCTCTTCCAGGCAACCCTCGATCCTGTTTATTTGTTACCAAGAAATGTAGGTCATTTATATAAATAAGAAACAAGAAAGGGCCGAGAATTGATCCTTATGGGACTCCCAAAAGGATCAATCGTAATTTCAACCTTTTGCCTCCTACCATTTAGATAGAAAAGATCGAGAGCCAAACCTCTTATACCGTAGTGGTTTCATTTCCTGATCAGTGTTTCGTGTTCAAGACAATCAAATGGTTTGGATAGATCGCAAAACATACCAAACGCATCACACGACTCTTCCAAAGCAATGAAAATGTATTCATGCAACTGGACGCCGGCATCAGTTGTTGATCTGCCTTAAAAACCAAATTATGTAGCAAATGACTAAGCAACTGATTTAAGATTAGTATTCTATATATATAACTAAATGTTGACAGTATCAATATAGGTCTAAAATGATTAAAGTTAGTGTACTGTGTGTTACTACCAGATTTAAAAAGTGATATAACTGAACTATCGATTATTGAACAAACAATCTTTACGCATATTCCCCAAAGGTAGCAGTTTTCTTAACGACTAAAAGCTTAAAGTTTTAACGGAAAAGTTTACACTGCATTCACTGACGTTATCACGTAATAATGATTCCGCCAAAATAGCAGAGGAGTGAAGTGACTGAGTAGTTTCAGCTGGAATAGAGGAGAAAAACTTCTCGAAGGCTGCAGCGACGTCCTCGTCAGAAGTTATAGTTTTATTATCAATATTCAAAGAGTATTCAGGGTCACGCGGCTTGATTCTTCCTATTTCATTATTAATGATAGTCCTTGTTGTTTTTATTTTATTATTGGATTCTTTTAAAAGACTTTTTATCTGCAGTGATTTTGCCGCGTAACATAGTACATTCTTAAATAGTTTGTAATATTTTTAACGTATTTTAGATATGAAGTTGTACGATTCTGTGTTTTTCAATTATAATTTATCATATATGTTCATTTTATCTACGTCTGCTGACATGAATCCCAATAGTCGGCGATTCAAATTCAAATTCAAATTCAAAAGTTTTTATTCAAAATAAGTTCCACTGGAGAACACTTTTTGAAGGTCATACATATAGGTTAAAATTTAATTTTACTTCCTAGTCTATGTACACCGCTTCGCAACGTGTTATTGCTGTTAAGGAGAAGAAGCGGCAAGAAACTCCCCAGCAACACGTCTAGCTAAAAATTGTTTTTCTTTATATTTGTTGTTCTATTTTTTACATTTAAGTACTTTTTTTTTAAATTTAATACAGAATTATGTTACAGAATAACTTTTGAAGAATTAATGGAGTTGTAGCAAATAGTGCATATTCAATAAGACAAAAGCGCAATAAAAGGATAGAAAATAATTATAGTTATAAATATAAAGACGTAACGTAATTACTTTTTTTGCAACTCATTTAAATTTAAACCAGTACATATATAAACTGTCTTAGAAGTAAATTTTCTTGCAAATTCCTTACTTGCAAAGTCAAAAAATACATTGTGTGACCCATTGGGGTCCTCTGAAGCTTGTAAACAAAACATATTATAAAAAAATAAGACTGAATTGTTCTAAGCGTATTTTTAGGAATATGACTAATTTTTTGTTTATTTTACTCAAATGATTAATTACTGACATTTATAGGGGCTCAGCCTTAGCAAATATGTTATCGAGACAATTAACATCCATATTTCTAGTAGGCTTCTTAAATAAGTTTGTTAAGTTATATGACTTTAACGGGATCCTGAATCTAACGGTGGTGGATGTGTTATCAAGTAAATTAATATTAAAATCACCACAATCAAATGATTTTTTATTCAGTTTTGAAGTTTGGACAATATTTCTTTCTTCTATCATAATTTCAAATAAGTCATATACTGAAAATGGTGGTCTATAAACGGTTCCAACTATAATGCAATCAAGTTCCACACAAGCTATTTTAACAGTTCGCTCTACAGAGAGATCTACTATATTTTTATATTCTTTAAATTTAAGTTGTTTAGGAATAATAATTAAGGAGCTCCTAAGTATCAAATTTTCTCTGCCGAACGAGATGGCAATCTGGTGACCATTAAAGGTTTAATCCCGACTTTTTAAACCAGTGTTCCGTTAAACATGAAATGTTAAAATTATATAGTGGTCAAAAACGTGGTTGATCACAAAAAATTACCCTCCGATTTTATATTTTTATTATATATATGTCAACAGTACGCAATAGTACATAACAGTCAACAATACATCCAATATAGTTTCCCTCCGACATCCGACGCCTAGAAAACAAAAATAATAAAAGTAAGTTTTATCTATATATAATCATAGTACTAATGGTGCTACTATTTAAATGTCACTGTCATTACTCATTACGTATCGTGATCATTTTAGTGTTTTTTGTCGCTAGGCTTATATTTTTTCGTGTTCAACCATTATTATCTTCTATAGTAATCGTTAAATTTTTAAAGTGGAAAATCCATGTTACAGAACTTAAATCAAATAATGTACAGCTTGATTTTTTTACACCTGAAGCAGGCAAACAGGCAGGCGGCTCACCTGATTGGATTTAGTAAGGTCAAATAAAGGTCAAACGCATTTCTTACAAATTACAAGAAGATCGTACGTTTTTTGGAATTTTAACTAGACAGAAATGATTAGGGACACTATTCCTCGAAATGGTTTTTCAAATAGCTAGATTGAAAAAAAGTGAACAATCTCAATTTTACCTCTTCTTCTTTACTCATCATGCCTTGGAAATTTTGATGCACCAGGTTTATCACATAATTATTTGAAAAATAATAACATTCTGCTCTCTGTTGCATTCAAATTATTTGTTAATTCATGATAAAGCTCATTTATAAGTTGGCACGTTCCAGCTTCAAAGCGGCACATGATAACTTGTATTGCCTGAAGAAGTCCAAGAAGCTCTCCACCGTATGAGGAATCGGAAAGCTGTTGGAGCCGATGGCGTCCCCATCCAAGCCTGGAAGGCGATGGGTCCTCGTGGTGCGGACATTTTGACAAACATTTTTAACCGTGTACTCCTCACCGGACACATTCCGAGACAGAGTGTTATCAGTTTAGTCTACAAAGGCAAGGGATCGGTGCAGGAGTGCGGTAATTACCGCGGTATAAAGGTAATGTCCCATACCATGAAGCGCTTTGAGCGGATAGTCGAATCTCTGATCTGGCAGGGGGCACTGTCCCCGAATGTCAATATGGGTTTCGCACTGGACTGTCATTGAGAAATATAGGACAAAGAATACGCTTCTGCATTTCTTCTTTCTGGATAAGCAGAAAGTCTTCAACTGTGTTCTTCGCGTGATGATGGGCACTGAGGTCTTAAGGAGAGCTAAAAGCCTACATTGATATTATTCGGGACATGTACCGTGATTCCGATCCCATAGTTCGGACCGCTGTTGGCCACATTACACCATTCCCTAGTTGGAGTGCACCTGGGATCAGTCATTAGTGCATTTCTGTTTAGCTTGATATTAAAAGAAGTGTCAAACTACTTCAGAGACTGACATGAGCAACCACCATGGTTGCTTCGCTTGAGTTATTTATGATTGGCGGTCGAAAACTAAATGTGGTGAAGACGAAGTGTTTGACTTGCTACATTATAGATCCCATACCCTTATGCATAGGCGAAGATACGGTCAAGCGCACGGACCAGTTTAAGTACCTGGGATCTGTTTTTAGCATCTCCGGGGACATCGACCATGACGCCAAGACCATTCTATCAGCAGTTAAGGTAAAGTGGCGTGACGTAACCGGTGTCATTTGCGACCCCAAAATGCCGTTTAAGTTAAAAGGACAGGTCTACAATTCCATCATGAGACCTGTCCTTTTATATGACAGTGAAGCGTGTCCTGTACTTGAAACAAGAACACCATGTCACGTAAATGAATATGCTTCGGTGGATATATGGAGTCACGCGGAAGGACGGCGTCAGGAACTCCCGCATCTGCGGCAGCCTTCACGTCCGTGATGTCACGGACTGCTATGTAGCAGGCAGACTGCAAGAGAGTCGCTTACGCTGGTACGGCCACGTTTTACGGAAACCGGCTAGTTACGTGGGGAACAAATATCTATGCCTTGCCGCCTCCGCCAGATCCCAGTCAAAGGAGCAGGCCCAAGAAATTGCTGGCTTGACGTTGTGAAGGCGTAGGATATGCGTACCAATGGTCTCAATAGCAGGAATACCGAAGAGCACGCAAAGTGGAGAAGAAAAAGTAGGAAAGGGGACCCTGGGCATCGAAGCGATCGCTCCGAACGCAATCGGGATTTAACGCTCGGATGATGAGGAACTGTCTAAAAGCGAGATTTGATTGAACGCGATTGAACCATGAACGGCATCATAGTGCGTATCAAGCCTCAGTTACACAGCAAACATTAGTATTTAGGTATTAATATAAAAATATATAAATATTTGCCTATCCGCACTCAACAAAAGGTGACAAATGTCTTTCGAGGATAGTAGACGTGGAACAATGTTAAAATTAAAATAACATGGATGAATTATCTTTGATTATAACTCACTGACATTGATTACAGGTAAGATAGAATATTGCCAGAAGACAAAAAAATCTTCATGCTCTAGAGTTCTAAACGTTATGGCCAGGTTATAATTGGTTTTTAGATAATGTATGGTGTTGGCCAAGGCGTACTCCACGTACTGTATTACAATAAGGACTCTAGGCTGAGCTTCGTGCCTGGGGACTACGTGACCAATGCGACCATCGCCGCTGGCTGGCACTCTGCCTCCAGAAGGAAGGACGACCAGAAAGACATCAAAATATATGCTATAAGTAGTACCAAGTGTAACTTTGGCATGTGTAAGTATGCTTATGTACTTATCTTATATATTTATATCTTACTAGAGTTTCCTCCGAAGCTACGCCGCAGGTCAAACCCTGGTGAATAGCTCAAAAAAAATAGCTCTATTATATTTACAGGAGAATTTAATAACGCTTTGATATCACGAATGAAGCCACGGGCAAAACCTAGATGATACAGTTAATAATGAGGACACCGACATGTTGTCAAGGCTCGTATCTTAGTAACTTCTTTTTGTTAACGCAGGGGAATATCTTTTCTTGCGACACACTCGCGGTTCTAGATATACGGGGAAGACGAAAAGCAACGCCTAGTGTCGTCTGCTTCGTGTGTGTGTGTGTGTGTGTGTGTGTGTGTGTGTGTGTGTGTGTGTGTGTGGAACTCTTATACCAAACGCCAACCGATTCTCCCTGTGTAAAAGAAGAGGTCGACTAACTGCCCACTAAACGTACCTGCGCCCCTGTGTTAGATTGTACTTAATCAAAACGACATAGGGTGTACGCCTATTGGCAGTTCACTATTTCGTTCTGGTGCTCCGATTTGGTATTAAGCCCCGAGAAGCGAGGCCGTACCACTTTGTAAAGTAGAAGTGATTCCAACGAAACCCTCGTAAATGGTGGCCCTCTACCACGGGATTATGGGAGGAATATATAACATTCGGAAATAAATACCATATTCGTATTCACATGTTTAATAATCGAATGATAACTTATGTGACAATTTCTAAAAATACTGTTATTTGCGAGCGGGGGTACGCACTTAGGGTTGGAAGAAAATACCAGTTCTTAACTAAAAGCTTTTATTGACTTACACAGCCGCACGTAATACCTCTCCGCAGGGTTGCCCCTATACGCACGACTAACGATGCACTGTCCCGACGATAAGTTGTCACACTCGAAATACCGTCGCTGATATTGCGTAGACCACCTCCTGCTACTGCGATGCTCACCTCCGATATTACCGCGTGTAGCTCACTTCTAGTTCTTCTCTCGATCTACGTTACTCTCCTCCTTCACTTAACTGTCTACTAAACTTGTCACTGTCTTCTATTAAACATCTCTTGCGTATCGCACTTGTCGCTTCGCTGTCTTGAACTGAACTCAACCCTGAACTGGCTTGTAGGCGCGCCTTACGCTGCTTGTATACCCGGAAGAATCTTCTGAAATCCATAATTTTGATCTTCTTTTCGTTATTCTTTTATTTACTATCTGTCCCTTTTTAGATAACTATCTATCTCTGTCTTTTCCTTCCTGAACCTTCTATTCTAGAACTTTCATTCATCGTCTATCCCTTTCTAAAATGTATCCGTCCTTGTCTTTTCTTTCCAGAATCTTCTACCTTTTTCTATAGGTCTTGGGACCGGCTTACGCTGCCGGAAATATCTACCCTCGGTCGCCTCAATATATTAAAGAATAAATTCTGTACGAAGCGAAGATTAGTACATATCACCATTTTGAATACGTTTTAACGCCCGTCGCGGATACGTCACACTCGCTTAATGTCTAACTGGTACCCGTATATAATACTCTGTGCTCACAACTGGGGCCAGATATGCCTGCTGGCATCTTCGAAGTGGCAACACGTCAAGCAAGTTGCGAAACGTCCACCGCCATTGTGTGCGCAAATTTCGCGAGCGCAATGTCGATGCGTGAGAATGTGCTGTCCACGCGATTTGACGACGTACGCGTGCGCATTCCCATTGTTACCATAATTATTTGGCCACAATGTTCTTGCATAATCATTACGATGATTATTATTATCACTATATCGATATGAATTACAGCGCGGAAAAAATGACCGCTGTGGGAAAGAACGCTTGATAGACATAACTGCGTTGTCAGAGGTCATCCATTTTTCCTTTAAAAACTCTTACAATCTACATAATAATTAAAATAATATTACAAAAAAAAAATACTCATAGTCATATTGCTAGTTCTATTTCTTGAATGGGCATAAACCTTAGACCGAGTCCATTTAGATCTCGTGTCATTGTTATATGACATTTGAATGATTACATCATCTTTCCTAGAGTTTTTAACACCCGTTAGTTCTACAAATCTTTCATTTCCTACAAATATATACAGAATATACGATCATGAAACGATCGACTATGATTGATAAAATTACCAAAATTATATTTTATTGGTAGTGATCCCTGGGACAGATTTCTGATTATTTGGGCATCACCAGATGCTGTTTGAGCGATTATCGTATCTTTCTTGGTGATTGTAGCGCCCATAATTAGTAACATAAAATTTTACACAAAACAAAAAAGCTAATGTAACCATAAAAATAACGGCAGTTACCGTAACGAAGATAGCTTTGATTTCTGGAACTCTGGGTTGGGCTTCGTGACGACTGGAACTGGGCCGGGATTTTCATGTACACCTCTGGAACTTGGCTGGTTGTGTTGTGCCTGCTCTGGAGCTGGGCCGGGATTTCCCTGGACACCTCAGGAACTGGGCCGGGCTATACCCTGGACTCATCTGGAACTGGGCCGGGCTATACCCTAGACTCCATCCTTGACTCGTACGCTTCTTGTTGGTTTGGTGTCGAGATTACGAAGTGTAGCTGGCCTGGCCGCGTATAGGTATTCGGTAGGTGGTATGTTCGTTGACTGGTACGTGGTGTGCTGGTTGGCTGGATACTTGCAGGTATGGTGACGCTTGCCATAAAACTACATTGTGTGTTGCGTCGTTGTAGAAATGTGTTCTATTCTCTGGCAGCTGGCAGGGTCCTTGTAATTGGCAGGGTCCTTGTAATTTGCAGGGTCGCCATTTGGTATGAAGCGGTGGCTGCGACGGACCGAGGTGGTTGCAGTATTAAAACTACATTGTTCCGATGTGTATGATGTATTTATTCTGATTCATTTGTATTACAAAATGAAAACCTTATATACTACATTATTGCTACGTGTGCAAATACTTAATTATTGGGCGCTGGCCCCCCTTTTTTTTTTTTATTTTTTTTTTTTTTATTGCAGGAGATCAGCAGACAGGCAGACGGCCCACTTGATGGACAGCGGTTACCATCGCCTATGGACATTTGCAACACCAAAGGTGCTACGAATGTGCTGCTGCTCTCTTTAGGGAGCCTGGAACCTGGTCACTAATGCCGGAACACAACACAGAGTTATTATGGCGGCATACTCTAGACCAAGGGTGGTAGCCATCCAGTCGGGCAAATGCCCTACCACCTGGCTGTGGGTTGTTTTGTCGCCTCTTACGACAGGCCGCCGGGCCGCAGGAAATTGTATTCTTTCTCCGTTCCTGCACGGATAAAAAAACCCCCTAACAATAAACAATACAAATGCTTACATACTACACGTCGGTGCCGTAAACTGCGAATCTAGTTACATATTACAAGGTCATTGGGTTGAACAGAGCGGAAACTCTGTTGGACTTGGACAAGAGGCGCATAGTATATTGTGGTAGATAATTACTGTTCGGTAATCGCAGTATTCTTTAAGGGCAAATTGCTGCTCGACACCTGACAAGCGTGGAGACAACTTTTGGAGTTGTCCTAATATTTCTGTGTATATTGTGCTGTATTTAATATTGTAATTGTAATAATTCTAGTGTAATAAACTTTGATTATTATATTTCAGATTATTATTATTTTGCTATTACACTCGTTAATACTGTTGTTTTTTGTTACAGCTGTAATCAGTAAAGTAATGCGGGATCCGAAAACAAAAAAATTTGGCTCCCCGTCAGCGTTGTGGTATTGCTTTGTTTTTGAGTGTCATAAGAGACTGCCCTTCTTTATCCTGACATGGCTGCTACACTTCATACCTGCTTACCTTTTGGATGGAATTTTCTTCGTTTTCCGGATAAAAATGCCATCTGGCATTAAGTCGTAAGTGTCATATATTGACATACACTGACACAAACATATTAGTAGATATTGTTTTTATTCCATGGGCGTATAAGTAACAAAAAATATGTGAATCTGTTATTTTTTTTTATTGCAGGAGTTCAGCAGACAGGAAGTCGACCCACTTGGTGGAAATCGGTTACCATCGCCTATGAACATTTACAACACCAAAGGTGCTACAAATGTGCTGCGGCTCTCTTAACTGGAGCCTGGTTCCTAATGCCGAAACACAACTCAAGGTTTTTATGGCGACATACTTTAGACCAGGGGTTGTAATTGGTTAGTTTTTTAAAATTCATATAAATTTCTAGGACATACCCGCGACTTTGTCCACCTTGGACTTTAATTACCCGCGGGATTCCCGGGATGTAAAGCACAGCAGCTTTTAAATACAGAATATTACTTATCGTTTTAGTGAAAATTGTATTGAGATACCACTCCCGGGAAAATCCCCGTGAGATTCCCGGAATAAAAAGTAGCGCAGATTTTAAGTCTTCAAATTAGCTGTCGGTTAGCGAAAACCGCATTGAAATCGGCCCAGTAGTTTTTACGTGAATCCCGAACAAATAGACGAACCGGCAAACAGACGAGAAATCTAAAAAATGCATCGTGTAGTCCACCGTTTATATATTAGTCTATAACATCCTTTCCCAAAGTGGGCGATAACACCCCTTTGTGGGCACAACTCTTGCGGGCTATAGTAAAAGTCTCATTTAGAATGAATGTTTAATCTCCGCTAATATAGCTCACAATAATCAGTTACTTTAATTTGACGTTATAGTGTTTTTTAAGTATGTGAAAAAAATGGGGTCGCTATAAAATAATTTATTCTCAAAGCGGGGAGTATACAAAATAAGTTTGGAAACCACTGGTCTATAGGTATAGGTCTATGCCTACCAGTTTTTTTTTAAAGTAAATTCCGTAAAAAATTAAATTATGTATTTATCATTGAATAATTAATTTTCAACAGATGCGTCGCAATATACAGAAAAATCTACAGAATGAATTTGTCCTTCGCCTATTTCCTTTCCAACGACTGGTCTTTGAGAGACGACAACACCGAGGAGCTCTACAGGGCTATGTCGCCTGACGACAAAGCAATCTTCAACTGTGACGTCACTGACGTCGACTGGCATCAATACGTCGTGACTATCGCCATGGGCCTGAGGAAATACGTGGCAAGGGATGGCCTGAAAGACACGGAACACGCGGTGAAGAAGCAAAAATACTTGATGATTGCCAATTTTATTTTCTTCGCTTTATATTTCTATGCAATTTATAAAGTTTTGTATCTTGCTTATACTGTTGTTAGTTATTTGTTTTAGTTTGGTTAGTACATTAATCGTTGAAATTTTCATACAAACATTGTTGTATCTGTTACTTTTAAATGTATGGTAGAAGGTTGAAGTGTTATTATAATTAAATAGTGGTTCTAAAGTGTTTAAAAATATACTTTTATCCTTAACCAACCTTTCTAGAGAGATACTGGATACTAGCATCTTTTATTTATCCACATACAACAAAGAAAAATGGATTACTATCCCATACAATAATCTTCAGGGCAACTTAATTCAATATACACAATCCTGTCTAACTCCTTCAGTATTCGAATCCTTCGGCTAGTCGTTCACAGAACACACAAACAAAACAAACAAACGAAGTGGCCGGCAACTACATTAAACTCGTAATGACGTAACAGCCCCGTCAAGCGTCACTTGTTGCTCATTTTTTTGCTTTGTACTAAAGCAGTGGCTTAGCACAGCGCGAAACTCGTCTGCTGCTAGTAATATACACGCGCCCGCCCATACTGCGCTCAAAACGAGGGACTTACGTTTGACCGGAGTACTGTCCAATTACTCCGGTCAAACTCCTGGATCACCCTCCTTACAGCCCTGGCCTAGTATCGTGTGACTTCTTTTTATTCCCGAAAATAAAAAATCACCTCAAAGGGATACAATTTTCGTTGCCGGAAGATGCACTTTCGGCGTTGGAGCAAAGTGTAAACGAGGTGTCTGCGGCGGATTGGAAATTGTTTCGAAAACTGGTTTAGACGTATGAAACTTTGTTTAGAGAGAGATAAGATATTATATACTAAACGCTTTTCGTAAAATGTGGCCGTACCAGCGTAATCGACTCTCTTGCAGTTTCTCGGCCATGTTACGGACATGAAGGCTGCTGTCGATGCGGGAGTTCCTGACGCGGTCCTTCTGCATGAATCCATACATCCACCGTAGCTTGTCCGTTTAACTGTGCATAAACGGAGAAAGAATATGATCTCCAGAGGCAGTGTGGCCTCTCGTAAGAGGCGACAAATTAATCCACAGCCAGGTCGTAGGGTATAAGGGCCCGCCTTTGTTACCACCCCTGATCTTGAATAGGCTCCAACTCAGCCAGGTGGTAGGGCACTTGCCCGACTGGATGGCTACCACCCCTGGTCTGGAGTATGTCGCCATAACAACCTTGTGTTGTGTTCCGGCATTAGTGGCCAGGTTCCAGTCTCCCTTAAGAGGGCAGCAGCGCATTTGTAGCACCTTTGGTGTTGCATATGTCCATAGGCGATGGTAACCGCTTTCCATTAAGTGGGCCGTCTGCCTGTCTGCTGAACTCCCGCAATAAAAAAAAATAAAAAAAGGCTCGAGTTGTGTTGCAACATTAGTGACCAGGATCTGACCTCCCTTGAAAGAGCGGCAGCACATGGTTTGCACCTTTGGTGTTACAAATGTCCATAGGCGATAAAAACCACTTTCCGTAGGAAATTAAGGAAGTATTACAATTAAAATAAAACATATAGGTACGTCAATCAATATCTTTTATTAAAAAAAACTCCAACACAAAGTCACAAATAAGAAAGAAATTACTTATTTCTTGTATTCATGAAAAAGTAAATTAACTTTTATAACAGTTCTTTGGATTTCTAAGTTATAAACTATTTAATTTATAAAAATTGAATTACAAACTATACTATCAACTATATAAAAACTAAAACTAAATAAAAAAGGGGGGGAAGTGCCTAAACATTAATTAATGATCCCAAACCACTGTCATGTACCTGGAACGTTCCCAAAAGGCTGGCGGCGTTACCACGTTGTATGGCAATGCCTAGTCTTTGCGCAAAATAGACGCCAGCCTTCTGGTCGCGTGTGACGTCTACGAGACGTATGGCGACGTCTCGGTAGACCTTTAGGGCACTTTATTTCTACAATAAATACGACACACCTTACAAGTATAAGTATAAGAAGTATAACAGACTGAAAACCAATCCATAAATCCATACGTAATTTCAGCAATGAGTTTACTGAGTAGTAATTTTCAGTGCCCACATTCTAAATCGCATGTGTCACACAACACACCTGCGATTAAATAAAAAACACGCTTTCATAAAAAATCCAACTAAAAAAACAGTAAACAAAATTTAATGGTTTCTGATGAATGGGGTCTTACCGTGGAGTGAAAAAAAGAAATAATTAATCAATATGATTAAGTACAGTGTAAAAAAGAATGTACATTATTGTAAAAATGCGTGGGGTGTATTGTGTATAAGCGCTTTTTAAGATATATTATCGAAGTGATGATTCTTCTACTCATTATCTGTCAATAAAATGTTTATAAATATTGACACTATGCAGACCAAGCTTTTTTACAATAATGTACATTCATTTTTTCACACTGTATTTAATCAAATTGATTAATTATTTCTTTTTTCACTCCACGGTAAGACCCCATTCATCAGAAACCAAATTTATTAAATTTTATTTTCTGTTTTTTAGTTGGATTTTTTATGAAAGCGTGTTTTTTATAAATTTTTTTAAACTATTATTTATTTTTCATTTTTTAGTTGTTTTTTTTTTAAATGTTTTAAATACAAGTTTTTGAGATCCTGCATATCATGTAGCAGCAGAGTGCTAGCCAAGACAAGTAAAACGAGCTCAAACACGACGGGTCTATCTTGTTTAGTACAGGAGTTCCTATGGCCACCATCCGACTCCATCATCAGATCAGCTCCATGGTACTATATTATTGCATTGTCATCGACCTTTGACAGGTGTGCAAAGTTTGAATTAAATCTGATCGTTCAAAGTAGGACAAAATCGAGCTCAAAGGGGTCGGTTACAAACATACATACAGGTGAAGCTAATAAAAGCGTTTTAAAAATATATGAAAGGTTTGTACGTACAGTCGAGTTCAATTATATTTAAGCATTGCAAAGGATTCAAAACATTGTATGAATTGGAATGTTACAAAATAACTTTACAATCTATAATTTGATAGATATATATTCAAATTTGAAATCAAATTCAAACGAATTCAGAACCTTCTCCTTTTTAAAGTCGGTTGAGCATATACTTAACACTTTTATCAATCCATATCTCAACTCATTACATTTCTTTGGCCCAAAAGCCCCCGTCTCATTTCAAAGTATGTCGGAATTGGTAATGACATTTAGTTTACGAAGCCAAAACTAGATGGCGCTGTATTATTGTTGAACGCACTATGGTTTTAATTATTGTATAACATAAGTGTTCTTTCATTTAAATTATTAAAGTTTGATTCGATTCCAGTAGCGAATACATATATTTTTGTGCATCCGTCACTTTGTTTCATTTCGCTGCACTGGGAGTTTTTGGGACTTTTGTACAAAGTAAAAGACCCAATAATATTTGTCTCAAAAATTAAATGCCTAATGTAACCAAGCTAACAGAGAACTAACAAGCGTATAAGCAAAATACATAACTTTATACACTACATAGAAATATAGAGTAAAGAAAACATAATTGGCAATCCTCAACCACTTTTGCTTCTTCACACCGAGTTCAGTGTCTTTTAGGCCATCCTTTTCAATGTATTTCCTAAATCCCATGCAAAGTGTTGCGACATACAGCCGCCAATCCACGTTAGTGACGTCACAATTGAAGATCGCCTTGTCTTCAGGCGACAGCGCCCTGTGGAGCTCCTCGGTGTTGTCATCTCTTAAGGACCAATCATGAGAAACGAAATAAGCTACCGCTAAATTCATTTTGTAAATTTTCTTGTACGTCGCTGCAAATCTGTAAATAAAAAGTTCATTCATGATTCATGTTTCGTATGAATAATTAATTCTATTCAATAAATGTT
This sequence comes from Dendrolimus punctatus, assembly GCA_012273795.1. Lineage (NCBI taxonomy): Eukaryota > Metazoa > Arthropoda > Insecta > Lepidoptera > Lasiocampidae > Dendrolimus > Dendrolimus punctatus. The sequence continues at coordinate 26,433,222 of CM022527.1, forward strand.
AGTGTCATCATATGTAGAAAGACATTTAATTATTATTTTATTTATATACGTGTATATTACTTATTCAAATACACACGCATGCACGAACAGATGCACACAACACGCAGTTTTCCTTTGAAATCCTTATTAATGTTATGAATGCAAAAGTAACTCTGTCTGTCTGCCCGTCCGTCTCTCTGTTCCGTTTTAACGGAAAAACTGCTGGACAGATTTGGATGAAACTTGGTATTTATGTAACTTTAATATCACGAATGGACAAGGGATACTTTTTATCGCGAATAATGGGATAAAAGTATGTAAAGGCTCAGAATATTATAATTATAATTATTGTACATTAACAATCTGCCTGTATCACTTCAAGTTAAAATTTTGTTGCGATCCATTTTGTCACTTAACAGTTGAAGATTTTCCACTTGTCCGTTGCGATTCATTTTTCAACTTGTTATTTTCGTCGGTTAACATTCACGGTGAATCAATTAAAATGGATTTAACACTACCAAAAGATATCTTTAGGATCTCAGCTATATGTTTTATAGTTATTCTTCTGCCTTCTTAAATCAGGTTCTCAACTTTTTTGACGACATTAAATCCATAACGGAGGTTGAAGGCCTCCCAGACGTGGGTCATCGGCTTGATCTACCTCTTTTAAATTCAGCCACCAAGTACGGTGTTTTAAAGATTTAATGAAGGTTTTTAAAGTTACATTAGCGTTTGTTTGTGAATAAGACGGTTAACGTTAAACACTTACGATTTGATCCCAGGCGGCATTTTGATCCTGAACATAAAGAAAATTCCATCCAATATGTAAGCAGGGATAAAGTGCAGCAGCCAGGTCAAAATTAAAAAAGTGATTTTCGTTTGTGGTTCTAACATAAAACTGTACCACAGCGCTTTTGTGCTATGTAAACTTCTTACTTTTGCACTATTCATCACTTCAGAGATGGTAGCTGCAACAAAAACAATTCATGCAATAAAAGTGTATTCCGTATATTCGCATACTCTCTTAATTTTTTTTTTTGTATAATATTCTTGCTTCCCGCGATCAAAGGCAACACTACAAGCACTCTCTCTCTTTTCTGTGTTGTTGTTGGCTCCAACGCCTTTGACTTTGATATTGCCAATGTCACAGTAAAAGGGGCAGGTGTTAATAACCGCTAATATAGCTGACAAAATGAAGAAATTTTGGTGGTCGGTAATCGTTTTCCAGAAACATGACTCAAACAGTTATGTTAGACTAACTACTTTAAAGGAATATGTTGTTTAGTGATAAAAATTTACAAACACTACAAACAGAAGTGATGCGAGATGAGTTAACGTTTGAGATTGAGTCGTTAAATTAAAGAACATCTCATTTTTGAATTTGGGAACGTCAGTTTTATTAACAGAACCGGTGAGATCAGATGGAGGTTAAGAAGTTAAAGAAACATAATTAAACAAATATACATGTTTACTTGTTCTTAAACCTATGTATGATGTACCATACACTGGCAATGCCGTGGAAAGGTAATGCGAGTTTTTATGTATCTTGTAACATACTTTGCCAATTACCAATGGTGATGATTAAATTTTATGTTTCGGTAAATCAATTATTTTGTATGGAAAGAAAAACAAATGTATGCACATAAGGCTATAGAACAAGTCACGGATGATGTCTATATTAGAGTTTCCAGAGCTGGAGTTTCTTATCCCATCTCCCGGATGATAAATATGTAAGAAATATGTACACCAAAACGGCAAAATCGAATCGGCCAAATTGGCCAAATCGACCAAATCGAAAATAACCAACATGCCCAAAATGACCAAAGTAACCAAGTTGACGGAAATGACAAATCACAAAAAAAACAAAACTGGGATAACCTTTAATAAATCTATCCCAATATTCGGCATGAAAAGTGTTACTTGTCGGTAGACAATGACATACCTATATACCGAATTTCAATCAAATCGCTCCAGTAGTTTTACCGCAAAAGGACAACAGACAGAGAGACAAATGTATTTTTAGTATCCTATGTTCGTCCTCGGCATTGAATATATATAACTTTATATACATATATATATGTCGGAGGGAAGCTATAATTGTTGGATAATTGTTGATTGGATTTATAACGCACAATATTATTTGTTTACATTTTAATTGCTTCTAAAATTGTTAATTTAATTTGGTTTGATGTCTTAAATGTTTCTATACCTAAAAGATCGTTCTAACCTAATAAAAGTTATGAATATTGTAATTTAATAAACGACCAATCAGAGCAGAGCATATGGCGGAGCGGGATCAGACGCCCTCTATACTTTGAGTAGTATCTACTTGGGGAGACTGAGGAGTTTTTGTGACACATTTGGTTGATGGCAACAGGTCGAGTTGGACCATAGAGTATTTTAAAGAAAGTATGAGCGGTGCCCTGAACCCGCTGCTCGGTCTAAACTATGTTAAAATTCCTTTTAAATCTAAATTAAAAGTGTATAAACTGTGGCTATTGTGTTTTATGCTCGCATTTTACCCTGATGACGCCCACTAAACCTGCAATAACTAAAGGAGATGTCGTGAGAACGAGGCCGTTCTGCGACATATATATATATACTAAGTTTCAGCCGAATTGGTCCAGTAGTTTTCCGTGAAAACGAAACAGCTAGATAGACAGAGTTACTTTTGCATTAATAATATCAATAAGATATGCTGCTTCTCATTTTTGGACCTCTTAAGAGAGAGCGCTACTATCACATATGCATCGAATTAAAGTCGGAGTGGAAATGTTGTCTCATGGTTCCGTCGATGACGGTCCAGTACAGACTTCCATGTCTTGAAAATGTTTGGGTAAACGCGCTTAGTAGGTAGGTAGCCGCGGTAGATACTTACATATTCCAAAATTACATTTGGTACTGCTAATTGTATATATCTTAATGTTTTTCTGGTCTTCTTTCCACCTGCAAGCGGTATACCAGCCAGCGGCGATGGTCGCATTGGCCACGTAGTCTCCGGGCACAAAACTCAGCCTGTAGTTCTTTTTGAAATATAGGACATGGAGCACTCCCTTGCACACGCCATACATTATCTTAAACCAAAATGAATAATTAATAAAGTGGTTGCGTACGTGTTTGACTTCCAAGGCCCCATGGAGGCCGTCCAAAAGTCCGGGCCATTTTCGTGGCCCGTGATTTTCAACGACATACAAGTACTTATAATAATTGTGTAGCCACATGATAGTATTTGGGAGAGAGAGTGATAACTCTTTATTGCACGCCAAAACATCCAATTACAAAAACATACATTTCTACGCAATACAATAGGCGGCCTTATCCCTGAAAGGGATCTCTTCCAGGCAAGCTAAATAAAAAACAAATTTGAATCAGGCGATGTAGGTGTTGCAGGAAAAAGACAATGGACACATAAATACTCAAACTAATTTATCAAATAAATATACAAATACATACATGTATACATAGTCATAAATATAATATACATAAATATTATGTTATTGTAATAAATGTCTTAGCATGATTATATTGTGTTAATCAGACATGGCTATTTATGGACAAATAGTGTTTTCTGAGTAAATTTCTAAATGTTGGTAAGGATTGGCCTCTCTGACAGTAAGAGGCAGGATATTCCAAAGTTTGACAGTCTGCACTGTAAAAGAATTATCAGAATATGATGAAGAGTGTGTAGGTGTCATAAGTTTTCGATACGTATCAAAGCGCAAAATGTGGAGTGTTGCGCTCTCGCTCGGCCACTATTCGAACTTGGATCTCTTGCGCATTTCACACTCCCATGTGTGACATAATTGTTAGCACTTAACTGTGCCAGGGCAAACTTTCTTTCGTGGCGCACTATAGGCTTCTAGCAACGCTAACGTCCATAGACGTTTCCATTGACGACGTTATTTTTCAGATGCATTATTATATTATTGCGAATAAAATGAAGTAGTATTCTTAAAAACATCAAAACCAAACCAATCATCTCCCTTTTATAATGACGTAGATACTGTATTTATACTGTTTTCATAAAAATTGAAGGAGTAAAATGGTTTCATGTCAATAATTTGGTGAATTTTTATTTTGACTCAAGATGCAGCCAGCCTTCTGGGCACGCTTCCATCTGGCAGCGATTTGTTACACAGTCTATAATCGCTTGTATTATATAACTTAGTTTATTTTACCTTTTACTCTACATAGTTAAATAAATTTAATATTTAGTCCAGAGTTATGTATCAAATTAATATTTTGTATATTATAATATAGCTCCGGTGGTTCGGGCATGTGGAAAGAATGTATGATGAAAGAATGACTAAACAGATATACAATGCAAAAGTGGATGGATGTAGAAGTCGCGGAAGGCCACGATACACCTTCCATGATCAAATTGATCATGTATTAGCAGAAGGTGATGTTAGGAGCCTTAAGAACAGACGAGCGTGCATGACAAGAGCTATGAATGTCAAAGAAGCAAGTCAGATGTGTAAGAATGGGCCTGTGTGGTGCTCTGTTGTTCGTGCCTACCCCGCAAGGGACCTGGCGTGAAGTTATGTATGTATGTATGTATAATATAGGAAATTACTCTTTTTTTTTTATTGCAGGAGGTCAGCAGACAGGCAGGCGGCCCACTTGATGGAGAGCGGTTACCATCACCTATGGACATTTGCAACACCAAAGATGCTACAAATGCGCTGCTGCCCTCTTAAAGGAGACTGGAACCTGGTCCACTAATGCCGGAACACAACTCAAGGTTGTTATGGCGACATACTTTCGACCAAGGGTGGTAGCCATCCAGTCGGACAAATGCCCTACCACCTGGCTGCGGATTGTTTTGTCGCCTCTTACGACAGGCCGCCCGGCCGCAGGAAATTGTATTCTTTCTCCGTTCCTGCACGGAGGAAAACTCAAAATAACTATAGAAAAATAACGAATATACCATGTTACGTCTCACATCGTGGTTTATGATATTTATTTTGGTAAATTATTGATCAGTTATTACCGACAAAAAGTTGCTTTGTTTGCAAGCTACTTTTGACCTTTAGCGGCATTGGGAGCCTTAAGTTTTTCGCTTACTGTAAGAAGCGATTCTGAGTGATTTTTAGTAGTCAAGCTCAGACGATTCAAGTATGAAGTTTATTCATTCTTTTATTGCCTGAGTTCTGCATATAGACAGACAGTTCACCTGATGGAAAGCGGTTACCTCCGCCTATGGACATTGGTAACACCAAAGGTGCTGCCGCGCTTTAAAGGGAGACTGGCCACTAATGCCGGAACACAACTCAAGATTGTTATGGAGGCATACTTTAGACCAGGGGTGGTAGCTATCCAGACGGGCAAATACCTTACCATCTAACTGTGGGTTGTTTTGTCGCCTCTTCTGACAGGCCACCCGTCCGCAGGAAATTGTATTCTCTCGTTGAGCATTCGTGAAATAAATGTTTTGTATTTACCCCTCCCGCTCCGAACAGAACACTCTTGTCCGTCCAGCCTGGAGATGGCTCATAATACGACCCTTGAACTGAAAAAAACATTCAACACTTTAATCCTTTAATTAATATCTTATATTTATTTATTTTATTTAATCGGCAGACAAACACACACATTGTATATCCCCAAATTAAGCAAGTTACGCTTGTGTTATGGATAATACACAACGGACCACTCTGGGGCCGATCCCAGACACCCAGACCATGGTAAATAGCGGAGAAAATACGTTTCCGAAATTTACTATACCGGGAATCGAACCCGGAGCCTTTGGGTTGCAGTGAGGTAGGCCGGGAAAGGCTTAGCCCGCTCAACCGCAGAGGCCGTCAAACACTTCTTGATTACACTCTCAATTGTTATCATTCGCTGTTGAGGAGCTACGGTTTCGAGTCAAACTCGAGCGTCGTAATCAACAGGCTTCGTAGACAAGTGGCATCAGTGCTAAACGAATGAATTGAAAATGTATGAGAGTTATATATTGTTACGGATTATTTTCCTATAAACTTGGAAACAGGCAAGCGGCCTACCTGTTTCTAAGACTAGGAATGTTGCAACCTTCACAAAATTTTATAACTCCCTTCTTAAATGAGAAAAGCGCGGCGGGATATTATGCCATTCACATACATCCTTTATTTAAGACTAATATCATTTACCAAATACAATTATGCAATTTTCCTGATTTCTGTATTCTGCTAAATCCATTGTCGTGCCTGTGGCACGTCATTCTATTTTTAGAAATATTTTAAGTGAAATCTCAGGAAAACAATACCTAATTATTTTAAATGTTGGTAGCTTTTTAATATCCAATTTGGTAATGCCATAATATCGAGCAGATATTGTGGATATAGCAGAATACGAATTTTTGATGTTATATCAATGGAATGGCTATGAACATCTTCGCAACGCCAAAATATTGAAATAGCAGAGTTGGGCTCCTGATTCGCCGTTGAACTGATTACTCATACCAGGAGCACGTTTCCGTGTAAGAACTACAGAAGAAAATTAATTTGCAATCCGACGAAACGTGCAACGTTATTAACAAATCCTGTCGGAAACACATTCTCGGCTGGTCGTTTCACGTCCTGCAGGATTGCAAACTGATTCGTTCGGAAGCTTTCCGTTCTTACTCGGAAATATTTCTGACATTTGTGAATCCCTTCGGTCCGTCCGCAGGGCGGCCGTCAACATCAAATCGTACAATTTGATTCGACGCAAGAGAACAAAATCTTGAATTATAATTTAAAAATGAAAGAATCCTTCGATTTTTAAACATCTTGAAATCGCCCATCGTTAACTGACACAATAACACAGAAAATGTGTTCTTTTAAGGCATTCCTTCACTTCTACACAAAGAACTTAATATAAATAAATAAGAATTAAAGAACTAGACACAAAAGCTTAAAATAAAATTACGAGTCTTTTTTTAATAAAAATATATAATAAAGAATTTTTAATAAAGCTTATTATCCTTTTAGCAAATATATTACGGTTTCAAATACTGACACTTCTTTGATTTTGTGTTTCGGACGGAAATGCTTATAATGCCTACTTTTAGAATAATTAAGCTTATTAAATAAGCTTTTGTAAGCTGCAAATGCGGTAGGATACTGTGATACCATACTTTGTATACTGACATCTTGGTAACTTTATTTAAAAAAAAACAATTACTTTTTTAACATCATCACTAATATAATGAACATAAAAAGAAACCGTATCGACTGTAATTGAAAGTTTTACCAACGCGTCACTAGATGGCGCTATATAATACCGGTGAATCACTACATCGTGCAGACGAGTTTTTTCATGCAAAACATCAATGATCGCGGAAAGACCTAATTTTGATATTACAGCTTCCCCTCTATCCGTTCATTGTGTGGATAGCTTCCTTATTGGAACAATTGAAGACTCTTAACTCTGTACTCCTCCCCTCTCACACTTCTTCGCAGCTTCCCTTTTTTCGGAAGGTAAGATTTCCTCTTAGGTATTATCTAGAACCTCTGCTTGTCGCCTAGTCGAAACGTATCGAACCGCATCGCCCGATCGTCGTATGCTTCGCTTCCGCGTCGTCATCTTCATCATCGTACTCGTACCCCGATCTCTGGGGAATGGGAAGACCCTGCAGCGTGTAACTTCGAGTTTGGGCTAAATATACGTCATTTATTATCTGCCATTCGTCTATTCTTGCTTTCCAGGCGTGCCACCGAAACCCCGCAAGCAAATAATATACTCTTATCACTTTCCCCTTAATACATTCAAATACAACGAATTACAGAGAAGAAGCATGAATTAGGTGAATACCCTGTCGTACAGTGCTTTACAAGCAACCATAAAAGGTGTTGCCAAACGCGATGAACTAATGTAGAAAAAAACTATTTCACTCACCAACAGACGGCCTGATGACGCAAATGGGCAAGTCTTCTTTCATTTCTTTGATCAGCTCCTCGGCGACGGCTTTCGTGAAGGAGTAAGTGTTGGGCCAGCCTTCAATTAACCTTTAAATTAGAAAAGCACAGTTCTGAACTGTTGTGATCGATTTCGTTCTAGATATACCTCTTTCAAAATATAGAAAAGATTCATTATCTTTACGTAGTATAAAGTAACCTTCCGCGGCAGTCTGTTCTCGGCTTTGCACGCGATGCCTATATAGAAAAACCTAATTAAGTTAAGCTGTCTGGCCATTTTAAATCATTCCCAAAAAAAATGAAGGTCTGTCGTAAGAGGCGGCAAAACAACTCACAGCCAGGTGTTAGGGTATTTGCCCGACTGGATGGCTACCACCAATCTAAGAGAACAGCAGAATTTGTAGCACCTTTAGTGTAGCAAATGTCCATAGTCGATGGTAACCACTTTCCATCAAGTAGGTCGTCTGGCTGTGTGCTGAACTCCTGTAATTAAAAAAGACGTGGGATTCCTAGGATAAAAAGCAGCGCAGTGCGTTTTTGTTTGTTTTATCTAGTCTTACCGGTTCCTGGAATAATCAGATGTAACACATAGAAAGACAGGCGGACAGTTGCCGAAGCGAGACAATAAGGGTCGTTTTTAAGTTAACATATCTGAACCCCTATAACGTACTTGTCAGTAATGGCATTGAGCCTGTTGTCAGCCATGGTTTCTACCATATCGATCAACGCACGCGGTGCTACTGGTGATTTGTAGAACTCTTCCAGTACATCCCCATTGATGTTTTCTCTGGTGGCGTGAGTATAAGCTGTGGAGACATGGTTGAAGAGCCTGAAATCAGACGATGATTACGTGATCGGCTCGGTTATACCTAACATCAATCCAAAATAATATGTATCAAAAATAGTATTAAACGTCAAGTATTGTTTGCTATTAACGTAACTTGCAAAGCTGAGAATCCGATGGCTGCAGAGTCTTCCGAATGCTTCTTGTTCTTCTTAGTTTTCCATGTATATACTTGACTATTTTCCATGTATGTGTATACTTGACTGATCATGCCGGAGGCACGCCCGTCACGCCCCGCGTTTACTAAAGTACTACCAAATGCAGACGCTTAGCAGCTAACGGAGCGAGCTACATATTCGCGGTAAGCGGGATAGGATTTCCGAGGGAGAGGTCAGGGGGATGATTCTGGCCGCAACAATAAGAGTTGGATAAATTGCATGAATGACAACTTGAAGATAAGTACTGAAGACGTATGCCAGAGTAGAGGAGAATAGAAAGAATAGAATTAAAGAAGATGTTGTACGGTCCCAAATTCTCGGAAAAAGGTAGAAAGAAAAAAAGAGATTACTCTGAACTCGGACGGTGTTCTTTTTTTTTTTTTTTATTGCAGGAGATCAGCAGACAGGCAGACGGCCCACTTGATGGACAGCGGTTACCATCGCCTATGGACATTTGCAACACCAAAGGTGCTACGAATGCGCTGCTGCTCTCTTTAGGGAGCCTGGAACCTGGTCATTAATGCCGGAACACAACACAAGGTTGTTATGGCGACATACTCTAGACCAGGGGTGGTAGCCATCCAGTCGGGCAAATGCCCTACCACCTGGCTGTGGGTTGTTTTGTCGCCTCTTACGACAGGCCGCCGGGCCGCAGGAAATTGTATTCTTTCTCCGTTCCTGCACGGATAAAAGGTGTTCGTACCTGGACCTTGTTGTAAAGTTTTCATCAAGATTAAACAAGAAGTTAGCGTCAAAAAAGATACGATTACATTCATTGTGGCGTTGAACTCAGATTATCTGCTTTTCTACTTCTTTGACACGACTTCAGACAAATGGGCGGTCGAACTTGACATTTTCATGAGAATACTGTTTCTTCCAATATGGCTGTGGAACCCTAAAATGAACTCAATATACCTCAACTTCTTGCAAGCTCTTGCGAGAGCGAGCGCCTCCCTAGTGCCTCGGACGTTGACATTGGTTGCTACACGTATGGATTCATCGAATCTCGTCGTCGCCGCCATGTGGAAAATTACGTCCACCTGAAAAAGCCAAAATAAATAAGAACTGACTAAAACATATCGCTCCTATTGGGTTAGGAGGCATATGGATTGTTCTGCCAGGTCTTCACGACGATAGTTCCACTATACTTGAAGATAATAGTCTTTGTGCTGTAAGTTCTATGCCGTATGAAGGATGGGACGAGACGTAAACACTTATAGTGGGTGTGTTTCACAAACTGAAGTTTGACTGGCTATTAAGCAGCTAAGGCCGTATCCCCAGTAGACGAGCCGTAAGCGGCTAACTGTTTACTTCCAGTTCGTCTCCATATGATTATAAATGAAGTGTCCCTATGGCGCGTAACGTACGGAGTAAGCGGCGTTTTGTTTGCCGGCTCATTCAGTGAGTGACCGATTAGCAGCGAACGATGCGCGCGGTCTGCGGCGCAATTCGCTCACTATGCCGATACGCCACCCCGAGTCAGCCAGAGAACAGTCAGCCGCTGGTTGTTTGTGTAATGGAGACACGGCCTAAATTTTGAGTGTCCTTTATAAGTAAGATCAGATATGTCTATATCCGTAAAAAACCGAACTCACTCACATGGCTTACGAAATTAGCAAACAGAAGCTACCGTGGGTCATTCACATTAGATACATACAGTACCGATGGCAAACGGAGAAGATAAGCCTTGGAGTTATAGCAAACCACTCGGCCACCTAGGCAAGGACACCAACAATCCTATTTTCTTCTGTCGTTTGCAAAGAGAAAATAGAAACTTACTTCCTTCACTAAAGTACTCCAATCTGAATCTTTTAGTCCTAAATGAAGATCAGCTACATCACCTTCCACGGGAACTATCTTCGACAATTCCTTAGGTTTCATCTCCTTAAGGCGGTCGAAAATCTGAAGAAAACACCATCTTTAATTAGTTTGAAGTAATTAATTTATTTACTGTTTGCCGTAGACAATGGCAAGAAAACCCGGTAGCCTTAATAAGCAAAGACGATCTTACTGGATCCTGTAGCATAATGTCCAGTCTTTCCATCATAGTTTTGTTTTTCTTGCCCCTCAGCAATAAGTAGATCTTCTTCACATTGCAAGCTCTGTAAAATAAAATCGGTCAAGTGCTTAACAGTCCGCGCAACAAAAGAAACCATAAAATAGTTTACAAAACTAAAAAATACGCTTTTATAGAAAATCCAACTAAAAAATTGAAATAATAAATTTGAATTAAAAATGGACCTACTTATGCAAGACAGAACCAATCTACAAACATGCCAAATTTTGGTTAAGGATGCAAAAGGCTTTCAAAATGCACCTTCTGTCGACTCAATAGCAATCATAATGATCTGACAACTTTTTTAATCACGAAAAATTCTAAAAAAGCGTATGTTTTTCGTTTTTTTTAACTCTTACTCATTTTTTATTTTTTAGTTGGATTTTCTATAAAAGCGTATTTTTTTAGTTTTTTTTAACTATTATTGATTTTTCATTATTTATTGATTTAATTCCCTTCTCCGTGGAAACTTTGAAAAAGAATTAAATACATTCTTATGATAAAATGGAACGTTATGTAAAAATAAGCTCTTTAAAAAATGCTTTTAAATACAAGCTTTTGAGATCCTGTATATCACGTATCAGCAGAGTGCTAGCAAGACAAGTAAAACGAGCCCAAACACGACGGGTCTATCTTGTTTAGTCCAGGAGTTCCTATGGCGACTTTCCGACTCCATCATCAGATCAGCTCCATGGCACCATATTATTTCATTGTCATACGATATACACATACGTGAAAAATTTTAGCTCAGTCGGAAACCGGGAAGTGGATCAAATTTAACTTGAAAGATTCCGTTACATACCAACATACATACACATACTAACATACGCCAGAAGCTAATAAAAGCGTATTATAAAGCATGCAATCTAAATTACCTCACATGTTAAATACGCAGCAGATATTAGGCACCATGTTCTGTGAATGTATATTATTTTTATGCTTTGTCTAGTACCTAGTATAAAGTGGACAATTAATTTTAAAAAATACCTACATAATTTTCAAAACTTTTCAGTTTATAGTTTAAAACTTAGAAGTTTAACGTGGTGATTACATAATGGTTACTTTTTTACCAAAATGAAATGAGTAAGGAACTTCAGTAATGAAACAAAAAAAAAATTCCTATTGAAAAAATTAAGAACTGCCTTTTTAGTGATTTTTGAAATATCAATGAAAAATCAGTAAATCGTACTGATTTTCATTTATATTGCTGTAGAACATTTTTAAATTCTTTCACATTTGGGTCAAAAATTCCGAAACAAATAGATTTATCTAATCGTAGTAGCACAGGTAAATAGGTGCAGCCACTTCCACAGGTGCTCCCCCTACCTTTAAATTCCAGAATAGTTTTGTAGCATGGCGTTGACTATTCACATGAATCGAATGGTTCCAATGGTATGTTTACATACTCGTGCTGATTTCCCGATCTCGATCGTCGTATAATGGGCATAACGTAAAATTGATTGGTAAAAGTCTAAGGAACAGAATACACTGTTATAAGAGATCTGGTTTTCCTATCTGGAAACGGAATTCTAACACCTGGTCATACCTAAGCAGCTTCTCAACGAGAAGTTTCCCGAGGAATCCATTTCCCCCAGTGATGAAGATAGTGCTCCCCTTGTACCAGCTTTGTACTGGAGAGTTGCCTCTTTCTATCACAGCGTTCATGGGTTCCTGGAGCTTCTCCACCTCGTTCATGAAGGCTTGAGCCGGATCCATAGTCTAGAATAATAAATTGATTCAAGAAAAAAATACAAACAAGTTTAGGCCTTTAAAAAACTCGGAGATTTCTCAAAAAAAATTTAAGCGCTCGTTATAAAAATTTCCCGTTTCTTTATCGATTTTCAAAAAGAAGGACAAAGAAGAGGAAGGAGGTTTATCTGTGTAGGAACGGAAGAAAAAAGAATTCAATTTTCAAACCTAAGCCAGGTGGTAGGGTATTTGCTCAACTAGATAGCTACTACCCCTGGCCTAAAGTATGCCGTATTAGTGGCCAGGTTCCAGTGTCCCTTGAGAGTGGAGCAGCACATTGGTAGTAGGTGTTACAAATGTCCATAGACTACGGCTACCGCTTTCCATCAGTTAGGCCGTCCTGACTGTTGAACTCGTGCAGTAAAAAAGAAGTTTTAAATTCGACTGTATGTTTTTTATATGGGATTATTTCGTCAAATGTGAACTGATTTTCCATTTATTTCCATTATTCGAAAGGTTCTCCGGAGGTAGCCCCATTGTTATAAAATCAGGATCTGATGAGTTTTAGTAAAAAAAAGCTCCTGACTTTTTTACATTTTTAAACGCATTGTCTATGAATAAAAACATGGTCAGGAAAGTTAATTAAATTTATTAAAATGAAATGAAACAATAAACATAACTGCAGAAGGGTATTTTAGAAGAGAGTGTTGCAATCAAACTTAAAGCTCCTACTAAAGCGTTTTAGTCGCATTTGCGACGTGCTACAGTAGCGATGCCAGCGCACTGCTGCATCGCGACTGTATCGATGCGAACACGCTTCGCATGAAACACACGTCATCGCTACAAAAAGTCGCCGTGGGCGAGGGGCTTAATACCTTCGGAAATTTACTGAACACATTTGTGATGGACCCGAGTGAGGCATATTTAAATAAAAGTGGGACTATAGAAAATTAAACGCCATTTTTTCCTCACGTTCTAATCGCAACCAACTCGATTTGTTTTATTATAAAAACGTCAAAAACCGAGCTGCCAGTATTATAATATTTATAAACAATGTGTTCAATCCACAACATTGTAAAAAGTCAAATCATTTGCAGATTTATTATAGTACAAGCTTCTGCCCGCGACTTCGTTCGCGTGGAAGATTGTTAATGTACTTGTCCAATTTGAAAACCTCGCCGTAAAACTTCAAGTTAAAATTTTGTTGCGATTCATTTTGTCACTTGACAGTTGAAGTTTTCCATTTGTACGTTGTGATTCGTTTTCAACTTGTCCGTTGAAGTTTCGCTTCTAATATGTGTCCCAGCACACATTTCGATTTTTTTCATTGTACAGAAATTCGACCTCCACAGTTTTATTATATATAGATAGATTGAAGATGGATAAGATGGCGCAAAGGTTCCTTATTCAAAATTAGTTTAAACCAGTATACGTTCGAAATTTAAATCAATATATTAAATAAAGATGAGACAGAACTTATGACCCGACTACAATGTATTACTATAGACAATGCCTATTTGTATATCCGCCATGTTTTTATGCAATAAATTATTTGATTTGTGTTATGTCACGTACACGGAATAATGTATTACTACATTAGTAAGGTTAAAACTGGGTAGCCCAAGCAAGTGCCAAAATCTGTCAATACAGAAAACAGATAACCTTCGGAGATGCACCTACGAGCATGTTTAGAGTTTTAAATATTTTCACGTAGCAGTTAAGATATCTGTATATATAGTCTTAAGTTAAATGTTTAATTTTATTAAATGTTAAATGTTTTTTTTTTTGACGTTATTTATTCAAAATTTTGTGGGAATCTTCAGAACATATATAAAGTATACGAGTAATTTGTCTACATAATTTATTGATTCGCGTGGAGATTCATTCATTATTAAAGCAATTTTTTTATGTTTTTTTTTTATTTATTAATTTATTCATGACCATAGAATCAAAGTCTTTCAGTCGGAAACATGTTAATTAATAGGTCTTCGTATAGTAGCGCAGTTGTATTGCAGTCTACAACCGACGCCATTCAATGGAGTTCTTGTGAAAACTCGAAAGATCACATCTGACTATACAGTTCACATTTCTCACAAAAACACATAATTTCTACTCAAAAACTATCAATATCCTGCAACTATTGTTCATTTTAGAGTAATTATACACATTTTTAGAAAATAAAACTGCACAGCACAACGTCTCCTTTCAGTTCCCGCCAAAAACTCATTTTTTTATGTTTGTTGTTAGGGTTGCCAGACGTGTTCGAAAAAAGTTAAGTGATCTTTTGTTATTATTTCTCTTGACATTAATTACTTGTATTTTATCGATAATTGACTTTTTTTAATTAGAATATTTATGTTGATTTAATGTTAAATTTGATTTCATTAATTTTGTACACCACTATGTGGTAGAATGTACTGTGCATCTACAATCATGTAACACCTGTATAAACTACATTCTTACAAATAATGATTGATTGATTAATTAAACAAAAATTACCTCTAGAGTACAATACATTATGTAGTCATACATTATTCCATGTACGTGATATGACAGTTTGATTTGATAATTTTTTATTGTTAAAGTAACCGTACTCAATGTTTTCAACCTGTGTCAAGATCTGATGAAAAGTGGCCATTTGGTATGCACAATTGCAACACAAAAAGTGGACTCAACTTGCTGCCGGCCTCGAAGGAGGGACTGACACCTGACTGCTGATGCCGGAACACAATTCAGGGTTGTTATGGCGGCATGCTCTATACCGGATAATAACACGCCGCTTCGTGCAGGAACGGAAAAAGAATACTAGACAAAACAGCCCACAGCCAGGTGGTAGGGGGTTTGTCCGACTGGATTGGCTACCACCCCTGGTCTAGAGTATGCTGCCATAATAACTTTGAGTTGTGTTCCGGCATTAGTGGCCAGATTCTTCTGGTACTACTAATGTCCATAGGAGACGGTAACCATTTTCCTGGTTCAGCAATCAAAATCTATAATGAGTAAAAGGTCATCATGAAACATAGCTATTTTGTTTACCAGATCAGACTAACGATACTGCATACGAGTAATGTCCGGTTCCCATATATTAACGACCGTTCTAGTGAACGGTTGCCTTGCTTACTATCTGTTTTATTTCATTTTTATCGCAGGAGTTCAGCAGACATGCAGACTGCCCACTTGACTGAAAGCGGTTACCATCGCCTATGGACATTTGTTGCAACATCAAAGCTGCTAAAAATGCGTTGCTGCTCTCTTAAGGGTGACTGGAACCTGGTTGTAATGGCAACATGCTTTAGGCCAGCGGTGGTAACCACTCAGTCGGGCAAATGCCCTACCACCTGACTGCGGGTTGTTTTGTCGTCTCTTACGACAGGCCCGCCCACAGAAAATTGTGTTTTTTCTCCGTTCCTGCACGAATTGAATTTGACACAAGCTACATAAGAGTAATATGTAAAACTTACCAACGGTAAGGCATTTAAAAATGTTATACGAGGAGTATGTACCTTGGGAAACGTGTAAAACAGTGTTATTGACGCAACCTGAATGCAATTTTGATTAATACTCTTAAGTTCTCACAAGCCTATAACTTTCGTAAAACTGAGGAAAGATAAATTGGCTGTAACACACTGAGACAGCTTTAGGTATGACAGCATAATAAAAATTCAACTTACAAAATGAATATAATAATAGAATTAAACTTCTATAACAAACAAGTAGTGGTCGTGCTACGCTAACAATGACTTGAAGTTTAAATGAAGTATTCTTGTAATTAAAAATGCAGGAAAAAGTCTATAAAATATGCCCATAATTTAAATCCCTATTATAAAGGCGAAACTAACTACCTGTCTGTTACGCTTTCATAAATATACGAGAATATTGCTGGAATTTGGCATATACTATATGGCTTCATAACATATCGGCGTATACGCAAAAGTGCCATTTTTTGTTGTTTACTAAAAACTGTATTGTTACGAGTTGCAGGACTCGAATTAAAATGTCGTTGGAATTATTATAGCATTTATTAGAACAAATTGTCATTATTTATTACAAACACGTATAACCCCCGTAAAAATATAACTGAACAAAACCAGTCCAAACGTAATGCACGATTCAATAACACACACAAAGTCCGTCACTATATAGATTACCGAATATATACACGTCTTGCCTCCCTTGTGGTTATCGCTTGAGTGCCGATCTCGATCTCTCGATCGCTCGATCTCGAGCACAATAATACAATATGTGTACTCGGCCACGTGGACTGATTTCTTAGAATCACACCTGGCTAATGACTACCATAAAAGATTACAATATACAATGGCCTGTTTTGGAAATTACAAATTTTAAACACAAAGTAAACAAACGAAGTCCAAATGCCGAAAAGGTAATAAAATGACTACAGGTGTGCAGGTGTGATTTTGTCTTTTGTCGGCATTCAGGTGGCAACAGTATGTTACAATTTAGAAAGTCTTACCAGTATGCAATTGTACCTAAAAAGACGGATATGCCAAATTTCAGCCTTGTACATACAAACAACTAGTTTTGTTTTATTCACCATTTTGTCCCTTATGTAAAACTGCACTTTCGTCTGTACGCCCATTTGTTATGAAACCCTCGATATATAGTTTTAATAACTCTGTATTGAGAATGAACATTGGACACTTTTCATCCCCGCTATATTGGATAATTTTTCGGACAAAATTATGTAATAAAACTACGTTTTAACGGTTTTAGGTGCGGTATTTTATTTGATTTTTATTATTCCGACGTTTCGGTCATTTTGACTTTTATTTTTCCTTTCACCCATTTTAATCTAATATATAAAATTCTCGTGTCACAGTTTTCGTTGCCATACTCCTCCGAAACGGCTTGACCGATTTTGATGAAATTTTTGTGCTTATCCGGTATCTATGAGAATCGGCCAACATCTATTTTTCATCCCCCTAAATGTTAGGGGTAGTCCACCCCTAAATTTTTTCATTTATTTTTTAGACAAAATTTTCAATTTCTATTTTTTTATGATACAGCATTAAAAGATACATACAACCCTAAATTTTCAACCCTCTACGATCAACCCCTATTTTTTGCCGGGCAGGACGACGTCTGCCGGGACAGCTAGTATTATATAAAAATATTAGAGACAGACATGTTTGCTGAAGAGTTTCTTGCGCTGCTTCTTCTCTTTAAGCCATAACATGTTGTGAAGCGATGGTAAATTAAATTAGGCTCCCATAGAGTAAATAATAACCGTAAATAAAATTTAAACTATATAATTAAAATGAACAAGTTGGCGGTAGGCTAAATAAAACTTTAACAATACTGTTGACAATTGTCATCTTTGTCTTCCGTGACCACGGCAACTGAAAAGCGGCAGAAACGTCGGAATAACCAAAATCAAATAAACTACCGCGCTTAAGACCGTTAAAACGTAGTTTTATTATGTATACAAGTCGCGAAAACTTAAGAACATATTACACTACTGGATTGTTATTGATATTTTGTATACACATTTTTTTTTGCATTTTATTAAACTTTATCAAACTGCATTATACTAAATATTTTGTTGTTGTAATCTGTTGCAGTCCACCGTTACTTCACTTTATGGTCCCAGACGGAAGAACAGCGCTAGTCCTTGTTGGCTAGCATTATGCTGAGGCTGGGTCCAATTTAAGACTTATTTTGTTCCTTTCTCTATTTATATTAACTTAGCTAGAACAAACTAAATTAAATATTTTTTTAGTTTTGGTCCTGAGAATGGAAATTGGATAGTTTTCATTCCGAAAAATGGGAGAGATTCCGATTAAAATAAAGCAAATCTTGCGGGGCCGAAAAGCGCTTATTTTTTATTGTAGGAGTTCAGCAGACAGGCAGACGGCCCACTTGATGGAATGCGGTTACCATCGCCTATGGACATTTGCACACCAAAGGTGCTACAAATGCGCTGCTGCTCTCTTAAGGGAGACTGGAACCTGGTCACTAATGCTGGAACACAACAAAATATTGTTATGGCGACACAGTTTAGACCAGGGGTGGTAGCCATCCAGTCGGGCAAATGCCCCACCACCTGGCTGTGGGTTGTTTTGTTGCCTCTTACGACATGTCGCCCGGCCGCAGGAAATTTTATTCTTTCTCCGTTCCTGCACAGATGAAATATTCGTATATAGAAAATTTAATACTGACGTGTGAATGCTTGCTCTCTAAATATAGCTGCGCAATAGAGTTTGGCCCGCAGCGAAGCCGAGGAAAACTGTAGTAGTCTTATTACAAAGTAGTTACTAACATTTCCATAATTTAAATATAATTAAAATGTTATTCTATTCATATCGCATGAACTTCGAATACGTAACAGAAATTACACAGGTCAAAAGTGTCCCATTGTTACGAATTTGTGAGGTATGAATTTAAAATGTTGTTCATAATTTTTCAGTATTCTAATTTTTTCGAGGTCGGATATAACGAACTCTGCTAACTACATCTCTTCTCTCTTTCTTTGACTATATCCCAATTAATTGGGCTCAGCACAATATGTCTTTCTTTGCAGGCAAACAGGCAGACAGCCCATCTGATGGAAGGTGGTTACCGACGCCTCTGAACGTTTGCAACACCAGGAGTGTTGCCCACGCGTTGCCGACCTGTAAGAAATTTTATAACGCCCTTCTTAAAGAACCCCATGTCAGAACGCAAAGGAAAAACCACGGCGGGAAGTTCACTCCAGATGATTGTTGTACGCGGAATATAAACTGACGGACTCATAAACTGTATCAAAGTTCAGGATTACTTTGAAATGATTTTTTTAAATAAGTATGCAAAGTTTTTAGATTAAATTATATAAATATGGAGACACTGGCTCTTAATCTCAAAAAAAAGGGAAATTTAAAAATAGAACTGCAGTAAAACAAATGAATATAGCCGGGAAAAGAAAATTTACTCGTAGTATCAGATTTGCGTGTTATTTATAGCAAAGTTTTAAATTGATTCTCATTGATTTTTTATTCTTTTATCAATTGAATTATTGTTACCAGCAGAATTTTTGGGTTAGTTTTTTAACTCATCAAGAGTTTTTGAACTATAATATGGATACTTCGTCCGCTCAAATAGTAGCATTGGTGCGGGAGGACTTGGATCAACGAACGATTGGTAGAAATTTAAATTTAAACTAGTCTACGGTTTCTAGAATTTACAGGTTTGTGGAGACAGGTTTTTACAGAAGGAGACGTGGTACAGGCAGGACTCGAGCAACCACCGGTCGTGATGACCGATTTATTGTTACAACTTCCCTGTGAAATCGTTTCCTCACGTCTGTTAACATCAAAACAGAGCTTAATGAAGTGCGTGGAGTAAACGTGAGTGCCCGAACAATAAGAAGGTTAAAGGAAGCGGTTATCACCCCTTTTAGACCAGCAAATGGTCCAAAGCTGTCTGTAGCTCACAGACAAGCTCGCTCAAGATTTGCGCGTGATCACCTGAATTGGACAGAAGAGCAATGGACCTCCGTATTGTTCACGGACGAGTGTAGGACATGTTTATATGGTGCAGATGGTCGCAGAAGAGTTTATCGTCGATGTGGGGAGCGATGTGCTCAAAGTTGCATAGAGGAGCGTGTTCCTTTTGGAGGCGGTTCGTGTAATATTACACAATATTATTTGTTTACATTTTAATTGCTTCTAAAATTGTTAATTTAATTTGGTTTGATGTTTTAAATGTTTCTATAACTAAAAGATCGTTCTAACCTAATAAAAGTTATGAATATTGTGATTTAATAAACGAAACGACCAATCAGAGCAGAGCATATGGCGGAGCGGGGTCAGACGCCATCTATACTTTGGTAGTATCTACTTCGGTAGACTGAAGAGTTTTTGTGACACATTTGGTTGGTGGCAAAAGGTCGAGTTGGACCTTTAAGAATTTGAAAGAAAGTATTTTAGTTGGAAGTATCAGCGGTGACCTGAATCCACTGCTCGGTCTAAACTATGTCAAAATGGTGATCGAAAGTATACAAACCGTGGCCTTGTGTTTTATGCTCGCATTTTACCCTGATGACGCCCACTAAACCTGCAATAACTAAAGATGTCGTGAGAACAAGGCCTTCTCCGACATATATATATATATCTTGTGGCTGTAATAAGTGTCGAACGAATTAATCCTTGTTTTTGCATTGCGTCAAAGTTTGCCAATGTGTGTGAACGGGGGCCCCTTTGTCGATATTATACAGAAATGCCCGAACGGAGGGGTGGGGCAGTCAAACAACGACTACGATACGATTGACTTTCGATTAGCGACATAGTGACGGAGTTTTCGCGTGTTGAATTGCATTGAATCGTGCAGTGTGAACTGGTTGCATGCAGTTTTATTTTGTACTTGTTTTATACGTGTTTGTACAGTTCTAAAGTCTATAGTAATTCCAACGGAATTTATTTTAATTTTTTTTTTTTTTTTTTTTAGTTTATTTATCTATACTAAAAAATTACATGGTAAATACATATAAGGCACCACTTAAACCTATGTGGTTTGCGTGTGGTGCAACACACTCGCAATTCAAGTAAAAAAAAAAACTAATAAAAAATAATAATAATAATTAAATATATAAGATTACAAAAAAGAGAAGTAAGAAAAAAAAAATATATAACTTATTTTAACTTATACAACAATAAAAAACAAAATTAAAACGTTCATATATCCGCTTCGCTGCCATTTTGTCTTTCTAAATAATAGTTTTTTAATTTACTTTTTATATTTTTTTCATTTAAAGATTTCCTTAGGGAAGTGGGTAATTGGTTGATTAATTTTGGTATGATATATTGTGTAGTGTTTCTTCCGTAGTGGTTTTTGTGGGGTGGGATGGTTAGTGTGTGTTTTGAAATTGATCTAGTGTGTGTTTTGTTTTGTTTTCTTATTTGTAATTCTTGATTTCTGAAGTAGTTTTCTGTTAGTATCATGTATTCTGTTTTTGTTTGTATTGGCAGGACCCCACAGTGTCGGAATAATAAACAGTCTTGGTTCCAATATCGAACTTTAATATTATGTGGCACGATGACTTTTAGTATTCGGAGTTGAAGAGCGTAGATATTATTTATGTATGTTTTGAATGTCCTTCCGTAACTGCTTAGTCCGTATGACACTATGGAGTCTACCATTGCGTTGTATAGTAGAAGTCTCATTTTGAATGGAATTTTATTTTTGAGTATACGCATTTTAGCTAAGATAGCTCTTAGTTTGGTGCAAATCTTATCTATATGTGTACCCCAAGTGAATTTATTATCGAAAGTTAATCCTAGATATTTATAAAATTTTACTATTTCTATGACTTTACAGTTGCATGTGTATTTATATAATTCGAGTCCTGTAGCTTGTAACAATAAGATACTGATTCGGATCGTTGTGAGTATCTAATGGAACGTAGCCATTTTATCAATCATAATATTCTTTCCATATTTATATCCTAACATACTGTCCTCTGTCACGCAACATGCGTGCGAGGTCCCGCTAAAAACAATAGTATACAAAAAAACACAAATTTCTCATAAAAACATTTAATTCACACTAAGTTTATAATATTTATTTACATTCTTTTATATTTCCAACACCTATTTTGAAATGAGCAAATCACTGGTAACATTGAAGCCTTTTTCATTTTCATTTCCTTCATTATAACGCATCAAATGTAATTTGGCTTTCCTATGGTAGCGTTTCGTACGCTTTTGCTGCGAATCTGACAAATAAGCAGACAGTCCACCTGATAAGAATGGTTAAAGTCGTTTATAGATGATTGCAACAGCAGAGGCAGTCAATGAGTTGCCACTAGAGTTGCCAGATGTCCAGTTTTGTTTTTGGTCTTTTCCCCTCATGAAAATCTAAGTAAACGGTTCTAAAACCACCGTTCATTGTAAACGTGTAAAAGGTGCATTGTGCATTTTCTTTAATATAACTGCTTGTTGCACTGAATTCAAAGATGACATCTTAGGCAATAACACTTTACTAAAAGCAGTGGGATCTAGTGCTAAATATATGAAAAAGTTGATTGGCTCTTAATTTAGAATTCGATGCAATTTTCAATTATACCTTACTGAAAAAAAATACAAATTTGTCCGGTTTTTTCGAACACACCTGGCAACCCTAATTACCACCTTTTGGGATGGGATACGAGACATGGAAGACAGAGGAAGGGATAAAGGGACTTATAATGTATACATAATTTGGTCATTTAAGTATAAAAAAGGAACAAAGAATTTGTATGATTTTATAAGGCAGATGTTGTACCTTCCAGGTATATAACCTATATGAACATCTTGTATCTCCAAGTTTTTTATGAAACTTTGATTTGAGTGATGGGATAGGATAGTTGGCGTGAGAGAAACTTATTTATATCAAAATCTGTTTCAAGTTTGTCCCACCCTGTCCGCTCTATTTTTGGTCCTTCGTGCCGGATGAGAATCAGCGGCTATGGATAAAAATATAGCGGACGAGGTGGGATAAACTTAAAACAGTTCGATAGCAAACGAATATAAATAACTTTTTCAATATTTCCACAAACAATGTCACTATGTAAACACAAAGAAAAAATATAATTTTAAAGAAGTTTCTCCGTTTCCAACAGCGGGTTAGAATGAAGGAGACGGAGTAAAAAGATCAGAGAGTTGGAATGAAGCATCTACTTCATATATGTGGTTTAACAAATGTGATATGTTTTTTTCAACTTCTTGCTAATTAGAACGATTCGAAATTATTTTTATTAATAACACTAACTCCGCCAATGAAACTTATTCGCGATGCTATGATGATTTTTCTTAGTGAAGTGCAAGGTCGGCAATTTTTATATGTACTTTAAAAAATGCCTAAATTATATAATGTCAGAATCCAGCAAGCGTGTTAAAATGTTGCCATTTCAAATATTATCATTTTTATCAAGATTACCTCTTCACAGATAAATAACTCATTGGAGTTCGGCCGCTCTCAGAATGCGTTCAGACTGTGAACGTATGGGTGGATAACATTGTAATCTACATGTATAAAAATCAATTGCTGTTCGATAGTCTCGCTGAAACTCGAGAACGGCTGGACTGATTTGGCTAATTTTGGTTTTGAATTATTTGTGGAAAAGTCCAGGGAAGGTTTAAAGGTGAGTAAATATGGTAAAAATCCTTGTAATATAGTAAAAAACAATAATTTCGCTTTCCCTTATAGAAATCAATTAAATTTAAAAGTCGTTCAGTAATCAAATTAAATTTAAAAGTGAAGATTTTTTTTTGGTTTTGAATGTCAACGTTTGATGTTCGTCCTGTCGTTTAGAAATCAACGTTTTTTTTTATTGATTCTGAGGTGGCACGAAGATTGCCGGGTCAGCTAGTTATGAATAATTTACGATAAATTTGGTTTCTGTTGTTTTACTGGTTTAGTTAAAATTCATATCACCTCGACAATTAGTTCAGCGGAAAACTGAAACGCATTCTTAGAGTGGCCGGATTATAGTTAGAAAATTGAACACATGTTTTCCCTATTTTTGGAGTAAATGTAAATCTAAGCTACAATTACAAAATGTCTACCGACCGCCATCTTTACGTCGACAAAATGGCGGCTGGTTCAATGACCGTCGATGTTTCATTACTATCTACCGGATACGAGTAGAACGATGACATCCAACCGCTCATCCAGTAGAACATGAGGGCCCAGAAGACGAAGCGAGTGATGAGATCCACCCACCACATCCTGAAAAACAAATATAATGTTCCTTATTGGACACAAGTATGAAGTTTACATATTATTTTATTGAATGAGTTCAGGAGACAGACGGTCCACTTGAGGGAGTCTGGACCCTGGCCACTAATGCCGGAACACAACTCAAGGTTGCTATGGTGGCATACTCTAGACCAGGCGTGGCCATCCAGACGGGCAATGACCCCACCACCTCGCTGTGGGTTGTTTTGTCGCCTCTTACAACATGCCACCCGGCTGCAGAAACTTTGTTCTCTTTCTCCGTTATCCAAGGAACATTACATCTGTATTTTTGAGTAAAATCGGAAATTTTAATGCTCTCCTCGCCTTCTCTGCTTTTTCAAGACAATATTCAATGCCATCAGATGGAATTGTATCAGAAATTAGACCTATATTATAAAGACTTCAGGTCTTTTTGTGTATTCTACGATCTGATTGAGAGTAATGTTGAGGACACGCTTATAAAATAAGTTCCTAAGAGTAGCATGACATTTTGTATTTAAATAGTTGTAGCGGCCAGCAGGCTGCCTAAGCGACATAACCGTGGCAAGCCGCCTTTACGTTATTCGCCGCCCGCGTCGCCCTTACCGCGCGCGAGCCCCTCTCCTTCAGACAGCTAAACGCTGACACAGTCTGCTTCGGTCAGCGCGCGAGTACGGTCTTGTCGCGGTTATCTTAAATGCTCGAGAATTTTACGCGCAGTTTGTCATCTATGATGTATTGATGTTAACCTTGTTTTTTTTCTTAATATAAAATGTGCTACAAAAAACTCACTTTTATTACACAAACCGGCAACCATCCACCACATAGTGTAATATGCCACTTCTAATAAGGCGAAGAGTTTTCTATATTTTCTACCCCCGCGGCAGTAAATTTGAAATGTTGTCTCATTTGTCCCGTTTCTAACAATTTTTACCCACGCGGTACAATCGAACTTCTATTTCGGAAGTGTTCGTTAAGATTCGGATGTGATCGGCTTAGGTCACTTCATTTTACTAACAATCATGGTATGACATGTCATGTTGTCCCTCTTTATCATGTGAATATCCGTAGAGGCGTTATTGTACTGTTGTAACATAAGCCTTATTCCGTTCTTCCTCTTACGTTTGAGGAGTGAGTAAATAGCGCGACAAAAAATCGAATTTGCATAGCATACGAGTGAGAGAGCAACACTCGTACCACTTCGTACATTGTACCATTCTGCTCATACTTTATACTACTCCAGAAGATGCAACGGAGTTAATAGAATAAATATACTCACACTTTCATGTGCCTTCTAGCTGCGGGTAATGTGTCGTCATATTCTTTAAGAATGTATATTCTTGCAGCTCTTACGCAGTCTTCGAAATATTTCATTATGTCCACGCCTTAAAAATACATACAATATAAATATAATACGAATTATGAACAGGGGCATAATTTGTATGGCTCCAATCATTTTCAATAAATTACCTAAAGACTGGAGAGATTTAAAGCGTGACATATTTAAACAAAAATTAATGGCATTTCTATTAAATAAATGCTATTATGAATTATTGGATTTTATAAATACATTTTAGTCTCTTTTATAATGTGATATTATTATAAGATATCAAGAAAATAATTATTGTAGACATTTCTTTGGTATTGTAATTATTATTATTTTCTTTTTTTTTTATGACATTTATTTAGTTTTTATGACATGTGATTTTATTTATTATTATAATTTTTCTATGCCTAAATGGCCAAACATGACGCACATTTATTTTGTTACCATCGCGCATACTCTTATATGTAAATACTCGTGTTTAAGAAATAAATAAACTTTGACTTTGACTTTGAATACGTACTCGATGTTAACATAATAGATGGATCATGATTTTTAAAGTATATAATAATTGTTTGACTTATTTACTATGTACTTATGTCGTTTAATATTAAAACAATTGCAAAGAAACTATTAAGTAAATCACACATATTTTGATGTGTCAATTTTTTTTATTCGGAAAATAGACATAAAACCCAAATATACAAGAAAAACAGCGAAATATTACGTATGCGTATTTACAATAAAGTTTGTGATCTTCCAAACGGCATTTAATTCGAATCACATAATTTGCAACAGTATGTGTATAATAATAAATGCACCTGCCTGTCATATAACTTTACCTGTCTTTAACCGATTTTCGAAAAGAGGAGGTTCTTAATCGAAATCGTATGTTTTTTATGTTTGTTACGCGATTTCTATGTCATTTGTGGAGCGATTTTCATTTTGTCCTTTATTCGAAGTAGTATAATCTTGAGGTAGTCCTATTGTCATCAGGATCTGATGAAAGATTCTAGGAAAATCGAGAGCGACCGTTGCCGTAGAGCGCTGAGCGTCTACAGTCTTGGAAAAGCAAAACTTATACGCATATCAGTAGTACAATTTCTACAGGCGCTTAACATATTATTCCTAAAGCTATTCAAGCAACTAAAATGTAGAGAATAAATATTTAAAAAAAAAACAAAACCTACTTCAAAAGCAACTTAAAAGGAATAAATAAATATACTATATTAAGATCTTGAAGTCGCTGCTAAGTATAACATAAAAAAACAGTAACAAAATGCAGCAACTACAAGATGTAGAAAATATTAATGGGGGCGGTATAGATCATATTATATGATGGTTACAAATCGGTTGTGACACTCGCCGATCGCTCGCTCAGCTTGTGGGCTTTTTTATTGCATGAGTTCAGCAGACGGGCAGACGGGCCATTTGATGGAAAGCGGTTACCATCGACTATGGACATTTGCAACACCAAAGGTGCTACAAATGCGCTGCTGCTCTCTTAAGGAGACTTTAACTTGGCACCAATGCCGGAACTCAACTCAAGCTTGTTATTTACGTTGTCGTGTTAGGAATTGCTTGGTTGTGTTTTATCTCATTTTTCAACAACTTGCTTATGTTTTTAGGCTTTTTTGAATCTTTTTATGTTGACTATTGGATTTTAATTGGTTTTTTCAACTTTGAACCTATGATATAAGTGCAGTATTAGTTAAAAACAAGTGAGGTATTTACTAAAACATTAATATCTCACGGACTATACATTTTCTTAATATAGGGGTTGCAGAAGGGGTAAGAATTCATACCTACCAACCCTCTCTACGGCCTTCTACTCTTCCAAACAAATGAAATCAAAATGCCGTATATCTGTACCCCATCCTACTTATTTTTTGCTTTTTAGTTTGAAGTCATTATTGTTTATAAAGATGATTAAAGGGTTATTTAAATAAAAAATACTCACCAACACTATCAACTTTGTAGTCTCTCCTTTCTCGGGGATTTAATCTTGTTCTTACAGTCTGTGCGATATCGGACTTGAAGTCCCATTGGTTGTTTGTGTAGTACTCGAATACTTCAAAACCTTTGGATATACGACGCTGGACGCGCATTAAACTGAAAAAAAAATGAATTTTATATTATCCTAGCTGTGACACATGTTCGATGTAAATATAGTGTAAACTCCATGTAACGTCACTCGATTTAACGACAAACTCCCTTAAGCATCGAAATCACCTTTGGTTGGTTTAGCTTGTCTTCCATGCAAAGACATACTATATAATATGTTACTATGAGATATAAAAATTAACTATTGTTTGTTAGTCTGTGTAGCTAGGCTTGACCGATTTTAATGAATTTTGAGTGTGTTTGACTGGGTCCTGTGTTTGTTTAAATTCACAATTGAACCCAGTAGATGGCACTGCGATCTGATTCTTTATTTTTATTTTGTCAAGGGCAGAATAACTTTTGCCGGGCCACTAATTATGGATGAAAGCATTTCTTTAAACTCACACAGGCTTGTATCCGAGACAGAAGAGCAATGTGTCGACAATGAACGCAGGAACCCAATGGAAGAAGAACGCGCAAATGTTGTGGTGTAGCCTGGAGTGTTTCATTGAACCACCTGGATACCTAGAAACACGTAAATATATATTGTTAAAGCGAGAACTACATAAGACCAAAACACACACCTGTTATGTACTGTACTAATATATACTTTGTAAATGATGCGTGTGTTTGGTTTGGTTGGTAATTTGGAGAGAGCAAAATTTTAATAAACTTTAAATGTCAACAGATCTAAGCGGCATCTGCCACTGGGACATAAACATCATATAATACCCAAGTCCGTCTACATATGGAGTACTGCTCCCATCTCTTGGTTAGTGCACCTAAGTACCAGCTGCTCCCACTTGCCTTCCCGACTTCTTGACTTGACGATCCCGAACTTACAGACGGGGTAGTATCTCTCAACCTTAGAAGAGACGATGGCGCTCTAAGCATGATTTATAGAACGGGAGTAATCTGATGAGATTTTATCACCACACCACTCGCTGGGGATTGGGAGTCCGTCACACTTCCTAAGCACTTGGAAGTCATCTTTAGGCCACACGTGTCCAAGCTGTGGGATCGACTCCCTGCAGTTTCCCCACAGCGCTACATTTGGGGCTCGTCAAAGAGGGTGTAAACATATATTTACGAGTAATGTCTCCACGAGGTAAGCAACGCCCATAAATTACGTGAGGTGTTTTTTTAAATTTTCTGCCCCTCCCTCCCCCCCTGATGAGATGTCGTGAGATTTCATTCAACCCTCTCCCCCATCCCCCAATCTCACGTGAGATTTTTCAAAATGTGAGTTTCTTACGTAAACGCGTTGGATTGTTATTGTAAAAAGAAAAAAACAAATTTGCTTCGTGCTTTTATTTACGACTAGTTAAGACTAGTAATCAATATTGCTGAGAGTTTAATTATAAGTGTAATAAACATTTAACAATAGAATAATTAAATCGTAACTACTGTGATTAAAAAAGAATACCTACTCTAACTCAGTTCATGGAGAATCATGCACGGTCTCAAGAGAGACTATTGGAACCAACATGTCCATATGATTTTCAGTACAATCATGTGCTCCTTCAACTTCGTTCTGATCTAGCCACTCTGCCAAGTGCAAGTGTAAGTGCCAATGGCTTGGCACTTGCACAAACCTGTCCGTGTGTCGCTGCCACTCAGCTCGCACGCTCTCGTTCATCGAGTCGCGCGTTCGGCTGACAGTGGCGCGAAAACAAAGGATGGGCTACACTGTACCGTAAATTCAGATTAGATTGAGCTATTTGGTATAAAACAAATATGGTGGTTTGACAGTCAGTAAATGTATAACGTTGAAGTATGAATGAAATTATTTTCTTTCGAAAGAATCAGTCAATGATCTTAATCGTATTACAATCTGGATTAAATGGACCAAAATAGTATATTATTTTTTTTGTTTCAATCAGAAAAAAAAAATGCATGATATTTGCCAAGACCCCCCCTCTCTCCAGCGTAAGATTAGATGAGGTTTGACTCGACCCCCTCCCCCCCTTAAACACCTCACGTAATTTACGGACGCCCCCTAAGTGTATTGTTGGCCAGTTTCATAATAATGGTATACCATTTTGAGCAATTTAAAACATTGAAAAACCATTAATTCTTGCCGAGGGTTGCCTGGAAGAGGTCGCTTTTTAGCGATAAGGCCACCTGTTGTACAATCTCTTGTATTTTTCTATTTCTGATTACGGGTATTTATCTTTTGGTGTACAATAAAGTGTTGTCTATCTATTTAACCGTGGGCATATCTTTGTTAATAAATGAAAATCAAACGTACCAAGCAACTCCGTTCAAAGGCACTTTGTTCATGATAATCTCGCGTCCGGTGTCGATTAATTCTGACCAGGTCACTTTGATTTCGGCTGATGAGGTGAAATTGACCACATTGCTTGCCTTGTCCCTGAAAACAATAAAGTTTATATTAAATGACAAGCTTTTACTGTTGTCTAACCAATGTAGGCGTGTTCCTAACGCTAAAGAGACAATTTGCACTTTATTGCCGCTGCACAAAGTTCAAATTCAATTATCTATCAGAACAGTGTGCGTGTGCGTTGGAGAATCTAATGTCGCGTGCCGAAACTAAAAGAAATAATATCGCGAAGCCGACCAAATTGAAAATCAGTACTAATGATCTATTACAACAAGAGTCTCGCTGGAAGATCTTCTATTAAGCCGGAGAATTCTATTCTTCTTCTTCTTCTTCTTCTTCTTCTTCTAGCTTCTATTAAGTTTATCCGTGCAGGAACGGAGAAAGAATACAATTTCCTGCGGCCGGGCGGCCTGTCGTGAGAGGCGACAAAACAACCCACAGCCAGGTGGTAGGGCATATGCCCGACTGGATGGCTACCACCCCTGGTCTAAAGTATGTCGCCATAACAACCTTGAGTTGTGTTCCGGCATTAGTGACCAGGTTCCAGTCTCCCTTAAGAGGGCAGCAGCGCATTTGTAGCACCTTTGGTGTTGCAAATGTCCATAGGCGAGGGTAACCGCTTTCCATCAAGTGGGCCGTCTGCCTGTCTGCTGACCTCCTGCAATAAAAAAAAAAGAAATATTCCATCTCGCTCCTCCATACTATGCGGGTCATACTCAATGCTAAGTGGTTAAAAGTTATATGTTTCGCCTTTTATAGGCGTGGCATACTTTTTTTTGTTATTTTGGTTACAAGCCATTCGTATCACTACAATGAGTGGGATTGACAAAACAACCCACAGCCAGGTGGTAGGACATTTATTTTGCCCGTCTGAATGGCTACCAGGTCTAGAGTATGCTGCTACAACAAACTTAGTAGACAAAAATCTCATCGAGCAATAAGTACGCGTACTGCCCGCACGTTCTTATAACCTGGGTGTCTTCAAGTCCCGTGTGAATAGGTACCTTCTAGGTAAGCGTGCTAAGCTGCTATCCTTGATCTCATCTTCGCACCACATATGGCAAGATTGTGGTCAAACGCTTAGAAGACTTACCCATATACGGTATAATTCCATACAGCAATCATGATGCCGTTGATGAACACGTCCACGGGTAAGTAATCCGCATAACTGTTGCTCTTGCAGTACATGGTTCTCAATACTCCTTTGCCGGCACCTGTAACAAAACAATACATAGATAGCTAACACTTTAATGTACACCATTACAGAAAACTACTGCTAGTATTTCTTATTGTGTACAAAGGGCGGTCTTATCCCGTATCAAGAATATTCTAGGCTACTAGGTCTCGGCAAGTGAATACGTCTAGCATTACGGATGTCCGTTTCTGATTTCTGACTCGACACATAGCAACAAGAACAAAATTTACTTACCAATGAGAAGTCCTGTTGGACCATTGATGTTGTCAGTCCAGCCAGGAATTGGATCTCCCCATATCGGGATCACTGGAACGTAATAAAATTTCAAGAAGATTTTTAAAGACACTCCATAATCTCAGGACAGGCTCTCTAGAAACGATAATGTATAAAAGGTTCTTGGATTGCTCTCTCGATATTTTTTCAAAGTTTTTGCAAGATTTTGGATTTCCCCTTTTTTATTACTGAAGGCCAAATGTCCATGTCATTTTTTTTTAAATTTTATATGTTGAATATGTTCGTGTTTGAATGACATTGGGCCTGATGTCAGGTGGAAATGCAGTCTAAGGTGGAGCACGCTTACTTAGAAGATACCTCTTCACGCGAGACTTGAAGACACCTAGATTGTATTTTCAGGAAAACAGACGACGGTGAAGAGTTTACTTTTCAACGTTAATTATGATAGAAGTGGTAGCATAGCGTTTCGTCCGCATTGTTGGTATTTCCATCGTATATTGGTGGCAAGAAACTGAGGTGTGTAAGAATAAGCCTAAATGGCGCTCTGTTGTTCGTGCCTACCCCGCAAGGGACCTGGCGTGAAGTTATGTATGTATGTATGTATATTGGTGGCGTGAGCTTGTACGTCTGCTAGTCCGATGGTGAGGGAGGAATTAATTCGTGAATTTCGATAGCACACTAGCCAAAGTGTATACTTTGTTTATTGCAGGCAGTCAGACAGCCCACTTGATGGAAAGTGGTTACCATCGCCTATGAATATTTGAGATACCAAATGTGTTAAACATGCGCTGTTGCTCTCTTAACGGAGATTAGATCCTGGTCACTAATACTAAAACACAACGCAAGGTTGTTATAGTGGCATACTCTCTACTCTAGATCAGGGCTGGTAACCATCCATCTTGCGAATAACCCACCAACTGGCGTCTGAGTTGCTTTGTCGCCGCTTACGCCAGGCCGTCCGGCCGCAGGAAATTATATTCTTTCTCCATTCCTGCACGGATCTTTATAACTACTTTTAGCAGCAAACATAAATAGAATAGAATGGGTGGGTTGATTTGAATACAGTAGCTTAAAAAGCCTGAAATTGTGATATTGTCGGCTCTGCCGTCCCTGTTTGTCAACGCGGCGCGTATATCTGATAGCTACTACACTTTACATACAAAAATCTTTTGCGATACTTACCAATGGAAGGTCTCAGAATCATAGCTGGCAAGCCGTGATCCATCGCCTCGACGACCAAAGCCTCCCCAAGCGCTTTAGTGAAGGCATAGGAATTGGGCAACTTGTTCAACAGCCTGCAAAAGAAGTTTGGCTTAGTTAAACAATCCACAGCCAGAATGTAGGTCATTTCCACGTCTGGGTTGCCACCACCTCTAATATAGTGTATGTCGTTATAACAACCTTGAATTGTCTTCCGGATTTAGGGGACTGATTCCAGTTCCCCTTCAAGGCCGGCAATACAATGTCACAGTTATTTTTGATTTTTGTATTGCAAGAGTTTAGCAGACAGGCAGTAGCGCTAAAGATGCTACAAATGCGCTGCTGCTCTCTAAAGGGAGACTGGAA
The DNA here is from genome assembly GCA_012273795.1 of Dendrolimus punctatus. Classification (NCBI taxonomy): domain Eukaryota; kingdom Metazoa; phylum Arthropoda; class Insecta; order Lepidoptera; family Lasiocampidae; genus Dendrolimus; species Dendrolimus punctatus. Next base: position 26,466,285 of record CM022527.1, read on the forward strand.
CCTGGACCGGAACACAACTCAAGGTTGTTATGGCAGCTTACTCTCGTCTAGACTCTAGACCACCGGTGGCAGTCATTCAGACAGCCAAATGCCCTACCACCTGGCTATGGGTTGTTTCGTAGTCTCTTAAGACAGCCGCCCGGCCACAAGAAATTGTATCAATTCTCCGTTCCTGGACGGATAAAAATCACAGTCCTATCAAAGCCTTTTAGACCATTAAACTATTTTATTTTTAAGCTCGATGCAAATGATCTTATTGTCATCAAAATGGAAACCCAAAATGAACCCTATATACTCAACATTTTTTTTCAACTATTTTCCTCTTTCTTGGTTCATAAACGAGGGAGGTATTCCCAACATTAGATTAATACTGTTCTTGATCATGAATAGTTTTAAGAATATATTTTGGATACAGTTGAAATTCGTCACTTACTTAGGGGTCACGGCAATTGCGGTTTTTTCATCCATCCACTCCATGGCGTCTATGATCTGATGGGGGTCAGCCGGAGGGGGGTAAGGCTTCTCCTCCAAGAGTTTCTCGTTAAGGTGACAATACGATGTCGAGATGTGAATGAATACCTGAAAAAAGAATGATACCTAATGCAGTCAACCTGATAGAAAGCGGCTACCATCGCCTATGGACGTTTGCGACAACAAGTGCGACGCTAACGCGTTGCCGACTCTTAGTAAATTTTATAATCTTTTAGAAAATTTTCCACAAATCTATAGTTTTATTGCTCAATTTTGTAGTAACAAAGCTACAAATTTCATCTATCAAAGCACACAAATAAATTCGGCAATAGGGTGTCATCAGGGTGACTCTCTCGGGCCGGCCTTGTTTTCCCTAGCATCCATCTTATCATTGACAATGTAAATTCAAAATTTAGTATGTGAGACTTAGATGATGGCACCCTATGTGGCGTAAACTTTGAGAGAATTAAAACATGACTTTCAGTTCCTGTTAGAAGAGTTTAGTAAATAAATACTTTATCTATAATTATAGCCTCTTTTTCATTTAGCGCTAGTATTTAATTTTAGGGGTTTTTATGGTGTAGTTTAATTTATGATTTAGTTTTATTTTAAGGCATTTATTGTCTGTTATTTAACTTTATAACGTCCTGCCTAAAGAACCACATATCATAGCGAAATTGCCTTCAGATCATTTTTAATTGGGACAGATATACACGATAGAAGCTAAGTTTATACCAACCTTTAATTTTTTGCAGTCTTTTCCAAGTTCCACGATCAGCTTAGTACCTCTGACATTTAGAAATACAGCTTTTCTCAGCTCTTCGTCAAATCTAGAAAAAAAAGAACATTACAAATTATCCGTAAATGTCTATCTACACTATCATTATTTCTTCCAGAATACAGACATTTCATAATCAAGAATCTTGATAGTGCAGTACAGTGCGGTACTGAAATTAATATGTATGATACTAGAGGATATAAGTGTCAAACTGGCCCAAGTGGAAACGCGATTGGATACAAAGGCCTGGATGGAAACTCTGAACTCATACTCTGTCAAAAGTTTACGTATTGTGACAAAGCAAAGCACCTCCATGTTCATTTTTATACGTTGACCGCCTGTCGCCCGGTCAAGTTGCATTGAACAAATCCATATTTAAGTCAGGATCTCCTACGGGTGTTTCCCCTGCACACTCCGTATACCTAATGCTTCGTGTAGGTGTTTCGTGTACAGAGAACCGAGGTCGTGACTTTTCACAGCCCTCGTAATTGCCTACCTCTACACACCTATTATGTCATACTATGAGTCTACATCAACGTTGGGAAGACTGTGAAGTACTCTGAGCTAGGTCGTTGACAGTCGATGGGACTTTTCAGCACACTTTAGGCAATTCGGCCCCAAACTCAAAAACTCAACTGGCACCTGCTGCCCAACATTGAGGGGCCCGGAGATATGTGCCGATAATTCTTTGAAGACATCGTGCCGTCGATGGCCCTATATGGGACCCCTGTTTGGGCAGACCATCTGACAGCCAAAAATGTAGTCTTGCTGCGATAAGCGCAGCGAGTGCTGGCCGTTAAGACGATAAGGGAATACCGTACGGTGCCCTCCGGAAAATGGACTAGCTACTCATCGGATCCCCACCAAGGTACCTCGAAGCCAGGGTCTTCGCGTCACGGTATTAATGGTGTAAGGAAGCCCTAACAAGGGGCACGAGACCGGCGCCTCAGGAATCCAAGGCTTTCCTAGCTGAGCCTACGTCGTATGCCATAACAACCTATAGCCCTAGATAACCATGGTCTCTTCCTTTTGCCAGCGAGTAATACTTGCTGAAGAAGACGTGGAGCATTAAGGTGTGAGCGAACGTCTTTGCTCCACTTGCGCCAAAAGGGGACGCGTCGACACCAGAGGGCAAGCTTAGACCTTCGGCCGCCGTGAGCGAGTAATGCGAGCGGATAGGGATCCAGGAGTAGCATGGTTCTCACCCGGCGAGATGGGTGGTTGCCGTGTTTCTTGCACCGCTCCTCCTATGAGGTGCACCCTTCCGGATGAGGCCGTTGGGCCACCACCTGGGGGCTAGGCCATGCACTCATGACCTTGGCATAAAGGTGAAGGATGGAACACCAAGAATTCTTAGTGTATATCCATGACCGTGGTGTGGCAGTAGCCGCCCCCCCCCCCTATCCCCGTTCAAAAAGTAGGTCCGCCAATTAATGTAGCTAATTTTTAAGGCCGTTATTTTTAAAACTAAAAACTAGACGCATGTGGCCAAAGTTACTAACATTATGGATCAGGGATGTGTATATATATATATATATATATATATGAACGAGAAAATATTATAGTCAAATAATTTTCCATACCGTATGGTAGCAGCAGCATGTATAATAATTTCGATCTTATTGATCATCTTCTCCCGATCCTCGGGGCTCATAGCCAACCCAGGCTCTCCTACATCACCGGCTATGATGGAAACCTTCTCTAACAAGGGCTGGATTCCTCCTCGCATGTTGCGCACCATTTCAAAGAGCTGGAAATGTGAAAAATAACATTATAAGTAACTAAGACATGTTGGAATCAACATCTTCATTACAGTTCTTAAAACTGACTCGATCGATATTATACCAAGCTTTCAGCTTACAGAACATCTACCTCGGAGCAAACAGGCAGACGAGCCTCTCGATGGATAATGACTACTGGCACCTGTAACCATTTATATAACGCCCTTCTAGTTTTGCTGATTATTACCATTTATTATTCAACAATCATTCGCGCTCGCGCTCACGTTCTAGTAACACGCACATCACACTCGAGTTAAATTTCAAGTCACCGTCTTTTTATATTTAAAATACATATTTTATAAACGAATTTTTTTTTTTTTTTTTGATTTTAAAATGAAATGTGCACAGTGTACAATATCTTTTCACGATGGAGTGCAGTGTAGTTCTTGTAAGAAAGACCTAGATTTCGGATGTGCTGGCATTTCCGAGGCTAATTGGAGGAAATTGGGCAACGAGAGGAGAATGGCATGGAAATGTCAAGTCTGCCGTTATGCTTCATCCTCGCCATTAAACACTAGTACCTCTGAATCCGCTTCACTGGAGTTGATATTGAGTGAGATTCGAGAAATGAAAGATAAGGTATCTGATATCCCAGCCCTCATTGATGATGTTCGTAGCATAAAAGATGAACTAAAAGATCTTAAAAAATGTTGTGAATTCAACAGCAGCATGGTGGAAGATTTTGCTTTGAAGCTTAGTGGCTTCGCATCAAAAATCACGGAATTTGAAAAATCCCAGGATATTTTGCAGGCTCATGAGACTACAATAACTAAACTGAGAGCGGAGATTTCAGCCTATGATCAAAGATCGCGACTAAATAATGTAGAAATAAAAGGCGTTCCCGTAAAAAAGGATGAAAATCTTTTCAAAATTATTGATAAAATCAGCCATGTACTTAATTTCATCATCCCAGAAAATCAAATTAATTATATTTCAAGAGTGCCATTATTTAATTCAAATGACAAATCAATCATAGTATGCTTCCTAAACAGATATATTAAAGAAGACTTTGTTGCTGCTGCACGTAGGAAAAAAACTATCTCAACTAATGACATTGGTTTTCTAGGCACTAATACTCGAATCTATATAAACGACCACCTAAACGCCGATTCTAAGCATCTTTTGAACAAGACTAGAGCACTGGCTAAAGAAAAAAATGTGAAATATGTTTGGATAAAACACGGTAAAATCCATCTGCGCAAAGACGACACTTCAAAAGTTTTGATAATTTCTCATGAGGACGATTTAAACAAATTTGCTTAGACTGTCTCTTTAAACATAATTATGTATTTTTTTATTTTGTTTTTGTATATGTACTCTTTAACTTATGTTGTCGTATTCATTTTATTATTAATCAGCTGTTTACCATCAAAACATTAATATCAAAACTGTGTATTGTAATACGTTTACTTCTTGTTTTTTGCCCGCTCTTCAAATCTTATCATTTTGAATGGCACTTCACTCATATTCATGCTTTCTTTGACGTAATGACACCGCTTGGTTACCCGCTTTATTTCAACTTATTTATTGTCTATACAATTTGCACTGCTTGCATCGATCATATTCATCCGTATTATACTAGTCATATCTCTGTTGCACATATGCGTATTATATATTGCTTGCCTTCTCGTAATTATCATGACTGCCTAAATTCTATGTCCTTTTATTATTGTATCAATATTATACAACCAGTTATTTTTAATAAAACATGTAATCAGTTTTCGCTTTGTTTAGAATTGGGACTTGATCACAGAGTAATAAAATACAAATACAGCATATATATTTTATTGCAGTTACTACATTTCTATACTAAGGTCCAATTAACATTAGCGGCTAGTGTTTGGTTTTCGCGATACTTTAGATTTATGCACATAGTAGAATGTAGTTTTTTGTCAAATCACTTTTTACTGGATCTAAAATACAAGTTTAACATTTATTTTGGTCGAATATTTTTACTAACTTGGCTTAAATTTACTTTATTGTGGTTTGTATTCTGGTATTTTTTAAACTTATACAGTGTTTTTAAATAACTTTAAGCGTAACCTTAATATATTTTATCAAAATGTACGGGGCCTTCGAACTAAAAGTGATTCTTTTTATCGTCAAGTTTGTCTCAATTCCTACGATATCATAATCCTAACTGAAACCTGGTTATTAAATGGAATTTCTAGCTCAGAATTCTTTGATGATCGATATATAGTATGGAGGCGGGATCGAGATTATGATCTGACAAAGCAATCGAGGGGTGGGGGCGTTTTAATAGCTACACACAAGAATCTATCAGTTACTTACCAGTCTATGTATCAGTCCACTGCCGAAGATCTTTGGTTAAGTATACAATTACATAAAACCAATACTAGTCAACTTATACACTTATATATTTGCGTTATTTATTTATGCCCACAAAATAAAGGTTTGTCTTTCTCAACCCAACTACATAATTTTTTGGAAAAAGCCAATGAAGTCATTTTGAAACATTCGTCGAATATGTTTCTGATAATAGGGGACTTTAACATGAGTGGAATTACTTGGTTACCAGCAAACAACAGCTCAGCGCTACAACCGACTAATATTTCCAATTCAGATGAGCTTTTATTTACGGATGAACTATTAATACTTGATTTGCGTCAATTTAATGGGGTTCTAAATAAGTATGGTAAAACTTTGGATTTAGTTCTATCGAATGAGGATGTTTCTGTAGTAGAATGCTCAGACCCCTTAGTCCCCATTGATCAGTATCATCCTGCGCTTTTAATCAGTACATATTTTGTCGACTACATCAAGCTGGATCACGCCCCGCGGACTAAATATTTATTTGATAAAGGTGACTTTGACTCCATTAATACGGATATATCAAAGGTAGATTGGAACAATAGTTTGTCAGAATTATCAGTAGATGAGGCCGTATCATTTTTTAACACATTTGTTTATGATACGCAAAACAAACATGTGCCGACTAAGTCTGTCAGCAATAAACGTTATCCAATATGGTATAGCAATTCACTTAAAAAGGTAATTAAGGAAAAACATAAATTTTTAAGAAAATACAAAACATACGGTAATAAATCTGATGAACTATCTTTCAAAGTTTTGCGCGAACGAGTAAAAATCTTAGAATCTGAGTGTTACCAAAACTACTTAAGCTTAACCGAAAAATCAATTGCAACTAATCCTAAAAACTTTTGGGCATTTGTAAAAAATCGTTCTAAGTCAAATGCAATACCTAGCTCGTTAAAATACGATGGAAAATATATTAACTGTGGTGAATCCATCTGCAATGCATTTTCTTCTTACTTTCAATCAACATTTCTTAAGTGTTCAAATAATATTCATAATGATCCCCTTAATCATAATATATATATGAATAGCTCCAACCCTACAGTTACAGGGGATATAAATACAATTTTTATTAACCCAGTAGAAGTAAAGACTTTATTACTTAAATTAGATGTTAGTAAGTCGGCTGGTCCTGACAATATCTCACCCAGATTTCTTATAAAGTGTGCATCATTTATTGCTTTGCCATTATCAATTCTATTCAAAAAGTCTATAGCCTCTGGAATAGTGCCAGAGTTGTGGAAGTCAGCATTTATAACGCCTGTTCATAAAAAAGGACCTAAGTCTGAAATTAATAACTACAGACCGATATCCAAACTCTGTATCGTGGCTAAAGTCTTTGAAAGAATTATTTACAATCAGGTTTATCATTCGTTATTTAACGCTTTGAGTCCTTACCAACACGGTTTTTTGAAAGGTAGGTCCACTGTTACGAATCTAATACTACTCAATGATTATTTAACCATAAATATGGATAGGGGGAGCCAAATCGATGTCATCTACACTGACTATAGCAAGGCATTTGATCGAATTAACCACACTATTCTTCTCTATAAGCTTGAAAATATGGGTATTCGAGGAGATCTGCTAAGATGGTTTTCATCATATATTGACAATAGATCGCAAGCTGTCGTGTTAAATAATTACATATCGAGTTGGGTCAAGATCCCGAGCGGCGTCCCGCAGGGCTCTTTGCTTGGACCTTTGCTTTTTATTATCTACGTCAACGATATAGAACACTGTTTGAGAACATCCAGATTACTGTGTTTCGCTGACGATATGAAAATTTTTTCAACCATATCTTCAGTGGAGGATATGCATGCTCTTCAGCAAGACCTACTGCGCCTGGAACATTACTGTGCCATTAACCAACTCGATCTTAATCCCCTCAAATGCTTCCTCGTGACGTTCACGCGAAAAGAGAATGTCATCCTAACCCATTATACCCTATCGGGTCAGGTGATACCGAAGGCTAGCGAAATCCGTGACCTGGGTGTGTACCACGATAGCAAATTAACATTTGACGTTCATATCAATAAAATAGTTAATAAAGCTTCCAAGTCCCTTGGTTTCATTTTAAGAATATCGAACTGCTTTAATGAGATAAAAACACTCAAAATTTTATACTGTACCTATGTCAGATCTCATCTTGAATATGCATCTCATATATGGAACCCACGGTATCTTAAATATATTGACCGCATTGAAAGTGTACAAAAGCGTTTTATTCGGTATTTATGTTATAGGGAAAAGATCCAGTACACTGGTGATATGTATCTTGATCTCTGTAAAAAGTTTCACCTATTGCCACTGAAAGACCGACGTGATATTGCTGACTTTTTACTACTTCTAAAAATTATCTCCTCTGATATTGATTGTCCAGACCTCCTTAGTAAAATCCATTTTAATATTCCTTCGAAATCTATACGTTTCAATCAACCCATAAATGTGCCTTTAAGTTCTACTAATTATAGACAAAATTCATTTTTAGTGCGAGCAAGTAACTTTTTAAATAATGTGACTAAATACGATGATATCGACCCATTTTCAATCAGTATTTCAGGAGCCAAGCGGTGTCTAAGCCTGAAATTTTTCATCAGTGATTAGACTTCTCGGTGCCTTTTTAATGTTTTTTTTTTTTTTTATATTTGCATGTTACTTTAAGATATATATTATCCGTGAAAACCTGTCATTGGCTTTCTTGTTTTAATTTTAGATATCTAACCAAATGTTTTAGCTGTAGGTTTTCCATAAATAAATAAATAAATAAATAAATAAATAAAAAAATATTGGGCCAATGTCTTACGCCAAAAGGGAGGTTAGCACGAATCAGTGTTGTGTTGGATATAATTCCGGCACAGCAATATGCTGAGTGCAACTTTGTTTGCTGAAAAATGCGGCGTGCTATTCTCAAAATATGCTCTGTGTATAATAATGTATAAGGAATATAATTACGTCGGTATATCTTCAAATAAAGTTTTTCTTTCTTTCTTACTTCTTTAACACCACCACGTCGTCATCGTCCTTGCTATCCACCCATCCTATCTAATCTCCTCTATATAATCCCTCCTAAGTCATTCCCTCTTCTTTAATTATACAGGCCAAATCCGATTAAAGGGTATTCTGGAGGAGGAGGAGCGTTTTAAAGTTATTCGAATGCATAAAAATTAACTTATTCCGACGCAGTTTTCATTAAAACGATAGCTTACATTATTTTTTTAATGCTTTGTGTCCTAGGAATCCCGCGGGAATTACAAGTCAAGCGTGGACGATGTCACGGATATACCCTAGCATAGTACAAGGTCCTTTTGACCCGGAAAATGGGATAGTTTCTGCGGTATACGATTTGGAATTGTCCGGAACTGAAATCGCGAGGAAACCTATAGTATACGAGTTCATATTATTACATTATATATTACACGCCGACAAAGTGAATGCGCACTTGCAGTTTTTTATTACCTTTCCCGCATTTGGACTTCTTTTATTTACTTTGTGTTTAAAATTTGTAATTACGAAAAAGATCCTATTGTTTTTGTACGCGTTTATTGCCGCAGGTGGTAAGATTACGTTACGTAAGTTACGTTACGGAAATTCAATCTACGCGATTGATTGTTGTATTATACAGTTCAGTATAAAACAATGCCCGAACGGAGGGATGAGGCAGTCAAGCGAGGATTACGATACGAGCAAGACGTGTACATTCGATAAGCTATATAGTAACGAACTTTGCGGGTGTTATTGAAACGTGCAGTTTGTACTGGCTGGGCGCAGTTATATGTACTTGTGTTATACGTGGTTGTATATTTCTTATACATTCTATAGTAATTCCAACGACATTTTAATTCGAGTCCCGCACTCGTAAAAATATGAATTGATATCGCTTACGTATGTTTGTATATGTAGGAGTTTCGTCATTTGACGATAATAACAGCGTTACGCAATAAATATTAAAAGGTGTTAAAGAACATAAACTGCTTAACCGCGAAGTCGTTATGACGTTCGTACTTATTAAATGTCACGTTTAAAGCGTAGTTAAGTTGATAGGTAATTTGTAAGACGAGTTACACCTAAGGATGTTTTAGATTTCCGTAGTCATTTGGGAAAAAGTGAAACCCACATCTTATTACAAGTCGGTAAAGCCATTATCTTATTTTGTTTGTTTGCTTGAACGCGTTAATATCAGAAACTACTTATCCGATTTAAAAATCTATCGGTGTTCGATTCCCCATTTATCGAAGAAGGCTATAGGCTATATATCATCACGCTAAGACTAATAGGAGCGGAGCACCAATGAAGAATGTTTGAAAATCAAAGGGGTTTTTTTAAAAGAAAGACAATCATTTTATTCAGGCCAAATTACATTAGTATAGTGTAGGTATAATTGTTAACAAATTTAAAACTAGCAACATAATCTTGTCTTGTTCTTATTTCTTTAATTATGCCCAGTTTGAGAGTTAAACACAACTTAATATTTTGTAGTGTTTTTTAGTCTCTGGGATCTGGTACTAGGATCCTCCTAAACTCTTGGACCGATTTTTATGATTTGCTTTATGTGTTAAAGTGGGTCCCGGAATGCTTTGGGTTCACAATTGAAATCGGCAGATGGCGCTGAAATCGGGTCCTAGATTTTCATTTTTTCAGTGCAGGACAACGTCTGCCAGGACCTCTAGTCCATAAGTAAGTAGTTAAGTTTGTTTATTACGCTTTCACGCGAAAACTACTCGACCGATCATCATGAAACTTTGTACACATATTCGTGGAGGTATTAGAAGTAATATAGGATACTTTTTATGAAAAAAAATTCACGCGTCGTTTAAGACTTCTAGCGCGGTTTCACCCGCGCTCTGCTCCGCTCCCTGGTATATAGCGTCATGTTATATAGCCTATGACACTCCCTGTTAACGCAGCTTTCGAACAGTAAAAGAATTTTTAAAATCGGTTTAGTAGATCCAGAGATTACCCCCTCCAACGTCACAAACTCACAAACGTTACCTCCTTATAGTAATAAGTATAGACAGAGAACACGATGAAATTTTTCTTAGATTTCTTCTCTGTTTGTTCGGGATTCACGTAAAAACTACGGGGCCGATTTCGATGCGGTTTTCGCTAATCGACACCCAAACCCTAGGCTTAAAATCTGCGCTCCTTTTTATCCTGGGAATCCCGCGGATATTTTTCTAGGCCTGATTTAAAATGGCCAGATTAAAAATAATCGAATTCCAGTGTGATTTTTTTAATGATCGATAGCAAATTTAATGTGTGATATTTCATACATCGGGAGTCCTGCGGGAATGTTCCCGAGAACGGTTTGTGGTGGTTCAGTTGCATAAAAATTAGCTTATTCCGACCCAGGTTTCACTAAAACGATAGTTTTAACTCTTTTTTAAATGCTACGGTACGTTGTGTTTTGCGGGAATTTCAAGTCAATCAAGCCTTGACCAAGACGCGGGCATTACTTATTTTAGAGTAAAATTTCTGCCTGGAAAATATAATTTTCCACCATAGGTTGGGCAGATAAACCGCAGCGAACTTATTTAATTTTTTAAAAATTTACTTATATGAAATATATGAATAGTCCCTAAAAATATCAACATTAATTTCATTACACGTCGGTTGGTATGTCACAACTGATTCTGAAAGGGGCCTATGTATTATTAATATTACATGTAGGCCAGTAATGGTTTAGAGCCTAAGCCTGTTTTGTTTGCGCAACTCTAATATTTAATGTGTTCAACTTGTATTTTATACTACAAAACTGCATGTTAAACTATAAAAGTTCCACTAACAAGACTTTTATACAGAAAACACAAGTATAGTATAGTCGTAATAGTATATCCGTCTCCTGGTTCTAAGCTACCTATCCACCAATTTTCAGCCAAATCGGTACAGCCGTTCTTGAGTTATAAATAGTGTAACTAATACGACCTTCTTTTATATATATAGATAAATATATCATCATCATCATCCGAACGTTAAATCCCGGTTGCGTTCACTCCGACGCCCAGGGTCCACTTTCCTACGTTTTCTACTACACTTCGCGCGGTCTTCAGCATTCCCCACCAGTTTTCTATTTTTTTCTCAATCCGATGGAAAAAATCAGGCCCCATCACTTATTATTGATTGAATAGAAAAATATTTTGGAAAATTTTTGTAGGAAATTTAATGTTCTATAAAAAAGGTATCCTATATTTTTTTCCGTAAGCCTCACCATTTGAATGATATTTAAAATTTAAGTTTCATTATTTTAAGACAGATCACCGTCTTCTATGGGTAAGGTGCCCAGAAGGCTGGCTACGTTTCCTCGCTGGATCGCCATACTGATCCGTTGGCCGAGGTAGGCACCAGCCCTCTGATCACCTGAAGTGTCGATGAGTCGTTTTGATAAATTTTGGTAGAGGCTCATGGCCTCAGGACCCCACGGTCCAATCGTCTCGACAGCAAACGGCACAAACATATAACTCTCACTGAGGGTTGCATATTTCCGCCGCTTCAGTGATTCCGCTGTTTCCGCCGCCGAACCGGCCGATCTAGAAGTGTTTGGTAAATGGGATGCGGCCAACGTGTCTACGCAAGTCGCATCCCACACCAAAGGCTTGCCACGCCGCCAGGGAATTAGAGTCATTCCGTCAGGGCGCCTGCCATCATCAGTATTCTACTTATAGTCTTGAGGGACTATGGGTAGAATACAATACAAATAAGTTAAGTTTTCTTACATTGTATTCAATAGTATGTAAACTACTTTAAATAAATTATAATGTTTTAAGACAAATTTTATTGTTTTTTATGAATTTTATAACTCGACAATAAATAAATGACTTTATATATATTTTTTTATAGCCTGAAGCAGGCAAATAGGCAGACGGCCCACTTGATGGAAAGTGGTTACCGTCGCCTATGGACCAGAGGTGTTGCAAACTCTTTGCCGACCTCTAAGAAATTTTATAACGCCCTTCTTAAAGAACCCCATGTCATAGGGCAAAAGGAAAACCGCAGCGGGAAGTTGCCTCCAGATCATTGTTGTATGCGGAATAAATGTTCTAGAGAACCGTTGCATAGGTGAGCCTGGGAGCTCAAGGAAATGGGGGTGAATATCCAGTCGCAGGCGATTAGTGCGGTGGTAAAAGTGAGGCGTTGGCACCAGATCAAACAGTTCCTCGGAACTCCCCGATATACAGGCGGTAAAATACGCAGACGGACGTATTGTCTCTCCGAAGGACTATTATAAAATGCGCAATACAATTTTTTATAGGAAATTAACTACTCTATAAAAGCGGTACCCAGAACATATTCTGGCGATTCAATTAAGTTATCAAAAGATTCATCATGATCGGGCCTTACCGTCATGGACGGTGTACCAGAATATGATCAGAACAGAATGCGTAAAATGTCCTGACGATCTGCATAGTTAAGGCGTGAGACCGTCATAAATAAACAAACAAACGCAATTCGCGTTTATATTATGAGGGTGTTTCATAACCAGCGAACTACAGTTGTGATTTAGGGCAGTATGTCAACTAAGATCTCGCAAAATCATTAACGTGGTATGCGTATGTAATCATTTCACCAGAACGGTTAAGAAAAGTGATCTTTCTACGTATAGAAAAAGAGTATACAATGCAATGATAGAATACATAAGTTACGTAAATCAAACTTAGGGTAGCCTTGGCATCTAAGATTACTAGCCATATCATCCGGTTTGGTTCGCAAAGTTTTAAATATAACTAAGAAATGTGAAAGTTAATGAATAATATACCTATAAAGAAGTTGAGTTTGTACAATCGAGGAATCAAACTATTCGCCAGTTTTCAAATTGATTTAATTAACGTTCCGCGAGCACATGTTCCTTGTACAATCTTGTATTTAACTTCCAATAGATGTGCCAATGTATGTAGTAAGTTTGGGTGGAATCTTGCAAGTTACATTTGACTAACTTCCTGGTTTCCGATTGTGCTGAAATTTTGCACGCGTATATCGTGGCAATGCAATAATTTGGTACCATGGAGCTAATTTGATTATGGAGCTGAAAGATAGCCATAGGAACTCCTGTACTTAACAAGATAGACCCGTCGTGTTTGGGCTCGTTTTACTTGTCTTGGCTAGCACTCTGCTACTGCATAATTTTCAGGATATCAAAAGCTTGTATTTAAAAACATTTTTTAAAAACAAGTTTTTTGAAACTAAGTCACAGAACAGACTGTTTCACAGTAAATTATGTTTAGTTATTTGACAATAAAGTTTACAATTACTTATATCAAGCTTGTTCCATTTTCTGTCTTGTCTAGGAAGATTGTTCAGACATGTAAATCCTTTTTATTGGTTTTAATAATTATGTTAAGCGCAACAATTATATTCTGTCATTGTAAACATTGCAATATTATTTTTTCAAGATGCTATATTTTATAAACGTAACATTTATTAAAATGTTGCCAGTATTGTTTCTTGTACTTGTGCAAGCAAAATTCGATTTAAGGTGAGGAACCTTTTCATACCGCGAGAGTACATAGAAATTTAAAATTTATTAAAAAGAAATACATTTCAAGAGTAACTAAGAAGCAAAAAACATTTTCTACAACCTTTTGAAATCGGCGCGAAGTAACAAAATACAATTATTATATTTAGCAAATTTGTTTTTATTTTTGTTTGCACCTTCTTTAAGATGTAGAAAGAATTCATAATAAAACTACGTTGTAATGGTTGATATTGATATTTATTATTCCGACGTTTCCCCCACTTTTCAGTGGCCATGATCACGGAAGATAAAGATGTACAAGTGTCAATGAGCAAGCATTGTTAAAGTGCTAATTAGCCTACCGCCTACTTGTTCATCTTAATTATTTAGTTTTATTTTTTGTTTATGGTTATTGTTTACTCTATGGGAGCCGATTGAAGTACATGACAAAAAAGCACTACCTGCCATGTTTGATATTTTTACCTATATTTATATATACTTCTTAATATTACCTATTAATAGCCTTACTTATAATCGTTTGTTAAATTTTAAGAAACTGCTCAGCAACTGATTAACGAAAACCTTACCCATAAACTACTCTTAAAGATAAGGGATGGTGGTAAAGTAACTCGTAAATAACTGTCAATAATAACCAACATCGAGAGGTAGTTTAAGTGACTGCTAAGAGTCATGATTGCAAGTTTTATTTGAAACAGCCATTGATTAGGGGCTTAAGAGTCTCTTATATAAGACTTAACTTATTTCTTTCTTAACGAAATTATTATAAGTAAGGCCCTAAGTGTGCGAAATTTCATACTTCGCCGCAATTTTCGTAAAAAAGGTACAAAGTTTTAGCTGTCTTTTTGCTTTACGTATTAATATAATAAGGATGTATATATTTATGGATGTAAATAAATAGGTGTATACATCTCTATAAAGTATAATATTCTTACTTATATAATATTTTACATACTTATATGTTTATTATTGAATAAAATATAACATAAGTAACTGCATATCGTATAATATGTATGTATACCGCGATTGACATATTGAATCTGTTTCATTCCTGCCACGGGTTGTCTGGAAGAGATCGCTTTTCAGCGATAAGACCGGCCATTATGTACATTTAGAATATTTTTAAGCTATAAGTTTTTCTGTGTTTTGTGTAATGGTGTACAATAAAGTGTTATCTCTCTCTTCCTCTCTCTCCCTCTCTCTCTCTCTCTCCCTTCTTTCTTCCTTACTGCTTTGTATGGGTAGATTACAAATAGTCTTAATTTGAGCCTTTTATCCCTGTTTTCACCCCGTATAGAAAGATAGTATAGCAAGAATCCGCATCTAAATGTTCCAAGTGATAGACCCAGTATTTCGGATAGTGCCTTGATATGTCAGTCAGTCAGTGAAGTCCTTGACTTCACGGGCTGACTGACATACAATTATATAGATAAAACTCTCTCTTTCTTTCTAAAGTATTTTCACTTTTGAATTACATATATAATTATATAGTATCCAATAACAATGAAGAACTTATGATAAATCCTGAAGCTCTACTGAATTTAAAACGAAAACAAGAAATCAAAATCGATTTAAAAATAAAAAAGTTATGGTTGAACATAAAAATATTTACACTAGGAATTGAAAACCTCCTAATAAAAAATAATTCAGACCAGCAGATTTGCTTTGTACAAACTCGAACCCCCTTTCTCTCTTTCAAATATTCATAAAAATATAACTTACCGGTCCACTGAAGATCTCTTCAAGCCTCTGCTGTGGAGTTTTTCCCTTCTTAGTCCTCACCAGTAAATATATATGGCCAATGTCTGGACATTTTCTGGAAAATTAATACAGGTAGATAACGCTTATACTGCTCATCAAAACTAATAATCATAAAAATGCATCATCCTAATACTTTATTGGCAAAAACAATTGACAGGCTTATCGCTAAAAGAGATCTCTTCAAAGTAACCTAATTATAGAACAGAATATACTTTTTGCATAATATTAAGATACAATTGACACCAAAAGCAATATCTTCCAGACAACTTTGGGATCGATTAGAAAAGTTTGTAAAACATGCAGTTTTCGCAATAGAACTAAGATATATGTAAATAGAATAGTTGATAAAAGTGCCTTAGTTTTTCGTCTACGACAAAGACAGATGTGAACTAACCTGAGTAGTTTCTCTAAAAGCACTTTCCCCATGAATCCAGTGCCCCCTGTGATGAGAAGCGTCTGATCGGTGAAGGTCTCTGCAATGCGGTCTGGCATTGCCTCCAGCTCCTCTTCCGTATATCCCTCGTAAGACATATCTGAAGAAAGTAATATATTACCTAAGTCATTAGTAGTTCGAATGAAAACAATAATAATATATTCTTTATTGCAGGAGTTCAGCAGACAGGCAGACGGCCCACTTCAGAGAAAGCAGTTATCATCGCCTATGGACATTTGCAACACCAAAGGTGCTACAAATGCGCTGCTGTTCTTTTAAGGCAGACTGGAACCTGGCCGCTTATGCCGAAACACAACATAAGGTTTTTATGGAAGCATATCCTAGACCAGGGGCGCTAGCCATCCAGTAGGGCAAACACCATACCACCTGGCTGTGGGTCGTTTAGTCGTCTCTTATGACAGGCCGCCCCAACGTAGGAAATTGTATTCTTTCTCCGTTCCTGCACGGATAAAATTATATCATATCATTCTTAAGTCTTAATTATCATATCATAAAAAATGTAATACATGTTAAATATAAAAATTAAATTATATTGAAAAAACAAAGTCATAATAATAAAATATACGTGTATATACGAAATTAGTGGAAGGTCATTTAATCTTTTTCTTTTTAATTGGTCCTGAACTTAAATAAATTGCTTGGAAAAGCATAGAGAGCATTGTATTGCTGGCGAGCACGGTATAAAAATGTGTTTTTACATATCATAAATACATATAATTATTTCATTACTATTATGTATGTAAATACATTCGTGATCTCAATAACAAATACAATGAAAGGTTTCACAGAGGTGATAAATGTAGCCTGCTTTCGTTGCAAAATTTTATGATAATCGGTTGAGTAATTGGATCGTGAAAGCGTAACAAACCAACTGACATTCGCATTTATAAATATAGTTAAAATAACACGAAATTTGGCAGGCCACGAATCGAACCTGAAGCTACTCCGTTGCCTGCATAGCCACAAAGACCGTTAAGCTGGTTAAATATAAATAAATACTTACATGCTCAGAGTTAGCTAACTCTGAGCAAGTCCTTACAAAAAAAAACTAATTTTATGGGTGTTAAAATATTTAATAATTTGCCTGTTGCCCTAAAAAGTGCTAATTTGAATTTATTTAAAGTCAGTCTTCACAATTGGAGAGGTGTTTTTACTCGGTGCGTGATTATTTTAATTGGAACAAGACCTAGATGAGGCTGTATGACATTTATATGAATTTAATTATTTGACATTAGTCATTTAAACTACCTCTCGAGGTTGGTTAAATTTGACAGTTATTTGTGAGTTGCTTTACCATCTTTTATCCTTAAAAGGAGTTTATGGGTAAGATTTTCACTAATCAGCTGCTAAACAGTTGCTTAAAATTTAACCAACGTTTATAAGTAAGACCAATTATCTTTTGACATCAATACTTTAATTTAATTTTCCGTGGCCAACGTAAATAATATTTTAATTTAAGACGATGTAACATTTGCACACCCTATGGGTAATGACATGTGAACTCATAATATATAACTTAAGACCTGTATTTTTATGTACCATGTCATGTGCAAATAAAATTCATTTCATTTCAATAGCGACTTACAATTCGCTTTATGAAACATCGTAATAGGTAAGTAAATTATGTAGCAATAGAAGCGACAATAAACACAATTGTTTGAAATCCTTGAACCAATGCCCTGACGTCGCCCAATCACAAGGCATGGAAAATATTTGTAAAGTTTCCATACATGCATGTATGTATGTATGGTGGTGGGAGCGAGCTTTTTGCATGCAGAAACGAGCCGTACATGTTATTATGGGGTTACCTAATGAAGCGAATGCCCCGTATATGGTGGAGAAGAGAGACGGAATGATCCTCCGTTTAAAAGGAAGATCTTCCAACGAGGCTATTGTCGCTCCTCGCAGGCCTAGGTCCATTTTTTTCTGGGAGCGGAGGCGTTCAGCCTGGAAGCAGCTCCCTCGAGGAAGCACCTCCTGTGAGGCTCGACGTCGGGTCGATCGCTGCGGGGGGAATGGAAAGCGCTTTCCATCGTCTATGGACATTTGCAACACCAAAGGTACTACAAATGCGCTGCTACCCGCTTAAGGGAGAGTGGAACCTGGTCTATAATACCGAAACACAACTCAAGATTGTTATGGCGGCATACTATAGAGAGACTATGTGTGGTAGCCATCCAGTCGGGAAAATACCCTGCCACCTGGCGGTGGCTTGTTTTATCGCCTCTTGCGACAAACCATCATTATACTCAGTGATATATCCTGTATTTAATGATTTCCTATATCACCTAGGGCCTTACTTATAGTAATCTCGTTAAGAAAGGATTAACCATCTCTTAAACAAGAGACTCTTAAGCCCCTAATCAATAGGGGCCTTACTTATAATAATTTCATTGAGAAAGGATTAGCCATCTCTAAAGTAAGTAATTTATATTGTTTGTAATGATTTTATTTGATTTTATAAAACTTTTAGCATTTCCTTTAAAAATTAGCACTTTAGTTACGGTAGCGCCACCAATTGAATGCCTTTTGCCGTTACTTTACTAACTCTTATCTTTAAGAGGAGTTTATGGGTATAATTTTCACTAATCTAATTTCCATAGACAACTTAGTTCGTAAATAAATTGCTTAAATAAAATTTAACTTATTATTCGTGTGCTAAGTAAAATAATTTATTAACGGCATTGATCTTTGATACTGTTTTTGTATGCAAATTTGTTGCAATGCAAAGTTCGATCAATATTATTGTTAAAATTTAAATAGTGCTCATATAGTGGTAAATGGTCATATTTGGGTTACGCAAATATGACCACGTCTCTGAATGTCGTAGAAAACTCAAGTGGTTGCCAAATCGTTTTCGCTGGAATACTCATATTCTTTCACTCCTTACAGTGTGTTGTTTATTCCCACAACCCCGTATTATCTCAAAGAACGCTTTGAATTCATCTCTTCCTCTCACAGTTTACGACCTTCTACGAATCTTAGACTTAATTACTCCCAAACATTATTCATCGTTTTTCAATAATTCTTTTACTGTACAGGCTATTCGACTCTGAAATGAGTTATCTGTTACTGTTAGACAAACTAAATCACTAACAATATTTAAGAACATGATAAAAAAGCACTACCTACAACATAGTGATGTTTGATATGTCTACGTAGGTTTATTTATGTATTTATATATACTTATGTATATATTTATGTGTGTAATATCAATAGGTATATTTATACATGTCTATCAAGTGTAAAATATATTATGTAAGTAGCTGCATATCCTCTTATATTTATGTATACCACCTTCGACCAATATAATACGTTTTATTCCTGCCACGGGTTATCTGGAAGAGATCGTTTCTTAGCGACAAGACCGCCCATTGTGCACATTTAGAATATTTTTAGGCTATAAGTTCTTCTGTGTTTTCTGTAATTGTGTATAATAAAGTGTTATCTATCTATCTATATAACAATGTATGCGAGTGCGGCTTAGATGAGTGCACTTTGAAACACATTTTTTTATTACTCAAAAATGATTACACCCCCGTACGATATTTTACCAGGAAATTTCCCTCGCCCTGTCAACATAAATTTCCTATTAGCAGAAGCCAATAAAAAATCTGTTAATATTGTAGCGACCGAGGGTAGATCTTTCTGGTAGCGTAAGCCGGTATCAAGACTTAGAAAAATTTAGAAGATTCTGGTAGGAAAAGACAAGGATAGATATATTTTAGAAAGGTATATCCCTTTCTAAAGTTATATCTCTTTCTTTTGATGAACAAAAGAATAACGAAAAGAAGATTGAAATTATGGAATCCAAAAGATTCTTCCGCGTATATAAGTAGCGTAAGTAATGACGTAAACACTAGTTCTACGTTTTTCCAATAATCTGACAACCTCTCAATATTGACATGTTTTTTGTAACAAAAACTTGGTAATAACACAAGTCCAGTACAAACGTAACTCATGATGACATGCGCTGTAAAAACTTTAGGTATTTAAGTAACTACTGCTCTTTTGAAAACAACAGGAAACTTCGGATTTAATTTAAACAATTTAATATAACATTAATATAACCTTTAACATTAAAATTAATATTTAAATCGTTAATCTACTTATTAATTAGGTTAAAATATAGAGAATTACTAGCGTTCCAAGCAGTTGTACTTGCCCTGAAAATATATAAATGTAAAACCCGATTTCAGTGCCATCTACCAGATCCAGTTGTGAATCTAAGCACACACAAAACCCATTTAAATTTTTGTAAGGAAATCCTAATTTTACACAACCGCGCGTAAAGACAAATCACTTACTAAAGTTAGACAGTTGACCACACCTGTATAATATCTTTATAATATTATTTTTATGTTAAGTACATACTTTGGAATGAATGTTAAGGTGGTTTGGACAAGTAGAGAGAATTGATAAAGGTAGAATCACAAAACAGGTGTATGACAGTATTGCCAATGGTAGAGTTGCTGCCGGTAGACCGAGAGAAACACCCCATTAAGTGTTAAAGAGATATCAGGTAAAAAGCATCTCAATTAAAGATGCACGTATGAAGAGATTAGTGAAAGTAGATGAAGTGAAAGTTGTTTGACAGAATCGTCACAAGTGGAGACCCAGACCCTTCCTACCTCCATTGGAAACAGGCGTGATATTATGACCAGTGTATGTATGTAAATATTTTAGGAACTGATTAAAGCAATGGCTGTATTACATGTGAATAATCGCAGTTACCTTGGAGTACTTTGAGACCTGCCAGAGCCTTGCGGGATAGCGACGATATATACCCGTGACCCTGGCTTATAGGCAAAGGAGGAAACAGCGAGCAATTTTAGTGAGCAGGTACCTCGGGTGGTCACAACATTCCTCAGCGACGCTAAGGCTACCTCAACCCTTGTCCGCAATGTGATTTATCCTTGTTAAATATAAAAAACAGGAGTATTTGGGACATTAAAATAATATTTGTTATTTTAAATTTTTTGACAAAAATTTCTTGCCGGTGCTCGGGATTCAATGTATGACATTCTTATCTCGTTGAATCAAAGAACTGAGTACTTTGGGAATACCCATACATTCATTAGACAGAGACCTTTTCACAATGATTTTAACAAAAAAAAGGAATTTTATGAAACGCATTGACGGCATTCAAACTAAAGGTTTCCTTTTGTTAAAATGACTAAAGTGTACACTAAAAAATCTAGTTAGTGTAATTGTATACTAATTATAGAAGTTACTTCTTTGTATGATGTGATTTTATGAAAATAAGATTTTTTGCAATTGTACACGCAACGATGATTACGTAACTTTAACAAATTGGTCAAGCGCACCTTGTACCATGCACGCTTTTTTTAGCTTTGCATGTATGTATTAGCGATGGGTAAAACGGAAATTTCAAAAACTTAGTAATTCGGCTAATGGTTATTGAAGCAGCTGATAGCTATTTGGCAAACGGGTGAACAATCCACCAGCTGACAGCGTAGATGCACCTTCCTGTAAATTTATCCACGCAAAAAGACACAAACAATACGATTTCCTGCGGCCGGGAGCCCGACGTAAGAGGTGTCCAAACAACCTTCCATTCCAGTCTCGCTTTAGAGAGCAGCAGCAGATTGGTGTTATCAATGTCCATAGGCAACAGTAACTGCTTTCGAACAGGGGGCCGTCTGCTGTTTGCTGAATTTATGAAATAAAATAAAACTTACCAACAGTTCATTTACCTTACTATCGTTTAATGTTTGACATAAGCTACAAGTCATGTACAAATTCAACCGATCATAACTGATGGTAAGTCAAGTGAATGAATAGTAAGATATAAAAACGGTAATTGATGAAAACGACTGACGACTAATGACTGGTACCTATTCTATTCAATCACTGCCTTACCGTCAGTTGACTTTGACATTACTCGTATGGAGCTTATGTCAAATTTTAACCGATAGTAAAACAAATTACCGTTCGCTAAGATACACAGTTTTCGGCTTCATTCGATAACCATAGCCACAGCTGGCGACTTGACGGACATGAAAATTAGGCATGGCTGTTTTGTAAAAAACCGCTATTTAGCTGGTTTCTCCAATAACTACTCGTCTATGTATATATACATCTATGGAAATATAGTTCACGACAAGTCGATTCATGTGACGTCACATACGCGGTAGTTGATATCGCAAATTAATTTGCTACACAACAAAACGAACTTTGAATCCGTGCGCAGAAGGTTTACCGATAGTCTTACGATGTCAAGCGTCGATGGTCAGTAGGGTTGACAAAAAAGGTTACATAAATAGTTGTTGCAATAAGTTTGTTATTTTCAAATTCAAATTTATTTACTTGCATAGAACATGGTTTAAAAGGTATTACTGTAAATTTAGGTCACATGTTTTTTTCAGTTTGGTGTGCAGATTTAACTTGTACAATTAATTACAATATTATAATATGTCAAAATCTCAATAAATAATTAAAAATGAGCGTGCGTCTCGGGACGCCTCGGAGAACTGATATATTAAATTAATCTAAGTTGAACTAGTATATTTAATTGAAATTTTTTAACTTGCGAAAACCTTATGTTATTAATTAAATTTTAGTAAATTAATATAATAATTTAAAGAACGATTATTTGTTAAGAAAATCATTTATCGATTTTAAAATATATTTTACTCTTAGTTACAACTCTTGAATATGTAACATTAGAATTTTGTGTATGTTACATTATTAGTATCATTATTAAATCTAATTACCGAAATACGGCTAGCGCTGTGGGTTAGAATGAGAGAAGAGGAGCCTGCCTATCGCTGCCGTATACGTGAGAGAAAGGGAAGCCAGACAGACTGGCGTTGTAACGCGTTACGTAACGAAGCACTTTACCCTCCCATAAGAAGTTATCACTTCAATAACTAGCGTCCACAGTCAGATATTTACAACAGTCAACATAAATAAATTTGTAATAAGCAATAGTTGGTAATTACACAAAATTAAAACTAAATTATTAAATAGGCTAAATAAAACTTTAACAAATCTCATTGACAATTGACACCTATGTCTTCGGTGATAATGGCTACTTTAAAGTGGCGGAATAATAAAAATCAAATAAATTACCGCGCTCAAAATCGTTAAAACGTAGTTTTATTATGTATACTAGTCGCGAAAACTTAAGAAAAAATATTCATACAACTTTCGAATACAAAACATGTATGTGGACCGAATTTTGAATGTTACTTCTTATATCATTAATATAAACAACATATTATTACGTAAATTTCAAAATAGGCAAAGCGGAAGTATAATATTTAAAGTAGATTAGTTCCACGGCCCAACCACACAAATCAATTTTTAGATTCGTCATGTCCGTCCGTCCGGACTAAAGTAAAATTCAAAATATTTTTTAAAGAAATCTTTGGCCGGTTCCTACATGAATATATCAATATGGCGAAGTTTGCATTGGTCTCCTACTTACTTAATTTTTTTAACCCAGTATTGGCTGATATCAAATTGAACTATAATGTTCGCAGGAGGCAGGCAAAAAGGCACCGACTTTTTCTAATTATTTTTATTGCAGGAGTTCAGCAGATATGCAGACGGCCTACTTAATGTTAAGCGGTTACCATCGCCTACGGACATTTGCAACACCAAAAGTGCTACAAATGCGCTGCTGCTCTTTTAAGGAAGACAGGAACCTGGCCACTAATGCCGGAACACAACACAAGGTTGGTGTTATGGCGGCATACTCTAGACCAGGGGTGGTCGCCATCCAGTCGGGCAAATACCCTACCACCTTGCTTAATAGGTGCCAATGACACAGGCCTTGCAAATATTGAACATGATATGCCAAAAAAATATCATTTTTATCTGTAATGTGGCTAAATTGATTGTTCTTTCACGCAAAAACTACTTAATGAATTTTGATGAAACCTTATAATAACAATATCGGCAGACAAACACACATAATGTATATCCCCAAATTAAGCAAGTTACTTGTGTTATGGATGATATACAATGGACTAAGCTGGATCCGATCCCAGACACCCAGACCATAGTAAATAACGGAGAAAATACGTTTCCAAAATTTCCTATACTAGGAATCGAACCCGGAGCCTCTGCGTTGATGTGAGGTAGGCCGGCAAAGGCTTAGCCCGCCCAATCACAGAGGCCGTCAATAATATAGCTATATATGTGTATATTTCTTACACATCAAAATAACACAGGTTATAATTTATAAAAATCTATCATCATTATCACAATTTTCCATCACCACGCAGGTGAAACCGCGGGGCCCTGATAGTATTATATATTATGACGATTGCAGGCTGCTACTTGGCTATCCAGAGCAAAAATTTTAAATAGTTATGGTGAAGGTGAGGGTAGGCAATAATTAAAATGAACAAAATGGCAATAGGTTAAATAAAACTTTAACAATACTCATTGACACGTGACATCTTTGTCTTCCGTGATCACGGCTATTGAAAAGTGGACGAAACGGCGGAATAATAAAAATCAAATAACTACATACATACATACATACATATTGTCACGCCTGTTTCCCATTGGGGTAGGCAGAGACAATGGATCTCCACTTGTTACGATCTTGACAAACACTTTTCGCTTCATCAACTTTCATTAATCTTCTCATACATACACGCTTATTTAAACTACTTTTTATTTGACCTTTCTTCAAAATATCTTCAATTTGATCATGGTGAGTACGTCTTGGTCTACCGGCACTGACTCTTCCAGTCACATTGCTATCATATACTTGTTTTGTGATTCTGCTATCATTCATTCTCTCTACATGGCCAAACCACCTTAACATTCCCTTTTCAACACTTGTCACTACATCTTCTTTCAATTCACAACGCTCCCTTATCACACTGTTTCTTATCATATCACTTAAATTAACCTTACATATACTTCTCAAAGCTCTCATTTCAACTGCATTTATCCTACTTTCATGCAACCACACCCAACTCTCACTGCCGTACATTAGCGTTGGTACTAATACCCCTTGATGGACAGCCAGACGTGCCTTTACAGACACTTTCTGGCTGTTTATAAAAGAGTTCAGCGCTCCATTCACCTTATTTCCTGCCATTACTCTCCTTTCAATATCACTTTCATGCTTTCCGTCTCTGGTAAACATGCACCCTAGGTAAACAAATTCTTTAACTTGCTTTAGTCTTTCATTTCCTATCTGTACGTTACACATTGTCATACTTTCATCTCTTTCAAACACCATAACTTTCGTCTTCTCTACATTAATTTTCATACCCTTAGTCTTAAAAGATTAAAAAAAAAAATCAAATAACTAGATCAAATAACTAACCGCGCTTAAAACTGTTAAAACGTAATTTTATATGATTTTAGTGTTGAAATTTTGAGTCATTTCCATCCGAAACCAAACGAGATTATCAAATCATATAAATTCCACACTAGCAATAAAGAAGTGGGGGAAATGATGAAGAATTACATAACAGTAGTGACGACTTCTGTAGTAAGGTCGATGACTGGAATGACTTTGACGATTCGACTGACTACGACTTGCTGTTTTTTGTTGTTTATTTTGACCTTGACTGAAGTACCCTTGACGTAAAACTGAATTTTGACTCTTTCGGTTCGGAGTAATTACCTTATGACTGTAAGTATTCTGATGACCGTCACTTTAATATGACTTCTTTAGTTTATTGACATTGGATACACTCAACATCAGATAAGCTAATCCTAATTGTCTTTTAAACAGATGGTTACTATGGTTGGATGGTTGCTCTTTCAGGTGATCAGAGAGCTGTTGCTTGCCTCGGGCAACGGATCAGTATAGCGATCCAGCAAGGAAACATAGCCAGCCTTCTGGGCATCTTACCCATAGAAGACGGTGATCTAGGCTCAATATTCTACTTATAGTCTTGGGGGACTATGGGTACAATACAATACAAATAAGCTAAGTTTTTTTTATTGCATTTGATTATATTAAAAAAATTTTTATTTAATCGGTAAAATATAATATAATATTGTAAATAGCATTGTCTGTACATCATTGAAGCAATTTAGACTTGACAGATACACATGACATGACAATGGAAGGATATAACATAATTAATTATAGACCTACAGACACGCGTTGAAAAATAATGGTAGTTTGGGCATTTAGAGAGAATTAATGAAAGCCAAATCACAAAACAAGTATATGTCAGTAATGGAAGCGATAGAGTCGGTTCTGGTAGACCGACATTTACCTACTCACCATGATCAAATCTAAGATACTTTGAAGAAAAGTAATGTGAAAAGTACTTTAAACAAGCGTGTATATATGAAGACATTAATGAATGTTGATGAAGCTAAAAGTGTTTGTCAGGATCGTGGCAGGTGGAAATCCATCGTCTCTGCCTACTCCTACCCCAATGCAAAGCAGGCGTGACAATATGAGTATATCAAATTACTAATTGAGTGGTGGAATTTTCAAAATGTCGAAAAGGCAAACTGTAATCTTCGTTATTTGTCCGTCGTGGACGAAATCGCGGACATATCCTATTAATTAATATAATCGTAAATGATGATTACATCCTCGGTGTGACTATCTCCTAATAAGACTGCCTTAATTTGACTGTCAACTAACGTATTGCGTATACGGTTACCTAACTTTTTTTAAAGTAATTACTGCAATTTCAAAAAACACCTCCACAATTTTGAAGAATTAGACTTAAATTAGTTATATAAGTGCTAGTATACTAGTTTAATATGATATTGCTAACGCAATTTCTAATCGGTAAACTACTGGTCATTCTTATTGCGCAGCTGGCAGTCAGGTCTACTAATGGAAAGTGCTTTGTTCCGTCTATAAAGCTATAAATTCAAATTAAACAGTTTTCTCTTAAATTAGTTCCACTGGAGAACACTTCTTGAAGGTCATACATATAGGTTAAAATTTAACTTTACTTCCTAGTCTATGTACACCGCTTCGCAACGTGTTATTGCTGTTAAGGAGAAGAAGCGGCAAGAACTCCCCAGCAACGCGTCTAGCTAAAAATTCTTTTTCTTTATATTTGTCTTATTTTATTTATATTTCACGTTCTTTGTTTATAAGTTTTATATAGAAGTATGTCACAGAATGACTTTTGAAGAATTAATAGAGTTGTAGGCAAACAATGCATATTCAATACGACAATAAGAATATATAAATAAGACAAATCTTTCTTAGAATTAAAATGATGTTTCTCTGAAAAGACAGTTTTATTCTTGTTGGTACCTAAATACAGTTACATACTTAAATGTACGCGAAATACCTAACATTATAATATGCTTACCTGAAAAGACAAAGAAACGACATTCAAAGTCAATTCATTTATAGTTATAATTAAATAATATTTTAAACGCTAATCACTTATTAAAACCTGTTTTTGTATCGAGCGTCATTTGCAGATTTAACTATGTGTCAACTGTTGTATTGAACATTTATATAAAATATGCGCTCCCTGGGTCATCATCATCATCCGAGCGTTAAATCCCGGTTGCGTTCGGAGCGTTCACTCCGACGCCCAGGGTCCGCTTTCCTACTTTTTCTACTCCACTTCGCGCGGTCTTCAGCATCCCCCGTTTTGAGACCATTGGCACGCATGTCATCCTTCACGACGTCAAGCCAGCATTTCTTGGGCCTTCCCCTTCGACCGGGACCTGGCGGAGGTGGCATGGCTAGACATTTGTTCCCCACGTAATTAGCCGGTCTGCGTAAAACGTGGCCGTACCAGCGTAAGCGACACTCTTGCAGTTTGTCTGCTATGTCACGGACATGAAGACTGCCGCGGATGCGGGAGTTTCTGACCCGGTCTTTCCGCGTCACTCCACACATCCATCGCAGCATATTCATCTCCGTGACACGCAGTTCTTGCTTGTGTCGCTCAAGTACTGGCCACGCTTCACTGCCATACAAAAGGACAGGTCTAATGATGGATTTATAGACCTGTCCTTTTAATTTGACCGGCATTTTGGGGTCACAAATGACACCTGTCACCTCA
This sequence comes from Dendrolimus punctatus, assembly GCA_012273795.1. Taxonomy (NCBI): domain Eukaryota; kingdom Metazoa; phylum Arthropoda; class Insecta; order Lepidoptera; family Lasiocampidae; genus Dendrolimus; species Dendrolimus punctatus. The sequence continues at coordinate 26,494,333 of CM022527.1, forward strand.
CGCCACTTGGCCCAAGCTGCTGCGATACGGGCCTTGACGTCGAGGTCGATATCCCCGGAGGCACTAAGGACAGATCCCAAGTACTTAAACTGATCCGTGCGCTCGACCGTATCTTCGCCTATGCGCACGGATGTGGGATCTGTAGTGTTGCACGCCAAGTACTCATTCTTCGCCACATTTATGCGCTCCCTGGGTAACAAATTCTAATTGTATATTTAATTTCATTACATGCATATAAGTTTCTATCCGAGCAGAAAGAATAAAATTCCTGTGGTCGAGCGGTATATTTTAAGAGGCGATAAAACAACTCACAGCCAGTTGATAGGGTTCTCCCGTCTGGATGGCTACCACCCCTAGTCTTTTTTGTTTTTTTATTGTAGGAGCTCAGCAGACAAGCAGACGGTCCACTTGATGGAAAGCGGTTACCATCGACTATGGATATTTGCAACACCATAGGTGGTAGAAATGCGCTGCTGCTCTCTTAAGGTCGACTGGAACCTGGTCACTAACACCGGAACACAACTCAAGGTTGTTATGGCGATATATTTTAGACCACGGGTGGTAGCCATCCAGTTGGGCAAATGCCCTATCACCTGGCTGTGGGTTGTTTTGTCGCCTCTTACGACAGGCTGCCCGGCCGCAGGAAATTGCATCCTTTTTCCGTTCCTGCACGGATAAACGAGTGTAGGGTAGAGTGTTCCGACATTAGTAACCAGGTTCCAGCCTCTCTTTTGATAGTGGCAGCACATTGTTAGAAGTACCTTTGCTGTTACAAATTATGTCTGTAGTCGACGGTACCCGTCTTCCATCAGGTGGGCCTGTCTGCTGATCTCATGTAATAAAATAAAAGCTAATACTAGAGTGATTAATTTGGATGAAGCAACCAAAGTGATGAATGTAAGCGTAATATTAAATCACTAAGTTTAAGCATTCTGCGATTTTCAATTAAATTGAGTCACGTTATATTTTCTTCAGTTTTCGCGACTAGACATGGCAAAACTGCGTTTTAAGCGTGCTAATTTAATTTTTATAGTTCCGACGTTTCGGCCACTTTTCAGTAGCCATGATCACGGAAGACAAAGATGTCAATTGTCAATGAGTATTATAAAGTTTAACGGAAGCCATGAAAGACAAAGATGTCAAGTGTCAATGTGTATTGTTAAAGTTTAACAATACTCATTGAAACTTTATTATTAATAATAATTTGTATGTCTTTCAAGACTACTAGGACTAGGACTTTTGGAGGGCTTGCGTGGGGCCATGAGGAGGCCAACACGTAGAGGCCCCTTGACAAATTTAATGTAAATATGTGGCGTGACACTGACCGGCATCATGTCAGAAGTACCTTCGGTGAACCTGCAGCCAACCTCTCTACACCTAAGCCACTAACACCCATGTTACCCCTGTCTTCTATGGCATTGTTTAGGGCCCATTCAGGGAGTGGCGAGTCACCGTCTGCCCATTTTTCCATGATCCCTGAACATTATCACGGGCAGACGCCATAGTCCCCATATTCCTAGACTCCTAGTACCACTAGCAGCTCACCCCAATAGCCCGTTACTTTTTGTCCTCATTTCCCACAATAGTCCTACACTGGCCGGGGCTTGTCCGGGTGCATTATTATAGGGCGTAAATAGGGATAATCGCCGGTCATTGTCACACCACATTAGGATTAAATTTTCAAAGGGCCTCTACGTGTTGGCCTTCCCATGGGCATTGTACCTAGAATGCTGGTTTATCTCGCTGGATATGGAGACTAATCCTTTTAGCGAGGTAAGCTCCAGCCTTCCGGTCTCCTGTTGTATCTACCAGACTTTTTAATATTTTGAAATTTGATTGAGAGATATACAATTACGCTACGACATGCTTATGTATGTATGTATGTACGATCGGCACAACTGATAGTATGAAATGTTTTTCTCTAAGTCAATATTGTAATAATAATTTTGCACGCCCAATTCGGTAGTTGACAGTATGAAACATATAGGCTGATCATAATATATATCGTAGATAACGATCTAAATATGACAAAAATAAATTGTTTTAACTAAAATATTATATATTAATTGATATTTTTGAGAAATAAAATTGTTATATTGCAGCCATTAGCCACGTGACAATGAACGCCGATCAGAGCGCGTGACGTCATAGTGTGCAAAACACAACAAGTTATCAATGACTTCTCAGGTAACACTTCAACGAAACAGATGTTTGTTTTGCACACTGTGACGTCATGCGAGACGCCATGACAGCTTGACGCGTTTTTGTGACGAAATGTCAAAATATTTATAAAATTGCTAAATTAAATATGTTAATGTTGTTTTTTTTTGCCGAAATATTAATATTTTGTCTAAAATAGACCATAACGCTCCAAATAAACCTGTTTCTCAAAAATTGACAACTACCGAATTATAGACCGAATGCATTGATACTATAAAACCTTTAACACCTATGTATGTGCATGACGCAATAAATATATTCTATTCTATGTATTCTACGACGGTATTCAATAATAATGAATGATACAAGTTTATGTATTTATGGATTAACATAGTTGTTTCATCCAAAATGAAAGAGAAATGGACCGTGTAATGATGTCTTAACGACCACGTGCCACGCGAATGTAGTAATGGTGGAGCTGGTGTTATAATGTAATCTATGCATAAATAATTACTTGATCTCGCTGACTGACATATCAAAGCCGAAAATCGAAAAGAAAATCGTACTAGGGCAGAACCGTGAAAATTGAGTGTGGTTTTTTTTCATTTTTTTTTATCGCCAACTCCTTCTTCATATTTCAAGACAGTCTTTTCTTTCATACAGGGATAATAAGTACGGGGGGGAGTACATATTTTGTTTTTCTTTTTGAAACCAAATCTTATACTCCATTACATTTTGTCTTCTTCTTCTTTGTTCAAAAATGGCTTGGCACACATTTTGTCATAATCATTATTACAGTGTTATATCTCTTTTAATTCTACCTATTATATTAATATATAAAGCTGAAGAGTTTGTTTGTTTAATCGAACGCGCTAATCTCAGGAACTACTGGCCTGATTTGAATAATTATTTCATTGTTAGATAGCTCATTTATCGAGGAAGGCTATAGGCCATATATCATCACGCTAAGACCAATAGGAGAGGAGCACCAAAGAAGAATGTTTCTAATTGGGTTTTTTTGAAAACAAATTCCACGCGTACGACGTCGCGGGCACAGCTAGTATGTTATAATTGTTCACTTATCTGTTTCAATTTTGCATGCATGTTGTTTTTGTACTAGTCGTGACGTAATGGCTAGCACACGTGTCCCAATCTCAAAGGGCGCGGGTTCGATCCTGAAGGGAACGTATGCAACACTTAGGCAGTTTTCTGACCTAATGTGCATATTATTACAATTACCACGTGCTAACAACGGTGAAGGAAAACATCGTGATGCAACCTGCACATCGAGATAACCGATGTGTCAAACCTGCCAGGCCGCCTTGGACAAGCGTGGCGGGTATAGGAGGACCGAGAACAACAGTGGGACATTTTTGGGTTGTTATTCTCTCGCTCTCTCTTTCTGTACTATAAATGTGCATTAAGAAAAAGGTAATGAAAGTTTATATGAAGATCCTTTATTTTCAAATTTCAAAATAACGGGCGCAAAATTGTATGTACTTGCTTTTGATTAGAAATAGACGCACACATATAGTTATGTCGGCATTTTTGGAAATTCTACCCCTAAAATGGTGGAAAACTTTGCCCTTAACTTTTGTTGCCTACCCAAACTTACTATTTTTAATATACTCGAGCGAAGTCGCGGACAACGGGTAGTAAATTGAAAGCAAAAACTAAATTAATTAATATATTTTGTTATGTAAGTATGATGCAAAAATTGTATTTTGTATTCCATTAGATGCAACTTCATTAATTGTTAGAAAAGAAATTTTATAAAATTAAATAATAAAGACCAGAAACATATTAAAAATGATATTAAAAAACCCAGTTGGTGGGGAGTCTGTTGCCAGTTTTTTTTTTATTACGATAACACGATACGAAGTGGTGTACGTGGAGCAGGAAATATAAACTTCTTACACTTATTTGTATGAACTAATTATAGCTAACTTGACTTATATTTCTTTTTTGTACTTATATGTGCTATGTTTATTAATTATTTATTAACTGCACCACTTTCAGTATTAAAAAATATATCAATCCCTACCAAGGGGTGCCTGGAAGAGATCGCTTCTGAGCGATAAGGCTGCCCATTGTATCTCATGTTTTATCTTTTTCTACTTCTGTTTGTTTATGCTTTGGTATACAATAAAGAATTATCTATTTATCTATCTATAGTTATATTTTGGTTAATTTAGTGTATAGTGTATATATATATTTAGTGTAGTTTAATAAAAATCCGTCTAGTATTTTTAACGTGAAAGACTAACAAAGATCATCATAAGATTTCACGTTAATAAATATGAATAGAATATTTATAAAAAATCTCCAATGGAGCTTAGTTTGAATAAATATTTGAATATAACTTGAATAAAATAAATAACTAAGAGTATTTACCTACCTTAAGTTTTGGTTCCGTGCACACTTTAATGTAACCAACTAAAACACGTCTTTCCACTTAAAGGTATTGTAACACACTGTGTTGGCATCAAAACCCAGTGAATGGGTCGTTTTCATTGCGAAACTTCGTGCTGTGCATTGGCTAATTCAAAAACGAGTTTAAAGCCATGTGGTAATGAAGGAAAAAATTGGGTTTTCTCTATTTGAAATAGGTTCTTTTTTCAAATTGTTTCAACTGCAACGCATATTTCGAATTTATGGCAGTGTAGCGTGGTCTGTACTTGAGCGAAACATGCAAGAGAGACGGGAGTTTTTGGCGGGAACTGAGAGGTTGATGAGAGGTTGTGCCGTGCAGTTTTATTTTATTTTCTAAAAATGTGTAAATTTACTCTAAAATGAACAATAGTTGAAGAATATTGATAGTTTTTGAGTAGTAATTATGTATTTTGTGAGAAATGTGAACTGTATAGTCAAAGGTGGCCTTTTGAGTGGTCACAAGAAGTCCGTTGAGTGGCACCAGCTGAACCTACAGTTCATCTGTGCTACATAATATAGGCTTACGAAAATGAAACTATATTGTAAACTAAGATCTGGCTTAAAGGCCTAGCTGCCAAGCCATAAAGCTAAATAAATAATAAGGAAGAGAGGCGGGTCACGGAAACGAATATGCTGCGGTGTAAGTGTGGAATCATACGAAAGGGCGACGTCAGGACCTCCCACATCCGCGGTAGTCTTCATGACCATGACCAGACAAACTGTATGAGTCGGTTACGCTGGTACAACTCCGTTTTACGGAAACCAACTACTTACGTGGGGAACAAATGTCTAACCATGCCGCCTCCGCCAGGTCCCGACGGGGAAGGGGCAGGCCAAATGCTGGCTTCACGTCGTAAAAAGTATGACATGCGTACCAATCAATGGTCTCAATATAAGGCATGCCGAAGACCGCGCAAAATGAAGATAACAAAGTAAGAAAGCTGACCCTGTGCGTTGAAGCGAGCGCTCCTAACGCAACCAGTATTTAACGCTCGGGTGATGGTGATAATAATGCATATTTCGAAAAAGACCTATGATTGACATATCTGGCCCACTATGGAACAACATTGTAAGCGACAAATATACAATGTTGTATAATATCTCTGATTTTGAGTCGAATTTATTTAAATAATTAAAAAATCGGAATAAATCAGCTGGGTTCGTTTATTTCAGCAGACTTTGAAAATAGAACATTTAGAAATGTTATTGCGAAATGTTTAGGACATCACGTAAAAACTACTGAACAGGTTTTAATGCAACTCAACCAGACCTAGCTTATATTCCGGGTAAATACTTGGTGGTCTTTGTTATGGAGTTGGCTAAGCCTTTGCCGGCTTACCTCACTACAGCGCCGAGGCTCTGGGTTCGTTTTACGGTATGGTAAATTTTGGAAAATTATTTTCTCTGTTATTTACTATGGTGTGGGTGTCTGAGATCGACCCCAGAGTAGTCCGTTGTATATTACTAGCATCACAAGCATAACCTGCTTAATTTGGTGATATTATACATGTTTCTCTGCTGATTATTTATTTAAAAAAAATTAAGCACTTAGGATTTATTATCTCTCTCTTTCAATTGCCTACCGTGGGATTTGGAATGAGCTCCCAGGCGAGGTTTTCTCACAGCGCTATGATATGGAGTTTTTCAAAAAGGGTGTCATAAAATTTCTTGGAGGTCGGCAGCGCGTTGGTAACATCTCTGGTGTTGCAAACGTCCATAGGCAACCACCATGGGATGGGTTATCAGCCAGTCTACTGAATTCCTGCAATAAAAAAATATACCGATAAATGACCTCGTTTTCAATTATCCATGCAGGAATGGAAAAGAATACTAATTCCTGCGGCCGGGCGGCTTGTCGTAAGAGGCGACAAAACAACCCATAGCCAGGAGGTAGGGCATTTGCCCGACTGGATGGCTGCCACCCCTGGTCTAAAGTATGTCGCCATAACAACCCTGAGTTTGTGTTCCGGTTCCAGTCTCTCTTAAGAGCACCTTTGGTGTTCTGAGGAGCAACTCCTCTAATAATTAAAAAATCCAAGCAATGAATATCGAAATCGTAGTCGTGTTTTTTGGTGCCACCGTCGCAATTCTTTGTAAAGTACGTCGTCATTATGGCAATAATAACATCTTCAATACTACCGCTAAATTTTATGCAATATTACACTTTGTCGCCAGTTTGGCAAACATTGGGCAAACTAAGTTTGTAACATATTTGTCAAGTCATAATGCCATGTGTACCTAGTTGCAATGTCATTTTGACTACATACACGATGGTGTAATTTGAATGTACTGTCAAAAGTTTTTGGGGTTCTGTAGTTAAGGCAAAAATAAAGCCCTTATAAAATTGTCTGTCCGTATGTCTTATTTTTATAAATAATTAGCTTTTCTCCGCGGCTTCGCTCTCATTATTGTTATCCCACGGAAACTGTACGTTTTTCCGGGATAAAAAGTAGTCTATGTGCTATGCCATATGTATCTCTTTGCCAAAATACATTTAGCAGTTCTGGTGTGAATTTTATTTTTTATTTTTACTGCAGGAATTCAGCAGACAGGCAGACGGCCACTTGATGGAAAGCGGTTACCATCGCCTATGGACATTTGTAACACCAAAGGTGTTACACATGCGCTGCTGCTCTCTTAAGGGAGACTGGAACCTGGCCACTAATGACGGAACACAACTCAAGGTTGTTATGACGCCATACTCTAGACTAGGGGTGGTAGCCATCCGGTCGGGTCAATGCCCCACCTGGCTGTGGGTTGTTTTGTCGCCTCTTACGACAGGCCGCCCGACCGCAGGAAGTTGTACTCTTTAAACTCCTCCTTCTCCTCAACTTCTTTTTCTTTCAATGTTCCTGCACGTAAGTCAAGGGCACAGGTTTAGGTTTAGTTGGTAGGTGGTTGACGGCCGACATGCCTCCGCTGTCACGTTGGCCATGCGGCCGTGCAACAGTGCTAAAGGCAGTTATTTGTGGGACCCGTTATTTAAGACTTGTACGTCCGTAATGACATGTAAGGACAATAATTTTATGTACACGCGATCTGTCTAACTAACATTAAAAACAGGGGGGAACCACTGGAATGCTGACTAATCGTACAAAAGACCATTAGCTCAATGGTAACCGTTCCAAATTCAAATTCAAAGTTTTAATTCAAAATAAGTTCTACTGGAGAACACTTTTTGAAGGTCATACATATTAGTATATGTTAGTATTTGAATTTACTTCCTATTTTATAATAACTAGAGATGTGCAGGTTATGACTTTGGCCGACTAGCCGCTTAGTCGGTTGGAAAGAGGCCGGCTAGTCGGCCGAGCCGATCTCGCAACCACCGCATGCGAGCGTAACGGAACCTGTTTTCTGTACTTCGCATATTTCTTGATTTTTACTTTTGCACAGGTCTCAGGGCGGTGTTTTTGAGTAAATATAAAACATATTTTTGTTTAAAGATAAATACTGTTAATTAAAGTGAAAGAGCTCAATTAAAATGTAATCATGTCAAAAAAGAAAGTCTCATGTATGGTAAATATGTATTAGTAAAGTATTAATTATAAACTACAAAGTAAGAAGTCAGCGACTTGTTGGCACATCTCTAATAATAATAATCACACGACAATCACACATATTGTAATATATATCTCCAATCTAAGCAAGTTATGCTTGTGTTATGGAAATATACAACGGAATACTCTCGGGCTGATCCAGACAGCCAGATTGAAGTAAATAACAAAAAGTTTCCGAAAATTACCAAGCCAGGCATCGAACGCGGAGCCTCTGCGTTGCAACGAGTTCAGCCGGCTAAGACTAAGCCCGCTCAAACATAGAGATCGTCCATGTACGTGTGTGTATGTCTGTTAAGAAGAAATGATAAATAACTCCCCAGTAACACGTCTCGCGGCCATATTTATTATGTGTTCGCGTGGTGTCACACTTTTCGAGCCGGCTATAATAATAATGACAATAATACACGCAGAGCGACTTTGTGGCAAGCCTTAGGTGAGTAGGGAGACCTGCTTGACTCCGGGAGCCAAGGCAAGCCCCCCCCCCCCCTCCGTGCTTGCCTTAGCCAGCCGGCACGGAGTGGAGAACCCTAAAGCTAAGACTCAAGCTCCAGGGATGGAAGTGATAAATGGCATCACGTCAGAAGTAGCTTCGGTGAACCTGCAGCCCACCTCTCGACACCCCTTAGCCACTCACACCGATGTTACCCCTGTCTTTTATGGCATTTTTTGGGGCCCATGCAGGGAGTAGTGAGTCACCACGTGCCCATTTTTTCATGTTCCCCGAACATTGCGACGGGCAGGCGCTATAGTCCCCATATTTACCACTAGCAGTTCACCCCAATAGCCCCGTACTTTTTGTACTCATATCCCACAATAGCTCTACACTGTCCGGGATTTGTCCTTGGGTGCGGTCTTGAAAGACGTACAGATTAATAATTCATTTCTTTCAGAAAATTAAGTATTTCCTCATTATACCTACATACAGTTTTATACTATAAAATTATTTCAATGTTTCAAAGTTCAAATTAATTCACGGCACAAATAACAAATACATACAAAAATACAAATACTAGGACATTACAACCGCTAAGAGGATTAGTCAAAACAATTCCAGCATGGCCCTCCCATGGCACGGGCGTTAGAGGCAAAGAGTACATTGATGGTTATAGGTCTTATGTCATCTTAAAAACACCAAAGCCGCCTAAGTTTTGTACGTGAATAATAAGTTATGACGTCACAACTGAAACTAGTCAAACTGCGTTTTTTTTTTGTTTAAACAGCAACTACAATTATTTTCCATTTCTTATATTCTGAAAGTACGCTTACCTGATTACAGGGAATAAAACAGTACTTCTCCATATATTCAATATACTCTTTGAGAGTACTTTTCGCCCATGCCAAACTATTTTGCCTGCTGTCAAAAAGTTTAAAAACCCATGTGACATAGACAATAGATGCGACTCATGTCCCAACTTTTTTACAGCCACTGTTAAATCGTGGCGTAAATTGTAATAAAAAAATATCAACAATTTTATACTTTGAATTGAAATTACTTTTCATTAAATTATTTAATTTTCATAAATTTGAGTTATTAAATATTTGCTATCTTCACTGGCAAAAAAATACTGGCTGGCAGAATGCTACAGAAAAAGGAATTAACTTGATGTCTAATACAAAGGTAGTTTTCCAATTACAGCACTAGAGCGCATTATGCGGCATAATGCTTAACGTTGAATGTTTCAACTACAGCAACGCTTCGCACAATCGAGCACTCTTAAAAGTGATGCGTGCAATCGATGCCAACTCAGTGACAGAAAATTAACAAGTGTTTTCCCCTTTAAGTTGGCATTGATCGAAATGTTTTGTTTATATATTATCGTTAGTAATATTATTAATTGTTGGAAAAAATTTTAAAGCTTTCGTTTCATTGTAGTTTTTTCGAAATAATCAAAGTTAATTCAAATTGTGTTAAAAAAATAAATATAAGTATGGATGAAGGTACAAACATTGACTTGTTTTTTATATTTCACATTTAAAATGTGAATACAATTTGTGAAAACAAATTTGTTTACAGGAATATACTTTTGTAACTGAGTCGCACTCTGCTGGTGCATTTGAAAACTAATTCGCGTTCCAATTAAGCATCAGCATAATTCGGCATTGTGCGCCACTGAGTCGCATTATGCTCTGTAATTGGAAAACTACCAAAGAGTATATTGAATATATGGAGAGTCTAATAATGTGCATATGCGTGTGTAATAAAAGTAGACTCGAATATTTGCAAAATTTTAACTTAGCAAGTAGCAACGGACATAACATACAAATCTTAACCCAGTTTTGGTGTGATAAAAGATAACTTAGTACAATCTGTTTTCATGGTCGTAATTGAATAATAAATTAAACTTACAGAAACCAGAGATGAAATTTACAGATACAGTGGACCTCGGTAATCTGACCCGTTTTGTAGAGCGAGGTCTGGCTATCAAATTTGTAAAAGTACCTCGTAGTCCGATAAGACATCAGACGGAATGTCGTTAGCGCCATGGAAGTTGGGACGCGACTTGTGTCGATACTTTGGCGGCGTCCCATCTTCCAGACAGTCGGGGCTGCTGTTGCACACCAGGAGGCAAATATGTTTCCATTGTTAATGGGTGTTTGTGGCTTTCGGGGTTGAGGGCCATGGGGGCCTGGAGCTCATCACCTCTATCGAAACCTCTTAACGCGTCTAATTGAAGGCCAGGCTGGCTTGCGCCTAGGGCAACGCATCAGCATTGCCATCCAACGGAAATGCGGCCAGCATTTTGGGCAGGCTCCCCGCCGACAGCGATTTGGAGCAAATTTTTTACTTACAGATGTATGTTATTATGTAGGTGTAATCTTATTTATAGTATATGACATGTATATTATACATATTTGGAATTTAGTCATTTAAAAGCTCAAATGAACTTACGGTTCATTATAAAATTAACTTCAATAATGCTATAGAACTTACAAAAATTAATATCTATTATATATGTTACGAAATGAAAATATCTTTTGTATAATGATACCCGAGGTCCACTATATTTGATTATACATAACACACAATACATACTAAAATGAATAAAAAATAGAGAATGCGGGGTAGGCACGAACAACAGAGTGCCATACAGGCTTATTCTTACATACCTCACTTGCTTCTTTGACATTCATAGCTCTTGTCATGCACGCTCGTCTATTCTTAAGGCTCCTGACATCACCTTCTGCTAATACACGATCAATTTGATCATGGAAGGATCATCATATATATATATATACATCAAATAATCGTTGATAAACTAAATAAATATATGTTTATATGTAAAACTAGCTGACCCGGCAAACGTTGTTTTGCCATATAAACGATAACTTCTGCCCGCGCCTTTACTTCGCGTGGTGCGGTTTTTTAACTGTCCCACGGGATCTCTTTGATTTTTCGGGATCAAAAGTATCCTATATGTTGACCAGGGATATAAGCTACCACCATACAAATTTTCATGTAAATCGGACCAGTCGTTTCGGAGATTAGCCGGTACAAACAGACAGACAAACAGAGAAACAAGAAATTTAAAAAAAATCAAAATTACTTCTATTTCACTTCTTACATCCCCCTGACTCGGTTTTTAGCATTTTTTTTCCATTGTACAGAAATTTGACGTCTACAATTTTATTATATGTATAGATGAGTCTAAAATAGGTGCTGTCTGACAGTTAAGGAAAGCACAACAATAGGTAATATATCACCATCTTGCTTTCATATGCCTGCCATTGTGGTGAATTAAACAACAAGGATTGCGAAGCAGGAAGATGTCGCTGACAAGTAGGAGATAAGTCTTAGTGGCTTAAATAATTAAAAACAGCATTAATATACATTTATTTAATACATTTTTAACGTTCTTCACACCACACGAAAGATTCCAAGCGTTTATCTTCTGGCAGCATCATATTCAGTTCTTCCGCATCTTGTAGAGTCTGCAAAAAAATTATTGCAATGAATACACTGTTACGAGTTACGCAGGACCCGAATTAAAATGCTGTTGGAATTACTAAAAAAATTATTAGAACTATACAAACACGTATAACATAAGTACAAATATAACTAGACACTACTAGTACAAACTGTACGATTCAATAACACGCGCAAAGTCCGTCACTATATCGCTCATCGAATGTACGTCTTGCTCGTATCGTAATCCTCGTTTGACTGCCCCATCCCTCCGCTCGGGCATTGTGTTTTAGTAAACTGTATAATATTGTGAGCGAGACACTCTGTCGTCAGGATCGTGCATCGTCAGTCATTTGTAGAGGTATTACATGCGGCTGTGTAATAAGTCAATAAAAGCTTTTAGACAAAAACTGGTGTTTTCATCCAATCCATAAGTGCGTACCCCCGCTCGCACGTAACAATACCTAGTGCTGGGTGTGCATTTGCACCCATTTGAGTAGCGGTGGTACCTGTTTCAGTATCGAGTTGCACCGCGATAGCTGATTGGCGGTCTCGTGCACGCGCGAGAGGCGCTCCGCGTGGCGCGCGTTCGCCCTCTGCTTGTCCACCAACGCCGAATACAACCGCGATATCTCACTATCCGCCTAAAATAGAAAAAAAAAACAACACAATTAAGATAACTCTTATCTTGAACACACACAAAAATAATTCACCTAAATCAAACAAAAAAAAATAACTACAATACCAAACACCGGTATGGTAATCAATAACTTTATTAATTTGAATCGAATAAATAATATGTATTCTCAATATAGAAAATTAATATACACGAACAGACAGCATACGGACACACCTCTTTAATCTTGGTAGCCAAACTTATCTCTTCGCCAGCCAAAGGGTGCGCACAAGCGGCTAAATGGGCTTGAAGACGCGTCGTAAGTCTAACCCAAGGTCTGTAATCCAATCCTAAAAAAAAAAAGGAAAAAAAAAGTGACCAAGGGCAGACTTAGAAGTTTGCCACCTGTATACCATTCAAATTTTGCCGCCTGTATACAATTCAAATTTTACCGCCTATATACCATTCAAATTTTCTCGCCTATATACTATTCAAAATTTTGCCGCCCCTATACAATTCAAATTTTACCGCCTATATACTATTCAAATTTTACCGCCTATATACTATTCAAATTTTACCGCCTATATACTATTCAAATTTTACCGCCTATATACCATTCAAATTTTGCCGCCTATATACTATTCAAATTTTGCCGCCTGTATACAATTCGAATTTTACCGCCTATATACTACTCAAATTTTGCCGCCTATATACTATTCAAAATTTTGCCGCCCGTATACAATTCAAATTTTACCGCCTATATACTATTCAAATTTTACCGCCTATATACTATTCAAATTTTACCGCCTATATACCATTCAAATTTTGCCGCCTATTTACTATTCAAATTTTGCCGCCTGTATACAATTCATATTTTACCGCCTATATACCATTCAAATTTTGCCGCCTATATACTATTCAAAATTTTGCCGCCCGTATACAATTCAAATTTTTCCGCCTATATACTATTCAAATTTTACCGCCTATATACTATTCAAATTTTACCGCCTATATACTATTCAAATTTTACCGCCTATATACCATTCAAATTTTGCCGCCTGTATACTATTCAAATTTTGCCGCCTGTATACTATTCAAAATTTCGCCGCCTGTATACAATTCAAATTTTACCGCCTATATACTATTCAAATTTTACCGCCTATATACTATTCAAATTTTACCGCCTATATACTATTCAAATTTTACCGCCTATATACTATTCAAATTTTACCGCCTATATACCATTCAAATTTTGCCGCCTGTATACTATTCAAATTTTGCCGCCTGTATACTATTCAAAATTTCGCCGCCTGTATACAATTCAAATTTTACCGCCTATATACTATTCAAATTTTACCGCCTATATACTATTCAAATTTTACCGCCTATATACTATTAAAATTTTACCGCCTATATACCATTCAAATTTTACCGCCTGTATACTATTCAAATTTTGCCGCCTGTATACTATTCAAAATTTTGCCGCCTGTATACAATTCAAATTTTACCGCCTATATACAATTCAAATTTTACCGCCTATATACTATTCAAATTTTACGCGTATATAATATTAAAATTTTACCGCCTATATACCATTCAAATTTTACCGCCTGTATACTATTCAAATTTTGCCGCCTGTATACTATTCAAAATTTTGCCGCCTGTATACTATTCAAATTTTACCGCCTATATACCATTCAAATTTTGCCGCCTGTATACTATTCAAATTTTGCCGCCTATATACTATTAAAATTTTACCGCCTATATACCATTCAAATATTACCGCCTGTATACTATTCAAATTTTGCCGCCTGTATACTATTCAAAATTTTGCCGCCTGTATACAATTCAAATTTTACCGCCTATATACTATTCAAATTTTATCGCCTATATACTATTAAAATTTTACCGCCTATATGCCATTCAAATTTTACCGCCTGTATACTATTCAAATTTTGCCGCCTGTATACAATTCAAATTTTACCACCTATATACAATTCAAATTTTACCGCCTATATACTATTAAAATTTTACCGCCTATATACCATTCAAATTTTACCGCCTGTATACTATTCAAATTTTGCCGCCTGTATACTATTCAAAATTTTGCCGCCTGTATACTATTCAAATTTTACCGCCTATATACCATTCAAATTTTGCCGCCTGTATACTATTCAAATTTTGCCGCCTATATACTATTAAAATTTTACCGCCTATATACCATTCAAATTTTACCGCCTGTATACTATTCAAATTTTGCCGCCTGTATATTATTCAAAATTTTGCCGCCTGTATACAATTCAAATTTTACCGCCTATATACAATTCAAATTTTACCGCCTATATACTACTCAAATTTTACCGCCTATATACTATTAAAATTTTACCGCCTATATACCATTCAAATTTTACCGCCTGTATACTATTCAAATTTTGCCGCCTGTATACAATTCAAATTTTAGCGCCTATATACAATTCAAATTTTACCGCCTATATACTATTAAAATTTTACCGCCTATATACCATTCAAATTTTACCGCCTGTATACTATTCAAATTTTGCCGCCTGTATACTATTCAAAATTTTGCCGCCTGTATACTATTCAAATTTTACCGCCTATATACCATTCAAATTTTGCCGTCTGTATACTATTCAAATTTTGCCGCCTGTATACTATTCTAAGTTTACCGCCTATATACCATTCAAATTTTGCCGCCTGTATACTATTCAAATTTTGCCGCCTGTATACTATTCAAATTTTACCGCCTATATACCATTCAAATTTTGCCGCCTGTATACTATTCAAATTTTACCGCCTATATACTATTCAAATTTTACCGCCTATATACTATTCAAATTTTGCCGCCTGTATACTATTCAAATTTTACCGCCTATATACCATTCAAATTTTGCCGTCTGTATACTATTCAAATTTTGCCGCCTGTATACTATTCTAATTTTACCGCCTATATACCATTCAAATTTTGCCGCCTGTATACTATTCAAATTTTGCCGCCTGTATACTATTCAAATTTTGCCGCCTGTATACTATTCAAAATTTTGCCGCCTGTATACTATTCAAATTTTACCGCCTATATACCATTCAAATTTTGCCGTCTGTATACTATTCAAATTTTGCCGCCTGTATACTATTCTAATTTTACCGCCTATATACCATTCAAATTTTGCCGCCTGTATACTATTCAAATTTTGCCGCCTGTATACTATTCAAATTTTACCGCCTATATACCATTCAAATTTTGCCGCCTGTATACTATTCAAATTTTACCGCCTATATACTATTCAAATTTTACCGCCTATATACTATTCAAATTTTGCCGCCTGTATACTATTCAAATTTTACCGCCTATATACTATTCAAATTTTACCGCCTATATACTGTTCAAATTTTGCCGCCTGTATACTATTCAAATTTTACCGCCTATATACCATTCAAATTTTGCCGCCTGTATACTATTCAAATTTTACCGCCTATATACTATTCAAATTTTACCGCCTATATACTATTCAAATTTTGCCGCCTGTATACTATTCAAAATTAGCCGTCTCTACTGCTACTACTTTTGAAATATGTTGAGTGACGAATACGTTTGAGATTATTAAATAATTAACAATAACATTATTGCTGTGTGTTGAATGAGTAATAGAAATGGCATAATTTAAGATTTTGTTATGTGGAATGTGACTTCACGTGATTAATCGGGTACCTTATCCATAATATAAACAATAATAAATAAATACGGAGGTTATATCAAATTTAAACTCATAAATATTATAATTTATAAGTATATTATGCATAAGTGTTCATACCTTCTAAAACCTCAGGGTCCCTTGCCCCAGGTAGACCCAAGGTTCCGCGCATTATCGGCAGAAATGTGGGTATTTCCTGAAGTAAACAATTCAAGAAACTTATCAGTTTTATATACAAAAAAAGCAGTCAAATAGTATATATATCTAGTTCTCTAGTAGTATCTATAGTATATTATATATATTAAAATGAATTGTAGAAATATATGTATGCACATAAGTTGAGAACAACTTTACCGATTTTGATGAATTTTTTGTGTTTGAGTGGGGTCGTAGATATGGATTTTATGTAACTTGAATACTTTATCTGCCGTCTTTGTAGTTGACCCACCATACGTGACATTATAAAGAACATGAGGGGGCCAGCTTTCGCCAAAATATAACCCTTAAGACGAACCTGTAATCTTTGGATGTCTTCATCCAACTGCTCGTCCGTTGGGGGTTTCACAACAACTATATCACGAGCTCGCTTCGTCTTCCTCGCTTGGAGGCTCAACTGCCTTCTTTGCAAGAGGGACTTCTTGCCGTCAGCACTCCTCTGGTTCTTAGCCGAAGTTTTTGGTGAGTCTTTACAAGACAAAATAAAAAAAGTCAAAGAGCACTCTACCTTAAATTATTCTTATATGTCTATATTTTTACATTAATACGACGGTTAAAAGGACGGTTAATAGGGCATAAGCGACATTTTGGTCGAAAATGAGTTATGAATGCCATCCTACTTAAAATTTTACGCTCTTTCGAATGCGCTCACTGCCATGGCTCTACGATGATCTTCGTGTCGTTTATGCCCAAGCAAAAAACTGCGTTTTTGAAGTGTCAATTCATTTAACCGACCGAATTTTGGGCCTTTTTTACTCTAAAGGCGCCTGTACCTCTGTAAAAATGGCATCACTTTTGAGTTATAGTCGGTAATACATTTTTAATTTTCACTGCCGTAAAGGCTCCAGGCGTATACTACTGTTTACCATTAGTACCTGTTTTGAAAGCTGGAACTAATGTCTCTTTACCATTGTCGTCAAAGATATTAAGCGTCGGTTATATCCTACTATCATTTACAAGTTTAAGTTTACAAACATCCTACTGATTTTTTTGCTAAACACTGTTTCTTATGCTCCATTACCTTTTGGTATAATAATGAGAATTACCACTTATACTTTTTACCCTTTTATGTTATTCTGCAGTCATGTGACTTATGCCCTATTACCTCTTGATATAAGGATGTCAAATGTAGCTAAGTCTACTCTACCCTTCGTTTTTTTTCAATGTAGATGTAACTTATGCCGAATTACTCCATAAAGAAAATAAGATCAACATAAAACAACGTGGAATATAAAACTACCATTTAATGCTTTTATTTTTTTTTATTCTAGAGCTGTTTCCATTTTCACGAAATGACAAGAAATTAAAAATTATCTCCATTTTTCTGAAATTTTAATCTTTAACCTGCTCTCCTGAACAATTTAGTTTTTTGTCGCTTATACCCTATTACCTTTTAACCGTCGTACATAACATAATATGTAAGTATGTATCTTAAGTGTGTGTGTAATGTAGTGTATATAATTTATATTTTCTCAATCTGTTTATATTATACTAACTTCTGCCCACGCTTTCGTCCGCATGAAATAGTAAAAAAAACCCTAATTTTGAAACATTATTCTTTGATGCTCCGCTTCTATTGGTCTTAGCGTGACGATGTATAGCCTATAGCCTTTCTCAATAAATAGGCTATTTAACACTGAACGAATTTTTCAAATCAGACCAATTGTTCCTGAGATTATGGCGTTCAAGAAAGCAAGCAAACAAACTTCAGCTTTATATATTAGTTACATAGTTAAATCGTAAAATATCTTAGTGTACACAACCCTGCCTTTTGCTTCTCTCTTTCTCACTAAACTCAGGTTTGCTGGAAGAAAACTCTTTTAAGGTAAGCTCGCCTTTGTACATATCACCCCTGTTCTATAATTTTGTATTTAACTTTTTGTGTACAATAAATAATAAAATAAAAATAAAGGCACCATTCTATTTGGATTTATTTCGGTCATAAATACAAAATAAATAAAATGTGGCGCTTAAAACCTTTAAAATGTAGTTTTAATTATGTGTAAGAAAATACTAATGCAAATAAAATAATAACTTAAATGGACATACAAAATAACCAAGAAAATGAAAGATTTACTCTTTCCTTTCTACTTTTCCCATCCTTTGATACCCAAAGGACGGGATTAGGAGATGATCTAAATACTGTACCATGGTATCACACAGGGTAAACATTGTGGCAGAGAAATCGAAACTGAAACAAATTTACTAAATAACTAGTAAATAAAGTGTAAATTAAACCATGTATACCAAAATCATATTTGAAAACAAGCACTAACCTCCAATAGGTCTGTCGACCGTGTAAGATATATATGGCAACTCTGAGTCGGAGCAAACACTAGCACCTGGTGAATTATTGCCGCTTGTCGCAGAACCACTCCTTGAGCCATCTGTAAATGAGTTTATGATCCGTTATTGTTAAAGAAACAGTTATCATCTTTCATAGACAATTGCAACATTAAGGGAACATTTGTACCTGTTGATTGTTTATTATTTTCTGGCTTCTTGAAACCAGTGGCAACACCTTAAGCAGAAGTCAATTGAGAAAAAATATATAGTGCAGAAATTGATCCTTACATTAAAACATCTCTCTTAAGATATACATTTGCTAACTGCGTCCTGCTTGCAAACGTGGTATCATGTCAACCGTTTCAATCTGGCCAGTATCAGCAAGGGCACAAACTAGTTGGTTTGTGAGGTATACCTCTTTTGAAAAGCCTAATTCTAAAACTTCTAACCCTAATGTAGCCAACTATCCTATCTCGATTAATATTAAGAAACTTTTTTAGTAATTCAACTTAACATCAGAATAATTACATTGGCTGTTACTGACAGAGAAGCAAAATCTCTATGCAATATAATTATTTGTAATTTTATATAATTTGTGTTATATTGCATATAGCTATATGTTTAAATAGTTGCATTTTATTACTGTATCTCATACATATATATTACATATGCTCTGATACATATCAAAACTTATGACGCCTGCACACACTTTATCCTATTATGATATTTCTTTTACGATTCAGGCTGTGAAACTTTGGAATATGCTGCCTCTTACTGTCAAAGAGGCCAAATCATTAAAGTGAGATCATTTTGACAAGGTTATTAATTGGTATGTCAAATTATGATGCCTGTTTTATGTAGACAGTGATAATGGATCAATCTTGTACAGAACTTTTGCTCATCCACTTTTGTTAATCTACTTCACGCAAGTTCATCAGTGGGGTAAGTTTGTACACCTCTCATTGTTTACCTTCTTTAAGCACATTTAAGACAACTACAATACATAGAGATAAAAAGTGTTTTACCGATCAATCTGCTGTAGTCATAACTAGTCAAACACAGAAATAACAAGAGATATATGGAGTTCGCTCACTGACGGACTTGATAATATCTAAAAAATAATATTGACCTGGTATATTTGTAATGGCTATTGTATGGCCTCTTCTCATTGGCGGGGCCCTTTGTGCCTGTTTCTTTGGAGGAACAGATTGTTCGGACCCCATATTTTAATACTCTAGAACTGAAAATTTAAAATAGACTAATTTACACATATAAAAATTTAAAACATTCTCAAAAATGTTTTGTACACACTTTTATGTGAAGTTCTAGCAAAGGTTTGTAAATGTTCACATTAAGATAAGAAATTTTTCAGACCAATCTTGAGTTTTGTTACAAGAGTTATCTACCGTTTCTGTCATTAAAGAAAGAAAGAAGAAGAAGGAAAGAACTTCATTTGAGAAAAATAGTGACATAGTTACATTCTTTATACATTATTACACACAAAACATTATTTGAGAATTTGTATGCCACATTTTCAGCAAACAAGGTTTGCACTCAGCATATTGTTGTGCCGGAATAATATCCGACACAACACTGATTTTCAGTGCAAACCTTCCTTTAGGTGTAAGACCATAACAACCCAATTTTGTTAATATAAAAAATAAAAGTTAAGTTACAAACAGTACAGTAAGTACAAAACTAAAAAACCATTTACTTAATTAGAAGTACTAATAAAACAAAATATCCTGTTTCAAAATCTAACAGATCTTGTTTCAGTGTAAGGGTTGGGTTTACATATATGTCCCCGGATGATTTCCTGGATGATTTTAATGCTTAATATGTTTAGGAATATATTTAAGACTTATTTATAACAACTGAAAATAAAATTAATTATCGAAATTTGAAATTCACGACAATGATCTGGTAATTTTGTTGCCGAGACTTTTTTTACGTTTTCTGATGGGATTTATCGAAATAGGAGACTGTATGTATCCGAAAATTTAAGTATGTGGAGTTTTAAGCAGTCGGTTAGGTTAGGTTATATGTAGACCAAAGCACAAGCCAGAACTGACTGGTAACCATTTACTATTTATCTTATATATTAGTCAAAAACAGAAGTGAGGTTAGATTGACAAAAACATTAATAACTCAGTAACTATATATTTCCTCACCATAGGACTTGCAGGAGTAATGTTTACTAGCCCTCCCCCCTCCCCCCGCATTACTTATGATTCCGGGGACATATATGTAAACCACACCCCAGTCTAATTTGGGCTGAAAATATTATTAAGTAATTAGATCTGTAGTACTTAATATCTCATTAAATATCATTCTACTATCTATCCATATGGATTATAATGCATATGAAGCATTATGCTTGTTTACCATATGGTAAACAAGCATAATGCTATGCAAGTAAACACAGCAGGTATGGTATAGTATAATAGTTTAATATAGTATAGTCTTTGGCAGTAATGGTCTTAGAAACTCACTTTCACTATAATAGTATTTCAGTGAGGTGTATTGGTTTATTGAATACTTGGTAGAGACATGAATTTCAATAAGTAATACATTTTTGTACCTTTTTCTTGTCCAATAAATAGTTATTACTTTGCATTATGAGCATTTGAATTGTTTTTATTTTATCCTTATGTATTTTACTCCATTCATAAAAAAGAACACAATAACTGTTTAGATCGAAATAATTTACGTAATGTGAAACACTTATACTAATTTCTTTTTTGCATTGACGTGCCACAGAAACAATAAACAATTAAAGAAATTTTCATAATAACAATGCAACTGAAACTGATGAAAAATTGAAAATTGCTGAGCTAAAAGAGAAATTTTTCCTCCAATTTTCCCTTTTGACATTTAGTTTTAAAGTGACGGTCACAGACTACTTTACATATACAGGGCGTTCCATTAGGGACTCACAACGACCACGTTCACGACCGCGATTTTTGCCGTTCCACTTGCTTGCGGACGTTACAATCCTAAAAGCTAGTGGAACGGGTTATGGGGCGTTGATGTCATTAATGTCAAACGCAAATGTCATTGGTAAATATGAAAATCGCGCCTTTTTCAATAAGGATGACTATGTTAAAAGAAATATAGCTATTTATACAAAATGTCCTTAATGGGTGACCCCATTGGTATCGGCTACTTCATCGCGGTAATAATTTCGAAGAAAGCAATTCGCCTAGCTCAGATGAAGAGTGGACGTTAAATTTATAAACGTAATACTAAAAAACGTGATCTCAGACCACGTATTACACAATATAAAAATATAGTCGATCGTTATTCAGATGAAGAATTTAAAAGCCATTTAGACTTTCAAGAAATACATTTAGTTATCTATCTGTCTATCTATAATTCTGCATTCTGAGTTATAACTCTTTCGTATAATTCTGCAGCAAAAGCTATATCTACAAACAATGAATTTCTCATTAATTATATAGTTATATTCAAGTCAACGATAATGAAAACTGATTAGAAATCAATTATGTAAATAAAATGTTCAAAATACATTAAAATTAATTTTACAAAATTTATAAAGAAAGATATTTTCTCATTCGCCATCTTTGTTTCAAAATTCGCGCCTTTGTCAACGTATTTTAACAAGAGAGAATTAATGCTCTGTGGTCAACGCCCACTTCGACCCACCTTTTGACATGGGTGGTTGTGAGCGTTATGTGATCGAAAATGATGACGTCATTAGTGACGTTTTCGCCACGACCGCAACGCTCGCGGTCGCCTTGTGGAACGGCTAACTGAGCATTTTGGGCGTTGTGCGTTGCTAGTGGAACGTCCTAATACTGGTATAGAGTCAACAGTCATAATGTACATACTAATGCACTCTATCGGTATACGACACTATTCAACGGCGAAAACCGTCCAGGGGGTCTAGTATTATTATGATTTTTATATTAGACTTTTGGAAATTGCGGGAGTTAATAATTTAACTCCTGCAATTCCCAAAAGCCTTTCCAAAAAATGTTTATTTGTTAGTAAATAAAACAACAATTTAGCAGTAGCGTGATTTATTATGTTTCCTTTTATTAAATATTCAAAGGCATACATTTTCATAACACCATTTGTATCCACATCTAATCTGGTGCCGTTACGATGATTTACTTACAAGTTTTACCACATTTGGGCACAGAACAACCTCTTTCAGAAGAAACCATGATCCAAGTCATCAGAGAACAAATCGTTAGGCAAATTGGTGTTCAGGTTACATGCGTAAGTCCAACGCGATCGCAGAACACTAGTAAACGTGATAAGCGAAGTCTTCGGAGTCCAGGAATCAAACAAAGTTATCGAGAAATAACTAAAACAAAACAAAATACACACATTCACGAGTGTAACTCGTATCGATCGGAATGTCTTTTTGGTTTTGACACAATTGACATCTTTGAAATAAATTTATGGTAAATCGACAATTCATCAAAAACCCAGTAATTAAAGTTAAAAAGAGCGTTATAATTTAAAAAAGGTGAGGTATAGAATTTACACACTTTAAAATATATTTATTAGCTGACATGGCTTGCAAAAATATATCAAATATTTCTTAAACAAGTATTAAAACAACTGCATATAACGAAACATATTATTTTCTTTCATTTGGTGTTCAATTTGAGAACAGTGACATCTACTGCAATACGTACCTACTAATAGAACGCAAAAAATCTGCAAGAAAAAATAATTGTACTGACTGTTATGACACTGATGACGGTATTGTTGTTGTTGTTTTTCAAATTTGTCACAAAGGCAGGCAAAGGACTTAGTCCATACAGCTTTGTCAGTTAGTGACAGTACTATACTGACAGTTCTTAATTTCGTATATTTTTGGCGGGATCTGAAGGGGCGATGTTTTCCTATGCCATTTTGTTTTCCTTTATATCAATATAAAAAACTAGATATTTACAGATTTTGAATAATTCTCAATCTAGCCGAACCTTATTTCAAGAATTAAGCACTCACCTAGGCAACCTTTTTTTAATTCCAAGGTTTTTACCGCATATATATTCATCAACAAACGTTCCACGGAATTTGAAAATCTACTGAGTAATGTTTGATACAATGTTCAAATATGTGTACGCATTATGAATCAATGAAACAGTTAATTGAGACTTTACTAAACTCAAATCAAAATTAAAAATATGTTTTTAACTTAACGAGTTTTATGATCTTTGTATAATAAGGTTAAAAAAATAAAATTGACATTATGACGTTATGATGTATACAACAATATGTCATCATCTTTAGTGATATGATGACGTATTATTTTATTTAATCGATTGAATTCATGTTTCGTCAAAGACAAAGCCAAAAACATAATTATATATTATGACGTCTGTTTATCACGGAGGACGACAGAGACTATGGATCTCGACTTGTGACGATCCTGAAAAACAATTTTCGCTTCATTTACTTTTATTAGCCTCTGCACGTTCATTTGAGACGCTTTTTACTTGAATAACAAAAGGCACGAAGCAAAATAAAATATATTTATTTAACGCAATGGATAATCTATTAAAATCGCACAACCTTTCTATTTAATCCTTGAATAATTTTATCTGTGCAGGAACGGAGAAAGAATACAATTTCCTGCGGCCCGGCGGCCTGTCGTAAGAGGCGACAAAACAACCCACAGCCAGGTGGTAGGGCATTTGCCCGACTGGATGGCTACCACCCCTGGTCTAGAGTATGCCGCCATAACAACCTTGTGTTGTGTTCCGGCATTAGTGACCAGGTTCCAGGCTCCCTAAAGAGAGCAGCAGCGGATTCGTAGCACCTTTGGTGTTGCAAATGTCCATAGGCGATGGTAACCGCTGTCCATCAAGTGGGCCGTCTGCCTGTCTGCTGATCTCCTGCAATAAAAAAAAAATAAATAAATAATCCCGATAGCCAAATCGTAAAACAAACTATGAATCTTGGTTTCTTCTTCGAGGTCTTATAAATAAATGAATTTGAAGATTTTATAATACAATTAGTCATTTTTGACGGAAAAAGAAAATAAGGCAACAAAATTTCATCAAACCACAAATTATTTTGGAAATACAACAAACAGCTTCAACGCTTCTGTCGTATAATATCAATTCATTTTCTAGTTTACAGTGACGCAGTAAGATTTGATTATAAATCCCGTCAGCAAATTTTCCGCTATTAGTCCGATCTAGGATCAGCCCGAATGTTGTTTAGCATATGAATCAATACGAAGTTTAAAATTCTGTTTTCTGTTTCAAACGTACCTATACTTACTGCTATCAATGTAATTAGAGTTATCGATGTTCAAAGAAACTTGTAACAGCACTAGCTTGTCCATGCTGTCAGTAAAAATGTCATTTAAATGTGTATTCGTGTACAAATTAGTACAAAATTACAAGTTGCACAATAAAATTTGAATAATTTTAAATTATGAAATGAAATAGTTCTTAATTCTTCTTTATAATGGTTGATGAAAGTACGAGAAAAACTTTAAGTAGTATACCATTGCTGCAGACAAAGGCTGGCCCCAGAGATAAAGAATTATGGCTGAATAGGCTCAAAGAAGAATACCAGGCATTAATCAAGGTTTGTTCTACTTCCCAATTAAGCATATTGTAGTTTTATAAATATCTGTTATAGCTCATTAACTTTAACTTTGTTTTACTTGCGTTATTGTCAGAGTAAACATGAATATTTTTAAGACTAACTAATTTACATATTCTATGTCCTAGTTTATAAGAGTGAAAGTTGTTTTGCTTTTTGCTACAATGGCCTCAAAGTCGCAACTAGTGACTAGAATGGTGACTTAGGTTATGTTTGACTTAAAGCCAAAATGCAAGAGCCAAGCGAGTGGCACGGGAGTGACAGTTTAGTGCCAGAACAGACTGGTCATCATCATCACAATATCAAAAAACATACATACATAACTTCACGCCGGGTCCCTTGCGGGGTAGGCACGAACAACAGAGCGCCATTTAGGCTTATTCTTACACACCTCACTTGCTTATTTGACATTCATAGTTCTTGTCATGCACGCTCGTCTGTTCTTAAGGCTCCTGACATCACCTTCTGCTAGTACACAAAAAACAAATGAATAAAAAATTAATATCTCAAGAACTATATGTTTCCTATGGGGTTGCACAAGGGAGAAGTAAAAACTTCCCCCTCCTTCCTCCGCCCTCGCCCCCCCTCCCACTACTTATAATTCAATGACCACTAATCTAAAGTTTAACCATATCTACCTATACATATAGTTTGACCTCTGTGTAATTTTTAAGATTGTTTATTTTTTACAGTATTTATGTGTAATAATTAGGAAGACATCATGTGTGATGTGTTGTGCAATTGATGACATACTGTAAGACGTAGATAAAGGTTTCGGAAAGAAATCCTCATTATAATATGCATGCCTTTATATTTTTAATTCCAGTATGTGCAGAACAACAAAGAGGCAGACAATGACTGGTTTAGGTTGGAATCTGATAAGACCGGCACATACTGGTTCGGAAAGTGCTGGTACGTCCACAACTTGCTGAAGTATGAGTTTGATTTGGAATTTGATGTGAGTAAATTTAAAATATATTAAATATACATAATAATTAAATAAACAAAGATGTTTTCTTCTTTGTAGAGATAGCAGTTTGTCTCGTCAGACATACAATTCAGGCAGTTTATAATGTTGCCTGGCCATTATATTGTCATTATTGTTTAGTTAAAACAAAAATTACACAAAAAACCATTTTTAAAAGATACATAATTTACTATTAGTTACTTAGTCGATTTCAATTAGTTTACTTATTATACTTTGATGCAACATTTACTTGTAATGGTATTTGTAGGCATTAGTGGTTGAATGGTATAATAATTTGCGTATATGGCTGTTGATTTATAGACCTGTGAGTTTTATAGAGCTAGGCAGGTAATTACTTAAACCACTTGATGACTGCCAACTGTGACGATTGCAGAGCAGACTCTGCAAATTTAAACTCAGGACACATCTGGAGTTTAATAAATTTGTTAATCAGTTAGCAAGGACACAGACCTGAAAGTGGAGTTTTTCACCAGCATTATAGGAAATATGTAGAAGCACATGAATATCGGCTTTGCCATCATGTGAACGTCGAGGTGATCTAGCTCCTCAACAACATGGATATAACGAGAAGGCTCAAAAGGACAAAACCATTTGCAGTAGTGCTATGAACAGAACAAGTGTAGTGTACTGTGCTAGCTTAATAAAGAACACATGAGCAAAGTGTCTTCGCTGGACACCTTAGTATGAATACTTTTAGTAAATTTAAATTATACTTAAATTACTTATTAGTCATTTTAGATTGTATGGTAATATTAATGAGATTTTGATTTCATTTATAAAAATACAAAAAAATTGTTAACAAGGGATAAAACTGTTGTTTACAGATTCCAGTAACTTACCCAACTACGGCTCCGGAGCTTGCTTTGCCTGGGTTAGATGGCAAAACGGCAAAGATGTACCGAGGAGGCAAAATATGCCTCACCGACCATTTCAAACCACTATGGGCCAGGAACGTGCCCAGGTTTGGGATTGCTCACGCTATGGCGTTGGGGGTATGTCAAATAAAATCATTTGTTCAATAAAACACAGTACATAAATGAGATGGTAGGAATATTCCATAAGATCCATAAATGTCATAAATAAAACAATTTATCATATCATCTTAAACTGAGTTCTGTCTCTTTTGTGCATTACTACATTTTTGAAGTTATTAATCAACAGTATTTACTTATATTATTGTAGTGTGATTGTATTTCACAAATCTTAACAGATTACAAATATTTCACAGAAATTTGATTTCATAATTTATATACTTATAAACAATATTTTTTACTAGAGTTTACCTCTTGTCTAAGAGCTGGTGTTAAAACAGGTTATATTGTATTAAATTTAAAATAAAATGACCAACATTTCTAAAGTGATCAAAATAGCCAAAATGACGAAAAATAACAAATCACAATAAACAAAATGAAAAGTATCCCCTGTCCATCCTCGGTATTAAAATTACATATAGAGACCGAGTTTCAGTCAAATTGGTCCAATAGTTTTTCCATAAAAGCAAAAAAATAGAGAGACAAATATATTTTTATCGTAGAACTATCCCATTTTTCGCGATTAAAAAAATATCCTATGCTCATCCTCGGCTTCGAAAAATAATATATATACATATACATATATATATATATATATATATACATATACATATATATATATATATATATATATATATATATATATATATATATATATATATATATATATATATATATATATATATATATACTGAGTTTCAGTTTTATGTTGTATTTTTTTTATGTTCACAGCTTGGACCCTGGCTCGCAGTAGAAATACCGGACCTAATAGAAAAGGGCGTTATCACATATCAAGAGAAATCGGAAGAAGCTGACAAATGACTATGAAATTTATAAAAAATATTTTCATTCAATTTTCTCAATACGCTTCAAGACATGAGTGGATGAAGATATTTGTAACATTTAATCATTTTATATGGAGTGAAGAGTTATTTATATACAAACTATAATACAATTTGAAAGAAATGCTATTTGAGCTTGGTTTTAGAAACGGGAAGTAATAAAGGAGTTATGTATTAAAGCAAAAATAATACATGAAACATTGTTGCACATATTCTAAAAGATAATAAAACCAACTGACATGGATGATTTTTTTCGTATTTGTTTTTGTGTCATGACATTATATTTAAAACGAGTCAAACAGCATATTAACCCCTCCACTCATGTCTACAAATATTACCACATGTTTACATTATGTCCACTTCCCTAGTAGCGGGCAGGGAAGTGGGCAGCGCAAGTCTCTTGCTGCTTAGGAGGTGGGCATATTCTAAGCTAGGTATCAAGCTTCATCTATACAGACAATCACTTAGAGGGCGCTTCAATCTTCTATTACTATTTGATATAGTAAAACACCGACAATCATTTTTTTAAGGTCATGTAAATAAATATGTTATATATTTTTCATTGTGTTGTAAAATTATATTCATAATAAAATATTATTTTTATGCAAGTGTTTTTATTAATATACCTACAGAGCGTTCCATTAGTAGCTCACAACGCACAAAATGCTCAGCTAGCCGTTCCACATAGGAAACTGCAGTCGTTGTGGGCGTGGCGAAAACGACACTAATGACGTCATTTTCAATCACACAACGACCTACGTCAGTAGGCGGGTCGAATAGCCGTTTCACTTGGGCTTACGATTGTAACGCCGGTAACCGAATGGAACGGAATAAATCGCGGTAGTGAAAGTGGTCGTTGTGAGTCCCTAGTGGAACGTAGCCATAGGAATACGTGCCTATTTCTACCCTAACCCTTTTATCCTAATGGCTAGCAGAGTTGCTAGTAATAGCCTGATCTCATGTTGCAAATATTTATAAGCGACAGTTAAATATTTCTTAGGCTGAACGTCTGTCTGCCGCTTCTGCTGCTTGCTGGGGAGTTGTTGCGCCACTTTGACACTAACTAAAATTGCTTTGTAAGCGGCGGTAGACTCATGACTTTCTGTACAGTTTGTACATCTTTTTTTGTGGTGGTGGATACTGGCTTTTGTTGGTGGAGCGCTGGTGCTTTCTTGTAGTAGGACGAAGAAAATACACCTTGTCGCTTTCAGGGATTTATTCTTGTAGTAATTTGGCTTGGATGCTGATCCCTGGTCGCAGCTCAATAGCGACTCAGTAGCGACTCACCCACAATGTATTTGTGAGCGTTATTTATACTAATGTTATTATATTAGAGTAGCCTAAAGTAGGCCGCAGCGTCAGCAACAAAGAGTATATTGAATATATGGAGAGTCAGCAAAACGCTGTACGTTGAACCGTACACTTTCAATAAGTAACTTCTTAAGATTCCATTTTCAAATAAATACATTTTTTTTTCATTTGTCTAATTGCCAGGTTTGCAATATTAAAAAAAAAACACTGCAATATCTTCATCTTTATAACGCACAACTCCTATATAGTTATTATTAGACGATAAGAATTATAGTTATTGCTTGAGTTGCAAAACACGTATAAGATTGTAAAAAATGTTATTTTAATAAATACAACGTTTGTTTATCCGTTTTATTTTGTGGAGAAATTTTACCATTTTCATTTATCCCTCACACAGAAACCAATATGAGGATTCTAACATTGTACTTCTTTGAAATATTTCTACTGTGTAAATTTGTTGTAAGTACTACATTTTTATGTTGAGGGGGTCTTAAATATATTGAATATCTATAAAGACTAGTGGTCACCTAATGGTCGAAATTTGACCATAATTAATTTAAATTATAAGATTGAACATTATTAAGGTGCCAAAGAATATACTTCTATAATCACAGATTTCGCCATGGCTACACTGTTAATTTGACTTAAACATTAAACAAAAGAGTACATATGGGTGTGTGTGTCAAATACATGGTAGTATGTGTAATGTTTTGAAGAGATAACTTCTTATGGGAGGGTTAAACGCTTCGTTACGTAACGCGTTACGGCACCAGTCTCTCTGGCTTCCCTTTCTCTCACACAAGTTATCATTTTTGTCAGGTGTCCCGAGACGCACACATTTTTTGTTATTAATGAAATATGTATTTTTTATGCATAATTAAAACATATCATTCTGTTCTCTGTATAAACTAGTTATATGGAGAAGGAGTGCGAAATTTCATACTCCTCCGTGCGCGCGATTTTCGTAACGTAAAAAGGGATACAACTTTTTGCTTGACGTATTAATTCATAGATATACTTAAACCAAATGATGATTCAAAGTTTCACATTTTTGTACCATAAAAAACATATTGCTATAACCAGGAAGGGAACAAATCCACTCATATTTTTTATCACCCTACAAAAAGTCGCCGCCTCATTACATTTTGTACGAGCGTTAAGATTAATGAGGTCATACCTCTATACAATTAAAAGAATAAGTGCATAATACATTAATTATTATCGTGTAGATTTAGATAGTAATTAGAATAACTTCTGTCATGTGTTTTAATAGTAAAATGTTATTGGGCGCCTGTCCTTGTAATAAAAAAAAAATAGGGGTTGATCGTAGAGGGTTGAAAATTTAGGGTTGTATGTATCTTTTAATGCTGTATCATAAAAAAATAGAAATTAAAAATTTTGTGTAAAAAATAAATAATAAAATTTAGGGGTGGACTACCCCTAACATTTAGGGGGATGAAAAATAGATGTTGGCCGATTCTCATAGATACCGGATAAGCACAAAAAATTTCATCAAAATCGGTCAAGCCGTTTCGGCGGACTATGGCAACGAAAACTGTGACACGAGAATTTTATATATTAGAAGATTTATATGTACATGTAAATAATGATTAACTCTATTGTAATATGTTTCACATGCCTATTTTGTCATTTAAGTAAGTTTCAATTTTATGGGAAATAATAAATAAAATATTTCAGACCGCAACTGATACACCAAAAGTAAGTTTTTTTAAATCTAACATTTGGAAATTATACATAGTACTTATATTAAGAACTAGGATATGCCCGCGACTACATACACGTTTGACGAATTTCCTGTGAGATTTCCGGGACACAAAGTACTGCAGCTATCGTTTTAGATAACTATGTCGGAGTAAGCAAATTTGTACGCATCTGGAAAACTACAAAACACTCCCGGGAAAATTCTAGCGGGATTCCCGGGATAAAAAATCACACTTTATTACATTAAATTTACTATCGACCAATCAAAAACTTACATTGGATTTTTTTTAATGTGGTCATTTTACATCATTCCCAAAACTATTCTCGGGATAAAAAGTTGGAGATTTTAAGTCTAATGTGGTAACAAATTTAATTTTACTTTTTCCTATTTGGCCATAAAATTCAAAAACAAAGCGGTCAAAATATAAGGTTAGAAAAGTAAAATCCCAATTTTTTGTTAGGATATTTATAATATAAGTTCTGAATTCAATAAAATAAATACTATATTGCTTCAACATCGTTTAATTATGACTTGTTCTTACTTAAAAAAACATTCACAAATGACATTAAAATAGTTAGGTCAAGACGTTAAAAATTCAAATTTTGAAAAATAAATAACAGTACGAGTATATTATAAAAGATTCCCACAAAAATAAAATAGCTCTTAAGACCAAAAGCATAGTTTTCATTGAAGCCAAATATTAATTAACATTGTAGGATGACGCTGCTCCAGGGGTAAGTATTTAAATTATTTTATTATTAATTATTTATAAAGTTTAATAATTACATAAATTTGCACTTCGTAAAACGCAGTCATTATTTAATTAATTACTTTATATTCTAGGCTGACGCTGCTCCAGGGGTGATTATTTGAATTATTATATTAATATATTTCAAAACTTAAAATGACATCAACCTTTACAGCATTAAAAGGTTTTTTATTAAGCTAAATTATTTATATTTTAGGCTGATGCTGCGCCAGGGGTAAATATAAAATTATAATTTTGATTTATATTAAACTGAAGTATAAAATTAGTAAAATAATTAAAAAATAATTTTGTCAAATTTACATTTTTATATAATTTTGATTATTTTAATAATTAAAATTAAATACACAAAACCAGATAATTTTTGCTTTGATTAAAATGAATTATTTATATTCCAGGCTGCTGCTGATCCAGGGGTGAATATTAAAATAGTGATGTTACCGTATTTAAAAATATATTATAATATAGTTTAAATTGAATGAAATTATTTATATTCTAGGCTGGTGCCTCTCCAGGGGTAATTTTAATTATTATATTGGTTTATTTGAAAAATAAATAAAATCACGTTTAACATAATTAAACTTTCTATTAATGAAATATTGTGTGTACATTCTAGGCTGATGCTGATACAGGGGTGAATATTAGAATTATTTCATGTTTTATAGGCGAAAAAGTAAACGCAATTTCGTTTAAAACCATAAAAAAGTTTTTAATTAATTTTATAATTTATTTACTAGGTAGCTGCCGTTCCAGGGGTATTTATTAAAATAATCGAATATTATATTATATTATCGTATTATTATTATTAATTAAATAAAACGAATAGTTACAATAAAATCGTGGACGATGACACCATTAAAACGTTATTTTTGAAAAAATTAATAATTTATGTTCCAGGCTGATACTGCTCCAGGAGTAAATCTAGAAATTACAATTTTGATTTATTTCAAAGCAAATGTAATCAAAATATAGCTTTTAAGATTTAAAAAAAAGTCAAATACTGTAGTGGATTTCACATCTATTGTCGACTGTATACCTAATTCGTAATTCTCTGGATATATAATAATTCACTGACAGACAGACGCATATATTTCTTTTTTGTTATAGTTGTGGACAACATCGCTGGTTGCCCCACAAGTAATATTTACTAATAGTTCAAATCATTATTTAATTTCTTAGTGGTGTAATTGTTTGATGCCCTAAATAAATTAAAAAATAAAGAAAACTTATTTTGCGGTTAAACGGTCAGCATTTTAGAAACGCCGAGAATGGTTTGGAGTCAATGTTTTACTTATAGATTTATGTTATCTTGTAAACCGCTAAACTAAATAATTTACATTTCAGGCTAATGCTGCTCCGGCGGTAAATGATTAAAACTATTTTTTTTTATTTTTCACAACTAAAATATCTATTTTTAAACAATTTTAATTGAATTATATCATTTATATTTTAGGCTACTGCTACCCCAGGGGTAAGTATTTAAATTATAATATGGATTAATTTGCAAAGCGAATATTTTAACAAAATATTTAATCAGAAAATGATTTGGATTATGGTCCGATTTTTAATTATGAGATACATTTATTATATAGTTCAATACATTGAATTCTGATTTTCTTGCTATATTTTTAATTGGCATATTATTTATTTTGGTGTTTTAAAGTTTTATTTAATACTTCTATTTAATTCGTAGGCAGACGGTGACGCAGCTTCTACAGTGAGCATTTTAATACAATTTATGTTTTATTACTTTAAATTAAGTTTTTTTTAAATAAATATCAATATGTTTTCTAAATATATTTATATTATACTATTGCAGGGAGAACAAGTGAACGTAAGTAGAATTTTGTAGGTTCGAGAAAAAAATAATTAAAATAATATTGTCACATACATATTTATGAAATTTGACTACGGAACTAGAAAAAAGCATGTAATCGAAAATGTGTCATATCCCGCAAACTACAAAACTGATCTTACGTAGTGGTACCGCCATGTAAACCTCCTTTTGACCTATTGATACTTTTCTTTAACATATTAAATTCTTCTTAAAATGTGACGGCGCGTTCTCCTTTCGCACGTCACTTAAAATCACTCATTGTCATATCATTAAAATAAATTAAATATCTCCGCATTGTAAATAAATAAAATAACATAAATTAACTTAAAATATACCGCGCCGCCATTATAATATATAATAAATTAATATTAAAACACATAAAATAAATACATATATAATACTACTATAAAATAAATATACCAAGTACTATAAAGTGTGTGTGATAGTGGATAGTGGAGAAGAGGAGCCGCGTTTCATTCCCATTAACCAGGTAAGTGCGTGCTCGTTCCGATTCCCATTCCTAATTTTCCACACTTCTTTTCCCGCAAAGTTGACACAGTTCGCTTAAAGCTAAATCCAGCGCCGCCGCAACACGTAGTCTTTCTTAAAAATGTTTTTGGGACTTATGATAGTCGACATAACATATATTATATTAGTTTTTTACAATTTAATAACGATAAATTATGGCATGATTTGTCTTTTCAAAATGAATTCATTCCAAAAATATAACAAAGATTTATTGCCTAAAATTTTACAAGGCTCTACAAATTTATTTTTTCCAGATTTTTTTATTTCAATTCACATGACTTTTGAAACTAATATCTCTCCATCCCTAAACATAAATGGAAATGTTATTAACGAATATCTTCAAAGTTTTTCATAATATGACTAACGTCACCTAACACGCCTTTTTTTTTTGGCCAGGGGAAAACCGTTTGAGGACTAAGCCGCGACTGGCACAGAAACCTGGGGGATGCTCGCGACCCGGTGAGAGTGTGGGATTCGCCAGATCGGGGGTGGCACTAGCGTGCCCGGTCAGAACCGGAGCCACGCTATTGCCACTCCCCAGTTAGGGATACCCACTAAAACCCCTGGGTGTTCCGTCCTGCGCCTTACGCCAAGGCTACGGGTGTAGGCTATCCCGTCTCCGCGTGCCCTGGCAGGCGTGGGCCCCGCTCACTGGGCCTCTTCCAATGCCGGGGGAGCTACTCCCCCGGCCCTACTCGGTCTATTCCAGGCGTGGGGCGGTCTGTAACGCGCCCCACGGGAAGAGAGATGAGCGCGCGCAGAACACTCGCACTCTCATCTCGACGGCATGTGCGGGTGAGTGAGAACCTCTATACCCCTAGAGGCCCCACCCGCGCCACCCGCTTACGGTGGCCGAAGGTCTAGGTCAGACCTC
The DNA here is from genome assembly GCA_012273795.1 of Dendrolimus punctatus. NCBI lineage: Eukaryota > Metazoa > Arthropoda > Insecta > Lepidoptera > Lasiocampidae > Dendrolimus > Dendrolimus punctatus. Next base: position 26,529,715 of record CM022527.1, read on the forward strand.
CGGCGTCGGCGTGCCTCCTTTGTCGGGAGCGGAGCAAAGACGTGCGCTCACGCTCCCGTTCCGCCTCCTCCTTCGCAAACATGACATGCTGGCAGAAGGAGGAGACGGCGTCCCATCCGGTGCGGCTCCCGACCATGGCGCGAACCACGGCCGGGAGCGACACCTAACACGCCTACACTTACCCAAACCGACCTTTGAAAAAAAAAACCTCAATACTACATTTTTTGAAAATTCCCATTTAAAATATTAGTAGCATACAAAACAAACAAATCCACCATAATAAATCCATATAGAAATAGTAGTTCCCGAAAATAACTATAACACACAAAGACAGACAGACAGACATGTTGATTGTAAAATACAAACGTTCAATTTTTATTCATATTGACTACAACACCCTAAAATATGTCAAAAGTTGTGTATATTTAAATATGCTATAACATTTTTTCAGATCACGGTAATTATATGCATCTATCAGTTCAAATCTAATCTATATATATAAAAATGAATCATAGAAATGTATGTATGCGCATAACTTAAACGACTACCGATTTTGATTATTTTATGTTTGAGTGGGTTCCCGGATGGCTTAGATTCGAAATTAGAATCGGTAGGTGGCGCTGAGATCGGATTCTATAATCCTTCTAATCACTTGAACCAATTTTGGTGATTTTGTTTTTGTGTTATGAAACAAAGTCTTTTAGGAGTTCAGAAAATATGGGGGTACGAGGTTAGCCGGGCCAGCTAGTATATTATAAAATCTTGTGCAGTGTGTGTATATTTAAGCTATTTAAAAAACAAATTGACGAAAAGCGTTTATAAAAAAATAAAATAAACAATTAGGGTAGACTATCAGCGCGTTCCATTAGTATCTCACAACGCTCAAAATGCTCAGTCTGCCGTTCCACAAGGCGACCACGGTCATTGTGGTGGTGGGGAAAACGTCACTAATGACGTCATCATTTTCGATCACACAACGCTCACAACGACCATCTCAAGAGATGGATCGAATAACCGTTCCACTTGGGCTTACGATTGTAACGCCGGCAAGCAAGTGGAACGGGTAAAATTTCGCTCGTGAACATGGTCGTTGTGAGTCTCTAATGGAACTTAGCCTATATGGACGATGAAGAACACGACTTTTTTTAAAAAAAATGCCTTATTGTATGACGCTGATTTAGAAAAGGGGCCCATGAATGGGTATAGTGTAATTATCTATTTAGTTATCTTATCCCAGACAAGTAACACTTTATTGTCTTCATAACAACTTGAAACAATTCAACAGTGTTATTTGAAAGCCTAGCAAGTGCATACAAGAAATTTACAGCGTAGTACTACAGAAGTTATTCAATTGCCATAAATATTAAAAAAAGAGATTATTCAATGAGGCGTCATTTCAACACTGTTTATAAAAATAATTCGGAGCAATGTCATAAGCATAATTATGATCCACAAATGCCCAATAAGACAAGAAACATACATACATTAATTTTAAAAAACAATGGTAGTTACCAGGTTTGATAATTATTGCATAGCTGAATTACTCTTTAAACTCAATAATTCACTAAACACAAAAAAATTATAATGCATATATTTTTTTATTTTATAGCTCGGTGTAAGTAGTAAAAAGTGTTGAAAATCTAGCTTCGTTTGATGTTTGTTAGTGCAACACCAGGAAAATGCGACTGCAGCTCCATCTTCTCGGCTATATTTATCTATCCCACGGGAACGAGGTCATTTATCAGGATAAAAAGATAGATAGAAGATATTCGGGATATGATTCTGGAAATTGGGCGAAATATAGCGTAAGCTGCTGTATAGAAACGCCACCACTATTAGTCATTACAAGATATATGGTAATGTGCAGTATGTGTGGTGCGAAGAAGGAGCGTCATCGCCGTGTGCGTGACCTGAGGACAGTTCTCGTAAAGGAAATCGTTGTTGATGGTTATGTCCATATTAGAATTTTTTACGAAAAACATAATTATATACATATTACATAATGCTTGTATTTTTTAGCCTGATGACGTATGTATCTAAAAACTTGTCATTCAATATTTATCTGTTTCTCTATCTGTATTGAATATAATGGCTACGTTCCACGTGTGGCTCACAACGACCACGTTCATGACCGCACTTTTTTCCGTTCCACTTGCTTGCGGGCGTTGCAATCATAAACTCTAGTGGAAAAATTCAACTATTTTATTCATAAAACTTTCATTTTTAATTTTAACAAGTTGTATTTTATTCTTTAGAATAACTTGTATCTGCTGACTTAAACATCGGCCCTTAGTATCCTAAAAATGATATGTCGGAGGGAAGTTATAATTGGATGTATTATTGACTGGATGCGCACAACATCATTTGTTAACATTTTAATTACTTCTAAAATTCTTAATTTAATTTAATTTGATTTGTCAAATGTTTCTATAACTTAAAGATCGTTCTAACCTAATAAAAGTTATGAATATCGTAATTTAATAAACGACCAATGAGAGCAGAGCATAGCCTAGACTGAGGAGTTTTTGTGGCACATTCGGTTGATGGCAATAGGTCGAGTTGGACCATGGAGTATTTTAAAGAAAGTGTTAAGTTAAGAAGTATGAGCGGTGCCCTGAACCCGCTGCTCGGTCTAAACTATGTCAAAATGTTGATAGAATCTAAATTAAAAGTGTATAAACTGTGGCCGTTGTGTTTTATGCTCGCATTTTATCCTGATGACGCCCACTAAACCTGCAATAAATAAAGGAGATGTCGTAAGAACGAGGCCGTTCTGCGACATATATATATATATATATATATATATATGTCGCAGAACGTATATATATATACACATATATATACACATATATATGTATATATATATATATGTATATGTATATATATATATATGACTCATTTTTTATGCTATGCAATAAAATATATCCTATTCTTCATTTCAGGTTCCCGTAAGGATGAGTTTTTGATGTATTTAATGTTAAATTCAAACACAGAAATACTTCTAAAGACTGTTATAACATTAAAAAACACAGTTACATTTTCACCGGTAAAGTGTAACTTGAAGAATTTAATTGGAGACTAAAAAAGAAAATTCATCTTAAAGATCCATTCTTAATTAATGATATTTTCTACAAAAATATTGAACCTGTGGCAATTTTTTTTTACAGTCAACAGTTTTATACTTACATATAAAACTGGTACTTCTTTTTAGTATACTTCAACAAATAATTTTTCATCGATAATATATTTAAGTGAGATATATTGTATTAATTGAATTACTTTTTTTGCAGCCAGAGGTACTCACATTTTATATTTACATCAATTGTATTTATATTATAAAATTATCTATATGTGTGATTTATTCGATGAATTTATTCAATTAAAAAATACTTCTTATTTTAAGCACGTGGTAAGATATCAATTTCACATTCAAACCATTTCAAAGTTACTTTACGCTGACGAACATTTTTGATATGTGAAACTAACCGGGACTAACGCTAGGATGCTTACATTCTCTAACTTACTGTGACATTGGCCAAATCAGCGCCTGTAGCGATGAAATCGAATCGCCCAAGTAATAGAATAGAATAGAACGCTAGGTTATTATACATTACTAACTTAGAGGCACCCGGTAGACTGCTGGGTGAAAGGCTAGAAGAAGGCGACACTCTTGGACGCGACACTAATCGTGGGAAGGTCCCCATCTCCAGAGTCCACTTGTTTTATGTTTTTTAAATTAATCTGTTATTTTAGACCTTTTTTACACAAGAATATTTAATAAAACTACGTTTTAACGGTTTTAAGCGCGGTAATTTATTTTATTTAGGTTTATCCGACGTTTCGGCCGCTTTTCAGTTGCCGTGGTCACGGAAGACAAAGATGACATTTGTCGAACGTGTATTGTCAAAGTTTTTATTCAGCCTACCGCCAACTTGTTCATCACTGTCAAAACTTAGGCTGTGGTTAACGCACGCGTTGGCGATTTTGATACTCTTAAATATTAGTTTATCCTAGTTTTAGTAATAATTTTCTTATTTAAATTTGTTCTGTGTGCCTTATATATATGTAGTTAACGTTTTATATGTGTTATTCCACTCCTTTAATGATATTTATTCTTTCTTAGTGCTTTTTTAATCTACCCTCATAAGGTAAGTTTTTACTAATTTATTCAAATACCTAATTTAGGGGTCTTCGACTATGTCGAAGATCCCTCCCGGTCCTCCAGACCCTCCTCCGGGCTCTAATACATGTAGCGAACAAATGGAGCAGGAGCCGCGTAGCTCTCGGTCGCGACCTGCAGAAATAAGAAAACGTCCTGCGGTTGACGAAGCATCGAACAATCCTTCCAAAAAAGCACCATTGTCGGCAGACCTTAACTCAGACAAATCTTTATGGGTACATCATTCTGTAAATGCACCTCACAAGTACTCGAGTGAAGATAAAGGTCCGTTTTTGGTCCACGTACAGAAAATAGAAAATAATCCTAGCTCTGGAGCTACTATAAACAAAATATCATTTGGTAAAATGATGGTTAATGCAAATATTAGTAAAATAGTTCATCAGGGAATCAAAAGTGTGGGTAGAAATAGAATATCTATAGAGTTTCTTTCTGCTCAAGATGCAAATAACTTTGTGGTTAATCCAACTTTAACAGCTGCTCAATATAAGGCTATTATCCCAACTTTTAATGTCTCCCGTATGGGAGTGGTTCAAGAAGTCCCCAAGGACTGGTCCATGGAAGAGTTCGTAGATCAGGTTGAACTCCCGAATTACTGCGGACAAATTGTTAAGGCTAGAAGGTTCAGTAGGAAAGTACGACAGCCAGATGGCTCCATAGATTGGACACCAACAACAACAGTAGTTCTTACATTTACCGGACAGATCCTCCCTAAACACATTTATTGTTGCTACACCTCAATACCAGTCACACCTTATCAGTTACCGACAATACAATGCTTCACATGCTGCCGCTTTGGACATGTAAGCGACAAATGTCGCTCGAAGTCCAGATGCTATAAATGTGGCCAATTACACTCTGGTAACACTTGTTCTGTTGCTCCCGAAAATGCCTTTTGTTGTTTATGCAAAGGGTGCCATTATGCTATTGACAAGAACTGCCCTGAATTGGAAAGACAAAAACTTATTAAAAAGAAAATGTCAGAGGATAATATTTCATATTCAGAGGCGGCAACCCTCTTCCCTCCTTCAATTCGGTCCTTCTCAGATGTTACCCGTACAATGTTTGCTCCAACTAAATCCTTACCAATTCATTATACTACAAGACCCTCAAGAGACCATAACTCCCTTACTCCTTCGCAAAATTCCCCAATAACTACCACCTACAGACGTACCACCTATACCTCCCCCAGACCCCGCGCTCCTTTGGCTCCTGGTTATGACAGGGATGCTCACCGATCCATAATTTCCCAATATGACCCTCCATCCTCACAAAATGGGGTTGCCTTAAGAGGCAATACAAACAATGATAATAATGACAATCTTATAGACGGGCTGCTCACCATGCTTATAAATATAATATCTAAATTTGATGATCACCCAGCACCGTCCAACGTAGCGTCCAAATTGACCCAGCTAATAAATATTATTTCTAAAATTCAACCTCATCCAGTGGAATAGTCGTAGCATAGCCCCCAAAAAACATGAAATTTCTCAAATGATATATGCCCATGATCCCATCGTTTTTGCTATTTCGGAGACGTGGCTTGTTCCGGGTTCCCATTTCCGAATACCTGGGTACGCTTGTTTCCGTGATGACAGAGACGATGGGTATGCTGGCTCAGCTATATTAATAAAGTCATCACTTGCATATTCTCTTTTCCCTCTCCCACCTTTACCAAATTCTCTTAATGTTGTTGCTGTTAAAATTCACAATTATAATTTAACTATATTGTCTATATATATTCCCCATCCTTCTTCCAATTTAATCCCTGTCCTTGAATCCATCTTCATGACTCTCACTACTCCTTATCTTATTTGTTGTGGGGCAGCCCTTATTATGATTCCTTTGGGTGTGATCTTGTGGACATTTTGGATCGTCTTAACATATGCATCCTAAATGATGGTTCTCCAACTCGCAGAGTCGCCCCAAACAATCAATCAAGCACGCCCGATCTCTCTTTTTGCTCTCCAGACCTTTGTTCTGTTGTATCATGGTCTGTTCTCGAAGATTCTCATGGCAGCGATCACTTACCTCTTCTCATTTCTTTTCCTCATCTTAGTGTTCCCGTTCGCCAGTTCTCACCTCTCTTAAAATACAACACTAATAAGGCGAATTGGGACACATATGCCATAGAAAGTGATCGCCACACTAAATCAATTCCAGATATTTCTGAATCAAATTTCGTTCATACCTATGACCAACTAATTAAGGATTTGCATACGGCTGCACATCTGAGCATCCCCCTTAAAAAAATCGGAACCAAAAAACGCTATTCTCCACCATGGTGGGATGACGAGTGCACCTCCATGTTCCAAAATCGTAAGGCAGCTGAATCCCTATATAATTCAGATATGTCAATATCTAATTATATAGAATATAAAAAAGCTATGGCAGCATCTAAAAGATTTTTCAAAAAAAAAAAGAAATTGTCATGGTTTAGATTTACAGAGACTCTAAATCCACAAACTCCTTCTTATATAGTATGGAGGACCCTTAAAAGATTTCGTGGTTCCTGGCACTCATTTAATCCCTCCTGTAACGATAATTCGGTCTGGATTTCTGACTTTGTTAGTCAATTGGCCCCTCCTTCTGTTCCTAATTATGACTCTCTCCCATCTCCTTACCCTCTATCTTTTCCTCCCCATAAATTTAACGAACCTTTTACTATGTCTGAATTATCCTGTGTTTTCAATCGACTTAAAGACTCTTCCCCTGGCTTGGACGGTATTCCATATTCCTTCCTTACCAAAGCTGGTTCCTTCACTAAGACCCTTTTTCTCAATTTTCTTAATAAGTCCTATGAATTAGGTATAATACCAGACTCTTGGAAATCCCAACTTATTATTCCCATTCTCAAACCGGGTAAAAACCCTTCCTTGCCCTCTTCCTACCGTCCTATCGCATTGTCGTCTACCCTTGCTAAGGTAATGGAGCACCTTCTGAAAAATCGGTTAGAATGGTACTTAGAATCCAACAGCATGCTCTCAAGCACTCAATACGGGTTTCGCAAGGGCTCAAGCACCATGCACAGTCTCTCTATTCTTACCACCGATATTAGGATTGCACTATCCAACCGACAAATCCTGGTGGCCGTGTTTCTCGACATAACTGCCGCGTATGATAGTGTTCTTCTTCATCACCTCAGGCAGAAAATGCATAAGCTGAGTGTTCCCGTGAGGTTAGCGCACTACATATGCAATTTTCTAATGGATCGTTCGGTAGTAACTAGACTAGAAGGCTCTATTCACTCTACACGTCGGACATGGAAAGGCCTCCCCCAAGGCTCAGTTTTGAGCCCATTGCTCTACAATCTTTACACCTCAGAATTAGATCATACTGTTACGTCCTTTTGTAACATATTACAGTACGCTGACGATATAGTTCTCTATACATCAGCTGATACAACAGAGCAGGCTGAATCTATGTTGAACCGCGCATTGTACTATTTGTTTGACTGGCTAACGGAACATGGACTAGATTTATCACCAGATAAGAGTAAAGTAGTCGTTTTTACACGTAAACGAAACCCCTTATCAATCAGAGTGGTGTGTAACGACCGAGTGATTCCAGTCTGCGACAGTATTAAATTTTTGGGTGTATTTTTAGAACCAAAAATGACAGGACTACAGCATTTGAATTATGTTATAAAAAAGACTGAATCAAATTTAAATCTTCTTAGATGTTTGTCAGGAGTCTGGTGGGGTGCCCCCCACCCATATTCCCAAAAATTAATATACAATGCTATAATCCGTAGTATTTTAGATTATGGCTCTTTTGTTCTTCAGCCTTGTTCAAAAACAGCTCTTGTTAAACTAGACAAGCTACAGTATAGATGCCTCAGAGTGATCCTGGGTGCCATGCGATCATCTCCGACCAATGCATTACAGATAGAGGCCTTAGACCCTCCACTTCAAATTCGACGCCAATATTTATGTGATCGTTTCTTATATAAAACCTGTCAGATTTCTTCTCACCCTTTAATTTCTAAAATCAAGTCCCTCTCTGCCCTTACTACAAACAACCCTTACTGGTACCATAAAGATCTTCCATGCCTTATAAAATCTTTTAGAAAATTAGACAGATTAAATACTCCGCTTTTCCAATCCCATAAACTAGCCCCATTTAGTAACTCCTATGAAGTCTTACATTTCCACCCTAAAGTTTTATTACATTTTGGTATCTCCAAAGACGATCCTAGAGCAAATGATTTTTTCAACCTACGGCTGGCATCGGAATGGTCAGACTGGTGCCCAATCTATACTGATGCCTCTAAACTGTCCCTAGAAGGCTGTGTGGGTGCTGCTGTCTGGTGCCCGAACTACAGGCTAGCTTTGACCTATAAATGTCCTATATTTACATCCATTTTTACTGGTGAATCAATAGCAATTTTGGAGGCAATAAAGTTTGTTGTCGCTAACAAAGACAGGATACACAAATGTATAATATTTTCAGACTCTCTAAGCTGCCTCCAAGCTATCCTTTCAGAGGATTTAACAATTGGCCTGCGTTTCCCTTTGATTCTTAAAATCAAGGAAAATCTCGTTCTGTGCCAGTCTAACAGTATAGATGTTGTCCTAGCTTGGATTCCTAGTCACTCAGGTATAATCGGTAATGAGACCGCTGATGAGTTAGCGAAAAGTGCAATAGCCTCAGGGTGCCTAGACCACTCCATACTATACCCTCAGGACCTCTGCTCTAAAGCTCTGCAAGACCTTAAAGGGGAATGGCTTATTAGTTGGACAAATTCCAGTCTAGTCAAAGGGAAATTTTATAAAGATATTTCTCCAGAGATACCCATCAAACCATGGTTCTATAAATTCCGTAATGCTGACAAAAGACTCACCTCAGTGATTTGCAGGTTGCGACTGGGTCATTCGTGTACCCCTGCCCATCTTTATAGGATTGGAGTTCGTGCCTCTCCAATGTGTGAATGCAATACAGAGGAAGGTTCTATCGACCATATATTGTTTAACTGTCCCCTTTACCCCACATCCCTATATGATATCTTACCAACTAAAATCCCAAGACCCACTAATATTAAAACTCTCCTTTCCCGTATATGTAGTCGTCTTATATTTAATGCTCTAACCAAATATATTTCCGTTAATAATATAAAACTATAATCCTCTATCAAATTTTATCTATGTATCTAAGTATTTAAAAATAAGTGATGTCCTATATATGTATATACTGTCATTGTTTCAGATGGTGGCGGTGAACTAATACTAGAACAAGTTTTTATTTGTTTTTTGTGTTTTCTTATTTATCTGGTCATCGCCATAAACCTTGTCTTTTCCACACCTGACGTTGGCAGTAATGGTAGTTCGACCAAGAACAAGCCTCTTGCCAAAAAAACAAAAAGTGAAGTGAAGTGAACTTGTTCATTTTAATTATTTAGTTTTAATTTTGTTTATGGATATTATTTACTCTATGGGAGCCTAATCTAATTTACCACCACTTCACAACATGTTGTGGCTTGAAGAGAAGAAACGGCGCAAGAAACTCTTCAGCAAACATGCCTAGTTCTAAAATTTTTTATATAATATTAAAATGAGTGGAAGGAAAAAATAAAATATATATAGATAAACCTAAATAAAATAAATTACCGCGCTTAAAACCGTTAAAACGTAGTTTTATTATGTGTACAAGTCGCGAAAACTTAAGAAAATATTACAAGAATGTTTTTTATAGATAACAGCTATTCTTCAAATCTTAAAAAAATGTGAATATTAATAAATACATGAACATTATACATACAAAAATAAAAACAATAACTAAAGCTATAGAAATCGTGCTAAAATAAAAGCTGAATATCAGCTCTTTTATTCATACAACATTTTATTCATATAACATTCATATCTTATGTAAGTGAAACAAAACAACGTCTAAAATGTCACAGTCTTGCTTCATATTAGTGACCTCATAAATAACGAATGTACGAGTGTATACGCACCTCTTTCTAACAAGCTTTTCAAACCATATTATGTAGTCCCGATGTTTACATATGTTTCTATAGCTATAAGTATTATTTTCAGGCATACTTAAAAAAAAACTACATCTATAATATTATGTTAATTACTTATTTAAGGTAACGGTAAGTTCAAATCGTTTTAATTTATTAACTGCCTTTGTCCATCTAGCTCATTTGAATTCTGAGGTGCCGGATTCTACCTGGCATGGTAAATTTCGTAAACGAAAGTTCTATTGCTTAATATAGTCTAGGTGTCTGGAATCAGCTCCTGAGTTGACATTTTGTGTATTACCCATAACATACGTATACTTGGCTCTTTTTGAAGATATACAATTATGTGTTTGGTTGCCAATCATTTACTACTAGATGGCCTATGCCCACTTCACTGGGATGCCCCTCACATACACGCACGCCTGCATATAAATGTTTAATTTAGCTTTAATTAATTCATAAACGCAGAAAGCACTCGCAGTGCCTCGTACGAGGATATGCGCAATTCTTGCGTAGAACGTTATTGCTGTAACATATTTGACAGGCGTTCCCGTGCCCATTTCGCTGGACGTATAAAATTTTTACTTTTTTGATTTATTAATAAGCATCAAATATAGGATATCTAACTCGGGGATAATGTAGATAACAACTAATTAAAGTATTTCAAAATCGGATTAGTAGTACCGGAGATTACCCCGAACACCCAAACTCACAAACCGTACCTCTCTGTAATAGTATAGATTTAAAATCATTCTATTGGCCTTTAAAAAAACGTATATTATGTTCCAGGATCGCTATGTGAGTTTTATTATGTTATCCATTCTTTAAAAAAATACCTAAGATTCTTCAATCTCTATTATGATAATAGAGATATTAGCTAGTAAGCCTATTTACAACATGACGATGTTATACGTCTGTGTGCTAAAGATAACAACGTAAAACATACAGGGTGTTCCATTAGGGACTCACAACGACCACGTTCACGACCGCGATTTTTGCCGTTCCACTTGCTTGCGGACGTTACAATCCTAAAAGCTAGTGGAACGGGTTATGGAGCGTTGATGTCATTAATGTCATACGCAAATGTCATTGGTTGATATGAAAATCGCGCCTTTTTCAATAGGGATGACTATGTTAAAAGAAATATAGCTATTTATACAAAATGTCCTTAATGGGTGACCCCATTGGTATCGGCTACTTCATCGCGGTAATAATTTCGAAGAAAGCAAATCGCCTAGCTCAGATGAAGAGTGGACGTTAAGTTTATAAACGTAATACTAAAAAACGTGATCTCAGACCACGTATTACACAATATAAAAATATAGTCGATCGTTATTCAGATGAAGAATTTAAAAGCCATTTAGACTTTCAAGAAATACATAGAATTATTTGTTGTCTATCTATCTATAATTCTGAATTTTGAGTTATAACTCTGCAGCAAAAGCTATGTCTACAAACAATGAATTTCTCTTAATTATATAATTATATTCAAGTCAACGATAATGAAAACTGATTAGAAATAAATCATGTAAATAAATATTAATAACAAATAAAGGAAAATAATAGATGGCTGTTTAAAATACATTAAAATTAATTTTACAAAATTAATAAAGAAAGATATTTTTCATTCGCCATCTTGTTTCAAAATTCGCGCCTTTTTTAATGTATTGACAAGAGAGAATTAATGCTCTGTGGTCAACGCCCACTTCGACCCACCTTTTGACATGGGTTGTTGCGGGCGTTGTGTGATCGAAAATGATGACGTTATTAGTGACGTTTTCGCCACGACCGCAACGCTCGCGGTCGCCTTGTGGAACGGCAAGCTGAGCATTTTGGGCGTTGTGCGTTGCTAGTGGAACGCCCTACTAGTAGAGAGTCATACGTAGGTCACTTCTCGTAAGTCTATCTCCCGCTTAAAACTTCGTTGAAATCTGTTAAGGCGTTAGAAAGTAATTGAAAACATTTTTTTTTAATTATGGCCATAACACTTTTAGCATTAATTTTTAAAAAAGTTTAGGGACGCCAGACAGAAATCATAACTTGCGTGATAGAAAGGGAAGCAAGACAGACTAGAGCTGTAACGCGTTACGCAACGAAGCTGTTTACCCTCCCATAAGAAGTTATCACTTCAAAATTATTAACTATTCTGGGGCAAAAATTATATTATTGTCCAAACAGTAAATAAATTTATACCTATCTATTCAGAAATTTAAAATTGAAGTCTCTGTAATGTCAAAATAACAACTTGTTACTAAACGCATATACGCATTTAAAAAATCGATTTATAAAATTTTTGTCTGACTGTCTGATCTCTGAAACGGTTGGACCGATTTTGAAAATTCCACGCGGACGAACTCGCGGGCACAGAGACTAGTAATATATATAAGCTAGGTTGTAATTTTTTTTTCTTTTGTAATTGTTTATTTGGTTTTTGTAGTTATAAATTTTAAGAGCACAAAGTTAATCATTAGTAAAGCTACAAAGAATAGTGACGTGTACTAATGCATTATTTTTTCCATCTTAACATGTATTGCTGGATGCCGTGAAAACGTAAGTACATCCAATTTTAAAATTCTTATTCACAAATTCACTGGAACCCAGATTAATCCGGGTTTGATTCTTGGCATGCGAAAATGTGTATTTGCCTGCAGCTTTACTGTAATGATTAACAAAATTATTTATGATAACTTTGAAGCTTAGTGGACTTGTAAACTAAACTAAACTATCCATCATTACAATGTAGTAGGTTCGAATATAGGCCGGGAAGCATGTACCACTTAAGAATGTTTTCTGGTCTATAGTATGGAATGGGTGCGCGGATCCGAATTAAAAAAATATTCTGTACACACGAAACCGCTGAAGATTATAGTATAATTTTGATTGTTTTAATTGTTGTGTAAATGTATGTCACATAACAATAGATAAGTACAAATAAGATAGGCTTACCCAAACTTATGTCGAAACACAAGGAGTATGTCCGCCTTTGGCTGCAGAAGTATACATCTTGGACATTCAAACAATAACAATCACTTTTCAAGGCGGTATTAGTTTGTTTCAACAACTCACTGAACTTGCCAAATATCTTATTACTTCTTACATGTCTGTCTAATAAACACCGCAAAACGAATCCGACGACACAATGGCGGCATCTCCGTGACGTAAGTAAGCCATAGTTAGAGGAGAACAGAGATACATATAAATACATACCAGTATACAAAAAGAAAAAAATATGTATCTATGTATGCATCAAGAATATGTATTGTAACATTAAATAATAAACATTGACTCATATTGATGCTATTACCACGTGCTGAATCAACAAAATCGTGCGGTAAGACAATTACTGCGTGAAACCCATTAATCCGACTTAGACGTGGCGGATATAACCTCCATTTATATTAAAATAGGGAAGATCTACACGATCGATTGAGATGTTTATGATCTAATTACTTGAAATGAAATGTACTTTTAAAAATTGATACCACATTTTTTTAAATTCCTACTTCTAGGAACAGGGCGTAAGTATTACGTTATTTATTTAAATAAATTTTTAAATTAGTGTTTAGGGCACTGCAGCCATTTTGATAGAAATAACAAGCCAATGTCATAACCATTCATCCGTCTGTATGTCTTTTTATATCGCAGTTATTTATTTTAGAAACAACTACATTTATGCCAATGTTTGGCGAAAGCAGTTTCTATAGCGATCCAAAATTTTGTAAAAAAAAGCGGTGTACATAGTATAGGAAGTAGATTTAAATTTTGACATATGTAAGACCTTGAAATACTCCAGTGGAACTTATTTTGTATAAACACTTTTGAAGTTGAATTTGAATATCGCGAAAAATACAAAGATTAGGGGTGGCCATTCACATGATGGGATGCAATTCTTTAGTGTACAGCTGTATGGACGTGTATTTATATATATATAAAGTATTATCTGTGTACACGTATAAAGTCGTCTCATGTTTTTTATTGGATGAGTTCAACAGACAGTCAGACGACTCAAGCTAGGCTATGTTCCATTAGAGACTCAAAACTACTTGCTTACCGGCGTCACAATAGTAAACTCGAGTGGAACGGTTATGCGACCCACCTCTTGACATGGGTCGTTGTGAGCGCTTTGTGAGCGAAAAGGACGTCATTAGTGACGTGTTCGCCACGAACATAAAGACTGAGGTCGCCTAGTGGAACGGCTGATGGAGTATTTTGGGCGTTGTGAGATACTAAAGGAAAGCGCTCCTGATGGCAAAGGTTTACCATGGACTACGGTCACATCGTTAATCAGACTTTGAGAAAATAATGATGATGTTTATTATCTTTTTAATTTACATCAAAAGGTGGAGAAATAATTATCTTTGAGACAGTTAAGAATGTTAGAGGGAACGAAATGTCTTAATTTTGTCCCCTCTAACTTGGTGAAATTGAAATCAGAAATTGTGAATAAAAAGAAAGCTTTTACTAGGTGTGACAAAATTCATTACATTGCTCTTCATTCTATGTATAAGTATTATGTGTAATTTTAAACTGTTTTATTGTTTTCAGGGAAATGTGAGTTAACATTCCAATTTCTCCACTATTTTGATACTTATTTTATATCATATCGAGGGGTAAAGGCTACATTGGGTACGTCCCAGAAGAGACTCGCAACGACCACTTTCGGTCCTGCAGCAGACGTGACCGGTCCACTGCCATTTCAACCTGCTAATTTTGCGAGCTATGTTGGTTACCTTGGTTCTCTTACGGATATCCTCTTTTATAATTTTATCCATAAAAGAAACACCCAACATAGCTCGTTCCATAGCACGTTGAGCGACTTATTGGAACTTGTGGACCAATCCTGCCGTACCGCGACCGCTGTCGTATCTGGGAATGGCGGAGTCATCGGGAATTGAGGGCCGTTATCTATGGTGCTTTCTCATAGGGGATAATTGCCATAGTGACCACACTTGGCATGCGGGTTGGTAACCGCAATGCCGGCCTATTTGCATCGCAGACGCTGCTACCCGTTTCCAACCAGGAGATTTCTATAGGCCGGCTTTCTGGCGATGGTTATACCACCATTGAATTGTCGCCAGGGCTCGTTTCCTGGCAGCAGGGGTACCGCGGACAGGTGATGTTGACAATTGGGTTCACAAGATATTAGTCATAGACCCCTTACCCCCTTATTAAGAAAATATAAAGAATCTTATTAGCAATTAATATCTGTGAATGTTATACTTTTCAAGTATAGTAAAACGCTTTTAATAATGCTTTTTTTGGTCATTTGAATCTTTAGAGTATTTTCCAAAATATATTCCAAATGTCACTTACACCAAATCTTTAACCTTTCACCCCTCGATTTGTAGTTTAACGTTTACCCTTTTATTCATAATAGTTGAACGAGGTTTATATGCTCCTTAAAAAGAGTTATTAAATCCATTCCGTAGTTATCATGTATTGCTCTAACAGAAGAAAACATCCTAAAAATTGCATTTCTGTTTTCTTTTAATTTCTTGTACAAACTTTAACCCCCCCTCCCCCCCTTACATAATTATTGATTATAGTATATTATAGTGGCTAAAATAACAATACATTAAGGAGTTATTAAAATAAAGCTCTGTATTAATAAACTGTTGTTATATTTACAGTTAAAAGTGAGTTACTTTAAACCTCCCTCTTCTTCTTGCTACATACTTTTATCCTTGTAGGAACAGTGAAAGAATACAATTTGTTGCGGCCGGATGGCCTGTCATAAGAGGCGACAAAACAACCCACAGCCAGGTGGTAGGGTATTTGCCCGAATGGATGGCTACCACCCCTGATCTAGAGTATACTAAAAAAAAGAACCTGAGATATAAATAGAATAAGAAATATAAAGAAAAACAATTTTTAGCTAGACGTTTTGCTGGGGAGTTCCTTGCCGCTTCTTCGTTTCACAGACATATTTCCTTTCTAAAGAATACTAGATGGTGAGAAAATAGTCTTGTCTTTTTGATAGCTAAGCAATAAAACGAATTGCGTCATAGTATCTTTATAACTTTCATTGAAAAAGTTATTTTATTATTTTTAGACAACCGTAAGTATGTTCTAATATAAATATAAAATTTAAATTTAAATAAATGGAATTCGATGAATATATATTATGTTTCTTTGCAGGAAATTGTAAGTTAATAAAATAATCTTCTTCTACATAATATATATAAAACAAAGTCGTGTTAGTTACACCATTTATAATTCAAGAACGCCTGAACGAATTTATATGTCTTTGTACCGTACACGGCGGGATCGGTAACCCGACGGTCCAAATCCACAAGGTAATTTTTGGTTACTTATATACTAGATACTTACCTGGTACCTACTCCAGCCGGCGGTGGCAGGAACAGGAACAAGGTGAACACTATTTCGTCGGTATTTTAAGGGAAGGGCGCCCCTTGAGAGGAAATATATAAAATATCCTACCAAACTACTACTACAAGGGAAACACTACGGGGGTTAGATAAAAGTCTGTCCAAATACACCCGCGCCTCGTCCTTTTCGTCACAAACACTTTTCCCCGGAGTATAATATGTTCTTATCACTATTAGTGTTCCAATTACTGGTATTTATCAATAATTCTCAATGAATAATTAAATATGAAACAATATCACGCGAGAGCTATCACCGTGCGTCTTCGAGTCGATTGCCGGTGTTCCCGCTTTTCGACGCGATAAAAAAGTGCATACGAATGTATCGCGCAACAATCGAAAGCCGCCGCTCGATATCTGTATTCCGAACAGTCTTCGTCCGGAACAGAATAACAAGTACTAAAAATGATATTTACTAACAAAAGAAATATCATTAAAAAACAACCATCACAACATCAGTCTACCCATTCATTTGTTATGATCTTTCCCGGTCGATTTTGGCAATGCTGCCTGCATTTAAACTCATTTGTCTGATTTAGGTGAATTATTTGGTGTGTGTTCAAGTGGATCCCGTGATGATTTCGATTCATGATTGGAGCCGATAGGTGGCGCTGCTAAACATGTCTTTAACTGTGGGATAGATTTTGATGAAATTTATTGTGCTTTTTCAAGTAGATTCGAGAATCGTTTAGATTTACCATTCGTCCGAATCGATCGCACTGCAATCGGTTTCTAGATTTTTTATTTATTCAACTTATAGTCTTGAGGGACTATGGGTAGAATACAATACAAATAAGTTAAGTTTTCTTCCATTGTATTCGATTATATGTAATTTTATAATTGTTCTGTGAATACAGCATAGTTCATTTTGTATTGGTGTCTAATAAAAGTTAGTATATTTTTGATTAGGTTTGATTTGTACATATTGATATTAATGCGGTTTTTTTTGTTTTTTCAGATGGACGTAAGTTATTTTTAAGCACCAGGCTATTATGAATATTTCAGCATACTTTAATATAGCTTTCATGTGTTTCATAAAATTTTCACTGCCTGTTTCAGATCCCGGTAAGTTCTTAATATTAGAACAACTAAATAAAGCTTTATTCTATAGTGAATTTGAGGAACATCTAAGTTGAACATTACATTGAGGTAAAAAATGTTAAAAATTAATAATTAAATTTTAATTTAAATTTACTTTACTATTATTTTGCTTCAATTTATAAATTAACAATTAATTTCCTTCCACACTCCTCTATTCTGACATACGTCTTCTGTTACACCACAAATCACCATATCATCCTTCACACAATCCATAAATCTGTTTTACATAATTTGTACCCATTCATCTTGTAGTTTCTTTTTGTCACGTGACTTTCATCCCTCTTCAACATCATGCCCATACCAACTTTAATCTTCTTCCTCTCAATTTTTCAGTCACGGGTGCAACTTTCAAAGATCCCGTTATGTACTCATTTCTCATCTTATCCATGTGACGTAAGGGAAATCGTCAGGTCTTCCTCCTTGGTCACAGAATAAGTTAAGTGGGTCAATGAACACTATAAGACAATCAATATTCAATCGGTTCCGTAACAGCCGGTGGACTTCCCTACATAAAAGGTACACTGGCCTGTCGAAACCTTTGTTGCTCTTCAATTCCAAATATTCCACCTCCTAGGTAGGTAAGGGTAACTTCGGTCCTGGAATTAGATGGTGAATAATAGGCATTAGGGTTTGACACAGTGTCCTCCGTTAGAAAACTAATCAGCTCAATTATATTTAGTTTTAAGTAGCAGAACAGTTACATTTTAGCTATATGAATAAGAACTCACCCCAGCGGGAACACGTAGTTATTTAACTAACTTTAAAAGAAGTTTTTAATAGTGTGGAGTAATATTTATAATAGATTTTTAGCAGTTGCTATATTTGAAGTTTTTTGAGCGAGTTTTAAAATTAACCGCCGTCACAGTTTTTTTATTGGTCACTCTCTTGACATTGACATTGATTGTCATTGGCTATGTCTGTTTTTTTTTTTAATGATGCAAGTGCAACGTTACATCCATTCTTGCAACACCATCAATCCATCTCAACTTTCTCACCTCAGCTGAGTGGAGACGTTTGTGGTTTTTTGTTCATATATAATTTAATACTTTATATGGCATGTACTCCCATGCCACTATAAGTGTAAAGTAGATATAATAAATAAACAATATAACAGAAATGTAGTCATTATTTTATTTTGTATATTATAGCTTCCGGTGAGTAGTATTATGGGTGAAGTATGTTATGTACTAAGAATAATAATCTTCAATAAATATCTTTTATTATATTATACACTAGCTGTCCCGGCAGATGTCGTCCTGCCGGAAAAGCTTCGATCGATATATATACCGCACAGTGATGAGTATATGACCCTAACAGTTGGAGGAGCGAGACGAAATGCTCCTGCCTCAAGGCAGATCCTCACAGTCCTAGGCCTGGTTGATAATTTGTATATATTCTTTGTACGTGTCGGGAATCATTTACGATCCCAATTATTGCACAGCGCCATCTATTTGTTTGTAAGTATTTCACTACAAGCACGACGAGGATAGTCTTATTTGACGGATGATGACAGCTAGGTAAGGTGATTGGACAACGCGGTTAAAGAAGCGGGTAGTTATGCAAATAATTTGACAGGACAGGATGTTAACTGAGCGACGGGAACAGGGACGTTATCTTTTAAATTATGTTCATCTATCCCACAGGTACGACACCATTTATCGGGATAAAAAGTATCCTAAGTATAGAGCTGCAAAATAAGCTAGTTCTGTACCAAGTTTATTTAAATTAGTTTAGTAGTTTTCAAATGATTCTCTAATAGGACAGACAAATAAAAACATTTTAAATTACATTTTCGAAAACTATTGGTCTGATGAATGCCCCTGATATTTTTCTCTTTTTAAAATCATTGTTCAATTTTTGCCACTATATAGATTTATTTTAGACTTGCTTCTGTCGGTGACTTCGTCAGCGTGGTGCGGTTTTTTAACTATCCCACGGGAACTCTTTAATTTTTCGGCATCAAAAGTATTCTATATGTTGACCAGGGATATAAGCTACCAATACACAAAATTTCATTTAAATCGGTCTAGTCGTTTCAGAGATTAGCCGGTACAAACAGAGAAACAAAAAAAAATCTAAATTAGTTCTATTTTACTTCTTACATCCCCCTGACTAGGTTTTAATTTTTTTTCATTATACAGATATTCGACCTCTACAGTTTTATTATATAGTTATATATAGATACCTACTATAGATTAGAAGGAGAGGGAAGACCTAGAAAAAGGTTGTCAAGCCCAAGAAGCGATAGATAGATGATGTATAGATACAAAGAAGTTAAACAAATTGTCGAGAATCTAAAATATTGGAGGATGTTCAACTGACAAAAGGTCGGCGATAATAAATTTTCATTTCTTCCTTTTCAGTCAGGCGGAGTAAGTAATTTTTTTTAAATAATTTGATTATTAATTTTGTTCTCTATCATATTTTAATTTTATAATTTCATATTTAACTTTTCAGTTACTGGTACGTTTATTTCTAACCAGAAGCTTTTTATTTTCCCCCCACCCATTTTAATATTATATAAAATTGTTAGTCCTAGGCATGTTGCTGAAGAGTTTCTTGCGAAACAACATGTTGCGAAGTAGTGGTAAATTAGATAAGGCTCCCATATAGTAAATAATAATTATAAACAAAAATCAAAATTAACATTACTTATTGACACTTTACATCGGTGTCTTCCGTGAGCACCGCTACTGATAAGAGGCCGAAACGTCGGAATAAATATCAAATAAAATACCACACTTAAAACGTAGTTTTATTATGTGTAGAGACTAGTTCCGAAAAGTTAAGAAAATACTAGAAGTTCAAAATACACAATAAAGGAAGTATGTTTTATTCCTTTGAATTAAAATAAAACAGGCGTTTTCGTCCCTAGGAAGTAATTTTCCCTGCTGTCAAAAAAAAATATTTATATTTATAGCTTGACAACTTGTCAAAAAATTTAAAAACTATGCGAACCATTATACATGCGACTCATGTCCCAAATGTTTACAGCTACTATTAAATAGCGGCATAAATTATTATAAAAAATAACAACAAATTTGTGACATAATTTCATCATACTTATAAATTACTTTTACTAAATTATTATTTAATTCACATAAATTTGAGCTAAATAATTATTATTCTAAGTAAAAAACAAATTCTGGCTAGTAGAATACCACAGAAAAAGAAATTTACTTGACTTTTCATGTATGACGCATTGAATGAGTTCATCAGATTGAGACATGGATATAACGCCAGATTTCATTAAAGAAGTAGTTGTTTGTTCATTTATTATTTTTACTTTTTTTTACGCAATGAAAAGCAGAGTGTTGATCTCAGGCGAAAGACCTATTTAGGCACTCGAAGTATCTCGTGCCTAAATAGGTCACTTTCAATTCTCGTGTAACAATCTACTATTGTCTTCCGTGATTACGACTACTGAAATTGACCGAAATATCGAAATAAAATACCACCCTTTAAAGCGTTAAAACGCAGTTTTATTAAAGTAGAGTATTGTATGACATTAGGAACTCTGACCATGCTCGAGGCCGACTCGAACACGGCCACTTATTTCATAACCTCGAAACTATTTTAACACATGATATTTCACCCGCTATTTGCGATATACATACATTGTTCATTTTTGTTTGATTATATGTTTAATATTGCAGAAGTTACTAGTAAGTAAAAAAAAGTTAATTAATCAATAAAGAAATAACAAGACTTAAATCTAGGTTAATCTGTCTGGTCACCTCGTCTTAGCATATTTCGGAATATGTATGGTTCCAAATTCATACCCCCAGGGGGTGCCGCCCTGGTCTCTTCTCCGACCAGGTAGCGGTACAAGGGGATGCGTCCCCGGGGCCCCGAGCGGCCACTGTCACATTCCCCTTTTCACTCCGTGATAGTGGTGTCCCACCTTTCCGCCTCCAAATCCCAATGCCTGCCCTTCCTTACCAAACCTCCTCCCCAAATACCCCTCCTTTCCGATGCGACCGCCAGCGTCGAGGTGTTCTCCGCTGGCTGTCAAGGACGGCGGTGGTGATGTCCACCCCACCACCGCCCTCCTGACAGGCGACCTATCCTCCCCGACCCCGTCTGCCAACGCTGCTGTGTGCGCGAGGCGACGGGAAAAGGGGAGGAAGGAGAGGGGGAGGGGTGTTGGCGCAGGAGCAATCCTTCGCAGCCTCCCCCTCCCCCCATCGCGAAGCCCCCCCCCGCCGCTGACGCTGCTTAGAGCGCGAGGCGGCGGAGGGGGAGAAAGGAGAGGGAGGGGTGATGGCGCAGGAGAAATCCTTCGCGGCCTCCCCCTCCCTCCTATCGCGAGGCCCCCCCGCCGCTGACGCTGCCGATTGCGCGAGGCGGTGGGGGGGGCGGGGTGGAAGAAGAGGGGGGAGGGGTGTTGGTGCAGGAGCAATCCTTCGCAGCCTCCCCCTCCCCCCGCCGCGAAGCCCACCCGCCGCTGACGCTGCTACGAGCGCGAGGCGGCGGAGGGGGAGAAAGGAGAGGGAGGGGTGATGGCGCAGGAGAAATCCTCCGCAGCCTCCCCCTCCCCCCCCATCGCGAAGACACTCCCCCCGCCGCTGACGCTGCTGAGTGCGCGAGGCGGCGGGGGGAGGAGGAAGGAGAGGGAGGGGTGATGGCGCAGGAGTATTCCTTGCAGCCTCCCCCTCCCGGCGGCAGCGGGCGTCGAGGTCTGGGGGATCAACATAGACCTCCGCCCGCACTAATGCCGCGAGAGGGCGCGAGAGGTAGCCGCGCGTCCCTCTCAGGGCCGGGGACCACCATCTCCCCCGGCCCGCACACAGGAGAGGCCGCCTCTGTTTACGAGGCGGCCGGCCGCTGCCGGGGTTGCGGGTTAAGCTCACGCATGTACCGCGACCCCGGCGCTAGGCGGAAGGAAGGCTCCCATGGGGTTTTAGTGGGTATACCGGCAGCCGGTCGTATTGAACCGGCGTCGGGGAGCCCCACACACCGGCCGCGCATGATCCCCCGCGCGGCTGACGGTGCGGCAACGCATTTCCCCATGTAAAAAAAAAAAAAAAATGGTTCCAAATTCATTATGGCGGCAAAAGAATCTTACGTGTGACGTGATGACAGCTCTTAAAGTCGGTTTAAGATAGGATAGCATGGAAAATACGTAAATAAAGAAAGCTAGCTGGAACCGAACACAAACCAACTTGATTGATATTTTCTTTTATTTTTCCTTCCACCCATTTTTATATTATATAAAAAAATTTGAGCTAGGCATGTTTGCTAAAGAGTTTCTTGCGCCGCTTCTTCTCTTCAAGCCATAACATGTTGTGAAGCGGTGGTAAATTAGATTAGGCTCCCAAAGAGTAAATATAACCATAAACAAAATAATTAAAACGAACAAGTTGGCGGTAGGCTAAATAAAACTTTACCAATACTCGGTGACACTTGTCTTCTTTGTCTTCCGTGATCACGTCCACTGATAAGTGGCCGAAACGTCGAAATAACCAAAATCAAATAACCAAACGCGCTTAAAGCAGTTAAAACGTAGTTTTATTCGAATTTTTGAAATTGGTTCAGCAGTAATTCGTTACAAACATAGGTACATAAATTAAAATATTCCTTCTATCCCGTTCTAAATAGTGAATAAAAATGTATATAATTATGTTGGAGGGAGCTATGAATTGAATTGATTGTTGTTTGGATGTATAACGCATGATATTATTTGTTTACATTTTAATTACTTTTAAAATCCTTAATTTTATATTATTTGATTTGTTAAATATTTCTTTTGCTTAAAGATAGTCCTAAAAGTTACGAATATTGTAATTTAATAAACGACCAATCAGAGCAGAACATATGCCTCGAGCGGGGTCGAGGCGCCATCTGTACTTAAGGTGGACGGGGGAGTATTTGCGACACATTTGAGAGATAGTAACGGATCGAGTTGGATCGTCGAGAATTTAAAAGGAACGGTTAAAGGATGATCGGTGCCCTGAATCCACTGCTCGGTCTAAGCTGTCAAAATATTGTTTAAATCTAAAAGTGTATAAGCCGTGGCTATTATGTTTTATGCTCGCATTTTACCCTGATGACGCCCACTAAACCTGCAACCACTAAAAAAGATGTCACAAGAACGATGCCTTCTCCGAGATATTTAAAGAGACTTAAGTAAAATTTAATTTCGAAATTTTTCGCTCGTCACCTCTTCGAAACACTTCATTAGGCATAGAGATATAAATTAATTTCTGACCTGTCATTTTTACATAGTCAATCCGACATTGGCAAAATCAACGCACGTTAAATCGTAGGAGTCATCGCCGAACAAAATAGAATAGAATAGAAATGCATGGACGACACGCACTTGGCCGATTTATGTTGTATTCCATTATGCAGTTTATAAATATATATCTAGGAATAAATTATAATGATCTTTTATTAATTCTTAATATTACAGAGTGAGGTAATATTGCCTAATTTTTGAATCTAAGTACATTTTTTTCAAACTCCCAGCTTTCCATATAATAAGTATTAGTAAAGTATATCTTATTTTTGCCTAGATCATTTTTTGTACTTTAAACCCATGGTTTATACATTTAATTACTTAATTATGCTTACTTAAATTTCTTTAAATGTAAATGTCAGGTGGTAGGGTAAGGTATTTGCCCATGTGGATGGCCACCACTCCTAGTCTAGAGTATGCCGCCATAGCAACCTTAATTTGTGTTCCGGCTTTAGTGTCCAGGCTCTAGTCTCCCTTAAGAAAGCAGCAGCGCATTTGTAGCACCTTTCGTGTTGCAAATTTCTTTAGGTGATAGTATCTGCTTTCGATCAGGTAGGCTGTCGCTGCTGAACTCAGGCCATAAAAAAAGTCTTAATCAACTTGAGGAACGTCTAAAATTAGATGTTAAAGTAGAAAAAAAAAGTTTTAAATGAACCATTTGAAAACTTATTTTTTTCGAAAATGTGTCTAGTAAGAAAGTTATAAAACTTTCCATTCGCCTCAATGGTGTAGTCCTCTCTCCACCTTCCTGGAGACATGGATGTTTTCGATTAATTTAGAAATGTTTTTATCTGCTTTCGTGGCTAAATAACGTTTGCCACCTCTACTGAATCCTCCGGCGTGCGCGGACTCCGAAGTAGGGCTTGAAAACCGGTTAAAAAATTGACCCGGTTATTATCTTAGTACATAGGAACTTTTCGGTTTTGTTCTAACTTTAGCCCCAAATTGTTTTTGGTCAGAAAAGTTCATTAATTAGGTTTTGATGAATATACCGGGTTTTAACGGTATTTTATGCAGACCTTCAAAGTGCACACAAACAGTTCAGTTGCACATAAACAAATATTTATAAACATTTGTCATATAGATACAGTATTTTTCGCGAAACAAACTTTTTAGTGCAGGTTGGCATTACTGTTTTTAAGGTTTACACTCTGAATAAAATAGTTGACTAAAACCGATAATAACCGGATAAATTCATTTCTTTTAAGCCGGCTGCAAGCGTAGCTGAAAAGAACTCACCCAATAAATTATTGGATTCAAAAGCCGTTACAAGCACAAAAAGCCCAAAACAGCACTTAATTAAAAATTATTTAATTCTTTTCAGAGTTGGGTAAGATATACTTTATTTTTTTATAATAGACTTTGCTTGTGTTTATTACCTTAAAGTATATGTAGTTATATGTATTGTTTGTTTAAATTATTTTACAGCTGACAGTAAGTAGTTTTATTAAATTTTTAAATAAGTAAATGACCTGAGCCCACTTTGCTGCACGTAAAACATATGTGGAAAGTACTCGCAGTGGATCGTAACAAGATGTGCGCAATTCTTGCGTGGAACGTTATTGCTATTACACGTTTGACAGGCGTTTCCATGCTCACTTCTGTAGACGTCATTATTTTTTTTAAATAACCTATTCAAATATAGCCTATGTCACTCAGGAATAACGTACCTTTTTACTGCTGAAAGAATTTTCAAGGTTCAGTAAGAAATTAGAAGATATACAATTAATTAATATATTACTGTTGTTGACCACGCTGTTGTATCAGTGTAAACTGCATGAATAGCGATCTGTGGAAATAAAAAGTAAAAAGAAATACAAACGAATAGCTGGGTATACCAGCTAGTTTCTTATTAGGATTTTTACAAAAATAAATACTATTTTATTAATTAAATACTATAATGTCACATTTTGTTAGATATATTTCAAGTCAATTTTGAAAAGATTTTGTACATTTTATTAATAGTAATATAAAGGTGCTAATGTTTATAGAACAAGTTAATAATTAATTAAAAAAATTTCAGGTTTTCGTAAGTTATGATCGTTTGTATACTAATACAGAAATATTTTATTTAACTATACAGATTAAAGTTATTTATAGCAGAAATTATTAACATGAAAAGATTCAATGTCAGTGGCTAACTATCTGTATGAGCATAATGTTTAAATTAAAAAAATAATTGTTTCTCTATTTGGAAAATTAAAATATTTTTTTTTATTACGGAACTGTTATTTGCGATTAATAATTTCTTGATGTAAAACTGCACACTATGTGATGTCACATTATTGAGGGAGGTTATGACCAGGATATTACAAGGACGGGGGAGAGGTCGAAAATTATGACTTCGTATGACGGAATTTGTGGACGGCCCGTAGTTTCAGAAGAGACCTTATGGACTCTGCTGAAATTGTACGAGCCCCACTTGAAAAATAATAAGTATATTTCTAACATATTTCAGACTAGAGTTAGTATTAATTTTACTTATAAAATGCTTGTCACATATAATTTTAACAATTAAATTTATTTAGATTATTTTTTGTATATACGTCTATATACAATATTATATTGATATATGTGTTATATTTATAAATAAGTGTAACTATGTATATTTAAATTGTACAGTCCTATCTTTTTTCTGCTCTACTTATATAGGTAGAGCAGACAAAAGAATTTCTTTAAAGTTAGGTGCCTGGAAGAGTTCGCTTTTAGCGATAAGGCCGCCTGTTGTTTTGCCAAGAAGTATTGAAATTAGGCATTTTGTTTCTGTCTCTTTTTATTTTGGAGAGCAATAAAGTGCTATCTATTTAATTTTCATTTTTTAGATTAGCAGTTTAAACTAATTATCTTTTATTACTATTTTAGCCACGAACTGTAAGTATGGTTTTAAAATTCCGATGCTATGTTTTTAGGGATTCATAAATATTTTGACAAAACTAGCCTTATAAAGCCTTCATGTCCGTTAATATGTTGTAGTTGTTTTCTAAAAAACTACAAGGGGCTAATGAAAAAATTTTGACGGGGTGTATTTCTATATATCACTACAAGAACATAAAAAAATACATGTAACTAAGTGTTGATGAAGCACTTTTTTATTTTCTGATTCCCAAAAAGTCGGCCAGGTGGTAGGGCATTTGCCCGACTGGATGGCTACCACCCCTGGTCTAGAGTATGTCGCCATAACAACCTTGGGTTGTGTTCCGGCATTAGTGACCAGGTTCCAGTCTCCCTTAAGAGAGCAGCAGCGCATTTGTAGCACCTTTGGTGTTGCAAATGTCCATAGGCGATGGTAACCACTTTCCATTACGTGGGCCGTCTGCCTGTCTGCTATTCTCCCGCAATAAAAAAAAGTGTTTTGATATTTTCCAGGATGAAAAGTATCCCATTTCTATCCTCGTTATGGAAACTACTTATGTATTGAATTTTATCCAAATCGGTCTAGCAATTTTTTCGAGAAACCATAACAAGCACACAGACCACACTTGTCTCAAAATTATTCCATTTTCTAAGGTGCATAGTATCCTTATTCATCCTCGATATTGAAATTACCTAAATACCGAACTTCATAATAATGTTCCAGTACTTTTCTGTACAGTAACGGACTGAATGACTGTTATAATATAATTATTAAAAGAAAGAAAATTAAGCATTAAAAACCGTTATAATGGAACTAAAATTATACTTATTTTCTTCCATATAATCCTTCAACAGAAAGTAAGTAATATAATATAAATATAATACGTATTATAGTTATATATATAACTATAGATTTACCATTTATATTTTTGTCTTTCGTAATACCGAAGTAAGAAAGAGAGTTGGTCTGAAAGAGAGTGTCGGAGTGAAGGTAAGGAAAGGAATGCTCCGGTGGTTCGGGCATGTGGAAAGAATGTATGATGAAAGAATGACTAAACAGATATAGAATGCAAAAGTGGATGGATGCAGAAGTCGCGGAAGGCCACGACACACCTTCCATGATCAAATTGATCATGTGTTAGCAGAAGGTGATGTCAGGAGCCTTAAGAACAGACGAGCGTGCATAACAAGAGCTATGAATGTCAAAGAAGCAAGTGAGGTGTGTAAGAATAAGCCTGTATGGCGCTCTGTTTCTCGTGCCTGCCCCGCAAGGGACCTGGCGTGAAGTTATGTATGTCTTTCTGTAATGTAATATACATTACAGACAGACAAAAATATAATGGTATACATAATAAAATAAATTATTTTAGACTTGTTTCTTGCACACCATGAAAATCGTAGAATAGCAAGCACATAATAACTATATTGCAATATCCGTTTCATACCCAGAATAATGCGTGAGGCTACTATAATTAAAAAAAAACACCCAAATTCCTATAGAGAAGATAGTTACCGAGTACCACTTGTTAAGGATCCGATCATCAAAACTATTAAGACCCAAACGCAGCAAAAACCAACTGTCAGACCTCAAGACACTGTGAGCTCTTTCTGCGTGCACCGGAACACAAATCAACTTGATTGATAGTTTCTTATGTTTCCTCCCACCAATTTTAATATTTTATAACATATTAGAGCTAGCGTGTTTCCTGAAGAGTTTCTTGCGCCGCTTCTTCTCTTCAAGCCATAACATGTTGCGAAGCGGTGGTAAATTAGATTAGGCTTCCATAGAGTAAATTATATACCATAACCCAATTTAAAACTAAATAATTAAAATGAACAAATTGGCGGTAGGCTAAATAAAACTTTAACAATACTCATTGACACTTGACATGTTTGTCTTCCGTGATCACGGCTACTGAAAAGTGGCCGAAACATCGGAATAATAAAAATCAAATAAATTACCGCGCTTTACACCGTTAAAACGTAGTTTTGTTATAAAATATTGTTTTAAAAAAATATTAATGTTATTTTACTATATTTATTGTTGGAATTTTTCAGCCAGGGGTAAGTGCTTTTCATCTTGTCTTGTCATGCTCCTTCTGTCTTTGGATATACTACAAATATGGAGTGTAGAGATATTATCTCTGTTTTGAAAAGTATCCGTCAAATTGGGGGTAATAAGAGTGGCTGCGGTAGTAATAAGAGTAGAATAGAAAAATAAATAAGGATTTTCGCTTTGATTTTTGTTATTATAAATTCACAATAATTCAACCACACTACACGTTTTCTCGTAGCATTATATTTACTAAACTATTTTAGAAGACGTAAATAATTGAGGTTTTCCAGGGCACTGGATTAATTTTCAATTCATATGGTTCTCGTACGCTGCGTCAGCACTATTGTGCTTCTGATTTGAAACTCTATTTTCAGATGGACACTTTTTCAATTTCACGTCTATATAAGATAGTACTTTTATCTTTTATTTTACTCTACTCTCCGTAACTACCAATTACATCTCCTAAAAGGTTATTACCTTGAGGTGTAAATAGCATTCCATTTTACTGCAAAACTATATTTGCATAACAGCTAGTTTTAACTTTTTAGTCTGTCGTCTGTGCAACGTTTCATTTTGTGTCCACTTAAAACATATCAAGTATGTATATTTCTAAATTTTGAGTAAAAATAATCGTGACACCTCACGGACAACACATAAACATTCAGCCATCGTATGTTAAGTTTAGCAGATTCAGACAGACATTTGAACTTTTCTTACTACGTTAAAAATTTTCAGTGCCTCTGCGTTACAAGAGCTCCCTTAACGAAATTCAAGTTAATAGGGAACATTCATTATCCTAACATCAAGGCAAGTTATTCTACCACTATCTTCTGCTATTATCATTAGACAGCCTGCTGTCACTTTATTTTTGTGTGGTATTTGACTAGAGCGGGACTGTTGACCAAAACCGATTATGGCTACACTCACGGCGACCACGTTCACGTTGATCCTGGTGACCAGGTTTCTTTTTAACCTAATTCAGGCACCAGCCTCTTAGTCAATGTTGTTACTAATTTTAAGTTTCACTGTCTACTTAAAGAGGAAATAAAAATTATGTTATGTTCATGATCGCGATTTTTCCCGTTACACTTATTTGCCGGCGTTACAATTGTAAACCCAAATGGAACGGTTATTCGACCCATCTCTTGACATGGGTCGTTGTGAGCGTTGTGCAATCGAAAATAACGACGTCATTAGTAACGTGTTCACCAGGATCACAACGACCGCGGTCGCGTTGTGGAACGGCAGACGGATCATTGTGGGCGTTGTGAGATACTAATAGAACGCGCTGAAAGTGTAACTATTTTTGACAAATTTTCAATAATTGCAAATTCTAGTGATAATTTCCTTAGTAGGTTTCTCCTTCTCTAAGGGGTATAGACCTATAACCAGAAACTTAGTTTTATTAAATTCATTTCAGGGCAAGGAAAAGTACGTAACGCTGCCCACGGAAGCAACGTCTACCATCTGCCCACCGTGCGACTGCAGCAACTGTTCTCCATAGTTTGCTGTCTTCTTAAAATAACTTAGATATAAGAGACTCGATATTGGAAATCATGCAATCAGCTAATCTTAGTTTAATATCCCCTAGCCCCTTTCTGCGTGAAAGAGTAATAGGCACCTGTCCTCATAAACTTTGTAATTATAATATTAATAGAATATTATTCATTGTATTGTTTTATTTTTCTGTAGTCGTTAAAAAGTCGTTTAAAATATATTTATTATAAAACTAAATATGCAAATTAAAGCGAAGTTCTTGAATCTTTCAGTCTTTTAAATCCTTTACAATCCGTGTCGTTGCTTGACGAAAAAACTGACGCTCTAGACATGTGTATCAGTTCAAGGTCAACACTCTGTTTTGACTTCTTCAATATCGGATCTGATGAAGTCACTTTTGATTTTCGTTTGAGTAAGGAGAGAACATTTTTAACTACATTATTTTTTGAGGTGCGACTTGATATTGACGTGCTTGACGATTTGAGCGGATTGGATGATGAACTAAAAGAGTATTTTGACATATTTTCTCCTGCCAAGTATACAACACCCCGCTCTGAGAGAAAGTCGTCTATAGAATCATTTGAGAATATTGCTTGAGCACTTTTTTCTGTAGAAAGGGATATGGTACCTTTTTTCTCTTTACCTGAATTGAAAAACCCTAAATTTTTACTATGTGTGCTTGGTTTGAAGCCTGTCAAATTTGAATTCGCCTCGTTATAGTTATAAGAATGACATTTGATCTCCTTCTCAGACGAGACACGTTGTAAATTTGGAGTGACATTTTTGTCTTCAATAATTTTGACAATACTCTTGACAGTTGTCATCTCTTTATCCTCCGCATTAGATTTTGGTTGTTCAATATTATTCTCAATAATGATCTTTACATCATCAAACATTTCAGGTGTAACTATTGTAGACTTTTTAAAATCTCTAGATCTAAAATCTTCTTCTTTAGGCAACTCAGGAATGGTTTCAGACCTTGGCTTAGTCCAGTCTCTTCTATTTATGCATTTAGATAAGATGTCATCTGATAGACTTAATTTAACGTTGTTTTTACGTTCTTTTTGACAAGCTTTGTAGCACTTTATTTTCTTATCAATATCAGAAGACTCGCTTAGATATTGATAGTCTGTGGTCTCTGTATCAATGTTGCTAGTATCAATCAAAGGTGTGGTAACAGAAGCGTCTTGTCTGTAGTTAAAATACTTCCTTTCAACCATTTTCTTTTTGCGACAACCACAACTTTTAGTCACAAAATATAACATTGAGCAAATTAGAACACACTGTACAAAGATAACCAAACCTAGTATACTAAATGTGTATTTATTACAGCTAAAATAAGCTTTAATTTTCTTCAAAAATGTCTTTTTTTCAATTCCTATACCTTCTTTAAAGTTATTTGTATCAATCTTTTCATTAACTAACCCCGTATCGTTAACACTGGCAGCAAGCTTTTTAGTATTTCTTATTATTAGTATATCTTTAGCTTTTCTTTGATTTTCGGAAAGAGATTTAATAAATTGTATATCACGTGTATTAATAGCACTATCTACACATTTATTGATATGAGGATTGAGAATCTTATTAGTGTTGGTTGAACATTCAACAGCTGTCACACATCTCTTAGTTTTATTATCAAATAATGGTTTATATCCGTTATAATTCAAATCGCAATCTACAGGTTTGCAGTCATTTAATGGATCTTGATCTATAGTGCTGCAAATATTAATAGGTTTTTTGGAATCAAAATCTTTAAGGTTTATATCAAAGTCGAGTTTTATAGGATTTCTCATTTTTCTTTTATCTAATCCCCAAGTGTCTATATGAGCTATGCAGTATCCTTTCCGCTGTACAGGTCCTAGTATAGGCGCCACGAGATTGATAGTTTTTGATGTACCTGTAATCATTTTAACATTAGTATAGCGGCGATATTTGAGTCAACTTTAAGGCTCGACCATTTCACACAGTTGAAAATAGATATGGCGTGTGAAACGTAATTAAAAAGTTAAGTTCAGTAGTTGCTTTGTGTCGAAGTGTCTGGTACTTTCAAATACAAACTGATGTAAAATATTGGTCTGATATGTAAGTGATTCACTCCTGATCCGAATGTACTTAATGTCAACCCTGCGATGGAGTATCATTATCCTTTCCTTAGCACCCCTAACACCTATATTTTGTTTGTCTAACATTAGTATTGCATGTTGTAAGTAATTATATACCTATACAAACTATAAAAATATAATAATTATCTTAATCACAGTAATGTGAAAAATCTAAAATTTATATTTTCATGTCATTAAAAAATGTTCAGTTTGATTGAATAATATTGATATTCATGCTGGACTAGATGGATTTATTACTTCCATTGCCTGAAATTTTGCAAAGTGAATTAAAAACTTTGTCTCTTAATATTATTAATCTGAGGTTGTACTTACAGATTTCAAAATATCGTGTTTTCGGCAATGCCGTATTAGTCGATTTTATAATTATTAATTATTTTGATCATGTCATATATATGTTTTTCATTTATGACATGATATGAAAAACATATATATTTTATAGATCATGGGGACACATAAAAAAAATTAAAGTTATTGTGTTTTTATTATAATTAGTAGGTAAGTCGTTATGCTAAAATACAACATTATTTCTGTTGATAATTATAATGAACGTATTTCGTAATTAATTGTATTGTTAATTAATTTTTG
Source organism: Dendrolimus punctatus (assembly GCA_012273795.1). Lineage (NCBI taxonomy): Eukaryota > Metazoa > Arthropoda > Insecta > Lepidoptera > Lasiocampidae > Dendrolimus > Dendrolimus punctatus. The sequence continues at coordinate 26,562,699 of CM022527.1, forward strand.
GTTCAACTTTACAATAATGGACACTGAATTTTAAGTAGAGGAGGGGGGAGGGGTAGGGGGGGGAAGAGTACTTCTCCCTCCTGCAACCCCCATGTCTAGGAGACGTGTAGTTTTTGAGATATGATTTTTTTTGTAAACATAACTTTACTAATTTTTTTCAAAATGGTGTACATATTACTTGTGTCTAAAGACGAGAAATGCAGAAGAAAAGTTAGTGGTCAATGTGAAAAACATTTAATACAGTCCAAAAACGCGGACTAAAGCCCACAAGCGTATCAAGCAAAGCAAGTGTGCCATGACAGCGGTCAACACATGTCACAACCGATTCGTAACCACCGTTTAAATAGTTATCAATAAATAAATGGTGATCAGTTGGTTCTGGCACTCGCCGGCCGCTGCCGCGGCACGCTCGCTTCGCTCGCTCGGCTCGTGCGCTTTGGTCTAAACACTAACCCAACCCAACCAACTCACCGTTTAAGTTACTGGTCGCGAGAAACACTGTCCTTGCACCAGTTCGTAGTCACTCATTATTAAAAAATAAAAAGGCGGCAAAATATACATAGTGCCGCCTTATACATCGAAGTTTGTAATAAAAATAAATCGATTACAAATACTACTCATTCAAACTCGTAATATATAAGCAATTACAATAATTTTGGTATTTCAAAATGGATATTATTGGAATATCGAATGATATTCAAATTAAACTTCGATATTATTGACATACTGATTTGGTAACATTTATTTATCGTCGTAAAGTGAAAAAAAGTGACAGTACTGTGATTTATTATTATGTACTTTAAAATTATAATAACTAATTCAAAACTTGTTTACTAAACTAAAAAATGGTTTTAGTGTTTATATATCATGTGTAAGTGTATTCCTAAAGACAAATCAGTTTTTTTCAACAAAAGTGACATAACCTTGTTTATCAAATGTATTTTTGTTTTTCCCATTATTCATTTTTTTATTTTTTTTATTGCAAGAGTTCAGCAGACAGGCAGACGGCCCACTTGATGGACAACGGTTACCATCGCCTATGGACATTTGCAACACCAAAGGTGCTACGAATGCGCTGCTGCTCTCTTTAGGGAGCCTGGAACCTGGTCACTAATGCCGGAACACAACTCAAGGTTGTTATGGCGACATACTCTAGACCAGGGGTGGTAGCCATCCAGTCGTGCAAATGCCCTACCACCTGGCTGTGGGTTGTTTTGTCGCCTCTTACGACAGGCCGCCGGGCCGCAGGATATTGTATTCTTTCTCCGTTCCTGCACGGATGATTCATTCAAAACTTGTTGGTGGAATAATGTCTAGTGTCCATATATAAGGCAGTGTCTATATATAAGGCGTATGTATACCCTAAACTTGATTTTCGTAAAATTCAGCGTCCATTATTGTAAAGGTGAGCCTAATTTTTTGTCTAAAATTAAATGATGGCTTACCGATGATTTTAGTGTCGTTATTAAACCATAGCAAACCATATTTCAAGTCTTTGAATGCAAAAAATGCGTAATTTTCAGGTTCCGCGTTTATGCACATTTAAGGTACATATTTTTAAGACAAATATAACATGCTTACCTCCCACTATAGTGTCAGTACAACCGATCAGTTCAAGTGTTTCACAATCAATATTATCACCAATCTTCAAGCAACATTGATCGTTTTTGATCTCTAAATTGATATCATTACTCGAAGTATTGTTCAAATCTACAAAGAATATTAGTCCTACACTGAACGAATCTACCTTCTCCAATCCTTTCTTATTGATAACCAAATTTTTATTTCTACCACCGTTTATTAAATCAATTAGCATATTTAAAGTAATTATTAAAAATATATCCAATTTTACAAACATTTGTATATTACAATATAAAATGCAGTGTCATAACAGTTAGTACAATTATTTTTTCTTAGAGATTTTTTGCGTTCTATTAGTAGGTACGTATTGCAGTAGATGTCACTGTTCTCAAATTGAACACCAAATGAAAGAAAATAATATGTTTCGTTATACGCAGTTGTTTTATTACTTGTTTAAGAAATATTTGATATGTTTTTATGTTTTTGCAAGCCATATCAGCTAATAAATATATTTTAAAGTGAGTAAATTCTATTCCTCACCTATTTCAAATTATAAAGCTCTTTTTAACTTTAATTACTGGATTTTTGATGAATTGTCGATTTACCAAAAACTTATTTCAAAGATGTCAATTATGTCAAAACCAAAATGACATTCCGATCAATACGAGTTAGACTCGTGAATGTATGTACTTTGTTTGTGTTTTGATTATTTTTCGACAACTTTGTTTGATTCCTGGACTCCGAAGACTTCGCTTATCATGTTTACTAGTGTTATGTGATCACGTTGGACTTAGGCATGTACCCTGAACACCGATTTGCCTAAAGGTTTGTTCTCTTATGACTTGGATTATGGCTTCTTCTGAAAGAGGTTGTTGTGTGCCCAGATGCGGTAAAACTTGTAAGTAAATCATCGTAACGGCACCAGATTAGATGTGGATACATATGATGTTATGAAAATGTATGCATTTGAATATTTTAATAAAAGGAAACATAATAAATCACGCTACCGCAAAATTGTTGTTTTATTTACTAACAAATAAACATTTTTTGGAAAGGCTTTTGGGAATTGCAGGAGTTAAATTATTAACTCCCGCAATTTCCAAAAGTCTAATATAAAAATCAAAATAATACTAGACCCCTGGACGGTTTTTGCCGTTGAATAGTGCCGTATACCGATAGAGTGCGTTAGTATATTTATTACGACTGTTGACTCTATATCAGTATATATAAAGTACTCTGTGATAAAATGACATATCGACGTTTTCAAATATCCACTGACTTTTATCAGGGCGTTCAACTAGTAGCTCACAACGCCCAAAATACTCCGTTAGACGTTCCACAAGGCGACCACGGTCGTTGTGGTCGGGGATAAAACGTCACTAAAGACGTCATCATTTTCGATCACAACGACCCATGTCAAGAGGTGGGTCAATCAGCCGTTCCACTTGAGTATTCGATTGTAACGGCAAGCATACGGGAAAAATCGTGGTCTTGAACGAGGTCGTTGTGAGTCCCTTTTAGAACATAGCCTATGTAATGTGTTTTTTTTTTATCGCTAGAGTACAGCAGACAGGCAGACGGCCCACCTGATGGAAAGCGGTTACCGTCGCCTATGGACGTTTGCAACACCAGAGGTGTATAGATAGTTAATACTTTATTTATAAAAGTATTATTATATGGAATATTTTGTGAACTTCAGAACGTTCAGTTGCTACAGCTGCTGCTCGTGCAACCAAAAATAATTCTCAAAATACTTTTGTGATAGCATCGCAGGCAGTGAGTGTTTACATGCTTGCTTAGCTCTTCTCTTGTTAATAGAGTCTTGAAGTATTTAGTGGACTGTCAAAAATTTAATATAATTATTTATTTCGCTTTACGCTTATAAACCAATATTAAAATAATCAACCGTACTGAACCAGTTTATTTGATGGACACAAAACTGACAGGATATTCTGTTTACTCGGATTTTACAAATTGAACTGTTCAAAACAGGAAATATTGTAGCCAAACGAGCTCGCTAAGAATTATTCACTAAGATTAGCAGCTAATTGCTAGGTTATATCAGGAATTCAAGGAAGCGTTCGATATCGATCCCCTGGGGTCGAAATTGGTTGCCCAGGGTCTAAAAACCGACCCTTATTGAACACAAGTTTCTATTTGAAACTTTCAATATACTAACCGGTTGGTTTAAGTTTTTAATTGGTAAGTATTTTTTATCGATACGAAAAAAACTAAAGATTGGATTTTTAAAGTAATTTGGCTACGGGGTCTGAGGTGTCAGTTCATTTTGGAAAGGGGGTCTTTTGCTCAAAATAGTTCGGGAATCCCTCCGTTATATTATTTCATTTTAATTTACACATATGAAAATAAAACTGCACAGTACGTCACCTTTCAGTTCCCGTCAAAAACTCCCAGGAACAACCGTTGTGTTTGTCACTGGTTGTTTACAGTGTGCTCATTTCGAGTTTGGAGGGTAGAGGTAAGGAGAACCATCTCATTATATTAAAAAAGTGTCCACTGAAGGGCAGCAAATTAAGATGGCGACATAATAGCAAGTGGAAAGTACTTAAAAAGAGCGCCACAAATAATTAGAGTAAGATACTAGATTAAAGATGGAAAGAAAGACTCCCTCTTTGTCACCGCGCATTTTACGAGAATTTTTTCCGGTTCCGGTACTCAAACAGTGAAGACGTTTTTAAGTGCACTCCGAAAGAAAAATATAAAACTCAGTTACAAGGACTTGAAATCGCGTCAAAAGTGATGAACCTTACATACACGGATTAAATTTGTGTGATATTATAATAAACTCCGTGTTCTGTGCAAAATCTTAAGAAAAACACAGTGAAATACACCAGTAAACATAACCTCAAACAGGGCGTTCCATTAGGGACTCACAACGACCACGTTCACGACCGCGATTTTTGCCGTTCCACTTGCTTGCGGACGTTACAATCCTAAAAGCTAGTGGAACGGGTTATGGGGCGTTGATGTCATTAATGTCATACGCAAATGTCATTGGTTGATAAGAAAATCGCGCCTTTTTCAATAGGGATGACTATGTTAAAAGAAATATAACTATTTATACAAAATGTCCTTAATGGGTGACCCCATTGGTATCGGCTACTTAATCGCGGTAATAATTTAGAAGAAAGCAAATCGCCTAGCTCAGATGAAGAGTGGACGTTAAGTTTATAAACGTAATACTAAAAAACGTGATCTCAGACCACGTATTACACAATATAAAAATATAGGCGATCGTTATTCAGATGAAGATTTTAAAAGCCATTTAGACTTTCAAGAAATACATAGAATTATTTGTTGTCTATCTATCTATAATTCTGAATTTTGAGTTATAACTCTGCAGCAAAAGCTATGTCTACAAACAATGAATTTCTCATTAATTATATAATTATATTCAAGTCAACGATAATGAAAACTGATTAGAAATAAATCATGTAAATAAATATTAATAACAAATAAAGGAAAATGATAGATGGCTATTTAAAATACATTAAAATTAATTTTACAAAATTAATAAAGAAAGATATTTTTCATTCGCCATCTTGTTTCAAAATTCGCGCCTTTTTAAATGTATTGACAAGAGAGAATTAATGCTCTGTGGTCAACGCCCACTTCGACCCACCTTTTGACATGGGTTGTTGCGGGCGTTGTGTGATCGAAAATGATGACGTCATTAGTGACGTTTTCGCCACGACCGCAACGCTCGCGGTCGCCTTGTGGAACGGCAAGCTGAGCATTTTGGGCGTTGTGCGTTGCTAGTGGAACGCCCTAAAAGTGTCAAAGTGCCATAGACTATTAACTCCACCAAGACCGTACACCAAGCTACCAACTTAAAAAACAAGTGTTGCAAGACTGGAATAAAAATAATTCTGACAGAGTTTCAGTGTACTCAACCTAAAACGCGTTCCATTCCACGCACCTAATAAACGTTTAGTTATTGCATAAAGGCAAGAATGGATAATCTTCAATCTTTTTTCGACCAAATGAAAATAGAAATGTCAAAACAAACCGATGACATTATGACACGAATTGATGAAAAATTAGTTCCCTTTAAACTAGAACTGCAGCAATTAAGGTCAGAAAATGAGAAATTAAAGGAAAAGATATACAATCTTGAAAAGCATAAAAGACTTAACAACTTAATTTTATATGGAGCAAAAGAAACCGAAAAATCGACTGCCAATCTCATCGAAATCATTAAAAAGAAATTTAAAGATGATCTAAATATTACTTTTGAAGATAGGGATGTCAACACGATCTACAGAATTGGCAAAAATATCCCAGAAAATGGAAAAGAAAGGCCAATCCTCCTGACATTCGTTAACCACTGGAAGAAAAACGAGATTGTGGCAAATAAAAAGAAATTGAAAAACGTGTATATCTCTGAAGACTACCCGAAGGAAGTCCTTGACATGAGAAAAAAACTACAACCAAAACTGGAAGAAGAAAGGAAGAAAGGCAATTATGCATTTATAAACTATGACAAGCTAGTCATCAAACAGGGGAAGCTAGGAAATGAGAAACGTAAAAGGGAAACATCAACCTCGCCTAATGTAAAAGAGCACCCTCGCAAACAACAACAATTGTCAGCAAAAGCATATCGCCTAAATGCTTTCGATGTAATGAGGAATAGAAGCAACTCCCTGCCCTCTGCCAACTTGCCAACAGATCAGGATGCATAGGATATTACCATCAGCCACCGGAACAAAAATTTGAATAAATTTAAACTTGAAAATAACACAAACAAAACATTCCCCAACCCGACTTGTCCTCGTGGGGAATTAGACTACAACCCTCCACCAAATACAGAATTGGATCAAGATACAAAACATACCCTTAAAATTTGCACTTATAATGTAAGAACACTTGCATCAACAGAACGATTCCTTGAATTAACTAATGCCCTAAAGGATATTAATTGGGACATTCTCGGCCTTGCCGAAATCCGAAAAATGGGGTGTAAAATAGAGGAGTACAGCGACCTTATCTTTTGCTATATCGGTGAAACTAAAGGACTACATGGAGTGGGATTTCTAATCAAGAAAAAATTTAAAAACAACATTACTAATTTTATAGGAATCTCTGAAAGAGTAGCACTTTTACAAGTGAAATTTGAATGTTTCTCCTTATCATTAATCCAAGCATATTCACCGACAGAGAGATCAACAGAAGAAGAAATTGAAAAATTCTACAAAGACATTGAATATGCTCACACCAAGACGGAAGGAAAGGTCATAGTCATGGGAGATTTTAATGCAAAAATAGGTTGTCCAAAATCAAACTATTATCCAGTAATGGGAAAATATGGTTACGGAGTATGCAACGAGAGAGGCGAACGTCTCTTAAGTTATGCTTACCAACACAAACTCTCAATAGTGAATTCATTCTTCAAGAAGAAAGAGAGCCGCAGATGGACATGGCTATCACCCGACCAAAAAACGAAAAATGAAATAGATTTCATTATGATAAATCACCATGAACTTATGACCAATATAGAGGTACTAAGCAAGTTTAAATTCCCTTCTGATCACAGATTAGTGAGAGCAACATTACTTTTAAATCACCCAGTAAAGAGCAGAAAAACCTTCACAACACCAACTAATATCCCCAAGACAGAAGCAGAAATCAAAAACTACATTGAACATTTACAAAAACACACAGAAAATATAAAAACAGACTGTATTGATATCCAAACATATTACAATATCCTGGAAAGATGCATAACAGAGAGCTTAAAATACAAAACCAATACACATCCTCACGAACACAAAATATTCTCCAAAGACACAATCCAACTAATAAAAAGGCGAACTGAATTAATACACACAAAGAATAAAACTAAAGATATGAAAGAAGAACTTAGCAGAATGTACAAAGAGACTAATAGGTCAATCCGTAAGGACTACAATAAACACAGATACGAGATTATTTCAAGAAACATCAAGAATTTTAGAAGTGCCAAAAAAGCCTTTAAAGCGTTAACAACACACAAGTCATGGATTCAAAAGCTTGAGCACAACTCTCTAGAAACAAAATGTAGAAAAGATGTAATAAACCATGCAACAAACTTTTACAAAAACTTATACAAGAAACAAAATAACACTGAAAAGAAAGCGCAAACAACTCACATAACACAAAACACGACTGACTGCATGAAACAAATTGAAGATTCCGAAGTTTACGAACATATAAAAAAGCTGAAGGCTGAGAAGAGTCCCGGACCAGATGGATTAAGCAATGAGGCCCTTAAAATAGGAGCACCTATTTTAACACACCATTTTACACAATTGTTCAATATGATACTAAATGAAGAAAAAGTGCCAAAACAATGGTGTACATCAGACATAATTCTGCTCTTCAAGAAAGGGAGCTCCTTGGATATAGGGAACTATAGACCCATAAGCCTGCTGGCTAGTATATACAAACTATTTTCATCGATAATTTTAAAGAGAATAGCCGACGACATTGATAAGCAGCAACCGAAGGAACAAGCGGGATTCAGATCAGGCTATAGCACATTAGACCACATACAGGCATTAGAACAGGTCATAGAGAAATACAGAGAATACAATAGACCTCTGTATGTGGCTTTCATTGACTATAGCAAAGCTTTTGACACCATCAGCCACTGTTCAATCTGGAACGCACTACAACAATCAAATATTAACCATAAATACATTAATATCTTGAAATATATCTATACATGCAGTACGAGCAGAGTTAAACTAGAAACTAGAGGAGACGAAATAAACATAGAACGAGGAGTGAGACAAGGAGACCCCCTATCCCCGAAGCTATTTATAGCAGTACTTGAATATTGAATATTTTTCAAAAACTAGACTGGAAAAACAGAGGAGTGTATATAAACGGACACTATTTAAACCATCTGAGGTTCGCTGATGATATTGTTATAATTGCTGAAACTGCCAAAGACCTAGAGGAAATGATGAGATCACTGGACTGCGAAAGCTCCAAAATCGGCTTAGAAATGAATGTCAATAAAACCAAGATACTAACCAACAATCGCGAACGTCCGATAGTGATAAAAGGTAATAACATAGAATATGTCAGCGAATACATCTACTTGGGGAAACAAATCTCATTCAAAACGTCAAGCAACGAAGACGAAGTAACAAGAAGAGTCAACGCAACTTGGAAGAAATTCTGGGCATTAAGAGAAATCCTAAAAGGGAACTACAGCTTGCACATGAAAAGGACAATATTTGAAACATGCCTATTACCCTGCTTGTTGTATGGTTGTCAGACATGGATATTTACTAATAAAGTAAAACAAAAAATCAAATGTAGTCAAACAGCAATGGAAAGGAGCATGTTGAAAATTAGAAAAATTCACAAAATTAGGAGCGAAAACATTCGTCAAAAAACTAAACTCAAGGATGCTCTCAGACACGCACTTTTACTCAAATGGAGATGGGCTGGACACATCTCACGATACCTAGACAGAAGATGGACCATTGAAGCCACAAGATGGAAAGGACCAGTGGGGAAAAGGAATGTTGGTCGACAATTGAGACGGTGGACTGATGATATAACACACATCGCAGGAAACGACTGGATAAAGTCAGGCAAAGACAGGGAGTCATGGAAAAGGATGGAGGAGGCCTTTACCCAAAAAGGGGTCCAAATCTTATAAATAATACTAACATTAATTTTTAAGTAAATCTTCGTAAATTTAAGCAAAACTTACTAACAAACATTGTGATATATATTGGAGATTCGGAATAAACGGCTTTATTATTATTATTATTATTATTTTACGAGAATGTCTCCTCGTGGTAGAATTTTCAGATAATTTATTTAGTTAGTGAAATAGGTTTCAAAAATTCTATTTCAAAAATTTATATACATACATCTTAATACGAGAAACTCTTAATACTTTTCCAATAAAGATATGTAACTCAGGAGTGATTGATTTAAAAGATGTATAATCTTTAAATCTTTGGTTTGGAAAATACATCTTTAACTCACTACGTTAAGATTGATTTTAGTGACACGGAATGATGAAAACTAACAAATCAGATACTTAGATGTAGTATGAGACAAAAGATATAGGATATTGTGAATTGAAAAGAGATAACATGCGCACTCTAAGAAATACAATGATGATACACAGTAAATTAAACTCTCTACCATTATTGTAAAGCTTAAAACCGGTCATCTGAATAAATTATATCATTCGAAACCAAAGATTTAAAAGAGTGATTTACATCTTTTAAGGAAAAAGATTTATAAATCACTGATCTCATTGGTGATTTAGTTTGCGAATCGCTATTTTCCAAGTTATAATTTTTAAATTTTTCAACCTAGCGCACTTCACTTCGTTTATAACTGCTAAATTCACATAATTTTTCCTACACTAGCGCTATTTTGAAAAGTTTTCTAACCATAATTTGCTATTTACAGATGACCACTTTTTCAACTGATCCCCCATACTAGATGGTCCTCTTTACCTCTACCGTCCATAATAATTTCGTGCGCACCAAACAGTGAAGTCGCAGTGGAAGTGGGCAGCTCGAGTATGTAAACGCAACTTAGTTCCCTCGTCACTTCCCTGCTTGCTGCCGTAAAAGTGTGCGAAAGTAACGAAGAGTTAGTTATCGTCCTCTGGATTTTGTAGACGAGACGATGGATTAAAATGAAAATACTTAAGGAAATTTTCTAAAAAATATATTTTTATCATAGTTTGTATTTTACATTTTTATACTTTACATGATAATCAAATTAGCCTACCTGAGCAAATTTGTTTATAGTCAAAAATGGTACTTATATTACCTTTTACTAAAATACAAAAATATTTACAAGTTTTTTAAAAATACATTTACCGCTTAAAATTACCGAGCCAATTAAGTTGTACCTAAAGACAATATTTCTTTTTATAAATTGGAGCAGAATTAGCATAACAATGTTTCATTAATAACTCAAAATTCATTGGTCAATTCTACAATTTCGGAGATAATTACATCTCTTGAAACATAAATGTCCGCAACCACGTAATTCTCGTGGGATAATAAATCATTTATTGATGGCTTGAATATCACTGATTGAATTATTAAAAACTCATTATTGTTCACCATATATAGAAACTAATTAAATATGAATACATTTTCATTAGAACAATGGCTTTATACCATATTTCATCAACCCGGCGTCCAAGGAGCCTTCTAATAATCATAGCATCAATTTTGCGGAAGTATGTATTGGAATATATCTGTGGTGGACCCGAACGAGAGAAAATTATATACAATGTAAAATATAACGACACTGAAGGGACTGTGCATTTTATGGCGTTATAGAGAGGTGTCGTTAAATGGAAAGAAGTCTATTTTGTTTTGCTGACGTCTTTTGCTGCACCAGTAATTTATGTTGTATTTTTTAGTTATTTATTCATATCTTGCGACATTGGTGAGGCTTCTTGGTTATAAAGGAAGTACTAAGAAATTACGGTATTTCCGATTTTTTTACAAATTTTGGTATGCATGATGCCGATAGTGGAGTTTATGACGGGTTAGGATAATGAAGCGATAGAACGTAAACGGCTGCGCAACTTTTACCAGTTTTGGCATCTTAACAAGGTACTTTATATTACTTAATTGTTGTCGTTACTGAGAGTGGGTGTAATAGAGTGTATCATTCTATGGGGAGGATTATATTATAAGGGAGTTTGTTGTTAAATCGCGTGACGTTACATGGAGTTTACACTTTATATTTAAAATAAAATGAAACAACATTTTTTTCTTTACGTTCACAACCAAGTTGATTTCCTTTTAATTTAAATAATCTAATAACCGAGCGGCCGGTATTTTAATATTTAAACAAATAACTATGTATTCCACAACAATACTAATTTCACATAAAAATAATGCATATTAGGTATGTAAGTAAGTATAGAAGTAATCTACAGCAATAAAATTAAAATATTTATGTTATGTATATACAGCGTGTTTCAGACCTTACGACAATAAATCAGACCACGTTTGCTTCATGACGTACTTTGCCCAAATACAAAAACGAATCAAGGTAGCTTCTTTGGTTTAGCCACAGGACCTCATTTTTCATTTCAGAATTTTACAACAACATGTATCTGTTATTGTCTAAATCGGTAGGTTAGTGACCAATGTATTATGTCGCCAGCTTGTCTCTTCATCATTAAACGCAGAAGTTGTTCATTCTTACGCTCTCGCTCGCGAATCAATATTTACAAGATGTTCTGTTTTTATTCCCTTTTTATCGTAATTAATATGTTCGGAAATTGCTTTTTTTTAATTTTGACTTTACGGTTGATTTAATAGTACCAAAAAAATTGTATGGAGTACGACCGCTAAAATTATAATTTATTGTCATTTGAAATGAAACACGCTGTATATGTTATTTATATGTTTGAAAATGTATCCCAATTAGGTTCTGAAACGGCTGAATGAATGAATACTTGAAAACAAAGTGTTTGGGACACTTCGTAACATTCCCTGCTTCAAAGAAAGGTGGACTACCTTGCTTCGGTATGGTTCTCACCCCGATTCACACAGCACCTCACCTTAAGCGCATTATTTTATTATTCTTTGCACAAAACCAATGTCGCTTGCGCAGCTTAATTAAGACAAACTTTCTTCACGATTGGTATCCTGCATGCACCTTCGAATCATCATACCAGGACTGGTAAAAGCAACGTGGCAACGGGACAACCGTGAGTACCGTTTTGACCTTGTAATTTTTGAATCATGGACAATTACAACGTGGCTACACTCTTTCACTACCATTCCGCTTTTTTATTCAGGGCCTTTGGCCTCTAAGCCTCCTCACAGGGATTTTTTTTGTGTCATATTTTTCATTCTGTGGGTCGCGACACCTACGGGGGTGAGTCTCAGAGCCTTGTTCGGGGGTCGTCAGCAAAAGGGAAAACGCTGTTTAAATGTATCCCTCGTACTTTCTACGCTCAACAGCTTTTTATAAGATGCTAATAATGAATATAGGTAACAAAATAGAGAAAAACATGTCTTGTAAATTACTGGCTTTTTGTCTGTCTATAACCCGTCGCCAAAAGTTTTCAACCTGTAAAGGGGTCGCGTATTCAAAAAGATTGAAAAACACTGGTCTAGTAGATACGAATAGAAAATTCAAATCCCTCATAGCACCAGGGTGGTCCGTCGTATATCACCATACAACATAACTTGGAGATATTATGTCTGTTGTTTCTAAATTAATTATATTAATTACCACAAACACTAACAATTGTCATTTATAGACATTTTACAAAATGAATCTAAAAAATTGACTACCACACACCACAAACAAAAACCCATAACAACCTCAAAACTGCTAAGCTCAATATGATACAGGATATATAATGCACGTATTTTAGTTTGTGATATTTCCTAATAGCAGCTGGGACTGTCTCGACTGGGTCTTTCAACAAGTAAACTCTGACCCCTCTGATGTAATTATAGAAATAATTCGACCAATCCAGATTCGACATATCAAAGTCGAAAATGTGTTTGTCGGCAACACATAACTCCTTGTAAAGATTTTGCGTGTTCTCGTTTGAGAATTTCCATTCTCTTGTTGCAAAGTATGATATAACTTCGGAGAATTTACTTATTTTCTGGTAGGCTTTTCTTAACCTAGAACAAAAAAGAAAAATTTCTTTATTAATCATCACAATTAAAAATTAACTATGTTCTAAATAAGTTAATAAAAACTAAAACTTATATATATTTGTAAAATATATTGTATATTTGTTTATATTCTATAGTTATATATTTATTATTAAAATATAAGTAATCGTACAATAATTGCAGACATGAGTGGATGAAGGTGTTAAGTCGCATAATTCCAATTCTGAGTAAATCGAGATAAAAGTTTTACTTTTATTTTAAACTGAACTGAACTAACGCCTTTTTCAACTTTTTATTTTTTAAATATGCCTTATATCTATGGTCTAAGGTCTGTAGTCATTTGGTATCGACTTATAACCTTCATCTACGCAAAAAAAGCAAAAAACTGAATATGCGACATATCACCTTCATCCACTCACGTCTTCAATTATGTATACCACCATCGCCACTCCTCAGCAGCACGGGCTGTCACTATCTGAAGCTATAAAAAAACCTAAATGGAATAGACTATGCAAACGACAGACACGTTACAATTTTGTTTTTAGATTTCTTGTCTGTTTGTTCGGGATAGACGTAAAAACTACTGGGCCGGTTTCGATGCGGTTTAGGTTGATCGTCAGCAAATTTTAAACTTAAAATCGATATTTCCTATCCTGGGAATCCCGCGGGAACTTTCCCGGTAAGAATTTGTAGTGGTTCGGGTGCAGAAAATTGGCTTATTCCAACACAGTTTTACACTAAAACGATGGCTTATATTCTTCTTAAGATGCTTCTGTATCTACGTTGTGTCCCGGAAATCCCGCGGGAATTTCAAGTCAAGCATAACGACGTCGCGGGCATATCCTAGTATACAATATTGAAACTTTGTGTTGATTAGTTCAAAGATCAAAGAGTGAGAGAAGCCAGACCTGTGGCGCCATCTAATCATCGTAGATTCAGAAGCTTACCAATTTTCGATACTTTTGGAATATTAAAATAAAAGTTTTACTTACATAGGTTTTTTACCAATTAGTATAGCTATCCCGTCGATTATATACGCCGGTATCCAATGCAGGAAAAAACAATATAACATATATATAAATCTAGACGGTGTCAGGTGAAACAAGTAGTAGTACACCGCTTGCATCGTCGGCACTTCAAACCCGTATTCTTCGTTGTATTTCATGAATTTCTCTGAAAAAAAGAATTTTTTTTAAAGGTAGGTACATTTTTTTTTATTGCAGGAGGTCAGCAGACAGGCAGACGGCCCACTTGATGGAGAGCGGTTACCATCGCCTATGGACATTTGCAACACCAAAGGTGCTACAAATGCGCTACTGCCCTCTTAAGGGAGACTGGAACCTGGTCAGTAATGCCGGAACACAACTCAAGGTTGTTATGGCGACATACCTTAGACCAGGGGTGGTAGCAATCCAGTCGGGCATATGCCCTACCACCAGGCTGTGGGTTGTTTTGTCGCCTCTTACGACAGGCCGCCCGGCCGCAGGAAATTGTATTCTTTCTCCGTTCCTGCACGGATAAAGAACACATAAGAGATATGTACATAAGAGATTTCATGAATTACTCAGCAAAAAATATATTTAAAAGGTTGGTACATAAGAAATATTGTATTGTATATTATATAACTTGTGGTGAGATCTCTTTTACATAAGAAAATCTCATTTAGGAGGACAAATTACGTTCGTGGCAGACAGTACATTGATAGCACCTTTGGTGTTGCAAACGTGTATTGTATACGTAGGCGACGGTAAACACATTCAATCTAGTGGGACGTCAGTCTGCCTGCTGTAATCCGGTAATAAAAATAAAATATACTTCTAAAATGCCTTACCCCAAGTCAAAGGTTTTTGCTCTGAAGACACGTAGTTATACACCGGAGGTGGAAGGTCCTGAGGAGGAGCATCCTCATGGTTCCCAGGGTACTCTTTCGCAGTCTTCCAGGCCGTGGCAATGCATGCATTCACCACGTAGTCTCCTGGCACCAGGTCTGCTATAGCTTTGGGGTTGCAGTTTAGTACGTGAAGAAGCCCGACTGCTGCACCAGCCACAACCTGACGATTATGTATGAAGTTAGTGTTGAAGTCATTATCTTTTTATGTTTGCGGGTAAACAACGTGACACCCTCCACCTGATGGGAAGTGGTAACGGCTGTTAGGACGTCAACAATACTTCGGGTAGCAGTCTTCAAGTTCAAGTTGAAGATTGCGCAAAATGGAGAACAAAAAAGTGAGACATTTACATTAGGATTAAATGATAGGATGATGAGAGTTATTCCTTACCCCAGTAGGTCCATACACGTTATCTATCCAACCTGCTATAGGATCCTTTGCTGTTCCAATCACTGAAAATAATTTTAAAAAAATTCAATAAATGCTCAGTACAATCTACATACACAGCCTGAAGACGAAAGGTGTCAATGGCGAGCCTTCGTTCGTCTAGATTTTTTTAGTTGGTACAAACTATACATACATAACTTCACCCCAGGTCCCTTGCGGGGTAGGCACGAAAAACAGAGCGCCATTCAGGCTTATTCTTACACACCTCACTTGCTTCTTTGACATTCATAGCTCTTGTCATGCACGCTCGTCTGTTCTTAAAGCTCCTGACATCATACAAACTATACATATATCAGAAATAAAAAGTCCAATGACAATTGAAATGTTATTGCGTCTTCAAATACCTACTGTGTCGCAGATGACACTAGTTAATACATGTACAACTAGATGGCGCTGACTAATAATTATACATGATATTGTTTAGCAACTATTTCATAGTAACCGTTTTGTACTTTACTCATAGTTCAGTTCAATAAACCAGTTCAAGTCAAGTAAGTGTTTTAGTTAGTGGTTTTAGTGCTTGTGCTTAGGTCATCTAGGACTAGCGATGGCGTTTTCGTTAAATTTTGTCATCCGATGCGCATCGTTAATAGTAAACCGCATCCGATGCCGGCATCGTTATTTCTGGCATCGATACGATTTGCCAAAATTAGTTGCCGTCTAAAGTATCTGCAACTCTGCGTATGACATTGGATGCCTGTTGTCTAGTAGTTATGTAAATTATTTAGATACGATATTCAACATTACGACTACTACTGGTATATTATTTTAAGTGTGGAAGTTAAAAATAAAGTAAATAAAAAAATAAAATAAAAATAAGTTAATTAATATTAGTCTTTATTTTTAACAAAATTAGAGTTTACATTAAGAAAAACCAATTTTTCTAATTTGGAACTTGTAAGTCGAGTTCTTCGTTCATTCAAAATATGGCTTTGGAGAATATCTGTTCGCATGGCACAGAAGTTATAATAACACTGCACCTCGAACGGTATATTTCTGCCAACGCCGAGTATATTTTGGAATGACGAAGCCACCATTCAGTGGGATTGGTAAAAAATACATGAGATACTTTAAAAAATAAATAAGTACCTATATTATTATAAAATTTTCTAACAGTTACGCACGCTCCTAGTGTTTTATTACGTTGATTGTTTGCCTTACACAACCACCGATCGTACCGAGAGCACCCGAGAGTTAGCGAGCGAGCGATACGTCGAGTCTTCGGTTTGTCATCGTTGCGTTTTCCGTAGCGTGGTCAACGGTGCCCCTCGCTCGCTCGCATTCGGTGAAGTTCGCATCGGATATTGCGGGCATCCGTTTTTCAATATATCGGCATCGGATGCCGGCATCGTCCACTGGCATCGTTGTTCAAAAATGTTTTTACAAAAACGACCATCTCTATCTAGGACATACTGAGTTTGAAAATACTTTCAATTTAGACGAATTTTCATGACAACAAGTTGAATTGAAACCTTAGAAAAGACATGATCTGGCTTGCCGGGTGTCTTTGCCCTTTATAAGGATGAGAAAACTGAACACCTGTCACTTTGGCAAGTATGTTTAACGATTGTTTTCTCAGACAAAGAGAGGTTTTACATGATTGCTTGCTAGTAGGTAGACGCGAGACTATTTAACTGATAGTCCAGTGGTCATCGATGCCCAAGGTCATCTGCAATACCAAGGGAACTGATGCATTCTCTACCCCGTCAAAACTTCAAATCTATCTAACACTCTTTTAAAATATGTTCTGTATTACTTTTGTCTTAGTTATATATTGCAAATTGCCCATATGCTTCACAACTTTTTCTAATCTATCCTAAGATATTTAAAGAAATTGCTTTTAGCAATAAGACCGTAAATTGTATTCTGTAATTATACTTCTTGAATTATATCTTAATTTTATGCAGAGAATTGTTTTCTTTTATATTCTCTTTGATTATAGAGCTCTGGGTGAATCGCCGACGTTGATTTTAAGATTTTACCTATCGACGGTCTGAAGAGCGCGACTGGTAGACCCTTGGAATACTTTTGGACGATGTCTTCACCGGCTGCCTTCGTATACGCGTAGGTGTTTGGAGAATCCCCAAGCAAACTGGAATTTAATGTAGAGTCAATTTTCATATTTCATAATTCTTCTGTGAAAATGTTATCATTGTCTAACAAAAAAATTGTGACCTATATACCTATACTGCTTACAGGATTCGATAAATCAAAAAAAATGTATAATGAGATCGTTTGTTACTCTTTCATGCAAAAACTACTTAACTTATTTTGATAAAACTTCACACTAATCTTAGAACTCAGAATTATAAATAGTCTTTATAAAGACATTGTTTAAATAGCACTAAGACGATATAAACTTATTGAATAAAAGAAAACGTGTTATATTGTATTTTATTAATAGTCCCTCAAGACTATAAGTAGAATACTGAGCCTTGATCACCGTTTTATATGGGTAAGTGGCCCAGAAGGCTGGCTACGTTTCCTCGCTGGAAGGCCATACTGATACATCCATCAATGAGTCATTTTGATACATTTTGTAAATTATCCAAAATATTAAAAAAAAGTGTCAAATAGGAATACCGCAGTTGTGGCTTGTCTCTGACGAAGCTAAGCGAATACACGCGTTATCGGTGTTTACGCGACTCGAAGCGGGCAGACTTAAAAGGACAGACATCGTTGCGTTCATAATGAAAATGTTCAGGATAACGCAGACAATTTTGTGTGGAGCTTCCAGGCTCTAATGAAGAATCCACTTACCCAGGAGTAATGTTGTTGATAACTTTCTCATTCATAGTTTCCACGAGATCAATGAGCTTATCACCAGGTAGAGAACTTTCGTAGAACTTCTCGTCAATCTTTTGAATTGTACAATTACTGGAAAAAAATGAAATTTGATGTATAACGTCATAAATTGACACACAAGTAAAATACGTCAAATACCGCATTATTTATAAATTAATTAGGAATTTGAAATACTTTTATCATCAGAAATTAATATATACTTATTTACCTGAGATATATACAGTGTAAACTCCCTTTAACATCACTCGATTTAACGAGAAACTCCCTTAAGCGTTGAAATCACTTGGATTTTGTTGGTTTAGTAAGATGATAAAATGTTTTTAACGTATGTTCTTTTATATGTAAACAATGTTAGAATTTCTTGTAACATTGTGTGCAATTCCCTATTGGGCAGTTTAAAATATAGGACACAGCATGCCTGTCATTATAACCCATCCTCACCTGTAAGCGGTAGATATATGGACCAAGGCTTTCAACTTCCCGCAGGCTCTGGCAAGCTGGCACATCTCTCTGGTGCCTCTCACGTTGATCTCCACAGCTGTCTTCAGAGGCTCATCGAACCGAACTGTCGCCGCTCCGTGGAAGATTATTTCTACCTACAAACAGTGCATTTATTCAAATAATATGACTTGGTAGCGCTCGGCTGGACAGTACCAGCTTTGCCTATAGTATAGGGTGTACGACGCATACGGTAGAAGTGTATGGTGGTGCACTAAGCATCCACCATTTTTTATCCAAATTAATCATAATCATGTAAATCCATTCTCCATAGCAACAACCCAAACACGGCCCTGCGTTAAGTTCGGTCCTGCACTGCGATGACTCAACGGCATGGGCCACCTGCGTCGTCAACAACAGGCGACGCAGTATATAAGGGCGTCCTCGGCATGCAGGAGACACACTTCAAGTTCATCATCAAGGCTTCACGCTGCTACGTACTCGCGACGCTTCAACGGTGTCGCTCTGCCCGTTGAAGTCCTATTATATATCAAAGAGCCATTCTCAAAAGTATCAATTTGTCTTCCTCAAATAACAAAAAGTACTCCATAATACTGTATAGTAATTGTAATAAATAACATCTGCAACGAACCTGCGTATCAATTTGAACCTGGCATCGAAGCGTAAAAAGAGGCTTTGCATCACTGCACGCAATTGTGGATGTGATCAGAGAACACACATATACGACAACTCTGGTCACCCCCACAAGTGTCTTAGGGGGCTTCCAAAAAGCATACGACACTCGCGGTGTCAGCGCTTTCAAATACCTTGCACCATGAGCGAATACTTTACTCTATAAAATAACTTTTCTTTCAACGCCAAATAAGACTAAAAACAGATAATTATACATATTGTGTAGTGTCGCATTATTCTTTTAACCCCTTCTTTTCTAAAGTTACTTTTGACTTGTGTACCCTTAGAACAAGAACTCTCATAGATAGAAGTAAGGAAAAAATAAGGCCTCGTTACTATGGTTTTGTCTCACTTATAAACCTACTTGGAGTAAAAGAAATATTGCGTATCCCCCCTCTCTATCCCACACATCAAATAGTGTCATAAGTGTAAACAAAACAACAGTACGTTGTTGCTAATTTAGGACGGTTTCTATGACAGTGCTATTGTTTTGTGACATCATTTAAAATTGCATACTAGTGTACCATCTACGAATTGCACTATTAGTATTAGAATTTCCTTTCACTATTGGAAATATAACTGTAAGTATTCCATTTTGACCGCGCTAGAGGGCGCCACAGTATAATAGCATTGCACACGGACGCTATAGGGGCTAGAGTTGCTTCAGCTGCTGAAATCGTTATCTTGGTTCTAGCTCTTAGAGTTCGCTCGATCAGAATAAAACTACGCTGTTACAGCATATCGCCGTGTAACAGTTACCTTGAGCTAATCGTATTTCGTGCTTTTTTTTGCAGCAGGGGGAAATCCATTTCGTTCACTGCCGGGTCCTTTACTAGGATTCGACCAAAGAGAATGAGAGTTATCCAGAAAACAGAATCGATTGCCGGCATGTGTGGGGGACTCAGCAAGGTACCCCTCTCTATGAAGAGAGGTAACACATAGGCTTATACCCTACTAAAAACCCCTTCCTCCCATTTGCCCCATGCTTATGGAAGGAGGAGCGTGAGGCTTAGAACGTAGTTATGCCCACGATGCAAAGCCCCCCCCCCTCCATCCGTACTGTGACAACCCTACTTGTTTACGTATTGTCGATGTCGACTCTTTGACATCAATTAAATTATCAATATTTAAGAAAATGCATGTAGCATGGCATTAAAAATATCATTACTTACTATGTGAAGCAAAAACTTTGTACCCCTATCTACGAAAATTGCGCGGACCGAGGAGTATGAAATTTCGCACACTAAAAATACAATTACACACACCACCATGTATTTGACACACACACACGCATATATACCTTTTTGTTTATTGTTAAAGTCAAATTAACAGTGTACCCTTGGCGAAATCTGTGATTATAGAAAAACGGAACCTTAATAATGTCCAAACTTATCATTTAAATTATTCATGGTCGAATTTTGCCCACTGGGCGAGCACTAGTCTAATAAATTGCCTACTAATAATGTTATCGAGTTACCACGTGAACAGTTCCAGTAGATTATATAGCGTAAAAGAATATATTAATAATTTATTGACACAATGATAAAATTACATACTATTGAATACAATGTAAGAAAACTTATCTTATTTGTATTGTATTCTACCCATAGTCCCTCAAGACTATAAGTAGAATACTGAGCCCAGATCACCGTCTTCTATGGGTAAGGTGCACAGAAGGCTGGCTACGTTTCCTCGCTAGATCGCCATACTGATCCGTTGGCCGAGGTAGGCACCAGCCCTCTGATCACCTGAAGAGTCGATGAGTCGTTTTGATAAATTTTGGTAGAGACTCATGGCCTCAGGACCCCACGGAGCATTATTTATTAAGAATTAATAAATTAAAATTAGGAGAATGACATTGAAAATTTCAAACTTAATACTGTAATATATTTTAAATTATTGTACCCTTTTCTTTTTTATTTATTTGACATGTATACTTTAATAATTTACGTCAAACTAAGGTTTCGCCTATAGAAACTTTCGACCCGATCCCCGATGAATGTGATCCCATTTTTCAAGAAATATATATAGTCATAGATCCAAAGTCAGGGTTAAAACAGGTTAATCATAAAATAATCGTTACTCACTTACTAAATATTTTTAAAAAGCAAAGACAGTTTACCGAATTTTTTGAAAATAAACAAAGCTCCTAAATCAACACAGGCACTTATCCGTGTTGGTTAAGGGGTATTAGGAGTCGTAAGAATGTCGTCCTGGTTCTTTGGCACCAGAATGCCCGCCATAAGAAATGTTTTTAAATCCCAGTCACCTCATTGATTACTTTGATCCTGTCCTCTTCGTTCATTCCAAGGTTGAGTTGTCCCACATCCCCCTCGACAATACTGATCTTCTTAATGAAGTCTGGCCTCTCCTTTCTTAGTTTCTCATATAGCTGAAAAAGGGAAATCGCCTGTAAGAAACTGTTATTGAACATAAATAAATATATATTTTTTAGAGAGCATCATGGAAAATTACTAGGAAATGACATATTCTGCCATAGATAGTAAATACTGTTACGAGTGCGGGACTCGAATTAAAATGCCGTTGGAATTACTATAGAATTTATTAGAATTACAAATATAAATGGACACAACCAGTACAAACGTAACGATTCAATAACACGCGCAAAGTCCGACACTAAATAGCTTATCTAATGTACACACGTCTTGCCTTGTTCGTGGTTATGCCTTGACTGACGATCTCTCCATTGGGCCATTGCTTTATAATGCACCGATACAATATGTTTACCTGGAAGGCGTCGACGCAATTTCCCAGAATACGTGATATACATGCATAATTATGCCTGCGAACGGCCATAAACGAGTACAATACACAATAGGCTGTTTTATAATTACAAATTTTAAACACACAGTAAACAAAAGAAGATAGTCATAAAACAGATTCAATGTTATTAGCTCAAACGGCAGGTAATAAATGTGCTTTGTCTACAGGTATGCAGGTGACCCAACTTGTAGCAATACATTATATATAAAATAGACGAGAATCTCGAATATAAAATACCAAAACATCGAATACCTCACCCAATAGATGGCATTTTAAATACAGATATCAAAATATCATGTAATCCTACCAGTCCACCAAACCACCAAAATCCTATAATATCTACCCATCCATCGCCTAGATAACCAACTCATTCATGTCAAACATATGCCCAAAAAAAGCAAAAATAATTATTTAACCATGTTAATAAAAAAATAGTAGTAGTTAAAATGAAAAATCTTTTTCTAGTCAAAAGTAACAAGCCTGTTCGCCCGAGAAAAAAATGAATAAATAATAGATGACGTTTCAATCGAAAGTTCTATAAATTCCTAGTAATTACTAGATACTGGACGGTACTTTTAACTTATTCTAAATTGGAATAAAGATAACTTGAAATTATAATTTAAAAACTAAAATAATACTAATAATTTAAACCGACAGTAAAAACGTGTGACTGTTTACCAAATGTGGCCGTCACTTGAACTTTACGTTTTGCTCTTGAGATCTCGCCAGTGAGTACTAATTATTCAACGATATAAGAGCGCCAACTTAAGTGCACTAAATGGAAACTACTTATAATATTTGACTGCCTCTTTTCCTTGATGGCGATAATTTCCGTATGTTTTTATAAAAAAAATTATTGCAGGAGTTCAGCAGAGAGGCAGACGGTCCACTTGATAGAAAGCGGTTACCATCGCCTATGGACATTTGTAACACCAAAGGTGCTACCACCTGGCAAAATTTTGTTTATTTTTTTAAAATTTTTGATGATGTATGGGACATGCACTGGGATGTATTCTGCGGTCATAGTTGACGACATAAATTTATTCTTTTTATTTCATAGAAAACTAGCTGTTTCCCATGGCATCTCTCAAGTAGGTGAAAAAATGGTCATTGTTTGAGTAGTGAAATAAAATTAAAAGGTAGTTCCTTTTTTGTCACCTTGGGAATTTCCAAAGTACGGCAGTACTGTAACTACTAACCTCATCTCAATCGATCTCCCCTATATAATCAAAAAATAATAAAAAAACGTACGGAAACTAACGGTGATCACTCCACAGTCCGGTCCAGGAACATCAAAAATTATAATTAGTTTCCATTTAGTCCACTTAACTTCACGTAAGGTGGCGATGTGCAATATCGTTGAATAAATACATGAGATCTTAAAAGCACGAATGAAACCACAATTTATGATCATATTTGATGAATCTCATAAATGTTTGTGAGATAAAAGGGTACGCACCTTGCACAAATTGTTCGTGTCCTTCGATAGCTTAATGAGCAGGCACCAGTATAAAATTCTCACATCTTCTAGTTTAAAAATATATATTAATATTTACACACGTCGCGGCGCGGATGGATTGATTTTGAGTAATTATTTAAATATTTTGAGTTGATGCTTTTTAGTTTGCGTACGTGCGTAGCGAGCGAGATTTGCAACGTCTTTTTTTGGTGCGGTAGCGGGGTAGAGGGGGGAGATTTTGAATACGGAACGGGAAGGAGTGAACGAATGGAATGAACGGCCCGTACATCTCCCCCGGCCTAGAGGTTATCCTCTAGAAATAGAGGGAATATATTAAATAATAATAGCGTTATATAAATACATATTATACGTACTTATACATTACATAGCGTGAGATAAAATAATAGAGTAAATATATAAATAAGCGATATATGTGAGTGTTTTATTGCGATGGTAGAGAACAGACTTTGACCACAGGACGAATGTGACTACCACTATTAGTGCGAACTTTTATAGTGCGTGTAACATTATCTTTGCCGTGGTAGACTTCTTCGATTACTCCTAATGGCCAAAATATAGGATGCGTGTTATTATCTTTATCTTTATTATCTTTGATAACCACTACCGAACCTAACTCCACGGGTTCGGTCAGCGTGTTCCACATCTCGCGTTGTAATGAAGGACCAGTATCTAATTAGATACATGAAAAATAGTCAAAATTAACTGAATTAAGCAATGTTTAAAGACAGTGCAATGGGGTGTTTTTGTTCAAAATTGGGTTTGAGTTGAGACGCGAATAATATTATCGGAGTCGATAAATGGGTTGAGTTTGAGAAGCGCTTTAGAGATGCGTTTATTATTTTTAATAGTGCGTATATCTTGAGCAAAAAATGTATGTTGTATATGGCGTATAAGAAAGAGTTCAGCGTAATCTAAATCTAATGGCGTATGTTGAGCGTAATATTTTTGCGAAGCGTAAAACATAAACCGTTGCGCGTAATAGTATTCTATAAGATGAAATGCGTTCTATTAATTGATCGAGAATGTGAGTTTCCGATATATCTACGTTGGAAACTAATGTTATAGTTTTCATTTCTAGTAAATTTTCGTCATTAGACATGACTTGGAATGGCTTAATAGGCCACTGCGAAAGCGGGTGGGAAACCCAACTGGGTCCGTGATACCAAAGCGATAAGTTTATTAAGAGTTTGGGTGTCACAGGTCGTGATAGCACGTCCGCGGGGTTTTCATCACCGCCGACATGATACCAGTGATCAGAGGGGAGTTTAGAGTTCAATTCTGTTATCCTATTGGCTACAAAAGTGTGGAATTTAAAGGCGGGTGAATGAATCCACGACAAACTGACAGTGGAATCAGAAAAAGCGTGAATAGAACTAATAGGGTAACGTTGAGATATAATGTCGCGGACTGAAGTGGTAAGGTTGGCTAAAAGAAGCGCAGCGCACAATTCAAGACGAGCGAGCGAGATTTTCTTAAGCGGAGCGATTCGCGATTTTGAGGTGAGTAGTTTAACAACTCCAGGCGAACGTGAGTCTGGGCTAACGCGTATATATACAACTGCGCCATAACATTTTTCGCTAGCGTCAGCAAAGCCCACTAACGACACGTGACAACCTGCGGTTATACCTATATGGCGCGGTATTTTTACTAGCGATAAATACGTAAGTTCGTTTTTGAACTGGGTCCACTTCCGTTCAATGGAATAAGGGACGGCCTCATCCCATGATAATTCACGTTGCCAACACTCCTGTACTAACAATTTCATAAAGGCGGTTACAGGGCCTAAAATGCCCAAGGGGTCAAATAAACGAGCAGTAGCGGACAAGATTTTGCGCTTTGTACATTGACCTTCATCAATAGTACAAGTTTTATAAAGAAAAATATCTTCTTTAGGCTGCCATTGCATGCCTATAATTTTAGTGCAGGCGTTAGGGTCAGTATCAAAATCTACAAGTTGGGTATTTTTATGTGAGTTAGGGATTTTATTCATAAGTTCCGAGCTATTTGAGATCCACTTCACTAATTTGAAACCACCGGCCAAGAACATATTAACCATTTGGTTATATGCCTGTTCAGCGTCGAACAAGCCGTCCATGGACGATACATAGTCGTCCATGTACATTCGAGTTGTGGCTTCACTAGCGGCGATTGGGTATTTGTCGCGTTCGTCAGCAGCAAGTTGCCGTACGACGCGCATAGCGAGATAAGGCGAGCTTGAAACACCGAAAGAAACCCTATTAAATTGATAGGTATCGATCGCGGACTCTGAATCAAATCTAAATAAAATGCGTTGAAAAGATTGATGAGAAGGATTTAATTTTACACAAAAATACATTTTTTCTATGTCCGCGGAAAGAGCAATTGAGAAAATTCGTAAATTAATTAAAAGATCAAAAATATTCGTTTGTAAATTTGGACCCGTAAAAAGTAAATCGTTTAGCGATTTTCCAGAAGTGGTTCTACAACTTGCGTCAAGAACAACTCGAGTTTTAGAGGTGGTTTTATCGGGGCGATATACAGCCCTATGCGGTATATAATAAGAGTTAGCGGTTAAATTAGGGTTTTTAACTTTTGACAAATATCCTCGTTCAATATAATCTTGAATAGTTAAATTATAGTCAGTCCGTAAGTCAGAGTTAGAGTCAAATTTATTTTCTAAGTTATATAAGCGGCGCTTAGCGGTTGAGTAAGAGTTACCTAGTTCTGAAAAGTCGGACTTAAACGGCAGACTGACAGTATAAGTCCCAGTATCGTCGCGAGAGTATGTAGATTGAAAGATGCTTTCACACTGTTCATCTTCTGGGCTTAAATGTTGTTTATGGGGTACACTTTCTAACTCCCAAAAACGTTGAGTGATAGTCTCTAAAGAGGGCGTCTGAGTATTACAATAAAATGTTTTATTGCTTGGTTGCGAACGCGGGACATCACACTGAGCTCGACCCATCGCGACGTAGCCTAGTATAGTTTCAACACCTACGATGGAGGATTGCGGAGAAAATATTTTATTTTTACCTAATATAAATGGGAATACTTCATTGCCTAGCAAACAGTCAACGCATGCAGGCGTGTAAAAATCTTCATCTGCCATGGGCAAATCTTGTAAATGCGTTGCCTGAGATAAACAAATCGGTGCGTTCGGTAAATAGTCTGTGATAGTGTCAATAACGCGGGCTAACACTGTGTATTTAAATCGCGTATCGAAACGAGATTGAAAAGTTACATTGACAAAACCTTGCGAAACGCTTTCCGAACGTCCTATTCCTTTAATTAATAAAGGAGAATAATTTATTTTTAAATTAAGTCGATTACAACAATCTTGCGTTATAAAGTTAGTCATAGAACCCGTGTCTAAAAATACACGCAACTTATGACGATTTCTATAAGTATCGTACGCATATACAGACGCGGTAGGCAGTAACACAGTAGAATTATTGTATTGCGGGTAGGTTGTAGCAGAGAGCGATAAGTTGTTTCTTTCATATTTCGTTTGTAAGTTATCTGCGCTAGCGACCTGTGAATGAGTAGATGAATGCGTGTTGCACTGAGTGAACGGAACCGGCGGCGTCGAGTGAGAAATATGATGCGTGTGTGCTGAGGGTGTAAGCGGCGCGGAAGATTCGGGCGGCGACGAATGTGCGTGCGCCGCCGTACTCGGCGAGATCGGGCGACATCTTGAACTTATTTGTTGCGATGTTACGGGATGGGCAGACATGTCCGCGGATGTTGTATTTTGTATGCCACAATTATAAGTATTAGAATTATTGTTATCAGTGTGCGAATAATCAATGTGTATAAATGTGTGATGTTTGCGTTGACAAATTGAGCAGCGATTTTGTGATTTGCATTGTTTAATGTTATGAAAACCTAAACAGTTTTGACAAAAGTTGTATTTAGTGACGAGTGTATTGCGAGTTTGTATGTTTTGAGATAAGAAATGAGTGCATTTGTATAGTGCATGAGCGGGAGATATTTTACATATTGGACAAAATTTGGGAATGTTTGAGTTAAATTGTGTTTGACTGTTTCGATTGAAGTGAGGTGGAGAATTAGCGTTTTGCGAAAGGTTTTTGTTAGCGGTATTAATGAAGTATGAATGTGTGTGATTAGGTTTGGACTGAGTAATGTTAGGTTTATTTTGAATGTAACTATGTTTGATTTGCGTAAATGTTGTGCGTAAGGAATGCATTCGACTTTGCTCTTTTATGAACTGTTTTAGAGAACTGAAAGAAGGTATTTTTATATTCCTCTGAGACTGCTCAAATAAAGTAATAGTGTTTTTATCAAGTTTATTAAGCGCAATATGCGTGATAATGAAGTCTGAGAGATCTTCAATCTCCAGGCGTCGTAAAGCTGCCTCAGCTGAACAAAATTGTTCTAGGAAGGTTTCTAAAGATTGCGATTTAAAATTAAGCATTTGTTCAAAATACTGTGAGGCTTGTACTCGAACGTCATGATATTTATCAATTAGTGCATTCCAAATAATGTGGTAGTTCTCACCAGTTGGTGGAACACCTGAACAAACCGTCAGAGCATTTCGAGATAGTTTTCCTACTAAATATTGTGCTTTTTCAGCCGTAGTGAGCGTAGGGTTATCATGGATTAGCGATTTGAAGTTTTCGTAAAACACAGGCCATTTAGTGGGTGTGCCGTCAAAGGAGGCTAATTCAAGTGGCGGTAATTTTTTAGTGAGATTGTGTGTATCACGCGCGGAGTTCTCACAGCTTTTAGATATTGCCTTTTCGGTAGCAATGATCACACAATATAAATTATCAAATGCGTTAATTTCAGCGTATGAAGGTTTAGCGTCCTCATCTAGCTTTAAATAATGTAAGTTTAGAGTATCAATAGTGTCTAAAAAGTCTAGCCTAGACCTTTCTAAAGACTGGAAACGGGCTAAAAATAATGTTTCAAGCGCTGTGTCAGTTGTAACTTGTTGAGATAGATCATACAACTCTTGTATTCTTTGGAACAAAGCTTCTTTCTTCGATTCCAAAAGGGTAACCTTTCGTCGTAAGTCTTTCTCTGCCATTGTTATCGAGAATAGAGTGAGTGTTTAGAGGAAGAGTATTTGCGTGTGATATATATAATAATAAATAAAGTGTAAATAAGAGTATGCGTTATAATAAATTGAGATTGATTGAAATATGAGTATATAAATCGACTTGCGTGTAGCGGTTAGCGTTACGAGGGTATGCGAATGAATAAAATGGCGGCCGCGCCGTATGTAATAAAATGTAAAAATATACTAAATATATAGTAAATATGCGTGTGAAAAATAGATATTAAATAGAGGAGATTTGTAAGGCTCGAGGGCGATAGAGTTGGAGAAGGATGCGGATCGAGGGACCAGAGAAGGTGTGAGATAAAAGGGTACGCACCTTGCACAAATTGTTCGTGTCCTTCGATAGCTTAATGAGCAGGCACCAGTATAAAATTCTCACATCTTCTAGTTTAAAAATATATATTAATATTTACACACGTCGCGGCGCGGATGGATTGATTTTGAGTAATTATTTAAATATTTTGAGTTGATGCTTTTTAGTTTGCGTACGTGCGTAGCGAGCGAGATTTGCAACGTCTTTTTTTGGTGCGGTAGCGGGGTAGAGGGGGGAGATTTTGAATACGGAACGGGAAGGAGTGAACGAATGGAATGAACGGCCCGTACAATGTTTCACATAAAACTTCATGTTAAAGTGTGCGAGTTCATGTCAGTTAATTTGGCATAAATTATAGTGTTATAAAGTTTTTTAAACTAATTTTATTCTGTTTTTCCATTTATTCCAAGTTACAACTTATTAGTACCATTTAGTGGAATTTATAGAATTATCGATTGTAGCGCTATCTAGTGATATATATAGGAATATAAAACCGATTGTAGCGCCATCTATCGGAGAGGGTAAATTATATTTTATTCCAGAGAGGCTCATCTATTTTATGTATAATGTATTATTTATGGCTAACCTCTTTAGCCTGATTTAAATTTAATCGAAGAATGCTTCCCAAAACAAGAGAACACAGTATTTATTATATCGGGCCGTGAACATAACACATCTCATGGAAAAGCGTCTTGTTTCAGAATATAAACTTATGCTCTAAACCAGTCTTTCATTCGAAGATAGAGAGCTCGGTCAGCTCAGAAGCTGCTGGCCATTAGAGTACATTGATTTTGCAAATGTCCATAGGCGATGGTGACCACTTTCCAACGGAGCGTCATTCGTCCGCTGTACTCCAGAAAGAATGACTTACCACATCATCAAATTGTTCCTGCAGTCTTTTCGCTATATCCTTATTTTTCTTTGGCCTTGCTAATAAATACAGCTTCTTCAACTCTGGACAGCATCTGCAAATTTAAATCAGTTAAGCGTTTCGGTAGATTTGACAATTGTAAAGATATGTAAGTTCATTTCTATGGGAGGATGATTTGGATCAATGTTGCGAAGTGGAGTAGGACTCTCAGTGACTCTTACGGAACCGTAGTTGAACAACACCAAGTCCAAAATTTTGCCCTTATGATTATAAATTATAACACTTTTTTTTAGCTATATCTAAACACTACATTCTGAGACCAAAAATCCCCGTGTCCTTTACAAGTTAAACATAGACGAAGTCGCAGAGGGCCCTTAGGGCGCGTTCCCACTATGTCGTGACGACAGATAGTCGTGTAGTTTTAATTGTCGTGGCTTATATTTTTAAATGGAGTTGTTTACATAAAGAACGATACGACTTACTGTCTTCTACGACATTTTTTGCAGTGACGACAGATTGTAATGACAGTGGGAACGGCTAGCACGACAGTCGTAAAACGATAAAAGATCGTTAAACATTTTTGACGACAAACGGTCGTTATAATGGGAACATTTAGAGACGACAGTAATCGGTACGACATAGTGGGACCGCGCCCTTAGGTTCATAAATACATATTTTAACAAAACTCGAGTTTCACCAATGGTTAGTGCCTTTATGACCTATTCAGATTAGCAAGAACAGGTTATGTGATCAACGGATAGAATAATTCTTTATTGTCCGTGCAGGAAGTTCGGAAGAATACAATTTCCTGCGCCTGGGTGGTCTACCACCCCTGGTCTAGACTATGCCTCTACAAGTGTGTTACGGCATTAGTGGCCAGATTCCAGTCTCCCTTAAGAGAGCAGCAGCGCATTTGTAGCACATTTGGTGTCGCAATTGTTTATAGGCGATGGTAACCGCTTTCCATTAACTGGACCGTCTGCCTGTCTGCTGAACTCAGGCAATAAAAAAAAGCAACTGCTGTGAAAGAGTTATCATAAATGGATGCAGTGCGCGGAGTTGTCCGGGGTCTAGGACATGTATTTGAGCGCAAATTGTGAGAAGGGGAGAGATGAAGGAATTCAAAGCTTTCCTCAACTTAAGAAGGATTTATTAGGATTATATTAAAGATTTATTCATAAAGAAACTTGACTTTTATTTAAAGTTTGATTCAGAACCTCATTAGTGCAACACTAAATTATTGATTGACCTCTCAAAAGTATAATGCTGTTGGATGGAATGTAAGGTTACTAGTTCTACCTATAATTGAGTGGTAAATATCTATGCTTCTCTAGCTCACTGGGATGGAGAGATCTCGGGTTCAATTCCTAGTTTGGTCAATTGATAGAATTGGTATCAATCTGTAGAACTGATTTATTTAAAAAAATTCATACCATTACAAAAAAATTTGTTACAGTTTTACATAACTTAAAATGCCGACCAGCAGTTTTCATTGAACAGAAACGTGCAGACCAGTTTCTGACAAGCAGGAATGGCAATGTTGTTTGCTATGCATATTTAATTCTGTTCCGCTTACACAATCCATACATTGTTGGCGCTACTAAAACTGCCCTACAGCGCAGGTATATCGGTTATTATGTGTACTATTCTAATACAGTAGGTGACGTATATAGAGAGCCCAAAACCCTGTATCGAATAAAAGATTGAAATAACAGACAATGAAATAGGATATTAGAGAACATAATATAAGTCGTGGTAATTGTAATGTCTAGCGCACACGTCCCAAAACTCAAAGGGCGCGGGTTCAATCAAATTCAAATGTTTTAATCAAAATAAGTTCCACTAGAGAACACATTTTGAAGGTCATGCATACAGGTTAAAATTTAATTTTACTTCCTAGTCTATGTTACAACGCTTCGCATCCTGTTATTGCTGTTAAAAAGAAGAAGCGGTAAGAAACTCCCAGCAACACGTCTAGCTAGAAATTGCTTTTCGTTATATTTCTTGTTCTATTTATATCTCAAGTTCTTTTATAAGTTTTATACAGAAGTATGTTACAGGATGACTTTTGAAGAATTAATGAGTTGTAGTAAACAGTGCATATTCATATATTATATACTATATTAATAAGACAGAGACACAATAAAAGTAAAGAAATATATTACTATAATTATAATAAAGACATGACGTACTACATTTTTTATATATTTGCTATTTGTAATCCTAGTTGGAACACATGCACCACTTAGTCAGTTTTCTGATGTAATGTTACAATTACCACGTGTTAACAACGGTGAAGGAAAACATCGTGATGCAAGTTGCATATCGAGATAACCGTTGTGTCAAACCTACTAAGCCACCTTGGATAAGCATAGGCGGTACACTGTCCGTTCCCTCTATAATAGGAGGCCCTAGCCCAGCAGTAGGACATTTATGGGCTTATATTATATTATAAGAGAACAAAAATGTATGATACATATTGAATTCTAGAGTATACCCCGCGGCTACGCCGTTTGAAAAAAAAAACAACCCTACGTGCTCTACTCGTATGTTGCATGTTGCAGTATATACAAATTTAAAGAATTAAAGAATTAAAGAATTTATTGCTCTCCAGTTATATAAGCTAAACAAGTACAATATACAATAATGCTTAACTTAACAATATGCGACAATCATTACTCCCCGTACTAGTTTAAAACTGTGTTACGGCAGGGTAAATTCTCGTCCCGTAAGCTTATAATCGCTAAAAGATAGTTATTTGTTTTCGAACTACCTTTGAAATAATCTGTAAGCACACAAAAAATGAGTTCGTACAATATCAATTATACAGTATATGTAAAGAATACAGAGATAGCAACTTTTTAGTAAAAATAAATATACACATATATTTTGTTTTTATTACACATATACATCTATCTTCTATAATATTTATAAAAATATAATAACTATATATTATAATATATAATATAATTAAGTACAAGGTTGGTATAAAGTAATATATATTAAAGATTAGCCATAAAATAACTTTTTAATCATAATAATAGATAGTTTTTTTTTGTTTTTATATGTATATTATATGTTTATTGTATATATACAATTGTTATTTGATAATTTTAAGCAAATTTTCTGTTCCTTCGTAATCTAATTTTTGCAAATATGTATCCAGTGCTCTTTTACATTGATATCTCGATTTATCTTTTAAATTTACAGTCTTACTCAAACGATTATATAATAATGGAGCCAAAAAATAGGTAAAATTATGAGCGAATTCTGTTTTGCATTGTGGAATTTTATAGACTTCGTGTTTCCGTGTTTTACGTGTATGTTCAATATTTTTATTAGGGCAAGAATGTTGTTTTATAATTATTGTTTTCAAGTATATTTGTCTTACTGTAAGTACATTGAATTCTTTGTAAATTTCAGTTGTAGGATATCTAAAGGGTTTAAAATTAATTACTTTAATAATTGTTCTCTGCGTTCTCTCTATTTTAATTAAAGCGGTTTTGTTAGCTCCTCCCCATGCTGAAATTCCGTATGAAATTAGAGATTGACATAGCGTAAAATATACAATTTTATTGGTATTTGTATCTCTAAGATGACGTAGTTTTTTAAATATTGGGATCAGTTTGCGGATTCGTGGCTTGAGATAATCAAAATGTTGTTTCCAATTTAGGTTTCTATCGATCATAATACCGAGGTACCTAATACTATCTGTTGCAGTTAAGGTATAACAATTACAAACTGAACTGTGCTGGTTTTCACAGTTATGAATTTTAATTGTAAAGTCAAATTTAGGTTGAGAACTGTTATAAATAGAAAAGGGTAAGTATTTTGTTTTGGATAAGTTTAGTGTTAGAAGGTTATTATTAAGCCAATTTATTATTAGACGCATACCATTCTCAGTTACTGTACTTACTTCCTCCCAAGTATTACCCCTAAATACAATAACCGTGTCGTCTGCGAAAGTTATAATTTTTGCATTAGGTATTATGGTTTCACAAAGACTATTAATATATACTAAAAATAAGGTTGGGCCAAGGACAGAACCTTGCGGAACGCCAAAGTTTATTGATTTTTTAGAACTATGGTTTTCACCTATTTTTACTATTTGAGTTCTATCTTTTAAGTAATCTTCTAAAAGATTTAATGGAGTACCTCGAATACCACATAGCTCCAATTTTCGCAATAGAATGGAAACAGAAACAGTGTCGAAAGCCTTGGCTAGATCCAGGAATACTCCAACACATTTTAACTTGTTGTCTAAATTTTCAGCAATATGAGTTGTTAGATTTAAAATTGCATCTGTTGTAGATCTTCCTTCACGAAAACCATATTGGTTGTCGGAAAGGAGGTGATATTTTTCTAGGTAGTCCTTGAGTCTCTTGTTTATAAGTTTCTCCAAGATTTTCGCCAGTGTAGGTAAAAGGGATATAGGGCGGTAATTAGAGACACTATCTCTGTTTCCACTTTTATAAATTGGGATCACTAGGGATTCTTTAAGTAACCTTGGGAATATTCCTGTCGAGAAACATGTATTACATAAATGAGTAATTGGTACTAATAAATTACTGATACAATATTTTAGAAGACATGAAGAAATACCGTCCCATCCAGCAGATGCAGTGTTTTTCAAGGATAAAATTATGTTAGTCACTTCTGTTCGATCCGTTTCATATAAAACAAATGAGTTTAGCGAACTGGCATTATTTAACTATGTACTTTACTGTTTCTTGTTACTAAGTTCACTACAATAACAGTCCGGTCTAGAAACTAAGTCCCTATTGTCTACACAACTGCGCAGCGATACAGAGAGGCGAGTCGCAGCCAATCTGATTTGAAGTTGTTTATAGAAACGTAGGTATTTGTTAGGCTACGTTTTATTAGGTACTCACTACGACCACGTTCACGACCGCAATTTATCCCGTTCCACTTGCTTGCCAGCATTACAGTCGTGAATCCAAGTGGAACGGCTATTCGACCAACCTATTGACGTTGTGTAACC
Organism: Dendrolimus punctatus; assembly: GCA_012273795.1. Classification (NCBI taxonomy): domain Eukaryota; kingdom Metazoa; phylum Arthropoda; class Insecta; order Lepidoptera; family Lasiocampidae; genus Dendrolimus; species Dendrolimus punctatus. The sequence goes on from CM022527.1 coordinate 26,597,715, forward strand.
GCGGTCGCCTTGTGGAACGTCTAAGGGAGCATTTAGGGCGTTGTGAGCCACTAATGGAGCGCCCTGTTAGCGAATTGAACAAACGCGATTGCAGAGAATTTATTTTCATAATCCATTCGTTCCATGGAAACGGCATTGTTTAGCAGGATACATGACATATTCATGGGGTTTTGGAGGACGAAGCTGCCCACTTGCAGGAAGTTGTATTATTTCTTCGTTCCTGCACGGAAAGGTATGTATGACGAGATAAGTATCAACATAGCGTGGAACTTTATACCATATCTTACAACTACCAGCACATCCAGAGTCGTGTTAATGGTCAAGTCATTTGTTAGGTTAATACAAGGGGCTGGACCTAATTTAATTAGACATTTCATTTGCGTCCGTCCTCTGTCACACGTATACCTTAAACCTTGAATGATGTCGACATCTTACGCAACGATAATACGAGTTACATTCGCAAAATAGTTCGCTTCGGTATGATTTGTGTTGATGTTATCTATCTTTACATAGTATAAAATAAGTATCATTTATTAAGCGTATTAGGCACACGGGGCTAAGTTTTTAACATTAATGCAGATGTAGCCGCACTTTGATGCCAAATTGTTATAAATTTTTAATGACATTAAATGTAGACAGATAACGTACGTATATCCTACACTGCTCGACTAATTGGTATTTGTTAATGGCGTTATTTTTAACGCTATAAATAAGGCGCATTTGGCCTCAGTCAACAATTTCCCATTATGCCAGATGGAGCCCAAGTAATACGCTCGTTCTTTAACATGTTAACTAAAATGTTCCCCATGGCTACGGCACGGGTCAAACCCCTAGTTGGTAGCTTTATTTTACTCATATAAAAACTTAATAAGGTAATGAGAGCTGCATACGTCTAGTCATCGCAGCGGACAACGAAATACGGTGCTGACTAGCGCTTTTTTTATTTGACTTCACTTTATTGTTGGTCCGAAGACCTCACAAATTCACCGGGGTTTTCGGGGCGAGCGCCTTCGCAAGGCGAATGCAGCAGTCGACAATGAATACCACTTGAAGCCATTTGAAGTATTATTTAGCTTCTACCACTCGTTGCTACAAGGTTGTTTATAAAGGAATCGCTGAAAAGTGTAATTGATTTGTCAAAAATCTAAAGATACCACTTTAGTTCTCATCAAAGTCGGCCTCAAAACTCCTTTGAGTGTTTTTCACTATCTACCATAGGTTAGCATTTAGCCAGGAAAAAGCACCTGTAGGTACTGGTTCACGTAGCTCCTTAAGGCGCTTTGATAAATAAACGTATTGTACTTTACGCTCCTGTTTTGCTTTCCTCGAGCGTTGCGCGCGCGTTGCGAATGTAATTACAATCAGCAGTGTTATATTCTTTTCCTTGTATTTCGTTCTAAAGTATATCGACCTTTATTTCTTAGAAACATTATTTTGAGAATTCGGAGCAAAATTGTAAAACCTTTTAAAATTTTGCGTTCGTATGTCTGTTTGTATGTAATGATGATGTTGCACTGTTCAACTTAATTTAAACAATTTGGTTGAAAGAAAGAAAAATTGAATAATAATTTTTAATGCGTATTTCCTTTACAAAATTTACTAAGCTAAGAATTGAACCCGAGACCTCTGCGTTCTAGTGAGCTAGAGAAGCATAAATTCAGATCACTCAATCACAGGCAGTACTAGTAACCCTACACTCCACTCAACAGTTTTTTTTACTTTTGAAAGGTCAATTAATGATTAATTAGTGTTGCACTAATTGGATGCTGAATCAATTTTAAATAAAAGTCAAGATTCTTTATGATTAAATCTTAAATAGAATCCTAAGAGCCCTCCTTACCTTAAGGTTTTGAATTCCTTCGCCTCTCCATATTTTACATATTGCGTTACATATCGTACACTTCTGACAACACACTTCAACACAGTGGCACCAACACTTGTGCCAGCTGTACGTTGTTTAGTCGCCTCTTACGACAGGCCGCCCGGCCGCAGGAAAGTGTCTTATCTCTGTTCCGGTATGGATAAAACGGGTATTACACCAATAGAGCCGATTCTAAAAACTCTAGTCAAGATAATGCAGCCAAGCGCTATGACGTTGAAATATCTTTGGAATTTCATTCATAGGTCCAATAATAGTTTTTAGCGATATGTCGCCCGCGATTCATGTAGCTTCGGAGCGTAAAGGGCAATGAATGAACAACACTGAATTTTCTTAATCAGGTTTTACTGCTCTCCAAGTCACTCTGGTACATTTATGATTAAATGTAATAATTACAATAATATCGCTTGGTAGATAGCGTCTCTGTGTGTTGTGTTAGAGAGAATACAATGCACACACTAATGGCAATGTTGCCAGTATGAAAATATCTTGACCTGTCGCAGACAGGTATCTATAAAAATAACTAATAAAGGCGAAACGCCACAACTTCGTCACTAATGCCGGAGCACAACTCAAGTCTATTATGACGGCATACTCTAGAACAGGGGTGGGAGCCATCCAGTCAAACAACATGTATTTGACACACACACGCATATATACTCTATTGTTAAAGTCAAATAATCAGATCTTGGCGAAATCTGTGATTATACAAGTATAGTCTCTGACAAGAAAACCTTAATAATGTTCAAAGTTATAATTTACATTAATCATGGTAGTCACTTATTTTTTGTGTATGTTATAATAAATTGGTAGACAGAGAATAGTGGTTAAAGATTGCTATCTTTCGAATAACTATGGTCCGTTAGTATAGTCCTATCATCTGTCGAAACCGCTAAGCCGATACGTGACCTAATAAGCTATGCTTGTTGCGTGGTTTCTCCAACAGTATACGTGATCTGTCTACCACACAGCGACCTTTGAGCAAAATTGAAATGTCGCTTATTCATATTAAAATATTCCATATTAAAATTAAAAAGTTTCTGAGAAGGGACCAATGTTTGTGACTCATTCACACAGAAACTAATAAACGGATGATGATAAAACTTTACAATAATTCTACTAATAGCTCTATTTTACTCATATAAAAACTTAATTAGTTTACTATATATATAAACGTCGTCTCCATCTTAATTCTTTATTTATATTTTATAATTATTTCTGTTATTACGTGTAATTTGCGCCGTTAGCGATAAAAAAATATTGTTTGGAATTGCGGAACTCGAATTAAAATGCCGTTAGAATTACTATAGAGTTTATTAGAACTACACAAACACGTATAAAACAGGTACAAATATAACACAACACAACAAGTCCAAACTGTTGTGAATAAAACACAAGTTCGACCAAGACTGCCTTTATTAGAAACTACCCTCATTACAATATATTAATATACTACACAAACGTAATACAGAAGGTCGTAATTCAATAAAACGCGTAAAGTCCATCAATATTAAATTCCCGAATGTACACACGTCGCCCGTATCATAATCGTAGCTCGACTCGTCCGTCGTTTTATACTCCACAAATGCAAAAGAATCCGCAACACCTGACTAATGATGCTAATGAGCAAGTACAATAGGCTATTCTCTATAACAACTAGAAACGTATGCCAATAAATAAGTGAACAAAAGAAGACGATCATAAAAGGGTTACAGTTAGTTCAAATGGCGACAGGTAATAAAATGTGCTTTCTCAGTCTGTACGTGGAATTTGTCTATGTCGGCGCCTAGGTTATAACAATATTGTTATTATGTACTAAAATAGTGTGAAAAGTACTGTTGGATACCATATTATTAACATATAGAATAATACATTCGTTATAAAATATATATATTTTATCTGTTTGCTTGTCTTATAAATAAATTTATAAAAAAACCTTCCATGAATAATTAGTAACTGATCATAAAATCCGAATTATAATCCGTTGCGTGATTCAGAAGCAGTTAACGGATATACAAATCGAGAAACGAACAGATGTGAGATGCAACTTTGTGTATACTATGTAAAGAATATAAAGATGGATATATCATATATATTAGAATTATTTTTATAGCCTCTAATATACAGGCGCGCTATAAAGCCACTTTTGTAGTTTCACGTAAGCAATGGCGAACTAACTTTGTAACAGTACCAACCGAATTTATGTCAACATAATCAGCTTATTACTTAAGAAACGTTGTAGAGTTAAGGGGCTCGCCAAAGAGCGAGGGAGAGGACGGCGCAGACAGTTTTCGACTGTCGTCTATTTAATTAGACGGGGGTTCGAAAACAACGTTATGGTGGTGCACTAAGCATCCACCATTTTTTTATCCAAATTAATCATAATCATGTAAATCCATTCTCCATAGCAACAACCCAAACACGGCCCTGCGTTAAGTTCGGTCCTGCACTGCGATGACTCAACGGCATGGGCCACGTGCGTCGTCAACAACAGGCGACGCAGTATATGAGGGCGTCCTCGGCATGCAGGAGACACACTTCAAGTTCATCATCAAGGCTTCACGCTGCTACGTACTCGCGACGCTTCAACGGTGTCACTCTGCCCGTTGAAGTCCTATTATATATCAAAGAGCCATTCTCAAAAGTATCAATTTGTCTCCCTCAAATAACATAAAAAGTACTCCATAATACTGTATAGTAATTGTAATAAATAACATCTGCAACGAACCTGCGTATCAATTTGAACCTGGGATCGAAGAGTAAGAAGAGGCTTTGCATCACTGCACGCAATTGTGGATGTGATCAGAGAACACACATATACGACAACTCTGGTCACCCCCACAACGTTTTGTATCCGGTTTCCCATTATCCGTGGTAGAGGGCCACTGTTTATGGGGGTATCGGTGGAATCACCTCTACTGCACGAAGTGGTACCGCTCTGTTTCCCAGGTTTAGTACCAAATCGGCGCACTAGGATGTTAGAAGACTTTAACTACATTTAAGCTGATCAATTACTTATGGATTGCCTATATGGAATGCCTACATATGCGATAACGGTCTAATCCCTTGCAAACGACCCAGTATAGTGCGTAAACAGCATTTCCCCCGCCTTAAAAAAATGGGGAACCATCTCTGTATATGAAGCAGTGGGTCCTGGAACAGGTTTTCAAATTGGACAAGTACATTAACAATCTGCCCGTAAAACTTGAAGTTAGAATTTTGTTGCGATTCATTTTGTCACTTGGCTTTTGAAGTTTCACATTTATGTATATATCATATGTATCCAAGCACACATTTTTTGTTTCTCCGTTTGTACGGGCTAATCTCCGAAACGACTGAACCGATTTATACGAAATTTTGTACGGTGGTAGCGTATATCCCTAGCCAATATATAGGATACTTTTGATCTCGAAGAACTAAAGAGTTCCCGTGGGATATTTAAAAAACTTCACCACGTGGACGAAGTCGCGGAAATCAGCTAGTATTATACAATACAATTATTGCAGATTGAAATGTAATAAATAAATTACAAATAGGTAGTAATTAATGGCCTTATGACTAAGGCTTACAATGCGATGTAAACTATCTAAAGGTTAACAAAGCTTACAATGTAACTTCTTCACTGTTATTTAATTATTCACGAGTAAGGAAGTATAATTATCGATAATTCACGCAACTACTATAATCAGTTTGATAGATCCCGAAAGTGAATTCATAGCGCAGCTCCACTGTAGTTTATGAAGATGCATTTATAAATTAATTACATTATTTATATCCAGTAAACATGCTAACTAATTTTATAAATACTAATGTAACTTTGTAAAGTTTTGAAGTGTTAACCACGCAACAAAACCTCACGAAATTACACGCACATGTTGTTAGAGGTATAGAAATGAAAATAGGTCGTACCTTTCGTCCAGAAAAAAGTACTATTCCTTAGGGATAGGTGAATATGGCTAAAAAGTCTAGACTGTATTTTCATAATACTTCATAACATTTACAAGCCCATAGATGGCGCTGTACAGTCATTGAGGTCGCAAACGTTTCCCGGCACGTAAAGAGAATATATACAAATTTTCATCAATGAGAGGCACAGCAATAATCTCGCTGAAAGATCTTTCTTTGAGACAAAGGAGCATTCTATTTCGCTCCTTCAAGGAATATTCTAGTACTATTAAACGTTTGATTCTTGTAATAAAAATGAAATGATGAGCATCCCAAGTCCCAACAAAATGACAAACTTATTGTCTCAAAAACTAAAATGTAAATCAAATTAAAAAAAATTGCCATAAATGTCCAGTCCTATTTTACCTTTGACTAGTTTTAAAATAAAATCAAATGCTTAAAATGAGAATTAAAAAAACTATACGACTAGTCGATAGTCTCAAAAACTAAATTAAAATACAAATCTCTCGTTAATCTTCAAGTTTAAACAATAAAATAATTATTATTGTCACAAATGTCCAGTCCTATTTTACATTTGACTAGTTTTAAAATAAAATAAAATACTTAAAATGATCATTAAAAATCCTGAATCGTTATGGTCTCAAAAATTAAAATATAAAACCATCTTTTTTCACCCGTCGCATAGATTTTTAGAAACAGCTCGTTTCTGAAAAACGATTTAAACTCGTAATTTATATAATCGATTTACTAAAAATCGATTATAAGAAAATAATAATCTATTTAAATAAAAATCGATTATTTTTTAACATCCCTATCAATTACCAAAACTGTATAAAGACAAGGCGAATTAAAAACCTCAAGAAACTACTACCAAATCCTTTGTGTTTTAATAAAGCCATACTTATTCCACATATGATACAGATAATTGCTTTTATGTGGTAACTGAATTGAATAATAACATTTTAGCGACCACACGCACCGAAGCAACTATTGCCAAATAACGAATGCTATTTCGACCAAGAAATAATTATAATAGGTATACTAAGATATCCCCACGACTACGTCTACCTTGTCCTAATTTCCCGCGGGATACCCGGACACGAAATATAGCAGCATTTGAAAAAGAGGGCGCGACGATGGTTTTTTTTTTATTGCAGGAGATCAGCAGACAGGCAGACGGCCCACTTGATGGACAGCGGTTACCATCGCCTATGGACATTTGCTACACCAAAGGTGCTACGAATGCGATGCTGCTCTCTTTAGGGAGCCTGGAACCTGGTCACTAATGCCGGAACACAACACAGGGTTATTATGGCGGCATACTCTAGACCAGGGGTGGTCGCCATCCAGTCGGGCAAATGCCCTACCACCTGGCTGTGGGTTGTTTTGTCGCCTCTTACGACAGGCCGCCGGGCCGCAGGAAATTGTATTCTTTCTCCGTTCCTGCACGGATAAATGGTAGGCATCCTGACAGAATAACTCTAATTCTCTGGCAGCATGGCAAGCCTTTGGTGTGGGATGCGAACTGCGATTAGCCGGTTCGGTGGTGCAACCAGATGAATCACCAAACGGCGTAAATGTGCAACCTTTTAGGGGTCACCCTTTGTAAATAGTGTCAAGATACCTAACCGACTCTTCAGGTGATTAAAGGGCTGGTACGCACCTCGGATAACAGATTAGTCTGGTGATCTAGCGAGGTAACGTAACCAGTCTACTGGACACTTTACCCAAACAATGAGTTTACTTAGAGTCAGGACTTTACCCAAACAAGACATTGACTTCGAATCAGTATTAAATAAATGTCTATAATACCACATACCTTAAGAGTTTTTCAACAATGAGTTTCCCGAGGAAACCAGTTCCTCCTGTCAGCAATACGGTGGTTCCAGCGAAGAATTTCTGAATCTGGGACTCTCCTAAGGAGTCCTTCTCATCTACCATATGCAGGTAGGTGATGTCTCCTCCCTCGTTCTTCTCTTTCATCGGCTTTTGGATATCAGTTGCCATTTCTGAAACAAAAAATACTTTCTTTTTAGAAGTCATGAAAAAAGACATGGATATCAAGAGTGGGACTTATCCGAAAATTTTGAGCTGTGGAGTGAGCTATGATTCTTATGGATAGAATCAGAACAGAATTTAACAGTTATAGAACCAAGGTAACATCCGTGCAGGAACGGATGTTGCCAAGAGGCGACAAAATAACCCACAGCCAGTTGCCCGACTGGATGACTACAACTTCTGATCTAGAGTACGCTGTCATATCAACCTTGAGCTCTGTTCCGATCAGTGGCCAGGTTCCAGACTCCCTCAAGAGAGCAGCAGCGCATTTGTAGCACCTTTGTTGTTACAGATGTCTATAGGCGGTAGTAACTGCTTTCCATCAGGTGGACCGTCTGCTGAAACTTATTAAAATAAAATAACCAATGCAAGTAGCAAAATTAATAATTCGAAGTGGCAATAGGCTGGTCATGTCTACCGCGGGGCGGTCTATGAAGAAAACGTGTCTAGGAGTGGAGACCACGTCTTTGTAAAGGGTGTAGGATACCCTCCAGCCCAGTTAAACGAAGACCTATCTATGCTCACTCGTGGGGACAGGACGTGGACAGCAGAATATTGGATTATATGGCATAGACTTTGGGAGGCCTACATCTAGCAGTTATAGACCGATTAAAAGTATTCAATCGTCAATTAAAGTTGAAAAAAACCCGACTTCAAACTTAAAAGCAAAAAATACAACATTTTGAAGTCAGTGCGAAGTAGAACATAAAACTTAGTATATTACGCAAATTAATTTTTCGATTTTTAGTTTAAGCCGGTTTTGATTGTTGATAAAATACTTATTGTTTTCTCCTTTACATTAGAATAGTTTTCCAAAAAGATATATGTAACACGACACTGGTCAGACCGACTTGCTGACATGAGATCACCTCAGGAGTGTAGTTTTGAACTTGAAAAAATAACGAAAATCAGTCCGCAATTGACAGAGAAATAGCGTAACAAACATACAACAATATAATCAATAATATAATGATAATATCTATATGTAGTCATAAAGACTACAAACGGCTTGTAACCAAACTACATAAAAAACTATGCCTGTCAAGGTGAAATATATAACTTGACACTTAGCATAATTAGCAGTAATTAATTTGAAACAAATAAATTACTTTGACAACCGATTTAAGAACCTCTCCCTGTTTAAAATCGGTCAAAAGCTCAACAAAATCGGGCACTCAGATATTGCTACATTATCTGACCTCGAAACCACGTCAAAATATCTCGTGATTATTAAGGAGGAAATAGTGGCAAAAATTACTTAACACAGGTATTTCGTAAGTGGGTGATACATCGTACGATGTGGAGTTGTAAAAGTATATTTCAATGGCAAACATTCTAACACGCAAAAAAACGTGTTAAGATGATATCATAAGTGTTTCTCAAGTTGCTAAATCATCAATTAATAAACTAGGATAAAATATATCACACCACCGCCCAATGATTGTTACCCAGTAAATTCTATACAAGCTCAACAGGGTCCACTTCGTTAGGTGTCATTAAAAAAAAACACAATCAAATAGCCTATGTCACTCAGAAACAATGTAGCGTTAAGTCTAAGAATAAGCTGTCGATCTGCACCACCACCGCATTGCATTACACGCACATTTCACAACCAAACCAAGACACACAAAGAGCCTACAAATTAATAACCCAGACACAGGAAGGAAAAAACAACACACATGACACTATATAAGATAATATATAAGTATAGACATAAGGCCCACACTGCACATACACTTCCTCACAACACTAGCATGTAACCGATACACTCTACATTAGTATAAGTTTAGTATTAAAATTAGGATAAATTAGTATAATACGTCACTCGTAAGATACACTTCAACACAAATTAATCCATGTCACACACAAGAACTAAAATAATTAGCGTGTTAAATTTTAAAAATTAAATCTTTATTTCTAGATTTAAACATACATACATACATAACTTCACGCCAGGTCCCTAGCGGGGTAGGCACGAACAACAGAGCGCCACACAGGCCCATTCTTACACACCTCACTTGTTTTTTGACATTCATAGCTCTTGTCATGCACGCTCGTCTGTTCTTAAGGCTCCTAACATCACCTTCTGCTAACACATGATCAATTTGATCGTGGAAGGTGTGTCGTGGCCTTCCGCGACTTCTGCATCCATCCACTTTTGCTTTGTATATCTGTTTAGTCATTCTTTCATCATACATTCTTTCCACATGCCCGAACCACCGGAGCATTCCTTTCCTTACCTTCACCCCGACACTCTCTTTCAGACCAACTCTCTTTCTTACTTCGGTATTACGAACGCGGTCCGCGAGCGTCACTCCGCAGATTTTGCGCAGTGCTCGCATCTCGACCGCGTTTACTCTACTTTCATGCTCTCTCTTCCATACCCAACTCTCGCTTCCATACGTGAGCGTAGGTACCAGAACCGCGTTGTGTATGGTAAGCTGGGCCTTCTGGCTGAGGTTCTTAGCGCCTAGAAGTTTACCTAACGCTCCATTCACACTATTCCCCAAATTTACTCTTCTTTCTATGTCAGCGGTGTACCTTCCATCCCTGCTAAAAGCACATCCAAGATATACAAACTCATTCACTTGTTCCAGCATAACACCATCGACCATTATACTTGCATTCGTTCTGGTTTCTTCTCTTCTCTCTAGATTTAAAAGCTTTAAAAAAGGGTACGGAACTCGAGTTCGTAGAGTAGTTACAAAAAAAAAACGCTGAAAGAATTTTTCAAGTCAGACCAGTAGTTTAGCTAGCAAGAAATTGTATTCTTTCTCCGTTCCTGCACGCATATACATATAATACTTATCATTAATTAATTCCGGGAATTTTGAATGTACAGTAAAATATATGCTTTAACGTCAAGTAACATTGAAATAAAGGTCTTAAGATAGTATTTTTGTGTACTTTGTGTGTAAACTTACTATAACGTCGAGAATATGAATTTTCTTTTGCCTTCTAGCACTATTCCATCTCTCTGTAGTCAATCAAGGTCAGTGAATAACAAAGCGAGTTCATCTATGTTATTTTATTTTTAACGCCGATCCAAGTCTGAAGTCCATTAAAAGTAACACGGATGTAACAATGCTACGTTTCACACGAAAAGTCACTTTAATTGTTTACCAAGGATATCTCACGAAGATTAAAGCAAATAAAATTTCAGTATATTTTGACGATATTTACCAAAAAACAGCCAACATGGCGAGTTCGCTTAGCTTCTTTTAATGAAACAATTGTTCTGTTAATTATCGCAAGGTATTAAAGCTTTGGCTTACAAAATTATGGTCATTATTATTAAAATAAAAATCTTAGGTTACGTTGAAAAAATACACGCATGTCGTAAATGAAGCAACCTGACGTAGTACTTTCTCTGGGATAACGTTAGAGATCTGGCGATGAGTGTAATACGTTATTTGTGGTCTAATTGAGCCACAATCAATATTGTTACGAATTGCAGGACTCGAATTAAAATGCCGTTGGAATCATTATAGAGTTTATTAGAATTATGCAAACACATATAAAACGGGTACAAATATAACAGAACACAACCTAATGCAGAAGGTGGTAATTCCATAAAAACGAGCAAAGTCCGTCATTAAAAGTTCCTTGATTGTAGTACATACGTCTTGCTTCGCTCGTGGTTATCACTCGACTGCCTATCGACCCCTCCATCAGGTAATCGTTTTATACTGCGCAACTGCAATGTCCCCGTATCTAAATCGACTTTAATCCGACATTCCTAGCCAATGACTGCCATAAATGATTACAATACAAATGGGCTGTTTTCTAATCACAAATTTCTAACAAAAGAAGTCCAAATGCCGAAAGGTGTTAAAAAATGTTTTTACAGGTATACAGGTGTGAATTTGTTTTTATCGGCGTCTAGGTTGTAACAATATCTTTGCCACTATCGCAGGTGTGGTCCCGGGCATAAAAATTGGAGTTGCTAGAGTTTAGATAAATTTGCGAAAGTGTCCCGCCCCCCCCTATTATTTTCTAAATTAATTTGCCAAGTATACAAAAATATTAATAAGTGAAGGAAAGGATATAAAAGTAATACATATAACATATTACAGAAGAATGTAAGATTGTTTGTAATGACATGAGGTGTAACAAAGTTAGAAAATAAAAAAAATAAAAAGGGTTCCGCTATGCCATTGTTATAACTATAATGATATTGTTACGCGCTACAGGACTCGAATTAAAATAAATGCCCTTGGAATTACTATAGAGTTTATTAGAACTGTACAAACACGTATAAAAAAGTACAAAATAAAACTGGATGTAACCAGTTCACAGTGCACGATTCAATGCAATTCAATACGCGCAAAGTCCATCACTATATCTCTAATGGAAGTATTACACACGTCTTACGTATCTTAGTCGTCGTTTGACTGCCCAACCCTCCGTTCGGGCATTGTTTTATACTAAACTGTATAATAGAACAAAGGGTCGCGTTCGCCGAGTTAATCCCGCACACTTGGCAAGCTTCGACGGCCATAAAACAAGTTCAATAACAATAGCAAGTTTTTCTGGATTCAAAATTCTAAACACAAGTAAAAGTAAGTCTAAGTAAACAAAAGAATTCATAAATCAAAGAAGGCAATAAACGGCGTTTTCGACATGCAGGTGGAAACAATATTTTTCTTTGCTTTTATTGTGTCTTTGCCTTATTGAGTAAGCACTGTTTGCTACAACTCCATTAATTGTCCGAAAAATAACTCTGTAACATACTTCTGTACAAAACTTATTAAAAAAAATAACTTGAGATAGAAATAAAATAAGAAACAATTTCTAGCTAGACGTGTTGCTGAGAAGTTTCTTGCTGCTTCTTCTCCTTAACAGCAATAACACGTTGCGAAGTGGTGTACATAGACTAGGAAGTAAAATTAAATTTTAACTATGTATATGACTTTCAAAGTGTTCTCAAGTGGAACTTAATTTGAATAAAAAGTTTTGAATTTTAATTTTAATATAAAAAGAAGAAAGAACAGTTGGCCCGATGAGAGCGTAGGTACTATAACGTTTATAACATAATTAGGTATAATTAACTATTATGTCAAAGATTGATTAATCACTATAGTTTTTACATTATTTTATACCAGCTAGTGTGGCGGGTATACTGTCCATTCCCCCTATAATGGGAGGCCCCAGCCCAACAGCGGGACATTTATGGGCTGATATTGTATATTATTTTTTATGTAGTTGATTTAAGTTATATATACAAATAACTTAATAATCTTACTAATCTCATTTAGAAAGATTTTAATTTGTGGAGCCGTGGTAGCTTAGTGGTTAGCGCACTCGCATCCACAACTCAAAGAGGCGTCGGTTTGAATCCTGGCCGGAAAGCATGCACCACCTTGAGTCCACCTTCATTATGCTCACCGCAAAGGAGTGGAATACATTGCCGGAGTCTGTTTTTCCCGAAACCTACAACCTGGGTGTCTTCAAGTCTCATCAGAATAGGTACCTTCTAGGTAAGCGTGCTCGATCTTAGACCATGTCTCCGCTCAAATCGAGCGAGATAGTGGTCAAACGCGAACACGTTTAGGGTGTTTTTAAAAAAATTCAGGAAGTGTTTTGATCTTATTTTCATATTGTTACAGAACCTACAACATGCTAACGGTACAATAAAATAACGTGACATAAACTACATATCGATATAACCGATGTCTGAAACCCGCCAATTCGTCTCATAGCCGGTTCCTATATCTTACCGATCCTTCATTCATTTGCACGATTATCGATTATTTGACATAAGCTCCGTACAAGTAATGACAAAATAATAAATAATAAATTGATAGACAAACACACACTGTATATTCCCAAATTAAACAAGCTACGCTTGTGTTATGGGTAATATACAACGGACCACTCCGGGGTCGATCCCAGACACCCAGACCATAGTAAATAACAGGAATCGAACCCGAAGCCTCTGCGTTGCAGTGAAGTAGGCCGGCAAAGGCTTAGCCCGTTCCACCATAGAGGCCGTCAACCGTCAAAATACAATCGATAGTAGGGCAAGTGAATGAAGAAGATATACCAGCCATTAGCTAAGCGTGCCGGGTATAGTGTCCATTCCCATATAAATGGGAGGCTCAGCCCAGCAGTGGGATGCTAATTAACTTAATATAATTAATTGTTGCACTTTACGTATAATTCAATTATAATGCATATAATATAATGCGCATTGAATAATGTATGCTCTTTGTCCATATATAAATTGACTTTCGAAGTTCCGGTTTATTGTGTTTATAGTATCATAATAGGTCTAGTAGGAAATCAATAATATTATAAAATTCTAAACATGCCTTGTTTGTACATTGAAGCTATAAAAAAAACAACTGAAATCTATCTAATATATAAAATTCTCGTGTCACATTTTTCGTTGCCATACTCCTCCGAAACGGCTTGACCGATTTTGATGAAATTTTTTGTGCTTATCCGGTATCTATGAGAATCGGCCTTTTTTTTTTTTTTTTTTTTTTACATGGGGAAATGCGTTGCCGCACCGTCAGCCGCGCGGGGGATCATGCGCGGCCGGTGTGTGGGGCTCCCCGACGCCGGTTCAATACGACCGGCTGCCGGTATACCCACTAAAACCCCATGGGAGCCTTCCTTCCGCCTAGCGCCGGGGTCGCGGTACATGCGTGAGCTTAACCCGCAACCCCGGCAGCGGCCGGCCGCCTCGTAAACAGAGGCGGCCTCTCCTGTGTGCGGGCCGGGGGAGATGGTGGTCCCCGGCCCTGAGAGGGACGCGCGGCTACCTCTCGCGCCCTCTCGCGGCATTAGTGCGGGCGGAGGTCTATGTTGATCCCCCAGACCTCGACGCCCGCTGCCGCCGGGAGGGGGAGGCTGCAAGGAATACTCCTGCGCCATCACCCCTCCCTCTCCTTCCTCCTCCCCCCGCCGCCTCGCGCACTCAGCAGCGTCAGCGGCGGGGGGAGTGTCTTCGCGATGGGGGGGAGGGGGAGGCTGCGGAGGATTTCTCCTGCGCCATCACCCCTCCCTCTCCTTTCTCCCCCTCCGCCGCCTCGCGCTCGTAGCAGCGTCAGCGGCGGGGAGAGGCTTCGCGATGGGGGGAGGGGGAGGCTGCGAAGGATTGCTCCTGCGCCAACACCCCTCCCCCTCTTCTTCCACCCCGCCCCCCCACCGCCTCGCACAATCGGCAGCGTCAGCGGCGGGGGGGCCTCGCGATAGGAGGGAGGGGGAGGCCGCGAAGGATTTCTCCTGCGCCATCACCCCTCCCTCTCCTTTCTCCCCCTCCGCCGCCTCGCGCTCTAAGCAGCGTCAGCGGCGGGGGGGGCTTCGCGATGGGGGGAGGGGGAGGCTGCGAAGGATTGCTCCTGCGCCAACACCCCTCCCCCCTCTCCTTCCTCCCCTTTTCCCGTCGCCTCGCGCACACAGCAGCGTTGGCAGACGGGGTCGGGGAGGATAGGTCGCCTGTCAGGAGGGCGGTGGTGGGGTGGACATCACCACCGCCGTCCTTGACAGCCAGCGGAGAACACCTCGACGCTGGCGGTCGCATCGGAAAGGAGGGGCGTTTGGGGAGGAGGTTTGGTAAGGAAGGGCAGGCATTGGGATTTGGAGGCGGAAAGGTGGGACACCACTGTCACGGAGCGAAGGGGGGAATGTGACAGTGGCCGCTCGGGGCCCCGGGGACGCATCCCCTTGTACCGCTACCTGGTCGGAGAAGAGACCAGGGCGGCACCCCCTGGGGGAATGAGAATCGGCCAACATCTATTTTTCATCCCTCTAAATGTTAGGGGAAGTCCATCCCTAAATTTTTTTTAAATTTTTTAGACAAAATTTTTAATTTCTATTTTTTATGATACAGCATTAAAAGATACATACAACCCTAAATTTTCAACCCTCTACGATCAACCCCTATTTTTTACCGGGCAGGACGACGTCTACCGGGACAGCTAGTATACATATAATAAAAACTGCAGAGGTCGGATTTCTGTACAATGAAAAGAAATGCTTAAAACCGAATCGGGGGATGTGAGAAATGAAATAGAACGAATTTAGATTTTTTTCTCTGTTTGTAAGAACTTATCTCCGAAACGACTGGACCGATTTGAATGACATTTTGTATGGTAGGTTATATCCCTGGTCAACATATAGGATACTTTTGAAAAATAAAAGAGATCGCGTGGGATAGTTAAACGGGAATTTTTCTAGGAATTATTTAAACATTGAACTATTTTAGACTGAAAAAGAATCCGACTCGCAATGCAGATTTTTAAGAGGGTGGAGGTCGAAAAGGGTAACAAGAATACAATTTCCTGCGGCCGGGCGGCCTGTCGTAAGAGGCGACAAAACAACCCACAGCCAGGTGGTAGGGCATTTACCCGACTTGGTGGCTACCACCCCTGGTCTAAAGTATGTCGCCATAACAACCTTGAGTTGTGTTCTGGCATTAGTGGACCAGGTTCCAGTCTCTTTTAAGAGGGCAGCAGCGCATTTGTAGCATCTTTGGTGTTGCAAATGTCCATAGGCGATGGTAACCGCTCTCCATCAAGTGGGCCGTTTGCCTGTCTGCTGACCTCCTGGAATAAAATAATGTGCGCGTGTACCAGTGTACACACGTAAGAAGTGAAACTTTTTTATGACCTTATTTTTCGAAAAATGATCTAATATGTGCAACTTTACTGAAATTTGTTAAATAAAGGTAGGGGCAAGAAAAAGATGACGTGTAATGGAAAAAATTGACGGTAAATTTTTTCCAACGCCAAGAAGTTTCACTTAAAAAAAAAAGTAACACTACGCTTCAATTATCGTATTTGCTTAGTTTTGCGCATGCGTGTGTTAACTAATGTTTGATTTGAGACTTGTTTATTCACAGTTTACACCGGCCATGATGTCACACGTATGCTGATGTCAAAGCGAAGAGTAGGGTTGGTCAACTTTTGCCATGGCCGTGACGAGAATTGGAATTTCAAGAAGGCCTAAAGCGGTCGACTTTCGGGAATCGCTTATGGTGTGGCTTCATCTGGGTTAATAATAAATATATATAAATAACTAGCTGTCCCGGCTAAAATAAAATTTAGAACCCGACTGCAGCGCCATCTGCTGGGCTTATTTGTGAATATAAACCATCATCGAATCAACTTGAACACACACAAAAAGTTCATTGAAATCGGTCCGGCTGTTTAGGAGGACTTCACTGTCAACACACGCACAGAAGAATTATATATATAAAGATCGGCAAACAAACACATATGGTATATCACTAAGTTAAGCAAGTTACGCTTGTGTTATGGGACTACTCTATGGCCAATCCCAGACACCCAGACCATAGTAAATAACGGATAAAATACGTTTCCAAAATTTGCTGTACCAGGAATCGAACCCGGAGCTTCAGCGTTGCAGTGAGGTAGGCCAGGAAAGGATTAGCCCGTTCATCCA
This sequence comes from Dendrolimus punctatus, assembly GCA_012273795.1. Lineage (NCBI taxonomy): Eukaryota > Metazoa > Arthropoda > Insecta > Lepidoptera > Lasiocampidae > Dendrolimus > Dendrolimus punctatus. The sequence goes on from CM022527.1 coordinate 26,614,972, forward strand.
GAGGCCGTTATGTTAAAGATATACTCGCAGGCCGCTGTCTGTTATAGCATTACATGAAAACTACTAAACAGATTTAAATGAAACTCAAGAGTTGGATTATATCCCGGGTTAGAACTGTAGATACTTTAAATGATATCGGTTCTCTGGGATAGATAACGTCGTCATGGTTAACGCGGACGAAGTTCCCATGGCAATATTATTGGCACAAGTAGGTAATAGGTGGTAGGGTATTTGCTCGTCTGTATGGCTACAACCCCTGGTCTAGAGTATGCCGCCATAACAACGTTGAGTTCCGGCATTAGAGACCAGGTTCCAGTCTCACTTCAGAGAGCAGCAGCGTATTTATAAGGCCTTTAGTATTGCAAATGTCCATAGGCCATGGTAACCGCTTTCCATCAGGTGGACTGCCTGTCAAAAAAATTTAGTCAAGTTATATACTGGGGTTGTCTGGAAGAGATCGCTTTTTAGCGATAAGACCGCCCTTTGTACATAACTAGATATAATTTTAGTCTTAAGTTCATGTTTGTATTGGTGTACAATAAAGAGTTATCTATCTATCTATCTATCTATACTAAGTATCAACCCTACAACGGAAAACCTCTTTAAGTAATCAACTTAAACTTTACATAAAACAACAGAATTTTACACTTATTTACGTCCTAGAAACTCAGCACTACATCATACTCGATTAAAATCCCATATGGGTATTGACTACTCGCATGTATTACAGATATATGTTACACTATGAAGTTTTTGTAAGTTTAGTCATCCTTTTTTTGTAATCTTCAGAAGGCTTCAACTTCAATTAAATTATTTGGAGCTCGGTATACATATATTTTTTAATTGAATTGAGCTCGGGAAGTACCACAAATTTGTGGTCGAATACAGGTAATCGAAACGAACGTTGAAACTCATGCTTCTTTCCTCTAACTGCAAAGAATTTATATTAGAAGAAAAGAGACGATATAATTTTCTTGAATTTGATATATAAAAAATGTTACGCTTAACAACCGAACAAGGCCGACTTTGACATGGAAAATGTCGTCTCCCTGCGATGGTTTGAAAATTAAATAAATTCATTTAATTATAATGTTTATATTACATTGCAGTAAAATAAAACTACTAAGGTAGTATTGGTAACTACTTTTTCATAACTATAAAGGGCATGTATTATTTCAAACTTCTTTTTACATTTTTTTATGATGTTCTAAGTGAACGTGTGTGAATTTTTTCTTTGTGTGTTTTTCTTACAAGAATTTGAAACACAGGTACATTATAGTCTGATTGGATTTGTTATTATTATTTAGATTTTGGCTTGGCAGCAAGGCCTTTAAGCCAGATCATAGATTACAATAAGGTTCTTCACTTTCTGAAGCCTATGTATTGCTCAACTGAACTGTAGGTTATCAACTGACGTCATTCAACGGAATTCTTGTGACAACTCGAAAGATCACATTTGACTATACAGTTCACGTTTCTCACAAAAACACATAATTACTACTCAAAAACTATAAATATCTTAAAACTATTGTACATTTAAGAGTAATTTTACACATTTTTAGGAAATGAAACTACACAACACAACACAACATCTCCCTTTAGTTCCCGCCAAAAACTCCATGATTGGATTTGTAATTTTGTATTCAATATAACCATAGATTATCACAGAATCGATTACTTTTTAATTGAAGTATATTCATTGGATATTTATGGCATTATCTGTATTTTTGTTGAACTTGGCAAAAAATTTTACAGCGCGGCCATTTTGACGGTGGTTGTGGAAAAAAAATATATTAACATTTTTCAATCAAACGAGTTAAAACATATTATTATTCCCTTTCAAGAAGCCTCCTTTCTCTTTGTTTTTGGAAATATCTGCATATGAACGTAAGTAACTGTCAAACCGCTCCGCTTCCGCTCCGCTTCCGCTCGAGTCGTCGCTGTGGTCGGAAACACAGCCTTATAGATATAAACGTAATTTCATAAGGAAAATAGTTAATTAGGCAATATTGACAATCAAATACTTTAGATGTAAGTAAAACGGAAGGCTAAGATTCAATGATACAACCTTCAAATAAACCAAGTCTTTATATACTTGTATATATAAATAAATCGGCAGACAAACACACAACACAGAGAAACGTATTTAGCAGGAGTTTTTGGCGGGAACTGAAAGGATATGTTGTGCTGTGCAGTTTTATTTTCTAAAAATTTGTAAAATTACTCTAAAATTAACAATAGTTTTTGGGTACTGATTATGTGTATTTTGAGAAATGGGAACTATATAGTCAAATATGGCCTTTCGAGTTGTTACAAGAACTCCGTTGAATGGCACTAGCTGATTACCTACAGTTCAGCTGTGCTACATATAGGCTTAAGAAAATGAAGAAACTATATTGTAAACTAAGATCTGGCTTAAAGGCCCAGCTGCCAAGCCATAAAACTAAACAAAAAAAAAATATTTAGCAGAAAAGTGTATTACTGACTATGTACTATGTTTTTATTCGTTAAATGAATATTTCGACTTCTAATAATTACGCAAGAAACTGGGATTTGCCCGCGACTTCGCCCACGCTTGACTTGAAATTCCCGCGGGATTCCCGGGACACAAAGTATTGCAGAATTAAAAAAAAATACATGCTATTGTTTTATTGGCAACTGTGTCAAATTTTATTCACCCGAACAATTACAAACCGCTCCCGGAAAATACCCGCGGGATTCCCGGGACAAAAATGTCACACATTTTATTACATTAAATTTGATATCGATCAGTACAAAAATCACTTCGAAATTAGATTTTTTTATGGGGCCACTTTAAATAATTCCCAGAAAAACTCCCGAAGTATTGCCAGGAGAAAAAGTAGCACAGATTTGAAGTCTAAGAATTAATAAGCTGTTGATGAGTGAAAACCGCATCGAAATCAGCCCAGTAGTTTTTACGTGAATACCAAACAAACAGACAAGAAATCTAAAAAATAATATTATCGTATCTCCATCGTTTATATAGTCTATACCACTTGTTTTTTTTAAATAGCTCTAATGTACAGACACATGTTTGTGATTTTATAATATTACAGATTATTTAAATTTCGAATTTAGACTGTATTATTAAGTTATCTATAATTTTGAATATTTAAATTTTAATAAGCCCGTTGCCTTAATGAACATGCTTTGCTCCGACTTTTGTCTCAAGACTACCCTCACATATTATAAATAATTCTCTAAATTCACTCGGAAACAAAATGTTTTAAATATTACAATAATAAATGGACAGATGCGCTAATAGGGGTTAATGTTAATTAAATGTAACTAGTTATTTCTCTGTAAGTGAATTGTAAATTCTTTTGAGAAATAAATGTTTTAAACCTTAAACCTTAGAATATGTTACACTCATTTTAAAAACGTTTATTTAACTTGCAATGGATGTATGTATGAAATGTGTATGATGTGTATGAAAGAAACTATGTATGAAAGTTCGGGTGGTCTTGCAAGTTAAATGTGACCAACTTCCCGGTTTCCGATTGAGCTGAAATTTTGTAAGCATATGTATATCGCGTGAAAATGCAATAATATAGCACCATGGAGCGGATCTCGACAATGTCCGAGTCGGAAGGTGGCCAAAGGAACTCCTGTACTAAACAAGATAGCCCCGTCGTGTTTGGGCTCGTTTTACTTGCCTTGGCTAGCACTCTGCTGCTACATGATATGCAGGATCTCAAAAGCGTGTATTTGTAAACCTATTCAAAAAACAAGTTATTTAAATTGTGACTTAAGACTAATTATCTTTTACATTAAAATTTTACATAGAAACTAATAAATATTATTGATGGCAGTTGCTTTTTTTTAAATGTAACTCGATATAGACTGGACTGTATGATAATTATTAAACTATTTACATAAATTAAATTATACATAAAAGAAGTACGTATTTGAATGACTAAGCAATTGTCCGAGAGAATCGAGTCATAGTGGTTTAATGCATTTTTTCCAGCCTCCAAGGCCACTTATACATCCCGCATCCCGTCCGACGCCTAGCTGCTAATTGTGCGAGCTGGCGTCAACGATATGCGGGTCGCAGAGAGGTGTGCTCCGATCGGTCAAGGGGTGTTCTCTGTCCGCAAAAAAATATTTTAGATTGTATTTATCGAATTTTTTTCTTTATGTATAGGTACTAAATTTATTTATCTTTAAATCTAAATGTATCATAGTCTATACATATAAATAAAATTGGAGTGTCTGTTTGTAATATTGAATTAACCGCTTTTTACTACATGCATATTAATATAATATATACGGTACATACACAAAAATATTTTTTTTTTAAATTTTTGTGTCTGTTTGTTCCGGCTAACCTCTGAAATGGCTGAACCGATTTTGACGGGACTTTTATTGGCAGGTAGCTGATGTAATATGAAGTAACTTAGGCTACTTTTATTTTAGAAAAATTCTCGTATTTTTTTTGGAATTATGACGATTTTCAATCACCACGCGGGAGAGACCGCGGGGCGCAGCTAATAAAAATATAATTTAAAATGTAATAAAATGTAAAAATTATGTATAATTCATACATAAATTTAAATATTTATACGATATAGGTTTTACCAACTATTGTCGATATACCACCTAAACTTGTATCTCGGTAAATAAACATTAATTTAATCATTCACATAAATATTCCGATGTTGAGTTACGTTTGCGTTATGGGTAAGGACAAAGGACTACTCTGGAGCCGATTTTATTGCTTGGAATCGAACCTACAGCGGTTCGTGGCATGGAAAATTTCGTAAACAAACTTTCCGTTATTTACTGGATTTACTTGTCTGGGTGTCTGGGATCGGCTTCAGTGGTCTGTTAATTAATATACAATTGCATATTGTACAGACGCGTAATGAAAATGTTCGTCACCTTAAAGTCGGCACGACTACAATAAGCAATACTGCCAACATTTTAATAAACGTTACTTTAATGAAACACATGACAGTAAAAAAAGGAAATTGCTACGTTGACAATAACAGACGCTGAAATTATAATTAGACGCAAAGAGGACATAATCACTACGCTAAACATAAATATTAAAACCAATAAAAAGGGTTTACATGTCTAAAACAATGTTCTTAGGCAAGATAGAAAATCGAACAAATTTGTTATAATATAATTTTATTATTGTCAAACAATTAAACACAATTCTCTGCGGAACAGTCTGTTCTGTGACTTAGTTTGAAAAGATAACACTAACTCGCGGAACGTTAAATTAATTAATTTGAAAACTGGCGAACATTTTCAGCCCATGACTGTACAATTGTCTGTCAATTAAAAGATGTACTCCGTATTTTTTGTTTAAGCCCCTTTTTAAGTTACTTTAGTAAAAAACCGATAAATTGCACATTCTTCAACATTTTACTCCAAATCCTTCGCTGTGCAGTCTGTTTGCCTTTGGAGCTCTTTGCCCGTGGATGTCAGAAGAAGCTAAATCACTTGCCATATTTAAAAGATCTGTCAAAAACCATTATCTTACTTTATAATAAATCTAATATATAAAATTCTCGTGTCACAGTTTTCGTTGCCATACTCCTCCGAAACGGCTTGACCGATTCTCATGAAATTTTGTATGCATATCGGGTAGGTCTGAAAATCGGCCACCATCTATTTTTGATCCCCCTAAATGTTAAGGGTAGTCCACCCCTAAATTTTTTTATTTATTTTTTAGACAAAATTTTTAATTTCTATTTTTTATGATACAACATACAAAAATACATACAACCCTAATTTATCAACCCTCTGCGACAAACCCCTATTTTTACCGGGCAGGACTACGTCTGCCGGGACAGCTAGTAAAATATATATTTTTCTATTCTTCTTAACTTGGCTAGTTACCGTTCTTCCTTTTTTATTTCACTTCTTTTTAATTTAACTATGTCTAGAGATAAGTTGTTGGTAGTATCCTCTCAGTCAGGTTGCCTGGAAGAGATCGCTTGAAACGATAAGGTCGCCTTTTGTTTTATCGTCAAATTATTGTGATTATTCATTCTTTAATTGTTTGTTTGGTGAACAATAGAGTGTTTTCTATTCTATTCTTGATGCATAGAACCAACCCTTCACACTCATTCTACTACTAGACACTGGAGTATTAAAAAACTTCTTTTAACAACTCGTTTTTAAATCTATTAATTGTTTTGAAAGTTTTTACGATCTGTTCTGTAAATAGTGGAAATGTTTTGCATAAAATAATTTCCGTTCAATGAATAACCAACAGCGGCCTTGGACTTCGAGTTATTAGGCTTCGTTAGAATGGAATAGGATATATTTTAATGTACAAAGATGTTGTATAATATTGTTACTATACGGGGGACTCGAATTAAAATGCCGTTAGAATTACTATACAGTTTGTTAGAACTAAACACGTATAACAGAGGTACAAATATAACCAAATATACACAAGTCTTACTTCGCTCGTGGTTATCGCTCGACTACCTCGTCCTCACCCTCAATTGGGGAATTGCTTTTTGCATAGCACAGATGCAATATGTCTTCCCGGTCGCGTGGACTGAATTTCCTAAAATCAGTTATTACTTTAAACCCGAGACACCGGGCTATAATGATTCCAATACAACAATAAGTCTTAAAAGATTAAAATACACAATGGGGTGGGCTGTTTTTATAATTACAATTTTTAAACACAAACTAAATAAAAGAAGTCCAAAAGCCGAAATGTAATATAATGTGTTTCTACACGTATGCAGGTATGAATTTGTCTAGGTCGTAACAATATCAAAAACATTAATATACCACTACGTACATTCCGCCAGTTTTGTTGGCCATGGCACTTTCTTCCAGAGAACCTTTGGATGGAGTACAAGAAGGATAACAGAAGTCGGTATTTGACCAAAACTCGTAGGGCTATTTAATTTATCTATACTAATATTATCTCCGGTGTTATTGATCCGATTTTGAAAATTCTTTCACCCCATAGCCCAGATCCATAGTTGCACTAGCAGTTCATTCCAATAGCCTCATACCATCTGTCTCATTTCCTACACTAATCCTACGCTGACCGGGCTTATCCTTGGGTGCAAGGCGAAATTGTTGTTTTTAGAATATTCCAAGTATTTTTTTCATATTTGCTCACCTTTTAAACCTTCTCTGGACGTCCGCAAATAATTCAAAACCAAAATTATCCAAATCAGTCCAGCCCTTCTCGAGTTTTAGCGAGACTAACAAACAGCAATTGAATTTTATATATACAGATTCAATTGACGCAAGAAATTTGATTTACGTGCTTTTTGCGGTTTTTACACAAAGAAAAACACGTTTCCTTGTTGTGTATTTCTATTATGAACTCCATGTAGTTAATACATTAGTAATTTTATTTGCAAATAGTCTGACATATTACGCAGCACAAGGTGAAGGCTAAGTTGATACGCATGTTCTTTAGAGTTCCGCAATAATTCTAGCAAAAACACAACCTTCATGTTTTTGTATAGAAGTCCTGCCTAGTGGTTACCGCATTTGCGATCCAATCTCAAATAACGTGGGTTTGAATCCCAGCCGGAAAAACACTATTTAAAAAACGTACTCAAACCACGTGACCCGTTCAGGTGGGGGGGGGGTTCGATTTCCGTTATTTTCCGATTTCATTTAATAGCTTTTGATTTTTAAAGTTTGTGTTGTAATTTTAGAAGAAGTATTTTATTGCCGAAAATGTTATTTATCTTTTTTATGTTTTTTAATATATATATCAAAAAATACACACATATATTACAATTTAGGAAAAGATGACGTCCGTCGGCAGCGAGGTCTTCAGTCCAGGCTACCAGTGGTAAGGGCTCCCGAGACAGGAACTTCCTTACAATACGTGCCGTTATTATTATTACATTATAGATATATTTCTTTTAAGACCACGGGCCATAAAAATGCCCCGGACTTTGGGAGGGCTTGCGTGGGGCCATGAGGCCAACACGTAGTATGTCCCTTGACAAATTTAATGTAAATGTGGCGTGACACTGACCGGCGATTATCCCCGTCTACACCATATAATAATGCACCCAAGGACAAGCCCCGGCCAGTGTAGGACTATTGTGGGAAATAAGAACAAAAAGTACTGGGCTATTGGGGTGAACTGCTAGTGGTACTATGGGCCTGGGAATATAGTGACTCGCCACTCTGCACACGTTTTATACTCAAATATAGTAGAGTAGTTAGTTATCGTTAGTATATCACTAGTTAGTTATAGTTATGTTATAGTGTTTCAAAATCAGGGGTTTTTTAACTTTATTTTTTGATGGTATGATTTTATCCCGAAAATGGGATTGTTTCCAGGATAAAAACTTCAACTTAATAAGGGTGGATAGTAACATAACCCAGTAATGTAAATAATAAATATTTTCAAGTTCTTGAAAGTGCAATTACGGGACGAAAAGTAGAACCTTGAAACGACCATTAAAATAATTTTCTTTAAAAAACTTGCAATAAAATATTTAATAGCTACATTGCTCGATATAATGTGTAACAAAAAGCCCGTACCTCCTAGTCTATAAGAGCGTACCAAGCTGTGGGTACTATAGCCTATAATTACTTTAAAACTAGAGTTTTTACGTATGTTTGTTTATAGCAATAAAATTCGAATAACATTAGAAATCGAATAATAACAAATGCCATTGGAATTATCACAAAAGTTTATTCGAAAAACACACACGGTTTCTAATAAGCGCAACCAAAAAAAAAATTTACTACTAATACGTAAGGTAGAAATCATAATAACATAAAACATGCAAAGTACGTCGATATGAGATTTCCGTTCCGAATTTACTCGTAATCTATCCTTCGTCGCAGTTGAAACTCAACTAATTCTGTCTCAACAGGCTGACCTTATACATTTGCAAAATAGGCATGGTCCCCGGCAAAATACACAGCATTCTTTGGAATTCTCAAACTTGTACGCTCAATGGCTTCTAAAAATGTGTCTTACTGGTAAGTAACACAAAGGGATTAGCCATTGACAATAGCGGGTTAATTTCAATAATTAAAAGATTAACGGAAACAAGGGACAGTAAACCCATTAAGACAAACATTAAAAGAATTACAGATAATTGAAATTCCAAGGGATAATAAAATACGTGGTGCAAATAATGATTATCGGTTCGCAACATAATAATGACAGCCTACAAAAGTCCCACTGCTGGGCTCAGGCTTCCCATTATTTTTACAGATTTTGGCAAGTATATGGACTACTCAATTTTAACCTTGGCTTTATGTAGTAATAAATTGTATGGTATATACCAATTAACGCAATAAATTAAATTGCCTTATAATAAGATAGTATGCCCGATGGTAGGGTATTTTCCCATTTGGATTGCTACCACCCCTGGTCTAGTGTATGTTGCCATAACAGCCTTGACTTGTGTTTCGGCATTAATGGGCAGGTTCCAGACTCCCTTTAGAGAGCGGCAGCGCATTAGCATCACCTTTGGTGTTACAAATGGCCATAGGCGACGGCAACCGCTTTCCATCAGGAGCGTCGTATGTCTGCTGAACTCGTACATTTAAAAATATAAAATAAAAATTGAACACAAACAACAGGTTTTCTGTTGCATATTGTAAATTTTAACTTTTTTAAAGCGATACAGCCGTTAATACTGTATTCTCAACGATACTTAACCACAATTCATCGAAACGACCTCAATAAGTTCATTGCCTTTTCTTTTTTAAATGTTTTAAAATGTCAACAGGCATTAAGTGAATAACCCGAATATTTGATGGCAAAAAATGAAATTTATATGTCAAGAACAAAAAGCCTAGGCTTTTAAAAATTCAAATTACAAATTATTATTTAACAAGTTCCACTGCAGAACCAGTTTTTGAATGTCACACATACATATTTATATTCTTCTTCTCCTCCCTTTTTCTCCCTATATAGAATAGGGAGAAAACTTGCACGTTGTTATTGCTGTTAAAGAGAAGAAGCGACAAGAAACTCCCCAGCAACACGTCTAACAAAAAAATGATTTTATTTATATTTCTCTTACTTTATTTATATCCCAAGTCCTTTTTTTATAAGTTTCATACAGAAGTATGTTACAGGATGACTTTTGAACAATTAATGGAGCTGTAGCAAACTGTGCATGTATGTACATGAAGACAAAGACACTGTAAGAGAACACAAGAATATTATTATTTTTATAATAATGATGAGACCTACTAAAAGGTTGTACTGCAACATATCTCCAAAAATTCCTTCATGTTAGTCAAAATTACAACGTTATATAGACGATTGTATTGAGGCTTGCGCGAGCTGCTATGTAAATGAAGTTTTATCATTTAAATGTTCTTCAATAGTGTAATATTTATTTTTAAGCTCATTATAATTTCGTTTTATTACACATATACACCAGACAAGCAGACGGCCTATCTGATGGAAAGCGGTTCCCATCGCCTATGGGAATTTGTAATACATACAGGTACTACCAATGTTCTGCCACTCGCTAAAGGGAGACTGGCACCAGGCTACTAATGCTAGAACACAAGCCAAGGTTGTCACCCTTCCACCTGGCTGTGAGATGTTTTGTCGCTTCTTACGACAGGCGACCCCTACTCAGGAAATTGTATTCTTTCTCCGTTCCTGCACGCATATATATATATATATATATATATATACAGGTATATTTGTTTCATCCAAACATTTGCGATAACGCTGCAAAGTAGTCTCAAAGATGTGTCAACCACACCACCTGTTTCAATAAGATTTTAACAAATGACCAAACGTATTTCCCCTTACTGGCGAAGCTAATCAAAGATAAATATTAGTGTAGATGTTAATACGATTTCTTGTTTGATGTTTAAACTTGCAATATACGTATTTATCACGTGTATGTGACAAAACAACATCATGATATGAGGTGATTATAGTAAACATGAATGTTTCGAATTTGCGTCAATCGTAAACACAGTCATATTTCCCATAAATTTCCTATCGCTAAGCATTACAAATAATAATAATAACCCGACTCCGGGGGCCAAAGCAAGGCCACCACCTCCGTACTTGCCTTAGCCAGCCGGCACAGAGTGGAGATCGCTAGAGCTAAGACTCAAGCTCTAAGGCTGGAAGTGATAAATGGCATCACGTCAGATTTAGCTTCTGTGAATCTGGAGCCCACCTCTGTTGCCCCTGTCTTCTATGGCATTTTTGGACCCCGAACATTGCGACGGGCAGACGCGACAGTACCCATATTCCCAGACCCCTAGTGCCACTAGCAGTCCACCCCAATAGCCCGGTACTTTTTGTTCTCATTTCCCACAATAGTCCTACACTGGCTATGGCTTGTCCTTGGGTGCATTATTCTATGTTGTACAGGGACAATCGCCAGTCAATGTCACATGATGTCCTACGACCATAACGACCCCGGTCGCTATTTGGAATGGCTTAAGGAGCATTTTGGTCTTTGTGAGCTACCAAAGGAACGCGCCCATTGTGTTCCTCTCATGACTAGTTAGTTCCCCTTTCGCTAGATGGAGTTAAAATTATTAAAAAATTAAATCCGACATTTCTAAAAATTATAGTATATCTACTTCACGACATATAAATCTTTATTTTAGTGTTGGAGAATACGCAGGGAAAAACTAGATATTTTACAGTAAGTGCCAGATTAGTAATTTGCTTTTTACGTGTTACTAGATTAAAAAGATAATATCCTATTGTTTCAAATATATTCGTGTTACAACGCGTTCATAATTGGATGTAGTTATGCAAAGCGGAACCAATTGATATAATATACTAGCTGACCCGGCAAACTTCCGACTCAGAATCAACAAATAAAAAAACGTTGAATTTTGAAAGACAGGACGGAACTTTAAACGATTGTCATTCAAAACCAAAAGATTAAAAAATAATTCACTTTTAAATTTAATTTGATTTCTAAACGACGCGATGAACATCAAATATTTGACAGGTGGGAATAGTATCTAAGGGAAAGCGAAATTTTGTTTTTACTGTATTCCAACATTTTTTTCATATTTACCCACTTTTAAACCTTCCCTGGACTTTCACAAATAATTCAAAACCAAA